>OY728143.1:737263045-738638406 GCA_963277665.1 Viscum album | reverse complement strand
TTTTAATTTTAGATTGACACATCCATAGGAGTCAAATACATTTCCATTAATTATGGGTATTTTGGGTGATGTAATATCTCTATTGAAAATATGTATGAGAAAAGAATCATATTCAATGAAACTCAAGAGATATTATTCAAAAAGGTTATGCCCTTTTGTTTAGAGAATACTGACAAGACATACTTTGTAGTTCATCTTCAATACCTTTCTGTTAAATTTTTATGAATGTAATATCAATAAAATAGTTGTCGTACCATATAAATTATATTCTTTCTTTTATATCCTATTTATTACATCAATAAAATTACAATTTCAAAAATTGAATATGAACAACCTAACATGTTCTTCATGTGTGACATTAAAAAATATTTGGTTTTCATCACATTACAATGTCGCGTCAAAGTGAATCATGAGATGACTAATGTGATACTTATAATCATGCCTATTGAAATATTAAAGAATAATGGGGGCTCCAGGGAAGACATTATTATATTATGTAGTTCATTGATTTTTTTCCTTAAATAGTCTACTACTTTATGATGTTAATGTATATTGGTGTCCATTAGTGATATGTAAAATTTTGTGAAGTATCATTTTAGAAACATAATAGGTATTTTTTTTTCATCCACAATTACATATAAAATAGATTTACAGGAAGAAAATAATCATATATATAGCTATAAGGACACTACTAATCAGTACATGTATTTCATAGAAAAATGCTGTTGGTAATAAAAAAATCAGTACTCTCTTAATATTAAAATTCTAGAAACCAAAAATTGATATCCATAAATTGAAAATAATTTATTGGATCTTATATTCACAAATAATATGTTGTAGAATTTCTTATAAGATAAATCCATCATCATAGTATCACATAAATATTCAGTTATGTAAATCTTCCATCTTCTGATATTGACTAAGCATCTGTCCTATTGGTTGGATATCATGTAATAGTTCATCATTCAATTAATATAACCAAATTAAATAAAATTTCAATTTCATGTCATTTTAGTTTTAGCAGATCCTACCATCAATAGAATATTAGTAGAGACAAATATCCTATATAAATGGGGTTTCTATTCTCATGAATCTCTCCATCAATGGGAGATGCAAATTTTGATTGTATGCCGATGTCCCATGAGGAATACAATGGGGAAATTGGATCTTAATAAATTATGTTAGAGGATTGTAATTATATACCTAGAAAAGTAAATTTTACCAAACTCTTTCTTGATGACTGAAGGATACAAGAATAATGAGGGGGAACTAAATTCATCAATCATAGGCTTCTAGTTGGCAGTGAAACTCAATGTATCCAATTTTAATGTTAATGGTTACCAAAATCTATCAACTAAGTGATTAATGAATAAAATTAAAATAATAAAAAATGTACCAATCCAGTCCTTATCTATGTGAGGTATCTAATAGAAGAATTCCATTTTTATCCTAGAACCAACCATTTTACCCACTCATGGAATGTGTATAATGATTCATTGGATAACACTACCACTATCCTGAAAAACCCAGTTTAGAATGAGATAGTTATTCAAATCAGGCCAAGATAGGTGGTCTACCAAATTACTATTTTTAGAAATTAATAAATCAATGAAATCAATAATACAATAAAACATGATGAGTCAATATCATGTCCAATAAGTTCAGGAAGTAGATGAACATTTTCTGTAATATATTGTCTTAAATGTTGGATTATTGTTTTAAATAGATCCAAATAGAATGTAAAAAATTATAGGAATAAAAATTAATCATAAATTATTTCCTGAATAAATTGAACATCTTTTAATAAGAGAGTATTTTACAGACTCTTCTTGGATGTGTCAAGGGTGGAGAACTCATCATAATGATAAATGAATATTAAATAGGATTTTATGGTTCTCGTTATTAAGTAAACCATTATCTACAAATAATTATGATACAAACCTATTTCTAACCACAATGATCCATGATTTAAATATGTTAATCATGAATTTATTTTATTCCCATATAGACACTAACTCCATCCAACAGCCTTTGAAACTATTGATTGATGCAATATATTCTTTTCAATTTTTCATATGAGGAATGTATGTCATGGGGCCATATATCTTACTAATAACCATTCCGCTAAAGTACATTCTTACCATCACTATATTCTTCTTCAAATTTAATGAGCATATACCCCAAATTGATGTTGATTAAAAAAATAACAGTCTTTCATGAGTACTAATATATTTTCCACATTTGGTTCCATTTAAAAAATAATGATGGAGAAAACATAGATTTATAACATAAAAATAATATATGTATCTTCCAACAATACAACATTATGTCAATACATTAAAACCAATATAATGTTGCATTGAATGGACTGATAAAATCCTCCTTAAAAACCTATAAATTATAATCCTGAAAATTGATCAAAAAGAAAAATAATCAATGTCTGTAGACTAATATTTTTCTTTATGGTATTACCTTACCTAATTTTTCATCATATTATAGTAAACCCCATATTTTCCTCCCTATATAATAAATAAGGTTGTACCAATCTATGTTAAATATCTCTGACTCCACATCTCCATATTTAGTCTTATTTCAAATAATGATCAATCCTAAAAGCTGTTCAATGAGTTGGAGAAGGATGCTATGCACATTGAAAAACATAGAAGTACATCATAACCATATTACAGTTTCCTTCAATATTGATTTTTTAATAATACCTCAACATAGTGTTATTATTTATTTTGAAACTCATAATGATACCAATAAAGTATCCTCCAATGTTAGAGCTGATATTAGAGGGAAGATACATTATACATATGTTTTGTTGAAAAATAGTTTACTTAATGTGTATTTTTTATGGGGATCACATCAAGATGCTGAAAATGTGGGATTTTCCATGAAACAGTTGTCATAATCCATTTCAATAGAAAAAATCCCCATTGTATGACTTTAAACATTTTATTATGGGTCTCTATTTCACAAACATAATCAGTATGGATGAACATCCCTACCACATGATGTTACACTATTTGTTGGAGGTTCTCACCACATTATCTTAATACCAAACAAAAAATGGTCTAATTATTATAATCATAATCTAAATGCCCTATCAATCTATATAAAATGACTCTAATAAACACAGAGTGGTCGAGTCACATGGAATTTTTTCTCCACAACATGACATAATAATCTCTTTAGAAGTCTTTGTCCCATAATAGTCATGTATCAAAGGCAATTTATCCTCCTCAACTATACATATGATTTTAATATGTACCATGAATTCTTCTTAAATAAACTACATGCGACATGATTAAAATCCATACAAGATAAATTGTGGCACAAAGACCATTTTTTTAGGTCCAACTATGAAAATGAAAGGAATCTTACTTTAAATATGTATGGTATTGATCTAAAAATGTTGGGTTATCCATCTATTTTTGATTTAATGGTCATGAACATGATGAGTGACCTTTAAATTGTGGATTTCAAAATGTATAAATAGAAAAATTCCTCTTTACTCACATATGATCATGAAAAGTCCATAAAGATGTTCTTAATGAACTACATGTGGAATGTTCCCAATCATCAAAAGATACATAAAGATGTAAGGATATTTTATCCTAGGCCCATCTAAAAAAAAAATATCCCCCTTTACTCTAAAATTATTGAGATCAAGTCATGGTATAATCCATTCCAAAACTATAGGTGAATTTATTTTTATAATCATATGATATGTTGTGATGTTGGGATATAATCCTAGGACCAAACTTAAATTAAATATATTAAAATGTTTCTCATTATTATATAAGGGATGTATATACAAGAGTTACCCATATAATAATTAAATTTTTTATGATTCATGTATATAAAAGATACATAATGATTCAAAAATGTTTTATCCTTGTCATAACCATCAATCAAACAAAAAATACCCCATTTATTTCATAGAATCCAATAGTATAAGAGGGTAAATTCACTTCAAGAACTATGTCAAGATTAATTCTTATTGCTACATGATGCGTATTTGTAAAGAGATATCTGGTCCTAAGCCAATCCATAATTTCTATCAAATGTTATTCCTTTCCCTATGTACAAAATTTGTTTTTATTGTGTCCATGGTTATAGATCCATTATTACAATTCAATATATAAGATTCCCCAACCATAAATTTGATCCATATCAATATAATAACCATAAAAATTGAGTTTTCAACTATGAACTTATACTAATATTATTTTCCCAAATTCAACCGCATTCTCAAAATATTAATTATATCTGCATCTATGGAGTATTCAATAGGAATATCAATGTCAGCTAAACCAGAGATGATGGTTCAACTGACCAATAGTAGAACATGTCCCCACACCTATGAAGTCGATTGAGGTATGAATGGTAAAATAACAAAATATATGGCTTATTTTTATTCATAGATATTACATAATGATTTCTGGGTTTTCCATCACTAGAATAACTATAAATATCAATTTAATTACCACATTATCCATGTCTTTATCAAATTTATTCATATCAGGTATACCCTTCATCTATTTTACATTTAGGGGGATCTATATTATTTTCACAGGTTTTTTATATTGGAAAACACACCATTAATATTCATTTCAATATAACATTAAATGGCATGACAACTGTGTCCTTATCATATTGTTCCAAAACATATGAATTTTAGTTCCATACAGTATGAACTTAATCAATTTCTAAGTGGTTTTGATAATTCAGACCATATACCCTACATTTGAACTAGATCTATATAGGAAAATTTTAGATGGGATCCACCAATAAAATAAATGATATTTCTTATCTCATATGTTTTTGGTGTCTAGTTCACTACATCCATGGTTGACATACCTCAATGAATTTCTATGGGTGTGAATATTAGTTTTATTAAGAGTTTAATTTCAAATATTTCAGCCTTTGTGGGGCTAACACTAAGGAAATGAGGTTTTATATTATATATGAGTCATGGTAGTGTATAGGGAACAAAATGCATGTCCCTACCACATGATTCTATACTGTACAGTAAAATACCTTATCAAAAGACTTAAGAATCATGAATCTAAAGACCATATTATATTAAAATAATATCAATCATATCACCACTCATTCCCACTCCCTTCAAAAGGGATAAAATATCTTAATCATCTACATAAAAGGATTGAGGTTCCTCTTCTAACATGTGTAAACACTAATTTTAATAAATCAAACTTCCTAAGATGATCATATCACATTACAAAAAACACTTCATTTTAATCAGTGATGAATGTGTCTGACAATAATGGAGACATCTTCCAGGGTATGAATGCATGCCCAAATTTTACATTACTTTACATTCCCATGATCTACCCGGCCAACCAGAGGCATCTATGTCCAAAAGATTAGGAAATATAATAATTTTATACCATTCCAATGACACAGTGGAATCCATCATTTAAATTGATTTAGCTTCCATCGAATGCATTTTTTTTCTCAAATCATCTTTCTTGATATAAGGTTCTTGAGGTAAAATTTATATCATCATTATTCCCAATTAAAAATGTGTTAGAGTGTTCAAGGCCAACAAATCCTAAGTTGGATAATTTTTCTCACTTACCAAATATTTGATTGGTCCAAACAACAAGACCATAAACTGATTTCCATGGTAATATTAAATCTCTGTAAACTCTATTCCATGATCTTCCAACCTAGATGATAGAAAAATAAATATGAATTTGTTTTAAATCATAACATTATGAAAATATTTAAAGTTAATAATGAGACGAATCCATGTCTTTTTCATCAAGACCCTAGTATCATGGTTCATGAAAAAGATAGAACATGCATAAAAGGAACCATGTCACATGGTTTGAAAAATAAATCCAAAACAATAGTTAAAATTCTCTTTCTACAATACATGATTTATGAAATATTATGATAAATAATACACTAAATATTTTCATAGAAAAATTTGACACTTCATGATGATGTGATTTTTTATGTACTAGTACCCTCCTTGAATACATATCTACCATGACCAAACATCTCAACATGTGATTTTTAATCTCTCGAAATATTCCATTACTACATGAACTAACTGTTTTTTAATCAAAGGGCCACCTATTAATGGATATGAATACCTACCACCATTTAGCTCATACATATTTTTCCCCAATATATCATGAGAACTAGAGAAATCTATGTCACAAAGTGAAGTCACTCTAATCATCATACACCCACGAAAAATATATTCTAAAAATAATTGATATATGATAAA
This sequence comes from Viscum album, assembly GCA_963277665.1. Classification (NCBI taxonomy): domain Eukaryota; kingdom Viridiplantae; phylum Streptophyta; class Magnoliopsida; order Santalales; family Viscaceae; genus Viscum; species Viscum album. Next base: position 738,632,138 of record OY728143.1, on the reverse strand, counting down.
TTGTTAAGAGACCCTCAGATTTCAAACATTAACCTTACATAAATTTTGTGGAATACCGAAACATTATACAAAAAGACACCCAAAGTCTATAGTTCGTATAGTTCCTTTGGTAACATGGAAAAATAAATATTGGTACATAAGTGAGCCACATTATCTCTCACTAGGCTCTCTGCAATTAATCCCCTTCTTAAACATATCAAACAAAATTAATATCTTTATATCATCGAGAAGGAAACATAAAAAGTAGTGATCTCAATTCTATGTATGGGAAACCAATTGAGAAATGCATGTATAAACATGAGAATAAGGGTATGAGAACATGATCATGAAAATATATGATCATACCATGAATTTCAGAGATTATATACATAAATCATTCCATAAACATTAACAGTTCATAAGAATTGATTCCGAATTAATTAAAGTAAATAAGTCGTGAAATAATAACATAGTAGTAAGACATGGAATAGTGGAAAAACATAATCATATACTTATTTCCATTGTATCTATGTCATCACTACCTAGACTATCTTAGTGGAAAAAGTATTTTACTGAACTAGGAAACCCCCTTCCCAAAACTATATTACATAACAATGTGACCATCAATCCAACACTATATTACTAAAATATTTAACCCTAATTCTATCCTTGTTTTACTGAATTTAGTAACCCTTGTTTTAGCCTTGATTTATCTTATTATATATAAATCACTTCCCAATTCATTGGAGGGAGATACAGTTCTCACTCATGAAATAATGAAATCATACATACATATTCCACAAGATGATAAATTTATATATCATAACCCATGAAATAAAATGGGTGTTATGAACATGTAAATTATCATAACCTATTGAAATATACATGATTCATATTCATTTAATAGTAAATATTAGCATTGAAAAGAAGAGGGTTTTAAAATCAATTGACATGTGATAGAGAAAAATGCTTTATAAACAAAATTCCATCAATACATAATCCATTCTATTAAATAATATGATTGGAAAAATTGAATTATTTCCCCATATATAATGGGAAAAACCGATGGATGTTAGCTTATTTGGAAAAATAATATTTATAGGTCTTTTCAAAAAATTTCTTGAGGAAAATATACTTTGTTATTTGAGAAATGATTTTTATAACATAAATCCTTTCTAAACTGTTTTTATTTGAATATATGTTTTAACTATTATAATTTATGATTTAAAAATAATGAAAAATATTCAAAAACATTTTTCCTTGAAAATTATCTTCAAGGATCTTTTGAAAACATTTTTAAAAACATAGTTTTGGAAGACAATGGATTTCCGACCGAAGAGAGAGACAGTCTAATTTTATTAAAAACACAATCTTAACTAATAAATAGTGTATGAAAATGTACTAAAAAAGAGGATATTTTGAATTAACATAGGATAATGAAACTCAATAATATTCTTGAATGATGTCCTCAAAGGAATAAAAAACATAAACATTCTCCAAAAAATGATATGTTTGTCTAAATAAACTCTTATAACTTGTTTATTTGTGATCATACTCTCCATGTATGAAAAATAAATTACATTAAGATTATGATATTAATAAAATAATGAGATTCATGATATAACATGTAAAATATATTTTTATACACCTGTAATAAATATCTTAGTTGAATAATAAATCATGTGTCTCAATGACGGAAAATTGAGTCAAAATTGCTATACTGATTTGGTAAATTTTGCATGATAAACCCAATGAAAGAAGGATCATAGAATTAATTTGGAAATAAAAATAGATTTTGGTATAAGATACATATTATTCCATAATTTTAAGTACACACCCAACACAAAAGGAAAGAGTGGTGATCATAACATGAATCTCACAAAAATAAAAAGTGATATGAAATTCCCCTTACCTTGTGTCTTGACTATCTCCATACTCATACAAGATTCCAATATATTAAATAAATGTTTTTATACATATTTTACAGAATACATTCTTTATACATAATAAAATCAATTTTATAATTATGACCATAAATTACCCGCTTGATAATGAGCATGTGTCATGTTTTCACGTTGGTTAATATTCTCTTTGTTCGATGCATGTGTCTTAATTTTTTTTCATTGGTCCGTATACTTATATCATGATCCTAGAATGTAGATCATGATATTAATATCATATATATCTATAATATTCAAATTATAATAATTTATAATATATAGAAGAGGGAAATGGAATACACTGTTCATGGAGACAATAATCCATATGTACACATGAACGTTGTTTTTGTTTTTAAATGTCGTATTCAAAGAACGAAGAAACATGATATATATATATATGTATGTATGTATATGTATATATATATTTTATAGAAGTACTACTTTATAATTTATATCATATAATTTTATTAATCTCATCCTTAATACATCCTTTGTGGTGTGTGAACGAATTACATCACTTTGAGGGTGCGGTAGTCCATGCCTCCTCAAATGAGATTATCGGATTAACACCAAATGGAAGGTAAAAATAAGGGTGTCGTAAAAATAATAGAAAAGCATAAATAAATAATAAATAGAACATATTACATATATATAAAAAATGTTTCCATCATAATGGCTACCATGATTAGTGGTATCCTAGAAATGAACAATCATCATTTCGTGAAAGAGTAGTTATCCGTAAACAGAAATAGTATGTTCAACATCTCATAGATGGAGGTGAGTGTAAGTGTAGGTCAGAAATTTTTCATAACAACATCCTAGTATATGGAAGATACTTTTCTCAGACAATAAAGATATAAATAGATTGTATGGGTGAATTAGAGAAATAAATAAAGGATCTTGAAAGAAGAAGTTGCCCCTAAATCAGGTAACTCCTTTTGGGTTGTGCGCATAAGTATTCCTTGAGAGGGTTTATTACCAAAGGAAGGATTAATTTTACATTTTAGGGTTGTGGTATGGATATGTTTTCAGATATTTTATGATCCTAAAAGTATTGATAGGTATGAGGAATGGGTATTGGTGGTGCCCTCTAATACGGAATGGAGATGACTAACATGGGATTTTTTAAATCTAATTTGGTGTTCACATGTTATTACCTATTAAAAAGTGCTAAAAATAAAATAAAAGTAAATAATTGAAGTTTAATGATCGAACTATGGAAATAAAATGGATTTTAGACAAGTGTATAGGTTATTTGGGCACTTAATTTTACGGTTTGTCCATAATTTTGCATAGTTTGACTGTAACTGCTATGATTAATTTTAATCACTTTAACAATTTATTTTGGTCAAAATAAAACATGTTAATATTAGACACATTATATTAGACTCAATACAATGTTAAATTTTACATTTTTTAAATTCCTATTAGACAAGAAGAAAAATTAATATTACTGCTAATCTCGCAGATGGTACGAAATAACAGGGTTTTAATGTCAAAAATGATTCAAATTTTGTGAAGATTTTTTATTTTGGTTCAAAGTAAAGTTGATACTAAATAATTTAATTTTATTATTATAATTAATATTCATCTAAGATGAACATAAAACATATTTATGGTATAATTTATCATTAATAGTTAATTGTAAAAAAGGCATTTTTTTTAACAAAAAAGCAGTATTTTTCACTATTCATCAAAAATGATGTTTCTATGAAAAATACCCAAAATTCACCATAGGCTAATTTTGACATTCATCATTAAAAAATTATTTTTATATTACTCAACTAAATTTAAAAATATGCCTAAAATAACTTTTATTATTAAAAGTGACCCATTCAAGAAAACAATATTATTAATATAAATGGACATTACCAAAAATATTATCTTTCACTATAAATATGTTTTATTAATATTAAAAATATCATCGAAAATTATTTATTACAAATTTTAATGTATATATCATAATTATATTATTTAAATAATTAAACCAGTAAAAACAGATGTTCTTTACAAACTCAATGTTTCGTGCCTCCTATGCCAAGTCAGTGTTGCTTGTAGCACATGCCAAGTTGGTATTCTGTGTAGTAGAAGCCAATTTCATATTGTATATGAATTTAATGATTGAGTTTTTGTATTAATATATATATATATATATATATATATAAAGAACTATTTCCAGTGTCATGTGAAATGAAAAATATTGAAATGTTTAATGAATTTGAAAAACAATCCTTCAAATTTAAGAGTATTACATTCTACCCCCTTTAAATAAATTTCACCAATTACATTTTCATGGGTTATAAATTAATTAAAAAATTAATGATTCATTCATATAAACCCACATCGTAAGAATATATACTAAATAATTCCATAAAATGGGAAATTTTGAACCAAAACGGTTAATCAACGTAACATATAATTGGGTTTCCATATTAGAGGAAATTGGATGGGAGTGAGGATTGGATATAGATGAAAAATGTAAATATTTATAGTGAGTGATTGATGTCATAATCATAAAAAAAATTGAATTATCAAATGAACATTGAGGTCGTCAATGTCATAAAAATAAAATGATTTAAAAGGCCATCAACACAACACACAATAATGTATTATGCAAATCTATTTTATTGACAAATTTTAAACAGTTGAGCAATTCTTAATAAATTTTTATAAAAAAACATAATTCTGAGGTTTTTCAAAGATAAATTTATAATACATCCATTACCTATTTTAATTAATGTCTAAAAATTAATAATACTGAATAATGCACTAACATACCCTTTTAAGGGATCTTATGGCCCATAAAATTATGAAAGGATTAAATATATTTATTTTAAAATGAAATTGAATTAATCAATAAAAATATAAAGTAATAGTAATATTTCATCATTATTATTTTTAATTAAAACGAAATACACATTAAACAATAAAACACATAGGCCAATGGTATCCATAAATCCCTTATCATCTTTCATTCATGGGTTTAAGACCTGAAGCCTTCCTAGACAAGATTGGATGTCAAACAACATACATAATATCCTTTTTTAATAATCCGATCTAATATAATATATAATATTGACATCCATAAAATAACGTTAATCACTAATTATCCTTTTATCCAAGGTTTACAACACAAAATCAATGTACAAATATTTCCTTCAGAGCATAACTTAAAATTTTCCTAAACGATTAACCTTATAACACTTCTCATTGGTGAAAATTCAAAACAATTAAAATAGGGCCATGAAATTATGTAAATCATAATGCTTTTAGAAAAAATTTGGGCTTCATAATTCAAAAAAATATTGCACCTACTCATTAAATCCTAAAATTTTGTTAACTTCCTCTATGGTAGCATAAACCACCTATAAATATGTCTTTACAATGTTCCAATGAAATAATAACTTTCTGAATTTCTTATTCATATCCAACATATTATTATCTTTACAAAATTTTCTTCACATAAAAAACATGTTAAGGGTTACCTTGCCTTATACAAAATGTTATGATTCATGAGATACACTCTCTAGTTAATCACGACTAATCATCAAATTCTTGTAAATTCTTAGAAACACATAATCTGAAAATTGTTTAAATAATTCAACATTCCTAATTCTAGAATCCAAATACATAAATACTTCTATTCCATAACCCACAATCCATTAATAATACTTCATCATCCTACTACACAATAATGTTTTCCTTTACATTTCATCTGTAGTCTCTTCATCATTAGTAATATAACCATTACTCACAACTCCTTGTAGATTCACTTCAGGATCATTCTTCTTGGGACATTGAGTTGCATAATGATCATTTATTCCACACATAAAACCCCGAACCTTCAATTATTACATAGGTAGGACAAAATTTGAATCCAATTAATTAATATAATTCTTCATTTCTACCTTGGAGTCACTTTCTTTGTCACAAACCATCTTGGGTACCCTAGTATCCTAATAACCAAGTAGGGTTAACATCACCCGAAGGGCTTTCTCGATCCCCACAGGCTGGAGACTAGCACCTATCATTGAAAAACATACATGTGGGAATGAGTTTTCCACAATAATACAGATGGGAATGATTAAAAGATAGTAGTTAAGGAAAAATACACCAGTATTAGAAGAAAAAAATATGGAGAGGCATCAAATCCAAAGTATTACAACACAATTTTATAAATAGGAAAATAGCCCCAGGACCCATATGGACACAACTCACCATTTACAAAGCTCAATAGTTGAATCCACCTCAAAGAGATGTATTCCCAACGCTCAAGCCTAGAATGATAAATTCTACGAACAACAGAAGTCAAAAAAAGGGTGTAAGCCTAAGCCCAGAAGGATACCACCAATAATTCTTTAAAAGAGTCCATATATTTATTATCCAAAAATATATTTTAATTTTCAAAATAAACAAGTTTGGATATTTATAATCATATTTAAACAAAAAATATAAACAGTTTTAATGTGATGTGAAATTCATTTATTGCACATTCATTACTTTATCAGAGATTTAATAATTCTAAAATAATACATTATTTAAAGAATTTATATAAAATAGTTTATTTAAATTTAGCAGTCATGTAAATCACTTCCAACAAACATTGTCATACATTTATATATTAAATATAAAAAAACAAGAAACCAACATAGTCATCTTCCGAAAGTTAAGATAGTATTAACCATATATAGGATTCCTCGCTCTCTATGTTAACTCAGAAAAATTTGTAGACACACATCCCTATGAGACTGGACAAAGGAGACCCGTCACCAACCTATCAGGGATGTGACCCTCCTCAAGTAGGTTTTTGAATGTTATCATAGCAACAAGTGTATCCATATAAATCACGAACTACCTTGGATTTCATGCACACATACATTATGGGTGAACTAGTTTATGACTACTTAAAAGATGATCAATACCATTATTCTATTTCAAAAATTCCAATTCATTTCCATTTAAAACCAAAATATATTTTTTTTTCAAAACCATGCATTTTCAGAGGATAAAACCACTAGGTTTCTATCATATAATTTAAGAAATTTTCATGAGTTTGAAATCCAATAAAAACTCATTCCATCCTTTTTAAATTAATTTCCACAATTAAATTCAATAATGTAATAGAAAACATTTCCATAAATCTATAATATGAATTCATCAATTTAAATCAACCAATTTATATAAACCCATCCCGATTCATTAGAAATGGGAATTTTCCAAAATTTTGTTCCAATACCATTTCATATCCTCAAATTCATTGAAATTGAGTTTTTATCAAAGCAATTGAAATCATGATAAATCAATTCAGTTTAAATCAGCAAATCATAGAAATCAAGCAATTCGATAGTAATTAATTTGGTAAAACCTGATGGAACCACATACCTCTTTTCCAATAAAAAACACTCAAATGACACTTTTCAATGATAAAGAAGGTGTAGAAGACCTCAAAATTCTACCTAGTAGCAAGATCCAACTCAAAAATACATGATTCATCAATACCAACATGATCCATTGAAAATCCTAAAGGAGAGTGAGAAAGAAACTTGGATAACAAGGGGGAACACAAACTTGGGAATCACACCACAAGAAGAATGAGGATCCCAAGCCATTTGGTTTGATACAGAAGGAGCTGAGTCTCTCAAAAATGAACTAGAAAATCTCTAGGTCGAGAGAGAATGAGTCTGGAATGAAAAGGACCTATAAAAATAGCTAAATGCATGAATTTATATAGGGTTCGGGCCAATTCATGACATGTACCTTGGGTTCACGATGTGTGGGCAACCCTAGATACATATGCTAAAAATCCTAATTCTTCGTGTTACAAATTATATATTTATCACCTACATGACATGTAATCCAGGTACATGGTATGTACCAGCTTACGATATGACCTCCCCATTCATGACTAGAAATAAACTCCAAGTACATGTCATGTACTTCAGGTAGAAGACATTGTCCTTTCCTAAAACATGAATTAATCGTAGAAAACTGTTTTTAAATAGTACAAACTAAATGGATACATATAAAAGGTCGATAATTACCTTTTCAAGGTAACGTAATATTACAACTTCCTCACTATAAAAACATTCAATCCTCATAATGCCTATGAAGAAGCTTCTATGCCAAATATATGAGACCCATGCTCTCTCAACACTTCCTCCCTCTCTCATGTCTCATGAGAATATGAACCATGATTCCATAGAACATGAACCAAAAGAGATTTCCTCCCACAAAGTACATTGGTCTCTGAATCACCTATCTTGACTGGCTACTCAGAAAAATATTTATCAGGCTCAATCTCTAGATCACTCAACCTCAAAACGTGAGATCATTCAGATAGCTACTGTCTCAACAGCAACACATGGTACACATTATGTATCAAAATTAGCTATGGTGGAAGTTCTAGGAGGTATACAAATTTCCCCACCTTCTCAACAAACCTTGAATGATCCCAAAAAGTATGGTGTAAGCTTTCCTTGCATCCCTAGCCATCAATGACCCAACCAATGTGAAACAGTTAAGCACATCAAATCACCATCTGAAAAATACAATGTTCTATGGCGTTAAACATCAAAATACTTATATCAACATTGTGCTATCAACACCCTCTAATGAATTAACATTATCTTGTTTTTCATCTCCTACACCATGCTTGGTCCAAGAAATGAACTCTCACCGACCTATAACCAACACAATAGTTATTGAAAAGGTTGGCCATACATGTTCTAAAATGGATTCATTCTGATTGTGGGTTGGTAAATGTTGTTATAATATAACTCAAACAGACCAAAGAGATCATCCCAATCCACTTTGATATCGAGAATATAGGCAAAATGAATATTCTCAACAATATGTATAGGTCTTTCTGTCTTCCCATCCGACTGTAGAAGGTAAGTGATGTTCAAAAAAACCTGATATCCCAAGAACACCTGAAGATCACACTAAAATCATGAATTAAACCAAGGATCCCAATTATATACTATATAATATAGAACACTATTATAGAAAAAAATCTCATTCACATAGTGATTTCCTAACTCCTCAACTACAGAGGTATCTCAAATCGGTATAATGTGAGCTGACTTGGTCATCTCCTAGATCACAACCCATATTGTATTCTTCTTTCCCTAGGTATGAGGAAATCCAACCATGATGTACATAAATATGTCATCCCATTTCCATGTAGGGACTAGAATTAGTTTATGAAAACCCAATGTTTTATGGATCTCAGCTTTCAATTGTTGGAAAGTATAGCAACGAGAGACAAAGTCAAGAAATGTCCCATATCATACCTGTCTAGCAGAACTACTAACTCATGTCATAGATCATCTTAGTAGCTCCTAGGGAAACAATACCCTAAAAAATATTTAAATCTCATTGCACTACCTTCCTATAATGTAACAATGAATCTATTTCGGTATCATAGAATACCCTCTTTGAAGAACGTCCACTAGGAAACAGTCTCCCCACAATTAATGGATTTTCTAATTCTATAGAACTCATTGTCAGGCACATGATATTGTAGAATCATCTCGAGAACTGAATATTTCAACTACATAATGGATAAAGAAATAGCATCCCCTTTATTCTGAACATCAATATTCATTTTGCAAATACATCCGTGAAATTCAACACTTCCAATGATTTATTTACTACATTGGATAAATGTTTATTTCACAAATCCCCAACAACGACATTCTGTTTCCCCAAGGTATAGAAAATATCAATGTTGAATGATTGTAAATACTCCAACCAATGCCACTACCAATGATTGAAATATTTCTAGGAGAAGATATAACTCCGTATTTTTTTTCATAATACACCATAAACCATTCTCAAAAAGGTAATTCCACTAAAATTTAAGTGCATGCATTACACCATCAGGTTCTAGATAGTGGGTTGGATAATTCTTTTCATGTGTCTAATGATGATGTGATCCATATGCTACTACATGATCAACAAACATAAGAACACAACCCAATCAATAACCTGATCTATCACAAATGACCACAAAGCCCTGCCCGGATTCGGTAAGAGTTAACAGTAGTGCAGTAGTCAATAGGCATTTTAGTTCAACCAAAGAACTCTGAAAATTGTCATCCCAAAAAATCTTAACGCCTTTCCGAGTCAGAGAAGTAATTGGTGAAGCCAACTTTTAGAAGTCATTCATGAACCTATGGTAATATTCACCTAAGACTAATAAGATATGGATCATGTAGACATTTTATGGTTGCTCCCACTTCATAATATCCTTCACCTTCTCAGGATCAACTAACAAACACTATTCAGACACCACATATCCCATTAATTTGATGTCTCAATTCCAAAAATCTCAAAATGAAAGCTTTTCATAAAGGCTCTAACTTCTTAACAGGCTCATAACTATTCTTGTATGTAACACATTATCCTCCTTGGAAATAGAAAGGATAATAATGTAATTCATATAGACTACCAAAAAGGAACCCAAATACTCAAGAAAAATCTTATTCATTAAAGCCACAAAAACTGTAGGATCGTTTTTCAAACGAGAGGGCATAACATGGTACTCTTAGTACCCATACCTTATCTATATATTGGTTTTTGGAATGTCTAATTCATTTATCCTGAAATGATGGTAACTAGATCAATGTTCTATCATTGAAAACCATGTCACACATTTTAACTGATCAAGCATATCATCAATCGTTGGAAATTGATATTCTATCATTATCGTCAATAGACTATGATTTCAAAAATCAACCAATATGTCAAGGGAACCATCAACCTTCATAGAAAAGAGGATCAGTGCTACCCAAGGCGACACATTTTGATGAATAATGCCTTTTTTAAAGAAGATTTTCCAACTAGGACATCATCTCTTTCATCTTATATGGTTCATAGAAGTTAGAGGGGATAGAGACCAGTTGAGTACAAGGAATGGACTAAATTGAAAACTCAACCTCTCTCACCAATGGAAGACTAGGGAAATCTGAAGGGAACATAATGTAAATAATGGTGAAAACTAGAGGAAGATCCCCACCCATTGAATCTCAAAAAATTTCAAAATAAAACACTGATATCACATTCTCAAACTCTGGATAAGATGGTCTGGCTCTGCTCAACCATGGGTCCTATTCACTTTGAAAAACAACGATCACACCACTGGGTGTAGTAAAGTAGAATTGTTGAAGTTGAAAATCAATTTTATGAATTTTTGAAATGATCCAATCCATCCCAAATTTGATGTCAATATATTTCATATCAAGAACAAAAAAACACAAAGCTATCTCGAAAACTAATAGAGATAATAGACAGGTAGGACTACAGAGTCCCCACTCTCACTTCGTACCATGTAGTGCAATAATATCTATTGCACAAGATAGTTTCTCCATAGGAAGATTAATCAAGGTTAAAATACTGGAATAAAAAAAGGGTGAAATACACCAGTTTCAAAAAGATGAGTCACTAATGATGATGTATTGGTAATGGTACCTTTCACAGTCATTGAACACATGCATTTATCCTCTAGAGACACTTCCTCTACGTGATGAATCTACATTCCAAATGCATGTGGATGGAGACCTTTTGAATGTGAATCATTTGATTTCCCTAAAGTGTTGAAAGGATCTGATGATCCTGTCCCACTATGTGGGTTGGACAAGTGATGGTAGAACCTATCTAAGTGTCATGAATGTCTGCAGAAGATAGAGTTCTTGGGTGTCTCAGTTGAAACCCTCCTAGAATGACCTGGACTTCCACACTTGTAGAAAGTCAAAGTACTTCCTCCTATAGATATAAGAGGTTTGTAATGACTATCTTGTTGGGAACGTCCATTAGGAATATCCCACATCAATTTTCCATTAATGGATCCAACGATGGACCAGGGAGAAAAAGGAACTCCCATATACCCTGACATACCAGCCAGTTCCATTTGCACCATCATCATCCTATCCAACACATCAGCATATGTGTGAAACATCATTAAAAAAATCAGTTAATGATTATATGATAGATCTACCAACATGAACTGTTTATTATTCATCCTATCATTAGATAAAATCATTGGAGAAAACTGCATCATCTTATAAAAATTATTTTAGTACTCAGTCATGGTTTTGTCAGCTTTCTCTAGCTTAAAAAACTCTACTGCCTTAACCAACACAATTGACTCTGGATAAAACTGATTTTTCAAATATATCCATGATGTATTTCTATTATAAGAACTAGTGTTTTCATTCCATCACCATCATGTCCCACCATTCCCTATTAGGTACAACCATCACAAAGGTCTCACACTTCACCCTGATCACTTTAGGTGTCTCCAAGAACACAAACATATGTTCTATCATTCCCAACCATTCCTCGTCATGGTTAGGATCAGTGGAGCCTTTCATGAATGGTTACTTATGGAGAAGAAACTCTTGATAATGATTATGAAGAACATCCTCTTAAGGATACATAGTTGGAGCATGATTGGGAACTGGAGGTGGTGTGTATCCCAGATCCTGGACAGTGCACAAAATTACATCAACTATATTCAGGTCAACATCACGATTTTCTTATTGATGTTTAGCATCATCCTTCTCTTGTATCTGAAACACATGTCTCCTCATAGTCATGATTGTACACAATATCATCATATTAAATTATAACATTAGATTAACAATCAAACTGAGTTTGGAGAGAAAATATTATCAGTAGAAGGGACAAAAAATGATTTGGATTTCAACCTATCCAAATCTCAATAGGCATAAGACTAGAACTAATCTACAAGGCATATTTACAAAACCATCACAGGAGACCAATTGTTCATTGTAGTGAATGATGGATAGGAACTCAATTGAAACTACCTCATAAGTCCTGATGATATTTCAAAATTCATTCCGACTTCAATGAAAAGGATAGTCAACAACCTAATTTGATACCAATTAATTGTTAACCAGCCCAAGTACCCTAGTAAACCGATAACCAAGCCGGTCCTGACATGACCCAAAGTGTATTCCTGATCCCCATCAATAGATACTACCTCCTGGAATTGTACAACATACATGTGTGAATTATTTTCCCCTATGAATGCAAAAGAAAAAGATTAAAATATATTATTCCTATCAAAAGATATAATATTCTAGGAGTAAAAGTGCTATAATATAGAGAATCATCAATGAAAAATTAATAAAACCTAAAATGGTAAGCAATAAAATAAACACAAGGTCTCTAAGGACACAAATTAGCATGTTCGAAGATCAGTAGCTAGATCCACCTCCAAGAGATCCCTTCCCTTTACTTGATACTAGAAGGATAAACTATACAAAAACCTGAAAGAAAAAAGTAGGGTGTGAGCTTATGCCTAGTAGGATAACTCAAAATGATTCTATAATAGATGCCAAATATAGGTTACACAACCAAAAGCATTCAATTTTCATAATATACATGTTTGGAAAATCAAAAGCATATTTAAACAAAACATGCTAAAAAGTTTTGATATTAGGGAAAATTCATTTAATGAACATGATTTATTTTACAAGATATGGGATATTTATAAATCAATTGATTTTGTAAAGTAATTATATAAAAAAATTATATAATTTCAGCACACTTGTAATGTAATTCTAACAAACAATGTCATATATTTATATCTCAAAAATAAATAAAGAAGTGAGCAACATGGTAATTTGTAAAAAGGAACGATAGTATTAATGACATATAGGATTCCATTCTTTCAATGTGAACTTTGTAAAATGTGTATACACACATCCATATGACACTGAAAAAAGGATACTCTTCACCAAAATTTTGTGGATGTGACCTGATCCTAGTATGTTTTAGAACATTATCATAGTTTAGAGTGTATTCAAATAACTCACTTACTACCTAAGGCATGCACTCACTCTTACAATATGGGTGACCTATTTTAAGATTGATTAAAATATGATCAATCCCATTATTCGATTTGATGAAAATACAATTTCTTTCCAATTAAAACCAAAAAAGTTTTTATTCAAAAGCATGCCTTTTTCATAAGATAAAACCACTAAGCTTCGTATTAAATAATTGAATCCATGTTCATTTGAATGAAATACATTAAAAAGTAATTACATCATTTTTTAAACTGAATTCCATAATTAAATTCAATAAAAATAATTGCAAACATTTTGATTAAAAAAAGTAATTGAATTAAACTATTTATGTCACCAAATTTTTGTCAACCAAACCCAATTCATGGGAATTGGGGGTTTTCCAAATTTACATTACAAAACCATTTCAAATCCTCCAATTCATTAAAATTGGATTTTTATAAATGTAATTGAAAAAAATATTTATCAATTGTGTTTAAAGTATAAATTGAGAAAAATCAATAAATTCGATGGTAATCCATTTTGGAAAATCGGGACTGATCTCCCTACCTCTTTTCCAAATAACGACACTCACAATGGCACCCCTCAAAGAGAATGAAGGGGGAGAAGACATAGATAATATTTCTAATATCATGATAGAACACCAATAAACATGGATCCATTAATACCAAGATGAACCATTGAAAATTAAATAGGATAAGGAGATAGAAACTTTGATAGCAATGGGGAACACTTACTAATGAATCGTACAAGAAGAAGAATGAAGATCCCAAGCTAGTTGGTTTGATCTAGATGTAGTTGAGTCTCTAAAAAACGCACAAGAACATTTCTAGGTCTAGATCCAGGATATTTGGAGTGAAAATAACCAAGTAGAACAATCAAACGTGTCACGTTATGATTGGTACGGGCCGAGTCACGACATGTACCTTAGGGTCACGACGTCTAGGATGAGTGTATAATACGCAGAAAAACCCATCCCCTCAAGTTACTAATTAGATATTTACCACCTACACAATGTGTACTTCTAGTAGAAGGAGTGTAACAACTCATGGTGTGACCTCTTGTTTCATGACCTAAAATCAACTCTATGTACTCGACATGTACCTCTGGTACACAATATGTACTTCACGTATAAGGCATGTACTTCAGGTACATGACTTGTGTCAGTCTTGATCCTGTAGTAAACCCCAATAAACTCCTTTTATGGATTTTTTTACTAAATGGGGACTTAGAATAACTGAAAAAATACTTGTTCATAGTAAAATAATGTCACATTATTTGGATCCTTCTATATAACAATCAATTCAACTTATTCTTCTTCTAGTACATTCACTTTGGCGATTCTTCCATATTCTGATCAGAAAGGAAACAAAATATTTTTTCCTCCACCGTCTCCAATACCCGAAAACACATTGAACTCTTTATTTTTCTCCCTAGGTGTGTATGAGTTTCTATTAAGGTAACCATTTTTTAAAATGTTCCATGATAATTGGTTAATAATTATTATTAAATCTTTTACTCCAGTGATAATCCCCCTCAACTTCCCATTTAATTTTATTCCATTACATTCTATATTAATATAGTTTTTTCTAGTTCCCTCAGATTATTAAAACCAAAACCATAGTGTATGCATTAATTATCTTAGAAAAAATATATATAGCCATGAAAATAATTACATACATGGAGTTTAAATCATGACACCTTCCATAATATAAGACACATTTTGTTTATCATAGATTATTCACAACTAACATATATATAAATAATTCATGATGGTTCATGAAATGTTTTCTAATTCCCAATGGATATCCCCTGAGAGTGTCTAATTAGTTGTGTGGAAAGGCCAATTATCATGTACCAAATTACCGTAAGTCAATCCCTAAACATTATTATGTAGCTATTAACCCTACGCACATCTATGGCAGAGCCACATAAACTTATAGTATCTATTGAGTGATGTATTTCATGGAAACCAGTCACTCTATCCTTTACCAATTTTCTAGACAATGTACTAAATGTAAACTAATACTTATAACTATCCATATAAACATTTCAAGACATATCCGTAGAAATAAACATAGGGATCTCACTAAGGACTTTTCATCCTACTTTCAATAGGATTACTATACCATTTCTTTGACACCAACTATATCAACCCTATATTTTCCAACATTTACATTAAATAAGTTTTTTTTAAATACATAAAAAATATAAAAAAAGTCCCCCAAAAACCATAGTCAATATAGTTCCATTGGAATCATGGAAACATAAACACTAATACATAACTGAGCTACATTATCATCCACTAGGATCTTCACAACTGAAACCCTTCTAAAACAAAAAAACATAATACATATATTCATAACCAGGGGAAGGTAACATAAAACTTGGTCAGCTAAAATCCTTAGTAATTTTAGAAAAAATATACATGAAATCATAAACATGTGCATAAGGGTATGAGAACGAGACCATGATAATAGAATATTGTACCTTATATATCAAATATCATATACATGAATCATGGCATAAATAATGGAAAGTTAAAAATAAATGAATCAGAAAGAAGTAAAGGTCATAATCTATGAAGGCATAACATATGATTAAGGCATGGAATTGTGGAAACACATAATCATATACTTATTACCGTAGTATCCATGGAGTCACTGTCAATAATATCTTAGCTGACTAAGTCCTTTACTGAATGGGGTAACCCACTTTCCATCCATGTATTAATGAACTGAGTGACCCTCGTTCATGCTCTATATTACTAAAATGAGTAACCCTCATTACATACCTATATTACTAAACAGAGTAACCCTTGTTCCAAACCTATCTTTTCTCATGAGATATAAATCATTATCAATTGGTTTATAGGAAAATATAGGTCTCAACCATCACATAATGAAATCATACATATATTTCCCACAAGATCATAAATAAACAATTCTTAACCCATAAAATAAAATTTGAATGATAACATGTAGACATATCATAACATGTGAAAATTTACAGGTTTTAAAATCATATCATTATTTATATAACCTATGAAAAGAAGTGGATTTCAAAAGCAAATAACTCGTGAAAGAGAAACGTGTTTTATAAACAACATTCCATCAAAAAAAATCCATTAAGAGAATGAATATGAATGTAAAAATTGAATTATTTCCCTACAAAGGCATGAGAAGAAACATTGGATGTTATATTTTAAAGTAAATAATTTTGAAATGTCTTTTAAAAACAATTCCTAAGGAAAATAACATTTTTTCATTGAAAAATGATTTTTAGAGCATAAACCTGTTTAAAAACGTTTTTATTTGAAAATATATTTGAAAACAGATAAAATTTTTTTACAGTAATAAATAAATTTTTTAAAACCCTTTTTCCTTGAAAATTATCTTCATGGATCTTTTAAAAACATTTTTGAAAAAAAATTTCTCGAATACAATGGAATTCCGATCAAAGAGAGAGATAATATAATTTTATTAAAAAAGATAAATTAATTACCAATGTGTGGAAAAATGTTACTATAAAATTTTGATATGTTCAATAAACATTTGAAATGTAAACTCATTAATATTATTGAGTTATTTCATCAAAGGTAGCATAAACATAAACAATCTCATAATGTTATAAGATTGTCTCAATAAACAATGGTAAATTGGTTACTCTGGATCACAGTCTCTAGGTATGAAAATGAAATTATATGAATCTTAATATATCATAAAAATAATAATATTGATGATTCAACATTTACATATGGTTTTATATACGTCTTGGTAGAAGACTATAGGTTCATAACAAAACAAGAGTCTCAATGAAGGCAAATTGAGACAAAACTATTTTACCGATTTGGCTACTTTTGAAAGCTAAATCCTAAGAAAGATGGATCTAAGATTGGATATATGGATAAAAATAAATATAGATATAGGATATTTATAATTAAATAAATTTTGGCAAATACATAACAAAATGAAAAGGGTGGTGATCATAACCTGAGTCTTAGAGAAATTAAAAGTGAGATGAAATTCTCCTTTCCTTGTGTCTTGACTCTCCCCATACTCAAACAAGATTCATGTAAGATAAATTTAACATTTTTATACATCATTTATAGAAGATTATAATTATACATAATAAAATATATTGTTTTATTATGACCTTATAATTCCATCTTGTTAACAATCCAATGTTAAGTTTTATCTTTGGGTATATTCTTTTTGTTCTTCGAATGTGTCTAAATTCGATATATCGTTAGTCCTAATAAATATATCATGAATCCTGAATTTTGAGAATTATATAAATATAAATTATATCCATTATATTCATATGATAATTATTTATAGAATATAGATGTATGAAATATAATGCACATTTCATGTACACAATAAGCTATACGTATGCATGAATGATATTTACATGTTTTTGTCGTATTAAAAGAACAAAAAAAAAATATTTATATATATATATATATGTATATCTATATATATCATTATTATAGTAGAATTAGTACATAATATTTATTATATTATTTTATTAAAATCATTATAATACATATCATATGGTGTGAGAACTAATCACATCGCTTTGAGGTGGAGGTAGTCCACACTTTCTCAAACAAGATTATTGTATTAACACCAAATGGAAGATAAAAATATGAGTGTTGAAAGAGGAATAAAGAAGAATACTGAAATAATAACTATATTATATTAAAAATATGAATAACATTACTATCATAATTTCTACTATGATTGGTGGTAGAGGAGAAATGAAAAATAATCATATCTCGATGGTGTAGTTCATCGTACACCGAAACAGTATGTTCAACATCCATTAAATGGATGTGTGTGTAAGTGTAGTTGATAAACACTGAATAAAAACATACTCTTATAATGAAAAAACGTGTGTTTTCACACATTATTTGAATAGAAATATTTAAGGGTTGAATAAAGGAAATAAATGAAATGAGCATGGAAGAAGATGTTACTAATAAAATAAGGTAACTCTTATTGGTTTGTGCTTAAAAGGATTCATTGAAATGATTTCTACCAAAAGGAAGATTAAATGTTTAAGGGAGGTATTTTTGGATTCTAATTGGATAGATAATGTACAATCATAAATTGTTTGAGGGGTGTGAAGAATGGGTAAAGGTGGTGGCCTTTAATAGAGAAGGAATATGACTCGTACAGAATATTTAGGATCAAATTAGGCATGCACATGTTGTTGCATAACACAAGTATTAAAAAACCAAATAAACTAAATAAGGGAAGGTTTATGGGATAAATAAGGATATATATGTGGTTTTATACATGTTTATAGGTCATTTGGGCCCTTATTCTTAAGGTTTAGTCCCAAATTATGGTTAATTTGGCCTTAACCACTGTGATAAATTTTAATAAATTTTTCTAAAAATTTTGATCAAAAATTAATATTATTTTATTAGAATATATATTTTAGAATAAAATATGGTTCATATAGGATTTATTAAATTCTAATAAAGGAAGTGTAAAAGTTAATATTATTGTTAATCCTGCATATGGGATGAAATAACTCGGTTTTTATGTAGAAAAAGAATAAATAGTTTGTTATGATTTTTTTATTAAGTTTCAAAGTGATGTTGATCCTAATTTTTTTAGTAGATGTAATGTTCATTTAATATGACCTTAAAAAAATTTATAAAAAAATTTATCAACAATATATTATTTTTCAAAAGGCAAATTTTTATCTTAAAAGCATTGTTTTTCATTATTCAACAAAGAATGATGTTTCTCAGAAAAATCCAAAAAAATCATCATAGGCTAATTTTGTTCTTAATAATTAAAAAATGAATTTTATTTTATTTAATGGAATTTATAAATGTGTCTAAAATTACTTTTAACAATAAAAACTATCCATTTTGAAAAACATATTTTTAACATAAAAGGAATACCAAAAATATTATATTTTATTATCGATATTGATTATTTATATTAAACAATTATTTGAAAATTATTTATTACTATGTTTAACTTCTATGTTATAACAATATTAATCAAAAAATTAAAATAATAAAATGTTATGTTTCAAAGAAACATAGTGTTGCACGCATCGTACGCCAAGTTGGTATTGCTTATAACGTAAGCCAAGAAGGTATTTCAAATAGCGCAAGAAAAGTCGGTATTGAATGTGAAATGAATTTTATATTTAGTATCTTAATATATATATATAATTAAATATTTATAGTGTCATGTGAAATTATAAATATTGAAAAGTTAAATTATTTCAGAAAAAATAATTCTTATAATAGAAGGTTGTTACAAAGGTCTATCACCACCTTGTGTTCCCCAACTCACCATCATAGATTCAATATCCCTGATTTATTTTTTAGAAATTTTTATAAACCAGTGACTAAAGTATATATGAGACCACTAAATTCATATCTTTGTTCATCTCACCCAATACAAAATGAAGGGCATGATACCTCTTTCTTAAACAGTTTTTATAACCCTCCTAGAATAAAATGTGAGAACAAAATAACATGTGTTACTTGACAATAAACTAATTTACCAATGTGTGTAGGGTGGACTACTGAACTCACTATGAATTGAATATTTATTTCAGTTCTCAATATCAATTGTGTTTCCATTATATGCAAAACACGTATCAGCCAAATATTTATATGCATAAACATCATCAAAATTATTTCACCTTTCATGACCTTAACCTTCATGAAGACTGAGACCCATGACTCTCTAGGATAAGAAAACATAAATGGAAGTCTATGAAATAAACTTTTATTATTTAAAAAACAAACATCCTTCTTGATTCGTGATGAATTCATTACATAATATTTGAAAGTGAAATAACATATTATCTTGAAAACATATAAAGTGGGACCAAAGAGAAATATAGGTCCCTATATTCTATGTTTCGCATTCTCTGAGTCTTAAGAAAATTATGGGGAAATGTAGTAAATGAACCAAAATATTTGATCCCAATAATATGTCACCAACATATGTCAAGAAGTTTTAGGTCATTCCATCAGCTATGGAAAAATTTAGAACATTAATCTATTTCATAATCCCCAGAATCATTTCCCAATGGATTGGTAAAAAATTTTTGTAGACATATCATCAGGTTATTTATACCCTCTTGAGTGTTGGAATCATCAGTTTACATCCCCATCAATATCGCTGTCATGTTCAACATAAAAAACAAGACAACTATAATAAAACTAGTGTATGATGATGATATTTTTTCCATTATCCATCCATTTAGACACACCCATAAAGGAATCCTCAATAAAGGCCAACTTTATTAAACTTTAATGGTATGTGTACCAAAAACCAACCAAGAGCCATACATGGGAAGAGACATATTTTATTAATATATTTTGGAATTTTGATTGAATTAATTTATCTGAATTCAGTTTTCCTAAAAATAAATGCTTCCCAAGTATTTATTTCTATGTTTATATGATAATCAAAAAAATAAAGAGATATTAACAAAAATTGAAATCTAGATTTTAATTATGTGATTAAAATGGAATAAAAATGGAAATAATCAACCCTAACGGTGGATTATTTTTTGTCTAAATATAAATAATGGAATATCTTCTTGTTACTCTATAAAAAATCCTAAAATTCAATAGGATATAGTAAGTCTCTTTAAACAATATTATGATGTTTACTTATCTTCATTTATTCATCGTACTTAGTAATACATAAAATCTCTAAATTTTTCCCATTATTTTTCATTCCCTCCTCAAATTCATCTATTAATATGAAATGATTTTCTAATTTATCATCTATGAAAGTTATCTACCATCAATGATTTTTCAATTCATTGACCCTATCATTCGTCATGAATCGAATTCAGATATCACCACAACATAGTTTGAGAATTTCTAATATGCATTGGTTTAAAGGAAAAAATTTTCACAATCATCCTCTCTCACAGAAAGAGTTTTTGTGAATCATGCTATTATCACTAATATAGATCCATCGTTTTCACAGAAATATTTTTTAATTTATAATCAAATTAATTGAATCCAATTTTTTTCAGATAATGTTGGGATGATTTGTTATTACTTCACCTAAATATGTAAGGTGAAAATCAAAAATTAAAATTGAGATATTCCTCCATTCCTATTATTGTTTTCATTGTACGAATGTTGTACCTTACATGATAATGTTTTCATATTTCACTAGAAATGAAAATATATTTCAGGACCAAAATTGACTAAGGGACAAATAACTGTGATTGATTATTATGGCTGAGATATAAAAACAAAATGATTCTCTTCTATTTAGTCAATATGAGAAACTGAAAAAATAATATGTTATTCTTACTAGGATAGATGAATAGTTATTTAAATTAATAACAAATAATATGTAAGTTTATAAATATAGTGGAATTAATATAATGATGAAAGGATTCAATAGTTACTCTCATCAGTGGGTAGGGAACCCACATCCAATCCCCCTAGTTTTTTGAATGATATAATTTTTTACGGCCACACATGTGTTATCTTTTAGGCTAATTGGATTACCGCATTAGAAGAATAATAGAAAACATAGGCCTATAAGGACTTGATTAAATATTTTATAATATCAAAAAGAGAATAATAAAATTGAGAATTTCATTATTAAATTTTAATAATGAAGTTATAGTGTATGTTTTAAATTAAAACTTCTTCATGAAATGAGGCAAAAAAGTAAAAACTTTATAATCTTGATGGAGATCTATGAAATTAATGTCTATAAGATCATCTACCATTTCTAGATGAGCAATAGTGAACACTGACAGATTATTACCAAGAACCAACAAAATTCATTATTGGACATCAATATCATGGCCTCACTAGATAGTCCATCGAGGCTATTTGAGGCATTCTTCCCTTTAGAAAATGATATTTATCTAATAAAAATTGTTTAAGAGACATGTAAAAAAATTATTATGTTGAATTAAATGAAATGAAATTATAAAAATGAAAAAAATAATGTAAATCAATACCTCCATGTGTTGAAAAAATGTGAAGTGAATGAATTTTTTCTTATTATAACAGATAGATTTTATCTGGAAGTTAATCTGTTAGAGAAAATAATGGCTGAGAGCAAGAATGAATTTGAGACGGTTATTAACCACCATATTTATAAACTCAATTTATTTTCATGTTGCATCACCCTAATCAACCTTATCATTCATATGTGTTTTGGTGCCTTGGGTACACCTTCAACATCAGATGTAGACGACATGATAAGTGATAGTTCACCTTTAGAATCTCAAAACAGGATGATGAAGAACAAAACAATTTGATAAATATTTATACTTTGATAGAATACCATATTATTCATAATCTATTACCTATTACAATGAAGATTTTTTCACCTCACCACCATACCAACTACTCAATTAAATCCCCAACATCTCTGATTTTCTTTAAGATATAACTATTATATCAATTAATGAATGAATAACACCATCGGACAACACATGGTTTTCCTATACATCCAAAGGATTATTATAATAAGATATATTATGTGAAGATGATACCCATCCAAACTATGATGAAAATTTATCTCCCACTTCAATTTCCTTCCAAGTGTCTAGGATGGATAAATTTTTCTTTCACAATTTCCACTCCCTCTATGAACCTACAATCATTGTACTAGAAAAAACTAAATACACGATGTATTGTAGATCCTAGAGGATGGAAACTATATTTTATTCAATAATATTCTAGTTTCTTATAATGGAGATTCCCATGTTGATGTAACCACCTTTCTAGGGTTATCAATAATGGTAGACTACTATGAAACACTGATTCATATCGTCAACATCTATTCCTAATGATTCTATTTGTAATCACTAACCATGGTTGTTAAACCTTTATCATAATTTAATAAACTCGCTAAAATAAAATTGGAGAATGATGGGATCCATTTTATAAATCATTGTTGGTCTCCTAGATAATAAGAGAATCACAGGTGGTGATTGATACTTATACTCTGTCAAACACCTTCGTTAGGATCCACCAAAAATAGAATTCCACCACAAAATATTTCATATCTAGAACTCCAAAATGTGTGAAATTAAATCATATAAACAATTCTAAATTATCATCTGAATGAAAATGTCAAATATCCATCACATATGATCTTCACATGTAGTTTGGCTTCAAATATACCTTCTCAGAGTGATATTATATAAAAAATGTGGTTCAATGCTCTATGTTTAATTATCATTGATGGTTTCATTGGGAACATTGTATTATCGATATGGAATGTTTTTTTCTTAATTTAATATGTTCATGATATCACAATAATTTAATGTTTATGGCCTAAATTCTCTAGTAATCTAGATATATAGTCTAAAAACTCTAGGAATATCTTGGGAGATGATGAACTCTTACCCCCCATGTGAGTAGGTATCTATCCAATGAATATTTTTACGGTGAAAATAGACCTAAATAGTGTCTTTATTTTATATATATGTCTAATGGTATAGGGAGAAGGGCATGTGTGCATATTCAGATGCATTCAAATTATTATAATCAAATGTACTTATTTTGAATTGTACCCCATAGTTTTAAAATTTATGGACATGGAAATCCATCAATCATACAACATGGATTATAGTTATCTATACCAATTGGTTATATTTGGAAGATACCTCATAAACCCTTTATAGAAATGGGCCAAATCAAGTATGGGCCAATAGATTCCATGAATATGACTCTTATTGAGAATGGGGAATGCAGGAGCCCATCAATATATCATCACTTCTTTGGATAGCTTGATGAACATGTCACACATTCCTCAATGACATAATCAACCATTAGTTGATTATCATTTCAGATCGTATGGGTTTCTATAATAAGAAACAATATGAATAAATATAGAATCCTTTCATCATATTACCATTAAAAATGTGGAGGATGAAATCCATTGTATACATACTAATGAATTGGGCCATCATTTATTATATCAACATAAACCAAATTTATTCTTACATCCCAAAACACCAAGGGAAGGTGTTCATATATATAAACTATTGATAATTAAATGAAAAATATGATACATTATCCAACGAGAAAGGATCTTATAAACAAAAATTGATTAATATAGGTTAACTACAAATTTTTTTTTGCTTTAGGTTCCCAAAATCACCACATCACTGAATGTAGCCATCCACAATCCATGCTCATGTCGCCACCCCCCCACCCCCTGATCAGACATCTCGATTCAAGGGATAAAGAGAACTCTTTATTCCAACCAACCATGTCATGATTGATCTATAGTTAGGGACATATAATTATATGAATAAGTATTATTCATTTTTTGAGTGTGGGGTGTACATTAATATGTACCCACCAATGGTACATGTTTCATGAATGAAGCCACGTAATGCTTAAATATTTCTACAAGATACCCAATGATGATTATTGATCCACATATTTTACTGGTAAACCCATAATGGAATAGAAATGGGAGAATATCATAGAAAATCAATCACGTATACTGAAAAGTCATCTGATAAGGGGTGACCTCATAGGCTAACACCCCGATAATTCAATCACAATCAATGTTTCGGGACAATACATGGGTGTATGTTAGGCTTGACACAATTTATCAACCCATTAATCAACATAGAAATTACAAGGGCACACTATTTATAATACACATTGATTTTGGAATTTATTTTCATAATATGATATATTAGATAGTCTATTGAATAAGTAATACTGATCATAAATAGAAATATAAGAAACTATTATAATGTTATTGTTTATTTATAATAATTATGGACAGGAAGTTTTTAAATTTTGTAATACTTGAAATAAAATTAGTTCGATATATATATAATTTTGTGCCTAAATAAAATGAATAATTAATCATATGTTGATTATCAATTGGTTGTAAATGAAGATAAAATATTTTGAAGGTAAATGGGAAATTTTACAAAATATATTTTTTAATTTTTATTGGACTTTTATCTCATTAGATCAAATTAATAAATATTGATAAATAATTTAATATTGAAATAAGTTACTAATATTTCTAATGCTATATATTATAATTCACCTAATTAAATTTATTACGAATATTATGAGAATTTTTCAACTAATGATTTAAAAATACATTTTCTTTAAAATGGGTTTTATTTCTTTTTTATGATGATGTAATAATTTATTTATTATTATTTTAGAAAAAAAATTTAATTTTTTTTGAAATCAGAATTTCTTTATTGAATGAAGATGAATATTTTATATTTTTTTTAAAATTTTAATTTCGATGTGAATAGTTAAAAATTATACTATTTGAAAACATATCATTTATCTTCATAAAATAATATAATTTAAAAGAAAAGTAATATTTTAGATTTGGTTTTTAATTAAAGTAATATATTTTTATTAGAGAAAACCTAATTTATTCAATATGAATCATAATTACACTTGATATGGTATAAAATTATTTTTATTCCTAAAATCCAATTTTTCATTAAATTATTTTTATCCATTTTTTGAGGACATATATTAAAATTTAAAAATTCCTCATTGTAAATTGGATCATAAAAAATTAATTTCATATTGTGAATATGAAGGATTATATTCGTAAAATATTTCAATTTCATTTTTAGTCCTAATAAATCGTATCCATGGTTAAATTGTTATAGGCTGGTAATGGTTAATATTGGTCAAATAACATTATTTCTGTCGAATAAGGTCACAAAATAAAATCCAACACATGAACTTATTTAATTTTACTTGTTTAATTATTCCACAACCATAATTTATCTAAAAATATGTATTTTTTTTACAATTTGAGACATACTATGGAATTCATTTTATTTTCAGTTAAGAAAAACTTAAAAATGTCACTCCATATTGTTTAAATTCTATAATATTTTTTCATTTATTAAAAAAGAAATAAATTATATTAAATTTTTACTATTATAATCAATAAATAGTTTTGTTTGTCATAATAATTTTTAATTTAATGATATTATATAATATCCTTTAACTCTTACTCAATGTTGACACATCTATCATAAAAACAGTTGAAAATATTGTATATAACAGTAAATTCATTTAATGTAATTGGTTTTTGAGGAATAATAATGTCCCATGATTTTATTGGATTATTATATTATATATATTATGTTTAAACATTTTATATTCTCCCCCCACTATTATCTTGATCACTATAATATCAATATATGTGAATCGATTGAAAAATGGCCTTAAATGATTTTAAATATATAAATATTTTTAAAAAATAGTAAATAACTATATAAATAAAATAAATAATTATGTGTATGGTAATTTTGAAATTATATAATTAAGGATTCTTGAATTTTCCACTAAGAGTTTTTTAAACATACTATCATGAACCTCATGGAGTGAATGTTTTTTATCATTAGTTATGGTTAAATATGGTAAACAAAGAACATAAACCAAAACATATGGTTTAAAATGACACTAAACCTATTATAAAATTGATTTCATTGTATAATATAGACCATGTACTCTATATATTAAATAATAGGTCAATGTTGAGATATTTTAAATTATTTAGGCATATATTTTAAATTATGCAATCAAGTACAAACAAGTATAAAACCCACATCATTTATTAATGTGCATAATCTATCAATAATTATTCATATATTCTAGGAACCATACATAAAAAAACATGAAAAATCCCATGAAGTTTCCCAAAATCTATTGTTTGATGAATTAAGGGCACAAAGAAGGGAGTTTTTCCAAATTAGAGGTTTAACACTTAACTGAGTATTTGAATGATTATTTCTCTTCCAAAGTACTATTAATCAATAAATAAACATGTTGATATATTAACATAAGAATGTTATAGATAATTAGACATTATTATCTTCATGTAAAATCACGTTATCATATATTTTCCATCCTAATGAAAAATAAAAGCATCATATCTATATCCGTACTTATTACTGTCTTCATGAGGTGATGTATTTCATTTAATATACCAACTTATAATGGCTAGTTATTATAATGAAATTTATGTTTATATATTAAATTTATTAACAAATAATAATTATTTATTTATAATATATTATATCCCTTTAAATAAAAATATTCAATGGAAAAAGATAAAAGTCTATGTGTGTGTGTATGGACTACCACTTCTATGAAGCGACATGACTTTTTTTCATTTCCACTATACATGAATATTAATAAGGATAGATTTATTTAAAAAAATATATATATATATATATGATACAATTTACGTTTCTTTTTTTTTTGAATTATTATTTACCATTAATATGTTCCATCTATCTAATGGTGGAAAATGAAATATGTGTACACACAAACTATTTCCTCCTTGAAGTTATGTAAATAATTTTTCATAGCCACCTTATATAGAAAATTATATATGTCTATATAATGAATAAATATTATTATTATGACATGATTATGAATCATGATATTATTTAACCATGTTTAATGTGAATGGACCAAAATCATCAATCAAAAACATGAATGGAAAAAAGACAATAATTTATCCAAATAATGATTTTAATGAATGATTGATAATAAAATGATATATATAAATTAAAATGTAATGATATATTTTAATATGATTTATAAAGGTATTTTAATGTATTAATATTTATAAGTTATCTTTTTTTAATGTTTGTGAAGTATGACTTGACTTATGTTAAGGGTTTATGACCTCTATATATTTTCTATGATAAATTTTTTAAAATAAAAACATTTTTCATTTTTTGGAGGTAAATAATAAATATTACAAAATATAAATATTATTTTTATTAAAATTAATGTTATTTAAAAAAATATGGTCATATATTTTTTGAGTATTTTATTCCTAAATAATCAAAATTGTAAGGGTTTTTTATATTCTCATTTATTTTCGGGGTTTTCTATGTTACATTTACACTAATAGAAATTATAGGGTTACTATACATTAAATTACATATATTTTATTTTACTCTTGAATTTATATTAATATTAATTAAATAGTATCATATTACTATATTTGTTTTTTAGAATTATTTAGAACTTGTTTTTAAATAATACCAATCATATTTCCTCTTTGGTCTTCAAATTATATTCTGTGTCCATGTTGGTTTGCTTTTGTATATGATTATTCTTTTGTTTGATCCAATGATTTTTAATGTCATTTCCAACTATAATTAGATAAATTATAAAATGTTTAAAAGTAATATCTATAATATATTAAATAATATATATTTATGATTTTTTCAAAATGTTTTAAATGAACCTTTTTTTAATCATCTACTACATGAAAAAATTATCCACTAATCATGAAAATTCAATTAATTAGTTATTTTGTCATATATTTCCATGTTTAAAAGTAATATCCAGGTTAGTTTTCTTGTGTTTAATAATTCAACGCACAATAATTTTCATTGAAGTGAATATCCTTTGAGGATTGTTATGATTCACTAGGGATATAAATTTTATTATTCCATATACTTTATATCTCATGATGGATGATTATGATGATGATATAATGATGAATCACTAAACATAGTTTCTTTCCCATATTTTAATTAATCCATGAAAAGAAATTTAATCGTATTATCATAACATCATATTCATTTTTTGGGATTAATCATGACTATTTGATGATGATATGTTTTTGAAATAATTATATTTTTTTTGGGTTATACTATAATAATATGATGAATTTGTTTTCATCTGGTTTCTCAAACTTTACTTATATTCATTATGTGATGGGTGGTCCTAAAATTTTATATCCCTCTATTGAATTTGGAAAAATGGATATCCCATGAGTTGTTATGTACCAAAATGGGGAGTGAACATAGTTCAATAAGTAAAATTATCTCTATTTATTATAATTAGAGTGAACCTCTACTAAATAAATGATGGAATTTATAGTAAACATAAACCACTATGTTAGTTTTGGAAGAAATCCATGGAAAAAGAAAATATTTTATTTTGGTGTGATTTTTTCATAAATGTCTAACAGAATGTTATTTTTCATGATACAATGTCTTGATAACTATTGATTTGTGGTGGTTTCTATGTATGTTGACCCATGTCATTTAAAATTATTATGATTTATTTCATGGATCCTAATTTATGATATATGACTGGTTAATTATGAAATATATAAGTTTTTATCATTGTCTCAAACACTTATTCATGTAAAATTACTATATATGATAATGAATTGATGTCTTCAAAATTTTTCCTAACTAATAATCCTATATCACTATTTCATGTATTTCCATTTTCATGAAGTTATGAAAAATTAGGTTAACTGTGTTATATGTGGAATAATTTTTGGGAGATGATGACTGCTTCTTATGGAATATGAAAAAATTTGTGTATTGGGAAAATGAATATTTGTGGTTAATGAAATGGTGTTTTTTATTCAATGTTTTTTTCATAATATTATAAAACATTAAACATATAAGGTCATGGGTATGTATTTAGAACAATTGTGTTTGGGGATATTATAATTAAAAATTGTTAATATTTCGTGGTTCTAGGTGGTATCAAATCTTGTTTTAAATGATATTTTTTTATCACTCAATCCATATATACTGGTCTCAAGCGGTTATAATAATGTTTATTGGGGGTCATTTTCTATATATAGAAGAATGTTTGACTTTATAATAAATATTTAATATTATAATTTTTTGATACCAATGAGTGGATGGTAAACAATAAGGTCACTACCACATGATGGTTCAAATAAATTTTCAATTTTGTCGAATGTTTATCTCAAATCATGATAACTCACCTATGTACAGTCAAATTAATGTTGATGTTTTAATCATTTCTTAATCTATTATGGAGTATTAATGGGAAATATGATTTATTTGAAATTATAAATAATTCTTTTAGTTATGTAGGTCATGGTATGAAAAATGGTTATCATGATATCTATATGTTAATGAATGTTATGATAAGAAATGAAATAAGATACATCTATCAAGACAAACCTTTAGAATTAAAATGAAATATGTAGTCGACCGCCTTATTTTTATATATAATTAATAAAAAATTATCATTACATTATATAAGAACACATTCTGCTGGGAAAATCATATATGATATATATAGGCTTCCACATGTACCGAAAAACTAACTCCTCCTCATTCTGATTGTAATCACATTCTATGAAGGGCATTTTCTTACTAAAATGAATTGGTGAACACCATAAAAACTAAATTTCATGTAAAAGAAAGATCTCATCAATGATTAGGGGTATTATTGACCACATTTTAAACCTACATGAATGATTTACCATCTAAAATAGTTTATTTGATTTTTAAATTGTATAATCATTTCCCTTAAGATTGTCTAGGAATGAAGGGTTAACAAAGGTTATTTACAAGGATATATTTTTTAATCATAAAAAATATTTCTTGATTTACCATTGGAAGGATCCCATGATATGATAATCATAATTTCATTAGATTTAATTAATGGAAGGAAAACTACAAAGATCAAGGATACCAAACATGGTAATTTCCTACCCCTCAAAGTAGTGCTTAAAATATTTCACTCAAACTAAGAAATATCGTTTATAGGAATTGAATAATTCAAAACCTCCAACAAATATCTTTATTTTAATGGTATATAAAATAAAAAAAATTAGATTTGAGTATCCCTGGGAAATAATATCTATAAAATTAATTAAAAAGACTATAAAATACCTTAATTTATCTATTATTGATTATAGAGTCATCAAATTATTAAGTTCTCTAATTTTACCATCTATAATATTAATAAGAATCACTTATAATTCACCATAACACACTAATCTAAAACACCCTTCTATCACCAATGTATTTAAAATTAAAATTTCATGAATTAAAACTAAAAAAAGACTCATATGAAAGTTAAAATATTTTATAAAAATAAACATGTATGAAAACATTATTAATAGATTTTTAGAAGTAGTGAAATAGGAACCCAAAACTAAAGTGACATTAAATACCTAGTTTCAATGATCAAAAATATATTTTTACAAGATCTATATATGTTCCCTCTTATTGAAATTATATATTCAAATAGAAATAGTATTGTAGGTTGCTTTTATTTGGAGAAAATATCCATATTTTTCCATTTTTGAATTTATCTTGAAATTCATGAAATGGATTCCATTATTATTGATGAAGGTATGGTCCACACCAAATATTTTTTAAATTTCCCTTTTAATGTATTTGACTAAAATATTTGATTGATTAATTTGATGATACATGACCTCAACCTATTTAGATATATTGTTAAAAATCACCAAAATGTTCTTATTTATATTAGATGATGCGAAATGTCTTATAAAATAAAGTACCCACATATCAATGATTACAACATCTAAAATACCAATTGAAGAAACACTTATATTCTGCCAATATTTCTAATCATTTATTATTTATGAAAACCAATAAAAAGTAGTGTATCTAATTTATGAAGCGTGGTCAAATAGAAATAAGAATTCAAAACATTTTTGTAATATACTTTAATTCCCATTTTATCCACCCCATGATGATTTATGGAATAATTTATGAATGAAATCATATCATCTTTCAACATCAGCCTTCTCATATATCCATTAGAATAATTTCTAAATAAAAAACCGATTGTAAATTTTCTTTATAAGTTGAATAGAATTAGTTTATTTCACTATTAATGTGTTATATCCTATGGTATTATATATGAAACAAGAAACATTATATAAATATTTATAATAATAAATTTTTAATTAAAACTATAAGCATTATTTTATTACTAATAATGGAATATTATTTTACTTTTTCTCATTTTGGATGTTGGGTAGCCTAGAATAGTGAAAACCCGCCTTATTTATCACTCCATGAATATTTAAAATTTCAAAATCAAATTCATGAAATAAAATGATATATCTCATTGGTCTTGGGTTTCATCATTCATTGAAACTATGTACATTAGGGATGTATCATATGGAAAAATTAGTGCACAATATTAAATAAAATACTATTAAAACCATTTTATTGAAAAATTCCTACTAAAACCCCTTTAATAATTTTCGAGTAATTAGTTTTGTGACAATAATGAATTTAAAAACAATAATACAATAAATTATGTGTATTTTACATACAATACCCAAAAATAACCCCTATCAAAATATTGCAAAGATCACACAATAATTCAAAAGGATGATTCTAATACAGGGTGGGGATAAGGGGTGAAGAGGTTATCTTTTCCTTATGAGTATTTAATGAATCAATGAATTTCTGATAAAAAATTAATGGTGTGTCATAAACACATTGAGGAATATTTGATCTTGTCATTTTATATAAATACATGATGAATATCTTATCAAAACATGAATTCATTATGAAAAAATTAAATGCCTTCGTATTTTTGGAGGGACATGCATTTAAATTATTTTAAACCTAGAATTGGCCCAAAAAATCCGCTATTTATTACCATATGAAAATTAATTAAATTTTAGTCATACTTAATTTTAATTTTTTGAAAATAGAGAATCATGTTATTCTCCTAAAATATAAGACAATCTGATTCAAAATTTCAATATATTAATCAAAATTCCATCTAATAATTGAAAAGCCATCCCTAAATATTTTAATAATCCTATTTACCAAATCTTATTAAATATCCATTATAAATATTTGAATTATGTTAGAGGAACCATCCAATGAAACATTAATTTTTAGGGTTACCAAATATCCCAATGGGGCATGTGAACATTGTTTTTCTTCTCTAGGGCTATAATAATATTTTTTTTTCTAAAATAAACTTCTAGAAAATATAATAACTCATTTGTAGATTGTATCTCAATAATATAGTACAATAATGGATTTGGAAAATGATATTTTATAATGTTATAATTATTCCTCCTAAAATAAAGTCAAACCATGTATATAGTAACCTTTCAAACATTAATTTTCTCATTATAAAATTTTATAAGAATTCGACACACACTTGTTTAACAATTTCTGACAGATAATACATGGATTATTAGAAATGGGATAAATAAAGTCAATATAAATAATTATTATAAATTTTTCCCTAAACACCTCATTACAATTGGGATTCATCATTCTTTGAATCTAAAATGCATAAGTTTTGGAAATTTCCATTGGGATCTAATACAATCATAATAAATTGAACATCCCTTTTTTATTATTAATGAACCTTCTTATATTAGTTTTTTACAATTTGATGAATCCAAATGCATTTCATCTTGACTATTTTTTGTTTTGGTGAACTAATAACATACAGTGGATAATTTTCAGATAGAAATTAGAATCCTAGGTGATATATAGGTTGATTGAGGTGTAATTATATATAATATTTCGTACATTATAGTCTCATAGGTTTAGGTTTCCTGTGTTCTTCAACATCTTTCATAATTAATGAATGATGGATAAATAAGGCCTCATTTTAAACACTCTAAAATTGGACAGATCATCATAACAATTTAATGAAATGATTTTAGATTTTTCCTCAAAAACCATATAATGTTATTAAAAAAATCATCCTCTTAGGAATTTGAGGATTCATTTTATTTACATAAAATTATTCCACAGAAAATTTTTACAGTTGTTGATCTACAATGTCTTATATTCGATTTCCATAAAAATAATTCTTCTCCACCGTCACATTGTTAATCAATTAATAAAAAATTATTTCTTGAACTATTTCAATCATTTGGTAGCATATTGAAATTATCAAAATAATTGATCCCCTGATATTTTTAACAAAACATGAAGATTACTTTTCCCTTACAACATTTAATAGTTTTCTCCATGTTGGTGGTAAATTGCAACAAATAAAAATAAACTAATCGTTGTCACACACTATATATAATATAAGAATTAATTTCTGAAAAAAAAATGTTTTTTTACTCTAATATTAATTTCATCTAATAATCATTTGGAGTCGTAGGTAGATCAGTTATATAATTATAAGACACATGTGGCATAAAACATTTATCATAATCATAGATAAAAAATAGAGCGAAAGTGATCATATTTATGTGGATCCATGATCTAAAATTAAATTGAATAATACACTACCCCTTAATACTCAAATGACGACATAACATACTAGATCAATGATATAAGGATGTATAAAATTATGAACAACATCAATAAACTCCCATATTAGTCTATATGAAATAGAGACTTCAATTATTTTATTTTATGAAGTAATTTATTTTATAATATATTATATTATTAGAATTTATCTATTTCAATATAAAAAATGATATTTATCTGCATATTATATGAAATTCATTGAATTTCACCATTATAGGTTGTTGATAATTTTTTTAATTCATCTAAGTAGATAGATGTTTAAGGAAAAATTCCTGACATTTATAACTATCAACCCAATTAATTCCATACTTATTTATTTCTCTTTATTCTAATGAAATAAAAAATATTTTTATTATTATTTTAGGCATAATGGATTGGTATATATACATTTTTTTGAGGCTATCAGGATATATAAATTCACCCCTTTTATGATTTTGATTCTTATATGTCATTAATATTTCATTTATGGGAGAACATGGTTCACATATATCTTTATATTGAGTAATTAAATAATTATTTGTAGAGATAACCATTGAAATATTTATAAGATTCCTTTCATATTTAATTCATTGTTTCCCATTATCTATTGTTTTTATTCCATAATATCATACTCTAAATTGTATCTCCATATTGTGCATCCCAAAATCAATATGATATTATTAAATCGATGGTGAGTTTTATGTGACTCAAATTAATTTTATTATGACTAAAACAAAACTATAAACTACATGAACATACCCATTCTTTCTTCATTATATTTACTTCAGTTTTAAAACACTTTCTAAGAATGTATTTTGAATCTACTGGTTGAAATGGTCTTAAACATGTATTACTCTCTCATAAAGAGTTTAGTTTATTAATAAATAATTTATGAAATATAATTTACTAATGGATGACCTATATTCTTAATTATTGGAAGAAATATTAAAAATATCATATTTTTAGTAGATTGGGTAGGGATTTCATTAAAAATAGAACTTGATATAGAGTGGCCAAACATTCCACAATGGTGTCAATACTCTCAAACAGAGTGATGAATTTTTTTATTAAAACAAAAAAATTTGCATCGTATTTTTTTATAGATACTAATTTAATTTTTATATATATTTTTTATTAATGATCTTTTGTTTTGTAAATTTTTAACAAGATTATTGAAAATATATTTGAAATTTGTATTATTTTAATTATAGATGTATATTCTGTGAAATAATATATTGTCATTCAATGTAAATGGTTGTGGATATTTTAAATGGTGTATATAATAAATGATATAGTTCACTATTGGTTTAGAAACTTCTTATGTATACCTATAAACTTATATCATGTATCATGAAATAGACCACCATATCAATGATTAAACCAAATATCTGGTGCTTAATTTTTGATTTCATTCTTCTTAGTAATATAATAATCAAAAAATAATTAATAGAATGATAAATTTTATTTGAAATCCCCAGAACATATTATTGAATGTAGGTATTATCTTTTCAATTAATCAAATATGGAAAAATAGTTGGTCTTATTTTATCCCACATAGTTCATAATGTGGATGTTTATTCACCACAGTTTATGACTCCATTTTTTATAAATATAATATTTCCAAGATAATACAATGAATAAGGTAATAATGCAATCATATGACTATTTTACTTCCTAGTATTGAAAATTAAGAATTAGCATTATTAGTGTTGCATTATTTCTATTATAATAAAATAGAACACCCTAAACTAACACCTCTCAACTTCTAATTTTATTGTTTGAGGTCAAACATATTTTTTCAAAGTTAAACTACCTCCATATTATAATAAAAATATATATTATTTCACCTTATAAGAGAAGTTTAATTATTGTGAATATCTGTGTAGTAGGGATATAAATTTTTTATCTAATCCAAGAGGTAATATTATATATTTCAATTAAAATTTGAGCAATATACAATATTGTTCTATTTTTTTATATACAATGATATTTTTTATATTTATTTATGTTTCATGAGATTTTATTGGACATAAATTTTACCAAATACATTTATTCCAATATTATATACATATTTACTGATCTTTACAAAATATTAATTTATTTTACCTATAAGAAAAATAGTAAAATAGTGAATAGAATCCAAAAATATGAAATTAAATCAATTTTTATATTAACCTAAAAAACATACAATGAACACAATAAATAATTAATGATGGGAAATGGTGGTGTAGTGATTTGAAATATTTGATTATTTAGTAGAAAAATGGTAAAAAGAGAATAAATTAATATATATGAAATAGTAATCAACCAATACATGCAATTTTATAATATTTAAAAATATAAATTTCTATTTTATGCAATTAAAAAATTATATTTCATCTATGACTTGTAAATAATGATAAAAAATCAACATATATATGAAATTCCAAGCCCAACTACCAAATAGTATAGCTCTCAACTTCTATGTTCTATCACTTTTTGATGCCTAAATACACATAGTGAGCGATATATTGATTTTGGTCACACCAAAATAATATATTCATGAATATTAGAGTGATATTAAATTATTAAAGAATACATCCTCAAAATATATTTAGAAATATATTCATACCAGTTGAAAAATATGATCAGTATAAAGGGTATTTATTCATGAAGGTAAATAAAATATTAACTATAAGTGATCATGAAATAATCAAAATAAAATATAAAACTAAATAATGATGAAAATAATAATTATTTGTCATATTAATATCCCAAAAAATTATTTTAGACATCAAACATGTCTGATATGTCAGTTAGAAAAAAAAATTCAAAATAAGAACACATTAAATGTGTAATAAAGGAAGAAGAAACATAATTATTGAGAATACCAATGATTTTTCAAGAGGACACTATATTATCCTAAATGGAATTTAGGAATGATAAATCTCCCATTATATGAATAGGTATTCCTATTTTTGTATTCAAGAAATAAATAATTCAATCTCAATTATCTACACTATGAGTCTCCTTAATTCCAAACCATCCACATGGTTTTTGTCCGTGTTATATAAATTCTTTATATGGATTTGGCTGAGATCTCAAATATAATTCACTATCAACATGGATATTGTCCAAAATTATCATATTTTAACTATTTCAAATATCATTTTCATCCTTCAGTGTTCATCATCAGGGCATAAGATTTAGAAAAATTTTGAGATCAAATTGTATAATTGGTGAATTATGTAAAGAATGAGTTTCAAAAATTTATGTTCAAAAATATATAGAAGTAACATTTTAAAATATAAATCCATCGACGAAAAATAACAAAATCACTAGGAAAATTATTTTTCAAAATATATATATTAAACATAGTCCAAAATACTAGTTCATAAAAACATATAATTTTTTTTCAATGTAATATTAATGAATCTAAGATAGAAAAATTTATTATTTTCATAAAATAATTTAATTAATGAATCTTTTTGCAAAAAATTTCCCAAAACAAATTATTATTAATTTAATTATAATTTTTGAAAAAAATTTATTTATATTAATTAAAAAATATGTGTAAATCATTTATTGAATTTATTCGTATCTATCAATAAGTTGTTAGAAACCACATTAGTATTTTAAAAAAAAATCATCAATGTATCATTCCATAATTTTCCTTAAGAAGAACCATAACATATTATGGATGACATGTTAATATGTGGAACACCCATTGTTTCATTAAATGGAATTAAATGATAGAAAAACATCCCTTGTGGTATTCTGATGGTAGTCAGGACCTCATCATTGATGTTCATTTGGACATGTTTATACCAGATGCACACTTCTATAAAATAGAATTCATAAAAACATGTATTCTAATTAAATTTTTTAAATCTGGAGAGGAAAATTATCCATTATACAGTTCCATTTGCAAACACTAATTTCTATTCTAACCATGGTCTTCGTATTCTTTATTTTAATGTGTATTATATTTTTATGTAATTTCATATACTATATATAATTAATTAATTTGGATTTGAGGTGTTTTCAAACATATTTTTCTACATTTGAAGTAAGAGTTATATTCAGTCCAATAACATCCTATTAAAATCCCTAGTGGGGCATTAATAGATATTAATTACTATTGGACTAGTCAAAATAATGTCTATATATTTAAACACATTTCTAGGTGAAGACATCATGGTTATAATTCAAGAAGGTGGTTTACATCTAATATTATTCACAATACATAGTGGTTCTAATTAATGTATCGAATTAATTTTTCAATGTAATGATATTTAGCTTTATTGCTTCATAAGTGGTGATAGATATTCATTCCTCAAATATTGGATGGGGTATAATTATGATATTATTCCACTTCATCCCTTTCATTAATTAATATAGAAGTGGGTGATGAAGGGATGATACTAGATCTATAAATCTATATTTGGGAATAATTAACTATATGAAATGATGATGAAATTTCTTTGAATCCTTGGGATGATTATTTCATAGAATCCTACATATATCATGTTTCCAATCCACTATCAGTTTTAGAAGAAGAAGTTTCAATATCAATAAATTTTAGAGACAATATCAGGAGATTCTCAACATCCATTGAAAATGTGGTAGTACAATTATGTTATGAAAATGACGATGTGGGTTAATATCATGAAAAAAATATTTATGATGATATATTTTCATCAGGGAAATCATTATAATTACCCCATCATTAACCTCATACATCTGTCAAGTCTTATCCAATATAGCCAATATCAAGAGGATTAGGTTGAAGGTGCCAAAATCATGAGTTATTTCCACATTTTTTTCATTAAAATCATTATTTTCCATAGGTTGTTCATTTATTAGGTTAAAAATAGAAATATATTATCTAATTGGGTAAGTAAATTATGTAATTTTATATTCCATATATTGTTTTATATCACTGTAGTATAATCATTTATCAATTTATTTGTATTAGAGGTAGTGTAAACATGAATGGTCACTATAAAAATCTTGGAATTCCCCATCAATAGAATTAACTATGAATCACTGGTAATGAAATGGTATTTATTCATTTGAATAAATTCGTGGCCTTTATAAATTTGAATTGAATACTCAATCATTACTCAAACTAATGAATTTGGAATTAGTTTTTAGGTCAAGAAATTATGCTTTAATTTTATCTATCCAAGAAGATTTTTATCAGTCATATTTTACCGTTATATTGTTAAAATGGCTATAGAAAAATCGACATCACAATTTATGAGTCATATGATAGCTTGAATTGGTAGGATATGGTTCATAAAGTCATTTTTAGTTAAAACCCAACAGGCATCGATTTTGTATGTCATTTCAAAAATGTATGAGGTTATAAAATGTCTGTGTAGGGGGCCATCC
Organism: Viscum album; assembly: GCA_963277665.1. NCBI lineage: Eukaryota > Viridiplantae > Streptophyta > Magnoliopsida > Santalales > Viscaceae > Viscum > Viscum album. The sequence continues at coordinate 738,591,949 of OY728143.1, read as the reverse complement.
CTATTTTATTCCATGAAGGAGATATCTATATTGATTTAAGAAATGATAGTATCTATATGATAAAAATTATTGGGAAATACCTCCACTATCTCCTAATGATATATATGGGCCATACTAATTTCTTTCTAGAGATTATGTGATAGATGAAGGGCATCAGAATTGGGATCTCAGTTAGAAAAATAAGAAGATAATACAAAATGATGTACTTTTAGACCATATAAAAATTGATTCTCACTTTAAGAATCCTCTATGATTTATGGCGTGGAAGATAGGGATTCATGTATATTTGGATTCATTCCATTATTACTATTCGATGTCTTTTTTTCTATTTTTTTGGTTGAGCTAATCTATCTTAATTTTCAAATTGGCCAGGATAGTTCTTATTTGACATTCATCCCGCATCTATCAGTGGGAATTAGCGATCATTAGTTGATCCATGTGTGTAATGATATTCCTTTTATTATCACTAATGCTTATGAATCAAGGTGTTGTAGTATATAATTCTTCGATTGGGATATGGCCTAGATTACTTGATTATTATCGACCTGGGAATCCATTACTCCATCATCCTTCATGACCACTCCATCCCACTCCATGATTTTGTGGGTGGTGGATTAGACATGATGAATGAACGACACTATCACTATGGAAAAAATAGCCTTTCACGACTGGCTATTTGCGATGTGATTAATTTTCGTCGCAAATAACCCATCCTAGAGATTATTTGCGATATGGGATTCTGCCTGTCGCAAATAATTGGTTATTTTCGATGTGATTTGGGGTCTCATCGCAAACATATTGGCACTGTTTGAGTGCCAAATCGTAGGAATGTTCATTGCGATGGGGGGATTCTCCAGTCACAAATAGTTCGTCGGTTGAAGGGACTTTGCGATGGGACCCGTTGCAAATACCTGTCATCGGTAAATTGGTTTTCGCGATGAGATTTTGTCTCGTCGCAAAATGTATGTGGGCTAGTACCTTTTCTGATGGGTATCGTCGTAAATACTCTTTTAACAACCGATTATAATTAATGGGAGTGAAGGTTTTTCCGATGGGTCTCATCATAAAAAATACTATTTGCGACGGGTAGCCCATTGCAAATAATCTCGCCGCAACTAATCCAACCTATATGTGCTCCCATCCATTTTTTCAAATCCCATTCCCAATTCTCACTATCTCTCGCTCTGAACTCTATTTTCATAGTGAAAATTTATGTGAAATATTTTTTTTCACGAAAAAGTTGTGAAGACGTCATCATCAATGAGAGATCAATTTTAAATGTATTTATATTTTTTTTTAATTTAGTATTTATTTCATTTTTTAAGTTAATTTCTATTATTTATGATTTGTTTTAATTAAATTAGATATAAATTGTTTTTTTATCAGTATTTAAATGTAATAATATATTGAAATTATTAGTACTAATTCATAATAATTACTATGAAATAGGAATAATTAGTAACAAATAGGAGTAGTTAGTATAAATACGAATAATTAGTAATAAATAGTAATAAATAGTAATAAATTAGAATAATTTGTAATAATTAGTAATAATTAGCAATAAATAAGAATATTAAGCAATAAATAGGAATAATTAGAAATAAATAAGAATAATTAGAAATAATTAGGAATAATTAGTAATAAATAAGAATAAATTGTAATAAATATGAATAATTAGTAACAAATAAGTACAATTAGTAATAAATAGGATCATTTTGGTATAAGTAGTAATAAATAGGAATAAATAGTAATAAATATGAATATTCTGTAATAAATAGAATGAATTTGTAATAAATAAAAATAATTTTGAATAATTTTGAATAATTTGGAAAAATTAGTAATAATATGTAATAATTAGAATAATTAGTAGTAATTAGTAATAATTAGGAATAAATTGTAATAAATAGGAATAATAAGTAAAAAATAAGAATAAATAGTAATAAATAGAAATAATTTGTAATAAATCTGAATAATTAGTAATAATTAGTAATAATTAGTAATAAATATTAATAAATAGGAATAAATAGGAATAAATAGGAATAAATAGTAATAAATATGAAAAAATTGTAAGAAATTGAAATAATTGCAAATAAATAGGAATAAATACGAATAAATAAGAATAAATAAGAATAAATATGAATAAATATGAATAAATACGAATAAATACGAATAAATACGAATAAATACGAATAATTAGCAATAATCAGCCATAATTAGCAATTATTAGCAATAATTATGAATAAATAAGAATAATTATTAATAAATAGTAATAAATAAAAATAATTAGTAATAAATATTAATAAATAGAAATAATAAATAGGTATAAATAGAAATAACTAGTAGTAAATAAGAATAATTAGTATTGAATAGTAATAATGATGAATTAGTAGGAATAAATAGTAATAATTAGTAATAAAAAGGAATAATTAGAAATAATGAGTAATAATTAGTAATAATTAACAATAATTAGTAATAACTAGTAATAATTTGTAATAATTTGCATTAATTAGTAAAATTAGTAATAATTATTAACAAATAGTAATAATTAGTAATAATTAATAATATTTAGTAATATTTATGTATATTTAGCAATATTTAGCAATATTTAGCAATAAATAGTAATAAATATTAATAAATATTAATAAATAGTAAAAAAATTGTAATAATTAGTAATATTTTGTAACAATTAGTAATAATTAGTAATATATTGTAATAAATACTAATAATTAGTAATTATTAGTAATAATTAGTAATATATATCATTAAATAGTAATAATTAGTAGTAATTTGTAATAATTTGTAATAGATTGTCATAATTGGAGATACGTAGAGATTAATAGTAATAATTAGAAATAATTAGTAATAAATATTAATAACTAGTAAGAAGTAGTAATAAATGGTAATAATTAGTAATAAATATTAATAAATAGTAATAAGCAGTAATAATTTGTAATAATTAGTAAGAAATTGTAATAAATATTAATTAATAGTAATAACTAGTAATAAATAGTAATCAATAATAAAAAATAGTATAAAATAGTAGCAAATATTACTAAATAGTAGTAAATTGTACTAAAAAGTAGTAAATAGTAGTAAATATGAAAAAAATAGGAAAAATGGGTATAAATAGGAATAAATAGGAATATTTAGTAATAATTATTAATAATATGTAATATTTAGTAATAAATAGCTATAAATAGTAATAAATAATAATAAATAGTAATAAATAGTAATAAATAGTAATAAATAGTAATAATTAATAATAATTAGTATGTAATAATTAGTAATAAATAGTAATTAATAATTAGTAACAAATAGTAATAAATAGTAATAAATAGTAAGTAATATATAGTAATTATTAGTAATAATTAGAAATAATTAGAAATAATTTGTAATAATTACTAATAATTAGTAATAATTAGAAATAATTTAAAATGATAAGAAATAATTAGTAGTGATTTATAATAATTAGTAATTAATAGGAATAATTAGAAATAAATATAAATAATAAGTAATAATTAATAATAATTAATAATAATTAGTTATAATTAAGAATAAATACGAATAATTATTAATATATTGGAATAATTAAGAATAATATCAATTTTAATAATTTTTAATAACTTGTAATAACGTGGCACAATTTCTAGTAAATTGAAAGTACTCTTTTTGCTCGATGGCTCTTCATCTTTCAATATTCACTGACTCAAATAATTATGAAAATTATGCTTCTACATATTCATATTCAAACTCTTATGCATGAGTATGAATATACATTCGTAGGAACATGTTTTTCATAATTTTTTCAGGCAATGATAGTTAAATGAAGATGATTCAATGATGAAATGGGGGATTGATATTCTGATGGCTTATTTACTATCATCTTTCTCACACTGAAATCACAATTAAGAATCTTCTTGAAGGTACACTTATACATTCTCGTATGCACAAGAATGAATATGCTTACCTCTGAGCAGATTCTTCATTGGTATTTTAGTGTGAGAAAAATTCATATAAATTAGGGGTCGGACAAAAGAGTAACCATCAATCCACTTGACATTATGTCGCCCAAAATTAATTGTAATTATTGAAAAGTAGTTCTAATTATTTATCTTCTTTTTTCAGATAGTGATTTTATAATTTAAAATTATTCAGAAACTATAATGATTTATTTGTAGAAAAATATGGAACAATGAAATTGACATCAGTTATTATTAGATAATCACGCTTGAATAAATCAATGTAGAGATATAAATAGTTCTAGTTTAAATCCTTTTTATATTGAGGGTGTTGAAGATTCTTTATCATTTGCATCATCAAAACTAGAATATGTTTCAGAAGGAACAATGAAGTTTCCTGGTAAAAAATATGATCTGATAACAATTAACACATTTCACAAGGTTTGGGGTCATCTTTTGATGTTTGGGTCTCAACCAGATTATGTTTTTTGGTATTTACATGGTGAGTTTTATGAGTTGTTGAGGTTTGCTGAGGATGCACTATATCCTTGTTGCAATATACAAAAATAGAGGAGGTTGAGAAATTTATGGCTATTAAATCAGACAATTAGATGAAAAACAACTATTTTGATCAGATATTTTCTTTGATTAAAAAACTTTTACCTGAAGGAAATGTGTTTCTTGAAAATTATATTGAGAGAAAGAGGTTGGTTCATAATCTAGGTTCTTATTTATCGGATGATTCATGCATGTCAAAATGATTTCATCTGATATTCTAGGGAAAATGATTCCTTGGATAGTTATCTATCATGTGGACAATCGAGGTATAAGGATGCTCAACTGGGGAAGTTTGGATTGATTCATATAAAATATTTGAGATATTTTCCCCTTACACCTAGGTTACAACATTTATTTATGTCTCAGAACATAGTGTCAATGATGTCATGGCACAAAACAAATGTTTCAACCAATAAAATCATGAATCATCCATCTGATGGTGATTCCTTGAAACATTTTGACCGTCTACATTCGTCTATTGCTTTAGAAGCCCGAAACATGCAATTGGGTCTTTTTACTGATGGTTTTTGTCCATTTGGTTTTTATGGTAGTCAGTATTCATGTTGTCCTATCATTATAACTCCATACAATTTACCTCCATGGATGTTGATGAAGGAGCCTTATATCTTTTAGACCTTATTAATCCCCGGGCATCTGAAAAATAATATTGTTGTTTTTTTGAAAACATTGATTGATGAGTTAAATTCATTATGGAGTAATGGTGTTAATACTTATGGTGTTGCTATGAAAAAAAGTATCATTTTAGAACTTGTATTGATGTGTATGATTACTGACATTCTAGCATATGTCATGTTTTATGGCTGGAGTACACATGGTCCGAAATAATTTCCTTAATGTATGAAAGAAATAAAAGCCGTTATGTTCGTCAATGGAAAAAAACCTTGCTATTTTTTTGTCATTACATATTTCTTCCAACCGATCATCCTTTTTGATAGAATAAATCACATTTATGTTAAGGTATAATTGAAAGGGATGCACCTCCAAAAACAATCTCATGTACAGAGATATAATCAGTTTTATTTTCCTTACCTCCCATCAAAATTGGTCCAATAGTAAACCAACAGAAAATTCAAGGCTTTGGGAATGAACATTATTAAAAAAACATTTTTTGGGATCTTCCATATTGGACTGATTTGTTGGTCCTCCACATGTTGGATGTCATGCATATTGAGAAGATCTATTTTGGTAAATTATTTCATACATTTTTGGATACACTAGGTAAGAACAAATATAATATAAAAGCATGATTAGATCTTTCCCAAATTTGTATGCGACATAAACATGAACAATTTTGAAAATGTTAGATCAAAGAGTTTAATGAAGCTAAAAGCAGCTTATACACTGGCCAAATAGAGTCTCTTATTATTTTTTTAGTGGATTGTAAATTTGTGACTTCCAGATGGCTATTATTCCAATTTTGTAAGATGTGTTAACAATGTCCATATTACCAAATTAAAAATTCATGATTGTCATGTTATATTTGAAAGAATTATGCCATCTAGTTTTAGAGGTTTGTTAAATTCTATGATTTGGGATTTGATAATAGGGAAATCATATTTTTTTCGAGATATTTGTGCAGCAACTAAGACTATGATACGCTAAAGAAACTGGAAGAAGATGTTTCCATAATTATATATAAATGTTGAAAAAAAATCATTCCGCCAACTTTATTTTTCTCAATTAAATACCCGATATTACATTTGGAACATGAAGCTAAATTTGGAGGTCTATTATAGTTTCGATGGATGTACCCATATGAGAGATGCATGCAGAAATTGAAGAAAGAAGTATATAACAAAGAATCAATTAAAGGCTCAATTGGAGAAGATGTTTTGACAGTGGAAATTACTTTTTTTTCTCTCACTATTTTGAATCTAAATATCCCTCAAAACATAAATTCATGGGATATAATGAGGTAAATGTTAATGAAGAAATGGAAAATCAATTAGCAGTTTTTAATCATCCAAATATTTGCTTCATTGGAGTTTAAGAGCAATATATTTCAGACGTTGAACATCACAGAGCTCATACACTTGTTCTGCTCAACTCTGATGACATGATATCATTTATACTGTGAGTGCTTCTATCACAAATTCTATAATTTATGTTAAAAATATGTGAATTTATTTTATTTGTAGTTTATGTGGTAATCATATTAAGGAACGACTTCAGAAAATTATAACAGATGCTTTTGATGAATGTAGGAAAAAATGTTTTTCTCAATTGTTTAAAAAACGTGTAATATAAATTATTGATGTTTTAATATCAATTCAGTTTAATATTTATTATGTTGATAATTGTTTTGCAAGTTTTTAGGTGTCTCAACATGCTGATTAAATTAATAAGTGACTGTGTATATTGTGTAAACCACTATCCAAAAATGGTTAAATCTTATAATTTATATGTGGTGAAATGTTTCTGATTTTATACACATGCATATGAGGAATAAAAAAACAATGAAAAGTGGAGTTTTTTTGAGAGGATCGCATCATAGATAAACTAAATTTGACTTTTTTGGCATTCTGGATGAAATTCTTTGAGGTGTGTTATCTAGGATAGAATGACATAATGATGTTTAAATGTCAGTGGTTGGAGACTAAGTGAGGCTTTCTTGTTCATACGACTCATGGAATCATCCATATTAAATATGAAAGTCTTATTGCAGTAAATTCACCATTTTTAATAGCTCAAAAGGCACATCAAATTTATTACGCAATGTATTGTGCTACTTCAAGAGACCTGAGTGATTGGTGGAGCATAATAAAAATGAAATCTCAGGAAAATTAGATTTCTCAAACTGAATGTGGTTCCGCTGAAGTAGAAGGAATTGAAAATTTTCAAGAGACTACTCAAAATCCATTTTTTCACAAAGAGACGTGAAAATCAATAGTGACACCTCACAATTAAGGGTCGATGGTGATGAAGATGTAAATGATGTTACAAATGAATTTGAAATTACAAAGATGTTGAAACTGAAACTCATATGGATATTGATGATGCCGAGGAGGAATATGAAGACATTGACATCGCTTTATATGAAGATGATAATAAAGGTGAAAATTGACAAAGTTAAATTCTAGTTATAATCATAAATAATATATATATCTATATATAATAGTTATTTTCAACTATCTTCTAACAATAATCATTTTTCATTTCAGATGGACCTTCATCTACTTTATGAGTTACTGGAGGCTGAGCTACCTTTGGATGAGGGGGATTTGGGATCATATAACCCTCAGCATACTTTCAGTTTAGGGGGTACGCGGATGGGGTGAAATCTTGCAGGATTGATGAATAATGACCCTATCCCCAAGCGACGTCCACGTCTTGGCTTCGATACATGAAAAAAGAGGTATGGTAACCTGTATATTTTAGTTATCTTTCATTTATTTATTTATATATATACTAATTGTTTGATTATTTATTCTTTTTTCACATATTTTCGTGTAGCTGTTAGATAGGGGAGCGTTATCTTGTGCAATTAGTTTTCTCATCCATAGATCGCAAGGGAATAGATTCCCATTGACGTATAGCTCGACATGTTCAATCATTGGTTGGTATATAAATAAATAATATATATGCTGATATTTATTTTATTAATAATGTGTTATTATAAATTATTTATAGGTTTTATAGTATCCCATCAATGATAACATGTGTGACTCTATCAAAACGGCATAGGTGGCATCTATGTATGACTATTGGCATTAGTGTTTGCACAATTTGTGAATGAATACCATTATGAAAGATGGAGTGACAAATTTCGATGAGTCATGTTGAGCCCACTGACCAGATTACAATTCATCGCACGTTTGGGATGGATTATGTTTAAACTAGTTGGGTGGTGGATTTCAGAGGAGGTCTTCATTGGGTCAGAAAAACCGAGGTAGAAAAGAGTTGACGCATTGAGATGGTAGTCATACATTAATGCATGCATAAAGATGATCTATTAAGTATTTTTTTTAATATTTTATTTAAATTTAAATATATATAGTTTATTTAAAAATTATGTAGTCATTAGACCATCCCGATATTATATAGTAAGACGATTATCGGAGGATGTATAGTGATCCAGTAACTGGAGAGATTAGAAGTGATTTCCAGCGTCAGATTGTGGTTAGTATTATTTTTTTCAGTTTGAAAATTTACTGCATATAATATTATCACAATTTTATTTTCAAATTGGATTTAAAGGAGTAATATGAGACTGCAACCTCTCATACACAGGATGGGAGTCAAGACGAGGCGACTGATTAGACCAGTTCCCACAATTTCTATGAATCAGCATGGATACAGGCTACTCAGTATGGATTTAAGAAGGGTCGAGTTGTTGGTATCAACTCACATGTGACTCATGGTACTTATTATGGTACTGTTGTGATGTTAGCGTCTAGCTCGAGAGGAGCTCGTGCAGAGGCATCATCTTCTGACTGACGGTATCAGGAGTATTTGCGAACTCATGCTGAGCTTATTAAGAGTTTTCAAAAAGCATCATGATGTGATGCGTTAGCAGCAGCAGCAGCATCACGATGTGGAGATGTGTCGATGGCTATAGAAACATTACGAGCAGATGGAGTACATGCATCATCTGACTCGTTGTTTTTGGATGGAGTTTCCTCGACCATCTCCTACAGCTCCTCCACCTCCTCTAGAAGATGACCACCTATGATATTTTTTTCTTAAAATCATTTGAATTCATGTTTTTTTGTAATATGAACTATATTCAGTTTCTATCTTTTATATTGGTGTAAATATTGCATAATTTCATATTTTTTATTTTTAGTATTTTATTATTTATTATTACTATTATACATTTTAATGTTTTTTACTAATAATAATAATAATATTTTATGAATTTTTTTTATATTTTTTTGTGAATAATGAGAATTTTATGATTTTTATATTTTAATAATATTAATATTTTTTTTCATTAATCATAATTTTGTTAAATATATTTTTTGATTATTATATTTTTTATATTTTATATTTTACAGATAATAGTAATAATACATTATGAATTTTTAATATATTTATTTAGAATATTGAGAATTTTAATATTTTTTATTTTTTATTATTTTAATAATATTAATATTATCATTTCATTAATTATAATTTTATTAAAAATATATTTTTTATTGTGATTATTATTTGCGATGGAACCTATTGGGATGGGATCTTGTTGCAAATAGTTTAAATATATATTTTTTAGTAGTATTTGTGACTGGCCCATCCCAAAAGATTTATTTATATATAATGTATATAATCGGATACTTATTTGCAATGGGCCCATAGAAAATGTTTATTTATATAAAATGTATATAATCAGAGATTTATTTTTGATGGGGAAATTCTCCATCGCAAAAACATTTTTTTTGACGGGCCCGTTACAAAAAATGTATTTTCGACACTGTTTTCTACAACGGGCTATTTGCAACGAGACACCATCGCAAAAGCTTATTTGTGACTAGATCTCGTCACAAATATCCCGTTTCAAATTACATAAATTACAAGAGTGCATGATTTTTTATTTGTCGATATTCGATTTTATGGGGTTGTTTCTATCATCTTAATGATGATATAAAAAAATAAATAGCCTGTAACAAATTGAGAACCATCATGTGTTATTATTCTTATGTGTTTCTCTTCCTATGAATTTTGTTTATATTTTATCATATCTATATCTCAATGAAATTTAGTAATGATTTATTTGGAATAACCATCATAGAGGGATATTGGGTTGTAAATATTTTCTTCAATTGCACCCTATGTACTAAAGTTTCCTAATTGACCATATTCTATGTCATTTTGCCATTATTATTATGATCATCCTTGTTTTTAATAATCAATAATTATAAATACTCTTTCACTTGTATTAAAAAATATAATCAACTGTTTAAGTGTCTTTCCCAATATGCCTTTACTTATATAAACTATCATTTAAAGGATTTCTTTAAGGTTAGAGATATCTTATATGGGTTGGCCTAGCATTTAATAATAGGAAAAATAATTCGAGTGTCCATTAAGTAAAATTTTATTTCTCTTCCTATATACAATTATATTAAGGTTATTATTCTATATATCTATATTGACATTCCCCAACACCATCTCCTTTCAGTTTTAGTATAATTTTTTACTTTTGATATTCTTATAGTAGGAGCCATTTCCCATTCCACCCCTATCGAAGAAGTGAATATGTTTTCTTTCAATTAGAGGGAGTCACAATGTAATTTTTTGAGGGTTTATGTGATTGATATGGTTTCATAACTAGTTTAATAATAATGGTTACAATTTCAACATTTCTGAACCTCATTCCTTTATCTATATGTTTTTTTCAAGACTTGTACGTTATGGGTCATGTAAAACCCTATTAACATTTTAGTATATTCCAAAAAAACTCAATGTCCTATAATGTTTTTAATAGGATAAAAGAATAAGAAAATCAATAATATATTCTATACTAAATTTATAATTCCTCAAGAACCATCCCTAGTACCCTGGTAACCTGATAACTGATCTTTGGTGACATATCTCATAAGAAATTCATAATTCTATTGGGTTGGTGAAAATAAAAAAAAACATTATAACAACAAAAGTGTTAACAAATATTCCAAAAAAAATTGAAGAATAAAGATATAAGATAGTATTAATTCCAGAAAAAAAACCATACGGGGAAGTTTACCAAAATTCATACAGGTATAAAAATCACTAATTACGGGTTAGGTGATGTTGTCAGACGTTGGTGAAGCTCATCTTCGTTCTGGTTGATGCAGTTCCCCTACTGTTCTCTGGTGGGTGTGATGAAGAGGGTGGCACGGCCGGTGGTTGTCTGTCACCGGTGATTCTCATCGGCGAGGACGTCTGTTGAACGGTGGTCGGTCTGCCGTGCCCTACCGGCGACATGATTGGTGGCACGTTCCGAGGCATCTGCGCGGTGAATGACGCTTGATGATGGCTCATGGATTGAGGTGGGACACGTGGCTCGTGGATCGAGGAGACTGTGCGTTATTGTTCCTGTTTATGTTTGAATTTTGAATTTGAATTCTGCTGAATCGTCTGGTATATTTGTGAGGTTTCCGGTTTTCCTCAAACCGGGTTGGGGTACCAGTTCCCTCTAACTGGATTTTGAAAATGGAAAAAAAATAGATTTTAAGACTATAGAGAATTATAAAATAATAGAAAAACTACCCAACTACAAATTAATTCAACTCACCAAGCCCACAGTTCAATTTTTATGACCACCTTCAAGTGGTGCATTGCCCCTACTCAAACCTGGAAGGATATAATCTAAAAAACATGAAGTCACATGTACGATGGGAGTTAAAAGCTAATTCAGGTATCATAATGGATTCCATAATTAGAGTACAACTTTTAATTGACCAAATATATATGTTCAATTTTAAAAAACTGTTTTTTTATTTCAAAATCATATTAAAAAATCATTCTCTTCATTTTAATAGATTGAAATAATTTTAAACATATGGACTTCATCAAATAATATATAAAATATTTTATAAAAATATAGAATTAATATGAAATTAATCACATACAATGTTATACATTATGACCTAAAATATAAATATGCAAACCACATTTCTATCTTCCATAAGGAATGATAGTTCCCAATTAATGTATCATCAAACACACATGTGTTAATATCCACTATGAGTACACATATTCCTCAAAAATGGATATCAGGGACTCATTGTAATCCTATATAGGAATATGATGTTTTAAATAGTGTTGTTGTTATTGTTTTAAAATGTCATCCTGTTTATTGTCCATTCCCATCCTAGAGTGTTCGTCTAAAAATAACTCACTAAGTACCTTGGATTAAATTTTCTCTAGTACTATAATAGGTGGAAAACATATCTTAGAAGCCTTAAAATATAATTCATCCCAGTCTCCCATTTCAAAAATAACCAATTTATCATTTAATAATGGTAAATGGTTTTTAATCAAAACTTTTATTTTCTTAGATAAACCACAAAAGATTCTATCAAAACTATTCTTATAAATTTTTTAAAAAATATAATTTGAAATCAATTATCAATTTAAATTAATTATTATATTCCAAAAATTAAATTAAAACATTTAATATAAATAATTTCAATCAATTTACCAATTTAAATTCAATTATTTAAATTAAACTAAATTTTAAAAAATTAAAGAAATACAGTATAATTAAATATAGTTGGGGTTTTCAAAATTTTTTCCAAAACCAATTTCCAAACCCAAATCCTCTAATTCAATGTAATTGGGGTTTTAAACTAATTTATTTCCATCAGAACCAAATCACATTCATTAGATTTAATGAAAATTAATTATTTCATTAAATTTATGGTTAATATTAACTTGGAATCATGAATAAACCACCTAATTGGGATAATAGAATCTCAAAACTGTAAACCCTAATATAGATTTACCAATAGAGAATAATGACAATGGAATATGATAATAAATCATAGACCCAAGATCAAAAAAGAAGGTATTAGATCCTACAATTAGCAAGGATAACTAAAAAACATTACTGCAGAAAAAAGATAGAATGGTAGATAGATAATGGGAAGAGGAAACTAATCAAGAGAGGATTGAATGTCATTTTTCAAGAATCGATCTACTTCTTGGAGTGATCTGAGTGGATAAAAATACTATTAAGAGATCACTTCGATGGAGAAATTGTATATGGTTTATAGAGTTCCACCATGGGATTAAAAAGATGATTTTGGGGGTTCAATAATATATTTCATATTAATTAAAATATGTATGTAGAGTTAGAGGGGCTGGGACACTTGGTTAGACCAAACCCTACACCCTATACTTGTTACCCTATTATTCAAGTGTATTGATTCTACTATGTGGTTTCATGGTTTATTGAACCATATGAAATCTGTGCATAACCCTAGAACATTCCAAAATAAAAAAAATTCACTTGATGAAACCCAATCAAATCAATGTCAAAATAATTGTTTTGGAATCCCCGAAAATAACAATAGGATATTACAGCCTCCCCACCATAAAACATTTTGTACCCAGAAATCCATCAAAGAAGAATCCGTTCACAAAATATGAGGCCACATATCCCTCAATAGTTCCTCCCACTACAACGTCTCAGGAGAATCAAAACGTTTCTTCTACAGCACTCAAACCAAAGGTATATTCATCCTATAATGTACGTTGGTTACAGAATCATATATCTAGACTGGCCATTCAGTCATAGATTAGTCAAGTTCAACATTGAGATCAGTCCATCTCATAACATGAGATTGATCAAATTTAGTCTTTTAGAGTGGAGATACATGAAACATGTTACGTATAAAACATCAACAATAGTGGATGTGATAAATAGTAATAATATTTACCACCTTATCAATATCTTAAAAAGGAACCTCAAAACATGATTAACGTTTCTCTTTCCTACCAAACAACCGATGACCTGAACATTGTTAAAATTTCACGAAAACCTAGACACCAACTAATAATTCCAATGGTCTTCGATGGAAATCATCACAAGACTTATACCAGTTATGTTTCATCCACATCTTCTGATGAATCAGCTAAATCTTTTCCATCATCTCTTGAAACAATCTCTATCCAATCAAGTAACTTTCACCAATCTCTTACAAGTCAAAAATAGATATGGATGTTCAGCCATACATGTCCTTAAATGGATACATTCTCATCGTAGAAGGTTAATTGTTGTAATAAGAAAACTCAACCTATCCCAAATGATCATCCAATGTCCCACTATAGTATAGAACACAAGTGTAGAGCATATCTTCAAGAATAGTTGTTCTTCTTTCTATCTATCCATTTGAATGTCGATATTATACCCTGATAAAAAAGACATCAGAACCCAATTCATCTTAAGTGATTCCCCAATGTAAGAAATGAACTAATGGTCCTTGTTATAAATATTAGCAGATGGAACATCTTGTCAATGAGAAATATCTTTTTCATGGATATTTCCTAACTCATCAACGTTGATTATATCATGAAGGAGTATGATGTGAGATGATTTAGTCCAAAAGAATATCAAAACTCATATCACATTATTCATTTTCATGGATGATTAAACCCTAACCACAATGTTCATAGAGATTGCATCCCACTTCCATGTTGGGATTATATGTCGCTAATGATAAACCAAATATTTCTAGTGCATGGACATGTTATGATTCCACAAATAACAGTGATAATCAAATTCTGAAAAGTCCCATCTCATAAAAAGACATATGAATCTTTTCTTCACGTCATAAAACATCTTATTGGATCTTGAGTGAACTTCTCATTTGAGATTATGGAAATCCCACATCACAATTGTCCATATATCTAATGGCACAACAAAATTATTTTGATAGAATAGAATTTCCTATATATATAATGAACAACTAGCAATAGTATCCCCACCATAAATAGAGTGTCTAATTTTGTGGAACTCATCATAAATATATTATTCAAGAAGGATAATTTTATGAATAGCAGATGTCAATAAATTAATAGCCATGAAATCTTTGGATCACAATTCCTAAAATCTGATGCATAATTTTGAAAAGAGAACAATAACTTTTTTATCTTCTAATTATTCATTCATAGACTGGGTCATAAGTGTCCTGATCATTGAATTTGTGATGAAATTCCCTTTCCTAGTGGTATATATAATGTCAATGTTGAAATATTTCATGTATTCAAGCCAACATATCTGATGAATATTTAAATCATTTTTAGAGAAGATATAACTCAAGATCATATTTTATGAAAACATGGTAAAATTTTCTCTATAATGGTATTGTCCCCAAATCATATGGACTTGCATCAAAACTTCATGCTCAAGGTCTGGGGTTAGATTATTCTTGTCATGTTTACTTTGATGATTAGAGCCAAAGGTAGTGACATGATCACCCTACATATGAATGGAGCCCAAACGTGATCTTGATGCATCACTTGAGACCAAATATTATGTTCCTATATATAGAATAGTTAACACTAGAGAATTATCCAAATGAGTTTTCATGTCAATAATATAACTCTAAAATTTATCACCACAATTTAACCCTAATCCCATCCAGTTCATAGAATTAATTGGATAAGATACCATTGAGATGTCCTTGACAAACTTATGATAATATTAATTTAATCCCAAGATACTATGAATATCGAAAATATTACATGGTTTATCCATTTTCTAGAATCCTTAACCTTCACATGATCAATTGATATACCTTGTTTGAACAACACATGTCACAATACCATAAATTATCGAATCTATAACTAACAGTTTGGAACATTGGGATAATGTATGTTATTTGTCAACAATTCCAAACTCATATCATATAATTAACTGTATCATATTTAGACATAGAGTAAATGAGGATGTCATCGAGAATGACCACCATGACTCTATGTAGATACACCTGAAGTACCTATTCAATAAATCCATGAAAAATGTTTGACTATTGGTTAGAACAAAGGGCATGAAAATATACTCATAATGGTCATAAATAATAAATTAGTTAGTTTATGGATGTCAGATTCTTTTATCCCAAACAAATGTTAACCAGAATGAAGATAAATTTTCTAGAACCACATTTCCCCTTCCAAATGATCAAATAGATCCTCAATCCATGAAAATATATATTTTTTCACTATGGTGTCTCTATTGAGTTTTTTGTAATCGATAAAAATGAGAAGGTAACCATCAACCTTCTATAAAAGGAGAACTGACACTTCCCAAGGTAAAAACAATTCGGCATATAATGCATTTCTCTAGAAGTCCATTCAAATAATTTTTTATCTCATTCATTTCATCACCTTCCATGTTGTATGAGGGAATAGAAAATATTTGATTACATGAAAAAAAATCATTAGTATTCTATAATTCCCATTTCGATGGAAAATGAGAAAATTCAAGAAAAAAAGATGGGAAACACTACAAAAACGTAAAAAAATATCACCTCAATGATTTATACATCAGAAAAAATAAAGAATTATATGTCTTTCACAATTATGGATAAGATTTTCAGGCTCTAAACAGACATGGGTCTCGTTTACCTTGAACTATACAGCCTACACCATTAGTTGTAGTAAAAGATACATGTTAAAGATAACAATAAATACTGGATTTACAAGAAATGATCTAATCCGTCTTGAAATTATTGTCATGTAGTTTTATGAAGAGATTTTGGAATGTACAATTGAGATTAGCATATAATCGAGATAAAAATAAAGAGGGAATTTGTAGAATCATCTCCTTCATCATACGAATGATTGTAGTAATATCCATTGAATATGATAAATTATCCGTTGGAAGATTAAGAAGATTCACAATATGGGTTTAGATTAAAGAATGATATACACCATTATAAAATAAAGAAGTAATCAATGAAGAATCCATAATGATAGTAACTCTCATTGTCACTAGGACCATATCTACGTCTACAGAATCATCCACAATGTGAAAAAGCATGATTCTAGAAGCCTATAGTTTGAAATGATTTTTCCTTGAAGGGTCAGATTTCTTCGTAGTTTTAAATGGTTCTAATAATAACATTTTACTAAATGGAGTGGAATAAATTGGTATGAATGATTGTATGTGACCAAAGTGTCTATAGGATCCTTAATTCATGGGTACCTCAGTATAAATCATCATATAATTTTTTGGGTGGCCACACTGGAAAGAATCAATGGGCATCTAAAAGACATTGTAGGATGTCTAGAATTCTGATTCTATCAAGATCTACTATGAGAGTCATTGTTCTTCTACTTTCCTTTGATGGAACTTACACCACCATTGGGGGGATTGAAACCACCCAAACCCTGACATGCCACCCATATAATGACCCATACTTTAAATACATTGTTATTACATCAAAACCAAAGAATACTTATTACAACATATAACAAAACCATGAAAAGACCGTATAAGTATAGTGTCATTAGAAACTGGGAAACATAAACAATTGGTTCATAAATCATCTACACTTTCTCCCTTTTATTTTATCATATCCAGTGTCCCTTTTGGAATATCTTACTTAATACAATTCTTCCTGACCTGGGGAAAAGAAAACACACAAAAGGGTGAGTATAAATGCTCAGTAAGTATAAACAAAAGAAATATCAATCACATCATATTCATTGGAACATAATATTTTGGAAATCGTTACCTGTAAAAGAGATCATAATTTCATAATATGGGATAAATCATAGTAGTGAAATATAATCCCATTAATCACAACATAAAACATTAAACATTATGTCATATACACATAATCATAGAGAATCATTTCTTAGTAGTCAAGACTCATTACCAAGACTATCTTAGTGGACAGGGTCCATTTCTGAACAGAGTTCATTCCTCGTTTCAGTCCTGTAATACTGAACCGGATTAACATGTCGTTCTAGCCATGCCTATCTCATGAGATATAAATATTTACCCAATGCATTGGAGAGAGATATAGGTCCCACCCATCTCATAATGATACCACTCTTATGTGTACCACAAAATCATAAATCATATATCATAGCATAACCCATTTAATAAAATTTGGATTCTTAAACATCATGTCATCATAACATAATCAATGTAAGATAAAAGGACATCATAAAATTAATTCTATCATAACATAATCAAATAAATGTAAAAATAAGGATAGAAAAAGAACACTATATTATCTTAGATGGAAAATAATTTTGATAAAACACTTAAACTCCATTCATGAGGAAAATATCCTTTCAACTTCAAAAACATTTTTCTTTCTTAACATGTCATACAATTTTAAACTAAAATAAGTTGATTAAAAAAATCTTGAAAACTTGTAAAGGAATATTCATGGAAAAATTGTTCAAAAAATCCATTCATGCCGTATAAGTTAAATAAACACATTGTTCTTGTGCTTTGGCTGAAAAAGTAAAAAAGTATCTCGTACTTAAAACGACAAAAGATTCCCTTAATATCTTTTACTAAAAATCCACCAATAGGCAAAATTGGATTTACAAAATTTAATTCCGATAGAAATAATATTACATGTTGAGTAAAAATGGATGTGGATGATAAATATTCCCTAGTAAATAACGAATTATAAACAATCACAGATAAAAATTGAGATTGCAAGGTTTTCCCTTACCTTATGTCTGATATGCTTCGTACGGGTCCGAACCTCCTATATAATTTTTTAAATAATGTTATTTAATTATTCCAGAATCTTACACATTGTTATGATATTACATATGATCATATTTTTATCTTCGTATTAGTAAAATTTCATTGATACCTATTATTCAGGTGTTTATTGCTTTTTTGTTCTTATGCATGTTTTGTCGAAGAAATTGTTATTCTTTTTTTAGGATATAGATACCTAATTTACAGAATTTTATTAGTGTAATATATATCATATTTATTCATTCAATTCATTTATATAATCATTATTCATTGAATATCATGTAGAACGAGTCACATCACATCGTGGAGACGGTTGGTCGTACGTACGCACGAGCGATGATATCGTTCCCATGATCGTGGAATTGTATTTAAGTGCATGTATACTATTTCAGAATCAATATCACTTTATAATAATAATATATAGCTATTCTTTACACCATTATAACCATCCAAGTAATGTGGTGCTGGAAAACAGATTACACCACAGTGTGGAGACGTTATTCTGTATGTATGCACGCGGAGGGTGATTTCAATTTCCATAGGATGGATAGAAGGTGAAATAGGGTTGTTTCATATTTATAATAAAATATATGTATATGAGTGATACTGTTTTTATTTCTTCATAATGAAACAACTAAATAAGATTACGTAGAAGAGGAAATAAATTTGAAATAATCGGTAACGAACATTACCTCTTCTTTAAAGCGCCTCTTATTAACCTCTTCTTAGGGCACCAAAGATTGTCTTTGAATAAGACCCAGACCTATAGGATATTTGTAGGAAAGTTGAGAAGGAAAATTGGTAGGGGTTGGCCAAGCTTGAAGTCTCAAAGTGGTGTGATTATGAGAGGTAGGATGTTCCCTTATATAAGGGAGGAGAGGGGCACCTTAGGAAAAACATAAAATATTATTTTATAATAAAGTCATATTCGGTTTTTAATAGCTGAAAATTGATTTATTTTGAATCCAAGTTGAGGATGGGTCGAAATCATCTCAAACAATATATTTTAGACAACTTGAGGTCACTATTATAACCTTATCATTTAGATTTAACTCTATGTTAAATAATTTATTTTTATCGTGTCTTCTTCTTTTCGTACACAATATGGTTAATAAACATACTATAACAAACCAAACGAACCCCATGTTGTTCATTATTAAAATATATAAAATTATCTAAGTTATTTTCTTGAACCTTTAATTTTTATGAATAAAATTACAATTAATAATATAATATTTGTTTTAAAAACTATTTTTTTGTCAATTTTGACACTATTTGGTAATTGATTTATTGTGAAAATCTAAATGAATTTTTAGTTCAAAAAAATTAATTAAATCAATAATAATATGTCATATTAACATATTAAAAAATTTAAATTCTTAAAATGTCTCCAATTACATTTATTTGTGAATTTATAATATCAATTGTGTTAATATCTCGTTAATAAAATAATTACTGCATCATCATTGTGTCATAAATAAATTAAATTATTTAAAGTCTAAAAATTATAAATAAAATACCATTATGTAGGAAATATTTTTATATTTATGTTGAATATTTATAGTAGAATTTATCTTATTTAGAACCCTATATTAAAAATGTATTAGTTATTAAACATGGATTTTAACTATTTTAACTCTTCTTTAAATAAAATAATATTAAATGACTAATCTAATCCAAGTGGACCTAAATGGTAATATTTTATTCTTAAAGATGTTTTTGGTCGAATTAAAAATTAACCAATAGAATTAGGACATGTGTTAGGGTAATAATATCATTTTTACCTTTAATTACCTTATCTACTTTTAACCGTGGTAAATAAAGGTAACAAGTTACTATTCAACAAAAATTATTTTTATCTTATTGAACCAAATTTTAGTCCTTTATATTAACCATGTCTCTCAGATTTTTGAAATTCCACTTACAGAAGCGGTAAAATTATGTTTTATGTAAATTTTTAAACTCTCCAAGGAGTTGGGTAATAGATGGTGAAAAGTTCAATAAAATTTCTATATATCTAAAATTATTATAAAATTACTCTAATTAATTACATTGAACTTATATAGGTGTTATTTATCAATTTGGATCTAAAATAAATTTAAATAAATAATTATTTAAATAAAAAGTCTATTTTTTAATAGTAACACAGTGTTTTAACTATTCATACAAAATTGAATGTTTTCAGAAAAATCAAAAAATTTCACCCAAGGATAATTTCGATATTTTGAATCCAAAAATGAAGACCATTTTGAAAGACAAAATTTATAAAATGTAAAAAATTGGGTATTACTATTCATAACGGCTAGTTTTAATAATATTTATATAGCACATCATTGTTTAGTGAAACTATGTATTGCGTACAATGCAATCTATCGAGAAAGGTCATGGTTGCGTGTAATGTAAGACAATTTAGTGTTGTGTGTAGTGAAATATTCCTTTTATGATGTATATAACATAAAAACAATATATTTCTCATAAAAATCTCAGGTGTTACATTCTACCCCCCTTAAGATTAATTTCTCCCTCAAAATTTGTCACGTTGTAACAAACAGATGAGGATACCTCTCCCTCCTCATACGCTCAAGCTACCATGTAGCTTCTTCTAATTGGTGGTTCCTCTATAAAACTTTCACCAAGTGAGTGATCTTGTTCTGTAAGATTTTTTCGATGTGATCTAGAATCTCTATCGTTTCTTATTCATAAGAAAGATCTTGCTCCAGCGGTACAACTTCAGAGTTGAGTATATATGAAGGTTCAGGTATGTACTTACTTAGGAGAGATACATGGAACACATCGTGAACTTGAGAGAGATTCTATGGAAGTGCCTATCGGTAAGCTACCTTCCCAAAACAATCCAGTATTTTGAAAGGACCCATATACCTAGGGCTCAACTTTCCCTTCTTTCCAAATCTAATTACTCTCTTCCAAGGAGATATTCATAAGAACACTTTATCACCCACTTAAAACTCTAGGTCTTTTCTTCGGTTATTGGCATAACTTTTTTGTCAACTCTGAGATGCCCTTATGTGTTGTTGAATAGATCGGACATTTTCTGCCATATCATTAACAAGATCAGTTCCTAATAGCTTTCTTTCCCCAACATCATCCCAGAAAGTTGGAGTCCTACATTTTTTTACAGAGAGAGCTTTATAAGGAGCCATCTTAATACTGGAGTGAAAGCTATTATTATAATAAAATTCCCCCAAAGGTAGGTGTTGATCCCATCCACCTTTGAAATCCATAGAGAAAGATCTCAACATATCATATAGAGTTTTAATTATTCCCTTAGACTGGCCATCTGTCTGAGGATGATAAGCAGTGCTGAACACAACTATGTATCTAAAGTATGCTGAAGGCTTCACAAAAACATCAAGGTAATCCTCAGATCCCGTTAAGATATAATGGAATGTATTACTCCATGAAATCTTACCACATCCTTTACATATATCTTGGAAAGCGATCAAGAGAGAAATCCTCACTAATAAAAATGAAGTGTTCCGACTTTGTAAGATGATCAACTATGACCCAGATAGAATTATTCCCTTTGGATTTTTTAGGAAGTCCAAAGAAAAAGTCCATAGTGATGTTCTCCAGTTTCTATTATGGTATGGGTAATGGTTGTAATATCCCCTTAGACTTCTATCTCTCATCTTTAACTTGCTGTCAAACCAAGCATCGAGAGACATATTCAGCAACATCTCTTTTCATGCCATCCCACCAGAAGTATTCTTTTAGGTCCCTATACATCTTCTTGCTTCCATGATGAATAGAGAATGAAGAACTATGAGCCTCATCCAGCAGCTCCTTCTTTAATTCTGTGATGGCAGGAACACAAACCTGATTCTTGAACCTTATTATCCCATCACAATCAAGGGTGAATTTAAGAACATTTATCACCATCTTTTGTAAATCTAAATCATCTTTTTGTGCCTCTTTAATTTTCACAAGTATTTATGGTTGAACATTCATTTGAGAAATATAATATTTTTACCCTTCCATTATAATTCCTAGACCCATCCTTTGTAAATCCATAAATATTGGATCTTTTGTTATCATCATCATGGATAAGATAGCATGGTCTTGTATACTTAATGCATCTTCCACCTTGTTTGCTTTCCCAAGGTGAAAATGAATGGAGCAGTCATAATCCTTAATCAACTCCAACCATCTTCTTTGGCGCATATTCAGATCCTTTTGTGTGAAAATATACTCTATACTTTTATGATCAGTATAAATATCACACCATTCTCCATAAAGCTAAACCCTCCATATTATCAATTCAAATATTACCACAGCTAACTCCAAATCATGAGTTGGGTAATTTTGATCATGGATTTTCAACTATCCTGAGGCATAAGCTATCACCATGTCATTTTGCACGAAAACAAACACCAGTCCCTTCTTGGATACATCACAGTAGATCACAAACCTTTCTCCACTACAAGGTAGTTTGTGCATAGGTGCACTGTATAACCTTCATTTTAACTCCTTGAAATACTCTTCAAACTCCTCCGTCCAAACCAACTTAACTTATTTTCGAGTCAACCTGGTGAGTGGATTAGATAATCATGAAAAATTATTCACAAAACGTCGATAATATCTAGCCAAACCAAGAAAACTTTGGATCTCAGTTACTGTTGTCGGTCTTGACCATCTTTCAATAACCTCTATTTTTTTGGATCCACTGATATCCCCTCTTTTGAGATTATGTGACCCAAAAATGCTGCTTTTGGAACCCAAAATTCACACTTGGTAAATTTGGCATAAAGCATATCCTTTCTCATGGTCGTCAATACAATTCTCAACTGATCTTCATGTTCTTCCTTGATCATTGAATAGACAAGAATTTCATCTATAATGACTACCAAAAAATGATCACAATAGTCTCTAAAGACTCTATTCATGAGATCCATGAAGATAACAGGGGAATTACTAAGACCAAATGGAATCACTATAAATTCATAATTTCCATACCTTGTACGGAATACCGTATTTGGTATATCCTCTCTTTTGAACATTAATTGATGATACCCTGAATTAAGATCTATCTTGGAAAAGTATTAAGCTCCATATATATGGTCAAATAAGTAATCAATGTGTGGGAGAGGATATTTTTTCTTGATAGTTATCTTGTTAAGTTCTCGATAACAAATGCAGAGTCTCATTGATACATCATTCTTCTTAACAAAAAGAACATGTTCTCCCCAAGGTGATGCACTAGGAAGTATGAATCCCTTATCAAGATTCTCTTGGAGATGCTTCTTCAATTCCTGAAACTCAATTGGGGTCATTCTATAAGATGTCTTTGAAATAGGTAAAGTACCCGGTACGAGTTCTATTGAAAAAAAAACATCACGATTTGGTGAAAGTTCCGGAAATTCCTCCGGAAATACATCATCAAACTCTCATACAATGGGAATATTCTTAATCGTGAGTTTCTCTCCAACCATTTCATATAAATAACCTTTATTTAGTGGAATTAAGACCCATAAGATGGATGAAATTTCCACTGGAAGGTTATGTTCATCCTTGCATCGATAGACGATCATAGATTGACCTGGAATATGAAATATGACTTCCATTATTTGGTAATTGATATGTGTTCCATATAAAGAAATCCAATCCATGCCAAATATCGCATCAAATTCCAATATAAGAAGGATCACAAGATTTTCAAGAAGAAAATTCCCACAAACATCAATCGGATAAGTATTGTAAAATTTTAATGCGACTGTTGTGCCATTAGGGATTGTCACAGCTAACTCAATATATAACTGCTGAGGTAATAAGGAGATACCCTTAGAAAATTCTTCAGAAATATAATAGTGGGTGGATCTAGAATCAAAGAAAACATTTTCTATGCTACAGTGGATGGTAAGTGTACCTTTCACCCCTTCATTATCCTACTCCACTTCACTGAAATAAATTTCATGTGACATTCCTTTTTCTTTAGCCTTAGGAGTTTGTTGACATCGATCATCATCAACAAACCTTGGATTAGGGCATTGAGTTGCATAATACCCCATTTCCTTGCACTTGTAACATTGAAGCATATGAGGTGCACTCTGTGTATCCTTTTCTTTGTTCACATCACTAGACTTATTCTTCCCATCATTGCGGCATTAAAATGCCCGATGACCTTCTTTTCCACATTTGAAACATTTACTAGACTCTTTAAGACAACTCCCTACATGTCTCTTTCCACACTTTGAGCATATGGGAAAACTCATCTTCTTTTTAGTGTGTTCTTTAGATTTCCCTATGAATTCCATTTTCCTCTTCTTATCAAACCCATATGACTGACTAGATACTCCTATATCCATCTCAACCTTGAGAGCACATCAAACTATTTCCTCGTATCTATTGAAGTCCTTTATAGCTATCACCCATCGAAGACAAGAGTACCACAAAAACGGGCAAGGCCAGCGCCACCCCTTTATCAGCGCAAACAAAAAAGTGCTCATAAATCGGGTCCCTTTATCAGCACTTTTTTAGCACTGATAAAGGCCCCACTTTATCAGAACTTTTTTTAGAGTTGATAAAGGGAACCCCTTTATCAGTGCCTATTTTAGTAGTGCTGATAAATAGGGGGCCTTTTCTAGAACTTTTTTTAAAAGCACTGATAAAGGGTTCGACATCAAAAAAATAATAATTAAAAATATTATATTAATATATAAATATATCAATATAGTTATCATGATAGTAATATAATACATGATTTTTAAATATATTTTAGATAAGTATAAATAAACATTTACACTTATTATACTTAATATATAAGATATTTAGTGAAAATGGATTATAAAAAAATAAAAAAAAATATTTTTAATTAATAATTTCCTAATTATTATGGATTAATAGAAATTTAATAACAGTATGAAGACTAAGAATAATTTAAAAAATATCCAAAATATGTTGAAAACACAACTCAAACTTCAAACGGCCATAACTTTTTATCCGGGTGTCCGTTTGAGCTCCACCACATATCAAATCAAAGCCTGCGACAAGATCTACATCATTTCGACCAGGGAAGAGCCTGATCAATGTTTTTTCGAGTTCAAAAGAGGCCCATAAGGCCTCTAAAACTATGTTTTTTGTTGGGGTACCCAGATTTTTTAACATTTTGTAGATTTTCAGCGTCGTTTAAGGGGGTATTATTGGCTTTTTTTGGTGGGGCCTAAATTTATTCCAATGTATTACATTTATATTTATATTATGTCTTTGAAATTTTATCGTTTTTATAATGAACTACTATTTATAATCCTATATTTAACTATATGTACATATTTTTTATATATTCATACCAAAAATTAAATTTTTTAAATAAATAATTAAACATATTTACATATAAAATATATTAGCTTTATCTAAATAATAACTAATATCCATATTATTTAAAATACCAATATATGAATATTTATATAACTACTATATATTATTATAACTATATATATATTAATATAACTATATATATATATTAATATAACTATATATATATATTAATATCACTATCAATATATATATTAATATAACTATATATATATTAATATAACTATATATTTATGAATATAACTATATATATTAATATAAATATATATTACTGTACGAATAAATATAACTATATATATATATAGATATATCATAAATAAGAGAACAAATCAATATAAAGGAGTGGAAAAGGCTTTAGGTGTGCAGGGGGGAGGTCTCATGATAAAATCCGTGTGGAGGTAGGGACGCGCAAGCTAGGGTGATTTCGATGGCTAGTGCTGATAAAGTGTGTAGGTGGTGCGGGCAGGTGCAGGAGGTGCTGGAAAGCGCTGATAAAGGGGGTCTTAAGCGCTGTAAAAATCCCCCCCCTGAGATTGGCAGTATTTTTTTTATTTGTATTTGTATTTTTTAATTTTTATCATCGCTTAGTTTTAGCACTGATAAAATACCCCTTTTATCAGCGCTTTTTATTGCGCTGATAAAAGGGGTCTTTAGCAGAACCTTTTTTGGAGTGCTGATAAAGGGGACCCCCCACCCCCTTTATCTTCACCGTCATTAATAGCACTTTTTTCTAGCACTATTAATGTACATTTTTAGCGCAGATAAAAGCCATATTTGTAGTAGTGTTGGTTTTAAGCCACTAAAGAATCGATCGATCTTACTCTCTGGTTGGATAATAATCCTATAAGTGTACCATGCAAGGCTTTGTAAAATTTGCTTCATAGGTACCAAAAGATTCATCATCCTTTATCTTCAGTTCAAGAAACTTCTTCTCCATCTTTGATCGATGAATACGAGGGAAGTACTTATTGAAATATAATTTCTTGAACTCGTCCCATTCTGTTGACTCAATTTCATCTCTTGGCCTCGTATTCTTCATAATATTCCACTATTTATTAGCTTAACCTTCCAAACGATACACTGATAAGATGAATGTATCATGTTCAGAGCATTGTAGAAATGAAGATATCTTTTCAATGGTATTGATCCATTGTTCGGCCACTAATGGATCAGTAGACCCACTGAATGAAGGTGGACTCTACCTCATGAAGGATTCAATAGAATATTGCTTCTTCCATTGCTTGTTTGGAAATCCATTATGATTCCTATCTTGAGAATGTTGTCTGAGCATGGCTACACGATTTTGCATTCCAGCTCCCATAACGTTTGGTTACTCAGGGGGACAATCATTGCATTGCCCGTTGCATTCTGCATTAAAACGGTTCCTTCGGGTTCCAGCCATTGAATAAAACCAAGAAGAATAGTGTGAGAAAAACCACATAATCAAGAATAAAATTTCACACCTAAGGCCTTATCATAGGTTTTTCAAAGCCTTTTATAAAAGAATATGATTGTGTTTTATGATTAGATATATCCTTAGAGTTCTTACTATGGATTTCACATCCAAATTTCAAAAGGATGACTATACATTTATTTTACTACCAACTATAACGACCCATAATTTATATAAATTTTTATTACTTCATAAATAAATCATACTTATGACAACATATAACAAAACAATGAAAGGACCGTATAGGTATAGTGTCTTTAGAAACTATGAAACATAAACAACTGGTTCATAAATTACCTACACTGTCTCCCTTTTATTTTGTCATATCTAGTGTCCCTTTTGGAATATCTTACTTAATACCATTCTTCCTAACCTGGGTAAAATAAAACATACAAAAGGTTGAGCTCAAATGTTTAGAAAGGGTAAAAAAAGAAATATCAATCACATCATATTCATAATAACATTATATTTTGGAAATCTTAACCTACAAAAGAGATCATAATTTAATAACATGAGATAAATAATAGTAGTGAAATGTAATCCCAATAATCAAAACATAAAGCATGAAACATTGTGTCATACACAAATAATCATTGAGAATCATTTCATAGTAGTGAGGACTCGTTTCCAAGACTATCTTTGTGAACAAAGTCAATTTCTGAACCGAGTTCATTCCTCGTTTCATTGTTGTATCACTGAACCAGATTAACCTGTCGTTCCAGCCATGCCTATCTCATTAGATATAAATATTTACCCAATGAATTCGAGGGATATATAGGTCCCACCCATCTCATAATTATACCATTCTTATGTGTGCCACAAAATCATAAATCATAAATCATAGCATATCCCATGTAATAAAAATTGGATTCTTAAACTTCATGACATCATAACATAATTCATGTAAGATAAAAGGACATAATAAAATTAATTCCATCATAACATAATCAAATAAATGTAAAAATAGGGATAGAAACAGAACCCTATATTATCATCGATGGAAAATAATTTTGATAAAACACTTGAACTCCATTCTTGAGGAAAATATCCTTTCTACATCAATTTTTTCCCTTTCTTAACATGTCATACAATTTTAAACTAAAAGAAGTTGATTAGAAAAAAACATGAAAACTTCTAAAGGAAGCTTCATTGAAATTTTTTTCAAAAAATCCATTCATGTTGTATTTGTTAAATAAAAACATTCTCCTCGTACTTTGGCCGAAAAAGTCAAAAAGTATCTCGTACCTAAAACAACAAACGATTCCTTTAGTATCTTCTACTAAAAATACACCAATAGATAAAATTAGATTTAAACCATTGAAGGAGGATAGAAATAATATTACATATTGAGTAAACATGGATGTGGATGATAAATATGACCCAATAAATACAGAAATATAAACAATCTCTGGAAAAAAATTGAGATTGCGAGGCCTTACATTAGGTCTGATATGCTTCATACGTGTCCGAACCTCCTGTATAATGATTTAAATAATGTTAATGACTTATTATAGAATCGTACACATTGTTATGATATCAAATAAGTTCATATTATTAGCTTTGTATTAGTAATATTTCAATGCTAGTTGTTATTCGAGTGTTTACTACATTTTTGTTCTTATGCGTGTTTTGTCGAATAAATTCTTATTCTTCTTTTTATGATATAGATACCACCTTTCTAGAATGGTATTAGTGTAATATATATCATATTTATTCATTAGATTAATTTATATAATCATTATTCAATTATGATCATGTAGAACGAGTTGCATCACATCCGGGAGACGGTACGCCATACGTACACACGAGCGATGATATAGTTCCCATGATTGTGGAATTGTATAGAAGTTTATGTATACTATCGCAGAATCAATATCACTTTAGAATAATCATATATAGTTAATCTTTACACCATTATACCCATGGCTTAGAGATGGTAATCCTTACATACGCACGCGCGGTGATTTCCTTTTCTGTAGGATGGATAAAAGGTGAAATAGGGTTGTTTCAAATTTATAATAAAAAATCAGAATATTATTTATACTTATGTTATTAATTCATAATGAAACATCTAACGAAGAAGAAGTAGAAGAATAAATAAAGTTGAAAGAATCGGTAACGGACATTACCTCTTCTTTGAAGCGCCTCTTCTTAACCACTTTTACGGCACTAAATATGGTCTTTTAATAATACCATGACCTCTACGATGTTTCTAGGAAAGTTGAGATGGTAAATTTTCAGGGTTTGGCAGAGTTTGAAGGCTCAATGTGGTGTGAGGAGGAGAGAGAGGAGGTTCCCTTTTATAAGGGAGGAGAGGGGCACCGTAGAAAAAACGTATAATATTATTTTATCATTATGTCATATTCGATTTTTAATAGCTACAAATTGATTGATTTCAAAGCTAAGGTGGGGATGGGTAGAAATAATCTAAACCAATATATTTTAGACATGTTTGGGTTACTATTTTAACCTTATCATTTAGAATTAACTATAAGATAAATAATTTTACTTTTACCGTGTCTTCTTATTTTCTTACACTATATAGTTAATAAAATTACTATTACAAGACAAAAGAACCCCAAGTGGTTCATAATTAATATATATAACATTATATATGTCATTTGACCAAACCTTAAATTTTTACGAATAAAATAACAATTAATAATATAATATTTGTTTTAAAAACTATTTTATGTCAATTTTGACACTATTTTGTAATTGATTTTTTTGTGAAAATTATAACAGCATTATTAGTTCGAAAAATGTTAATTAAATCAATAATAATAAGTCATATTAACCTATAAAATTAGATCAATTCTTAAAATATCTCAAATTACATTTATTTGTGTATTTATAATATCAATTATGTTAATATTTCCTTAATAAAGTAATTAGTGCATCATAATTGTGTCATAAATAAATTAAATTATTTAATGTCTAAAAATTGTAAATAAAATACCAATGTGTAGGAAATAGTTTTATATTTCTAATGAATATTTATAGTCGAATTTATCTTATTTATAACCCTATATTAAAAATGTTGTAGTTATTAAACATTGATTTTAACTATTTTAACTCTTCTTTAAATAAAATAATATTAAATGTGCTAATCTAATCCAAGTGGACCTAAATGGTCATATTTTATTCCTAAGGTTGTTTTTGATTGAATTATATGTATCCAATAAAATTAGGACACGTGTTAGGGTAATAATATAATTTTTCCATTTAATTACCATATTTACTTTTAACCGTGGTAAATAAAAGTAAACAGTTACTATTCACCAAAAATTATTTTTATCTTATCGAACCACATTTCACTCCATTATATTAACTGCATCTCTCGTATTTTTAAAATTACACTCACAGAAGCAGTAAAATTATGTTTTATGTACATTTTCAAACTCTCATAGGAGGTGGGTAAAAGATGTTGAAAAGCTCAATAAAATTTCTATATATCTAAAATTATTATAAAATGACTCTAACGAATTAAATTAAACTTATATAGGTTTTATGTATCAATTTTTACCTAAAATAAATTTAAATAAATAATTATTTAAATTAAAAGTTGGTTTTTTAATAGTGACAGATTGTTTTCACTATTCATCAAAAATATAATGTTTTCAGAAAAATACCAAAAATTCCCCCTAGTATAATTTCGATATTCCAAATCCAAAAATGAAAACCATTTTGAATGATAAAATTTTTAAAATTTAAAAAAGTTGGTAATACTATTTAGAATGATAAGTTTTAATAATATATTAATATCATATCGCTGATTAGTGAAACTCGGTATTGCATACAACGCAAGCTATCAGGGAAGGTCGCGATTTTGTGTAATGCAAACCAATCTAATGTTGTGTGTAGTGAAAGTTACCTTTAATGATTTATATAACGTAAAAACAAAATATTTCTCATAAAAATATCGGGTGTTACAACCCATGTCAGTTTTGACCATCAACACTCTATCTAGGATATCTGTATAAGATGTAAGATTCAATAAAAAACCGAATAGAGACATTCATATAGATGTCTTGACACAAAAAATTTATCCTACATATTTTCATTTGATATTATCTAATGTACAAATAGAAAAAGATCAAAAATGATGTCATCATACTCGTTCATGGTCTTGTCAGCATCATCATGATTGATAAACTCATTATCCATGGATAATAGAATTTAATATGGATAAAACTAGTCCATGAAAAGAAAATTGTAATCTTTTCACTCTAAAACCTCATGATTCTTCCTCATCACCATCATGTCCCACTATCTCATGGTTACACCTTCAAGATCAAATGTTGAACATCTCACCTTGATTTCATTAGGTGTCTACAATAACACAAAAAAACTCCATTATAATCATCCATTACATATCCTCTTAATGATAATTTGAGGCTTCGAATTTTTTTGCATTACAGATAATGAATTCTTGATAATTATTCCAGAGATCATCCCGTCGATGTTCTATTGTTGGAGCCTAAATAAGAACTATTATTGGTTCATTTTCTAGAGCATGGACTATACACACAATCACATCAACCAGACACGGGTCCAAAATATAATTCTCTCATTGAGGATTAAGAGCACATTAATCCTAAATCATATTAAAATATCTTATCAGAGTCATGATCCTACATGACAACATTAGAAACCAAAGAATACCTCATATTAACACTCAAATAGATAATGAAAATAAAACAATACCAACATATAGACAATAGAATTTAGATTACTCTATATTAAATAAAAAACTAGGGAAATGAATATAAATAATCAACATGAAGTCTTTCTCAAACCACACTAGTAACATAAGGTTCAATGTGTTGAGATATGAGAATATTAACACCCCACCCTTACCTCATTGGGTTGAGGAGGCAGTGAGGGCTACTTAGCCATAAGAGACATCCCAAAGATGCCAAAGCCTCAAAATAAATAGTGAGGGCTTCAAGATCAAGTTGTGGAACGATTTTCCCTTAAGACAAAACCAACCACACCAACAGCTAAAGATGCATGCACATCCAAACCCAAACATGTATTCCCAAACGACAATCAAGTTGTTCCACAACACAAATCAAACCCAACACAACTAGACATGTCCACACAACATCAGAGTACACTGCTAAAACTAAACAACTAAACACCACAAGCCATGACACCACAACAGCTCCATGCCATGTTCCAAGCTCCAAGCTCCACCGAGGTATCACAATGCTCCACTAAAAGAGGGTGAGGCTTTAAATTTTCCCACGTCACAGTACATGACATCTCCAAGGACACCACGGTGCCAAATAAGGGGGTGAGTACTAAAACTCTGTAGGTTTTCCCAAAATGACTTCCCTACACATGCCACTAGTTTAAAACAGTCATCACATTTATATAAACCTGTTTATATAAATTAAATCACATGTAAAACCATTTTTATAATCCTAAACATGCCCTTACCAAGCCATCTGTCCCAAACCAAGAATCCAAGGGAATGCCAACAAAAAATGCCACAAGTCAAGTCATCGTTTACATGTTAGCACAACAACTTCTATCTTGCAAATCAACGCTCCACAAACAACCAAAACGGTGGGACTTCTGCCAAACCTGTTCACCCATTATAACGCCTCGACACCAGTTACCCAGATTCGGTGCCTTATTTTAATACATTTTCATGATTACAAGGAATCAAGTCCCAAAGGACCGATCGGTTTAGAAGTCTTAGAAAATAGATTACATACATGAATGTTACATTACACTTAATAACATAGAAAACAACATAAATAATCCTTCAAGAATGTCATTATTCCCTTGGCATAACCTTGCATATCAATGACTATACAGATCTTGAAATTCAGGGAAAAATAAAACATAGAAAGGGGTGAGCTTAGATACACAGTAAGGATAACAATACAGCAGAAACATTCATAAATAAGCATAAACATTTACGTAAATGTATAACTAAAACAAAATCATTTTAAACATGATCATAAACATAATATGGAAAAAATAAAATTAAGTACTGCCATTTACTTATTCACATGGATATTCTACTAGTCCAATAATCACAATCAATATCACTAAACACTTTCATAATAATGGAATACATAATGCCGAACTTTAATTTCTATGTCAAGGCCTCGTGCCAAGACATAAGGGATAACTGTAACCGGAACCCAACCCGGAGACCCTCTGTAACTGGACTCCAACCCGGAGTGCCTCTAATAACCAGACATTAACCCAAAGTGCCTCTAATAACCAGACATCAACCTAGAGTGCCTCTAATAACCGGACACCAACCCGGAGTTCCTCTAATAACCGGAAACCAACCCAGAGGGTCTACTGTAACTGGACCCCAACCCGGAGGGCTTACATTTACCAGTCCCCAACTCAGAACAAACTAATCCAACACATTCATCTTAAGAAGAGGATGAAATATAACATAAATATTCGTATTAAAACTATAATACGAAATTCCAAAACATTAATAATAAACCATTAATGGCATAAAAATAACTCATTCATAGTCAAACAAATCAGAAAACCTTAAATACCATATGGAAGATTTGTATCATAAAAAATCAACTTCAAACAAATGTAAAATTTATCAAAGGATGCTGACATAGAAGAAAACAAAACTATTTGAGAGATATATCACTTTCTCATGAAAACATTTAAATGTCACACAATATGGAAAAGAATTCATTTAAATAAAGTTTTGAATCAAAGTGTCCCATACCACTTTGAAACTTAGGAAAGGAATTATCATTTTAAAAACATTCATGTCCATATAAATAAATCCTTAAAAACCATTTTGAATACATGGACATTAATGAGATTGATTTAGAAGAATAAATATTTAAAATGTTGGAAATGATGTTTTAGTTAAATGTACATTAAAAGAATCCCTTTTAAAACTCATTCATCGAACATGGATATGAATAATAAATAGGTCCCAGTAGATACTTATGTAAAAACAATCTCGGATAATAAATAGATTGTGAAATTAACCCTTACCAATTTTGTAACTTACGAAACATACAACCCATGAAAGAGGAATCACACAATGAATAGGTAAATACATATAAATTAAAGTGTATTACACAATGGATATAATTATGGAAAGTAAATACACCACACAAATGGTAATAGTGGCAATATGGCATGAATCTCACGGGAATAAGGAATGAGATGAAAACCCCTTACCTTGGACATTCTTTTAGTCGAGGGTACGTTTAGCCTCCTATATTAATACTATAGTATGTTATTAAATTATACCAGAACCATATTAATATTTATGATATCATACATTAATAATTTATGACTTTATACTAACATTTAATAATAATTTCCATTTTATATTAATATTTCGGTTAATAATCGCTTTCTTTAACGTAAGTGTTTTAACCTGTTAATCTTGATTGTATCACATAGATCATGATTTAAATATTTCCAGAATATAAAACATGATTTATTTATAATATATATATATATATATATAATATTAAAATTTATAATAGACGTATATATGAAATGGAAACACCGCTTATGGAGACGGTAGTCCGTACGTAGGCATAAACGCTGTTTCTGTTTTTACATAGTATTGAATAAGATATATATACGTACATAAATACTTAAATATATAAATATATATTTCTAGTAGTATTATTATGTCATATATTACATTCTTATTAGTAATATATATTTTTATAATCGTCGATGAATGGTGAACTTAGAAATGAATCTCATCGCATCGTGGAGACGGTAATCCGTACGTATGAACAAGCAAAAATATAATTCTTTTGATATTAATATAATATATAATTGGATGATATATCATATATATAGAATCTTTATCATGTTATATTTATTATTTACATGAATTTCACTTCATTATTATACCCATCCAAATAATAATATATTGAATAACAATTACACCACGACGTGGAGACGGTAAGCCGTACGTACGCACGTATGGTGACATGTCTTTCAATGGATGGATAGAATACTGAATATGGTTGTACCATATTTATAATAATATCACATTATATAGGAGATAGTGGATTTATTATTTTATAATGGGAATAACAATGAACGAAGAAGTTGACGAAGAAATGAAGTTGAAAAAGGTTGGTGAAAACATTATATCTT
This sequence comes from Viscum album, assembly GCA_963277665.1. Taxonomy (NCBI): domain Eukaryota; kingdom Viridiplantae; phylum Streptophyta; class Magnoliopsida; order Santalales; family Viscaceae; genus Viscum; species Viscum album. The sequence goes on along the minus strand of OY728143.1, from coordinate 738,556,335 downwards.
CTTCAGGTTATTCATTTTGATTTGATCAAAAGGGCTTCTTATGCTGACTTTATCATCAAACTAAGGCCTCTAGGTTGTATTGATAGAAGATGAGAGAGTATTTGGGTAGGGTTTGGCCAACCCAAAAGGCTTTGAAGGTGTCAATTAATGAGAATGGAGAATGCCATTTTATAAGTGGGATGAGGGGCACCTTTGGAAAAGCTAGAAATTTAATTTTATAATAAATTTATAATGGATTTTTAATGGCTCCGATGTGGATTATTTAAAGGTTAATGTAGGGAAAGATCTAAAACCACTCAACCAATAGGATTTAGACATGTCTGGGTTACTACATTAACCTTATCATTAAGTATTAACTCGTAGTTAATTAGTTTTACTTTTACAATGTCTCTTTGTATTTTTATATTTTATGGTTAATAACCATAATATATATATCCAAGAGACCCCTAAGTGGTATTTTAATGCTAAATATATCATGATATAAGTCTCTTGGACGAATATTAGATTTTTAGAAATTTAATATCAATTAAGGATATAATTTTTTTTTAAAACGTATTTATGTCAATTTTGACACTATTCAATAATTTATTTTTGTAAAACTCAAAATTGAATGATTACTTCGAAAAAATTTAATTAAATCACGCATAACATGTCATATTATCCTAGAAAATTATTTTAATTTATTAAAAGTCCCAAATTACATTTATTTGGGTATTTATAATATCAATTATTCTAATTCTTCATTAATTTGGTAATTACTACATCACTATTGTGTCATTAATAAATTACATTATATAATGTCTAAAAATTATAAATAAAATACCATTTTGTAGGAAATATTTTTTACTTTCTAATTAATATTTATAGTCTAATATCCAACATATATAACCCTATGTAAAAATTGTTTTTCTAAACGATATATGTTTATGTCATTTTTGTATTTATTTTAACTTAATTAAAATAAAGTGTCTCTATCACCTACAAGTGGCTCTATAGGGACCCAAAATCAATCCAAATATGCCCATGGTCGGAAATGTATCCACAAACAAGTTTAGAACACGTTTTAGGGTAATTTAGTATCATTATAATATTATTTTTTAACCCTGATTTACCGGATTTACCCATTAACAATGGTAAATAAAATATTTACCGAAGTAATTATTCAAAATGTCTAATATTAAAATATTCCTATTTAAACAATTTAGAAATCCTGATTCCAAATATGGAATCCATTTTTCCAAATTCAAAACACAAAAGTGGAAGAAAATAATTTAAAATTAGTTCCCGCTGTCAAAAGAAAAAGTGTGTTTTTAAGATATAATAACTATCAAAAGATTGATACTTGTTTATGTCCAGTTTAATTGTGAAATTATTTCCAATGACCAAAATTTTATTAAATGGTAAAAATACATTCTAAATATATTTTAAAACCTCTCAAATTCATAATTTATCACTACTAATTATTTTAATTAAAAAAGTTGTTTTTAATTAAAATTTAGTAATTTTCACTATTCATCAAAATTTGAGATTTATCCGAAAAGTACCAAAATTTCACCCTAGGATAACTTCGATATTCAGAATCCAAAAATGAAGTCCATTTTGAGATATAAAATTTATAAAATATTAAATAGTGGGTGTTACTATTCATAACTGCTACTTTGATTGGTCGCGGTGTGTGTTAGAACTCGAAGTTGCATACAACACACGCTACTGTATTTTTCAAAGAAAAGCGTACCGTAGAAGCTTTGGGTGTTACATTCTCCCCTCCTTCAATAAATTGAGTCCTCGCAATTGATACTCAGTATTGTAATGTTGAGGTTGACATTTCAAAATATCTTAGTTGAAATCCCACATCGGAAAAATTGATTAATGAGGCCTCTACTGAAAATAAAGTGTGGTAAGTATGAAGGTTACCGAAAGTAACACATAATAGGGTTCCATGTAGCAAAATATGGTTATGGAATAGAAATATAACAATTAATATCTGATGGAGAGTGGTAGAGAACATGTCTATAAAAAATCCAACAATCCCAAAGCCATAAATTTGTGATTATCTAAGGTACCATCGAGGACAACATTTTTATTCAAAGTTACTTTTCCTAACGTTGAGGAATTTATTAATGAGATTGGATAAGATAATAAGGAGATATAATTAATTTCTAATTAGAGTTTTATCCATTAGTAAATTTCTACCACAAACTCATCTTTAACTACAAAACATAAGACAACTCAAAAATACTCTATTTATCCTAACTGTATAGGGTTCCAAATATAATGAATGTATAATTCACATATCAGACCCATTAAAAAAAGAAACTACATTATACAATCTAGGGAATTCACATAGTCCAGTGGTATGTGATAAATCCAAATCGCACTATATTTTCTGGTTCGATTCCCGCATCTTTGTCCGACGTGACGAGTTGTCACACAGTCTGCGTGTTTTCCTTTTATAAAAATCCAAAAATAACCGTTCAAACTTAATCCATTCCAACCTATAGACTTATCCAAAATACTACTATCCAAACTCACATTCTAAAATTTATGAGGAAGTTAAACACAATGAATATCCTTTTTTCCATGTAATTTCCAAAAAGATTAACTCGCTGTAGAGTCACATTTCTTAGTACTATAAAATCTCAAATCCTCAATGAAATAGTATTGTATTACAATCCTTATTTATTTCCATAACGTCATTGATACAACACTTAAATGAAATAATTCCAAAATAATAACATAAGAATACTAGTCATTCCTCTTCATTTGTGGTAGTATCATAACTTGATTATTATCCAATAGCATCATTTGCAGCATAGTCTGATGAATGGGAAATTGATTAGCATAGTGTCCAAAATCTTTGCAGATTAAGCATTGTACATTTTATTCCTTTTTCTTAACCATGTAGTCACGTACTTGGTGTCCTTTTTCTCTACACTAATAACATACTCTCATTCCCTTCAAGCATTTTCCAAGGTGATTATTTCTACATTTATCACATATAAGAAAATCATTTTTTAACTTATTGATTTTATCTGTTCTTCTCTCTACCATCCTTTCCTTCTCTGGATTCCCTTCAATGACTTAAGACTCCGATAATTGTTTACTTATCTTATCAACACATGATACTATTTCTTCATATGATGATAATACGTAGGAGACTATTTCCATTCTAAATTCTGGCTTTGGGCAATGAAAGATATGATCCTACTGACTCTTTGGATCATGTGTATTGATGGAGTTCTCATTCCATATACTGGGCACCATTTCAAAACAATGACATTCACTAGATTAGTTTATGAATTGAAATACCTGATCCCAAACTTTTAAAATACTTAACATAAATTAAACAGTTTATGGATATAATCAATAATCATAAAAATGTTTTATTTGATTAAATATATACTAAAATTCCCTTTATAATGGTTTGTAAAGAAAATGAGAATTATCCTAAGCATATCCCCCAGGAGTGTTGTAACCAAGAGTGCAGCAAGGCCCGTTGTCATGCTCCAGTTCCCGTTCGAGTCTAGCTCAAAGAGGTGTTTTCGGTTTTTACCCCTAGGTACATCTGTGCCAGATCCACCTCTACCTGCTCATATCCAGACAAAGATTTATTGATTAGAAAACTCACAAAAACTCTACAATACAAAAAATCTAGGAAGTTGTTATATACTAATCCTCAAAGTCTATCTTAGGGATATGTGCTCTAATCAGAGTTTATCTAAATCTAGTTTCCAAGGTTATTTCTAAATTTCCTTTGATACTAATTGTATCTCCCTGACCCCAGTTACCAAGAGTCAGTGCATTATTTTATTACATTGGCATGATTATGAGGAATCAAGTCCCGATGGACCGATCAGTTTAACATTCTTGGAAAATAGATTACATACATGAATGTTACATTACACATCATAATATACAAAACAATATAAATAATCCTTAAAAACCCATTATTCCATTGGCTTAATCCTGCATATCAATCACTATACACTTCATGGAATCCTGGGAAAAATAAAACAAAGAAAACGGTGAGCTCAGATGCTTAGTAAGGATAACAATACAGTGGAAACTTTCATAAATAAGCATAAAAATTTAAGGAAATTTATCACTAAAACAAAAGCCTTTTAAACATTAACTTCAGAAAAATATGGCAAAAATAAAATTAAGTAATTCCGTTTACTTATTCACATGGATATTCTACTAGTTTAATAATCACAAGAAATATCACTAACCACTTTCATAATGATGGAATGCATGATGCTGAACATTAATTTATGTATCAAAGGCTCATGCCAAGACCTAAGGGATAACTGTAACTGGAACCCAACCCGGAGATCCTCTGTAACCAGACTCCAACCTGTAGTGCCTCTAATAACCGGACACCAACCCGAAGTTCCTCTAATAACCAGACACCAACCCGGAGTTCCTCTAATAACCGGACACCAACTCGGAGTGCCTCTAATAACCAGACACCAACTTAGAGGGTCTTCTTTAACTGGACCCAAACCCGGAGGGCTTACATTTACCAGTCTACAACCCATAACATACAAGTCCAACACATTCATCTTAAGAAGAGGATGAAATATAACATAAACATTCATATTAAAACGAGAATAAGAAATGCCAAAACATTAATCATAAACCATTAATGGCATAAAAATAACTCATTCATAGTCAAACATATCACAAAACCTTAAATACCATATGAATGATTTGTATCATAATAAATCAATGTCAAACAAGTGTAAAATTTATCAAAGGATGTTGACATAGAGGAAATCAAAACTATTTGATTGAAATATCACTTTTTCCTGAAAACATTTTAATGTCACAAAATTTGGAAAAGAATTCATTTGAAGACATTTTTGAATCAAAGTGTCCCATACCACATTGGAAATTTTGAAAGGAATTAACATTTTAAAAACATTCATGTCCATATAAATAAATCCTTAAAAACCATTTTGAATACATGGACATTAATGAGAATGATTTAGAATAATAAATATTTGAAACGTTTGAAATGATGTTTTAGTAATTATTATTTTAAAATAATCCCTTATAAAAATCTTTCATAAAACATTTATATGGATAATAAATATGCCCATTAGATACTTATGTAAAAACAACATTGGATAATAAAGAGATTGTGAAATTAACCCTTACCAATTTGGTAAAGTACGAAACATACAACCCATGAAAGAGGTATCATAAAATGAATATGTAAATATACATAATTTAATGTGCATTACACAAATAATATAATTATGGGTATTACATACACCACACAAAATTTAATAGTGTCAATATGGCATGAATCTCATGAGAATAAGGAGTGAGATGAAAACCCCTTACCTTGAACATTCCTTTAGTCGAGGGTACATTTAGCCTCCTGTATGAAAACTATAGTAAGTTATAAAATTATACCAGATCAATATTAATATTTATGATATCATAAATTATTCATTTATGACTTTATACAACCCATTTAATAATAATTTCATTGTTATATTAATATTTCAGGTAATAATCGCTTTCTTTATAGCATGTGTTTTAACTTGTTACTCTTGATTGAATCAAGAGGATAATGATTTAAATACTTTTGGAATATAAAAAATGAATTTTTTATCATATATATTTATAATATAAAAATTTATAATAGACGTATATATGAAATGGAAAACACCTCTTATGGAGACGGTAGTCTGTACGTACGCATAAACGATGTTTCCGTTTTTACATAATATTGAATAAGATATATGTAAGTACATAAATACTTATATATATATATAAATATATATATTTCCAGTAGAATTATTATGTCATATATTAAATACTTATTATTAATATATATTTTTATAATCGTCGATGAATGGTGAACTTGGAAATGAATCTCATTGCGTCGTGGATACGGTAATCCGTATGTACGCACGAGCGAAAATATCATTCTTTTGATATTAATATAATATATAATTGGATGATATATCATATATACAGAATAATTATCATGTTATATTTATTATTTACATGAATTACACATCATTATTATACCCATCCATATAATAATATATTGAATAACAATTACACCATGACGTGGAGACAGTATGTCGTACGTACGCACGTATGGTGACATGTCATTCAAAGGGTGGATAGAATAAAGAATATGGTCGTACCATATTTATAATAATATAACATTATATAGGAGATATTGGATTTATTATTTTATAATGGAAATAACAAAGAAAGAAGAAGTTGAAGATGAAATGAAATGGAAAAAGGGTGGTGAAAACATTACCTCTTCCTCGGGTTCTTCCTTTTGAGTTGATCAAAATTGCACATTAGGTTGGATTTATGATCAAACTAAGGTCTCTAGGTTTTACTGAGGGATGTTGATAGAGTAATTTGTCAGGTTTTGGCCAATCCAAAAAGCTTTGACGGTGTGAATTAATGATAAGGTGAGTGCCCTTTTATAAGAGGTGTGAGGGGAACCTTTGGAAAAGCTAGAAATTTTATTTTATAATAAATTCATAATCGCTTTATAATGAAAAACATGTGAGCTATTTAATGGTTAAGGTGGGTATAGGTCGCAAAACACTCAAAAAATGGGATTTAGATAGGTTTGGGTTACTATATTAACCTTATCTTTAAGTATTAACTCTTAATTAATTAGTTTCATTTTTACAATGTCTCCTTTTATTTTTATATTATATGGTTAATAAACATACTATATACATCCAAGCGATCCCCAAGTGGTCCATTAATGATACAACTATCATGATATAAGTATCTTGGCTAAACATTAGATTTTAGACATTTAATATCAATTAATAATATAATATTTGTTTTAAAAACTCTTTTATGTCAATTTTGACAATATTCAATAATGGATTTTTTTAAAACTCATAACAAAATTATTACCTCTAAAAATGTTAATTAAATAAATCCTAACATGTCATATTATCCTATAAAATTATTTTTAATTATAAAAAGTTTCAAATTACATTTATTTGTGTATTTATAATATGAATTATTCATATTTTTCATTAATTATGTAATTACTGCATCACAATTTTGTCAGAAATAAATTAAAACATATAAGGTCTAAAAATTATAAATAAAATCCCATTATTTAGTAAATTGTTTTATCTTTCTAATGAATATTTATAGTTGAAAATCCAACATATATAACTTGATGTAAAAATTCTTTTCCTAAAAGATATATGCTTTTGTCATTTTGGTATTTATTTTAACATAATTAAAATAAAGTGTCCCTATCACCTACAAGTGGCTCCATAGGGTCCCGAAATCGACCCAACGATTCCCATGGTCGGACATGTATACACCAATAATGTTAGGACACGTTTTAGGGTAATTTAGTATTATTTTAATATTATTTTTTAACCCTTATTTACCGGATTTACCCTTTAACCATGGTAAATAAAATATGTTCCGATGTTATTATTCAAAATGTCTAAAAATAAAAGTTACATATTTTCACAATTTGTAAATCCTGATTCTAAATATGGAATCAATTTTTCAAATTTCAAAACACAGAAGTGGCATAAATTAATTTAAAATTAATTCTTTCTGTCAAAACAAAAAGCGGGTTTTTAAGATATAATAACTATCAAAAGAATGATTCTTGTTTATGTCCGGTTTAATTGTGAAATTATGTACAATGACCAAAATTGTATTCAATGGTAAAAATATATTCTACATATACATTAAAACAACTCAAATTCATAATTTATCACTACTAATTATTTCAATTAAAAAAGTTGTTTTTAATTAAAATTTAGTAATTTTCACTATTCATCAAAATATGAGAGTTATCCGAAAAGTACAAAAATTTCACCCTAGGATAATTTTGATATTACGAATACAAAATTGAATTCCATTTTGAGAGATAAAATTTATAAAATTTCAAAAAGTGGGTATTACTATTAATAACAGATACTTTGATTGGTTGTGGTGTGTGTTAGAACTCAAAGTTGCGTACAACACACACAACTGTATTATTCAAAGAAAAGTGTACCGTAGAAGCATGGGGTGTTACACCCATTCACATGAAAACAATCAAAACGGTGGGACATCCACACAACCCGTTAACCCATTCACAACTAGCGGTACTTCCTAACCACTACTCATATGGTGGATCTTCGGACCACTATCCATCCCCTTTTTATAGTGAGAGTTCCCTCCCACTTCCATACAACATTTCAATCAAACCAAATGAAGCATAAATTCACCAAGGTCACAACAACATGAAATCAACCAATTCCATTGCATATCAATCTACTTCAATAAATCACCCATTTACTAAAAACCCTTTTCTGTGACAATCAACATTTCAATATAAAACCCATTTTATTGAAAACACGTTCCATCAATCATTTTCACAAATCAGCCATATCATCCCATCATAAAAACATTATTTTAAAATCCATAAGAAAATCATCTCTCCATAAAACACCCCTTTTCCAAAAAATAACCAAAACATCACCCAATGTATTTCCAACCAATTTCACACAACAATTCACAATTAATTTTCAGCAAAACAATTAATTGTAACAACGAACCACTAGTTCTAACCAAGTGGAGTCAAGAGAGAAGCCACCTACCTTTATGGTTCCCGATAAAACGACCCACAAGAAACCACACATCAAATCCGGAGAACGCACCAAAGAAACCTCTCTAGATCCCATTATCTAACATCTACAAACCTTAATATTAACATCCATGTCAACCCCAACCCTAGAGCTACACAAAATAAGTGTAGATCTAGAAAACAATGAAATAGAGGGATATAGATCTAAAAGAAACCCAAAAAAAACAAGAGGAGAAACTTATTCGAAAGAAACCACCATTAAACCGCCTTGAAACCCCTTCGAAACACTTCCAAATCGAGTGGAAGACCACCCATAACCCCCGAGAACCCAAAATCCCCAATGAGGTTTGAATGGGAGGAAGATTGGAGTGAAATAGGTTATGCTCGAGGGAGCCCGGAATTTATTACCCTATTCTATGTGGCTTCACGGTTAGCTCGTACGGTTTGGAAAACCGTGCACTAACCCTGCACATGATACTTCCTCGGGAACATGGGTCCGCATGGTTTTCTCGCACGGTTTGGAAAATCGTGTGAAGGCCGTGCGAAGCCTACTATCTCCCTTGCACGGTTTCCTGGGGAATCTTCACGGTTTCCACTAACCATGCTCAAACTGTGAACCCCTTTAAAACCCTCCAAACTCATCCAAAACCATTCAAAACTTTCCCAACATCTTCCCAACTCATCCCATGCAGTTCAAAAACATAAAAAAGCATAACAAGTCCACATACCTCAAATCGGGGGTGATACATTCTCCCCACAATTTGACATTCCATCCTCAGAACGTTGTGAACCCGCCTTTTGCTGAATGAGATTGGGCCAGTACTCGACCATCTCTTTCTCCCACTCCCATGTCTCCTCTTGAATATGGTCTTGTTTCCACAATACATGAACTTAACTGATGCTTTTACCATGCAAGACTGTCTCTTTCCTATCCACAACCCGCAATGGCATGTGCACTAGAGAAGCATCCGGTTCTAGCTCAACATGATCCCATCGAATCACATGGTCACGATCCGGCTGATACATTTTCAACTGTGACACATGAAACACATTGTGCACCGCACTGAACCTAGGTTGAAAATCCAAATGATAATTCACCTCACCAATGCACTAAAGAATCTCAAAAGGTCCAATATACCTTGGAGATAACATTCCCTACTTTCCAAACCGACGATGTCCCAGCCTAGGAGAGATCCTCAAGAATACATGACCACTCACCTCAAATGACAACGGCCATCCAGGATGATCCGCATAGGATTTTTGATGACTATGAGTCATCTCTATTCTCTTTCTAATTAGCTTGTTCGTCTCTATAGTCTCCTGGACAAGGATCGCTCCAACCATTGAGGACTCACCCGTTTCCACCCAACATATTAAAGAACAACATGGCCTCCTATGCAATGCTTCAAATGGATCCATCTGTATGGATGCCTGATAACAGTTATTGTACAAGAACTCAACCAATAAAAAGTGCTTCTCCCATGAGCCACCAAAATCCATGACACAAGACCGCAACATATGTTCCAATGTTCGTATCGTCCTCTCGGATTGACTATTTGTCTGGGGGTGATTCGTCATGCTCATAGTCCACTGTGTCTCAAGGTCTTGCTACATGGATTTTCAAAAACAAGATGTAAACCTTGGATCTCTATCTGATTCAATCAAAACTGGAATGCCATTCCACTTTACCTGTAACACCCCGAGATTTTATGAAAAATATTCTTTTTAATTTTATTAATGTATTTTGTTGTACGCTACACCAAAAGGAGCTTTCACAAAACGCATCCATGACTTTCCTTTCATTACATGCAATCACGACCTTCCTCGATAGCGTGTGTAGTACGCAAAACTGAGTTTCACTAAACAACGATATGCTATTATTAAAACTAGCTGTTATGAATAGTAATAACCACTTTTTGAAATTTTTTAAATTTTATTTTTCAAAATGGAATTCATTTTTAGATTCGTAATATCGAAATTATCCTAGGGTGAAATTATGGAAATTTTCGGATAACTTTCATATTTTGATGAATAGTGAAAATTACTAAATTTTAATTAAAAACAACTTTTTCAGTCGAAATAATTAATAGTGATAAGTTATTAATTTTAGTGGTTTTAAAGTATATTTAGAATATATTTTTACAATTTAATACAATGATGGTCATTGGATGTAATTTCACATTTAAACCAGTTATAAACAAGTTTCAATCTTTTGATAGTTATTATATCTTAAAAACACGCACTTTGTTTTGACGATGGGAATTAATTTTTAAATTAGTTAATGCAACTGATATGTTTTGAATTTGGTAAAATAGACAACATTTTTGAATTTATAATATCAAATACAGCTTAGGCCTAATTTTTGGTATTTTTCTGAAAACTTTCAATTTTTGATGAATAGTGAAACCACTAAGTGGAAGTTAAAAAAAAACTGAATTTTTCATAAAACATAATTTTACCGCTTCTGTGAGTGGAATTTCGAAAATCTGAGAGACACGGTTGATGTCAGTAACGAAAATGTGGTTCAATGAGATGAAAATAATTTTTTGGTGAATAGTAACTTTTTATTTTTTTTTACCACGGTTAAAAGTAAATAGGTTAATTAAGGGTAAAAATGATATTATTATTACCTAACACATGTCCTAATTCTATTGGACAAGTGTAATTCGACCAAAAACAACCTTAGGAATAAAATATGACCATTTAGGCCCACTTGTATTAGATTAGGACATTTATTATTAATTTATTTAAAGAAGGGTAAAATAGTTAAAATCAATGTTTAATAAGTAAATCATTTTTAATATAGAGTTATACATAAGATAAATTTGATTGTAAATATTCATTAGAAATATCAAAAGAATTCCTACATAATGGTATTTGATTCGTAATTTTTAGACATCAAATAATTTAATTTATTTATGACACAACGATGATACAGAAATTATCTTATTAATGAAATATTGACATAATCGATGTTATAAAGACCCAAATAAATGTAATTTGAGACTTTTTATGAATTACACTAATTTTATAGGTTAATATTAAAAGTTATTATTGATTTAAATAACATCCTTCAAACTAATCATTCTGTTATGATTTTCACAAAAATCAATTACAAAATAATGTCAAAATTGACATAAAATAGTTTTTAAAACAAATATTATATTATTAATTGTTATTTTATTCCTAAAATTCTAAGGTTCGGCCAAATGACTTATATAAGGTTATATGTATTAATAATAAACAATTTGGGGTTCCTTTGGCTTCTTATAGTATGTTTATTAACCTTATAGTGTAAGAACACAAGAAGACATGGTAAAAGTAAAATTATTTAACTTAATGGTAAATCTAAATGATAAGGTTAAAATAGGAACCTAAACTTGTCTAAATTCTATTAGATGAGAGGATGTCGACCCATCCCCACCTTAGCCTCGAAATAAATCAATTTGGAGCTATTTAAAACCGAACTTGACTTTATAATAAAATAATATTTTTAGTTATTCCAAAGGTGCCCCTCTCCTCCCTTATAAATGGGCACCTCCTCCCTCTCTTCCTCACACAACTTTGAGCCTTCAAGCTCGGCCAAACCCTGCAAAATTCTCTTCTCCACTTCCCTAGAAACATCCTAGAGGCTCTGGTCTTCCTCAAAGACCAATTTTGGTACCCTAATAGGAGGTCTCAAAGAGGCGCTTCAAAGAAGAGGTAATGTCCGTTACTGATTCTTTCATCATTATTTCTTCTTCCACTTCTTCTTCTTAGGTTGTTTCATTATTAAGTAATAACATCAGTATCACTCATATACTTATATGTTATTATAAGTATGAAACAACCCTATTTCACCATCTATCCATCCTACGGAAAAAGAAATCACCGCGCGTGCGTACGTACGGAATACCATCTCCACGTCGTAGTGAAATCTATTTTCCACCACCACCTTACATGGATGGGTATAATGGTGTAAAGAATAACTATACATATTTATTATAACATCATATTGATTCTGATATATTGTGCCATCCACTCCAATTCAATTAATTAATTATAGAAATTATATCATCGCTCGTGCGTACGTACGGACTACCGTCTCCACGACGCGATGAGATTCATTCTCCATGTTAACCATTTAAGAATGATTATAAAGTATATATAAGAAATAATAATTAAATATATGACATTATAAAGCTACTGGATTTATGTGTATATATATTTATGTCATCTACTTAATTCCACTCAATTCAATAACGAAAATAAAACAGCATTCATGCGTACGTACGGCCTTCCGTCTCTATGAACGGTGTATTTCTTTCCATTTATAGATCCATTATATATATGTATATTATGAATATATATTATATATAAATCATGTTTTATATTCTATAATTACGTAATAATGATCTAAGTAATCATATGAATAATTACAAGTTAAAACATGAACGACAAATGAGACGATTTTACCCAAAACGCTACTTTAACATGAATTTACAAAAGAACGGGTAATATAAAGTCATAAGTGAACCATATATGATATAATAACAATGAATATGATTCTATAATAAGTCAATAACATTATTTAAATCATTATACAGGAGGTTTGGACACTTACAAAGAAAGTCGGACCTATGGTAAGGGAAAATATCACAATCTCATTTTTATCCGAGATTGTTTTTACTTTGGCATTTACTGGGGTGTATTTTATCATCCCCATCCATGTTCCCTAAATATGTAATATTGTTTCCATCCACTTACAATATTTTAAATCCAATTTTACCCTTCAGTGAGTTTTTAGTAAAGAATATGAAAGGAATCTTTTGTCATTTTTTCTTACGAGGTACTTTTTGACTTTTCCGACAAAAGTACGAAGAATGTTTTTTTAACTTATACGGCATGAATGGATTTTTAAAAAATTATTTCCAAGAAGCTTCCTTTACAAGTTTTCAAGTTTATTTTTAATCAACTTATTTTAGTTTATAATTGTATGACATGTTAAGAAAAGAAAATTGTTTTTGAAGAAGAAAGGATATTTTCCTCAAGAATGGAGTTCAAGTGTTTTATCAAAATTATTTTCCATCTAAGATAATAAAGGGTTCTGTTTTTATCCCTATTATTATATTGATTTGATTATGTTGTGAGGGAATTATTTTTATGAAGTCATTTACCTTATATGATTTGTTTTATGATGTCATGATGTTTCAAGAATCCCATTTTTGTTACATGTGTTATGCGATGATGTATGATTTATGATTATGTGGCACACATAAGAAAGGTTTCATTATAAGATGGGTGGGACCTATATCTCCCTCCAATGCATTGGGTAAAGATTTTATATCTCATGAGATAGACATGGCTGGAACGGTAAGTTATACCGGTTCAGTGAAACAGGACTGAAACGTGGGTGACTCGGTTCAGAAAGGCACTTTGCCCACTAAGATAGTCTTGGCAATGAGTCTTGACTAACAAGAAATGATTCTCTATGATTATGTGTGTATGACACAAAGTTTCATGTTTTATGTTATGATTATTGTGATTACATTTCACTGCCATGATTTATCCCATGTTATGAAATTATGATCTCTTTTGCAGGTTAAGATTTCCAAAAGTTATGTGCTTATGTATATGATGTGATTGATATTTTTTTGTTTACCCTTACTGAGAATTTGAGCTCACCCTTTTATGTTTTCTTTTCCCCATGATATAAATAAAGGTTTTAGGTATAAAAAAAGATGATCTTTATGGGAGATGTCGAAGATCTTTCACCATGATTAGAAGATTATTTTCCGAGTTTCCAAAGACACTAAACTATTACGATCCTTGTGTGTGTGTTTTTGTTATATACTAAGTATTCCGCAAATGTAATGTAATGTCAATGTACGTCAAGCTTCGGGTCTCTACATTTGGTATCAGTGGCAAAGGAGGTAGGAATGTATCCAATCCATGGGAACTCTCACACGTGAGCGTTGGACGAAGCATGGCTCTCCGCCCAAGGGCTTCATGAGGAAATGGCTGCCACTGGGGATGGTGGTGTGTCCCGCCTAGGGGGTGTAGATGCCCATGGAGTGCCCTGATAGGTACCAATTATAGTCCACTAGAAGTAATTGCAGACTGCTACAGTTGGTATCAGAGGAAAGGTTTAGTCAACCTTTGGAAACTAGGATGCGAGAACTTTAGTGAGATCCCTAGAGATATTTCTAAGGTATGTCTAGGGATGTCTCTAAGGTTAAGTATACGTATAGGTTATAGTCATAGAATTGCACTAACGATCTTAGAATATAACCTAATATGTTAGATATTGAGGGTACTCCCCCATTATTATGTTGTTTTCCCTATCATGATTTTTGCCTCTCACACTATTCTTTTTGGGTTTTAGACGATGGCTGGAACCCGAAGGAACCGTGTTGATCAATGCAATGGACAATGCAATGATTGTCCTCCTGAACAAACAAATGTTATGGGAGATGGAGTGAAAAATCTTATTTCTATACTTACACAAGCTATGAATCATTCTGGACTTCCAAATGAGCAGATAATGGAACAATATTTTATTGAGTCCTTCATGAGGCAACGTCCACCTTCTTTCAGTGGGACTTCCGATCCACTTGTTGCGGAACAATGGATCAGTACCACTGAAAAGATATTTTATGTTCTTCAATGTTTTGAACATGATAAAGTCATCTTAGCAGTATATCGTTTGGAAGGTGATGCTGATCAATAGTGGAATCTTATCAATAATACGAGGCCAAGAGATGAAATTGAGTCCATGGAGTGGGATGAGTTCAAGAACTTATTTTTCAATAAGTACTTCCCTCGTATTCTTCGAACAAAGATAGAGAAGGAGTTTCTCGAACAAATGCAAAAGGATGATGAATCCGTTGGTATATACAAAGAAAATTTTACAAGGCTTGCAAGGTATGCATCTGGCATTATCATCCAACCTGAAAGTAAAGTTGATCGATTTTTCAGTGGCTTAAAACCAAGTCTTCAAAGGGAATTAGCTATAAGAGACTTCAGTAGCTATGAAGAAATTGTGCGTTTTTCTCTCAAGGTAGAAATGGAAGTTGGTATTACTTATCCATCTCATAGTTTTGACAAGAAACGAAATATGGGGTTAAAGGAGAAATCTCAGAATAATGGTGAAAATAAGATGAATGTTTCCTTATGCTCAAAGTGTGTAAAGAAGCATGGTGGAGATTGTCTTAAAGGGAATAGAAAATGTTTTAAGTGTGGAAAAGAAGGTCATCGAGCAGCTGAGTGTCGAAGTAATGGAAAAAGGGATTCTATTGATGGGAATAAAGAAAAGACTGTAGAGAACGCACCACCAACACTTCAATGCATCAAATGCAAGGAAATGGGGCATTATGCTAATAAATTCCCTAATCCAAGGGTTAGTGATGATCGACATGAGCAACCGCTTAAGGCAAAGGAAAAAGGGAAGTCACATGCGATCACTATTGGCGATGTTGAATATGGCAATGATGTGGTGGAATGATTAAGTGTTTATGTAATGGGATTCCAAAATAATGTTGTATCATAGAGTATTGGAATATTTATGTATTGGTATAATGTGTTATTCAAAGTGATTGAGATATTTTTGGAAATAAGATGATATGCGCATAATGAAGGGAAAACGAGAAAATGAAATGTTTGACAGTATTCATGAGCTCATGATTGATATAAGGACTAAGTGATATCATGGTTTGAGTATATAGAATTTTGAGGATTTTGGTATGTGGAAGGTGTTAACTTTTAACTGCATTCATGTTTTCACTAAGGTTCAATGGGTATTCAAGAGAGTACATGATTAAGGCCTTTGAATGTTTGGAATGTGAACAACAAGATATATCTTATGATATATGGGGTTCAACGATGGTATTAAATCTCTAAGAGTGGACTGAAGTATTATGGATAAGTCTAAAGATTGGAATGGATTATGTTGGACATAAGTTAGTATTGTTTGTTTTTTGATATTATTGATGGGATGTTATAGTAATATAGTTTTAGAAAAAGGACAACCTGCAGGACGGGTGACAACCCATCGCGTCGGACAAGGCTGTGGGAATCGAACCCACAACCGAAGTGCGACTGGCCTTTATCGCCTACCACTGGCCTACAGGAAGTCCCTGGTTAGTAGAAACTAGTTTTATTTTATTAAGCAGTATGATATATGAAGTATAAGTTCATTTTTGGAACCATATATGATTAACCATAAGATGGACTTATAACTTTTGCTAATATTTTTTTTGAAAGAGATGGAATGACCCATCATTCTATCACATGATCTGCTAACACATCACGAATGAAAAATTCAACTTCATTTCTTTAAGAGATGAAGTGGAAATTGTCCAAAGAACGGCGAACGGTAAGACTATACCAAAATCACAAAAGTATTTCTTCTAATTCCAATTTCATCAACATTAGGGAAATGATCGTGAAAACCAAAAATGTTGTCCTAGTTCTCTTGTATCTAATGAATCAGATGTTACCTTAGATCATCACAAATTTATGCATTTGTGATTGTTGGGTTTTCCATAGCCATGTTCTCTACCACTCTCAATCAGAACATGATTGTTAGATTTCTCTTCCATATCCATATTTTCACCTATGTGGAAACCCAGTGATTAGTTTATTTGGGTAACCATTACGTTTCATACTTTTGTTTTTAAAGATTGGGTTTGGTATTCATTTTTTACGATATGGGTTTCTATTAAAGAAACATTCGAATAGTAAACCATTTATAACCCCGACGAATTTCGAGGGCGAAATTCATTTTAAGGGGGGTAGAATGTAACACCTCGAGATTTTATGAAAAATATTCTTTTTAATTTTATTAATGTCTTGTGTTTTACGCTACACCAAAAGGACCTTTCACAACACGCATCGTTGACTATCCTTGCATTACACGCAATCACGACCTTCCTCGATAGCGTGTGTAGTACGCAAAACTGAGTTTCACTAAACAAGGATATGCTATTATTAAAACTAGCCATTTTGAATAGTAATAACCACTTTTTGAAATTTTGTAAATTTTATTTTTAAAAATGGAATTCATTTTTGGATTCGGAATATTGAAATTAGCCTAGGGTGAAATTTTGGTAATTTTCGGATAACTTTCATATTTTGATCAATAGTGAAAATTACTAAATTTTAATTAAAAACAACTTTTTCAATCGAAATAATTAATAGTGATAAATTATTAATTTTAGTGGTTTTAAAGTATATTTAGAATATATTTTTACAATTTAATACAATGATGGTCATTGGATGTAATTTCACATTTAAACGAGTTATAAACAAGTTTCAATCTTTTGATAGTTATTATCTCTTAAAAACACGCTATTTGTTTTGACGACGGGAATTAATTTTTAAATTAGTTAATGCAAATGATATGTTTTGAATTTGGTAAAATAGGCATCATTTTTGAATTCATAATATCAAATATAGCTTAGGCCTAATTTTTGGTATTTTTCTGAAAACATTCAATTTTTGATGAATAGTGAAACCACTAAGTGGTAGTTAAAAAAAACGGAATTTTTCATAAAACGTAGTTTTACCGCTTCTGTGAGTGGAAGTTCGAAAATCCGAGAGACACGGTTGATGTCAGTAAGTAAAATGTGGTTCAATGAGATTAAAATAATTTTTTGGTGAATAGTAACTTTTTACTTTTTTTTACCACGGTTAAAAGTAAATAGGGCAATTAAGGGTAAAAATGATATTATTATTACCCTAACACATGTCCTAATTCTATTGGACAAGTGTAATTCGACCAAAAACAACCTTAGGAATAAAATATGACCATTTAGGCCCACTTGGATAAGATTAGGACATTTATTATTAATTTATTTAAAGAAGGGTTAAAATAGTTAAAAACAATATTTAATAAGTAAATCATTTTTAATATAATGTTATACATAAGATAAATTCGATTGTAAATATTCATTAGAAAGATAAAAAGAATTCCTACATAATGGTAGTTTATTTGTAATTTTTAGACATCAAATAATTTAATTTATTTATGACACAACAATGATGCAATAATTATCTTATTAATGAAATATTGACATAATCGATGTTATAAATACCCAAATAAATGAAATTTGAGACTTTTTATGAATTCCACTAATTTTCTATATTAATATTAAATGTTAATATTGATTTAAGTAACTTTATTCGAACTAATCATTCTGTTATTATTTTCACAAAAATCAATTACTAAATAATGTCAAAATTGACATAAAATAGTTTTTAAAACAAATATTATATTATTAATTGTTATTTTAATCCTAAAAATCTAAGGTTCGGCAAAATGAAATAGATAAGGTTATATATATTAATAATAAACAATTTGGGGTTCGTTTGGCTTCTTATAGTTAGTTTATTAACCTTATAGTGTAAGAACACAAGAAGACACGGTAAAAGTAAAATTACTTAACTTAATGGTAAATCTAAATGATAAGGTTAAAATAGGAACCTAAACTTGTCTAAATTCTATTGGATTAGAGTATTTCGACCCATCCCCACCTTAGCCTAGATATAAATTAATTTGGAGCTATTTAAAACCGATATTGAATTTATAATAAAATAATATTTTTAGTTATTCCAAAGGTGCCCCTCTCCTCCCTTATAAAAGGGAACATCCTCCCTCTCTTCCTCAAACAACTTTGAGCCTTCAAGCTCGGCCAACCCCTGCAAAATTCTCTTCTACACTTCCCTAGAAACATCCTAGAGGTTCTGGTCTTCCTCAAAGACCAATTTTGGTACCCAAAGAGGAGGTCTCAAATAGGCGCTTCAAAGAAGAGGTAATGTCCGTTACCGATTCTTTCATCTTTATTTCTTCTTCCACTTCTTCTTCTTAGGTTGTTTCATTATGAAGTAATAACATCAGTATCTATAATAAAATGATATTTTATTATAAGTATGAAACAACCCTATTTCACCATCTATCCATCCTACGGAAAAAGAAATCACCGCGCGTGCGTACGTACGGAATACTGTCTCCACACCGTGGTGAAATATATTTTCCACCACCACCTTACATGGATGGGTATAATGGTGTAAAGAATAACGATACATAGTTATTAGAACATCATATTGATTCTGATATATTGTATCATCCACTCCAATTCAATTCAATAATTATGGAAATGATATCATCGCTCGTGCGTACGTACGAACTACCGTCTCCACGACGCGATGAGATTCATTCTCCATGTTAACCATTTAAGAATGATTATAAAGTATATATAAGAAATAATAATGAAATATATGACATTATAAAGCTACTGGATTTTTGTGTATATATATGTATGTCATCTACTTAATTCCACTCAATTCAATAACGAAAAGGAAACAGCGTTCATGCATACGTACGGCCTACCGTCTCCAGGAACGGTGTATTTCTTTCAATTTATCGATACATTATATATATGTATATTCTGAATATATATTATATATAAATCATGTTTTATATTCTATAATTAAGTAATAATGATCTAAGTAATCATATGAATAATTACAAGTTAAAAAACGAACGACAAATGAGACGATTTTACCCAAAACGCTACTTTAACATGAATTTAAAAAAGAACGGGTAATATAAAGTCATAAGTGAACCATATATGATATAATAACAATGAATATGATTCTGGAATAAGTCAATAAAATTATTTAAATCATTATACGGTAGGATCGGACACTTACAAAGCAAGTCGGACCTAAGGTAAGGGAAAATATCACAATCTCATTTTTATCCGAGATTGTTTTTACTTTGGCATTTACTGGGGTGTATTTTATCATCCACATCCATATTCCCTCAATATGTAATATTGTTTCCATCCACTTACAGTAGTTGAAATCCAATTTTACCCTTCGGTGAGTTTTTAGTAAAGAATATGAAAGGAATATTTTGTCGTTTTTTCTTACGAGGTACTTTTTGACTTTTCCGACAAAAGTACGAAGAATGTTTTTTAACATATACGGCATGAATGGATTCTTAAAACATTATTTCCAAGAAGCTTCCTTTACATGTTTTTAAGTTTATTTTTAATCAACTTCTTTTAGTTTATAATTTTATGACATGTTAACAAAAGAAAAGTGTTTTTGAAGAAGAAAGGATATTTTCCTCAAGAATGGAGTTCAAGTGTTTTATCAAAATTATTTTCCATCCAAGATAATAAAGGGTTCTTTTTTTATCCCTATTATTACATTGATTTGATTATGTTGTGAGGGAATTATTTTTATGAATTCATTTACCTTATATGATTTGTTTTATGTTGTCATGATGTTTTAAGAATCCCATTTTTGTTACATGTGTTATGCGATGATGTATGATTTATGATTATGTGGCACACATAATAAAGGATTCATTATAAGATAGGTGGGACCTATATCACACTACAATTCATTGGGTAAAGATTTTATATCTCATGAGATAGACATGGCTGGAACGGTAGGTTATACCGGTTCAGTGAAACAGGACTGAAACGAGGGTGACTCGGTTCAGAATGGGAATTTGTCCACTAAGATACTCTTGGCAATCAGTCTTGACTAACAAGAAATGATTCTCTATGATTATGTGTGTATGCCACAAAGTTTCATGTTTTAAGTTATGATTATTGTGATTACATTTTACTGCCATGATTTATCTCATGTTATGAAATTATGATCTCTTTTGCAGGTTAAGATTTCCAAAAGTTATGTGCTTATGTATATGATGTGATTGATATTTCTTTTGTTTACCCTTACTGAGCATTTTAGCTCACCCTTTTATGTTTTATTTTCCCCAGGATATAAATAAAGGTTTTAGGTATAAAAAAAAGAAGATCTTTATGGTAGATGTCGAAGATCTTTCACCAGGATTAGAAGATTATTTTCCGAGTTTCCAAAGACACTAAACTATTACGATCCTTGTGTGTGTGTTTTTTTTATGTACTAAGTATTCCGCAAATGTAATGTAATGTCAATGTATGTCAAGCTTCAGGTATCTACATTACCACCTCTTGGATATAGATTTTGGATAGATCCTCCACCGTATGAGATTCACGAATCGAGATGAAATGAACCGACTTCTTTAGTCAATCCACTATCACCCAAATGGCATTATGCTTCTTGACCGTTCTTGGGAGACCTGTGACAAAATCCATCGCTATCTACTCCCACATACAAACATGGATTGGTAAAGATTGAAACATTCTTGCTTGCCTCTGATGCTCTGTCTTGACCAGCTGACAAGTCGAGCATCTCGAAACAAACTCAACCATGTTATTTTTTATACCAGCCCAACAGAACTGAGCTTTGAATGATTTATATGTTTTCTAAATTGAAGGATGATCAGCACACCTGGAATGATGATACGCCCTTAGAATATCTTCTTGACAAGAAACTGGTACAACCATCCATTTCCAAAAACACAAAACTGAATCTACATTCAGTTGCCAACCCTCAATGGTCTCCCCACCATTGAGTCTCGACCCCATGGACACACACTCATAATTAGATATATGCGCCTCTCTAACTAGGATAACCAAGTACAGAATGAACAAAACCTGAAAAAAGATCGCTCTGTCACCCTGGTCCTCACATTCCAACCACATATCAGCTATAACCGACATCAACTGCCACTGGTTTGATGCCTGTTTCACTATCTGAGCATATGATTTTCTACTTAATGCATCTGCCACCAAATTCTCCTTACCCAGTGTATACATCATGTCAAAATCAAACATTTGTAGATATTCCATCCATCTATTTTGCCTCAAGTTCAAATCCATTAGTGAGAAAATGTTCTTCAAGATCTTATGATATGTATATACCGTGAATTTCTCACCGAAGAGATAATGACGCCACACTTTCAAAGCATGGACCACCGCTTCCAATACCAAATCATGAGTTGGGTAGTTATTCTCATGCACTCTCAATTGGCGTGATCCATATGAAACCACATGATTCTCTTGCATGAGAACGCACCCAAACCCTGATCCCGATGCATCGCAATACACCACACACCCTTTTCCGGATTCTGGAAAAACCAAGATTGGTGCTTATGTTAGACTACCCTTAAGCTCTTCAAAACACTACCGATACTATTCATTCGTCTGGAATGAAACATTCTTTCTTGTCAAAGCTATCATTGGAGAAGACAAACATGAAAAATCACGAAAAATACGATGATAATACCTAGCTAGACCAAGAAAACACCATATTTCAAAAATGGTATTTGGAGTTTTCCCCAAGATAAAAGCCTCTATCTTTTCCGGATCCACTGAAACACCTCTTTCAGAAATCACATGACCATGAAAATGAAAATCCTGTATCCAAAAGTCACACTTTGACAATTTGGTATACAACTGATGATCCCTCAAGATCCCCAGCACTGTCTCCAAGTGCTTCTCATGCTCCACCCATTCCTTTGAATACACCAGAATATCATCTACAAACACCCCCACAAATGAATCTAGATATCTCTGAAATACCTGATTCATCATTTCCATGAACACTACTGGCGCATTCTTTAGACCAAAGGGCATAACCACATATTCATAATGGCCAAATCTACTCCTGAACACTATTTTAGGAATATCCTTCTTTTTAAACTGCAATTGATGATATCCCGACCTCAGTTTGATCTTGGAGAACCACTGGGCTCCCCTAAAATGGTCAAAAAAATCATCAGTTCATGGAAGTGGATATCTATTCTTTTTTATAACTTGTTTATTTATACGATAATCAACACATATCCTCAAAGTTCCATACACCATTTTCACAAACAACACCGGGGCCGCCCATGGAGACCTGCTAGGCCGGATAAAACCTTTGTTTTCCAACTCTTCTAACTGGATTTTCAATTCCTGCAATTCTGTTGGTTACATCCGATAAGATAAAAGTGAGATAGGACCGGTCCTTGGAAGGAGATAAATCGTAAACTCAACTTCTCTCATGGAAGGTAACCCAAAGAATTCTTCAGGAAAACCATCCATGTACTGAGCTACCACAGCCGGACGAACAATATGCTCTAGACCGTAGTCCGATTCCAACGACAACACTGCCGACTGATACGATAACATACCCACTCCTAGTGCCATCAAACCCATTTCACATGGCCTTTCATTATTCTCTCCTCTAAAGATATGTCTAATTCCATCATGTGTCGTAAAATCCACTAGTCACACATCACAATCAATGTGAGCCTTAAACGCCACAAGACAATCCATTCCAAGGATTACATCATACCCATCCATCTCAAGCATTGAAAAATTCCACATGAGCTCAACCTCACCCACAACTATACAACATGATATACAAAAAAGGCTCGACACTCTCTTCGACCTAGAGGAGTTTGATGTTTTAAAACTCAGGGGATCATTTCAACCCTTAAACTGAAGAAATCAACCACACATGCAATAATAAATGATTGTGAAGCACCCGCAGCAAACAACACTTGCATCATGGTAGAATTTAAAAGAATAGTACCTTGTACCATTGGTGGTCCCGACTGATCATCCCCCTCAACCTGCTCAGCTCCAAACACATGTTTTCTTGCCACACACTGCTCATTATTTCTCTTTTGAGGCATCGTGGTATTCTGAGAATCACCATGCCCCACTTTACTCTGCTGACGGGGGATGTGCTTCTATCCTTGTCCCATCGAAGCATATGACTTCTGTGATCTCTGAGGAGTGTCATGCGCACCCAACCTTGGTGTATTCCGATAATAATGCTTTAGATTCCCCATCTTCTTAAAATTATGACATGCTTGAGGTTGTGTTG
The DNA here is from genome assembly GCA_963277665.1 of Viscum album. Classification (NCBI taxonomy): domain Eukaryota; kingdom Viridiplantae; phylum Streptophyta; class Magnoliopsida; order Santalales; family Viscaceae; genus Viscum; species Viscum album. The sequence continues at coordinate 738,531,977 of OY728143.1, read as the reverse complement.
TACAATCCCGCTTGATGTGGTCTGTAGAACCACACTGATAACATCCCAGCTTTCTCTGAGACTTCAGAGGAAGATTTACCAATCCTACTATCGAATTATATTCCAAATTCCTACCCTGGGAATAAGTGTCCCCCTTTATCTTGAACATAGTGTTAGAGTTCCCACTATTCCCCATGCGAACCACCATGCTTCTTCTGCCTAGAGCGCCCAAAAGATCCCACTCAGCCACTGAGGTTCTATTAACCATCTCTGTGTAATCATCTATACAGAGTACTGATATCTTTGAATAGATTTATTACCTTAATCCCACTTTAATGATCTTTGATTTCAATGACGTGATACCCGCCACCTCAGGTGCAAACCGCACTAAGCTAATAAAAATAGCTACATACTCCATAACCGACATAAGCTCCTGCTTAAAACTAAAGAAATCAGTCTTTCGCTGAATTCTGAACATATTTGGGTAGAGTTTTTTATTAAACAATTCTTCAATGCCTTCCCACATCATACCCTGGTCCATCCCATCTCGGACTACCAACTCGTACCATAGAAGGCCAAGATCTTCTAACATATATGTGGCCAAATTCACTTCAAAATCTACCGGTGTTCCGAAAAACATGATGATCTTATTTATTCTATTCAACCATGATTCTTCCCTCTATGGATTTGAATCACACATGAAGATGGGTGGATTCTTCTTTTGAAACTAAACCGCATGATCCACATTCCTTGGTTCATCCATTTCATTTCCACTTTCAACAGCTTGGGAATCGTTCACAATGCTTTTCACTCACTACTAGTTCAGTTAAGGATTAGGTGCTACCACATTCTCAGCAGCCTCCTCTGGTTGGTCTATACGACACTTACCCAGTGCCATTTCTATAAACATAAAATGAACAACCATGAGTCTCTCTTCTGTAGACACCACAAAATTCCATTTCATGTCACATTACACAGCACTAGCACAATAAGGCTTTCCACAAGTTCACATTTCTCATGTTCCTCCTTTTTGAAGACCGAACCATTTTCAAAATACCATATTTTTAACATTACAGTTTCACACAAAACCATTTCTCAATTCAGCCCATAAATCATTATATCCCAATGAAATATGCATCGTAGATGAATGTCATTTCTACTATGCATGTCATTCTCATCTTATTGGAAACACCCATGATAATGAGATATCCAATGCCTATAAGTGTCTCTGAAACACTTATGTATCCAACTCCATGGTAACTTGAATTTCATCATAAAAGGGTTATCTACATCATTTTATGCTATACATTCCATGTTCCGACATTCCTAAGCCTTTCTACCATCCCGACTCAAGGAATGTACCACCATGAATGTCAACACCATATCCGAGAATCATCTATAATGGACCGAACAAACTTATACCACTTATAACACCCCGCCCCTACCTCATTGGATTGAGGAGGTGGTGGGGGATACTTGGCCTTAATTGACGTTCCCAAGACGCCAAAGGCTAGAAGTAAATGATGAGGGCTTTAACATCAAGTTGTGGAACAGTTTTCCCTTAAGACAAAACGAACCAAACCAATAGTTAAATATGCATGCACATTCAAACACAAACATGTATTCCCAAAGAACAATAAAGTTCTTCCACAACACAATTCAAAAACAACACAACTGGACATGTCCACACAACATTAGAGTACACTACAGAAACTAAACATCCAATCAATATAAGACATGACACCACCACAGCTCCATTCCAAGTTCCAAACTCCATGCTCCACCAAGGGATCACAATGCTCCACTAAAAAAGGGTGATGCCTTACATTTTCCCACGTCATGGTACACGACATCTTCAAAGATACCACAGTGCCAAAGCATTGGGTGACTACTAAAACTTAGTAGGACTCCCCCAAGTGACTTCCCTGCATACACCACTAGGATAAACCCATTAGAAAATTTTTATAAAATAATTTATATAAATTAAATCACAAGTGAAACCAATTTCAAAAGCCCAAACATTCCCTTACTAAGCCATCGCACCGAAACCAAGTATCTAAGGGAAATCCAACCAAAAATGCCACAATCCATCTCATCATTTAAAAGTTAGCACAACAACATCCATCTTCCAATGCAACACACCACAAAAAACCAAAAAGGTGGGACTTCTGCCCAACTAGTTCACCCATTCACACCAAAACAATCATAATGGTGGGACTTCCACTGAACCCGTTCACCCATTCACAACTAGCGGTACTTCTCGACCACTACTCATATGGTGGTTCTTCCGACCACCATCTAACCCCTTTTTATAGTGAGATTTCCCGCCCACTTCCATAAAACATTTCAATCAAACAAATCCAAGCATAAACCCACCATGCTCACAACAACATGCAATCAACCAATTCTTTTGCATATTAATCCACTTCAATAAATCACATATTTATTGAAATCCATTTTCCATTCCAAAAAACATTTCAATAAAACACCCATTTTATTGAAAACCCTTTCCATCAATCACTTTCAAAAATCAACCATATCATTCCATTTTAAAATCTTCATTTTAAAATCCACAAGGAAAGCATCCCACCATAAAACACCATTTTTCCCCAAAAATCCACAAAACATCACCCAAGGTATTTCCAACCAATTTCACATTAAAATTCACAATTAATTTTCAGAACAACAAATAATTTTCACAAAGAACCGCTATTTCTAACCATGTAGAGTCGAGAGAGAAGCCACCTACCTTCAGGTTTCCTGAGAAAATGACCAACAAGAAACCGCACCTCAAATCTGGTGAACGCACCAATGAAACCTATCTAGATCCCTTTCCCTAACATCCAAAATCCTTATTATTAAAATCCAAGGAAACCCAAACCCTAGATCTACACACAAAAAGTGTAGATCTATAAAACCATGAAATAGAGTGATGTAGATATAAAGGAAAAGACAAGAGAAACAAGAGGAGAGACTTACTCAGGAGAAACCACCTTCAAACCGCCTTGAAACACCTTTGAAACACATCCAAATCGAGTGGGAGAGCACCCTTAACCCCTGAGAACCCAAAATCCAGAGTGAGGATCAAGTGGGAGGAAGACTGGAGTAAAATAAGTTAAGCCTGAGGGATACCAGAACTTATAACCCTATTTTTAAGTGGCAACAAGGTTATCCCACACAGTTTTCCAAACGGTGCGCTAACCGTGTGCACACTACTACCTTGGGAGAAAGGGTTCACATGGTTCACTCGCACAGTTTGGAAAACCGTGCGTAGGTTGTGTGTATCCTACTATCTCCCTTGCATGGTTTCATAGGGAATTCACACGATTCCCATTAACCGTGCTCAAACCATACACCTCTTTAAATGCCTCCAAACTCATCCAAAACCATTCCATACTCTCCCATACTCTTCCCAACTCATCCCATGAACATTAAACACATATAAAAATGCATAAAAAGTCCACATACCTCATACTGGGGGTGCTTCATTAATGAACTCAATTGTAACTACCACATAAGTCCTAAAAAGATTACATTAACTACATTATGACTTTACGAAAATAATCTCAACCTACCATCGATACTACTCTGATAGAACAATCCTAATTACACTGGTTACCAAATTTTCAAGAATGCACTGAACAATCCCTAATGCAATTTCTGATCCAATTGGGATAGAAACTAGTATATAGGATCATACAAAATCATAGTGGAAAATAATTTACCACAAACATTTCAGCAGTAAGAAAACATGACGATATACATTCTAGAAAAACTCCATAATGAGATGTGTACCAAATGTAAAATAGTTATAAAAAACCAATGTACTATATAATTTTACTAAAATAGGAAATTATACACACATCTCAATAGATTCAACTCACCATGTCCATAGAAAAATAGCTAAAAATGCCTCTTAGTGTTGCTTAACCCATGTTCAATCTAGGAAGGAGAAAACATACAAATACTCGAAGGCACATGTAGTGTATGAGAAAATAATCCCAGTAGGTTGTCATAAAGGATTCTATAATATGATTACATCATTTAATTATCCAAATAGTGATTTTAATTTTAAACAAATTGGTATTTCATTTCAAATGAATATTTAAAAAATTCATGATTAATATTTCAAATTATGAAAATAATTTGAACCAAATGGGATAAATAAAATTTTATATAAAATAGTTTCAAAATTTTATAATGGCATGAAAAATAGATTAAATATTGTGTGATTAATTTATATCTAAAATAGAATCAAAATATAAACTTGAACATCTATCGAGAGGTATTAATGTTCTAGGTTATTTGATCCTCAGACACCCAAGTGATAATAACATCAATGTGTACTCCCATCCATCATCACTAGAAATAGAGGAATCATTATCATCGCATTATGGAATATGATGGTATTATTGTATTCATGTTAGAGTTTAAAAACATTAATAAACAATTAGGGAATTCCCATCCTAGTGTGCTTCCCTCAAATAACTCACTAAATACTAGGGATTTCATGTTATCTACTACAATGAATGATTGGAAATTAATTTTATGAAGAATTAAAATAAAATTCATCCCATTTACCCATTTCATATATTTTCAATTTTCCATTTAGAAACTGAAAAGGTTTTTAATCAAGACATTCATTTTTCTACGATAAAATCCTATGTTTTCTATCAAAACAAGTTTTAAAAAATTATACCGAATAATAATTTTAAATCAATTAATAATTCAATTTCACAATTAAATTCCCACCAATAAATTGAGAATTTTAAGTAAATAAATTTTCACCAATATAAATAGTTAAACTCAACAATTTAATTAATATATAATTCTACCAATTTTTAAAATACACACCAATTCAATGGAATTGGGGGTTTTCCATATTTCATACCAACCACAATTTCAAAAACAATAAAACCGAATCCAACCGAATTTATGGTTTTAAAAAATCTATTTCCATGAAAATCAAATTCCACATATTGGATTAAATTTAATTTAATTAAGTAGTGTGATGTAAGGTCAATAATAAATTGGGCATCATGAACAAACAACCTACCTCAAGATCAGGGGATATCTAAATACTATAACATAATTTAGATTTTTCGATGAAGAATGTTGAAAATGGAATTAGGGTATTAAACCTGGATCTATGAATTGAAATTGAGGGTATAATATCCTACAATCAATAATAATTTTTAAGAAACAATAAGGAGGAAAGAAGAGAAAGCAGGGGATAGAGAACTGGAAGAGGAAAATAACCAATGTTGTATCAAAAAAATTATCCAAGAATTGATCCACATTGGTGAGAGTGATTAAGGGAAAAACTACACATAGTATCACTCATGGAAGGTTAAATGTTATATGTTCCATGAAGGTCTGTTGATGGTGGGGGTCTAGAAATAGTGTTTCTAGTGTCTATAATTAATTTTGGGTTAATTAAAACTCATACGCATGGTTACCTAGGATGGGAAGAATGCTTATACCCATTTTATATACAATATTCAAGAGGCCCTTTAAAATAGGCCTTCCAATCTTATGAGTCATCCTTCTAGTATATCGCCATACCAGATAAATGATTCTCATTTGAATTTATTCTTTTTTAAACTAATAAATCACCACCATGGTGATATAAGTATACATGTAATGTTAAATATACTACTATAGGATACTTTTCTTTTTATGGTCAATAATGAAGGATTTTGAATTTTTCAAAAACAGGCAGTTACATATACTCATTCAGAGTGTAGAGTCCATGTTGAATGTATATGTGATGGTTTCCCATTCATGACCTCTATTAGATGAACTATATATTTTATATAGTCAATAATATATTGTCAGTGGGGTTATTAGGATGAAATGTTAGTATAGAATCAATGAAGAATGTAATATAGTTGGATTACCTATGTTTTTTTATGCTTAGTTTCAGTCAACAAGTGGAATCATTGATTAAAAATTTATGTGTACCAACCCAATGAAGAAAAAATATAATTTAATTTTATTAATGATGTTAGATATATTGGTTACCATGTTCTTAAATTTATCAAATAGAATATTTATTTGATTTTATATAGTGTTGTTTCCTCTTATTGGGGATGATTTACTATTTCGGAAATCATGACCTTTTTGTAAATTATTCTCAATAGAGATATTTCACCTAAGTGTTTTATAGTGGAGCTACATTATCCCATTTACCATTTCTACATATTGGGGTAATATTTCCTTAACAGTAAGATTTTCATCATTTTTGGGTTATAGGTGGGATTTAGTAACGATATTAGACTTTTTTCTATCAAATCATAATTTTAGAGGTGAAAATAATGTATTCTAGTGAAACCCCAAACTTTTAAAACAACATTTAGTGTTGATTATATAAAAATTTATTAATTGTTTCAATATGGACTATATTATGGACAAGTAATCCCACATCCTTCTCATCCACAGTGGTATAGTGTTGTAATTTATTAATGGGGTAGTCGTTAATAAATTCCCTTTACTCATAATATTCCATAAGAATCATGTTTTGATAATATAGATAACTAGATAGTCAAACTCTTTAGTAATTTCCAAAGAAAAAATTATAATCATCTATAGTATATTATTTCACGCTATACTATTTCTCCATGTGGACCCTATATGGATTTTCCTCATCTATATGACATTCTCTATGTTATTAAATATATACGGTATTCTAAATAGAATCCCCAATGATCATTTCTGATTCTTTACCTAATGAAATGGGTATATCATTTAGTGATCATAAATCAGAAGGAATTTATTGTGATGTATTCCATTTTATGAAAAGATCCAATTTCATGGTGGGGGTGGGGGTTTGATATAAATTCCATGAGACTTAAGTGATATGAATGATTTGAAACTATCACTCTGGGATCAAATAAACTTTGCTGGTTTTAATTTTCTATGGGTTGTAGTGATGCTAAAAATTCACCACCAATTTGTCAGGGGTTTCTTAAATATTTCTATTGTGGTGGCTACTACTAGTGGAAAAATTAATTATAATTATTTCATCTAATCAGGAGTTGGGATTATCTATTGATCTAAGCATGAAAAAATTTCTAATGAAGGATCTTCTATAGCCATGATTTTTTATTTTAAAATATGATATTTTTATTTGACTATTTTTGACTTGGAAAAGGTTTTTTAATGGCCAAATCATATTGGGTTTCAAAATTTTGTGATTTGGAGATGATAGGACCCTACAATAGAGACCAATTGTTTTTCAATAATGGGAAAAGAGACATAGAATTTGTTAATAATGTTTCCTGAACTTTTTTTGGGAGGCTTCACTGGTTGGGATGAATATTAATGTAAAAGACTCCATATTCCACCTGCCCTATGATGTGCACATTGGAATGTGAATAAAAAATTATCCAATGGAGTGTTTTTAGTATATTGATACATGAATACAAGAGTTTTCTGTTTTGTTTTCCATCATCGGTGATGTGAAGGATAAAGGGTAACCAAATCATTATAAATGATGATTTTCTTACTTTCATAACATCACATACATTCTTTTCAAAATAAATGTACTTAAACACCAAATGGTGGTAAAAATTCCCTATATTTAAAAATTACTAATACATTAATTCCCCATCAAATGTATTAGGACTAACATTATAAAATTTTTATATAGGATATTTTTTATATGGCACGTTATCTTCACTAATATCATTCATCATGATCACAGTCTCTCCATTATCCCCCAATATTGATTCATTTACTTGGTTTAGTTAGAGAAATAATTTACCAACTTCATTATTGATGGTAGTGGGATTAGTGGATTTTATCATTGTTATATCGATGGTTGAAAGATGTGATTGTGGTGAAATTGATGATTGTTTGTTCATTATTTAATTCATTTTATAAGTAATGTCTCAAATCAGATATGACATAGTTTATGTGCCTAGAATATATCTTCTATGTGGATCTCATTATGTGGTCCTCTTAAATGTAGAATAGGTCAAGGGATAACCTTCTTATGGAAATGAGATATTTTAATAATGCAGACCTTCCTATATAATTCTACTTGGAAGGGGGTATACCATGTTAATCATCATATTTTACATAGTGGTGATCACATTCAATATGGAGAGATTTCCACCTACATGGTTGGATTTTGAGACATATATCGTTTGGAGGAATCTCAGGGTGCGTAGTTAGGCTTCCATCAAAAGAAAATTCATGTATAAAAGTTATCAAGGTATTTAAAAGTGGATAACCATATATCAAATTGATAATCTATATAGAAGCATTTTTTTATTGCACCCACACTACAAAAAGTTCACATGATCAATATTGACATTTCCTTGAGGAGGACCCCTAAGGAAGAAATTCTGAGGTGGTTCCTAATAAATACTGATGATAATATTATATAGATAACATAAACAAATGTATCTTCTTCACCTTTATGCTGAAGAGACAATACATTCCAATGTCACTATTGATATAAATTTAACAACCTCAGGAACACTATCATTGATGACTTTAGGGATTGTCTACTAGGTTGTGTTCCACAAATGATGAGATAACAATATAGATCATATCAATCATGTTGTTGGGTTCACATAATGAGAAAAATGATGTATACATGGGGTTTCCACACTGTGATTCCCATATCTTCATTGTAGATTGTTGGAATTCCATTTATGATTTCATAAGAATATGTTCATAAAAGTTTTTAACCATTAGAATATTTAGATGGGATTAATTAGAATAAAAAATAGTATATAACATCATTATGATATTTTCTAATATATATTGACACCCTTTCTGAGATTTAATAGGAGAAAGATTTTGGGAATGTTTATGAGTGATTACTAGAGAATACTATTGATTTTATATGGTATTTTTCATGATAAGATGCTTCCCAAAGTGGATACTAGGTTACAATGACATGATTATGTTTGAATATAGATATATTTCTGATCCACTTCTACAATCTTCATTGAAATATATTGATGATCCTATTAAATGGGTGTGTCATGTGTGCATTCCTCATAGTAACACCCATAGAATGCTAATATGTTTCTCTAGTGATAGTTGTGATATATTTTCCCATGCCAATTGATTACTGTGATATGCATATGGATCCTTTATATTTCTTTTTCTGTTATCTGATTGTAGTTTTATAATATATGAATAGGGATACAAGTCTACCAATTGATTATTGTCAAAATATTCAGGTCACATTCAATTATAGAAATGAGAATATGGCCATACTCATTGAATTTGGTGGGGATATGAGATCCATATACACGCAAAATTTTTGTTGTAATGTTCTACTAGGAATCATTTTTATGGGAAACAATATAGCATTAACCTTGGTTGCAATAAGATTATACAAATAGATTCCTCATAATCCAGTAAGAGTGACTTGGGAAGATTTATGAGTATGAATATCTGTATGATCTTGATATTTCTACAATTTTCACTTATTGGATACTTAATAAATAACATGGATTTGAGAATGTTCACAACCTTAATCAGATTGATTCAGTTGGAGAGATCTCATTCTGGGAGACCGATATAGAATGGTTGTGATTGGGATCACTAAGATACTCTCCTCAATGCAGTCGTGAGGAGATGGGGGGATTCGATTTTGATAACGGTGATCAATGGTCAAAATATTCCACAAAGGAGTTACATGATTGGATGTGAGGCCACAATAATTCTCTTGGTTGACCTCCCTAAGATAACAGATGTAATTAATTTTAAATTCTTTATTGAGTATCCTTAATTGGAGGTGGATAAAGTATTAACATTATTCCTAGTTGTTGATTTTACAATTTCTGTGGCTTCATGAGCATTAGAGTTTCACATGAATCCTCTAGATTTGGGATAGTACAATTTATATAGTACATACAAGAAAGACCAATTTTCACTCAGTACTATAGGAACAATCTATGGGAAAAGGTTTTTATGTATTAGGAATCACTCTAGTAATAGTTTTTGTGACCTGTCCCAGAGGGGCACATGTAGTGACTACCTCAGGCCTGCCTCCAATTGGCAAGGGGCTGGTGACTCACACTATGTTGGAATATCCCACATATTAGAACCATTAGACTATATTACCTTTAAACATGCATGAATATCAAATCCAAATATTCTAAAATGTTAAAAAAGTAAGAAAGAAATTCATAAAATCTACTACATCACACAAACAGAGTACAACAGTGAAAGAATTTGAATGTAAAAAATGAAAAGACAAACCTACCAAAATAGTATAGAACCAAAGTTAAATCTTTTATGAAAATTGGTATTGGGACTATTGTCTAAAAATTCACTATGACACACCCTAGTCTATCGGGTCTCACAAGGCACAAAATTTTTATTGTCTACCTAGAACTCCATCAAAACATCAATCATTTACACCGACATGAAACATGTGGGAAAATAATATGTACGGGTGAGTAAAAAAATACTCAATGGGACACCCCAAAACTATAATATAAATACCATGAAGAAAATACAACTATGTAAATACCGAGATGAAAATACAATGAAGAAAATACACCAGACAACTCCACACAATTATATGTAATCAACACATATAATAAGAATATCATTATAATCTAATGAGAAAAACCACCACATTAGAAATTATTAACCACGTTCCATCCACACAATTCTTCTCTTAGTTTTATCATTCCATGAGAACACACTCCTCAAGCCATGATACCATTTAAGATAATCATGAAGAGATCTATATAATTTAGGCTATCCCCAAATGAGAACATATAATACAGGAAAATTCATCATTCCATATAGAGGGGATCACACCCAGTCACAATGGGTGATACAATAGATAACGCCTAAATAAGTTGGTGGATACAATGTTCCCAATATGTATCAAATCAAAATAGTGGGGCTCACGACTACTGAAGTGACCTTTAAATCTCTTGTTTGGTTACATATTTTTAATTTATTTTCATCAATTTAATTATTTTCTTTAACACTTTTTAATAAATTATAGAACATCTATATTTTTATTATTAAAATTTTTAATTATTCAATTTTTATAATTAATTATTTATAGTAAGCTTTAAATTATTTAATTCATGTTTATCTTTATTCTATAGTCTAAATGAAATTTATTTAATTTGTTTTTTTGTCTGAAAATTTGATAATTTAACATTTATTAATTAAATAATTAATTATGCATTTTACATAAATAAGGTAGTCCTAATCGGATATTGAATGTATTAAATATTAATTAATTTAACTTAACATAATTGTTAGTCATCTTTTAGAAATTCATTAATTATAATATAATATTATTAACGTATTTTATTTTTATAAAGTCTCTTTAAATTATATTTCATTAATTAACATAAACTGTTTAATAATACAGTAGTTATCTGTTTACATTAATTAAAATAATTTGATACATTATCTTTTTATCAAAATATAACTTTGTCTCATAAATGTTTAAATTTTATATTATCTTTGAAAAAGTTATTTGATTTTTAATTTTAATTTTAATTTAATAACAATTTGTTATTTATAAATTGAAGTTAGTAATAATTTAACTTTAGTATTAATGGTTTTTATAATTTTATTAAAGTTTATGAGTTACTTATAATTCCAATTGTTTGTATTCATTTTTCGTTACAATTATTTATTTTGTTCATATTTTTATTTATGTTTTAATTTTTTTTACATTTCTGTAGTTTGTTTTACACTGTTACGGTGACACAGTTTTTCACTTTTCTGGTACCACCGTGACTCTTCTCGCAGTCTCATCTATTCACGATGGCATCAAAATCACCATCCACCATAAATTATAACTTCTTATTCACCGGTTCTCACTCCCCCCTCTGGTAACACATACCACATTGCATGTTAATGAGTTGAAACAATGTTATCCAAAAAATAATGAAATGTGGATTTTGAATGAGAACAACAAAACATTTTTAACATGGTTTAAAAAGACCATACGTAGTATATCAGATATCTTAGAGACGTTAAGATGGTTAGTGGGTGGTCCAAGATTAAATTTGATAACATGGTCCGAGTATGAAATTAGTGGCTATAAATTTCACATGAATGCTCAGGACAACAGAAGTATGGTGCAGAAAAGTGGGTAATAGTGTTTGCAGAAGCAATGCAATTTTCGGCTTCTAAAGACTAAAGTACAATTTCTGCACCACGTGAATTTTATTGAGTCATTGAAGAAATATGGGAGGTTGATTTCATTAAAACTAATGTTCCTATTTTTAACTACAAATGGTTTGTCGGTAGCAAGAGTGTGAGACACAATGAATTTGGACTGACAATTGTTAATATGAATAGATTAGAAGACACAACAAATTCTTTTATACTGGCAACACATGAAAAACTGATTTTCTATGTTGTTGATCAATCAGATATGAAGTTTTCTATTGTTTTTCAAGGAAAAAAATTATGTTGGAGAGGATCAACATGATGTAGATGTTGAATTATTTGATATCGCTATTTCTATGGAAAGATTATCAGAAAATAATGATGGGCATGTTGTAGAAATGGTTTCTTCCATAAGGAATGATCGTGATGAAGGAATTTGGGAAAACAATACATTTGTTCATTCCTAATATTACAGGTAATGTATGTTTACCATGTTTACTATTTTTACCATGTTTACCATGTTTACCATGTTTACTATGTATACCATGTTTCCCATGTTTACCATGTTTTACATGTTTACCATGTTTACCATGTTTACCATAGTTCACCATGTTTAATATGTTTACCATATTTTACTATATTTTACCATATTTTATCATAGTTTATTATTTTTTCCTTTACGTACGTTATATATTTATTGATTTTGTTGAAATGCCAATTACACTACACTGTTTACCATGTTTACCATCTTTACCATTGTTTATCATGACAAACCATATTTACCATGTTTACCATTGTGATAGTTGAATTTGTTTATTTGAGAATTAATGTTTCCTTTTTTGATTTCAATGACAATGACAGATCAATCTGTTAATCAACCACGTGATTCTGAATGTGAGCAACAAGATGATTCTTCTAGGGTGGAACATTTACATGCTACTGTTGATCTTCCCCAATCATCTTCATGTTCTCCCATAACAACTTATAGTTCAATAGTTTGTAAACATGTCAGCACATGTTTTCCAAAATAATCATATTCCCATGCCCAGGACCAGTGGATAGTAGTTGAATTTGATGTAAATTATATTTCTAGAAGTCCAAATGCAATGGGTTTTAAGCATTTTTTATCAACTCATGGTAAAATAAATGTTATCATTTTGTACAAGGATTGGAAATTTGTGGATAAAATGATAAAAGCTCAGTTGTGGGAGACTATTTTGGTAAGATCTTTTTATAATGTTTGATTTATCATTAAAAAAATATTGTATAATATAAAAACTCTCTTCTTTACTAGATGAAATTGGATATTATTGACATTGGAGGACTCAAGATGTAATTTTTATAAATGGCAGTTAGAAGAGGGAGGGATTTTAAATCAACTCTCACATCTAATTTCATTTATGGTCAATGAAATCATGAAAATCCATGTCGTATATATTCTTTCATAGATGAAGACACATAGAGAAAATTTGTTCAAAGTAGTAGACAATAATAATTTATGGTAAGTGCAATGTATCCTTTAATAAGATTTCGTATATAAAAAAGTTATTAATAATTTGTTAATTAATTCTTATTTTCAATTTATATCAATCAAAGAAATATCATTAGGAGATCCAAGCTAAAAATTTATACCCTTATAGATTATCTCGGAGATGGTATATATTATTAGAAGAACAAATGACGACAGAAATATTAGCAAAACTTAAAGCTGAGTCTTCAAGCTCTGGGGAGGTTGTTCCTCCATCACCTCCATCTAGACATGAATAATGGAAGAGTTCTTGGATGGGAAAAAAGGGGAAACATATTTCAGATAAATCGAGGATCATAGCTAAGAGGATTGTAAGATATTAATTTTATTTATTTAAATTGTTGTCTATGAATTATATACTTTGAATCAATAAATTTTTTCATTAATTAATATAGGATTATCATGAGAAGCAGAGCACGGAGGGGGCATTACCAGCTGCTCGGAGGCATGATATATTATCTGAAGAATTGGGAAAGTCCGAACACCCTGATCGTGAACGAGGATACCCGACAGGTGTATCAGTAAGAAAAGTGATGCCACATTCTTCAATGTCTTCCATTGAGTGTGTGTAAGAAAAATATATATTCTTTTGAGGATGATGTTCAAAGTATTAATGCGATGATGGAGGAAAGGATCAGAGCATCAGTACAGTCTATTTTTGCAAACATGCAAAGGAAATTTCACACTGCAGCTCCCACTCCTCCAGCTCCCCCTACAGACCCCATTTTTTATCCTCCACCTCCGGAACCAGATCCCACTCCCCCACCTATGGCAGTAGCTCCCACTCCTCCACCTAATCCTGAGGCCTCCATTTCTCCACCTCAACCTATATAACCCATTTTTTATCCAACTCATTGGCCACAGTTTCCTACTTATTATGAGTTTTATGTTGATGATCATCACCATCATATAATGGCATATGGCCTGGTATATTGTATAGAAGATACGGTTCATCATCAACACTTAGAGGCAGAGTAGCATAGGTTCACTTTACAAAATACTATAAATATATCAACTTGAGTTCCAGTACCTACATATGAGGTGACAAAAATTGGACATAGTATCTGCCTCTTTCTAGTTTGTCCATTCAGACTTCTACGAGTCATTACTGTAGAGGTATGAGTGTTATATCATAATATTTTTTTATTAATAAAGTTGTTTTATAATTTTAAAGATAATATATTTATCAATTTATTTACAGGAATACTTTAATGGTACATAAATACATTATAGACCACAACGAAGAAAAATGGCTATGACATCAGATATAGATTTTAGTAGTCTTGACAGATTGTCATGATATTAAAATTTATTAGCAGAGCATTATTCATTTCCATTGGAAGGTCATGTTTTTGGACATCCAATAAATGTGGAAATTTTGAAAAATGATATCATGGAGCTTGTTACTGGAGACAAGTTGTGCATCAACATGGTGTAGATTTTTTCCATGTGATTCTTAACACAATTTTGTCCTTGTATTAAATTTATAAAAAATGAGTACTTATTTGTGATTTTTATTAGGTATCATTATAACATGTGTGAGAGGAATGAATAGGTAGTTGTGTATGGGTTCATGGACCCACATTTTATTTCCCCTGGTGCACATTCATTGGATGAGGAAGAAAAAGCAATTTATATTGCTGATAGATTTCAAAAAAATATTATAACATAGTATTGGATGATGCCTTAATGTGAGTTGTATGAAACATATATCTGATAGTGTTCTATCTCTTTTAACAAAAATACTACTAACCTAAAATATTCCATTATATTATTGATCATTGGATGTCAGGTGTTTTTTTTCCATCGGAGAAAAAACTATATTGGATATGCTCTGTCCATGGTGATGCGTGGATAAGTATTAAAAATTTGTTGGAGAAGTATGTTTCAATTTCATAATAGTTTTTTATATTATAAATAATTTTAAATTTATCTCATTAATATTATTTTCTAATAGGGGAAGGAACAAGTTTCGAGAAACCAAAAACAAAAGGGGTGCTAAGATCAAATATGTACAATTGATGGTAAATATACAGTTATAGTTTGTACTTTTGTACGTATTACATAAAAAGTTATATTTAATTTACACTTATTTAAATATAAATGTCAGAAACAACAGGGAATCATCTAATGATCATATTATATGTTAAGATTTATGAATGGAATAAATACAATGGGAACACTTTTTATGTTTGACCAGCTTAGATTTTATTATGAACATTTCAATAATATTTCAGTTGATTTATTCATTTATAATTTTGACTATTTTACTTTGACTTTGAAGCTATTTGATGACCCTAATCTGTAGATTTCTGAAGAGGTCAAACACTTACAAGTGGAATGGTCAAATTATTTTACAGTTTTGATGTGATTTTAGTTTGATTGCAATGTAAAATGTAATTTTGAAAATTGTAATTGTAATTGTGTATTTGGTTATTATTTTGGTTGTATTTATGTTCATTTTAGTCGAAATTAAATGTTTAAATATTATCAATGTAAATGTATAATTTTTTTGGTTATTGTTTTGGTCTACTTCTAATTTTCTAGTATAAATTCTTCGTTTGTTTTTTGGTTGTTTCTTGGGAGAGCAAAGGACTGCAATATATTTTTTAAAAAAAATTGGTTTTCCACGTCAGTTATTTTATAACCGATGTGATAAATGAATGGGGAAGGGTTTATCACATCGGTTATTTGAATAACTGACATGATAAACCCCTGTGAAATGGTTTTTCACATCGGTTATTTAATAACCGACTGATAATGGCATGGGAAATGCTTTACCACGTCAGTTATTAGATTACCTATGTGATAAACCATTTCTGATGGGTTTATCATGTCGGCTATTTAATAACCGATTGGATAAACACCACCACACTAGTTTATCAAGTCGGTTATTAAATAACTGACGTGATAAACCACTAGGAAATGAATTATCACATTGGTTATTTAATAACCAACGTGATAAACACTCCGCCATTGGTTTTTCAAGTCAGTTATTAAATAACCGATGTGATAAACACCTCGATGTTATATTTAGACATCGGTTTTTAAATAACCGACATAAAAAAATATATTTATAATGTAATTTGTATTAACTTAGGCTAAAAACCGATGTAAAAATGAAAAATAACTAACGTAAAAAAAACTTTTTTTCACTTGTGTAATTTACAAAGGCAATATAATTATTGAAATGAACAAAAAAATGAATGAGGAGGAATAAAGACCCTTACTTTGGTATTGTGAAAATATATGAAATGTCTAGAATTAGTGGTACTAAATAAAATACCATATAGAAAATTTAAATTGGTATATAATACACTTCAATAAAAAAATGTTGCTATATAAAAAGGTAATTCAAAAGGCAACACATCAAATGTAATAAACTTAAAAAGGAAAGAGGATGCTTGTAGAGTCTTATCTTCAATGATGAATCTAAAGTCTATATTTGTAGTTCATAAATATTTGGAACAACTTTGGAGGGAATGATAGTCGGTACATTTAGTGATCAATAATGATTAATAGATTTACAGTTTAATGTGAAGATGGAAAGGGGTTATTTATACTCAAGGAGGGGTGTTTTAAAGTATTAAAATATATGTTATTTTAATGTAAAATCCAACCACTGGTGTCTTTAATTAATTATAGAAAATTTCTTGGGTTAATATTTAGTATTAGAATATTTTGGACATTGAAGGAATTCCAAAACTAAAATAATCTTCATAACCAACTCAGTTAATGCCCACAAAAAAACTTTTATTTCAAAAATACAATTTGTTGTATAAAAAACTAACTGTATAAATATATATTTTAAAATAAATTATTGTAATTTAAATTTTTATTTGTATTTTATTTTTTTTTATTAATAAAATTTTTCCACACATTTTTAGTCATACTGACATAATAATAATGTCATAAAATCACACTTAAGATGTAATGTTCACCTTTTCACCACCAAAATAGACATTGTAAAAATATTACAAAAATATCGACTAAAGATTATTATTATGTACTAAATACAAAATTGAAGTTTATTTTATCAAAATAATTCACTGATTAAGAGAATATCATCTTCCAAACAAATATATTTATTTAATGATATTTAGCTATATCATATGAAAATACACATTTAGAGAATTGTAAAAATACAATAGTACATAATTTAATGATGTTTTCATAAATGAATTGTATTTTTAAATTATTTAATCAATATAGAATTTATTTAAAATTAATATATTCATTATAAAACAAATGTTTTTGAATATATATTTATATATTCTCTAATAGAATAATTTTAGTTATATTCTAGTAATAATTACAGGGATCACATATTGTGTCCACATTTGAAACGATAATAATGACTAACTATCTTATTAAATAATGGTTATAAATTTGATCTGCCATATTGAATTATAATAATAATGAAAATTGAAATATTTATTTATAAATGAACCTTAATTATTAGTTCATGACTCACTAAATTGTTTATAAATATTCTTCTACATCATTTGATAATGTCCATAGTTTTCTTAGTAGTTATTTTTTTTATGATATTATAGTTTGATCAATCCACTTGGTGAATTTTACAAATGGAAATTGTTTTAGTGAATATATTATTATTCAATGTGTATAACCATTTCCTATTTCTAGTGTTTCTATAGCATATTTATGCATAACTTGTAATGTTATTATAATATATAAAAGACATTATTTCTGTCTACTTGATGAAATAGAGTGTATTTTACAAGATATGGTTATATAATAATTGTATTATCATTAATGAATAAAATTAATGTTTACGGATTTTTCATTTTGAAACAAGATACATAAAAGTTTATAATTCGTATTTTAAATTAATAAAACATATACACATATTATGATAAAATAAAAAATTTCATTGATCTATTTTGAAGTTTGATAATGTATCATATTTTATTATTTATATTATATCAAACATAAAATTTCATTTGATAGTACATTCAATTTAACAATTATTATAAAATGATATATTCATTTATTTTCAATTAATTATCAGTGAATTAATTTCTAAGATGATAATGAAATATCATTATTAATAAAAGGCATATAATTATCGAATAATATAATATATTTATATGAGTCATATGTATAAAAAAATATGTATATATATATAGAATATAGAAGTTGGAATTTCAAAATTATGAAGAAATATATAATCTGATGTGTCCATGTCAGCCGTTTGTAATGGGATGAAGCTCTAGGGCCATGCCATATGTGATTTGTTATTACACGACCAATTAACTATGATTTTACTAAAACAATTTTAATAAATATATTTCTATTTTTCTGGAAAAATATGTAAATTGATAAAATATGTGATATATACGTTTAAAAATAATTTTTTTTAATGTAGGGTATTTTTTAGCATATATATATATATATATATATATGACAATTCTTAATTCAGTCAAATCTTTGTAATGTTACATTTTACAACCCCTAAATAAAATAAAACCTAACAATTTTAATCAATGATAAATTTTTAGTAATCCAATATGTTATCCCATTTGTTATCTATAGAAGGGACACGGTGTAAATACCTTGGAAAAGCTAATCAATGTGGATCATACTTGTTTTTATTAACATAGTTCACATAAAATATCTACCTATGTATCTTTCCCCAAATATTCAGAATCCCAGTTTCAAATATTACCACACTAGGATTTCATAATAACAAAAATATTAGTTTTTCTAATGATTGAAATAATTATGTTAAATTTTGGGGTAATTGTAGTTATTCTATTTATAAATATAAATGACCTCTAAAACAACATAATTAAAAGAAGAAGTGAACTACCAAATTATATTGTAATTTTTTACGATTTTTTAATGTGTATGAAAAAAACTAAAATAGTTTTCCCTTAGATATCAAATATATATAATGAGATTAATGATATATTTTTTTATTGATACTTCTTATAGATTTATATGTTTCCCAAATTCTAGACATGAATTTTTTTAGTTCATCCTATGTAACTAATGGATCAATTTATTTTTATTTAAGTTTGATTTTTTATAATATTAATTCTGTAACTTAAACTACTATCATAAAATCATCATAATCATTACAAAAAATCATTAAAATATAAGCTATTAAATTTAAGCATATAATTTATCTATAAATTAAAATATCATTTAATAAATTCCATAAATTATGAATATGTGTGCTTTAATATATGTTATCAATTATTATTTACATATTAGAATTTAAGCATGTTCTTTTTAATCAACTTCCAATAATTTCTATTAAACTATTTTTGGATACCTAATTTAACAACCCAAAATCCAACACCAAGGATATGGTGGGATTATTATAAATTGTATAAAGGTCATTATACAGATGATGCTACATTTCAATACAATTAGAAACCTAGATACATAAATTGTTTCTACATTATATTGAAAAAAATACATCTTCTAAAAACAAAAAAACATTATTATTCTCTTTGTAACACTTTTTTCATATTTATTAATCATCATTGATCTCTAGATAGTAATGGAAAACAATATAATGTGAGATCTCATACACTAATTAAGGGATATTCAAATATATAATGAAAAAATATGTAGTATATAATTTAAAAATAAATAGATTCCTTTCATATCGAATCAAACCAAGAGAATTATGAGAACCTCGGACAATATAGTAATGAATATATTATATGATAAAAAATAATGCATCATAGTGAAAGGTGGAATGATATAATAAAATGTGTGATATCATATCATTATAAGATGAGATCATAGATATATCCATATTCAACATAAAAATGAATAAATTCCATAATTCCAATAACTAATTATAGTGTCAAAAGACTACATAATGTTGTATTAATTAAAAATACAATCATTCCCCTAAGACAATATATCTTATATATTGGTCATTGATTCTCCCATTAATATATCATAATAATTTCACTGGACCTAATAGCATACTTTGGGGAAATATACCTCTATACCCCACCCATAATTTCATTTTAATTTTATTATATCATATAAAAATAATAAAAGGAATTATGGTTATAGAATGAGTAAAAATATACATAGCACAATTCTTCAATGAGCCAAATGTGATATGATTTTCCCATATAGATGAAATAATTAAATGGAGAAAATTTATTTCACCAAAATAAAATATTTAATAAAATCCTTTAGGTAGTTGGAATACATTTATTTTTAATGATATTAGAAAAAATAAATAATTAATAATGCATTAAAAAGGGTTTTTAGGGATCCATTAAATTAACCAAAGCATATCCCCTAGGGAGTGTGGAACAAGGTGTGCAACAAGGCCAATTATTTTGCACTTGGGGAAGATTCATTCAATGAACAATGAAATCTTTTCATGATTTTACCAATACCTACATCTTTAAAAGATCAATATATACTTATAATATCATTAAAAAGATTTAATATTTTATAATTATAAAAAATTCGGTTGATTTTATAGATACAATGTAGTACGAATATTATAACAACTTTAAAACGGGTATAATGATAGGAAACAAATAAAATTAAATTTAAATATAAAAATGGAATATAATACCATGTAATAAAAAGCATCATATAATATGAAAATTGAATTCAAAAATAAAATACAACAAATTTAATTTACTTGAAAAAGGAAAGATGATGATTGAGGCCCCTTTCATCAGCATAATAACAACTTAGGGAATTGGTATAATGAGGGGGACTAAATAAAGTCTAATTCAAAATATTTGAATGTGAATATAATACCATGTAATATAAATTACGGATTTATTTGAAAAGGAAATTCAAAAATATAATTCAAAAATGTAATGAACATGATAAGTATAGGGGCAATTGAGGACCCTTACATCGTTATAGTAACTACTTAGTAAAATGATAAAATGAGTTGGAATGAATAAAATATAGTCTAAAAAATATAATGGAATCTAATAAAATGGAATAAAAATCAATATCATACTAGAATATAGAATTCAAAATGCAAATACCATAAAAGTAATGAAAATTAAAATAAAAGAGGTGGATTGAGAACGCTTACATTTGAAGGAACCTTTATAAAGTTATAGAGGGACTCATAAGAACCATAGAACTCACATGGATAAAATACAGAGATAAAAATTAATAGATAAATCTTTCTCAAAGGAATTTTTTTGGAAATGAAAGACATAAAATGTGGGTATTTATACTTGTGGAGGGGTGATATTAAGGTTTAAAATATATAGTATTTTAATATATTTTATAACCACATGTGGTTTTAATATATTTTATTAAATGTTTTGGATTGTAAATGAGTGTGAAATTTTTCATAGATGTACAAGGAATTACAAAACCCAAATACACATATTAACAAAAAAAATTAATGAACACAAAATCAAAATAACATTACTTTCAAATATCTATTTTTTTCAAAAAATTATATTATTATTTCTAAAAAAATATTATTTTTAAATTAATTTTTTAGAATTGTTAAATATTAATTTAATTGATTAAATTTTTTGGTAACTTATTATTATTAATGGCATAATAATGATATCATAAGTTGTTTATAAAGTGGTAATTTCACATTTTTCTAGAAAACCATCTTTTTTGGGAAATTAAAAAAACCACCATAATCTAATTCTTAGGTGATGAGTCCACAAAATATGTTTCTTTAATCAATATAAAACTCGAAATAAAATAATTTTTTTTTAAAAAAATCATGATTTATGGATATTTATTTAATTCATTAGGAAATAAACATTATGACTATTATAAAATTATCATAGGACATAATTCAAATATATATCAATTTAAAAATTGTTTTATGTGATTATATCATGAAAAACAAATTACTTATAACTTATACATTTATCATAAAACATATATTTTTTGAAATATATTTATATTGTCGAATAAATTTTTTTATTTGCAACCTTAACATACTCCGGTCATTCACTTAATTTCATCTACATATCAAATAATAATAACGAATCATTTGTCTTGTTAATAAACTTTTATAATGACAATAAACCATATCATCCAATAATTAAAACAAAAAACGTGAATTTTCCTAAAAAATAAATCACCCTTTGCACTAAATTACTCAATAATTTTATTATAATGGATATTAGACATTCTTTGCTAATATCCATTTTTCAATAGTTCTTATCTTTATTTTTATGATATTTATTGTAGGGTCGATCCTCTTTGTGGATTTGTTTCCTATAAAATTAGTTTTGATGAATGTACTATTTTTCAATGTAAATATCCATTTACTATTCATAGTTGGTATAGTCTATATTTACGTATAATGTGTAATATTCAGTTAATGTGTGAATGTATTTTTTCAGGTCTATATATTGTAATAATTGGTATTTTAATCGTTATTATAAAAAAATGATTGTATCAATGAATGAACTTGAGACTTGTTGATTTTTATTATGAATTGATAATTTAAATTTTACACATAGTATTTTAATGTAATAAAACATTTAAAAACATTAATATAAAATTAAAAAATTAACTATATTAAAAAATGAATATCTATCAAAATATATTATTTATTTTTTACCATTCATAAAATATCATGTGAAAGTATATCAAATTTTAGAATAATAAATACATGTTTCATGTGTTACTAAACAATTAAATTACAATGACATAATAATATATATATATTTAAAATAATGCCATTTGTAAAATAAATGCACTTATCAAATAAAAATACATATTTAAAATAACAATATATCTAATAAATTTGATATATATATATAATGGAAGAATGAAGTCTGTAGGTAATCTTGAATTATTATATGGGTGGTGTGTCCTTATTAAACTTTTGTCATGGGTTCAAGCACATTGGCTAGGCTAGATGTAACAATTTGATGTTTTTTCCTATAAGATACTATATTAGCAGAATGATATTATATATATAAAATTTTATTTTCCCTGAAAAATATGTTAATGATTTACATTGTTGATTAATGTTTTCATAAATAATTGGTTATTTTAAAAAATGAATTTATTTAGAATATATATTAATTTTAGAAAAAAATCATAAAAATGTTCATTGGGAAGTCAAAGATGTAATAAATAAAATTGAAGGAAATTAATAATCGCTTAAAAGAGAGAATTAAATCATTAAAGAACTCATGAGATTAAAACTAAATATCCTTGAGAATAAAAAGATTAAGAAATATCATGAAGAAAAAGGTTTTTCGAAAAAAAAATAAAGGATGTTATTATAATTAAGACCACATAAAAATATAAATGATTTTAAAAAGGTGAACAATGACATCATGAACCTAAAAAAGTAATGTTATTATGAAACATAAGAGGTTAGATTTTTATCCCATAAAAGGTGGATTAAATTGAATAAAATTTATAAAACAAATGGTGAATATTTATTGACAAATATTTTATGTTTTAAATTGATAAAGAATTCATATTAGGAAAACAAAATATGATGAGAAAAACCCTTTGAATATAATAATGAGATATTTAATCATGACATATAATCCTACCTAATGAACAATACATATAATTGATGATCTAGAAAATAAATTCAAGAATCTAGAATGTTCTTTTATAGAAACAAATACAACTATTATAGGTCATTTAGATTCAATTGTTATTGTTGGTGTTTTGGAATATTCATCCTCAATTCCTGTAGACACTGGTATTTTATTTCTCCACATATTAGAAGAAATGAATAATGTTGTATACTATTTGAAGAAGAAAATGATGAATTCTTAATAAAGGATAATGATATAAGAAAATGTATTAAATTTTTACAAAGCCAGATTAGGTTTTATAGTTAGAAAAAAAGTTTATGTAATTTTTTGAAAACTATATATTTATGATAGAATGTGTAGGAAATAAATAACTGGACATTAATATTATATTAAATAAAATATAAAAATTAAATGGAATAATGATGAAGGGAATTCAATCATTTTAAAACATGACATTAAATCAAGGAATATAAGAAGAAACTGAGCTATTATACTATGTTTTTATCAAACATGAATGAAGACACTAAATCATTGAAAATATAGAATATTATTATGGATAAGAAGTTGAATTAAACAATGATATATCCTTTAAAATCAAAGGGGTGAAAATATTCAAGATTATGATAAATGGACTTGAATTAAAAATTATATTACTCTTGTAAGGGATGACACATAATTTTTGTAGTATTAGTAGAATGTTAGATGATTGAAATGATTAATTTATAAATTCACACATTATAAAATTTATGAAACGTTCATGATTTATTATAATTCGTTATTGGAAAAGTGAAAACATTATTTGAATTAGTGATATATTCATATCATGATAATTTAGTGTCATGGGTGAAAACAACATGTATCCTAGAATAAATTGTCATCCTGACTAAAGGAACACATGTAATGACTCAAATTGTTTAGGTATATGTTTTCGAATATTATATAGATTGTTAATGTGACTAGGGACTGAGAAAATATTTTATTATGAGGCCATATTTTCCAAGGATAAATATTTGATATATATTAAATATATTAAAATCTGAAAAAAATGTTGTTTCATGAAAAATGAAATATCTCATAAACTGGGGACCAGATCAGAAATAATTTGGTACCATTGAGATCATAATATGGGATTTACCCTAGGCATGACATAACCACTAGTAGCACATGGTTTTTATGAAAAACAAAATTCACGGACATGCAATTAATAAAATAAAAAATTAAATTATTCATTTTATTTTGTATGAAGAAGAAAACTATATCTTATTTAAATACATATCTATGATGTTTTTCTCTGTCTTGGCCTATAAACCATGGATAAATAGAAGATATTAGAGGAGATAGTTATGGGAGAATAATAAATGATCGGGATCAGATTAATGATCATTTCCCCAATGGATTTTATGGATCTCATCAATGATATCAGCTCATAGTCATTCATCATTAATGATGAATAGAAAATCCAAGTAGGTGTTATATTTTAATTTTCCATCTAGTTTTAAATCAGAATTAATTTGGATTAAATAGACAAGAGGAATTGGTAATAAAATAATCAAAAGATTTATATTGATGGAGTTGTATCTTTTCATTATGTTAATTTATATTTAATTGTATTTTTATATGATAATGGAACTCATACAAATAAAAACAATGAAATTCATTCCTCACTTATGTTCACTTTTGGATTTCTTACCCCATTATTCTCACGTTCATGACATGTGTTTCTTTTTTTGTAGTTCAATGAACACTTAGTTTCTGATAATTTCATAACTTCTAATTGGTGAGATGGATTGATAAAATGGGTGCAGATCACGACTTATGGTGTGATAATGTTGAGATGAAAGTAGTTTCTTTTTGGAGGCAATTTAAATTGGGTTTTTGGTTCCCATTCAACTTGATTTTTATTCATGGTATTGTTTTGGCATGATATATCATTTTATGAGAAAATATAAACCCAAATTCTATCTAGTGATGATGGAATGGATTGAATTACCCCAGTATACATGTTCCAATTAGGGATATAGGTTTGACAATGCGAAAATGTTCTAAAAATAGATTTAATGAATTTATAAAATCCGTATATACAAAGATAGTTTTTTAAGATTACACACTGTGTAGGAGCTCCATTCCATTATGATTAGGTTTCAACGTTAGTTATTTATCACACACTATGTTTTATGGATAGACTGAATGTGTATATGCACTTGTGTATCAGTGTTTACCTCATATGGTGCCTAGATATGGCCCTAAGTACATGACCATTTCAATAAAATGTACGTAAGAGAAATCATTTCTAGGTGCACGTGGGATAGTACATTGACACTAACATATTCTACAGACATGAGTTAGGATATTTCTAAACACCATATGTTTCTTTTCAACAATATTTATATGGAGGTAGTACATTCTATGTGTTGTGTTACCACATAGTAAGACCTTAAGATACCTAGGGTACACTATATAGCCCTAATAAAACTTGTGTACCCCATTTGAAGTGTGTTTGTTGCCCTTCATATCATTAGTCTCAAACGAATTGTATATTGTGTACCCTTGGTATATTCCATTGATTAGAAAATGTAGAAATATACCCACATCATAGGATTGTGATCCCATATGATGGATGGGTCTCAAATAGAGTTATTTGTGTCCCTCTATGTGAATGTAGTTTGATCTTTTTTCTTCTTTATTCCTTAGATGGGGAATTTAGCATCTGCATGACCTCCTTGAGCAGGTTGTTGATCCTCCATCTAGTAGGATATACAATGAAGGTTTTTGGGACCGGTTTCATATGATCCCCTACATAAGGGTTTTATCATGATTGGGTTCATATTGTCCACCAGTGGTTCTGGGATGAAAACCTTATATAGGTATAAGGGTTTCCAATGTCAATTGATATTCCATACACATGGTCCAATGATCATGACCTCTTGATTTAGTTTCATTAGTGATAACATGAATCAGGGATTGGATTCTCCCAGAATGATCATTTCATCAAAAAAATCTTGTGGTTTCTAGTTGGTTATGACCACAGGGTGCACAATGTACTCCCTGAATATATTTGGGTGGTTCTTATTATATATTTAGTATTATATATTTTTATTAAAATGAAAATATATGACAAAATGAATTTAGTATTTTCATGGTGTCCTATTGGGTATTGTTATACTCTCTACTACATGGTCTCAATCTACACATGTCATGTCCTATATATATGATGACCCATTTGATGGTTCCTTTGGAGGACATGGAGTTTTTTGAGAATATCTTGAGATTTTTATACTGAGGTTTTTTTGTATCTTTAATTTGATATTGGTCCTCACCCTTGGTATAAGTTGTACTCATTATATTTTTTTGGGATTGCATTTGGATCATTTTCCACTTTTACTTCATTACTGTTATACAATTTTGTGGAATTATGGATGTATACATCAATTGATTTAATATTATTTTGATTTCTATTGTGAATGGTCTTAGAGATGTGTGTGTGTGTGTACATGTAATTTAGGCTAAGACCTCCCATTTTTGGGATATTCCTTCTTGGGTTGTGGTCTCATTCCACTGGCCTATTGGAGGTAAACTTAGGGTTTTCAATATCCAACAATTATGGGTCAGGAAAGGGAAAAATGGTTTCAAAGGAGTCAATGTGACCATATTATAATGGTTAGTGAGATATCTTTTCGGAAAATGTGAATAGTGTTTTGGGTATGGATTCCAGGCCTGAGACATTAGTGTTGGTGTGGTGGCCAGTGTATTTATACAGAAAGACATTGATCAGCTGCATTTTGAATTATTATATGATGAAATTTGTTGTAAGGAAAATAATAGTACATGAATTATATTTGATAAGTTTGTGGTTTTTCCTATCCATATTTATTAATCTCCCTAGAATTATTCATTGACTCTGACACATATTTTCTATCCTCATGATGTCTCCATAATGACGGTTATCCTGGATTCTCAGATGGTTTTATGATAATGACTAGGTGATTGGTGGGGTTTTAGTTCAAGGATGAAATCACAAGGTTTTATTCTCTAGTTGGGAACCAAGATGTGCTATAACATGTTGATCATCGCATAGATCCTTTTGTGGTCTATTATGATTATCATCTCTATGTTGAGTAGTCTATTTCCCTTGAAAGACAAGATGATTTAAAACTCAAGCTTTGAGTGTAATGAGAGATCCATTAATGTGAATTATTGAGGTTCAATTATGAGAAAAAGCCTCAGGTGATAGGGGTTTGACTGAAGCTACTGGTGTAGGATTCCAACATGTATGGATCCTGACCAATCAAGTGGATTCACTTGAGAACCAATTTTTCATTAAAGATAAAGGTGTTTCTTGTTTTACCAGTAGATGACACCACTATACTAAAAGATATTTTGGATTCTAGAGTTAGAGAATAACTTGCTTTTGTTGTTGTCCATAATCCCTTATCAGGTAGTGTAGGACTGGCTTAATATTATGGTGTGAATTTCCAAATTAAATAATAACCATCTTAGATGGTGGTCCAAGAGGTTTGTATTCTCTAACATGACATGGTGTATCAATAGAGCCATGTGTTGATGATGAGTTTCTATTTCTTTTGTGCTTATGGTTTTTGATGCACTATGGTTTTAGATCCAGCCCAAGTTGTGTGGAAATTGGTGGGATACAGAATGAGTGAGTTATTTGATATGAGCGATCACTGAGGCTTCGAATGTGGTTCTAGTTGTGATGTGTGTCCCCAATTACCTAGTTCCAATTATGACTCAAAGTTATGAGATACTATTTTCTAATATTATCCCTTATTCAAGATGTAGTGATACATATATAACCCTTTTTTCTTGTCCCTTATGTTGGAGTATCCTAGTGATATGACTACTTATTTCATTCCTCTATCGATAGTGTGACCTGAGTCTAGGAGGAGATTGAGAGCTGTGTGTGGTGTCTATTTAGAGTGGGGGTGAGGTCGTAGGATGTTTTCCTCAGTATAGATTGGTTTCCTAGATTTAATGATCAGATGTTTCTACCTGTGATTATAGAAATACATATGGTTTTTTTGGTTGGATTTTTCTTTCATTGATAAGGATTCATCCATGAAAGGAAGGGATGATCTCATGAATCTCATTTTATGATTTAATTCAACTAAGTTATCTAGTGAATATTTTGAGAAACATATTCTATAGGTTATTACTTTCCTATAGAGATAGTAGTGTATGAGGATGTCATTACAGAGTATGAACCATGCTTACCTCCTCTCTGAGAGATAAACTTATATATTGAAATTCACCCTGATATGACCCTAATATATGAACCATTATATAGGATGGAACACATAGAGCTTAATGGAATGAGGGAGTAGTTGTATTATATGTTTGATAAGAAATTTTTGAGACTCTCTTTTTTCAAGGGGTTAGTCCTTGTGTTTTTCACCAATAAGGAAGATGATATCTAGAGTTTATTAATAGACATCCAACACGTGATCTAGGTTAAAATGTTGAATAACTAATTACTTCTAAGGAAATACAATATCTTTGATTAGAAGACTAGGGTGATATGGATCTCAAATATCGACCTCATATCTAGCTATAATCGCATTTGGGAATGAGATGAGGATATACAAAAAAAAGAAAATAAAATATCCTTGCATGTAGTATGAGTACATGGTGAGGTTATTTTGTTTGAAAATTTCATGGAATTGTTCATGGGCCTCATGAACCAGATCATTAACAATTTCATATATTAGTTTATGGTATTATTCATCAATGTCATTCTTGTTTACTTGACATTTGAGGAGGATCACATGTGACACTTAGGAATGGTCCTTGATGTACATTCAGATTACTATATATATCATATTCTCTCAAAATGAATGTTTTGGATTTTGAATATCAATTTCATATAGAATTTCCTCACCGAGGAATGAGTAATAGTGGACCTGGTTAAGGTTCACGAAGTTCATTCACAAGAGCCACCAAAGAGTGTTATCGAGATGTGGCATTTCTATTGGTTGGCATTGTAATATTGTAGGTTTGTACACAATATCATCTAAATGGTATCATCCTTGAAATCCATTTCCATGAGGGTGTATCCTTTCATGCGAATAGAATATTTATAGAATTTTTTTCAGATATGAGGAAATGATTGAAGAGTTCTATCATCTTGATATTTTCATAGGTGGGTGTCAAGTACTAAGTGTTCATTGATGTGTTAGGTATCATACTAGGTTTTTTTATGATGAAGATGTTGACAATGATTTCCTATAGACTAAATTACATGAGACCACATGAGAAGAAATGCATGCCCCTTGATCTTCAATTAGAAGTGGTTTTCCTTACATTAATTATTTTGGGACACAACATGATAGAAAAGTGGATTATCAAATATAATAACCTCAATATAATAATATATATCATATCTATTAAGGATTAAATGTTGAGGCATATGTGATGGCTACTATTTTTACATGAATATGACTTTGTGATTTTATATACTCTTTGGAATGGGAACATGGTGGAATATTCTCTCAACAATAGATCTTTTTCTCATTTTTTTTGATAAGTCATTAGATTATTTAGCCCCATCGTAGTTGTCGTTAGTAGGAAATGATGGTGCTACATTTCTACAGTCAATGGTTGTTACCCTACTTCTTACATTATGTGTCATGTACATTTAGAAATGAGATTCAAACTTTGAGACATTATGTACTTATATATCCACATGAGACTATCCATATGGATATTATGATTGTGGGAGAATGATATAACATTCAATGGGAGAACGATATTACGATTTACATTGTGGTGGGATGTGTTGTAAGTGTTCCATAAATTCCATTTGGTGGTACATCCAAGAGTATCAAAGATGTATTAGGACATCCATCATCATTTTTCGTTTCTAGGCATGATTCATTGTCTTACAGATATTGTCTCTCTATACATTTCTTATCATCACATGA
This sequence comes from Viscum album, assembly GCA_963277665.1. Classification (NCBI taxonomy): domain Eukaryota; kingdom Viridiplantae; phylum Streptophyta; class Magnoliopsida; order Santalales; family Viscaceae; genus Viscum; species Viscum album. The sequence goes on along the minus strand of OY728143.1, from coordinate 738,500,898 downwards.
AGGCCAAGCACCATATTTTGACAAATTACGTAGACTCGATGAGATTTCAATGTTTAATTGGGATGAGATATAAATTAAATTCATGATGTAGTTGATACATATATTCAAAGGACATGATTGCCCATGGGTGATCATAGACTGAATCAACAATTCAGTTCACGTCCCATCTATTCAAGAGAAGAGTTTAGTAGATATATTTGGGTCCCTATGCTTGAATGAGAGACTACAACTCTATGGAGTTCCCTTGATTGTCATTTCATACTATGATGAATGATTCAAATCACAATTATAAAGAGGATTACAAGAGGCCTTCGACCCCTATAACTATTATTTACATCATTTATCCCTAGATTGATGGCCTGATAGAGAAGACCATTGGGGTCATGGAGGACATGTAGGAAACATGCTTGTTCGAACTCAACTATATTTAAGAGGTTCATCTACCCTTGATGTATTTTTCATACAAAAAATATATCGTCCCACCGATTGGTATGGAACCATTCCATGTGTTCTCTATAAAATCTTACATGTTACCTCTTAATTGGACTGATCCGGGATTGTTATCACTCATGTTCCCAAAGTTCATGTAAGCTACTATAGAGAAGGTAAAACACTTCCACAATTAGATTCTCTCTGCACAGAGTTGTCAACAGACTTATGTGGACAAATGATAGATACTTATGGATCTAGAAGAGGGAGGTTGCGTGTTCCCGAGCGTCTCACCCGGATGTATTAGAAATATATTGTCACCAAGATTCATTGGCCCTTTCTATATACTATGTAGAGATGGCCATATATCATCCTTCTTAGCTCTACCACCATAGTTGGATCTGGTACCTAATGCCTTCTGTGTGTCATAGAAGAGGAGGTACACGTACAACCTGTCATATGTTATCTAACCTAGTGAGAAATAAATTGTGTATGACTATAAATTTTGAATGTACTAGTTGGATATTGAGGACTAAAATGACAGGATATTTTGTGGAAACTGATTCTGCATGTTCATGTCTAGTGGTAGTGCATGAATATTTGGGAGAGAACCCCGAAGTAGAAGACCCATTTTCGATCCTAGTACCATCAAAATCATTAGTATGTTATTACTTTTTTGGTTGAAAATACCTAAGGATTTATTAACTTATTTACTCATATTTTTATTTTATTAATTATTTTAAACTATTTGAATTTTTAAGAGACTAAGTGATTAGACAATGTGTGATTTTATGTAGAGGTTTTCGAAAAAAAATTAAGATATATAAAAAATATTAAATAAAATGTCGACACAATTATCCTAAAAATGTAATAACTCATGAATGGGGTACTGATCAAAAATTTGAGGAAGACATTGAGTTTATAACATAAGTTTTACACTAGGTGAATCATTATCATTGTTAGAGCATAGTGTTTGTGAAAATAATTCCATGAATTTAGAATAAAAAAAATTAATCAATTTATTTTATTCTATTACATGATGTTAACTTCTTCCCCATTAAATATATGACTGTGGAGTTTGTATAAATGTTATAAACAGATCTATGGAGACAAAGAATCCATTTTATTATAGATTTCATGGAAAATATAGAGGAATATTGATTGGATCATGTATCAATCTTCCAATATAGTTTGTGGATATCATAAGTGAATACATAATATAAGTTTTCTTAATCAATGATCAGTCAATACTCTATGTAGGATGGTGATTTTCATCCATCCAGTTTCATAATTTTGGATAAATGCAGGTCAATATAATAAATAAAACTGATAAGAACACAATTTATGGAAGAATATGTTTTTATTGTGATATTCCCCCATAGATAGTATTTTTTAAATGTTAATGGATGGAGGATAAATTGAAAAAGGGTGAGGATTATTCCTCACAATTTTTGGATTTGGGATATCTTCCCTAGTCCATCGCACATTATTTGTCAGTGGTTATTTTGGATAATGGTACAATGAAAAATTGGTATTTGATTGTTGGGGAATTTTTCATTAGCATAATGAACATGAAAAGTGGGTTTGATTTTGTATTGATGTTTTGATTGAGGTGATACAATGGGAGTGGGCAATCGAAGGTTGATCAAAATGAATTTTGGGTTCTGTTCTACCAGGTTTTGACATGTGGTGATGTTTTGGCTAAGCAGTTCATTTCATGAGTTGATCTGATACTATATTCTAGCTTGATATTATTGGAATACATATAAGACCACTAATCTATAGGTTCTGGGAGGGGGGATATATTTTAGATACATAGAAGGCTATGCAAGAGATCTTGATGGATCTGGAAAAAATCCATATCTACCTAGAATTTATTTCAGGGGTACACACCGTGTGGGACCCCTGGTTGTGGTGACGGAACTTCGGGTAGTGTTAAATATCAAATTCCATGTGAAATAGTCACATTCCATGTATTTTTTCACTTTTCATCTAGTATTACATTATTTTCATATATTGTTGTATGATTATAGATTTCTAAATGCATTAGTTTCAATTTTTTAACATTGCACACATTTTATGCGTTTGGTGGTGTGTCCGTCTATAATTGTACATTAAGATAATACCTCATATTTGATGGATGTGCCTAATGAGATTATTTCAACATCAACTAGACTGTTGGTGGTGTACATAGGGTAGTTTCTCTTTTTAACTCAGGGTGTCAGGTCAAAAAAAATGGTTAATAATTCAAATCATGGATTTATGAGAGACCTTCCCATACACAATATGGAAAGAGAGATTTTCTATGATAGATGGAAAAAGGGAAATAAAGTTCATGGGACCCACAAAAATGATGTTATTCTTTCCACTATAACATGAAATATAATATATTTTTGTTTGACAGGTCCAATAGGATATAATCTATCGATAGGTGATGGTGATTTCATAATAGTAATTGATGAAAACACTAATATGATCTATGTTATAAATATGAAGAATAAACAAAAGGATATTAAAATAATTAAAAACATTCAAATACATGATAAGAATTATATTAATTCTTTATAAATAATGTGATGTTATATTGTAAAATAGCTAAATTTTATGAAATAATTTTTTAAAATAATATATTACATTTCCATATATTTTGTTACATGAAACCTCAATTTTACGAGGAGTTACATGCAACACTAAATTATCTAAAATCACACCGAACATGGAGTGTAGATTTCATTACATTCAAAAAATGAGTGTAAAAAATGATACATACAATTAAACTATTATTATTAAATGTGATAGTTATCACATATTCATTTAAAAAGAGGGTATTAACATGATTATCTAAATTATGAAAATATATGTTTTAAAACAGTATTTTACGTGAATTAATTTCTAAAAAATTAATTATAAATAAAAATAATAATTTTTATATAAAATAAATATATTTATAAAATAAAATTATTATGAAAAAATGTATATTTACTTAATTAATTAAAATATGAATTTTTTGTATGTTATATTAATGATATTTACCTAATTTATATATATTCATGTTATTAACATTCATCATATGGACTTAGTAGACACGAGATAATAATAAATCCAATTTTACAATTAAAACTGTATTTTTATAAAATGTTATTTTTTAAATTTTTTTCATTATTTTGATATTAGTATTCCCCATTTAGATAATATATTTTAAAAAATAAATCAACATTTTGAAATCATCATGTGTAAATTATCTTAGGATTAATATTTAATAATTATCTGGGAATATAAATTTTTTGAGGAAAAGTGATGAATACTGGATCATATGATGAAGTGGAATTCCCTTTAATGATTTTTTAAAAAAAATTAATATTTTATAAAACTCAAAACATGTTCATCTATATAACTTTTTATCTTATTTAAAATTTTTTAACCATTATCAAATTTCATTTTGATATTAAATTGATTTTTACTTTTGAACAATTTCTCTTTTGAAAGTAGTTATAAAAATGCTACCCAGATTTATTTTTAAAAATTAAAATTTTATAACTATATGAAAATAAATTGTTAAAATAGATTCCATAATTTTAAATAGAAAATAACACATTATTAAATTTGTTCAACATTTTTTTAATATTGAATAGTAAATACTAGACACTTTATTTACCATGGTGAAGGTAAAATTGGGTTTTCCATGGGTTATATAAAAAATATATGTTTTAGAAATGAACCAATACATGTAAAAAACAAATTATATGGATATATTTTACCCATTTATATTATAAGTTCGATAATATAACTTTTCCATGGACTTTTATTTAGTGAAAAATGTGGGACTAGATTTTTCGTTTCATATACTACATTTATTTCCACCATCCTCACTTTTAAAAGGCAACTCACACTCCACTCCTATTCACACATTAAGAAAATATTGGTTCATTGATGACCTACCAAAACAACCTACATACTTTCATGTCATCAAAAAATATATAGTTTGTTAAAAAATCATTGTAGGAACCTTTTTACTGAAAACCAAAACATGCTATATTATGAATATGAAACATCCCTAAATGACAATTTTATATAATTTCTTCATACACCTACATCAATTTTTATAAACCATAATGTTATAATATATTACATATATTAATTTTCTTTATATTTTGTTATTTTATTTTAATGACCTATATCCACTTCTTATTCCATCAAATGGGACACCAAATCATAATTCTTATTTACGGGGGACTTCTGTCTCATGGAACGATGTTAATCATTTTCCATAAAAACCAATCAAGACAAGATTTAATTATTGATTTAATGTATGTTTATGATATTTATTTTATTAATATAAATTTTTTATTTTAATATTATATCTACATATATACATACAAACCTGTTTAGAATACAATAATGTCTCTCATGTGTACGAAAAATTACTACATAATGAATTGAGGTTATAGGTTATTAATTTTTGTTTTAAATAGATGCTAATAATGATTTTTTAATGGAATAAAAATGGTATTTTTAATATTATTACACTTTTTGAATTATTATATAACAAATACCTTATTATTTTTCATTTTTTGGGGGGATGTGATAATGTCATCTAGGTGTACGGTTGACTGTCGCCTCATTAAGGGATGTGATTTGTTTTTGATGGATTTTTTTACCTGGAAGGTAATAATGGTGGGTTTAAATAAAAAATATGTGATATATTTGTAATAAAGAATTTTGATGGGTAATGTACCATTTAAACATCTTTCATTGTTTACACAATGAAAATGTGACAAACGTTCAAGACTATGTATGACTTACAGTCTCCGCGAATGTGGTATTCCAATTTCTATCACTAAATTTATAGATTATGATAAATACATATATAATGAGTATATATCATATTCATATCATATTTTCTATTGTTGAAATTACGTAATCATGATCAATTTAATAGGAATAAAAACATAATAACAAAATTAATGATACAGGGGAAACCAAGTACTAATTACATAAAACAAGATTTTAAAAACTAATTGTTGATATGTGAGTAAATGAAGGTCTAACAGAATAATTTAAGGCATGATTCATATGATTTTGGTTCTATAATAAGTGTATAAAATATATATACTTATTATATAGTAGGATTGAACATGTATGAAGGATGTTGAAATTTAAGGTAATGGATTTCTAGTCTCTCTTTTATTTTTGGGAGACATGTGGAAATTCTTTAGCCGTTTTTCTTGTGTGGTTTTTATAATTCCCCTTCATAATGTAATAACATTAATATCATTATTTTAATTATGTTTAATTTTTTATTTAATGATTTTATATATTGGTTCATATGATTAAAAATATTAATAATGTGGTAAGTGATTTTTCTTCTCACTTTTATACCTTTGAGACATATGTCATACTAACCACCCGATTTTAATATGTGAAGTATTTACATTACAGAAATTTTTATTATATTGGTTATCATGAAAATTATTTCTATTTATATATTTATTTTAGTATCTACCTTTCAAAACATTTAAAGATCAAATAAATCCCAAGCGGTAATTGATTTTTATCTCAATTTACCATATTTGAGACATTAAGAGTTTTATGCACCTATCTTATTTTATAAGGTTAATATACAGCCCCATTGAAATTTAATATAATGAATTAAGTAATTATCAGGTTATTTTATGTTTCATTTACTTTTATTATTTCATAGGATTAAAATTCAATTTTAGTATACTGGTATGAGTTTGTAATAAAATCTAATCGCTTATATGAATTGATTATGATTATGTTTCCAAGGGTGAAATATTATGATTTATATCTCCATAAAATAATTAATTTAATTTAAATATTTAAATATCTAGAGAATAACTATTCCCCTTCATTTTCTTCACATTATATACTCAAAACACTAGAATAATTTATTAAGGAAAAATCTTCATTATGCCTATCTTCGGTCAAAAACCATTTTTAATTGCATACCATATTTTCTAATAATGTTTTGAATAATGTTTCTTAACTTATCATAATGAGTTATTAAAGAATATTGTATCCATCATTGATTTTATATATATTTTTTGAACTGAATATTCATGTCATTTCTAATCATGTCTCATATGTTTATTCAAAAAATGTGAATCGAATTATTGTTTTATCATATACGACTTGAATAGAGTGTCCCATAATCATGACCACTATCTAAATGTAATTGTCTTGAATATTTTCTGATGGTTTATTTCTATAAAATAATAGTCAAAATTTTTTATTTCATAAAATTATTTTTTATAGAAGAAATGATATTGAAATCAGGATGTATTTGAAATGGTTTTAATGCTTCATTTTTTAGTTTCAATGAATATTTTTTCCTAAAAATTATATAATTTTTTAGTTTTTTTCTTTTATTTTCAAGGATAACTTATTTTACATAACAAATGAATTATATTATTTTTAAATATTACATTATAAATTTATTACTTTATTAATGAAGAAAATGAATTGAAAAAGGTTTTATGATTTATTTTCCCTAAAGATATATTTGCAATGATAATTTATTTCCCAAACTTAATTATCTAAAAGATATATAAATATAATTTTCATTCTAAAATGACATAATTTAATTTACCTACTCATTTATGGGGATATAATCCAGAGTAATCATTCTTATTATATCTGTTGAAGGTTTTGGTTTATGATTTAAGGATGTTTATAAAAAAATATTTCGCATCCATGGGTTACACCATAATGAAATAATTATAAAAATACTTTTTTTCGTGAGATATACTATAATGAAATGATGAAATTATTATAAATCCTATATATTTTCAACAGGTTATAATTTTTTAAAATGTTTTTAATCCCATTTCGTCTCATGGATTATAACATGATGAATGATTATGATCTTAGGACAAAAATACATTCTTATTTTCATTATGTAATTGGTGGGACCTATATATTCATCAAATGCATTGGGTAAATTAATGTATGATCTATAAGTATAATTATATGTAATTTTGTTAATATTCATTTAAAACGAGATCATCTATATGTATGTGAAGCCCTGTTTGATAATATTGGTATTAAAGGATTTTTTTAGTTAACCTTTGTAAACTAGTATGTGAAATATTTAGTGATATCTCTTAAGAAATTTAAAAGGATAAGGATCTAGTTGATACAATGTATATTAAAATGACCTAGAATATTGGTAAAGGATAGAGTGAGTGGTTTCTATGATATTATTTCCCTATCTTAATAGTAAAAGTGGATTTTCCCACAAATAAAGGTACACAATGATAATTACTCTATAAAGGTCATATTTGGATAGACTCAATCATTACAATATGCATTCCAACTGTCCTTGATGCACAACTCATTGTCAAAATTCATGGGATATGCTTTTGAAACTCATAAACTCTTTCAAAACAACCAGGAAGGATGTATATAATTAATATTGAATGAACTAGATAATGAATTTGAATAATATATTTAAAATAAGGTTTCATGACTTAGACAACCTATATGGGTCTTTATAGTATCAATTGGTTTTCTATTATGAAAATTTTTATAGACGCTATTTTTTTAGTTTTCAATAGTGGGAATAAAAAGTAACTATATTAATGATTAATGTGTACAAGTTTTATTGATGAGAAAACAATTGAGATGATGAATGGAGTGAATGATATGTAGATTATTTCTAATAATTTATCATAATATATGACTAACAATATTCCCTATAAAAATATCACATAATCACCAAATAATAGAATGATTGAGATATTTGATAGTTTGGTTGTTTGAAACCATAGTGTAAGGAGTATTATTTCTCCCATATAATGAGAATTTGGGAAGAATAACACAATTGAATGATTCATAGCAAAGGGAAAATGTTTTGTGTGTAGAAAGAAAGGGAAGAAATTGTGTAATAGCATTGGAAAAATCTAATGTTAGGTTAATGAAGTGGATTATAATAAATCTCCATATATTATATCAATAATGGTTGAATGTTTCAAGTGTGGATGGTATTGGTATTAGGAAAATAAATCTCTTAAATGTAAATCTATTGAATATAGTCATCAAGGTTATGAAAGTTATTGTTATATTATATATGACTAAGATAACAAATATTACATCTGAAATTGATGAATTGATAATGAATTAGATGAAAATCATTGTTCATAGTGCATAAAAAAATTAGAATGACAGGTGTATTTATTTGTGTATTATAATAATTATATATCTATCAATTCTATATTTCATATTAGAATCATGAATCAGCAATGGATTGTTCAATAATAGATGTTCATTAAAGAGTTTCATAAATATGTTAAATCGCATTGATGGCCAAGAAAAGTGATTTAGTTTGAATGTGAAATTTTATGGGAATTTAACCCTTAATTTGTTCCTGATATTTTGAAAATGAAGTTTTGGTTATTAAAATAGATGCTTTATATGGATAAATAAAAATGGATAGTATTGATAACCTCATAAATGAATTTTTATTTTGTTCAAAATGATCTTTTATTCTGCCATTGATGGATTACACACATAATTAGATATTTTTACAATACTCAATAATATTATATCTTATATAAATATTGATTAAATAGTTAATTTAAAAAAAGGTACGTTGCATGTATGGTTTTATGGAAAATCATGATATTACCATGTTTCAAGAGAATATATGAATCATATATTCACATATATGGTATCTAACATTAAGAGATAATTCACGGTTTTGGGGGGATTAATTTTAAGTTTATTTTGTAAAACTAGGGGCATTATTTATATTTTTTTATATTGTAATATTGGAAATATTTGGAGGAGCCTTCTAGTCAAAATATATTTGAATAGACCAAATTAAACTTTTGTTGTTATTGTATGGAGTGTGAAAAAATTATATTCTTGGTAATATGTAGTTGTATTAGGAATACATTTTTATTTTTTTTGATCTTTTTATGCGTTAGTTCATTAAAAATGAAAATTTTTATATTCAAGTAAATATATGAAGTGGAAATTGACTGAGAAATAACCAAAGGATAAGATTGTTCTTTTGTTATGAAATAAAGACACGTAAGTATATCTCGTCGTGATGATTCCCTATATTTAAGAACCTGATATTTAAATAAATGTTTCAATAGATACATCCATTTATGATGAATTGATTCAATTTTCATCTATCATTGATTTATTTCATTGTGCCATTAACTTTTTCATGAACATATTCTCTATCAGCCACCATCAATATTTGCGTGATGGTTTACTCTAATATTTCCATGTTTTTACTTCTCAGAAATGTTCTCCAACAGGGAAACAATGTTATGTTTAACAATACTATAAATTTTCACATCCTTATCACTATTTTTAAGTGTAAATTTTATATACACTTTTTATGAAATAGGATTCCCACGATGATTTTTTTTTCAAATCATAAACACATGTTTACTAAGAACTAGTTAAAATTGAGAGGAAATTATTTATTCATGGTTGGTAAAATTTAACACTCTAATATTTAATATATATTTTTTAAAATAAATTAAAATTTTGAATATGTTATTTTACACGCAACACTATGTTTATCTTGACATACATGTAACACTATGTTTTTCTTGCATCGCAATCAACTATGACTGTATTTTGACGTAAACGAAATAATGATATTAAATGAAACATGACATAATTTTTATTTATTATTATTTAATATGATAGTTATCACCTAGAAATTTTAATGATGGGTATGAATATTATCAAAAAAATTAATAAATTTTATTGTTAACACATGTATTTAAAATGAATTATTTAGTGATAAACTAATTATAATTGAAAAGAAAACTATTTCAATATAATATAAATTATTTTATAAAAAAATAATTTTGTGCCCACAAACATATTTTACATTAATAACATAAACAAATATCTTATTGTAATTTTTTATTGAAATTAATTTATTGTATATTCAATTAAACTTTAACATAAAAAATATGAGTTTTTCATAGAATATGTTAGAAATATAATTTAATCTTATACATAAACTATATTTTTTCTAAAAATTAGTTTTGTTTCCATTTACATAATAATATTAATGGAATTTATTTTCAATTTTAAAAAATTTAATTATAATATAAACTTAATTTTTTATATCATCATGTAAATATTATCTTAGATTGAATTTTTCATAATAAAATGAGATGATATATTTCCCAATTAATTGTGAAAAAATATATGTTTTTTGTTGAGATTTACCGTTTTAGTTAATGATTTTAAAAAATAAAAATTTCAATAAGATGTTTTTAATTGTAAAATAGTTCGATAATATTTATATTAATCCAATATTATCTTTGAAATAAATTTCATATAGAATTTGTATTTTTTGTACATTTTAACATTGTCTCTTGGTAACCCACTTTGTTATCTCAGCAATGAGATTAATTTGGAATTTAATTTTTTCAATAATTTGAATGGTGCATATAAAATAGATTTTTTATATGGAATTATATTAATTTATATTATATTATATATTCAACTAAAATTATTATAATAATTAGTGTTTAAAATTTTAAATCCTATATGTCACAGATATTGTAAAAATGGGGTTCTTAGGGGTTATTCAAAAATTAAAAGTGATAAAAACTACAAAATACAAGACCAATTACCATTTTAAAGAATTATATAGAATTTATATCTTTGTTCTTATATTATTATACATTTTATATCCTTGTGTCATGTGAGAATCATGAGAGGAGTTTAACTTTAATGAAATTTCAAGTGTTCCACTCAAGTTACTTATCAAAGGCCACCACATATCCTATCATGTTCAGACTATAAAAAAATTAGTATTGAAAAAACAAATAAAAATTACTTTATTTTTTCCCTAAAAATGTCCATGAATCCTTATTTAGGACATACATCAAAACTATTAAGCCTTTCATTGCAGACTAAAAGATATTTTCAAAAAAAGAGGTAACATCCCTAACCAAGCATCTTGTTTTATTTCATCCACCACCTCATTTACTTTTTTTAAACAATGATGACATAAAAACGTCTGTATAATCCATATTCTAATATTTTATTATGTTAAGGTAATTATCTATGTCAATCTCTACTTCCATCATATGGGATATGAAATCATTATTCATGTCCATGGAAGACTACAACATCATGAATCTATGTTATTAGTTTTCCTTTACCAAACATAAAGGTTTTATATAATGACATATTAAATGGATATATAAGATATTTATGAAAATATTTTACCTCTATAATTATAATAAAAAATACTCCTAATTTACACAAATTATATTAGGAATACAATAGCATTGCTTGTGTGTATGGCGGATTACAACCCCATAAACTTATGTTATGTTTTTTCATTTTTAATTTTTCTTTCACAGGAATATGGATTGATTCAATTAATAATATATTTTTTATGTATTTATACATATCAAAATATGATACCACATATTCCTTCTTACCTCCCATTCTTTAGAGGACATGACACGCAATTCATCTATACGGTGGAATCCCACATTATGAAGTGATGTGATTCATTTTTCATATATGCTTTACATGGAAGTCAATAAGGTTTTGTTTATATAAAATATGTGATATATAATGAGTAAAATTTACTATCTAATGGTAATACATCATTTTAGCTTCATTATTTTATTCCATCAACAATATGGTAATAATGTTCATGTAAATATATGTCTTACCGTCATAATGAACAAGGTATTTCATTTTATACGTCAAAATTTTATGGATTATAATAAATAGATGAATATTTAATATATATTATATTGATATAATAGTTTAATTTTCGAGGTTTTCTTACCATGTTAAAATAAGTAGGACTAGTAAAATAATTCCCTATCAAAACAAACTTGAAAAAAGAGTTATTACATGAAACATGGTTTTAACAAGGAATTGATGATAAATAAGTAATAAAATACCACAAGTAAATAATATATATTATTATAAATATGATTATTTTTAATTTATATGTGTATAATAAGATTATATTTATTATTTTGGTGGTTTTAAAATATACGAATGAATTTAATACTTAATCTAAGGGATTTTCAGTCTCTCTTTTATTTGATAGTGACATATGAAAATTCATGGCTGCTTTATTTTTATTTTGATGAATATACATCCCATTTTACTTGTTATATCATGAATATCCTTATTTAGGTGATATTTAATTTTTTATTTTATTTTATTAAATATTGGAGCCTGTGATTAAAATTTATCTAAAATATTACTAGATTTTTCATCTCACATATATATTTGTGGGATACATAAAATATTCCCCACCTGTTTCTTATATGTGTGGTATATATTGTAAATGAATTCATTATATATAAATATAACACAAATAAACATCTGGACATATATATCCATTTTTGGATCTCCCTTTCACAAGGTTTAATATTGAAAAGATATCCATGTGGGTGGTGATTTTGTTTCCCAAATTTCCTTCATCGATTCATATGTCATGTTATGCACATATCTTCTTCTATTAGGTTTATAAATAAAATCATTCACTTTTAATATGGTGAATTTATTTTTTCTATATATAATTAAAGATTCAATTATTATTATTCTTTCACTATGTTTTGAATTAAGTCTCGTCATGTTGGAAATATTTTTATGATAAATTATCTTCGCTTAACATGATTTTTTTATTATTATGATTCCAATGATAAAATATATTGATCCATATATTATAAAGCACCTTGATTTTCTTCCCCTTTAGTGATGCCTGCAGAATACATTTTTTTCATAATTTTACTATCTTAATGTATTCATCAAACAAAAAATAATATTTTGTGAAAAATTTCTATTATTTCCCTTTTCCCAAAAACAATTTCTCTTTTAAAACTATGGTTTCTATAAATTTTATCAAAATTTTTGTTAACATTATCCAATATATTTTCAAAATTCATCATTACACATGTAATAATTTTTATCATTTTTTAAATGATTGATTATGTGATTTTTAAAACAATTCTAGTTAGGATTTCACAACAAATGGGAACGGAATATTTTCCTTTACATGAATAGAATGAAAAAATATCCCACAGAAATGGCCATTTTTTAATTTAATCATTCATTATATGATTTAATTGTTCTTTTTAAAGAAATTTATTTTAAAATAAATATTTTCTAAAATAAAATTTCAATTATGAAACTATATTTTCCATAAAAATATTTTAAATGAATATAAAATCATCCTTTAACATATTTAAAAAAAGTAAATGAATTCAAAAATGATTTATGAATTTTTATAATGAGAAATTAATTTTCATCGAAAAATTTTCTTAATAATGAATATTTTTAAATTACTTTTAAGGATTCCTTAATATGATTCAATGTTTTTTTAACATAATGAATTTATAAAATGTTTTATGATTTTTTTATATAAAAAAATATTTTTTAATGAAATTTATTTTCCTAAAGACTTGTTATCATTTATGTTTCAAAATAATTTTCCATCTATGATGAAATCAATTTATATTAATTATTCCTTACTATGGATATGATCTAAAGATACCATTAATAATATTTCATAGAATGTGTTTTTAATGATGATATGATGTTTATAAAACATGCATTTCTTCCAAAAGAAACCCCATTAAGAAATAAAAATGGAACACAATTCTTTTCAAGAGTTATGATATTATTAAATGAGGAATTAATTATGAAGCATATCTATTTTCTATAGGTTATGATATGAAAATATGTTTATTGAAACAATTTAATTATATGTGTTATAAAATAAAAAATGATTATGATCCTGTGGAACACAAACTTATGAATTGTATTATGTGATCAATGTTACATATTTTTTACTACAATTCATTATGTGATGAGTTATATCTCATGATATTTATAGCACTAGAATATGGATTTGACATGTATTTATGGGATATTCTATGACATGATTTTAATGTGAGAGAGCATTTACTACTATGATGGTTTATAGGGTCAACCCATTCCACTATGATACCCGTATATGTGATTTTAGATTATAATGGAAATGATATTGTATGATTATGGGTATGCCAAAATTCTATGTTTTATACACATATTTGCCTCTTGAGGCCTATGTTTTTTGATTCTGTTATGATATATGTCTTATGATCTTCTAATATTTATTCCATGACAGAATTTTATGATAATTGTTATATAGGTTATGGTATTAAAATCTTATTTTTTGGTTATCATACCCAAATCCTCATGATATTTTCATATATCCCAAATTTATCATTTCTGAGCAACTAATACACCCCTTTTCTATCATCCATTCACCATAATATGAAGAAATGTTTAGTATATAGTGTGACTAAGAATATTTTTATGATGTATGTTCTTTATAGGATATGTTGATGATTTTTTAAGAAATGCATTTTTTTAGTATATAAATTTATTATAAATTTATGATCATCAGTTGTTTATTTGTGTAATTTGATGAATAGTAATATACAATTTCGTAATATTTTTATAATATAAGCATGCGTTTCTACTCAAATAATGTAGATGGTTACTAATCCAATGATTTATAGAGTTATGTTTAATAAAATGGGATAAAAACCCATATAACAAACTATATAGCTCTTAAAATGTTGTGTTTGAAATGAAATTTTTAAAAATTAACGATATGAAAATACCATGCTAAATGAAAAGTATCTAAAATATTTATTTTAGAGAGAATATTTTTTCACTAATATGAACATTCAATATATGTTATTTATGATACATGAAAATAAAAAGACACCATATGATAAATAATATAACGTAAATCCTACTATCAAATAATTCAATTTATTTTAATTACACTATTGAACGATTATAAATTATTGAAATATGGTTATGAGTAACAAAACTTTTTATTAGGTGATGCTCATGGGAAATATTTTTCATATTACTATTTATAATTTTATGATAAAAAGATAATTGAATGATGTATAATGTTAATGTGTAATAATCATTGAAAATAATAACAAAACAAATATGTTTTTTGACCAAAATTTTTTGGCATTAGGGGCTACAAATGTGCATATTCTAAAAAAAAATATTATAGAGAATGATTGAAATGGAAATGTTGTGGTTGATGTGAATTTTGATTATACTAGGGATTAATCTTGAATGTAAATTCATAGATAGTTTCAGTAAATATTTAACAAACTTGTTGATTTATAAAGTATTATTTTCCAAAAATATACACACATCCAAACTAGAAGGAGGTTAAAACCTCAGAACCAATCCACTAATATATCTCATTTTGATCATCAAAATATTTATAAGGTTTTTTATGTTAATGAATAAATTAATAATATGAATGCTCATCTTTATCATATTGAGAAGAATTCCACTTTTGAGATTCATCTAGGCCTAAAAACAATACAATAATTTGCACCAAGTGGGTTTTTCTGCAATAAATTGAATTGTAAAGGTGAAGTCATATTGAGTAATGCATTTCATTTTTTTAGGAGTGTAACGTGATTGAATCATATGAATTCGAAGAAAATTTTTAGCAGTGGAAGGTCCTACGACTATAACGTTATTCATGGTAGTGGCAAATAGTTAAAACAAATATTTCATCAAATAATGTCAAATATTTCATCTTAAATCGTGACTTTGAAGAAAAATTTCCATTTATCTACCTAAGGGTTTTCCTCTTTATAGAGATGGGATCATGGTGTGATGGATTAAGAAATCGTTTTACATCTTAATGAATACCCATGATTCCTTGTATTACATGTTGGATGGATACCTTATAATCATGGGTTTTTCTAATAAAATAGATTATTTTAATATTCATATGAAGTATTTTTCCATTGTAACACATATTCCCATATTTTGTATAAAGAATTATATTATAAGTTTTAGAAGAGTTCATTTATGATATTATTTTGAGGATATAATAGGGTACTTTGATATTTTTATATTTGATGAAATTTCATGTTTTTTTGGGTTACGAATCTTAAAATAAGATCATCATATATTCTAAAATCAATAAAAAACTCTTGCGATTTTTTATGTAGTTTTAAAGGGGGAAATAGAATGTTTTTTACTTATAAATTTATTCACATTAAACAAACTAGTGATGATGGCGAGAATTACGTGATTCATATGAAATATAAAAACAATATTATAATTATCATCTACATCATAATTTCTAAATGAGACATATTATTTTTGTGAGACCATGTGATATATTTAAAATTGATCCAATGGAATACAATATATTGAAAACTGAAAGTATCATTTGATATTTCTATTATACATTGAATTTTTCCCTAATGTGAGATGCAATATATATATATATTTTTTTGATTTAATAGTGCATAAAATACTTGATAATATTTTGACGTAATTTCCACTTTAGGAGGATAACTCCTTCTTGGAAATGTTTGGGAGCCATATCCTGGAAATGGAAAAATTTCAGGGACATCTATAATGATTGAATCTGATTAAAAATAATGCACTCATTCTTTTATGAAAATTATTTATATCTCTTTTCCACTAGATAAATTAAGAGATAATGTTTAAAAGACACTTGGAGTTTAAAATAAAAAAATATATTTATCATTTCCCTAATCTAGTTTACATTTCTTGACGAAAGAAAACTATTCACATATATTATTTTCAAAAAGAGGTGGTTGGATAATGTAATGTGAAGATTTAGTTTAGGATAACGAAATATTATGTTACAAATATATTACATGAGAATTTTTTAATGATAAGATATATTATTTTACGAAAATATATCATTTTTAAACTTACCCTCTCACATAAATTTTTTATATACAAACCGATAGATATTAAAATTATTTTATCAATGGATGATATATAGTTATAGAAATAATTTCCAATGGGGGTACATTTCCTATTAAAAGGGGATTTCACACTACTAATTTAATCTAGAAAATTGATACTAATAAATATCAAAAAAATATTTAGTAATAGAAGTTTGAATTGAAGGGAAACATTAATGAAAATTTTCAAGAATATTATTAACACTGAGGGATGTAAATTACTAAAAAAATTATGTTATCTTGTAATTTAGTGCAATAAACAATTCATTTTATAATAACTATAATTTGAATATTCTCTTGGGCATTGAGTGTTGGAAAATGATTTCATGCGTATTTCGGAAAGGGAAAACATGACATTGTTGGAGTTAATAACAGATAAAATGTGGGATATTTATGTTTCCTTGGAATACTTGAGTTATTTTGTTTTTCAATTATATTTGAGAATGATTCGTGTTTACAATGATTTTTTATGAGTTTTAAAGTGAATTTGAGAATGTTTGAGGTTTTGAAATAGGGTCTCTTAAAATATTGATTAATTTTAAGGGTCTCTAGAATTTTGAAAGAATAAAAATGTCTCATACTTAATGATAAAAAGAACATTCAACCCTGAAAGTATATGTATAACAAAGGTATCACATGTTGAAAGTGTCAAATGGTAAAAAGACAATATAAGATTGAAAGTATACATAGGATGAAGGTATCATAATATGAATGTGTCAAATTATATAGAAGCTAATATTGTAAGCATATTTATTTTATAAAAATTTATTAAATTTAATATTATCCAAACAAATCATATAAAAATAATACTTTATAATATATGATTACTATGTATGATGTTCAAACACCCATGATACTATATTTTCCTTTATGTGATATTTTCAAAATATAGTATCCTCAAATTTTATAGAGATTTATAATTATTGCATTCATGTACTATTTTTTCTTTTTTATGTATTTTTTTTACGTTTGGTGTGTTTTGGTGAAAATTTTCATAAATTGGAATAAAAAAGGGTCATTAAAATGTTGACTCATGGTTTAGAAAAACCTTGAACATTACTTTGAAATATATGAAAAATAAATCAGAGGGGATCAATAGAGCATGAGAATTATCTCAAAAACCAAATTCTTCACAAGGAACTATTGTTACCCCCTAAATAAGGGTATGGGTTCGGCACATGGTTTGACCAACCATGGGCCCCTTAATAGGATATAATGTACACATATTTTAATAAAGATGAAATTAAAATTTTAAATCCAAAACCCCTAAGGCATCAACACGATTAATCAAAACTAATACCTAATTGATTAATCTCATTTTTAGGCTCCCATATAGATTCAAATAACTATATTCATATGTTCCTCATGATTCAAATCCTAGACTGGTGATCTGAACCACCTCGAGTATATAGATTCTTCCCAATTAGTTATCTCTCTATCTTTATCCTCTTTCAAGATAGAAGATTGAATATTTATTCACTATTGCAAAGAGATGATATCTAGTTTTAATATAGCATGATCCTTTTGATCATTGATCTTGGTTTTTTGATATAGATCTCATTCATCATTACATTCTTGATCATTCTTCATTATCTGACAATTTTAAGGGAATGAATTGGTAAATGATCATGAGGTATGTGGTATAATATTTAAATCCCAATGCCTTGATTTCAGTTATGTATACGTTATTATTTAATTTATAATGAATGGATTGTTATTTTGTTTTATTAATTGAATTAATTAATTTGATTAAAATAATTTAAAAATTAATTAAAAAACATGACATAATGGGATTGTTGAATTATAATAAACAAATGTTGAATTAATTAATACAGAATTTTTTAATATTAAATTGGTTGAATTGGAAAAATTAATTTTCGAATTAATTATACAGATATTGAGATTCTTAAATTGGGATTATTAATTTATGAATTATTTAATGGAGTTAGTTTTGATTATTAAATTTATTGAAAATGAATATATAATTTTTGAACTAATTATATGGATGTTGAGATTGTTGAATTTTATTATTTAATTAATGAATTAATTAACATTTATTGTTGTGATAATGAAATTGACTGGATTGAAAAAATTAAATATTTAATTAATTATGGGGATATTGAGATTGTTGAAATGAATTAATTTTTTGATGAATTAATTAATTTTTTTTCATGAATGTCGAAATAAATTAATTACTCATTGAGTTAATTAATTGATTGTTATGTGTGTGAAATTGACTTAATTAATTGGTTAATGAATTAATTTACATGTGATTGGTAATTAATGAATTTAAGGAGTAATTGACAATTACAATTAAGAGATGTTTGGTTAAACCATGATGGTAATGAAAATTTGAAACGAGGGTTAATGCTGAATAAATTTGATTGATATATATATATTTATCAGATAGTGTTATATATGTGAGATACATGTATAGGACATGGTATGTTTCATCAAAAGCACATAGTGATAAATTTATTGATAAACACATGTGGGATATTGTCTGTTTCATCAAAATCATATAGTGATTAATTGATTGATAAAGGTGTTTGGGACATTGAATGTGGCATTAAAATATGATATTCATGAATTGATAGAAAAACTTGTGTGATACATGGTCTAATGCATAAAAATATCACAATAATGAATTGATTGACAAAACTTTGTGGGACATAGTCTGATATATAATAAATAAATAGTGATTAATTGATTAATTAACGAGGTGTGGGAAAAGGACTATGGCTCAAAAAAACCATGTGGTTTCTTTCAAGATGTACTACACTCATAGGGTCTCATTAGATCATAATTACCATTACTCGTAAAAAAAGTTGAGAAGAAATTAATAATTAAATCCAATGAGTTATAGTGATTTATTTTGAATTTTGGATTAGGATTAGTCTCTATGATGCGATAAGACATGTATTGATAGTTCAAGTTCCCACAAAAACCTTGGAGTTATGTCATCCAATAAAGTGTAATTGAATTAGTGTAAACTATTTATTTATTATAATTTGTTTTTTAGAAAACCACATACACTATTATTGGCAGGATATTTTTTTATACATCATATGTCGTGGCATACTGAGTGATACTCAGACCATTCTCAGGTAGCACAATCAGTACCCAAATAGATTCCATGGTAATAGGATAAAATAAGGGTATGATCTATATGGTAGATAGTTGAATCGGGATAGATAATGGAAGAGGGGACCATGTGTGAATCATAACCTTCTTGGGTTTTTTCACTGTCTTTGTTTATTTTTGGTTTTCATATTAACACATTACACATATTCAACATGAAATATCTACTATATTTTTTTGAAGATTCTATATCTTGAATGGTTCAACATGTTATATGGGTATTATTCTGATTATGGATATATAATTTGGTTGAATTTATTTATTTCTATTACGTTGATACTTCTAATAAAGATGGTATTATTACCCAGATTAGTATATCCGACACTCGCTACTTGTTAAAAGCCTCTGGTTTAATGGGAGGTTCCCTAGTTGTCAGGAGACCAAATAGCTTGGGAAACCAATGCATGGAACTAGGTTAAGGATATTACATATTGGTATAGGAGTATTTTTATTTTTTTAGTATTAATATTTGTGAAAGGTATAAAGGGTAATAAGATTAGTAGGGCCTAGAGTAAGACCACACGAATAGGAGTATCTAACCAATGTATGAGGGTAAAGTCCATATACCCAGAGTGGATTTCATTTATTGATATGTATTGTTAAAATTAATTATATTTGATCTCGATTGATGCACTTCTTGTCTAATGTGGTTATTGTTTCTGAGTTTTTATTATATTTGACTTGTGGCCAGATATGTCACGAGAGCTGAGTTTACATGCATCATTATAGGAACACCTAATTATCACATCACATACAACATTTTAGGTATGTAGCGAGAAATAGTTTTCTTTTTAAATCAATTTTAATGATAGTCATCTTCTTTTATTTTATGTTTTTAATGAAAAAGGTTCCAAATATGGAATTGAATTTTTTTAAAACAATGAAAAATGTGTAAAATGGGTTTCTAATGTGAAAATTCATAAATTTTAATATAATTAAATGTGATAACCAAGACATAGTTGTCTTATTGTTAAGGGTAGTTAGAAAATAATGGTTTTGACCATGTGGTAGGATTTGGGGTATGTCTTATTATGGATTTATGATAATCCCCATAAATGTGTTATTTTTAAGAATGATTCAAAAGATTTGTTTTTCGAATTTTAGTGTTATGAATCCAAGAAGATGACTATTGATAGGATTATAGGAGTACATGGATCCAAATGAGACTCCAGTTGTGGAATAATATTTACTATTGGTTTATTGTTTTATAGGGGAAGTGTAGTTCCATGAGAAGCATTGGAAATTTATAAAGATTATGGATCGAGAAGGCATAGTCACTATGTGTCCTTTGAGTTTGTTATATGGTCCTTGGTATGGGTGGTTTTGATAGTGAGAGTACAATTGTTTTAGAAATCAATTATATGGTGATTCCTTTTTGTTGTGATATGTTTTCTCAGAATTTGAATCTTCTAACCCTTCTGAGTTTGGATCTTTCGAGTTATGTTTGGAACATGTAGTGTGTTATTGGACATGTAGTGATTATTTGTGTGGGGAAGTACAACATATGTGGGACCAAGAGAATATGGTCTCTTGTTGTGTTGGACATAGTGGATCCAAAATGTGGGTTTGATTTCTGCTATGAGGACAATGATGTAGAGGTTTGATGTGGTTTGAATAGTGGGTGAGCTAATGGCCCTTCTTGGAGATGATTATAGCTTAGGGTGTTTGTGATTTCTACATGTGAGGGAAACCCATATGAAATTTATGCAAGATTGAGAGTGCATTAAGATGCTTTTTTCATTGGTGGATGTTTGATTTTTAACAATGGAACACATATAGTGTATCAAAGTGAGGATTTCTTCTAGATTACTAACTGGGAATGTTAATTGTTTTGGATATGCAACCCAAGCTGTGGATATGGGTTGATAGCAATATGAAATAAAGGGTAGCCTTATAGTAGGTTATACTAATGTTTTAGGAGAAGTATAATTTGATTCATTAGTGGATATATAAAATGTTTAATCAATTCATGGTTGGTACCTTCATTTTTGGTACAATTTAATATTTATAACCTTATTTATTTCTAGGAGAATCACTTAAGTTCTACTATTTGGTTGTGTTAGTAGAATTTTGATCCTAGATTTCAGGATATCAGTTTCATGGAATCTATATTTGAGTTCAATGAATGATCACTGGACGGTGCATGAACATAAAGGTTTTAAAGAGGACAAGATTTCAGGAACAATCTATGGATGCAAAATATGTAGTTGTGTGAGGGATCCTATGGTTTTTGATCAGTGTGGATGGATGTTGGGTTTCTATTATGACTGCAGAGGGTCCAAATGGAAGAACTCGAGATGTGGGTGGTGTAGTGACATAATAACTATTAGATCAATGTTTCTTACTAGTGATAAATGATGTGGTGGATATTTTTATTTGTAATCCCACCTTTTTTGTGGTGGAATGAAGTTGATGGGGTGTTAGCGGGAGGATAAGTCTAATACATTTGATAGTTAGATGTGTTTTCATTGAGGGAGGTGATATTGTTGGTGGATAAATAGCAGTGGTGCTCATAAATGACTTCTAAGAATACTTTTAGCTAGTGTGGATCATTCCCAAGACGTTTATATCTTCTCACGCATGATGAGATGACACTGGATTTTTATCATACTACCTAAAATTGTATGAGTTGAATATGGGTTCTCTTGGTGTGATGTGATCATGTAGCTGTATACATGGAGCAGGATGGTGGGAGGTAAACCATTTATATTATATAGATGAGGTTCATGGGATGAAGTAGAGGAGGATGAATGTCTAGGTTTCCATTCTGGTAATTTAGGAATGATTAGTGGTTGAGGTTGTTTTGTTACATTGAAAGGATAGTCGAAAACACCCATGTTATAGGGAAGGGGTTTTTTTGGAGAACGACACATGGTGGGTGGAATTTCATGAAAAAATTTGTGATAATAATAGACATAACATGGGGATTGATTTGTTAGATATTGGATCTTTATCCTCATACTATTGGTCTACAGGTTTTTAGAGCTGGCTAAGAGTTAGATGTTTCGTAATTAGTATTGAAATAATTAATTGATGAGCCCATGTTGGTATTCTTTTTGAAAAAATGACTTCCGTGGATTTGGGTTTATTGTAAGTAGATAATTATGTTCGAAATACATTAGTACTAAAATAAAATATGAGTGTTTTTTTTTCAAATTTTATTATAGTTTATACTATGTAGTGACGATGGATTAGGGATAAATAGAATATTTGATTGTCTAATTTCATCAGAAGTCCATGATAGAAATCAGTAAGGGTGCTCATATTAGGGTGGTGTGATAAAATGGGAATGTGTTTTGTATTATTGAAGGAGTAACATGTTGATAGTGGAACATGTATAGTTCTACAATGGGTTGGATTGGGAAAGATTGACATAGTTATGTAAAACTAAATGGTTGTGGTTAGTAATAATTTTCTTTTGGTTGGTGCATAAATTCTAAATTTATTATAATGTAGGAAATAAGATATGAAAAAAATTATTGAGGACCTTTAATCATGAAGGAATAGAATATGTGTGTTCATTCACTGTGGTTCTGATGGAAATGATGGATTCCAATGATATTTGGAGGTCTCGGGGATACATGGGTATGGTGAGTTCTGACATGTCTCTCGTTTTTTTTCGGAAGTTTGAATTGAGGTTCTAGTGATCTCCTATGATGATATAGGATCCATAATAGAAAAGTTAGTTGTTGATAGCTAAAGATTAATGTAGGAGGATCTTGGTGTACCGATCATTACAAAGGATTTTAGCTGAGTTGTCTTTTAAAAAGGGGCTTGAACTAATGGATGTTCCATGGTTGTTTCGTAGACATTGTAGATGGAATGAGGACCCTATTCCTCACAATATAGAATAGGTCATGTTTAACTACATGAGAAATTTTTTTCTATAGATCAAAATATATAGATATATTATACTAATTGATGTCAATAAACCCATTTGGTTTTAAGAGGGTCATCATGTAATCGGTCAGGTGTCACCTTGATTTGTTAACCATAAAATTTTGAGGTTTGGTAAGTTGGATCCCTAGATTATCAGACAATTAAAGGATATGGAGTGGATCAGGTAGGTGATATACTGATTGGATATTCTATATAGGTATAATGCAATGCATGATATTTTTATGTGTCGCAAGTTCTACAATAAAACTACAATTCTTCTCATGTGATCCATGTGGATGATATGGATCATGAGGAAGATTCATCACATAAAGACAATCCATTATTCATATTGGTTTATAGTGAGAAACATTTTATAGGAAGGACTGTAACAATTTTTTATATGTTATAATCATATACATATTTAAGAGGAACCATGGGTGATAAAAATAGATATAAAGTCTTACTGTCCCTATCTTTTTGTAAATTAATCATAAATTTTCATTTAAGTATAGATCGAGTATTATCTATATTAAGTGGGGAGATTGTAAGATCCAGACCATTACTAGAGACGTCTCATGCTTTGTTTTAGGTGTTATTTCACATTATTTTGATTATATATATATTTTAGTTTTTTCAGGGTTACATGTGGGTGAAAATTTGAGAAAATTTGAAGACAGAGGGGTAGTGCATGGTTAGAAGACAGTTTTCCCAAATCCTATTTCCTACCCATAAAATTTTGTGAACCTGATTAGAGTGGATACACATGGATAGATCTTGGTTTGTCAAACCATGAACCCTATTATGATTAATTGTGACCCCCAAATGAGGTGCATTTTTAAGGTGCTAGGTTTTTTGTACCATGTGTCATTCCCAAGAAAACATGTGAGTGTTATTAAATGACCTGAAAATTAGGTAATACAATCCTGATCCCACAATACATCAAACCAATTCTACCCTCCTCTACCCTAATGGATTCTTTTTGTTTTTCGAGATTCCATGATGGATTATATAGACTCCTTACCTCTGATCATCATAATTCATTGCTCTAATTGAAGATCTATACCACCCCTGATATGTGGTTTATTCCTGATTAGATCACACTCTCTCCCACCACTCTTTCTGGATAAAAGATAGATATTTTATTTTATTTTCTGAATGGTCTTGATCTCTGATTAATAGATATTTTTCCCTTGATATTGGATTTGGGATAATTCTATAAATCTCTTTTTTAATCTTGTTCCTAATTATTCATCATGAGTTGAGGATTTTTATTGCCAATAATTGGTCAATAATCATATGGTGGGCAGTCTGTTTTTCAAATAGCAATGTATTGATTTCATTTATGTGTATGTAATTATGTAATTTATATTGAATGATGATATATTGAGTATCTAAAATTGAGTTAATTATGAGGTAAATTAATTAATTAAGGTATTGAAAAATTAGGGATATTTGGATTCCTATATTATATTAATTTATCAATGAATTAATTAATATAAATTATTGTGATTATTAGATTAATTAAATTTGAATAATTAATTGTTTGAATATTCATAGGGAAATTGAGTGTGTTAAATTAGGTTTATTAATTTTTGAATTTATTAGTGGAGATTGTTGGGATTGTTAAATTGAATGAAATGGGATAATTAATTGTTGAATTAATTATGAGGATATAAATATTTTTGAGATGTATGAATTTATTTTCGAATTAATTAGATGATATTGTTTTGATTATCAAATTGATTGAATTTCAATAGTAAATTATTGAATTAGAAAAGGGGATATTGTGATTGTTCAATTAATTATTATTTTATTTAATTAGTAGATTTTTTTCAAATCACGAAAGAAAGAAAGAAATTATTTAATTAATTAATAGATATTTTTACTATGAAATTAAAATAATTAATCTTTTTAATTAATTAATTGTGTTATTGGTCAATTTATGTGTTTAATATTCTAATGATATTTGTAATTTTTATTTTGTTGGTTAAAAAATTATGTTTATGAAAATGTGATAAGAGGGTAAATATTGATTAACAATGATTAATGTATATATATATATATATATATGATATTTTAATATTTGTGAGAAACAATTGAGGGACATGGTCTTCTATATAAAAATTCCACAGTGATTTATTTATTGATAAACTTTACTGAGACATGTCTAAAAAATCAAAATCCAATAGTGACATATTTTTTGATAAATTAGTTTGGGACATGCTATGATGCATTAAAATCCCATTATTATGAAGTGGTTGATAAAAGTTTGTGGTACGTGGTCTACTGCATCAATAAAACATAGTAAGGGATTGATGGATAAACATGTATGTAGAATATTATGGTGCATAAAAAACCTACAGTGACGTTTTTATTGATAAAATATGTGTGTGGTTGGGATTGAGGCTCAAAATACCCATAAAGTGTTAGACATGATGTCCTACATCCATAAATTGGTATTGGAACGTGGTTCTAACTTGAAATAGTATGAATTGAGATAAAATGGATAAAGATGTTCCATATGTTATAATTAAAAATGGATTGAATTTGTGACACAGTTTAGACATTTGACGGGGATGAAGTATGTATTGAGAGTTCATGTGTCCATGGGAACTCAATAATTATGGATTTAAATAAAGATCTATTGAATTAATGTAAACATTTTGACTTTATTTATAAAGATTTTTTAGTTATACAACTACATTCAGTTTTATTGACTTGATGTTGTTTTTTAGGTCATTGGAGGTGGCCTATATAGTTGTACTCACACCTTACTTGTGCAACCAAGTCAGTAGAGAAATAGATTTCATTTCACATGAAAGGATAATGGAATGATCCATATATTAGATGGGGGAGTAGAGATAGATCATGTTAATAAGGATTTCTTGTTATTTGGGAACCACAATGTATTTTTTAGTGCCATTATTTAATTTGGGTATTCCATATGGACAGTTTCAAAAATTCAGCATGACATAAGTACTATTTTCTTTTG
The DNA here is from genome assembly GCA_963277665.1 of Viscum album. Taxonomy (NCBI): domain Eukaryota; kingdom Viridiplantae; phylum Streptophyta; class Magnoliopsida; order Santalales; family Viscaceae; genus Viscum; species Viscum album. The sequence continues at coordinate 738,473,655 of OY728143.1, read as the reverse complement.
ATATTATATCCCTTGTTTTGGTCACCATATGATATTTGTATAGTTATGATAATGGTTATAATAATTGGTTATTTTTATTTATTTCTAATGTTCTACTACTTTGATAAAATGGTATCGTTTCCCCATGTTGATATATTAGACCATCCAAACTAGTTGACATGATCTGGGATATGGGGAGGCATGCCTGAGGTCATGTGACAATACTGCTCGAGGAACCATTGTGTCTCCCCGGGTCGGGAAGATTCACAAAAATATCATTTCAAGATATAATCAACCCCAATAAGACAAATAACTTGAAAAAACATGATAATTTAATGAATGAAGTATTTATAAGGTATTGAAGCTAGATAATATTAGAGTTGATCCATAGTGGTTAAAACCATAGTATTAATTTTCATCGATGTATTATTAAAAAAGATTAATCCTCACACCATGAATAACATTATCACTCAAAAAAAACAACTGACAATAAAATATTATAATTTCAAAGTGTCTATATTAATTAATAAGAATGTCATTTTTTAGTCAATTCATTGGATATTTAGTAGTGTTAAAAATAAAATTATTCTATCATTAATCAATTTTTATTTTGGAAGAATCATCTTTGTTAAATAAATGTGAATGTCATTTTTCAATGCTGAGAATGGGATGTACTTCACCAAAATGAAATCAATCACGCACTGAGTAATATTTTCCAAGGAAGTTTTCTTTTTACAAGTTTTAATTATTGTTATTAAAATTTTTTTAATTATTGAATGAGTTTTATTTTTTAATGTTCTTTTGTGATGAAAAAATAATGTTTTCAAGAAGGTAATAATACGGAGGGAATTTTCCTAAGATTCCATAGTGGTTATTTACATGTTGGAAATTTTTTCAAAAGGCGAACATAGAATCACAGTGAACCCAAATTTTTTATTTAAATAATATGTTTTGGGATGATGGTTTAGAAATTATTTTATGTACTATATTTCCATATGATTATATTGAGGGTAGTAATTTAAAAATATTAGTATGATATATTTTGAATTTATATAGTTAATAATAAATTGAAATAGCGAGGAGAATAATATATCATAGATCTTCCAAAAAACATAATAGAATAATTTTTTCCAAAAAAAGATATAAGGGATTCTAAGGCTGAGGGGGATTATAATATGAATTGTTAACTATGATTCACATGTGGAAAAATTTATGACATTAAAACTATGTGGAGTTTTTAATAGTTTACATGGATAAAAAATTAGTGGAGTACATTTTCAGCCTGAGGTACATAGACATCAAGCAGAAAAGTATGGTGGAATATATTCGAAAAATATATTTCAATATTTTCTATACACATGAGAAAGAGAACGTGGTATCCATTTATTTTTGTAGGAATCTTCACCTGTATTCCACTTGAGAGTCATTGGATTAGTGGGGACTGATGAGTTTTTATATATTTGAGTCATGACATATAATAATGTAGGGACTTGGTGATCTTCACCAATGTTTATGTTATATTATATCTTATTATTCATGTTATCTAGGGTTAGGTGTGTGAATCAATGTATAAGTATATTTTTAGTGCATTAAATAGTGGGGAGACTTTGGTGAGTGGTCTCAATATCTAAGTTGTTAGTTCCACCATTAAATTCCTTGAGAAGTTCCTTTGAGGTTAATGTAGGAGGTGATGCATGAGGTGAATGATTCTACTTTTTCTAATTCACCCTAGGGAAATAATTATTTTTTATACCTTTGGATATAATTTTAATGTATTGGTACAATACATATATATATATATATATATTTCTAGATACATGAACTACAATAGGCTCAATGAAAATGAATTAGAGACTTCACGGGATACCCGGAGAAATTACCATTCTTCTATTGATATGGGATGATATATGTTTGGGATTTTTAATCATAATACCTCAACATATAAATGGAATAAGAACCATATCAGCGATTATAGATAATTTGTTTAAAGCATCCCACTTTATTCTTACCATGTAATTGATGAATATTATAGACCCAAGAAAACTGTATATTTCATAGGTCTTTAGACTTCATGGACTACACTCGATAATTATTCCACACAGAGATGCTTATTTCACATTAAAAATATGGAAGGGCTTCCATGATTCTTTTTCAGTAGAATTGAGATTGAAAACCTCAAATCACCCATAGAATGATGAATAATTTGAGATACCATCCAAACTCTTGAGGATATCTTGTGAGTGTGTGTGCTTGATTTGAGGGGTTCATGGAAAAGTCACCCTCCATTTGCCTTTTTTTAATATAAATCTTTTCCTCATGCCTTGATTATTATGTCTGCATTTTTTTTATATGGACAATAATTCCAATTACTATTTTGTTGGGATGATGTCTTTGTGTGTTCCTTAGAATATTCAATTCCCTTCCATGAGATGAACAAGATAGTTTAGATGGTTTTCAAATGTGTAGAGATTTTTTAAAGTATCCATATGTTTTATGAAGTCCTTCATCATCACCCATTATAGTTTTATATTATTCATCATGTGTTCCATTAGTTATCTATTCCATTGTGTCAACGTCATTTTGGAATGTAGGGAATGTTGGAACCACATTGTTTCAAATCGTTTCATGTTTTCGACCATCTTGGGAAGCTATCAAATTTGTTGGTGTAATCCGTTTGGATAACCACCATTATTTATTTATTCCATCATTCCCAATTAATAAGTAATTTTACGGACCTATTTCATTTTTTCGAGTGGGAATATGTGGAGCACGATCCCAATACCACTGTTGTAGAGTACCCAATTATTATATAAGATAATCATAATATGGTGATTCATGGTAGTTCAATATTATGTGTTTGTGTGCAATATGATCATGAAACCCATTAATTCAATAGTATGCATAATTTTGTTTTTTATTTATCTTTTTCTTCCATAATGCAATTACTTTTTTAATAGGGGTGAAAAGGGTTGTTTTGGGAGAAATTGAAATGGAAGAAAATTGGCACATTGTTTGTTAACAATGCCGGTGACCATACAATGGGATCTGGTTGGTCACAACGGGATATTTCATGTTTTGATTCAACTTGTATGGATCCTTGTGGAGATAATGTGTGAAATTTTTTTAGGATAATTAACACCTATATAGATGGAATGTAGTTTTAATAACCATTAATCCAAACTACACCTTGTTTTCTACTAACATTAAATGTGATCTATTACTATTTTCCGTTATTTATCTTTATACCATTTGGCCATCATTTATTTCCTCTTACTTAAATAGACCTTTCAAAATTATGTGGATTCTAATCCTATTTTTTAGATAATTTCCCTAAGAATCATTGAGGTTTGTATGAAGTTAATATGCTTTCGTAATGTTTCCATTTTTCATTCCCCTTCTATTTCTTGTTAATCCAATTTCCAAGATGTGTGGGACCCATTTGGGGGGATCGATGAACCTATGGTATAATTGTGGTGTTTTATTTTATTTGAGTTTTCATAGGTGTTTACAGAATTATTCAACCTCGTCAGGATGATTATCATTGATGGTATCCATTTTGGGACTTATTATGAAGTAATTACCTAATTTTAATGGGTTTAATTGTATTGCAATTAAATTTATAATCAAATTTGGTTTATGTTTTTTAAATTAATATTAAAATATATTTAAGGTTGATTTTCATCCCATTATTTATGTTTTTTATGTATTTTAATAAAACAAATCAGGGTTAATGAGAATTTTCCAAAGGGGTGTGGCTTCGATGCACTCCATGTCTTTTACAAAATGGCTCAAAGTTGTTTTGATGATTTTAAAATGACATATGAAATGATATTTTAAATGGTTTTACTGTATAAAAGTAATTTTGATAAAAGTGGGAATGCTGGTTTTTGAAAATGGGTGTTGAAATTGACTTTTTTAGATTTTATCTTGATGTGTAATTATGCTGGAATGATGTAAAACATGGGTCAATTGGGTTGTGAGTTAGGTGTTTCATAAGGAACTGAAGGAAAATTAAATATAATGAACATGAGAGATTCAATGATGGATACCAATGGTGTGTGAGGACCTTTGGGTGGAATATCATGTGATAATAAATTTTTTGGTCAATGTTATTATTATTTTCTTTAGGTAGGAAAATGATGATAGATTATTTTTTGGTTCCAAGGAGACTAAGTGAGATCATAGAGTTAGGCCAGTGGATAATTGTGAGAGCATTTATTTTTCATATACCACATGAAATGATTGTTTATAAATACTCATAATTGACTCTTATCATATTCTCACTAGGTAGACTTACTCAGGAAATGTTTAATTATATATTTTTTTAGCTATATTCATGATATATAAATATGATATAAAATTGGTTAGTACCAATTCAATTATCATTGTAATATGTTGTTGTTGTTGTTATGAGAACCCAAATTATTCCATGAATTATATATTGAATATGTTATAACATTGTCTTTTTTATTATATTTGAGTCACATTTAATTTTTTATAAAAGATATTCTATTTGAAGTTTAAAACATAATGGACATAAAAGGCTAATTTAAGGTGTACTGATTTCAATGTTGTTTTGTTTTGAAACTTGTTTTTAACAAGATTACTGGTTTTCATGGCTTAATGTCTTAGGATGATTCATGGGGTATCATACTTGGATTTGATATTTACACTCTAAATATGAATTTTGGATGATTTAGATTTATATATTTCTTGGAACAGGTAATGGATAATTTACCATACACCATGGTGGATCTACCCAACTTTGATCGTATGTTGTTTTATAAATGATATATGGTCTTTCTATATTGTTTTTTGAGGAGTAATTATGGAATTCAAATTCATTTTGGTGTTTATAAATTCTATTATTTTTTGTATGCCGATTATTATTAGTTTTATAGATTTTACATGAGGTAAAATATAAATGATCATTTATGAGATTTTTTCCTATATGATTTATATATTTTTTAAAATGGTGTGTGATTATTATTTATTGTGTACTCTGGATGATTTATTTAATGTAGTTGAATGTGACGATATTGGTTTGGGGTGTTCTACTTATGGGATGGGCCATTACATAGTATGATTGAAAAAAACATTCATAATAGACAATTGATTATTCTTTGTGTTTTTTCTAGCCCAATATCATCTCAAATGATCTTCGAGATATGTGGATGACTGGCTCAAGAAATGGGTTGATCCAACCCATTCTGGTGAGTTGCATCATATAAATCTATTAGAGGTATTTATTATGTGGATGTGTTTCATTTCATTGTGATTTTCTGGAGAATATAAACTATGGGAGGCAATTTATTTTTTGAAATCTTGGGATACTAGATGATAAATGACCCAACCCCATGTAATTAGAGATAACATTAATGTGAAATATCTGTGGATGTGGACAAAATATGACCACTGAAATGAGTAATCTATCAAATTAATCAAAAACTATATAAAAATTATTTTTTTGAGAAAATATTATTTAACTTTTATATATATCATCTATTGATGACTGTAAATACTCATATAATACTATCAGATTATAATTAGTCATTGGGGTTAATTTGAATGGAAATATTGCCAATAGAAAAAGAAGGATACAATAATTTAGGATCCACTCATTTTATCCATTTGATCTATAAGATCATAAAATGTAATTTTATAAAATTGCATAGAACCATGTGTAATTTCAATTAGAAACAAATATAAATTAGGGACACTCCATCCAATATCATCATTACAAAACACTATAATCAATTAAAAGAATATTAATAAAATTAATGATAAATAAAAATGAATTTAAATGAATTTTTAATAGTGAGGATTTTCCTCTAAGGGTTAATACTAGACTCAGTTGATTTGATGTATTTTTCAGGAATTAGTTTTTTTACTAACCCATGATAGCTCTATCACTCAACATAAATCATCTTCTATTTGGAATTATAAAATGACCATGCTCTATCTTTATTTCCATCCAGCTACGATCCCTTCCATTATAAATCTACCTATAACTGATGACATTAAATTGAAATATTTCTATCCTATATATTATAACTATAATAAAATTAGTTTCCCAAAATAACATATCCCCCAATAAAATAGGATTATTACCAACTGTACTATCAACCATATCCCAAAATATCATACGCAATAGACTTTTATATAAACTTGATAATACTAAACATTCATTATTAGTTGAACTGGTTTAGTTAAATGTGATAACTATGACTATTCTATTATGAATGGACACTATAAGTTGAAAAATTTATTTCTATTAATTCTATGAGGAGGAAAACATAATCCATTAATAAAAGTGTGGACCCACCTCGATCTGCCACTACCCTATGTTACGTTAAAACAATTGAAGAACTAATTACTATATATCTATCTTGGGAAGTAATAAAATTCTTTACTACACTCATTAATACCACACATAGTATTAAGAGGTTATCTATTAATGTATAATTTGATTACAATTGAATTAGTCAACTTTCAATATATATTGTTTTGGAATAAATATCAACACGAGTAGAACTAGGGAATATGAGTAGTCTGGTGAACATAGATGTGTACCCCATCACTAAAATAGACTATTGGGGGAGTTCCAAAAAAAAATCAATAATTCATATGGTGAATGTTATCTATGAATGATTTATTGAACAAAATTGTCAAATTCATTGTCGTAAAGACTATGATGATCCATTAACTAAACTAAAATTTCTCGCCACTAACAATAATTTCATTCCAACAGAAATTACTCTAGGTAAACATGTTGTTAATCTAGAGTCTTGATACTATAAAATATTGGATGAATTTGAAAAATATTAATCATCTTACACGGGGGAAACCTTACAAAGTATTGTATGAGTGATCATATAAGAAATACTTCATAATTTAAAATAAGTGTGTTTTCATTACAAGGTTGTGTTGCCTACCTCTTGTGTAATTTTTCCCATTCACTCGAAAACTATAGGGTCAATGGGAAGAAAATAGCACACATTATATTCCCCAGATCCCTCTTTTTGATCAACATGTGGTTGATTCAATGAAATAAACTAAATTAATAAGGGGAATCACATTATATTTTCTAAATAAAAATTCTAAATGTATCATTTAATGTTGTAAAATACTAATCATAAATTACCCTCATCACCTAACTGATAATTATTTCCCATTTTCAATGACTTTAAATTTTAAATCAATATTTTTAATATATATTTTGATTTTGTATCTTTAAATATAACTATTTACATTCACACATAATAGGTTTCAATATTATTTGAATCAATTAAATGAGTAATATTAACCTATTCATAAATAAATATTTGTTGGAAAATAATATTGGTATATTATTGTTGTTTTAGTTAATGTAAATATTAAAATTATTCAACATTAAAAAAACATTATAAATAACCCAATATTCTACATCACCATAATTGTGACTACCTAAACATATATACACAAACGCATGAGACTAATGAAAAAATACCTTACCAGAACATAAAAAATTTACCAAGACCCAACTTGGGATCTCAATATTTCACTACAATCATAGTTTGTAAATTTATATATTGTTTAACACTTAGTCCTTTCTATACCATCCACTTAAAAACTACTTATCTCATATCATAGATCCCTTAAATGTCTATGAAATTGAATTATAATGTTCTGACACATACATTTATGTGGACCTATGTTGTCTTTCCATTTGATCTTATGAACACTTTTTTATTCTTGTGTCTTGAATAAATTCTAATAAGTAAATGATACCCATGTGGGTGATTATTACCATCACTGATATTAAACCAAAAAATAAACAATAATTAAAGGTCCTAATAAAAATTAATCTATTACTCGTGAGGAAAAAGTTCCAAAATGTAACAGAGACAATTATCTACTAGTTTAACACAAATTCATCATGTTACATAGTTATGATGTGATTTTATAACTATATGATAATCCATACATGATGTAACTAGGTCCCAAGCATCCATTAAATTCATAGAATTAGTGAAATTAATCAACAAATCAGATTACACGTGTGAATATTCCATATATGTCCTACAATAAAACAAATGCACTTCCTATTTGAGTGTTTTATCATAAATAAAATAAATACAACTTTATTTCACTTGTTCAATATTCTCATTAGTAAGACTAATTGTGTCTACATGGGGACCATACATCAGGAGTTGGGATCACCCATAATTCAGTACCATCATCCTGTTTGTGTGGGTAATTTACCTTTATGTTAGAGACAAATTATTGTCATCACATATTATAAGGGAAACATGAATAGTGTGACTAAATCACACCAAGAAGAAGTCACAAACCACCAAAAATAGTATTTCATAATAATAAATTATATAAATAATGAATAAATTCATGGATAAGAATAAAAAATTAATTAGAGTATATCTGAAAAGCATTTTTATAAATAAATTATATGTTCTTATCTATAGGTATGTTAAGTATATAACATACAATACCTAATCAATTATAACATTAACTGATAGAATCTAACAATTCGTTATGTCATTCTTCAAATCACATCTCATTGAATATGCTCATTGAGAATGTCAAGTAGAATTCATAACCTATAATAGATAGTGTTCATAAATAGACAAATCAATATAAATATATATATATATATATATAACTATGATAATCCACATTGTGAGGGAAAATTCTCCTCGTATGTAGAAACTCTATAGGCAGATCAAATTCATCATCATTTTGGAGGATATTTATCTTCTGATTGGAAGGATCATACATGTTTATATATCTATAATCATATACTTATAAGTAAGTCTCACATGTATGAGGATTCTCATCAATTATGTTGGAATAGATAATATGAATATAAAGAGTCCCAATGTGTAACAAAAACACTTATCATACTAGAACCTAGAAAAATGTTTTTAAATCCTCCATATAAAATAAATATAAATATAAAGGCATATTTATTTAATATCATTGTGGTATCCACTATGAAAAATTATCAAATTGGAAAAAAAGTGTGATAGAATGAAAATATAGTTACAAAAGTAAAAGTATACCAATAACGCTTTAAGGAATTATAATAGATTATATAATTTATCAATTGTAAGAAATCAATAAATATTTATGAGACAATACAGAAGGATCCCCACACAAACCCATGTATTCATGTAGAAATTATAATAGAACAATATAGAATTAATAAGTAAAGTCACATAATGATTTACTCATCACTATAATATAATTAAAAAAATAGGGAAAATTATTCCAATAAAAATGTATTTTAAATAAAAAGAGAGACATCCAATATCGACTTGATATTAAGATTTCCATTAATATAAAATGGGTTTCAACGAAAACATCATCTAGTTATCATTCACCCTACCCTATTCCTATGAAATAGAAACACTACGATAATATACGAGAATGAGAAATTGATATTGACCATTGAAAGTGCATATGTGAGTAACCAAATCCAAATGAACTAGAGATATCTCCCTTGAATTGTATAGTAAAACTACGATATAAAAAATAGGAAAATTTTCACAAACCTCTTTAATCACCCAATGGATATAATTTTAAGTGGACCTGTCTCATGATCGATGATTTCCATTTCAGACAACCATTCATATTAAATTCAGTTTAAGGATGAAATTAATCCCTAACACGTGAAGAATATAATTTTAAAAGATTTATGGAATGACAACAAACATTAATTACAATTAATGGATATGTAACACCATGATTTTTTTGTAATTTATGTTTCTTAAAATAAAATATCATTGATACCATGTAATACATGAAACCCCGTTTATAAATGAACCACTATATTGTGTATCATTATAACCAATCCCTTAAATTATTTGTATGGATGTGAATAAACAAAGTATGATAATTTTAATAATATTTTATGATAAACAAAATATATTTATAAATATGCAATGAGTTTTTAATCTAGGTTATTATATGATATAAAAATACATTTTTCATAAAAATGGGTTTCAATAATTTTTTTAGAAAATAATATAATTAATTTTCACAAATCATAAAGAATTTATTTCATAAATTTTTTTTACACTTTTCAAACTAATTTAGTAAAATAATCAAATATGTAATTTTGAATAATTCTTTGACAAGAATAATGTTTCTATGAATAGTAAACAAAAACTGATATTTATAGAATAATATTATTTCCTTTCAATGGATTACATTGTTTCATTTGGTTTTAATGTGGTTATAAAAGAATAATTTATTGTTTTGTATAATTTATAATCTAATTTTTGTTAATGTAAATAATTTTTTATATATTTTTTTAAAAAAATAATATTTCTTTATGAAAACATTTTTCCATGAAATCTGGTTTCTATTGTGTTTTTATAGATAATTTAAAATGAAATTTATACCTATTTTATATATGAAATTTGATAAAACTTATTTTCGAATTAGAATCATAGTGTTCAAAAAAAATTTATTTACATTCAATTTTTCTCAAAATGAACTTTAACAATCGTATAAATAATTCACCATGATTATGATTAAAACATGTTTAATGGGAGAGGTTAATCAAATCGATATGGGAATATTTTATAGTTAAAAAATCTAAATACTATTCATTGCACATAGATTGATCTCATCCTATCATACCTTCAAATATCTTGCCATTTGGAGGCATTTTTCAAGAGAATGACATTGTTATATTTTAATCATATAAAAAATTCTTTATATGCCATGTTCATCACTTATAAAAGTGCACACCAATTTTCTCTTATAAACACAATATTAATCTTTATATATAATCCCAAAAAAATATAACTATTCAAAATATCCCTTTACAAAATTATAATGTGATTAAATTCTAAATAAACTAATCAATGAGTCATTAGGAATGGTTCTAAGGGAAACATTCGAACATAGAGGTAACACTCTTAGAGGACCACATAAAAATTCATTCAAAAAATAAAATTATTTATATATATGGTAAATAAAAAATAATAATTAAAGTATTTTTCTGTATATAATTAAATTATATTTATTTTTAAGAACACGCAATATCTAACATCTATCTTATCAAATGGGAAGTGGATATACCAATCATGTTTACGTCTTGACTACCAAATCAATGTAGGGATTCAATTCATTTCTCATATACATTTTTCATTTATAGTTTTTATAATGGATTTAAATATTAAATATTAAATTTATTATATAATTATTCCTATTAAATTTTAATATCATACCATTATTTTACACTATATTCCATTAGAAAAAGATAACATCACACATGCGTACGTTAGGACCCCCACCTCCACAAAGTGATGAGATTCATTTATTATTTTATCTTTTACAATGATATTAATAATTATTAAATTATATATTTAATAATATATATGAGTTCATATAATTATTCAAAAATGATTAATTCTAATTTAACTTTATTATGTTCGATTAATAAAAAAGGGAAATCATCATTTATGTGTACATATGACCCAATATTTTTATGAATGTTGTAATTTAATATAAATCCCTATAAATTATGGATAAATTTAAATATACAAAGATAGGAAAAATATTATGTTCATATAATGATTTAAATTCTATAGGTGATGGAAAATGATAATATTAATATGGCTGGAAGTATTAAACCAATATAGTACTAAAAAACAAAGCATAAAATAGTTGGAAAACAATTATTTCAAGAAACAATTATTAATTAATGATAGATTATATGTTTTAGGGGTATTAAAATTGATTTTATTTGTATCCATATAGACCTTATATTTAGTTATAATAATTATTTAATTTAATATTCTTTGTTAACAAACATTCTAAGCATTCTGAACTTATGGTATATGACTACCAGGACACTTTTATCTATATGAGACACATGAATCATTCACCACTTTTTTATTTTATATGTTTTATATAATGTAAAGGAATTTATTTTATAGTTATTTTATTTAAAAAATTAGGGATTGAAATATCCATAAATGGTTCTCTTTTTCATGGTATTTGTATATGAAGGTTACTAAACAAGTTATAGATCTGAGTTATAATTTCATTGTTCATCAGGATTATTTTATTAATATTCCAATAAATAAATTTCATGTGGTTCCACTCTATAAACTCATCAATATCAATATCCAGTTGTTATTTACATATATTAAATTTTTTTCATAAATTATCCTCTCCATAAGAATGATTGATAATGAAACAATGTTTTGAAGTTAAAGGGACATAAAATCTATGATTAGTAGAAATTATTTTTTCACACATGCCCATGTTTTGTGAAAATGTTCATGAGAATATTTTTACTATTATATCTTAATTTTTTAATTTAATTTTAACCCAATTTCACTCTTTTACTATATATTGTAAAACGAATCTTCTTGATAAAAATTGAATAATGTACCATTGAATTTATACTGAAAATGTGAATGGAATATTCGTTCTAGCATACACATTCCCAATGTAATTTAATAATTTCATGAATAATCAACATACTAAAGACTATATTAAATTTATGCATGTTACAATTGAAATAAAATATTTTCCTTTATACTTATAATTTTTATAAATTTCAAACATGTTATATGATAATTTAAAGTAAATTTCACTCAAAAATGGCATAGTAATGTTTTTTCTTAAATTATTCCTCTATGATAACGTCTTTTGATGTTACTAATGTTAATAAGGGATATGTTCCAATGATACCATAAACTATAATTCTATGGATTACAAATGATAATGATGATTTAAAAAGGATTCTATGAAACTATTTCATTTACAGGCATTAATTATGATATGAATAAATCATTATGTAACCCATTTCATTTCCAAGGATTATTTTATGATTATCTTTAGAAATTTTTATAAAAATCATTTCCTTTCAATTATCTATGCTATGATGAATTATTATTGAAATTTTGGAACATATATGTGTTATTATCATTATGTGATTTCTATGCTCAGAATTATAGCATTCTAATATAGTGGGTAAATATATATATATATATATATATATATATATATATATATATATCATAAGAAAAAAAAGACTATAATAGGTAGTGACCTTAGTTCGATAATGGAATTTTTTATAGTTCTATTATTGGTAGGGAACCTTGACTAATGATATAGTGGAAAGGGGAGTAAATATAATCATATATGATATTCTTTAAAATATATATGACTATGAAAATTATCTTACATGATTATGTCTATTGAAGAATTTTTTTTAAGTTAACATTATGAATTCATGGAACATGTTTCCTAATTCATTTTGGATTCATGTCTTATGAACAACCATGATTTATTTAATGACTTAAGGTTATGATATATAATAAGATGTGTATTATATTCAAATTTTATTCTCAAATTTTGATACCCTTATGATCATGTTATGCTTATGTGATCATATATATTTCTCTTATATTCCCTTATTGATAATTATAGCTCACACGCTATTTTATCTATGTTTCATAGGTTAAGATGATTTATTATAAGTTTAATACATATATTAAGGGTTCTTGATATGAATAAACTATTTGATGATAATATAGAACTCTTATGAATAAGTTTTTTATGTATCCATGTTTCAAAATATTGTTGACCAGTATAATTATGGCATGGATCATAATATTATATATTGAATAATAATCTTATATGATGTCATATTTATATATGAAAATTATACTATGAGATTATTGGTATGAGATAACATTTTAGTGAACATTGGAAACTATAATGAGATAAATTTAGCTGGGAACCATAGAAAATTACTACATATAAGATACATTCCTATGGTATGTTAAATAAATGAGTATTTTATTATGTAATAAAATCCATGTCTGGATACTACTTGGGGATATTGTTTTAACACTCATAAATATATAGTTAATATCCCTATAATTATTTGGTTGAGTATACAATGGCCATCATTTGGGTTCATGGTGAGTTTTACCTTTGTGTAGACCTAGTTTTACACTATGTGGTGGTTTGTTTGGGATTATTCACATTTTATTTAAGAACTTCCATAAAATATTTGAGTAAATTATAATCATAGATTACCTAGGATAACACTTAGGGTTCATTTATTCCAATTAATATTTAATGATTTAGATATCATGAGAATGATAGTTCACAATTTATCACCATGATCAGAGATGATGGATGATCAAGCTAACTATTATTCTTTTATTAAGAGTTTGAAGATAAAATCGTATAGTTTATCTAGTTAGAGTCATAGTAAAAAAATATTATTAACCTTTTTATGGTAGTTTTACAAATTTACTTATATCTAAAATAGTATGATGTAATTTTAATTCAAATCATTAAGGATTATATGTCTAATTAGCAGTTAAAAATATTAATGTAATGTGAAACACATATCTTGTTTATGATTCTTATCCAATTGATGATTATAGGACTATTCTTCTTAAAAAAATCATTCTTCTCCATTTGCATAAAATTTATGCTATCTAACGTATCGATTTTATTTTTTTACATAAATCCCACATCAATTTCTGAATAAGGGCAATCAAATTTAATCTTTTGATGAAACAAATAAATATAAATCTATGTGGTGGTAAAGATGAAATTATGATTGAAATAACATTAATTATAATAGTGTTCATTATTATTCAATTTTTTTATCACAGATGGTTGGGGAGAAACTTTTTATTAATGACATAAATATTTTTAATAGTTTTAATGCATTTTTATGATTTTTATAACCTTTACCTAAATCATGAACGTGAGTTATCAATCAAAATATAACATATTGCTACACCAATTTCAAAAAAAAAATTATAAAATGGACCTGATTGAGTTTAAGGAATTGAAGAAGCAGCTACATGATAATAATATCTAGGTATTTATTCCATAAACTGATGAAACATTGGGTCTGCCATTTTATTAAGGACAATGGAAGATAAATGTTCCTCTGGATAATTAATTTGGAATATAAAAATCTCACTATCATGAATATATACCCTCATCCATAGATTAAAATTTTGTTTGGTAAACTATGCATTGCCAAATATATTTCAATGATTTCACTTTTTTCTAGATATCGTCAATTGTTTTTTTGGAATGGGGATATATCTAATATTAAATTATAATTAATGTATAGAAACTAGGAATTTTTAGTGATTCTATTTGTTTTTATAAATCCCTCTAAGATCTTATTGTATTTAAGGAATATAGTATTTTGAGATTACTATGTTTAGTTTGGATTAATATTTATATATGATATTTTTATGTATTCAAGGAGAAAGGAAGATATTAATGAAACCTTAAATATTTTACATAAGACAATATAAAAAAGAAAACACATAAGAAATTACCTTTTTTAGTTATTTGTTTTAATAATATACTTTTTCAGGTCATATAATCTCAATAGAGGGAGTATTAGTGGATGCTTTAAAAACAACTGATATTGAATACAGGACAAGAAAAATCCTATTGACTAGCATCCCTTGTTTATATAGTTGGACAAATAATATTGATTCGTTTTGGTAATTTTATCATGTATATCATATCAACTCACCATGTTAACAAAGAAGGGATATAATTCATTTAGATTAATGAATTTCATTAAAATATCATGGAACTGATGATATGATTCATTTGTGCAGCTATACAAAAATTATCCAAAAATGGGTTATGGTTTGTGATATATAGTTAAACATGAGATAATGAATTATAATGATTTTTCATGGGTAATAATATGGTGATAGCTTATGCCTCTTTCCAATTGATGGTTATTGAAAAAAATACCCAACTCTTGATTTGGAGTGAACTCTGTCACTTTTTTAATCACAGATAAAGATGAATTATATTTATGGAGAATGGTGAAATAAATATATGTGTCATATAATTTTATATTATATATTAAAAAAATATGAATAAAATATATCCTATCTTAGATGGTAAAAGGATGTTAATGATTAGTATAACTCATTACATTACCACCTTATAAAGCTAAATAAGATGGATGATGCATTTAGTTGGAATTATGAATATATCTTATAGATATTGATGATTAAAAAACTTGATTAAATGTTTTGGGATCGGAAATGATGGATATGAGAATATAAGAGGTTATAAAATCAACTTTTTCTCAAATTGGTTTGTATCCATCGATATAGGTAATGATTAAAGATGCATAAAAGGAATATTTTGAACTATATTAGATGGTAGAAAATGTTCATGAGCTCAACCCTAATTGTCATTAGATGATAAGAGCGAGGAATGGATTATGTGTCATGCCAATAAAAATTCATGAATGTAGATCTATTAGATGAATCTCATATGTCATCATTCTATGATAATCATAGATTTACCAAGATTTATATACTTCTTAATTATTTATTATGGTGGGAAAATATGCATATATATATTGTATAATGTGAATCTTGGTGTCATATATATCAACATGATATGTCTTAGAGATAAAATACAAATGGGATGATACAACCATTTATAATAGAAATATAAAACATCACCATCTATTTTTTTGTTGAAATCCCCAATAAATATAAATGTCGGAATTCTATTTGGGTTGTATTCAATTTTAGCATGATGTTAACACAATTAATTTCTATCAAAAATGATTTATATAACAAAAATTGATAGAGATTTAATGTTGTATGGAATACCAGATTCTATTATATATGATCAACATCCATTATTTCCATTGAATTTGGGGTGATTTTTTAAAAATTTAAGCAAAATGAATTCATTTTCAGTTCTTACTTATGTTCCTCAGGATGATAGTAAGTCTAGGAGAACAGTAAAAACCATAGAGGAAATATTGATTCAATGTTCTATAAATTTCAATTGTGGTTGTAATTAACACCTTCTTGTAGTAAAAAATTCAAACAAATATAACTTTCACTCAACAATTCAGATGTAGAATTATGAATCCATATATGGAATGAAATGAATAACCACAACATGATGGGATAATGTTTGAGATCTAATTATATTATGAACAAAGATAGGTGGGGGAATATAGATATATTTACTATTATTCAAAAACACCTTAAGAAATATTATTGTCGATCTAAATCGACAACTGAAAACTATTAGTGAAATATTGAATTTTATGTTGGTGAGAAGTTATTATAATAAATATATCAATGGACTCATGTTATGAGATTTTAAAAAAATAAATTAAAGATATATTTGACACTTAATTATTCATTTTTGTGTTTTTAAGATAACTTATCTTTCTTCACTTCCACTGAACCTCTATTATTTAAATGGTGTCTTTTATCTATCAATCATAATGATATACATGTGAAATCCATTACATGTGTCGAATAATTTTATCATACCATTATATCATGAACATTCATATGAATTATTACATGAATAAATCCTAGATTATATAGTTAAATCTGAAATTGAAAAATACAGCTGACTTTGTTAACATTCTTTGCAGGAACAAAAAATTTAAAGAAGTTTTTTGAGAATAAGTGGATGCAAGGAAATAAAGATAACACCATTTTATATTTGTGTGAAAATATTTATAGGGTGACATTTATTTTAAGTGTGGTAGAATATAATAACCCAATATTTTATAATATATTTCTAATTAATCTTTTTTATAACATTCTATACATACTACCCTAGTATAAATGAACCAAAATATAGTACACCCTTATATAATTACTAATAAATTAATGTTTTTAATAAGAGTTAAAAAATTAAATTTTATGTATAATGGCTTAAAAAATTCAAATGTATTTAAAAATAAGTACGAAATTTTTATTGAAGTCAGTGTAATATTTAAAAATTCATTTTTCTTAAAAATGGTTAATATTACTATTTATGAGAAAATTGAATAATAAATTATAACAAATCAGATAATATTTATTTTAATATATTAACATCATTTAGTAAATCAAAATTTTAAAATCATAAGAGAAAATATTTTTATGAAGTTTCCTAAATGAATAATATTTTGATAAATAGTGAAAATACAAATTTCTAAGGAAAACTATGTTTTCAATTGAAGATGGTGTGGATTTATCTTTTTAAAAGGTATAAATTTTATCATAAGTTCATTTATATTATGAATAATCCAATAATGATATATTAATTATGTTTTTTGTTAATTTTGGAAAAAACATTCCATACATATGGAATTATATGCTCATAAAAAGAAATTTTCATTATGTTTTATTAGTTTTTTAAATGTAATTTAAGAAATATTTTTTATAAAAAATATAAATATTTGTAATAAATTTATTTCATTTAAATATATGATGATGCGTTTATAAAACCAATGTTTAACATTTTGTATACTTAAGTAATATTTTACTCCAAAATGTATTTGTTTTCTATTATTAAAAATAAATTCTGATCACATGTAATAAATAAAAATAAAAAAATTGATTTATTATTTTAAATATGCATGTTAATTGTATGTAACAATGATGAAAAAAATGATTAGTTAATAATGTATGATTACTAAGTTTAAGGATAATGACCATCATTTTAATGAAAGGGTTATCTTCAATGAATTGTTTTATTAACACTACCTAATTGTTATATAAAAAATAAATTGTAATATATAATTTCATAACTAAAATACTATATTTAAATGAAATATAAATATATATTATCCCTCATTAAATTACTAATTAATTTTATATAAACCTTATAATAGTTAATGATTAAAACATAATTTTTTTACAAAATTGATTCTCTATATATAATAATTTATTATATGATAAAAATATAGACATATTTAGAAAAAGAATTAGAATAAATATATTCATTTTTAGATTAAAAAATTACTATTTCTTATTCACATATCTCTTATATTGTTAGTAAAAAAAATAGATTATGTAGGAAAAAACATGTAACCACAGTAAGAATAAAAATTCTAAATGATAGAAATGTATTTTAAAAATACCAAATACATGTATAAAACTCAAAAATATATTAATTTTGAGGGATTATCAACCTTAATATATAAAACACTAAATTAAATTCATTTTGGAGCCTCTTTCCTTCGAATAATGGCATGGTATTATTGATTTTTTAGTAATTATGAAAATTCCATTCTCTTCACATAAAAAAGTGTTTAGTTCAACCTCATTTCTCTGGAAATTCAAAAGATTAATCTTGAAAAAATGTCAAACATAGTGTCTATTATTCATTTAATACACTACCAAGAATGATTCATCTTACCAAAATTTTACTATATAGATCCTTGAGGTGTTAGCCAAGGGATAACACTAAAATGGAGATGTATTGTTATCGACCAAGCCCTCTTAACTCTTTTCATTTTTAATCCAAAAATACATATTCTTTCCATGAAATTATGATCACATAATAATTAATAATGATAATGAATTTTATTATTATTTTTTAATATCACATTTCAACCATCCTCTAAAACAATTAGAAAAATGAAGATGTACTCAAGCATACTAGCAGACTACCGCCTCCATCAATGGCATTTTTGATTTTTCATCCCCTACATACACTATTGGATATAAAATTATATTTAAATGATTAATATTATATTTATAAAATTATTAGGATTTTAAAAATATAATCCAATTTTTATTCTCTTTATGTTATATATATATAAATGTGTCAGCCATGTTTATTTGTTGACTAATGCATCCAGAAATGTAACATTATTTTTTTCTTGTTATATGTTATTATTTAAAAACATTATAAGATTACATTACATAAGTTTAAAATTATAAAAAACATATCAATATTCTGATTTAAAAATTATATTCTGCCAAAATAATCATTTTCATGACCCTACTCACCCATTGATTATACATTGATCTTGTTAGAGAAGGTTTACCCTCACACATGATTAATTAAATAATTTATTATCACTAAAATGCCTTAAAATGTAAGTACTATTTTTAAATTAAATTAATGATTGAATATTTTCATATTTTTTTACTATGATTACACAAATTTTAATCTAGTTATTATTATACTTCAATTTTTTTTATAAATTAAAGAAATAATCTTGTCACCAACATCATCATCACAAAAAAAGATCAAAATATTATAGAAATGAAACTCTAACATTACAATTCACTATTAAAAAAATATATTATTACGTATGATGATCATTAAATAATGATATTTTAATATACAAAAAAATGACACATGTGTTACAAAACTCTTACTTAAAAAAATAAAAAGAAATAACAAATAATAATGAAAATAAAATATAAAAAATTAATATATATATATACATATATATTATAAATGAATTGTATAAAAGTATATAGGGGTGAATAATGTTCTAAAATTGATTATTATAATTTTATTTTTTGTCTTAAAAGATGTTGAATAACATTCTGCTAAGAAATATTAAATTTTAGTGATTTATATCATATTTGTGCTTTATTGGGATGTGATGTGTATTATCCACTTATTAAAAATTAATAAAATGAAGATATAAATGTTTCTCATGTATTATCATTCATGGGTGATTGGTTTGAAGGATGATGAACATGTAGAGATAGTGCATTTGCGTGGTTTCTTTTAAGAGAGGGATGTATTTCATCCAGTATTGGTAAAATCAATTCATTCCATTTTCTTTATAAAACACTATAAATTTGGTTTGTGTTAATAATTTTGGGTTGATTTTGTTTTTATAGATCCATATATCTTATTTGAGATTTCTTACATAATAGGTACCCCGATCAAACATGACTATTCAACTAAGGAGGAATGCTTTTTCTATTTGGTGTTCCTAATATTAGAGGTTTACCAATGCTCCCTACCTACTGAATATGTGACTCTGTTCATATACGATTTTAGCTTCGATCTATCATAATGATAAAAAAAGTCCCATATTTATATAATTATATTAATCCACTATAAATTCTAAATACAAATTACTGGATGTATTATGTTTTTCAATCTGTAATCTAAGATTTCATAATTAAACAAATTATATATAGAGTAATTAAATATATAGAATATATATTGGTGATGAGGCTTCATCTAGTACTATTGATGGCGATAAAGGAATTGAAAAGTGGAATTTTTTGGAATTAACATTATGTCCTCTAATATTGTGGATAAATGAATGATTTCTGAAGATTTTGGGCCTCATGTGGTCATCCCTTCTGTGAATAAGAGTGGAATGACATGGGTTGTTATCAATAAAGATATAATTTCATCCTCATAAGATGATACTATTGTCAATAGTGTTATCACCTGAAAAAAAGTCAAAATTAATAAGGTACTGCCCTCATTTAATTATATTGTTGCACCACAGAGTTCTTAACCTGCATTTATTGAGTGTACCTGAATTCTTATTTATCAATCTACTGGTCTTTTCGATACATAAAAAATGATTGTAAATTATCTTCATCCCATTTCACTGATTGGATCCCATGCTTATATGAATAATATGTTTCAAGTGAAGATAAATACTATTGGTAGAACTACATTAATAATGGTAATGGTTAATGATTCTATGGGATTATAATGACTGAACCTAGATGAAACCCAAGCCTTGGATTGTGGGAATGATAAGTAATTGGTGAATGGTCAATCCACTGATGCAGATTGTACTAAAAAATTGGCGGACTAAAATCTAAAGCAAGAGGTGATGATTGTGTCATGGGCTCAAAAAGGTATGAATATTTTTTTGAATGTGTAGGGATTCCAATTTTTTATCAATTATAAATACATATCACTTAACCCTCTATGTATATAATTTTTATAGGTTCCTTACCTAAAATTTATACATCCATGTGATGATTATAATGCAGGGTAGAAATACCAACCCCACATAAATGATTTAGAGAAAAATTAGTATTCTGATTTTGGTAAGGTTTTAGAGTTGGAATGTGATTATTCCTGAGAAATGACCTATTGTATCAAACCAACTGAGGTATAAGATGAGGAATGAAACATCATATCTGTTAGAAATGATGTGTATGGTTGTTTTTTTTCTTTTTTTAATTTCATTTTTTATATGATGGAGCATGGCATCTTTTTCTTCCATGATTATTTATCAATCAAGATGTTTTTATCATAAAAAATTGAATATTTCTTATAATCTCATCGAAAAATGGATTTTTGGGATTCATCTTAGAAGTTTAGGATTTGTGACACTCTTGGGGACTCCTTTAAGTTGTCATAAAAAAATAAATTGAGTTCCTAGAAAATAATAAATGATTTATATGCCAATATTGATTGTGAAGAGGAAAATACAATTGGAATTTGGGATCTATAGGGAGTTTAATTAGTTCAATTTATATGTTTTCCATATTTTATTCTAATATTGGATCTTTATTCCTTGTATAAACCATCTAATTTCAGTTAAATTTTTATCATTTTTAATAAATTTGGTTTCATTGTTTTAGTCCAAAAATCCATTACTAATCAACCATGGTATGTTAATCATAATGCCCTATAATTTATAGTTTTTTAAAAACAATTATAATTTTTAAATTCTATTAGTAACACAAACAACCACTCTTTAATTTATAATATTTCATATTGAACTTATTTACTCCTTTTATGGATAATTCTACAATAAAAAAAATTATATTAAAATATAACTTCCATTATATCAAACAGTGATTTTTTTCATGTATAATTCTTAGTGGAATTTATTTCTCATAAACCTATTTTTTTTAAATAATTCATATACAACCCTTTTTGAATTTTTGTTATCAATATGCATGTCTTCTATTCCATTCAGGTTTCCCATTTACACTGTATAACCCAATTCATTGATATATATTTTGATCTTCATATATAAATTTTACCCAAATTGAAAGGAAAATTAGTTATCTGTTTTAAAATGTGTTTTTTTTATAAAATCATTTTAATATATTAAAAATTGTTTACATCCATGTTCATTTGTTTTTATTCCAATATAAATTATAGTGAGTGTGAATTTATATAATCTAAACATTATTATATTTATTTTTTAAAATTATATTACATTATTATTTCTCACTTTAGTTTTCCTAAATGAATTTTCCAAATAATTGTACTGTCAACTTTTATACAAATTATAAAATCATTTTATAAAATTCCTTTCATGGTTTAATATCAAAAAATTTATTCTTCTCAAAATATTTAATTCCATCGAATTTATTTATTATAAAAAACCCTATAAATGTTCTTATGAAATACTATTTTGTTGTCATTAAATTATGGGTTTCCACAGTTTTCAATATTGAGGTAAATTGTTTTGATACCATATTGTAATGTTATAAATACCATTTTCCATTAAATGGATAAATTAAAAACATTTTACTTCAAAGGGTTCTTTATGATATGTTGAATTACTTATTTAAAATCATATATAAATATATGTGGATTACTTAATGGTGGCGTCATATACTGTCTTCCAATTATTATATTAATGTTTTATTCCAAAAGTTATAATGATACGTAGATTGGGAATTGTGTTGGTTTATGACATATAATATAAAAACATTGATTTTTGTTTCATATTTGCATATTGTTTTTTGTTCATAACTCTTTCATGAGCATCAACATTTTTCAAAATAGAAAATGTTATTTCATTCACAAGATGATGCCTCAAAATTTTGGGTATATATAATTTTATGTGAGGGAAATATTAATCTAGCTCAAAATATATTGATTCCATATTATACTGTTTCTTTATAATCGTATATTATTTAATATTTAGATGAAATTAAATAATTAAATATTTTCATGATTATTCCCATTGGTTAATATTTATTAACATAATCACTTTTACCATGGTATATATTTGTTCATTTGAGATTAAATTTTATTTTATCATGACTTGTAAAAAAATGTATTATTCATTGATCATTTAATAATATATTTCGCCCATAATGAAGTATAATCATATTAAAATATTATATCCCTTGATAAAAAATTTATGAGTTTTTTCATTACTGAGAGTTTCATCTTGCCCCTTTCTTATGTTTCCATTAACAATTATATAAATATAATTACAAAAAATTATAGATCTATATTGGACATTAGTATTTCTCAATTAAGTAGAAATTGATATTTTTGACCAAAAAGATGTTTCATAAGTAAATAGTCATCAAATACATTTAACCTTTTCTTCATAAGAATGTTTGATTTTTTCTTAAGGTGTAATGTTAAACATAGTTAAATAATATATAATATATATATATATATTCTTTTTCAATTTATTTGGTATCGAATAATATGTGTAATGAATGTGTTTTATAAGTGAATCTTAGAGTGTGAGTTTTGGGCACCTCTATTGGTATGAGAGTAAATTTCAATTTTTATGAATTACTTTAGATATTTTTTGCATAGGATTTCGATATAACAACCAAACCACATATAGATATGTCTAATTATTAGAAAATATCATGATGGTTTTTTTAATTAGAATTTTTTGTTTGAAAAGAAATTTCTTCCCTATTTGGAAACTAGAAAATGTATGTAGATATGGAACTAGTGAACCAGGGTGTAATAACACAATACATCTAGTTGATTATTTACTCATTCTTCACACTGTGTATGATGATTGGACATAATACAACCCACCTAGCTAGAAACTCTAATGATATATATTTTAGATAATTCATATACTCTTCATGAACCATTATAAAGTTTCTAAAATAATTTTGATGATATAATATATATCTAATATTGTTAAAAAACCTAATCGAAAAATTTGAATAATTAATCATGGTAAAATAGATAGTGTTATATAAAAAATCTTCCATGGTATAGAAGATCAAAAATTATGATGGTTTCATGCGAAAATATATAATAGAATTGATTTTGAATATAAAAAATATAATCTACTAGGATTTTTTTTTCAGATATTATCATAATAAATATGGTTTTAAATTTTTATTAGGAGATGAATCATAAAAATTAATTTTGGAATGATGTGTCTCTATAATTTCATATGTAATCATATTTTGGAAAATAAATACATATTAAAACAGAAGATAGTAATATTTATATCTGATTAAATATTATATGATTACTAATGTCCATCAATTAGATAACCTTATATATTTTAATTAATATGTGATAAATAATATTATGGTGATGTAATATATGTATGGATGATCGGATGTAACACAGAGATATTTTGGAATATATTTTTCTACAAATTAGTACTATGTTCGATTGAAATCAACATATGTACAGAGAAACCATAATAATCAATGACATAATAGATGTCGATTATTTTGAATATATAATTATATAAACCCTATAATAAATTAAAATATTATAATCAATTAGAATAGCATATAAAACATGATTAAGAACACAAAAAGTTTTAAAATTTCATTTTCCAATATAATTATTTTTCATAATATATTTTATTTTCATTTAAAAGAATAATTTTTTAATATTAGATTAATATATTTTTTTAATTAAGTTGATTTTTTATTTTTGTATGTCAATAATAACATATGTTTAATTTAATATAATTTTCATATATAATTAATTTTTAGTTGAAATGTGAAAAAATTACAATTATGTAATTACAGTTACGTTAAAGAAATTATAATAAAAATTTAAGTTCATAATTTTTTTTGAATTAATTATTATAAAAACTATATATTTAGTGATATAAAAGACAAAGTACAGTAGAAATTTTAAAAAATCATTATATTAAATGTTTTAACATAAAATATTTTTATTACATATCTTTAAATTCAATTAGAATAAATGGATTATATCAATTGTTTATGGATATAAAATTTTAGTAACATATATTATCTTGTAGTTTTGATAATAAATTAATTACTTATATAAAACCTAGTTACCATGGTAAAATGAAAAAAATGTAAAAGATAAAATCATAATGATAAACAACAAAAAACATGATTTTTTCACGAATCAAAATTAATTGTTATGGGATGATCCACCTTACCTCATCCCTATATAATTATTTTCCATTTAGGGGCCTTTTACCTTTGAATACTGCAAAAAACTTACTATATTGCAATGATTAAATAAAAGAATGTTGTGGCTTCATTTTTACATGTAGATCACTTAAACAAAAATTTCAACAACCAATAAATATAATTAGATAAACCAATATAGTACCCTAGTATCTGATAAACCAGATCCCTATGTCCTTAAAATAATGTTACTTACAAATTACACTGCTATAGGGCGTAATTTGATTACCCAACAGAGAACATCCAAAGGAAGAGGTTATGTTTTCATCCAATCTCTCATAATTATTTCATTAAATTACCCCATATAAAAAATAAATTACATTACATTATAATAAAATATATATTAATAATAATATGAGGTTTTATTTCCATAATTTATTATATCTTTTCTTCATTTATTCAACAAAAATTGAAAAATGACGATGCTTCTATGAGTATATGCACATTACCACCTTCATGAAAATTATTCATGATTTTTCATCACAACAATACAAAGAAGTTTATAAAAGTATATTTATATTATGAATATTATATTTATAAAATAACTAGTTAGTGGAAAATGTAATAAAATTCAATCCATTACATATTTTATGTAAACAAACATGTCACCAGTGTACAGATACATAATGAATCCTCTATGAAAGAGACACATTTTGTTTTACATCTAGAATATAATTATTTAGTTATTATCTCATATAATATTATTAAAAATATTAAAAATTACAACTTTTATTTTATACTTTTATAATAATTATATTATTAAAAAATAATAAATTACATAACCATACTCACCAATAGATTTTATATTATTCTTTCTTGGGACAGTTTAACCACCTACTTAATCAATGACAAAAATTTCAATTATGAACGGATATAGATTCTCAAAAAATATTTTTTAAGACAAAAGGGGAAGATTTTTTTTGTTATTGGATTCGTTACACAAAAGTTTTTCATGTTATTATTTTCATTTAAATTTTTTTCATTATTAGATAATGAAACAAGCCCATAACCAAATTCATCAAAAAATATCATAAATAAAATAAATTTTATATATAATTAAAAAATAATATTTAATAAAAAATATATTTATAATATAACCTATAATTTTATTATAAATATGAAATTCAAAAATAAAAACCAAAATTAAAAACACCAATATGTAAATAGTTATAAATAAAATCTCAAAACATATAACAGTTGATGAAGAAAATAAAATATTTTTGAATGATATATTTCTAATAAATAATTATAAAATATGTTTAAAAATTTTTATAGTAATGAATAATTTTAATAAATATGTTACTAATAAATTTATGTTTTGTTAAAGAGACTGTTGTAGAATGTCTAGCTATGATAGATTTATGGAAATGACATTTTATCCCAATTTTTCTTCATTAGGGAATGATACATACACATCACTTGTTTCCCATATGTGTTAAATATTTTTTGTAATGGATAAATTTTTTCATATATTTAAATTATGTTTATGGAATGTAAAAATATGTCTAATGTACTACCACTCGTGAGTTATCAATTCAAAAGATTGTGATGATGTTATGGTGTTTCATCTATATTTCATATCACTGTGAAATGTTTTTTATGCATCTAATTTTATTTAAATGGTGTTTATTCTATGTTTTTAGTGTATTATATCAAAAATTATAGATTAATAATGTGTTTATTTTATCAATTTAAATCCCTGTTTTTTAAATACTCCATTATGAAAATGTATTAAATGATCTAAATGATATTAGATAACTTGAATCTTCTTTCATTCAATTATTATACTTCTACATGATAAATTACTTCCATGATTAGGTTCTATATTAAAATTTTATAATATTTTTTTTAACATTTCTTCTCCATTGGAAAATGAATTCTAAAATTAAATCACCTTCCAAATATAAATTTCATTCACATAAACAAATAATAATGTAAACAATAATTCATTTCATTTCAATGTAATATATATTTATTACATATCTATATATTAAAATTCTAACAATGTTATAATTAATATTTGTAAAAAAATTGTGTTCAAAATTTTATGATCATCACATTTCACATTTAATATATTCAAATGGATATTTAATTAACTTTTTTATATTTTTAATTTTAACACATTTATTTTTTATTTTAAAAATTTATTCCTTATTAATATATTTTTTATCATATACTATACATTTCATTTAGATTGACATTTTAACATTTCTTATCTCATCAGTTGAAATCTATTTTTAATATTATAATATTTAATATGTTTTTCATCTCCATATTGAAAATTAATTCAACATGATCGTAAATTCATCTTTTACACTAATTATAATAGTGTTTTCTAAAAATATTATTTATATCCACATACATTTCCCCTTAATCTAATGTAAATTATTTCTATGGAAATTATTATTATATATGACCCAAAATTTAATATTATTAAGAATTAATTTGGGAGATTATATTTTGTGTGTCCCCAATTTACATTATTTAGTTCAACACTATTGATATCATTATGAAATGTATTGAAGCATATTTTTCTCTATGGGTTGTGTGTGATATACTGTAAGGAACCAAAATTAAACATTATATATTCTAGTTATTTTAAAATAGGAAATAACATTACAATCTATAATATATTTTAGTTCTATATTTTTATAGACATTGGAAAAAATCTTACATGAAAATCCTATACATTGAAATTGGATACATATACTAAGTATCCATTTATTCCACATAATGAATCTCTTTTAAAATAAAACATGATCTACTTTCAAGACACATCTTCAATACACTCATAGTTACATCATTTTATCATTACCAATAATAAGACCTATTTTTTTAAATGGAATGGCCTCAGAAATCTTAGTAAATTACATAAAAACATAAAAACCCATTAATTTAGAAAAAACTTGAAAACCACTGAAAAGAACATTCCCTTAAAACATAATATTTTATCAATAATTGTAAATAACCTTATATTATAATGATAATTTTTTTAACCTATCAAAAAATATTATTCCCTATGAGTACTCATTAGCAAGAATATAATATTTATGATGGTACCATGAGAATTCATCAAATAGAATACTTATAGAACACATATAAATTGAATAACCATGTGGTCCACTTCCATTTCCAGAGTACCTAATACATTAGAGCACTATCTTGGTACACCTATATATTAAGCTATAATGGGCCTACCCATTTGTATATCTGAGAAAAAATCATTTATAATGCACATGATGGAAAACAAGTAATAACACTTTTAATAAATTTAAAAAAAATTAATCCAAAATAAAATAAATTTCATATACCATTTTCCTTCAAAATCTATTTTTCAATAAAAAATATAAATTTCTTCTGAAAATCCATTTTTAATATAAAATAAAAAAAAATTCATTTAATGATACATTATGTCTTCAAATGGAATCCAAAAATAAAATAATGGCTATAGTAGAAGAAAAGTCATTGTCATAACATATATTAATAATAGAAAATAAAATTTTAATTTTTGAAAATATTTTATATAAAATTTGAATAACAAATTATGTATGAAAAAATATATATTAAATAAAAAATATATAAAATAGGTCATGTATATATAATATAATATCAACAATACATACATAGAGGAAAATATTTTGAACATAAATTTTTAAAATTTCAAATAAGATATGTTGAAATCAATGTTCCTCATAAATCATTGAAAATTTTATTAATAAAAATAATAAAATAATAATATGAAAAAATTATGATTATAAAGAAAACCTACGATATAAAATATAGATGGGCCTATATATAACCCTAATAAAAGAGTAATGTCTTTATCATCAATTGATGTATCAATGAAAGGTGATTGAGATGAAGTCACTTACCTTGAATCTAATTCATCAAGTAAGTCCTTTGATTTCCTGAATAATAAACACAGTTTAATTTATTAAATTTTTTATAATTATATTCATTTCATTTATATATCTTATTAAAAATTTACAATAATATCTTAATTATTTATTTTCACATCATTCGTTTCGATGATATTTGATAATTGAGTCCTAAATGCCTTGGGTATGATGTCAATAGTCAATGTGGTCATAATTACCACATTTCTAAAATAATATCCTTGGAAAAAATATTATAAATAAATTATACATTTAAATTAATCCATTACATTTGTATAAGAAAAATAAATGGTGTTACAATCATATAGATGATAAGATGTACATATGAATGAGTTACATTTTTATTTTCCAATGATAACTATGGAAAGAATGTAAGAATTTTTTTATCTCTCCAAAATAATAATAATTTAATTAAAATAATATTATAAATTTCAATTTCCATATATTTATCTTTCATGAAATGTGGTGATGAAAAATGAATCACATTGTTTTGTGGATGATATAGTTAACATGTACGCACGGCCTACGTTATCATTTTCATGTGCATGGAAATGTAAGAATGTAATTGATTTATAATTTTATCATAATGATAAGTATATCATGAATCTAATATATATAAATTCCATCAATATAAACATTCTTTAGAATTATTGATAGAAAAAAATTGTATTGGTTCGTGAGGCCTTAGATCTCCATAAAAATGAACAATAATTTTTTCCTCATTTCATAGAAGTAGAGAAAGATATAGGTAATGATATTAAAATAATAAAATATTCATATATTAAGGAAACTTAATTTATTATTTCATCATGGTTGAATGAGATTTTATAGATGTAGAGAAAGAAATATTATAAAAATAAATAAATAAAAATTATACCTCTCTTTCGGATAATCTAATTTGATTAATATAGAAAAACATCAATGGTGAAAAAATGTTTAAAATATAATCAATATAATGTTGTTATGGATTATCAGAAACTATTTGGGTAGTTATTGGCCAATAAAAATATGTTTTTAGTTGTTAATAAAATGAAATAATGAGTTACCTTTTATAGGATATGGGTGTAGTACTCTTTGAATTTTGTAAATTATTAAATTAATATAAAGTAATTTAATATTCTAAATTTTTCAAATACTTATTTATTTAGAATATAAAATTATAGTGGGTCTAATTTCCTTTATAAATTTATAATGATAAAAGTTTTTACCAATTTTTATTTCTTGTCTTTTGTTTTTACCCTTATTTAACCATTTTAACTCGTACCATTATATCTTGTAATTTACACATTTAGGGTTTATATAATTATTATAAAATATCAATTGACATATAAATGAGTCATTGATGAAATTTAAAACACATATCCAAAAAAATTGTTTGAATTGTGTATTTTCTGAATTTTATAGCATTCGATAAAATATTATTTATTTCCAAATATCCTTTAAGTAAATTTTGACAATATTCATTACAAAGCATATAAAAATGTCAAAAACAGGATATCAAAAAAAACTCTTGTAAATATTCCATATCACGTGAAGTATACACATAAATTTATTTTATGACATTAATTCTCACAAATAATATTTATTTCACTATTTTTAGTATCATCTATTTTATAATTTTTTAATTAAATATTTTTGGCGTCATCATTTTGGAAGTCATTTAGGAAATTATTTTTTTTTTCCAAAAACTAAAAATAAATTTATCTAATTATGAAAAACAATTATATGCTTTCAATTTAATAATTATAGTAAAACATCTATTTTATATGAAAAATTAATAATAATATATTGGTTCTTAAAAATAGAGTTGGACAAAATTGACTTTTCATTGATTATAATACTAAAATAGTTATAATCGCATCAATGTGGAATAAAAATGATATAATATAAAAATTAAAAGAGTATTTAGGTATAACAACACAACCAACTAAATTAGGTCATGGTTTATGGTAATTCTATAATATTTATAAAATTATTTTTAACTTTAATTAACTAATGTGCCCTTTTTTGTGTTAAAGAAACATATTACTAAAGAAACTACTCATAATGCCCAAAAATTTAATGGAAATATTTAATAAATGTTTACATTATGATTCAATATATGGAGTGTAATTTTTAATGTAATAACAAAAAATAAATAAATTTAAAAAATTGTCATTGACAAAATAAAAAATGAAGTTTTAATGTGAAAACAATCGAAATATTAAAATGTGTTTATATTCAATTTCAAATTGTAATTTATTCCTATATCATGAATTTGGATAAAATATTAATATAATAATATAATTATACATTAAAATAATTAAAATATAAAATATGGCACTATAAATGTTTCAGACAAAAGAGTTGTTTTAAAAATATTGCTATAACTTTTCCTTATTCATTAAAAAAGGAATCTTATCAGAAAAATAAGAAAAATTAAAGAAAGGTAAATTTTTTAATAATATTAAATTAAAGAGGCTTATATTTTAACATATAATTTATAAATTCCTCGATTACTAGATTTAAAATAGGTGTCTCATGAAAAGGTAGTAAAACTACATTTTTTTTATAAATACTTCTTTTATGTGTTAAATTGGATTTATTCTTTTATCTTGTCGAGAGAACATATTACATGAATATGAAAAATTATATTGAATATATTATATATATATATATATATCATTTATATAATCCAACTACTGTGATTTATAATTTATTGGTATAAAACACACTTCTGCGCTTTTAAATATTTTTTAAGAAAAATGAATCACTTTTTAAAAAAATATATTTTACATTCATTTATTATTAATTTTCTAAATATTTTTATATACAAGTGAAAATAATATTTTCATAATAATGTTAATTGTATTAATATCCACCATTCTAATGGCTAGCTTATAATAAGAACATTGAAATCAAGTTATTTATTTATTTGTTTAAGCTCAATGTGACCTATCAATTACTCTATCGAACATAGACTTTAATTTTAGAAATATTGGGATGTAAAATTATACAAAATATAATAAAATAATTATTCACAATTTAATAATGGGATACATATCTTGGGGATTTAAATATTAAAATACTTTTTCTGAAATCCGGTATCTGAACAAGTGTAAAAAACATCCACATTAAATAAAAAAATTGGAATTACACAGGTCACCAGAGGTAACAAAATATACGGTTAAATGTATAAAAACATTGATATGGAGGGGAAATATAACAATAATGTTATGATATAGTTTTATTGAGATAATTGTTATGTGAAATAAAAAAATTAAAAAACCATAAATTTATGATGGGATAAATTATTATTGATTATTTTTTAGAGAAGTAAACATATAAGATTTTTATTTTAAGATCGTATTTCCTAGTGTTGAGAAATTATTTTAAATTTAAGACTTCTAAAATAAGAAAATATACATACGTGACAAGTATAACTTCATCCATTAATCATATTTCATCAAAAAAAAACTTTTTTATCCAAACCTTGAGTACTCAAGATTAGTTTTTCACAACTGAATCACTAGAATTATCTTTTAGAGTATCACATAATCCACATAAAAAATTAACAATATATTTCTATAATCATTAAATAATGACAAAAATACAAAACAATTACTATTAGATAGAAAACTATATAAAAATAATTATCCATTATATTTGAAAAATGGATTTAATCTTTAAAATTTAACATTTCATAACAATTTTTCAACATAGAACATTCAAAAAATAGCTACCCATTAAATTATTATTAAATAATATAACTAATATTGAAATAAAAAATTTATTTGATCACATTATCATCCAAGATATATTTTAAGAGTCATCTCCAACTTAATTAAATTAATCTTGATTTCTCATACTAAAATGTAATTCCCATAGTTAACATCAAAATATGCTAACCATTTCCATAATTAGCCTAAATAACCATAAGTCCTCATTTAAATCATATATTCTTCCAGAATATAATTCACCCTTTATTCCTCAAGTAAAATCCTATAGTATTATTTTTACCTTTACCATATAAGTATCCTAAAATAGTGAACATCATTGGAAATATCAATAATTAGTTAACCAGCAAATTATATCACAATACAATGGTTAACTATTCAATAAAAACTATTTTCCAAAAAATCAGCTATTCCAACATCGGTAAAATAATGTAACATAAAATAAATAATTAGGATAACATGGATTTCACATAGTCCTAATGTAGGAAATTCACCCATGTTGTCATTCTTTTGTGGGTTTGATTCCCGCTGCCTTGGAGGTCACAACATTTATTCACCGATATTATGGGTTATCATATTTCTAAAATACTATAATTTTTATAAAATAAAAAAAATGATAATTTTCTCATTTAAACCATAACATGATGGAACATGAATGTTTATCTCAAAAACATTCATTTTTCATTATAGAAAGTAATAACCCAAAATTACCTAAAAAATAATAGTCTTTAAAAATACCATTCCACAAAATAAAATTTAATAAAATAAATCATGAAAAGGTGTTTTTAAGACATTTAACTTGAGATAAACATAAATTTTATAAACCCATGATGATATCCCTACCTCTTAAGAAATAATCCTATTCATTAATGTTTTCTAAGACCTGATTTGATTCCAAGAGTAAGGTCTAGGGCTTATGAATTGCAAAGTCTTGTTATTTTAAAACTAAAAATCTCAATGATTTTATAAAGATGTTTTAGGAATTTAGTTTTAGATAATTAAATAAACTAATACATAATATGCTCCAACATTACATATATACACTTCTACAAATTATCCATTTTTTCTACTAAATTAATGCATTTTATAATAAAATATTTTTCTATTTCCTGCAAAGTGTTCAATACTTTCATCATAAATGAATATTTCTTTAAACAATATTAATAATATTGAATTTTTTTTAAAACATTAGATGATATAAAAAACGATTATTAAAGGGAATTAAAAAATGATTCTGTTAAATCAATAAAAAGAAGAAATCTCTTGAAAATAACATTACATGAAAACATAAGATTTTATTTGTAATGGTAAATATCATTGTCTTAGAAAAAAAACATTTATTTTACATTTTAAATATAAATAATTCCTATAAAACCCCATTATAAATCATATAAAATCCATGTAGGTACCTTCAAACATTATCATATAGAACCCTTACAGAACTTTTATAGAATCCTTATAATGAGAAAAATCATATGGTCAATTTCCATCTATAGAGTATCTAATGCAGTGGGGAGCTATCAAGTTGAAACCATAAATTAAGTTGTAATGTAATAAAACATTTTTATCTATGTTCAACCATAATTTATAATGGCTAATAATAACAACATGTATAATCATTCAATCATTTGAAAAAATATTATAAACTCATATAAAAATCACTTTCAGATACCATTGCCGTTTAAAATTGAATTTTCATTGCAAAATAAATAATTCATTTGAAAAACCATTTTCAATACTAAAATAGTTAAAATATATATATGTATTTTAATTTATAAAATATTATGTCTTCCAAAAGAAACCAACAAAATAAAATAATTTCCATTGTGGAATATTCGTTATTTTTGTTCTGTACGTTAAGAATTGAACATTCCATTTTTAATTCGTTAGAATGATTTGTATAAAACAAGAAAAATTAAAGAAAATTGAAAAAATATTATTGAAATATAAATAAGAATAAAATTTCATCAATATAAAAAATATTTTCATGAATATTGACATTGAGGAAAATACTTTGAAATTAAATAATTAAACATTTAAAAAGTGATTTTTATGTAAAAGTGTCCCATACCACTATAAAATATTTGAATCAAAAACCTAATTATTGAATTAAATAAATAACATTAAATATCAGGATTATATAAAATATTTGTGATATAACATGAAAATGGGGCTGTATTGACAACTTATAAAAAATAATCTTCAATACATAACGACATGTTATAAAGAAAAGATAATGAGTCGAAGTCCCTTACCATTAGTCTGATTTAATCCATGTGTCCTTTATAATCATGAATAATAAACGTTAGATAATTATTTTAACTCTTTAGAACCTTTTTCAAGTATTTTATATAAATTAATAACATGTTATATAAATTACATAAGAAATTATTTTCGCCTCAGATGTTTTGATGATATTTGATACATGATTACACAATTATTTTGTTATGATGTCAATAGTCAAATTGGTCATGAGTAGATCATCAATATAATAATATAGATTACATCCATCCAACATTAATTTTTTTTCAAAAGAATCTTTTAATTGGATTGTGAGAACCCTCACAACATTAAACAACAAATGAAACAACAAATTTGTGGAAGAAAAGTTTGAGCCAATTGGAATCAACTTCCCTAAACAATATCCTAGGAATAGAATATAACTAGGAGGTAGGGTAGTCATGTAATATTCCTTCATAATGAGGTGCCATATTGTCCCAACCTTTCATACATATTCATATTAAAAATTACCTATGTTACAATCAACGAGATGACAATTTTTACGTATGCATAAGTAACATTTTCATTTTCCAAGGATCATTATGGGAATAATGTAAGTATTATTTTAATATTATTAAATGATCCTAATTTAATTAAAATTTTATTATGAATTTAAATATACATATATATACATCATTAATGATATGTGGTGAGGAAAATTGAATCACATTGCTTCAAGGAGATGATAGTTCACACGTTAGTAAGAACGACATTATCATTTTCATGTGAATGAAAAGGTATGAATGTAAATCGTATATTTCATTTTGATAATGATATAATTTTTATAAATATATTAAATAATATTTAATTCCATCATTATAACTATTCTTGAGAGATATTGATGGAAAATGATTTATATCAATTCGTGATGTATTAGTTCGACATACACATGAAAAAGAATTCCTTTCATATTTGATGGATATGTTAATGGATTTTGGTGATGATGTTAACATTATAAAATATTTTTATATTCAGGATACCATAGTAATCATTTTATTGTGATTTAGAAATGTTATAATGTCGTGGAATAAGAAATAAAATAGAAATAGTTAATTAAAATGATGCATTTCCATTGGATAATCTAATTTTATTGAATCCTTAACACCACAAAGGTGGGAGTTATGCCTGAACTAATAGCTCTATAATGATAATATGGATTCTAATAATTTATTTTGTTATATGTTTTTTGAACCAAATATTTTTTTGTGATGAAAATTGAACAATAATTTCTAATTTTTAGGAGAAGGGAGGGTCACACTTGATTATTTCAAATTATTAAATTAAAATAAATTAATTTAATATTTAATATCCATCCAAACTAATTTGTATGGAATATATTGTTATGAAGGGATAAAATAAATTAGTCAAATTCAATTTATATAAGTTTTTATTATTTATTAATCCTTATCATTTAATTCTTACCATTATTTAACCATTTTATCTTTTACCACAATACCATGTAATTGACATCTTCAAAGTTAATATATTAACTATTAAATAATAAAATAGAAATAAATGACCCATTTACGAAATTTAGATACATATCCCAATTATTTGATAAAATTTTATATTTTTACGTATTTTAAATCATTGAATAAAAAATTATTCATTCTTAAATATAATTTAAGCCAGTTTTGACACTATCCAATAACTGACATTTAAAAAAATCTTAAGAACATGATTTGATATAAAATATTCTTTTAACACATCTATAACATGTTAATTTCATCGATAAAATTTGTTGATTGTATTAATTATTTCTATTTATATTTATTTTAATATTATTCATATAATTTAACTCATATTTCATTTAATTAAACAATTAATACATTGTCATTATGAAATCCATCAAGGTAATTTTTTTCCCAAATAATAATAAAAAAGGTAACTTGATTATTCTAAAAGTTTTAGCTTTTAAACTAATATTTATAGTTTAATATATCTCTTATATAAACCCAGAGTAAAAATATTTGACATGTTGAAAACAAGAGTGTGAAAAAAGTTACTTTTATTTAATTATTGTATGATAATTGTAATATTCTCAT
Organism: Viscum album; assembly: GCA_963277665.1. NCBI lineage: Eukaryota > Viridiplantae > Streptophyta > Magnoliopsida > Santalales > Viscaceae > Viscum > Viscum album. The sequence goes on along the minus strand of OY728143.1, from coordinate 738,435,814 downwards.
AAATGTGGATTGAAAAGATAACAATTTTAACCTAAGGATGATTTTGGTAAAATAATGATCGTCCATTAATATTATGAATATTCTTAGGTTAGTTTTATAATAATTATAATGTTATTTTTATCATTAATTACCAGATTTACCCTTAACTGTGGTGTTAAAAAATATAACAAAAGTTACAATTAGTAATGATAAAATATTAAAGGTTACAATTTAATAAATATTAAATGACTGCTTCCAAATATTAAACAATCGTTATGTTTATAAAAATAGAAATTATAGAAATTATTTTTATAATAAACTCAATGATGGGGTGAGAAAACATCTTCTTTAAGTGAATACCCTCAAAAGATTGAACTATTTTTCTATCAAAATTAAATATGAAATTGATATCAATGGAATAAAGTATAATTACAAATAAAAAATGATCTAATATTAATTTAAAAACATTAAAATATATAATTTATTATAATAAATTAATTAGATTAAAAATAAATCTTCAATAGTAAAATTCAATATTTTTTCACTATTCATCTAAAAATGAATCCTATCATAAAAATACCAATATTTTGAGAAATGGAAATTTTGTTACCAACATTCATAGATAAATATTACTTTCTCAAATGGAATTTATAATGTGTCCTGAACTATATTTAATATAATGGTGCCATCAAAAGGGGGAAAACAACTTTTTTTTGAAAATTACATCTTTTATACATAAAATTTTATATGTTTTTATATCATGTTTAGAAAATAGATATGATGAATGTAACACATTAGATTTAATATTATACATATTTCATTAATGTAATCCAAAAATATTTATTTTCTATTTTATTGGTGTAAAACTCACTTTCTCACATTTAAATAGGTTTTTAGATAAACATTTCCATTTATTTTAAAAACCATTTTATGTTACTTTTTAATTAATTTTTCAATAAATTATAGATATATACATAGAATATATTTTTTTAATATCATTTACATTGTTCATACCCAACATTATAATGGAAATGTTATAGTGATGATATTAAAAAAATAATGCATATTTGTCTGTTTGAACTCAAAGTGAAGTATCTTGCACCCTATTTTCATTTTAAAAACTATGTATGTCACCGATATGTGGAATTGAAACCATTTGGGTTCCAAAAAAATTATTAAATAAATAATGATTAATTTTATATGTCATACAAATATATAGATTATTTATGGGTGGGTCCCATATAGACATCATATTCCTTGATTAATGTTTGATTCCACGTTGGATAATGATGTTGAGAATGTTCATTTTATTAATCAAAAACTCGAATCAAGGAATTTTTTTAAAAAAATATATATAATTTGAATTATATTTATTCATAAAATGTTCCCATGTAATTTTTTGTAATTATAAAAATATTTGTGGTTGTTTTTTCACCACATATATGATGGGAATTTTGTTTGTTCAAAATCCATAGCATTGAAATTCTGTATGTTCATAAAATGTATAATGGAATTGTTTTTCATTCACAACATGATCACAAGACAATCTAATTATTTACAATGTAATGTGAGGAAAATAAATAAGTTCATTACAATAAAATGATTCCCCTTTTTTATTTTTGTGTTCCAATCCTTTATAAATTAATGTTTGAATAAAGATTCATATTTTTATATGACAATGATTACTTCTCTTCAATGATTTCTATTGTCTCACACTCTTTTATGATGATATATAATTGTTAAAATTATATTACTAGTACATATATCATGAGTTGTAAATATATTATTATGATCAATGATCATTATAATAAGATCTATCTCTCCTAATCATGATTTGTAATATTCTTATGATCTAACCCCTATTGAATTATTGAATAGTTTTTTAACATATTGATAATTTTATCTCAAAACATTCCCATATTTTTAATTTGTATGTTATATATGAATATATCTATGCTGATGTCTATATAGTACAATTTAATGATAGTTTGAGACCTTGCCCAGAAAAGCAAGATCCCTTTATAAGCAAAAAATAATAAACATACACCAGTCTAAAAGTAGAAAATTTACATTGATCCCTCCTCAAAATGGGAAGAAGATCTCTAAGAACATGATCTCCGCAATGAATATCAGAGCCATTAAAACCATTGTTGTCAATACCATCTTCCAACACCTTTTCTTCTCTATACACTTGAGTAATAATGTGTTCCTTTGAAAAAAGCAGCTCACAACCCTTTGTCCAACGATTGGTCAGCTTCCAAGAGAGACGAAGAGAACCTATCTTGAGATCCAACACACCGCGCATAGAATCACATTCAACCCATAACTAATTCCAACCTCTACTATCATCCTGTTCAACCGCCTCAATAACACCCGACATATCTACTTCAAGACTAGAGGCAAATCCATACGAGCCATATTGGAAGCCAATAACACACTCTTTGTGATCTCTAAAAACCACACCAATGCCTGAATCAACTAAATTACCACACGAAGTACCATATGAATTCTCCGTGATCCAACCATGAATGGTTTGCTACCAAAACACTTCAATTGTTCCAAGAGGTAATGAAATATTTCCTTTGACACTCACCCTATTTAAAACGGACAGTTCATGAATGAAATTCCCATAGTATACGCTTTTCGGAATGGAAACTTCATGGATTGCGGTGAGGATTCCAGAGATAACTACACCTGTAGAATAAACCTGCTGCTCATGAATGAATTTATTCCTAGAATACCAAATAAGATAGATAAAACCCCTTGTAGAAATCAGAAATTGAGAGGAGAGATGTGCTGAGAGATTTATATTAGGCCAACACTTTATAAAATCAACCATTGAATTCATCCACGGAAATGCATTTCAAAAATACTGGAAACCACCGCCCACATTACTGAATCTTCCACACAACTAAGAAAACGGGGATCAAAATATTCCTTGTGTTGATCACATTGGAAACATCTAGAATAGAGGGAAATCCCACATATTTGAATATGGTCATCTGTTGGAAGCAAACTATGTGGTCATCTCCAAGAAAAGCTGGCCCATGATGGTTTTCAAAAACACATGTTCAAAATACCCATCCACTGAGAAGTAGAAACATTTACCATAGAATGATTAAAAAAACATTTAAAGGAGAGGATCCCTTTAGAAGTTGGAACCCATTCCGCAATGTATCCCCTAGATTAGAACAATTACTTCATAACAATAGAAATAAAATGGTTCAGAATACCTTCCATAGAGCCAAGTTGATCATTAATTTTCTTATCAAAATCATGATTGGAATTATTACCATGGGCCAAATCTTCTATGAAAATTCCAGTCCAATTACATTTCCAAAAAGGAAGGGAGGATTCCTTTGATACCATCCAATGAAAATCTTCAGCAATTCTGGAGAATATGTTTCTAAAAGAAGGCCAAATAGAGGAATTAATGTAATTAATATTTCCTTATTTAATTTTGTGAAAAAATATATCTCTATTTAAAGAGAGAGCTTAAAATTTCAGGTTGACAAGTCTCCATATAAATCATGCCTGCAGAGAATCATTAAAACATCTTATATTTCTGATACTGAAGACCCCATCATCATAAGGCATACACACCAGAATTCCATGGGACCGTAGCAAGTTTCGTTTCAGTGATACATCCACTACAAATTAAGTTCTTGATAGAGACAATGATGCTCTTTATTAAGGAAACCATACATTTATAACCCATGAACGAGTAATTGAATTTTGAGATGATGTTGGAATTCACAAGACACACTCTACCAGTCATGGATAATGATTTACCTTAGATTCACACACCCCCTGTAATGACCACCCTTTATTAGGTACCCAAAATTTTCATTTATCGACACCATTCCTTTAATTGATTCACATATAATATGATACCATAATAAATATGAAACATGTGTACAATTTCCATACATCGGACCATATGAATTTCACACAAGAAAAAAATAGTTTTATTATTAAAATTTATTTAAAAACTGGGAATGATATTGGAAGATAAATAGAAATCGTATTATTTGTATAAAATAAACCAATGAATAAATATTGTGGAAAATTTTAAATAATAATAAATTATATAGATATAAATATTTAAATTAATAAAAACAATTTTTTACCACACCATCATATCCTACATCCATCCAAGTCAGAAATACATAATGGGTACACAATCACCATGGCGGCTCTATCCATCAAGGGTATTTCATCAAACCCATTATTTAATAGAGGTGTCACGCAAACAGACACCCCCGTATATTTTTATATAATTGGACACTTGTAACAAACTGAGATATTATTATATTAATCTATTTAAATGTATTTAAATTCATCGATAGTTTTCATTAAACGGAATATTGAGTATAAAAAGACCATGATATACTATTAAATTATTACTATTTAAATGTGATTATTATAAATTAATAGTTAAAATTAATGGTATAAATTAAAATTTAAATAAAATTTAAATATATATAAGGTTTTTAACAAATTTAAACTCATTGATTAATTCATAATAAATAAAAACATAATATTCAATAAAATCATTTTATTCTTAAAAATTATGCTTCCATCAAAAGTGGGTTTTACTGCATTTTTAAAAAAATTATTAAAAATTATAATGTTTTTATAAATTTTAATTCATTAAATAAATATAATTTATTGAATCTAAGGATCAATATAAATGTAGGATGAATAATTGTTTTTTCATAAAATTTTTATTATTGGGTGAATATTTAAAAATAATTATTTTATATGAAACAATATTTTATTATCAATTATTCAAAAATAGACTTTATATTATAGATTTTATTTTAAATTCATATATTTTATTTTGATTTAATATAATCATATCGATGAAATTTTTTTAATAATTACACTTGAATTTTGTATAAAATCATTTAATATTTTGTGACAACTTTCGGGAAAACTGTTTTTCATAAGGTTGTTAATGTTTTTTATAATTAATTTTATTCACTAAAATAAATTTAATTTGATAAATATGAATCAATATTTTAAATCCTCATTTCCAAATTTGGATGTTAGTTCACATTGATGTTTTTCATTATGAATAAAAATGTTTATAAAAACTTTTTTACAAAAATAAAAATTATAACATGTTAAATGTTTTATGAATAAATGATAAGAATGATGATAACCTATAATCATATACAAATATATTTTATGACTATATTTTGACCAAATATTATATCCTCTTTTAATATGAGTCATTTGGTAGAATTTATAATGAGTTATACATTAATATATTTTAAAATTATAACAAATACCAGTGTGTCCTCCCCATGACTTATAATAGGATTCCACATTCCTCTATTGTAGACACATAAATTACCTCATATATCATCCGATGACTAAAAAGTAATTTTATACCATGCCTACCAACATTATATATATCTCGGTTAGGTCATAATACCATCCATTGATGAGTTAATGTTAATGAAAATGTGTTTTATCAAAGATGATGTATAAATTTTACTCAAGTACATTAAATTTTATTTCTTCCTTTACAAATAATAAATCATTTTAATCTAACATAAAATAATTGGAAAATTATATTAAACATACAAAAAAATTTATGATAGTGGAACAACCATTTTTCACATGCTTTCCATCAAATGGGAAATGAAATCATTTCTCATGCATAAGTGTCAACTATTGCTTTAATACAATGATATGATTCATTCTCTATAACCAACATTCATAGATATTTATAAATATTTAATTAATGAATATGTATGACATATGTGATATAATTATGGATATATAATGATAAAATAATATTATTATCTCATTCAATCATATCATTAGAGGATAAAGATAATGATCACATGTACATAAAGACTACTGTCTCCATAAGCAGTGTAATCCCTTATTTATTCACCATATTTTATTTATTATTATAAATATTAATGTTTTAAATATATATGATATTAGTATGATAATAGAATTTCAATATAACATGGAATTATTAGTGATATCCAATGTCTATAACTAAAGAATCAAAATAGAAAAAATAAACAGTTAACACCAGGAAATGATGAATTTAACAAATAATTACTAACAAATGGGGGTCAAAATGTTATAATTAAATCATATATTTTGTCATAAATATATATAAGGTTGTATAATATATTTATAACATATTTTATATTATTTTATAAGTAGTTATATTTTTTCTGAATAATATTATACTCAATGTATGGTTTTATGTTACAATCAAATTTCCATCCATCATAATCAATTATAAATTTCTATTGATGGAATTTAAATTGATTTTATCCTTTAAAATCACTATATTTTCATTTAAAATAGTTATTCCTATAATATTAAAGTATTAGGGACATTTTTATATCATTGGTACATATAAAAATGTTTTAATATAAAAAGCACAAAATACTTTCTCTTTGCTCGAAAAAAAATTTATTCCATTCTCACGCTCATAAAAATTATTTTTAGAAACTGATTAGTTATAATTGAAATGTATTAAATATTAATTTTAACAAACTTTTATTTAATTTATATTTTTTCAAAAATAATAATTTATAAATGTGTTCTTAATTTTTTATATATTTACATTTTAAAAATGTGTTAAAGGAATTATTTTTTAATTTATAAGGAATGTACAGATATTATCACCCTCAAAACAATTTTATCTATTAAATATTCAATTACATGTTTCCGTGATCAGTTTTAGTGAAATTTATTTTCTCAATTATTTTTTGAATTTTTTTAATGATATCAAAGAAAAATTATATATTTTTATTTTTTCAATGAATATTTAGAATGATATTTTAAATTTATTTTTCATATATTTCATCATCGATTAAATATTTTAATAAATTATTAGATATATTATCTAATGGTAAAATATTTATTCATTCTCTAGATGGTTTTTTACTATATTGGTAGGGTATTATGAAAACCTATTTATTTTAAATTGGTTATGGTAGGTTTATGTGTTGAATTTTTCATGAACTTGTGGCACAAATACGTATGGTTTTCCAAATGGAAACATTGGGAATAAAATAATACATCCCCCTAATAAATAATGGAATGTCTTATATCTCATTATATAATTATTTGAAATGAGTTGATGTGATTTATCCAATATGGGAAACAAGTATGGATGCCTAATCAATGATTATATTGATAACATGTGGTGATATATGAGCCTCTTTGATATGACAGACTTATTAGTAAACAATAACAATAATATTTTGTTTGTAAGATTGTGATTGTCCCACATTAATCTGAAATGTATATATAATTATTATTTTAATGCATAGATTATTAAAAAAATTTAATTATTCCCAAATCGTGGGTCATATTAACGGTTTATTCCATGACTCATTATTATGAACTATGAATTATTGGGAATGGATTTATATTGATAACCACCAGTTATAATACCTTTATACTCATTAAATGCTAACAAATGAAAATTGATTTAAATCTCTCACACTTACCCTTATTTGGTATATGAGATAACCCTTACATAGGTTTTAATTATTATTGGCTTTTATGACTATATTGTGTATTATGGACAAGAATGATAAATATTTTTCATACTTTTTTATGTTAAAGTATATATTCTAAAAGTTCACTAAATAGTTAAATTTTTCGTGAATTTTTCTTTCAGTTTTATATTAAGTATTCAAAAAAACCTCTATATGTTATTATTATGTCACTATAACACTCTTCTTTTCATAAGCAAGAATATATACATGTATATCCATATTCATATATGTAGATATACACATAGATTAAATATATAAATCCTATATCACATTATAGTGGATCATTTAATATGTACATACTTAGGCTCAATACCTAACTTGTGCACACATCTCATGCTGGAATATAGAAGATAAGGTATACACAACAACATAAGTAATACATTAGAATATAAGGATAAACATAAAAAATATAAATGTTATATTTAATAAACATGAATACATCACAACATAATCAACATACCATGACTATATTACCAACCATTCAAATTTCTAACCAATATGATTCATGAAATTAATCGACACCATACATATTGTTAAAGGCATAATATATATATTGTTTTACAACCCAATATATAATAACCCTAAAATATACTTGTGGATTCCTAAAATGAATACATTCATAAATCTAGAAAAAGCAAGGAAACACACATATTTATTTTCTACTAATTATAATAATTAGGAATAAAAATTCAAACTTAATTATGATATATTTTCTCTGGGGTAATTTTTTTATACCCAATCATAGCTTGAGAATGAATATTTTTCTATTTTAAAAACAAATCACCTATCATACCATACAAATCCCAATACCACAATAATAATAATATAATAATACTCTGAGGGAAATTAAAATGGCCACCCACAATAGTATTCCCAAATGTGAGTCTACATGCTCGAAGATGCTAGATATTCCACCTCCAATTCCCATAATACACATTGTTAGTTAAAAGTTAATTTTAGGGTACGTACCAATTTCTAAACCATTGATATGAAATATTTTGAAGTGTACAAACCTAAATATTTTAGTAATTGACCTCCTACTATAACATGGAAGAAATATGATTAGAGGAGGAATGTATCCAAAACCCCAGAATAATAAGTATTTAATAGAGAGTTCTATATATTATAAACATAAGAAATATATATAGTATAATAGAGATAATTAATTTTGTCTAACATTTATGGGATCCAAAGGGCACATGGTGAATAATACATTTGATGAAAAAGTACAAGATTGAAGATGATTGGGGAGAGATAGTGGACAATATACTCTGGGATTAAATGAACAGGAAAACATGATAAATCATAGAAAAAGGTCATATGGGGATTAATTAATTGGTTAAAACTATAATTAATTCTAAAAACTAATAATATAGTATTCAAATTATAGGCTAATATTTAGATTTTGATCAGCTATATAGTGGGGCTGATATAATTAATACACCCTTAGGTCCCCCAAGTACACAAAACAACCCCACCGAGTACTTAGTGCCACAAAATAACATGTTCTCCTTGAATTTATCATGTTTTCACTAGATCCCTCCAACACCATCTAGGAATTTAATTATACTAAAAATAACATCTCATGGATGAAATATAAAATGATATATATCCTATAAACATGGGGTTGTTTATAATATAAATATTTTTATGAATAGAATCATATCAAAATAATATGTTCAACATTACTATTTATAATTTTTTATTAAGACTATATATAAAATCACTATTAATTTGTAAAATTTATTTGCATATAACTGAAATATTTATTTAAAATTATATTCCTATTAAAACATGACTTCTTAGAAACCTGACCAGTAGTATTTTCTTGAATATTTAATCTTAAAATATTTTGAAATGATTTCACATATTTGTGGAATCCCATAATAGAATATCCAAAATCAGCCATGGTAACAATTTACTAGTATATTGTTTAGTAGTACTATATTTTCTTATAGGTCTTCCCTACCATTAACAAACCAATAAAAAAATCCATTACAAATGGTAAAACATTAGATATTAATGCATTGTATGAGAAATGTAACATCTATAAAAGATTAATTTATTAATGCAAAATTAAATCTATTATCTAATGTAGTACTAATCATAAGAAAAAGGATATAAAATTCATCATTAAATCCATGATAATCGATAATTTCAATCAATATCATAATTATTTTTAAACACTCATGCATGAAAGAGAGAGAGAGATGAAAAAGGACATGAAATTTTTTTCTAACTAAATAATTTAATTCCGAAAAAACCATTAATATTAGAAGAAATGTGATTCAAACTATAAATAAACAATCATTATAACTATGAATCTACCTCCTTGAACCATAGACAATTCAAACCAATTTTGATAATCAATATCTTATAAGGTTATAATATTGCATTGAATAACCATATTGATTATAAAAATAGAAAATTATCCCAATTTATCCCTACCATATATAGTGTATGTGTTGGGGAGTGGACAAAATGATATGCGGATAATACATGAAACACATCGATAAATCTATAATAGAATTATAGAAATAAAACATGTACAAGTACATATCAGGGAATAAAATAAATCATGTATTCATGGAGAGAGTTAATATTTATTATTTTGATGGAAGCTTCATCTATTCATATGATCACCTCAATGTAACTTTTTTTAAAATGTTCATGAAAAATAAATTCCACATTATAAATGATTCCCTATAATTTATATCCAAATCCACGATGATATATATAGATATTGATATCGATAGAGAATATACTAGATAATTTCATCCTAATTTAATATAATTAACTCTATTTTAGATATATTTCTTTGATTTACTAGTCATGGTAATATTATAACATGTGTAAAGATATAAATTGAGGGATAAAATGGATTCATAAATTGTAATGAGATTACAATAGCAATAAATATTCACATATAAATTCCACCTATCAAAAAATACATTATTATGAAAAAATTATTCTTCATATGGGTGTGAATATATTTAATGTAATTTTATAATGTGATGAAAAAAATTATGCATCTTACTTATAATAATATAACCAAATATTTTTCTGAAAAAAAACTATATAAAAGTACTTTTGAGTTGATGCAATTGGGATGTGATTTATTTGAATATACATTTTGAAATCCAATTGTAACACTAATAATTTATGATAAATATAAAACAAATAAGTTGTTGACCTTCCTTTTCATTTTAAATTATGTGATTGAGGTTTTCAGAATGCATTAAATGATAAAATAGATCACAATGACAGATAAAATAGGATGATTTAAAATTAATAATTACACCTTCTAAAACAATTTTCTTGAGGTATAAATTATACTTCTACAAAATATATAATTCTTGAAGGATTTATAATGTGTGGTAAAAAATTTATTTGAATTCTATTGATATTAAAATTGGAGAATACTAAATTAAATGATTGGTAATAATGAATAATTAAAGGGTTTGATACATTATTTATTATTAAAAACAAGACTTTTTAATAAGTTATTTCATGGTATGAGTATTCAAAAATGAGTGGTGGTTCCATTACTCAAGTTTAGTTCTCATTTTGATGGTTTTTACTAAATCCTCTTTGTACATTAGTTAATATATTTAATAGTATCATTAATAATGGATGTGTAAACAAATTCATCGATGAATATGAAGATATGGATTCAATGTTTGTGACCAACAACAAAAAATAATGATGTTGGGTTCCTTGTTATACATGGACATGGTATAAAGAATTAATGCCAATATGAATTAGGTAGAATAAATTTCATAATGATTACCAAATCAATCAACTGAAAGAGTGTAACTGAAGGTGATCTATATTTTTATGTGTCAATAGTATAAATATTAAACACATGTGTTATTAAAATAATTTTTTATTAACATGTTTTAGATGCACATACATTTATGTATTCAAATAATGATGCAATATATTGTCTCCATATGATATACTATCTGTGATTTAAGAATATAGTAAATCTATTTAATTTGTATATAATATATAATTGTAAGTGTTTAAATAAAAAATCTAATGTTATTTTGGTATCTAAAAACACATATTGATAACTTTTTCAAGAAAACCACATAAATATTTAAAATTATTTTTCAACAATGAATTCTAAAGCCCTTTTATGAAAACCATATTGTAATTAGAAAGTTTGATTTGAATATTTTCAAAAGTGTTATTGACTATAAAATGGGTTTTTTGGAAAAACCATCATTAATGGTGGAATAGTCCCCTACTATTAAATATTGATTACATGACCTAATTTTGATGGAAAAACAATGGTGGACCTACCTGTAAAATTTATAATGAAAATTATTCCTTTTTCCTCAAACACAAATTCTGTAGAAAATTAACCACAAGATTGCTATACAAAATCCACCATAATCAAATCCTAAATGCTGAAATTTCCATACCATTATGTAAAAGTTTACAAGGAATTAATTAAATACATGAAATTATAATTAAAAAAGTACATCTAGGGAAATAATAATAGAATTTACTAGTACAAAAAATTTCCAAAAATCTATGGCCATTGATCTATATTTAACCTTTCAATTAAAATATTTATAGAAATTTCTTTTGTAAATATTATTGCGTTATGTTAATAAGAAATTACTTCAGATCATTTTTTCTTAATTTGACTCATATTGTGCTCTAATAGTATCTATAATAGAGAGATGATCAGTGTCACTTACATGAGAGTTTATATTTGTTCACTCTTTATTAATTACTTATTCTCCATATCCATACAATATTGATAATAAAAATAAAATTCTAGACCTCCGGTACTAGTGAGGATTTGTAAAATAACAAGGGAATGTATTAAAAATTGAAGACATCCATAACCTTAAAATCATATAATGTTACCATAAATGTCTTCATAATGTAATAAAAAAATTATTAATCATTCCATTACAACATTGGTGAAAATATACATTCACTACAAAACAACTTCCAGAAACACATTATTTTTAATCCATATACAATTTTCATAATATAAAGCCAAAATAAAAATTAAAGAGTCTACATTCATATGAATATGGATTATTGTTATAACTATATAATTAAGTCACTAATAAGAACCCATCAATATTCCAACATGAAGATTATATAAAATAGTTCAAAATGTAAAATATATAATAAGCACAATAAACCATGAAACTAATGTATAAGAGGCATTAAATAGTGAATGTAACTACCTTAATATAATTAAATACATCATGAATCCCAAAAAACTTTTAAAACATATAAACTACTTTGGGACCATAAAATAAATTCATTCAACATTTTGAAAACCAATTACAAGGATTATATTTTTTCTATTTGAAATATAAATATGTGTTTCTTATATTTCAAAAAGCACCTACTTATATTTTTGAATAAACCTACATTTATATAAATTAATTTCCCATTATATTAGTTTACAATGAATTATGATAGTTTGGAAATATATAATTCTATAATGAGATCTAGTATAACCACCTTTCAATGTAATATTTTAAATGGATCCAAAGAATATTGTTATAGTAGCATAATTTCATGAATCAATAGAAAATGATTTCAAATGTAATTTTTATAATAGAAGTGTATAATAAATTATTTTTATGGAATAATTATATCATTGGGAAATATAGGGGTAAATATTGGGCATGAGGAGTTTTTTAACCTAATATGTGTGCCCTCATATTGAATACAATTAAGAAATGAAACTAAATATGACAACGATATTTTATAGTGGGAGGGAGGGGATATAATATATTATTATATTAACATATATGATGTTTTAACATCGAAACTTAAACAATTTACAATCTATAAATACAAGAACTTCACTATGGTAAAAATTAATTTAATTTATAGATGAATCTTGTGTCGAATTCAGATGAATATTCCGAGAAGTGTTAATGGAATTTGGTAGTTTATAATGTGATTTTTAAAATACATGAGGGTAAATTTATTGAAAAAATTAATTTTTTGGATGGGGAATAGGGATAGAAGATTGATTGTGCTAACCATGAACCAAAATATGTGGGAAGAAAATGTCATGGAATACAGTTCCACAAAACATGTGAATCTTAATAGAAAACCATAAATAAAGGATAATACGTTTTAGGAATGGATCTCACAATATATGTTTGGTTTTATTAATGGTGTGAGATAACCATGTAGAGTGTGGTTATTAAAATAGTGTTTGGCACATGATTGTCACATAGTCTGACAACTAATACGAAAAAACAATACAATCTAAACAATTTCTCAGAAAACATTGTATTTAAAAAACTCCCTTAAATTAATAATATATAATACACTATTATTTTTACTTCCCTCATACTAATTAATTGTCTCATTGAAGTCATCTAATTCCAATATTCATTAACATAGTTTTTTCTCCCTTGTTTTTTGGTGGAATCAAGAACCTTTACTCTATATGGAAAGCCTATGTTAATGATATCATTTTGTCCATAACCACTCTTTGTGAAATTAACTACATAGTGATGGAAAGACAGTTCTATATTTTTATACCATAATGTAATTTTTTAATGTTTTTCATATACTTTTATATTTGTGTCATGAGAAATGGATGATTTTGAATGAGTATACATTTACAAACCAATAGTAAGTGGAATTGAACTACACATTAAATTTAAACCAATTTTCATTTTGTAAAAGAATTCCATTCATGCCAATTTTTTTCTAATTATTTTTAATTATTATTTATAGTTTTTAATGGGTCAAATATTATAATAAATTATACAACTACTGTGTAGGTATAATTTGTGTGTTCATTTATTGGACTGTCGACTACCATGTGAGGTTATATCACACCTAAGTATAGAAATTAAATACTTAACTCATGTGGTGTTAATGAAAAAAATAGGTTAATAATATTTTATTGATACCTTGGGATCCCAAGGATGTAAGATTTTAGTTATTAAATTTTTCTAGAAATTGAACCTGTTGAAATAATATTACCTTGGACAATATCCTTAGATCTAGTGTTATTAATTTGTTTGTGAGATGCCTTGGACTTCATCATGTAATTTTTATTGATTCCTATTATTATGAGATACCTTAGACATGATCTTGGATATAGATTTGTGTATATGGGTATGGGATTCCCTGATGATTCTCCCTAGAGTTTAAATTATTCATATTTTTTAGGATGTATTGGATACAATAATTTGATAATTCTTTATACCTATGGAACATTATTTTCTATAATTTCCCCTTATATTTTTTCATTATACATACAGTTAAGTGATTCTTTTAACTACCTCCTCCAATATGAATTTATACTTATTATTACATAATTAAATTAATATTTTTATTATATTTATATTTAAACATATTATGTTTATAGGCATCACAATATGGTTGATTTTGGTATGTTCTAACCCATGTTTCATCGTAGAACATTGGGGTTGGATTTAATTTATTTATTCTGGTTATATTTTTTTATTATGTAAATTACCACACCCATTAACTCATATTTAAAAGTTTTTACTCATCATTGGAGATGGAATACGTATAACACCGCAATATTTTATAGTAAGCCACTTTTTAAATTCGATATCATTGATATATCTCATTACATAGAACATTAAACTATAAAAACTATATAAATATTATTATTTAATTGATATATTTATCATCTAGTCATTAGCAAGAATTGAATTAATGCTTATAAATAAATTATGAAAATATAGTTTACACAATTTTATAAAATTAAGTCATTGGTAATAAATAATTATACATAAAAATAAAAACCTATTGAACAGAAAGTATGTGTTTTATAAAAACTATTTTTATGACAGCAAAGAAATTGTACAATAACAAATAAAATTTTAACTATTAATGATAGATCATCACTAATTATATATTTTATGTAGTAAATAAAATTATTTTAAATTCATACATTAAGATTTATATGCTCAAGATGATAACAAATAAACTTTTATGTATATAAATATTTATACATTCAAAGAAAATTTTTACATCATTTGACGGCTCACATGTTTTATATCTCAATTTTGAATATTTTATTAATTTATTTTGAAAATATAAAATTTTTTTTTTGAAGATGAATATAAAAATTATCTTTTGTAAAATTTTGGTATTTTTTCCAGAAGTTTCAATTTTTAGATGAATAGTAAAAATATTAAATCTAAAATAAATCTAATTTAATTATAATTTATTCATATAGAATAGTTATAATTTAAAATTGATTTAAAGTATAATTATTTTAATTGCACATCAATAAATCCATTTATGACCATTTTAATTAATATTGATTTGATATTCGATTTGAGAAAATTTAATAACACAGAAAGTTTCATTTTGAAACCTTTTCTTCATTGTGTATATGATATTACATATAAATCTATTTATTCACTTATGTGAATTTGGTTTGGTAAAATTAATTCCACATTTGGAATATTAAATTAACACTTATTTTAAAATATCCATTTATTTTTTTACAAAATAATGTAATGGTGGTGAAACATTTATTTATTGTTGTATAAGTATAATAATGAATATGTTTAAAGGTAAAAAGTAAAAGATTAAACTACCAAAGAAAATAATAATTTCAATAGGTGTTAGAGATAATGATAAACATTAACCAGACTCAAAAACATTAATTAATTAAATAATTCATTTAAAATTATTCATCATCAATGTGGTTTGATTTTATTATAAAATATTCATTATTTAATCAACTAAACCAAACTCTCCTCAAGTGTAAATACAAACCCTATCCTCCTCATTTATTTCAAAAGCCTTGAAGCACCTAAAATATATGACCCAACACCATTCACCACTTTACCCAAATCCTAGTGCACCTGGTATCACAAAAAAACAAAACCAAAGTTCATATGGGTCTCTCAAATAGGTGACATTTAAGAGGTTATCTTTTCAAAACACCTCCCTTATTTTCATTTCCTATTCTACTTAATTATCGTCTATATCACCTATCAAGGAATAATAATTCTATCCAAATTTAAATAATGAAATTTTATGTTCCCAATGGAATATATTATATCCATTTGTTTTATTACCTCCTCTAATTTAATGAAATAATATGATTGACCAAATTATGTAGATTAAGCACCTCCATGAATAAAGTTTCTATTATTTTTTCATTAACACCTTCATGAATGGTCATCAAAATGTTGTTATACTAAAATAAGATTTATATTTTTATTTTATCACCTATTTCATATAAATTAACTAATATATAATCATGTTATTAAATATAAAAAACTTATTCATAGTGTTCAGAAAAACTAGCAAAATAAACTAAACATCTATCATAAACGTTTTATCTAATAAACCATAGTCATATAAAAAAATTCTAAATTTTACCATTTATTTTTCTATAATTTAATAAATAAAATTTCACTATCCTTATAGAGTTTTATTCCTATTTTAAAAGAACTTCCACATGTTTATAGAAATGAATAAAATCCTAAAACTGTGAATCAAGGACACCAGAAATAATGAAAGTAATGAAATTGTGTTAATTAATGACTCATAAGATGTTATAAAATAATCACATAAGGTATAATAAACATGAATATAGTTACTTAAGAGTTAGTGACATTATTGAAACCGTTATACTGGAGGATAATGTTCATGACACTATTAAAAAATCAGAGGCGATGATTCGGCATCTAACATTTTACTTTAGTGAGATCAATTCCTTATCCACAAATTATTACATGGTTGTGGTGTTTGTATAATGTCCTTTGATATATAATATAATGTATCACATAATATTAATTTTATCCAATGTTTAAATTTAAAATTATTACTTTTATGGGGTATACAATTAAATTGATTAAAATGTTTTAAGTGATTTCATCTTAAAAAACTATTGTTTAATTGTTATTATGCACCAATTAACTTCAATTTTGTGTGTATACTCACACTTTTACATGTAATATAATGATTTATTCATAATTCATGGAATTTTTTGTTGTAAAAAATTATATTCCTTAATTGTGCTTATAATTTAAATGTGTCAAAGTTGAATGGGGATCTTTGATTTACACGTCACATTTTAAATAGGTCATTTTAATATTTTAGGATAACATCAGGCGTGATGAAATGGGTGGGTAATAGTTATAAATATCCACTCAATGAATTGCTAGTATCACAAGATGAAAATTCTGGACAAATTAAATGGGTTTTTATCGAATGTGATTATATCTTCTTCTTAATGGTCTTGATTGATGTGGGGACATAATGTTTGAGATCATGACCTGGAAATTATTATGAATTTCCTTCATTAAGATCCGCACAAGTTTCACTATGTTATTTTCCTATAATTCTAATGTTTCTCATGTTACTTATTAAATATAATGTTTTTTAATGATATACATACCATTCCATATTGATTATTATCATTTATTATTGATTCATTAAAGCTTCTGTTTAATTTAACCAGCACAAGGCATTGGATGTCAACAAATCAAATGTTTTTTTCTTGGATTAAAAGAATTATAAAATCTCATATATGAAGTTTTTCTGTAAGGGGGATAATTTTTTCTCCAAAAAATATTTTTTTTATTATGATCAAATAGAAATATTAATTTCAAATATTTTTCTACATAGCGAATAATACTAAACTATTAAATATATTGGGTTCCAGTTACATCTATGTATGAAAATGTAATAAACAAAGTCATTGGCTCTGAACTACTATAGTCGGGGTCATTACAGATAGTTTTGGATAATGATTATTAGAATCCATGAGGTCTAGATTTTGGAAATCATAGATTAGAAAATAAAACCAAAAGATATAATTTGAGGATATGTATAGTGGAATTTCCCAAATAGACAGTGTTTATGATTATATGATTAGTTGTGCCTCAACATTTCATTTTGTGTTATGTATTTTACTATTTTTGAGATTATACATTGTGTTAAATAACACTATGGTATAATATTGATTATTAGATTATTTTTAAATAGAACTCATCAGAACGAATAAGAACCTCACCAATGCACATGATCTATGTAGTAAGATATACATATCATTGATTGTCTTTAGGAAATCATTCAAAACAAACTAGGTTCCCAATATTTATCATAATATGAGGAAAAATTATTATCTTCTAAAAATTTATAGAAATATTACACCCCATATTATGGATTTGGAGGGAAGTATGAGAATAAATTTAAATTTGGTAAATTGTTTGATAATGAAAATAAGAGAATGAATGGTTTTCTAACATGTGATAGATATGGATAGAAATATCATGGTAAAAGCATTAAAGGATGGGAAGTTATTTATACATGTGGAGAAAATGTTCACCTATAAAATTAATATATATGAATTAAATATAATTCTATTATATAGTGTTTCATCAATATTGAAATGAGTCACTAAACAAATTAATACTGCAGGCATCCGAGGAATATATCCATAGAGATGATAATAAATCATGGACAAAATTTTGATTATTCTATATAAGATTAACATTGATTAAAATCATTATAAAATAATTTAACAATTATTTAATTTGAGTATTTTCTTATTGATGTACTAGTCGTATGAAATTTAGAATAAATAAGTATTTTAATGAATTACTTTTTATTTAAGAATTTGTGAGCATATGTTGACTGGCATTGATAACTAGGAATGATGTTTCATTGGAAGGATGATCTTTTGGAAAACACTTTATAATGGAAAAACCCTTAATATATTCTTGATTTTAAGATAACAATTAAAAATATTTATTTTTGGGATTGTTTTACATAATTTGAATGTAGTCATCAATTTCATGATTTAGGTTACCATATCTGGGTCTACTATATGTTTTCATTTAAAGAATATATAGAAAAAACTCAGATCATATTTTTGGAATATTTCAATTTTTCATTAACATTCAATTTAAATGACAATACTTTTATATTTGGAATGTTTCAATAATATATACTTTATGTAAAAAATAATACTAATCATAAAAAATATTAAATATTAATTAAAATATTATTTTTTATTATTTTATTTTTTTAGTTTAATTATATTTTAAATTGATTTTAAAGTATAATATATTCAATAAGAAATAATTAAATCAAATTTATCTCATTGGAATAAATTTCACATTGAAATTGGTTATAAAAACATTTCAAACTTATGAATTATTCAACTTAAAAACACAATTTTTCATTGTGTATACATAATTTTTTTTAAATATAATTTATCAATTTGATTAAATTTAATTTGGTAAAATTGATTCCATAATATGAACTTGATGTCCTAAATTCTATTTTAATTTCATTTTCATTTTAATATATAAAAATATTATTGTTGTAAAAAAATTACATACCGTGGCATTTGTATAATAATTAACAGAGTTAATGTTAAATTGTAAAAGCATAAACTAGTTAAAAATAAAACATTAAATTGGTGTTTGAGGAATCATTATATCATAACCATCCACTAAAAAATAAATTAAAAATATCATTCTTAAAAATTAATTCCACCTCAATGTGTTTCCCTTGAATTATGAAATATTCAATATTAAATCAGTTAAACCGACCTCTCATCATGATTAATTAGAAAACAACATCTGCCATTTTCAACTCACAAGCATTGAAGATCATTAAATATCTAACCAATCCACTTCTTCTCACTCTCCCAAAATCATTTTGTTGATGTACTCACCGAAATACCAAATACAAGGTACTTATGGGTCTCTCAAGGAGTTGATATTCAACAGGTAATATCCTCAAAACACCTCCATTATTTTATATCATAATTGTAATATCTGATAATATATTTCATTTATTAAGTAAAAATAATTCTATAATGATATAAATACCAATTTTTTAATTTAATATATTAGTTCCTCCCTTTTTTACCACCACATTGTTAATGAAATGAAATTATTCTCCAAAATATGTTGATTTATCACCTCTATGAATAATGTTTTTGTTGTTTTTCCATTAACACCTTCATGTATTGCTATAAAATAAATTTTTATTGTCAAATATGATTTTAATAGGTATATTAGACCCTATTTAATATTCTAGAACTAATAAACTCTCATAATATTAAATAAAAAACTAGTACTTGGTGTTTACAAAACCCCCAAAATACACTGAACATTTATCATTGACATTTTATCTAATGAATCATCCTCATGTAAGAAATAATAATGATATACGGTAATATATATACATATGTATGTGAATTAATATTATTTCATTCTACATCTCATGTAATAATCCCATTTTCCAAAATATTCATAATTTTATAGAAATTAAATTAACATGATACCATGAAACGAACATTTCTAAAACAATTAAATTAATGAAATATTATTAATTAATGGGTTATAATATGATATAAAATCATCCCATAAGGTATTATATGTATTAATATAATTATTTAATGAGTTAATAACATTCATCAAAATGATATACTTGGGGATACAATACATGAAACTAGGTGTGAGGTAAGGATTTCTCAGGTGACTTTGTTTCTTATATGAGATAAAATCCTTATCTACGACTTATTACTTGTGAGTAAAATATAAAAACATCCCATTTATATATTATATCACTAATATAATCTCTTATATGGTATTAAATTTCTTATTTAACAATTATTACTATAACGAGGAATATGATTCGACTGAATAAAAAGTAGTAATGTGTTCCATCTAAAATTACATAAAGTGGTATTTGTATTATTGGAGGAAATCACCTCCATATGTGTATATACTGTATCTTTGATATGTTCTATACTGATTTATCCATTCCTTGTGATATATTATGTTTTTAAATGTTATTCCTTCTTTGGGATTATAACTTAAAATTATAAAAGTTGTATATACAATTTGATATAAAATTATCTTTTTAATTCATCCAATTATATATTTATGGAATGATTTGGACATCAAAAAATGGGTGGAAACCAGTTATTAATATTCACTTTCTACATAGGTAGTCTCATGAGATGAATATGTTGTCCAAATTAAATTGTTTTTTATGCATAATTATTTAACTATGCTGTGAATGGTATTGATGATATAGGTACCACAATACATGATATAGTGGCGTAAAAATTATTATGAATTACCTTCATTATTATCCATTTAATTTTCACAAGGATATTATCAATGAATTTACATTTCACTAATGTTTTTTATTGAATGGAAATTGTTTTAGTTATGTATATTTCATTACCTAATGATTAAATTTTATTTATTATTGAATTGTGATTACTTTTATTGTATTTAAACCTAAATGTGCATCTAATATCACCCATTTAATATGTTTTACTTTACCCGTGTTTGTAAGAAGTTTATTATAATTGGTATGGATGTTTATGATATGAGGAATAATAGTGTTGTAAAATAAAATGATTTTTTTTATTTATTTGATTAATTTGTATGTTGAATTTCGAATACATAAATTGTTTATAAAGACTATTAAAATATTTGGTCCTTTGGTATGTGATTCCAGGTACCTATCCCAATTTAATAAAAAAGGAAATGGATTTATGATACTATTTTCAGGTTAATTAAAAAATTAATTCATAAAAATATCATACTTAGGATAAAATTTGTAATAAATAAGACATAATTATTGTTGGAAATAACATGGGAAGTACCCTATAATTTATGGTTTATTAGTTAGCTTGATTGTAGAATGATATATGTGACCACTATAAGATTTAATAAATTATTTTTTGAGTTTACTTATTTATTATCATTTTGATAAATTTTTTATGTTACTGTAGTTATTCTACCAATGGTGAACAATTTTCTATTATATATATTTATAACATTATGTAAATTTATATAGATCCATTTTGATATTCCAAATGTTTTGATTATTTTGGGCACTTAAAGTGATATATGTTCTCTTTATATATCTAATGAATGTAATTATTTTTATTTACACTATATTTAATTGTTTATATTATGGTATTGTCTATACACATATATACCCTAAAGACTCACTAATAATCACCAAACATGGTTTTATGTATAAGTGCACATGAATCCATTAACATCCCTTGATAAATGATTCTGTTGTTGATATGCATTAAGAGACATCAATAACGGTATATGGGGAGAAATTAATTTTACTTATTATTTATGAATGCTATAATATCGATAGTACATATAAGGCCCCGACCTTAAAAATTACTTAAAATTCAATTAAATGAATAATTCAAATTTGATGATATTTTTAGGTTTAGAGTTTTAGAGAATTAGATCATAACTATTGCATCTCAAAAGATTACACAGTAGAAACTTCTACAAAGTTTCCTTTTTTTACAAAACATGAACTCTTATAAAAAGATTCATGTCTAGTTCCATGTTTAATATATCATGACTTTTCCTTGATCCCATCCTTGACCATATTCTACATTATGTCCTGTGAAAAACATTTCAAAAAAAACTTGGGGTGAGAATAAAAATCTCAGTAAGGGATACACAAAGAAGAAAACTGTTAGTTTTTCAAAAAATCAAGTAAACCATGAATACTTAATCAATGTAACACTTTTCACCTTTTATAATTATTAAATAATATTCACTGAATAAAATATCATTACATACCCTTTTGTAACAAAAATATTACAAAAAAACCGATATAAAGAATACATAACATATAAAGGTATCTTGGGACATAAACATACTTTAATAGAATAACCATAAGGTCGAATTCCACACATATCACTAAATGTAATAGCCATACGGCCGGATTCCATACCCAATGCATTGGATGTTATAACGTAACAACCCATCCTGCTATTTACAGTACCACCCATCATATGGTTTATCACGTAACCACCCGTCAAATATCCAAGTACCATTATAAAATCATCAGACATAAAACAAATATAATCGAAAGAAAAAATTCCCACATTTCGAGCACAATATATCACATAAATATATTGACATAAAAAATCCATTATAAAAAAATTTCAATACCAAAATACATTAAAGAGTATATGGTATTTATTTCATTCTAAAAACATTAAGGCTTGTTGAGGAATCCAAAGACCAAATAATACTCGCAGCGGCGGAAAAGGTCGTCGTCACCGCATACATTAAAAGAAACATTCATTTTTGTCATTTAGTAAAAAGATTTGTAGGAAAAGATTCCCCTTTTTATTAAATGAAAATTAAAAGTTGTTTTATACAGTGTATAAAATAAAGTCTTGTATTAAAACAAAATATTCCTCAATGAAAGGAGATTGAGATGAAGTCCCTTACCTCGCGTCTGACATGAATCGATTGCTATTTATTCTCCTGAATAATAAATTAAAGTTAATTTCTACTTTCTTAAGAACCTTTTTCAAGTTTATAATTCCTTTTATATAACTTATTTCTATGTTATAAAAATTATGTAATCATTTAAGTTAATAAAGTTTGTTTTGTCGATATTTGGTACTTAAGTCAAAAATAGACTACTTACAGTTACATGTTGTTCATGTGGTCAAAATTTCATTATATCCAAAATTATATTCATGACCTATATATCATATATATCATATACATCCAGCATATATATGTATTTATAATAGTATATAACATTTAGAGGTATGAAATGAAATGCACCGTTCATGGAGACGGTAAGTCATATGTACGGATGAACACTACTTTCATTTCCATTTCGTATTTAATGGAGTGAAATCATAATGATATAAAGGTATATTATAATTCTAGTAAAATATCATATATAATATAATTTACTCCATCCTTTATACATCCCACAAATGGCATTAACGAATCAAATCACTTTGAGGGTGCGGTAGTCCGCACTTCCTAAAATGAAATTATCGTGTCTACCCATAATAGAAACCATAAAGGTATGCCATTAATGAAAAATACAGAAGCATAAAGAAAAAATAAACATAATATATATCATATGGAAATATAATTAAAGCTTAATGGCCACCATGAAAAGTGTTAAAAGAAGATTGAACAATCATCATTTCGTGAGGCAGAAATTCGCCAACCACAAAAAGAGTATGTTCTTTAACCATTAGACGAAGGTGTGTGTAAGTTCAAATCAAATACTTCTCATAAAAACCTCCTAGTATATTTAAAATACTATTTTTGTTACACAATAATATAATAAAAAGATTTTAGGGGTTTGGAGTAGCAAAATAATACAAAATAACACAAGTGAAGACATTACATTTAAATCGGGTAACACCTCTTGGTTTGAACCAAAAGGGTTACTTGAAGACCTTCTAGCCTAAGGTAAGGCTTCTAGGATGAAGAGTTAGATGTGGACAGATAAAATGATCATATATTGGCCAAGCCAATGTCTTGAGAGGTGTTGGTAACGTGGTAGAGTTGGGCGCCTTTTATAAGAGGGAGGAGGGGCATTCTTGGAATGTTATAAAATGATACTTTATTATATAATGAGTTTCAGATTTTAAAGGTCCCAAAATTATATATTTCAAGGATAATGTTATAAGAGTTAGAAAACCACCCATAAAATAGGTTTTTTACAATTTTATTTATTAGGTTTTACATTATCTTTTCATTTTATTTAAATCGTTAAATAATGATGTAAACGCTGCATCATCATGGTGTCATAAATAATTTAATTTATTTAATGTCTAAAAATAATAAAAAATTATCATGATGTTGGAAATATTTTTAGATTTATAATGAATTTTTATAGTAAAAAATATTACTTCTGTAATTCCATGTAAAAATTGTTTTAGTAAAACAATACATGTTTGTGACATTTTTATTTTAACTTTAAATAAAAAGTTATAAATGCCATTTTCTTACCCAAGTGGCTTCATGGGGTCCCCAAGTTGACCCATGGATCTTTATGGTCATCCATGACTTATCCAATAATGTTAGGACATGTTTTATGGTAATTTAATATTTTTATATCATTATTTTTACCTTAAATTACAATAATTACCTTTAATCGCGATTAATAAAACTGAAAAGTTTCTATTCACAAGAAATTATTTTCATCCCATTGAACGACATTTTACACACTAATGATAACATTGTATGTCGTATTTTTGAATATAAATTCCCAAAAGTGGTAAAGATTCTTTTAAACGAAAAAATAATTTTTTAACTACAACTTAGTGGTTTCACTATTCATCAAAAATTGAAGTTTTTCGGAAAAAGACCAAAAATTCATTTATGTTATATTTAATATTCCGAATTAAAAATAATTGATGTTTTAAAAAATTTAAAAAATTGAAAACATATAAGTATCATTAATTAATTTAATAATTAATTTTCGTTTTCAAAACAAATAGCGTGTTTTTATGAAACAATATATATCAACAGATTGACACTAGTTTAAGTCCAATTTCAAAGTAAAATTAATTCCAATGACCACTATTAGAATAAGTTGTAATAATATATTCTAATTGAACATTAAATCAATTAATATTTTAATATAATCATATAATTAAATTAGATTAAAAAGAGGTTATGAGCTAAAATACAACATTTTTCACTATTCTTTAAAAAATGAACTTTATCGGAAAAGTACCAAAAATTTACACAAAGTAAATTGTGGTGTCTCGATTCTAATGAAGAATTTTATTTGGTCCAATAAAATTTATTAGAGTGAAAAAAAAATATTTAATTAGGGTTCTCCATCAAAATAAGATAAGTAGACATTTCAGTTAACATTAGAGTATCTATGCCTAAAATTGAATTATTTTCATATTTTAAGACTTTATATTTTAACGAATAAATGTAAAAACATTTGACAATCAAATATAACCATATTTTAGTTATTTCTATTCATTCCCGCTAACACATCGGCTACATGATAACTAAAATTTAAAAAAATATTATTATATTACTTGGGTGCAACATAAGATTTCAAATAAACTCATTGTTGCGTATCGGGTATGCAATCAAACATAGCAACCCCTTTAAAGTAAAATTAATATTTAATTCGCAAATATTAATAAATATGAAAATGTATTATTCTTTATTTACCAGGGATGTTACATCCTTCCCCCCTTTTGGAAATTACGTCCTTGCAATTTTATTCACATATCAAAATATGTGTGGGTATTTAACCCTCATAGAATTTTCAGATTGCCTCGTTTGATCTTCAACCATATGGTTTTCCCACAAAACCTTTACCTACTGAATTACCTTATTCTGCAACACTTTCTTTCTTTGGTAAGAATCCAGACTGGTTGTTTTACATAATAGAGATTCTCTTCCAACTAAACTACCTCTGGCCTCAAAACATGAGATGTATCTGACATATAGTTTCTCAACATCAAAAAATGAAAAACATTGTGTACCTGAGATAAACTCGGAGGAAATGCCACTCGGTAAGCAACTAATCCAACTATCTCCAGAATTTTATATGGTCCAATGAACCTTGGACTTAGATTTCCTTTCTTACCAAATCCCATCACACTTTTCCATGGTAAAACTTTGAGAAAAACATGATCACCTACCTCGAATGATAGATCCTTCCTCCGGTTATCTACATAAATTTTCTTCCTACTATGAGATGTTCTCATGTGTTTCTGAATAAACTAAAATTTCTCTGCCATGTCTTCTACCAATTCTGGTCCCATCAGCTTCCTTTCACCCACTTCATCCCACAAAGATTGAGTTCGACACCGCTTCCCAAATAATGCCTCAAATGGTGCCATCTGTATACTAGAATTAAAATTTTTATTAAATGAAGACTCAACAAAAGAAAGATATTAGTCACAACTACCCTAATAATCCATCGAGCAGGAACACAAAATATCCTACAAGGTATAAATTGTTCGTTCTGACTGCCCATCTGATTGAGAATGAAATGTTGTGCTAAAATTTAATTCAGTACCAAACGATTTCTGAAGGACATTCCAAAAGTTAGAAGTAAACCTGGGATCACGAACAGATACAATAGAGAGGGGAACTCCATGGAACCTAAATATCACTTTAAGATACATTTGACAAAGTTGATCTAGAGAGAAATTATCTCAAATAGGATGGAAATGAGGATATTTAGTCAATCGTTCAACTATTGCCCACATTGTATTATTACCTCGAGATGTCTTTTGTAATCCCACAATGAAGTCAATGGATATATTTTCCTATTTCCACTATGGCACACGTAATGACTGAAGCATCCCTTTCAGTAACTAACACTCTGCTTTAACCTACTAACAAATCAAAAACTTCACAGTAAAATAAGTGATATCTCTTTTCATTCCATCCCACCAGAAATACTCGGGCAGATCTCTGTACATCTTAGTACTTCAAGGATGAACTGAAAATGGGGAATAATGAGCCTCACATAACAAATCATTATTCAACTTTGAATCACAAGTCACACATAATCTCTTCCCAAACCTAAAAACACAATCATTATCAATGTTAAATTCAGGAAACATACCCTTCTGAACAAGCTTTACCTTTTTCTGCAACCCACTGTCTTTCTTCTGCGCTTGCTTAATTCAGTCTAACAGAGATGACCGCACTGACAGCTGAAACAAAACAGAAGAAGTTCATTCACCAACAAATTATATTCCAATGATCATCAAATCAAAAAACAAATGATATCGTTCCAAACGTAGAATGTATAATAAAGAATTACTTTTTCTGTAACGACTCGAGAAACAATGTTTTGAATTTTGACAAGTTTGTTTTACAATGTCACCGTTATGTGAACAAACAATCAACTTATAAGGTAATAATAATAAAATGCATCAAATGAATGAAACCATTTTTTATTCAAATAAGTAACATCTCAGCTACAACGTCCACTGACCGAACAAGAAGATAAACTAACCAAAAATCCCAACTGAGAACTCGATTAGAATAATGGGGAGACCGCTTAAAACCACCAAGGGCCCAAGAATACGGTAGGGGTTTCGGGCATCCATCATAATGAACATGAGGATGGCCGATGCCGCTGCAACCATGATGAGCACCAAGGGAATCACACGAACCATCTCTTCCTTTCTCCTTTAGTCACATAGAGTGAGGGACACACCGAGACCAGACCCTTTATAAGCATACCAATCCGACCGTTGAACCCAAACAGCTATAAATATGACCGTTGGATTCTCCTATCCTCTATATTCTGATTCTGACCGTTGGAAATAAGAATGGATACCCCTAAAAGGTTCGGAATATTAATTATGAAATTTTCTCTAATGTTTAAGGAATGAAATCAATAATAATTTAATTTATTTATTTCTTGTTTTCCAAAAAATGTGAATTATGTTTTATGAAAATTAATATTATTATTTACTACACTTATTTTCTTAATTTTAACAAGTAAAATTTTATGTTGTAATTATATTAAAGCTGATTGGTTTTTATATGTGCTAACCCATGAGTTATATATATATATATATTGCATCAAATTAAATGATTCTTTTTCTCTAAATTAAAGGGCCATTATTACTTCAAATGTTTAAAACTTGGATTAACAGTTTTGGAAACTATGTCAAACTATGATTTCTTTTACATATGTGTTTTGTGGGGATGATATTTATATCAACACACTCTTATGTGTGATTAAATGTAGTTACGTTTAATAATACTCATTTAATTAAGAAAATTAAGGTAATTATCTAATAAAGGAAATTAAAATGTATATATATAAATATGCGATATGTTTTCATTAACCAATGTTTTTAATAATTGATCTTGATAATGTAATATTAAGTAATTAGTAATTACGGTTTAATAATAATAATGATAATATAATAAGGTTAATAAAAATTATTGATGTTTTAAAAATAAAATATATATATATTCATATATTAATATAATCATACATTTTGATTGAAGCATTATATAATTTTTATTGACCAACGATTTGTATTAAAATAATAAAATTTGGGTTAATAATTGATTTATTTAATAATATAAACAATGACTTAATAAATTAATAAGGATATTTTTTTAAAACATGATGAAAACGCATTTTATAAATGCCGCATCATCCCTGGCCCGTCCGATCTTTCTCCCCCCGATCGCAGCCGTCCATCCTTTTTAATGCCGCACTAATTCCAGGCCGTCCGATCATCTTCGGGTAATCCCGGCAGTCCACTTTTTCTCAGATTCTTCTCCTTCCTCACGTTCCGCGGCTTCGTCTTCCACACGTCATCGAACCAGTAGATCGTAGGGTGCCTTGTTTTCTCCTCTAGGCCGGTGAGTGGACCCGTGATGCCCCTGTATTTTCCACAGGTTGACACCGACATCGCCTCGGATACCCCGGGTCGATGTCTTCGTGTCGAGTTCTGTGTTTTTTTAAAACCCTGAGTTGCACCGAAGGCCAGACGTTTTGCACCCGAGCCTCTTTGATCCTTCTGACCACCAGACCTCATCGCTGAATCATTTCATCTCCTCCTATCCGAGCTAAGGTAAGAGAGAATTTTTGTTGTGGTTCTTGATTGAGTTTCAGTTTATATATATATACATATATATGTGTTATTTATATATGTATACATCCTCTTTTTATACAACCGGATTCACTTGCCTCATTTGTATCTTCCTCTCCTCCTCTCCAAACAACGTAAGGGGCATGTTTTATTTTTGTCTGGTTTTGTTTGAGTTTCAGTGTATATAAATATATATACATGTTATATGTGTATACATTCTCGGTATGTGTGAATCTGGTGCAAACCCAGATCCCGTGGATCTCCTTCTCAGCTTGAAGAACCGAATAGGAGTAAGGGAGAATCCTCTCCTTCGTTTCTTACCATTTCTATAAGCTTTTCAAAGTTATATAATCATGTTGCATAATTGTTTATAAGAATATACAGGACCATATAAACATGTTTATACCCGTTTTACATATTTCTTAGGACCGAATCAGAGAAGGGGAGGTCTTCTTGTTTTAATTTGTCACCCACTCCAGTGAATATACACGAATATATATATATATGTATATATACCTCATGCGTATGTGTGTACAAATATATATTTGTATTTTTACATATATATAAGATGATACATGCATATGTACACCCTTATTCCACATTTTTATAACCCTAAATTTTTTTTCGCCCATGAAAAAATGGAATTGTCGAATAATTGCATGAACATGTAAATCATGCAATTACTTGGCGAATAAAGATGTATATGTACATGTAATCATATAAATGTACATGTACATCAATGTTCATAAGGGATTAATTGGGCTCTTTCATTTTGTACATTATAACATGATAATTTATTTACTCAATAGCATATTATTTCAAGAAAAGTACCCAAAAACAATTTACATACATTTTTATATGTATGATGATGTTTAAAGGTCTTATGAATGTTAAGTTCATTCCTTTTATATATAAAGGAACCCCACTCGGTTTTGCAGACATTATTTTTGTTTAATGTATAACTTGGGAAATATTTTCAAGTATGGTTTAATGTGGTAAACTCATTCATATTTTTTGGTATATATATCATTATGTTGTCTTCAATTACAAGTTATTTATGATGTTTTCAATCATTACAAAGAAAAAGGGGTCATATTATTTAAAGTGCTAATAAAAGAGTTTTTACACAATTATATACATGGTTTCCCCCAATATGGACCTGATTACGCACATTGTATCCCTAACTGCATGTATGTTTACACAGTTTTAAATTAAACACCCACAATACCCATTTTATCAACATATGTGTAAGTTATGAATGACCTTGTTTTAACTGGGTATTATGATGTTGTGGAATGTTAAGTGTTTTTGTTTATTTCTTTAAAACCCATGTTTTCAATTGTTAAGTTAATTTCATATATATATGGATATTTAGCATGGAAGTCTCAGCTTTATTTATGATTGAACTGTCTTCATGTTATGAATATGTATGTGAAAATGGGGTTGATAAAGAATGTATGAAACCCTATGAATAAAACACCGTGTCAAGATATGTGAGGGATGTATTGGACTTACATGTGACGGGTGCGCCTGGAATTATATAGCGCTCCAATGCATTGGGTAAAGTACGAGTCTCATGAGAC
The DNA here is from genome assembly GCA_963277665.1 of Viscum album. Taxonomy (NCBI): domain Eukaryota; kingdom Viridiplantae; phylum Streptophyta; class Magnoliopsida; order Santalales; family Viscaceae; genus Viscum; species Viscum album. The sequence continues at coordinate 738,404,312 of OY728143.1, read as the reverse complement.
ATTATGTGCGACGGTATTGGCGGTTAGACTTGGCTTGTGCTACCATGGAAACAGTATTGGCGGTTAGCCTTTACCCGTTAAGTATATTATACGGTCTTGACGAAAGGTCTTGACAAAGTCCGACATGAAACATTCCCTCTACATGTGATGATAAATGGTCAACCAGAGGTTAGTTCAACTAACAGGACATCCACTAGTTGAAAATTCCCATGACAATGAAAATATATTTATGTGTCAAGAACTGAATTTCATGTGGTAAACTGTTAGAAGAACTGTATATGCTCATGAATCATGTTATGGATGTTTTCCCTGCTTAGTCACAATATTATTTTTAGAATTTAAGTAACCTTGTTTGAAGTTTTATGCATTGTCTATTCTTCATATGTTGCGCTCTCTGATCATGTTTACTCTAAATCTTATTTCAAGTACGTACTTCTCTGTGCAAGTGGTTTTCAAAAATGTTGTATTTAATGTTTTTAAGAAAAGATAATGTTTCGTTTTTAGCAAAGTGTTTTATTCTCTTCAAAAGGACTGCTTTGAGAAAACAATTTCTTAAAACGTTTTTAAAACCCCTTACTGGGCATATTTTCTCACCCTAATTTTATGTTTAAAATTTTTCAGGCATTGTTGGTACTAATGAAGTTTATCAGAAGCAGCTGGTTTCCCAGAATCTTGAGCCTCACGATCTTTTGTAGTAATGGGACATTATATTTTATTTGTAAATGATGTAATTAAATGTTAAGTATATCAAGTCTCATTAGGCACCCTGGGTTTGGGGGTCGCTACAGTTGGTAATTGATATGGCTCATTTCAACAAGGTGCACCTTCCTTTTCGGGAGCCTGCCTGATTAGAACTCCACAGTTAAGCGTGCTTGGCCTGGAGTAGTGATTAGGATGGGTGACTTTCTGGGAAGTTTCCCAGGGTGTGTGTGAGTGAGGTCAAAAGCACACTAGAAAAGAAAAGTGTTGGCCTATGTGGATTGTCATTAGTCAAATGACGCGTTCAGGCACTTGGGTGTACCCTGGGGTGGGCCCCATGTGTCTGCGGGGGAAACTGTTGGTACCTGGTGGGCCAGGACCTGACAGCCACGTTAACGCGGGGTGGTTGTACTGTCACCGGGACCCAGTTGTCACATTTGGTATCAGAGGATGGGTTCAGGAAACTCTGGAAAATGAGGTGATATAAATGTATTTCTATGACTGACTAAATAAAAATGTTATAACTTTCAGATGGCGGATGAAAATGTACCGACCAACCTACTTTCACACCCCATTGAGGCACTAGAGAACATTGTATCTCTAACTAGCCGTGAGAACTTTCTGAATTATGCTCAAATTCGCATGACGTGTAAGCACCTATATGACGTGTCAAACTCACCTAGGGTTCTTAGTCTTCACCGGGGATTGGGGATGGATTATCTCTTAATGATGATGACCCAATTTCCCTCTTATGCACATCGAGGAAAGTATCACGAGGGACTCTTCCGAGTGTTCACAACTGGTGGGGAATTTGGAACGATGCATGATAACCCTTTTCAAGAAGCTGCTGCTGCCGGAGACCTCCGAGCAGCTTACCTGTGCCTGATTTTGTACTACAGCTTCTGGGGTCAGTTATTGGACTTTGGAGTGTTGGAAGATGAGTCCACCCATTTATCTCTTAGGAAAGAGGTTTATACCGATGTTTCCCAACTCCATACTCCTCACTCTAAACTCAGGAGGCGTCATAAATGTTCCGATGAGTTTAGTCCTATCTGTTCAGCCTGTGTGTGGTTTGAAGAGTTAGGATGTTTTGCCACTCTTTGTGGTGTACGTCTAGTAAACTCAGGATTTGTCATGTAAAATTTTGCATAAATGGAAGTTTCATGTTTCCTTTAATTTCTCTACCTTATCATTGTTATAAAGAGTTTCCTTTCGATTTTTTTCAGATGGCTGGTCAAACGAACTTCTCCTCACTACCCGATGAGCTAATGGATGTCATCTTGATTAGGTCATGTAGAGTGGATTATCCATCCTTTCTCCACCTGCGAGGGTCCTTCCAGCATTTTCTTAATATAGAAAACGGTCCTGAGATTCTTCGGTTATGTCAAGAGGATGATCGTGTCTTTCATCTCGTTTCCACTGCTCAACTCCCCTGCTACAGGCGAAAGGGAAGGTAATTTGAAGGCCTATTCTAGTGTTTTACACTGGCACAGAACTTCTCTGCCAGAGCGTGCTTCCTCGTAGCCGCCCAGGATGGCAAGCTTAGTGCAACCTATATGTTCCAAGTCTTGAATCTCAGTCTCCTCGACCGCATCGTTCCTCTCGACTACCTCGAGCGTGATGTGGCCCGTAGAGTTATCAAGGAGTTTATCTACTCATACGTTTCTGAGCATTTCACCGCACGAGCCTCCCTTTGGAAGCCCGTGTGCAGTACGCATGAGCAGGAGTTCAAGGCGTACTGTTCGAAGTGCATCTGGACTAGGGAAACATAAGGGATTTGTGCCAACTTTGGGATCCCGTTAACCGAGCCAGATCCACTGTTTCGGTAATGATTGTACGTATGGAGTTTCAGTTTTTTTTTCTTTTTATGATAGAATTGCGAGGGCGCAATTCCTTGAAGGGGGAAGTAATGTAATGACCCGAGAAACCATGTTTTGAATTTTGTCATGTTTGTTTTACAATGTCACCGTTATGTGAACAAACAATCAACTTATAAGGTAATAATAATAAGATTCATCAAATGAATGAAAGCTCTTCTTTATTCAAATAAGTAACATCTCGGGTACAACCTCCACTGACCGAACAAGAAGATAAATTAACCAAAAATCTCAACTAAGAACCCGATTACAATAATGGGGAGACTGCTTAAAACCACCAAGAGCCGAAGAATGCGGTAGGGGTTTCGGGCATCCATCATAATGAACATGAGGATTGACAAAGCCAATGCAACCGTGCTGAGCACCAACGGAATCACACGAACCATATCTTCCTTTCTCCATCAGTCACCTCGAGTGAGGGACACCCTGAGACTAGACCCTTTATAAGCATACCAATCCGACCGTTGAACCCAAATGACTATAAATATGACTGTTGGATTCTCCTATCCCCTATGTTTTATTTTTGACAGTTGGAAATAAGAATGGCATACCCCTGAAAGGTTCAGAATGTTAATTATGAAATTTGCTCTAATGTTTAAGGAATGACATCAATGATAATTTAATTTATTTATTTCTTGTTTTCCCAAAAATGCGAGTTATGTTTTATGAAAATTAATATTATTATTCACTACACTTATATTCTTAATTTGAGCATGTAAAATTTTATGTTGTAATTATATTAAAGCCGATGGGTTTTTATATGTGCTAACCCTTGAGTTATATATATATATATATATATGTTTCATCAAATTAAATGATTCTTTTTCTCTAAATTAAAGGGCTAATATTAATGCAAATGTTTATAACTTGGATAAACAGTTTTGGAAACTACGTCAAACTATGATTTCTTTTACTTATGTGTTTCGTGGTGATGATATTTATATCAACCCACTCTTATGTGTGATTAAATGTAGTTACGTTTAATAATAATTTTTTAATTAAGAAAATTAATGTAATTATCTAATAAAGGAAATTAAAATGTATATATATAAATATGTGATATGTTTTGATTAACCAATATTTTTAATCATTGATATTCATAATGTAATATTAAGTAATTATTAATTAAGGTTTAATAATAATAATGATAATATAATAAGGTTAATGAAAATTATTAATGTTTTAAGAATAAAATATATATATATATAGTCATATATTTATATGAATATACGTTTTGATTGAATCATTATATAATTTTTATTGACCAATGATTTGTATTAAAATAATAAAAGTTGGTTTAATAATTGAATTCATCAGTAATAAAAACAATGATTTAATAAATTAATAAGGATATTTTTATTAACTTTCTAAAACCACGTTTTATAAACACCACATCATCCCTGGGCCGTCCGATCTTCCTCTCCTCGATCGCAGTCATCCATCCTTTTTAATGCCGCCCCAATTCCAGTTCGTCTGATCATCTTCGGGTAATCCCGACCATCCACTTTTTCGCGGATTCTTCTCCTTCCTCGCATTACACGGCTTCGTCTTCCTCACGTCGTCGAACCAGTAGAGCTTAGGGTGCCTCGTTTTCTCGTCTGGGCCGGTGAGTGGACCCGCGCGGCTCCCTTCTTTTCCACATGTTGACACCGACTTCGCCTCGGATACCCGGGTCGACGTCTTCGTGTTGAGTTCTGTGTTTTTTTAAACCCTAAGTTGCACCGAAGGCCGGAAGTTTTTCACCCTAGCTTCTTTGATCCTTCCGACCACCAGACCTTGTCGCTGAATCGTTTCATCTCCTCCTCTCCGGCTAAGGAAAGGGATAAGTTTTGTTGTGGTTCTTGTTTGAGTTTCGGTTTTTATATATATACATATATATATATGTGTTCTGTATATATGTATACATCCTGTGTTTATACAACCATATTCACTTTCCAACTTTGTATCTTCCTCTCCTCCTCTCCGAACAAGTTAAGGGGAATGTTTTATTTTTGTGTAGTTTTGTTTAAGTATCGGTGTATATAAATATATATACATGTTATATGTGTATACATTCTCGGTATATGTGAATCTGGTGCAAACCCAGATCTTGTGGATCTCCCTCTCAGCTTGAAGAACCGAATAGGAGTAAGGGGAAATCCTCTCCTTCGTTTCTTACCGTTTCTATAAGATTTGAAAAGTTATATAATCATGTTGTATAATTGTGTATAAGAATATACAAGACTATATAAACCTGTTTATACCCGTTTCATATATTCCTAGGACCGAATCAGAGAAGGGGAGGTATTCTTGTTTTAATTTTTCACCCACTCCAGTGAATATACATGAATATATATATGTATATCTACCTCATGTGTATGTGTGTACATATATATATTTGTATTCATACATATATATAAGATGATACATGCCTATGTACACCCTTATTCCACATGTTTATAACCCTAAATTTCTTTTCGCCCATGAAAAATGGAATTGTCTAATAATTGCATGAACATGTAAATCATGCAATTACATGGAGCATAAAGATGTATATGTACATGTAATCATATAAATGTACATGTACATCAATGTGCATAAGGGATGAATTGGGCTCTTTTGTTTTGTACATTATGAAATGATAATTTATTAACTCAATAGAATATTATTTCAAGAAATGTACCCAACAAAAATTTACATATATATTTATATGTATGATGAAGTTTAAAGGTATTATTAAAGTAAAGTTCATTTCTTTTATATATAAAGGAACCCCACTTGGTTTTCCAAACATTATTTTTGTTTAATGTATAACTTGGAAAATGTTTTCGAGTATGGTTTAATTTGGTAAACTCATGCATTTGTGTAGGTATATATATCATTATATTGTCTTCAATTAAAAGTTATTTATGATGCTTGCAAACTTTACAATGAAAAGGGGCCATGTTATTTAAAGTGATAATAAAAGAGGTTTTAGACAATTATATACATGATTTCCCCCAATATGGACCTGATTACGGACATTGTATCCCTAACTGCATGTATGTTTACACAGTTTTAAATTAAACACCCACAATACCGATTTTATCAACATATGTGTATGTTATGAATGACCTTGTTTTAACTGGTTATTATGATGTTGTCGAATGTTAAGTGTTTGTGTTTATTTCCTTAAAACCCATGTTTTCAATTGTTAAGTTAATTTCTTATGTATATGGATTTTTAGAATGCAAGTCTCAGCTTTATTTATGATTGAGCTTTCTTCAAGTTATGAATATGTAAGTGAAAAGGAGGTTGATAAAGAATGTATGAAACCCTATGAATAAAAGACCATGTCAAGATATGTGAGTGATGTATTGGACTTACATGTGACGGGTGTGCCCAGAATTATATAGCACTCCATCGTATTGGGTAAAGTATGAGTCTCATGAGACATTATGTGCGACGGTCTTGGAGGTTAGACTTGGCTTGTGCTACCATGGAAACGAGTTTGGTGGTTAGCCTTGACCCGTTAAGTATGTTATACGGTCTTGACGAAAGGTCTTGACAAGGTCCAACATTATACATTCCCTCTGCATGTGATATAAATGGTCAACCGGGGGTTATTTCAACTAGAAGGACATACCCTAGTTGAAAATTCCCATGACTATGAAAATATATTTATTTGTCAAGAACTGAATTTCATGTGGTAAACTGTTAGAAGAACTGTATATGTTCATGAATCATGTTATGAATGTTTTTCCTGTCTTAGTCATAGAATTCTTTTTAGAATTTAATTAACCTTGTTTGAAATATTATGCATTGTCTATTTTTCATATATTGCGCTCTCTGATCATATTTACTCTAGAGCTTATTTCAAGTACATACTTCTCTGTGCAAGTGGTTTTCAAAAATGTTGGATTTCATGTTTTTAAGAAAAGAAAATGTTTCGTTTTTAGCAATGTGTTTTATTCTCTTCAAAAAGACTACATTGAGAAAATGTTTTCTTAAAACGTTTTTAAAACCCCTTACTTGGCATATTTGCTCACCCTGCGTTTTTGTTTAAAAAATTTCAGGCATGGTAGGTACTAATAAAGTTTATCAGAAGCAGCTGGTTTCCCAGAATCCTGAGCCTTGTGATCTTCTGTAGTAATGGTACATGATATCTAATTTGTAAATGGTGTAATGAAATGTTAATTATATCATGTCTCATTAGGCACCTTGGGTTTGGGGGTCGCTACATTTTCGACTCAAAGCATCAGCCACATTATTTTCTTTCCAGGATGGTAATGAATTGTACAATTTTAATCCTTGATTAATTCCATCCATCTCCTCTATATCATGTTCAATTATTTTTGAGTGAATATATACTTTAAACTTTTGTGATCGTTATGTATTTCACTCTTTACTCCATACAAATAATGCCTCCAAATTTTTAGAGTGAAAACAATATAAGCTAATTCCAAATCATGTGTATGGTAATTTAACTCAGGAGTTTTCAATTGACCTGAAGCATAAGCAATTAACTGATCAGTATGCATAAGGACACTGCCAAGTCCCTACAACGAAGAATCACTGTAGATAACAAACTCACCATTCATGGAAGGGAGTCCCTAAACTGGAGTATTCACCAATCATATTTTCAATTACAGAAAACAATCATCACATTCTTTCGTACAGATAAACATAACACCCTTCCGAGTTAGCATAATCATTGGAATATATAACAATTAAAAATTGTCAACAAACCTCCGGTAATAACCTGTCGAACCAAGATAACTACTAATCATGGTTACATTTGTTGGTCTTGGCGATTCTTCAACAACTTTTGTTTTAGCAGGATCAATAGTTATGCCATTTTTTGAAACAATGTGACCAAGGAAAGAAATTTTTTGTAACCAAAACTCACACTTGGGGACTTTTCCAAACAGTTTATTTTCTTTCAAGGTTTATAAGATAACCCTTAAATGACATTCATGCTCCTCTTTACTTTTAGAAAACACCAAAATATCATCAATGAAAACAACCAATAACTTATCCAATATCTCATGGAAAATTCTATTCATAAGTTCCATGAATACAACAAGTTCATTGGTTAACCCAAACGGAATAACTACAAATTCATAATGGTCATATCTAGTACGAAACACAGTCTTCGGAACATCTGATTCTTTTACATTCAACTGATGGAACCCCGACCTCAAGTCAATCTTCAAAATATACTGAGCTCCCTGGATGTGATCAAACAAATCATCCATATGAGGAAAAGGATACTTGTTATTAATAGTGATGTTATTCAAGGCTCTATAATCAATGCAAAGTCTCATTGAACCATCATTCTTTTTAAAAACAAAACAGAAGCATCCCATGGTGATGTGCTAGGTCAAATGAAACCTTTATCTAATAACTCCTGCAATTGCTTCTTTAACTCTAAAAGATCAACATGAGCCATTAGATAAGGGTGTTTTGAAATTGGATTAGATTCAGGAACTAAGTCAATAGTAAATTCAACTTCCTTATCATGAATAATACCAGGAGACTCGTCAAGAAAAACATCTTGATACTCATTTACCATTAGCACAACATTAATCTAAACAGTTCCATTATTTTCGACAATATATTCAAGATAAAATTCATTTGCATCTTTTACTAGTTTCTCAACTTCCTTTTATGTTGTCAAAAGCAAGGGTTCATTCTTGTACACAAACTGTAAATCATTTTGAAAATAAACCTCTTTAGCTCTGTAGTCAATCTTATCATGATAAACAGAAATCCAATCCATGCCCAAAATAATATAAAACTCTACTAGAGGAAAACCAATAAGGTTTCTAGGTATATTCTTTATGCACACAAGTATTAGAAGGTTCTTATAATGTCTTTTTGTCTCAATGTTTCTTCCGGGTGTTTTCACCATATGTTTAGGATTTATATCTTGAGTTGGAATTCCCAATTTACTAGAAAAACTTCTCAGAAATGAATGAATGTTTAGACCTTGAATCAAACAGCACATTAGAAAAATCTAAAAAAAACAGTTTACCTGATACTACATCATTGGATGGCCCAACATCTGCTGAAATAGTTTCAAAGGATTTCACCACCCCTTTCTATTTGTAGTCTGGCTGCTTTCCCCTAGTTGAGTTCTTCGTTGGACACTCATTTGTATAATGACCCATTTCATTACACATAAAACATATTACTGCTAGATTTTCATTGCCTTCTTGATCATATTACTTATAGTTATGAGCAATATGACCAGACATACCACACCAAAATCACTTTCAAGATATGGATAAACATTCTCCAGGATGCATTTTAACACACTTCTCATAGGATGTATATTTGGTTTTCTTACCTCCTTGCTTCTATGATGAATTCTTCCCCTTTTCCTACTAACTGGACCTCCAATTCTTTTGTTTGTCAAAGAACACCTGATCATCAGAAAACTCCATTTCCTCCTTTTCCGTACATCAAACCAGTTTTTTCATAACATTTGAACTCACGAGAAGCTAAAGACCTTCAATACTTTGGCTTTAACCCCGAGTAAAAACGGTTGATTTTACTATCAAGATCTCATTTGAAATTTGGAGCATACCTTGCCAGTCGAGTGAACTTTGCTTCATAATAAGCCACAAAATCATCCTCCTGTCTCAATTCAAGGAATTGTTTTTCCATCCAAAGACGAACCAACTTAGGAAAATATTTCTCAAGAAACATACCTTTGAATTTATCTTAGTGATGATCATCAATCTCATCACTATCCCTGGTATTTTTCATTATAGACCACCACTAATCAGCTTCACATTCAAAATGATAAATAGAAAGACTAACCATTTTATGTTCTGAACACCCCATGACTTCAAAAATCTTCTCCAGTGATTTAATCGACCCTTCTACTAGCACAAGGTCAGATGATCCTCTGAATGATGGGGGATGTTGCCACATGAAATGTTACACCACTGACTTGTTCCTCTATGGTTGATCTAGTTGATCTCATGTATGGATACCACCACCATTTACAGCCTGAATCAAGTATTCCATCACTGCAACAAACTGTTCAGTTCTGATTCCGACCATCTCAGGTTGCTGATTTGGAAGGTTTTCTTCCTCCTGATTTCGTCCCAACATAGCTGCCTTTTTTCCTCTATGGAAAACCATTCTGGACACAGAAATATCTTAGGCGAAGTAACATGGTAATCTATAAATGATATATCATTTCAATCTTACCATAAATTAATTTTTAAATTTAACAGTTTTCTAACTCCTAAATATGTCTAAACCGACCTCTGATACCAACTACAAGGCCCCGTCATTAAACATTACTTATTATTGAATTAAAGGAATAATTCACATTGAGGATCTTTTCAGGTTTATATTTTTAGAGAATTGGATTATAACTATTACATCTCAAAAGATTACATAGTAGACACTTCTACAAAGTTTCCTTTTTTACAAAACCTGAAATCATAAAAAAAGTGTCATGTCTAGTTCCATGTTTAAGACAACATGAATTTTCCATGATCCCATCCTTGACCCTATTCTAGATTATTTCATGTGAAAAAAATTTCAAAAAAACTTGCGGTGATCATAAAAAGATCAGTAAGGGATATACAACGAAGGAAAACTGTTAGTTTTTCAAAACATCAAGTAAACCATGAATACTTAGTCAATATAACACATTTCCCCTTTAAGAAGTAGTAAATACTCTTCACTGAATAAAAGATCATTACATACCATTTTTTAACCAAAATATTACCATAAAACCCATATAAATAACACATAATAGATAAAGGTAACATGGGACATAAACATACTTAAATGGAATAACCATACAGTCAACTTCCACAGATATCACTAAACAGAATACCCATACATCTGACTTCCATACCAAATTCATTGGAGGTTATAACATAAAAACTCATCCTGGTATTCATGGCACCACCCGTCATATGGTTTATCATGTATCCACCTTTCAAATGTCCAAGTACCATTATAAAAACATAAGACTTAAAACAAATATAATGGAAAGAAAACATTTCCACATTTCAATAAAAATATATCAATTAAATAAATTGACATATAAAATCCATTATAAAAACCATTTTCAATACCAAAATACACAAAAGAGTATATGGTATTTATTTCATTTTGAAAACATTACGACATGTTGAGGAAGCCAAAGACCAAATAATACTCGTGGTGGCGGAAAAGGTCGTTTTCACCACGTACATTAAAGAAATATTCCTTTTTTTCTTTTAGTAAAATGCTTCGTAGAAAAAAGATTCCATTTTAAGTAAATGAAAATTAAAATGTGTTTTATACAGCATATAAAAGAATGTCTTGTATTAGAACAAAATATGCCTCAATGAAAGGAGATTGAGACGAAGTCCCTTACCTCGTGTCTGACTTGACCCTATTGCTCTTTAATCTCATGAATAATAAACTAAAGTTAATTTATATTTTCTTAATAACATTTTTCATGTTTATTATTACTTTTTTATATCTTATTTCCATGTTATAAACATTATGTAATAATTTAAGTTAATAAATATTGTTTTGTCAATATTTAGTACTTAATTCAAAAATAGACTTCTTACAATTAAATGTTGGTTATGTGGTCAAAGTTTCATTATATCTAGAATGATATTAATGATTTGGATATCATATATATCATAAATATCCATCATAAACATTTATTTATAATATTACATAACATTTACACGTAAGAAATGAAATGCACCGTTAATGGAGAGTGTAAGCCGTACGTACGCATGAACACTACTTTCATTTCTATTTCCTATTAATGGAGTAAAATCATAATGATATAAAGGTATATTCTAATTCCACTATAATATCATATATAATATCATTAACTCCATCCTTTATACATCCCACATATATCATTAACGAATAAAATCACTTTGAGGGGGCGGTAGTCCGCAATTCCTAAAATGAAATTATCCCGTTTAACCATAATGGAAACCATAAAGGTCTTCCATAAATGAAAAATAAAGAAGAATAAGGAAAAAATAAACATAATATATATCATATATAAATATAGTTACATATTAATGGCCAACATTAAAGGTGTTAAAGGAAGATTGAACAATCATCGTTTCGTGATGCAGAAATTCACCAACCACATAAACATGATGTTCTTTAACCATTAGACTGAGGTGTGTGTCTGTGTAAATAATATCCGTAAAATAAAAACATCCTACTATATTTAAGATACTGATGTTGTTACAAAAGAATGTTATAAGAAGAGTTTAGGGGGATGGGGAAGTAAAATAAAACAAAAGAACACAAGTGATTACATTAACTTTAAATCGGGAAACTCCTCTTGGGTTGAACCAAAAGGGTTTCTTGAAGAGATTTCTCCCTAAGGTATGTCTTTTAGGATGATTATAAGAATTTGGATAGATAAAATGAGCATATATTGGCCAAGCCAATGTCTTGAGAGGTGTGGGTAAGGTGGTAGAGGTGGGGGCCTTTTATAAGAGAGAGGAGGGGCAATCTAGGAATGTTATAAAATGTTACATTATTATTTAATGAGTTTTGGATTTTAAAGGTCCCACAATTATATATTTCGAGGGTAAGGTGATAATATTTTGAAATACACCCTTACAATAGGTTTTTTACAAGTTTAGGTCTTATATTTTACATTATCTTTTCATTTTATTTAAATCGTTAAATAATTATGTAATCGCTGCATCATCATGGTTTCATAAATAATTTAATTTATATAATGTCTAAAAGTAATAAAAAAATCTTGATGTAGAAAATGTTTTTAAATTTAAATTGAATATTTATTGTTAAAAATTTGAATTTTATAACTCCATGTAAAAAATTGTTTTAGTAAAACAATACATGTTTGTGACATTTTTATTTTAACTTTAAATAAAAAGTTATTAATGTTATTTTCTTACCCAAGTGGCTCCATGGGGTCCCCAAGTTGACCCATGGATTTTATTTGTTTTCCATGACTAATCCATTATGTTCAGGACATGTTTCGAGGTAATTTCATATTTTTATAACATTATTTTTACCTTAAATTACATTATTTACCTCTAATCACGATTAACAAAACTTAAAAGTTACTATTCACCAAAAAATTATTTTCATCCCATTGAACCATATTTTACACACTAATGACAAAAATGTATGTTGGATTTTTGAAATTCGATTCACAAAAGTGGTAATGTTTCATTTAAACAAAAAAATCAGTTTTTTTAACTTCCACTTATTGGTTTCACTATTCCTCAAAAATTGATGTTTGTCAGAAAAATTCCAAAAATTAACCGTAATCTATATTTAATATTCAAAATTCAAAAATGAATTCTATTTTACAAAATTAAAAACATATAAGTATCATTAATTAATTTAATAATTAATTCCCAATTTCAAAACAAATAGCGTGTTTTTATGAAACAATATATATCAAAAGATTTACACTAGTTGAAGTCCAATTTCAATGTGAAATTAATTCCAATGATAACAATTGGATTAAATGGTAAAAATATATACTAATTTTACTTTAAAACCAGTTAAAAAGATAATCTAATCATATAAATAAATTATATTAAAAAGAGGTTTTGAATTAAAATACAACATTTTTCATTATTCATTAAAAAAGATTCTTTATCGGAAAAATACCAAAAATTTACACAAAGTAAAATTTGATGTCCTGATTCTAAAAAAGAATTTTATTTGTTAAATATAATGTATAAGAGTGACCAAAACTATTTTTAATGAGGGTTCGCCAACAAAAGTAGATAAGTCGACCTTTTAGTGAATACTAGAGTATCTATGCCTAAAATTGAAATCTTTTCTTATTTTAAGCCTTTATCTTTTATCAGATAAATGTAAAAACATTTGAAAAACTTATATAATCATATTTTAGTTATTTATATTCATTTCCACCATTACAACAGCTATGTGTTAACTACCATTTAAAATATTATTATTATATTGCTAGTGTGCAACTTAAGATTTCAAAGAAACTCGTTGTTGCGTATCGGGTACGCTATCGAACATAGAAACCTCTTTAAAGTAAAATTAATATTTAACTCTCAAATATTAATAAATATTAAAATGTATTATTCTTTATTTACCTAGGATGTTATAATACATCTTCAAAATATATTATATGACACATGTTTGGGAGGAGCTGTCCAACAAATGAGGAAAGTCTATGTTCCCTGAGATATGTTTTTCCTATTGGATTCCAATTTTATTATTGGTCAATTGAATTTTCTTTGTTATATTTTATTTATATTTTTTTAAAAAAATCTGATTTTATCTCTTGGACAAAAATAATAATGAAAAATATATTCATGGATACTGTTATAATTTTATGATTCACGTTTTATTCGCATGGTTGCTTATAATTTGTTAAATTGATTTGATATATGGCTCGATGATTTAAATATGTTTCATTATTTAATATATATATATATATATATATAAGTTTTTATATTAAAAATCTACATTATAATTTCATTTAATCATACTGAGTCTTTTGATTATTGATAATATAGATATTTAATTCACATTATGCTAAGTCATTATTTTTCTGTTTAATAAAATTAAAAATGAATCGTAGATATTTTTTCCTATATAACACAAGTAGGACTTGATATTTTAAATGATTGTATGGGGATAGATTGATCCCATATTTTAAATCCTATATTATAAGCTAAATAAATTATGGTAGAATATTATTCATATATTCCATTTCCATATTATTTTTTCCAAGAATATTTATTATTACATGTTATGGGGTGTGTGTTTGGCATTGTAGTCAAATGATTCCATGATTAAAAATGATAGAGTGTAGAAGGGGGAGTGAACGATGCCAAAATAAATAGATGAAATAAATAATGTTGTTGTTCTATATAATGAAATATATGTTCATATTATAGATATTCTGTTGTGAGTCATGCATCCAATGGTTATAGTTACTATATAAGTTGTACCCTTCTTATGGAAACTGATGAAAGAGATTTTAGATGTAGATTCCTAAATTGATAATAGGGAATGGTAATCCCTATGTAGTTGATTTTTTGAATATTATAGTCATAGATTCTTTATATGTATTTTATGTCCCCATAATGGAGGTTGATACTATACATTTATATGATTTGAAGTCTACAAAAGTAGGTTTTTGATATTTTGATCCTTGAAAATCATCACATGTTTTTTCAAGTAGGTATTCCAAGAAATGAAGTCATTTAAATTCCTAAAGGATGGTAAAATCACTAGGGGGAGATTTTTTTCCCTATATAACAACGCATCAGTTTTTATTGGATGTAATTTCTCACAAAGATACATCATAACTTCATTCTAGTGACTCTGAGTATAGATAGGGATTGGTAGTTTATATACAAATTAAAAGGAGTTTTGTTGGTGATAGATTATATTGAGAACCCTACTAAACTACTAAAATTTTCCCTACTATAGAATATGATTATATTAATTGGTCTATAAATTTTGAGAATGGTTTTCAGTATGAGGTTCAAGTAAAGAATAATGTTTACAATATCTAATATCTTCCTAATGATATAAACTATGACCAATTACTATGAACATCATGGATCGAGAACCCAAGGTGGTAGATTATTTATTTCTCCTATGGGAGGAAGATTAACAAATTGTTATTTTCATGGAAGGATATAAAATTTTGTACATAGTTTTACTTTATACACATTAATTTAGATTAATGTGGATAGATAATAAACTTATAGATGATCATCCCGAATACAAAACAATTTTCTAGTTACAAAGTATCGAGATATGGATTTATGAATGTGTTATGGATGATGCCAAATGCTGGTAGTTGGAGATCTACTTGACCTTCATTCAGGGTGGAAAAGAGTATACTCAAGGGAAGTTGCAGAAACAATTGAAGATTAGTGGTCATAATTGAACATAAGTGGGATATATTGGAGTATATATAGGATAGTTTTATAATGTTCATCCTTATTCAATGGAAAATAATTTTAAATTTTTTATTGTTCTTGGTTTGATCTTAGTAAATTATTTTTTTATATTCCAAGATTTAAATATGCCAATCCCACCCCCATCATATTTGACCTGTTTATATATTTATTGTGAATATCCATTTATTTTATATATTTAGTGATATTGATCAAAACATTGTTTAGTATTTGATCAAGTAGAATTAGCTAGTATTGGGAACTCTTCATTAATTTTTTTGATAAAATATTACTATTGTGTCTCTTTATTGTGATGATGATCATATATTACCTAATTTTTTAGAAAAAATATATAATATATTATCATTACTACATCATCTACAAGAGTCTAGGGTTTTTATTTACGTCCATTTTGTAAAATAGTATATCCATTAATGCTTTTTATTACCCGACCATAAGTATTTCATCTTAATTTTAGCTAAATTGTTTTATCCTATAATTAGATAATGGGTTATTCAAGAGGGTTTTTATCCTTCAATGGATTATTTATTTATTTATTATTTTATTTATAATTTCTTGTGGGGTTTTACCCAATTGTGGGTTGATTTTTTTATTTATCTCATTCTTGGTTTATAAAACATCTCTATTATTCCTTACCAAATGCCTCTTCTATAACTGAATGATCAAATGCATCAGATAGAGTACATAGAGTAGAAGTGACATATATGTCTAATTACATATCATTGGGGTTCTCTATTGATAATATACAATAATGAATATGGATATATAATGCTGTGAATTTACTATCATATGGTAAACCATATGACATTAAAAATCAATTTCCTCATATGAAATATTTATTTTATCATGTTTTTGTCGAAAAATTATTACCTTAGATTTATATAATATCATGATATAGTTAGTTGAGTGTTGGACCATTAGACATAACCTAAACTACCTATAGGAGTACATAAAAACTGTATGAGTACATATTTATGAAATATATTCTAGTGAATAAATAATAACAATTTATATAAATAATGAATCAAAATTTACAGCAGTATCTTTATAGAATAGTGTTCCTTTTTTGTGATATTATCCTATATTATATATTAACAGAGTAGTACTTATGATATCTAAAAATTCAATGGGGTAAAATTTTGGAGACCATCATACATAAGCTAAACTACCTTCATGAGTAGTTGTAAACTATACATGTACATGGAGATGTACTGAAGCATATGGAATTCACTGACATTATTAATTTAAATAAAAATGCATGTGTTCGAATAATATTTAAATGACATCATGGTAATTTTTTATAATGATATTCTCATGTATTCAAATGTTATAGAAGAAATCACTATGAACATAAAAATATTATTTGGGAACAATTTGAGATCATAATAATATGAAAAAATTAAAAAAATTCATACTTGTATAGACTGTGTATAATTATGGGGGAACATTATATCTAATGATTCATGTATCATTAGTCCTTTAGAATATGTAGTATGTTGTTTCATGGGGGTCATAGTAGAAGGTTTTTATTATTTTAAACTTTTTTGTTTTTTTATAGATAATATATGTGATTTAATTTAGATCTGTCTCATTTTGGATGAATTAATCATATGCCTAACCAATAATGGGGAATTCTTATTTGGATAGAAGATTGTGAATGTCAATTTTGGGAGTTGATGGGAGGGCTGTTGAAAATAATTATTCTTACCATACAAGATAAATTCAATGAGTATACCTTGTACTACGATTCAGTAGGATACACAATACTTGATGTTTTGATACAGGAATGCTATATGGTTTCTTATTGATCATGGAAGTGGAGGCCACATGAGAAGAACTATCTGATCAAATAATATAATATAATAATTTTTACAACTTTATTTTCAATTCCATCACTTGTTCTAAAATATATTTTTTTCATAGCTTTCTCTTGGTTTTCTAGTGTTTTAGTTTTGAAATTTAGATGTCTCTTGGGTTGATGATCTATGACCTTTTTCTGGAGGCTATTTTATGATACATGGCCTCCTCTTTTGTAAATAGTGTTTTATGATGTTATGGTGTTTTTGAGTTAGATAGGGGACACTCCTAGTGACACCACTTGTGGGGTACGTTGATGAAGTTGTTTGTACCCTTGATTTGGATGAGTCTTGGGGTAAAGGGATGGTTTGAATTTGGGGATTATTTCCCCATATTCATGGCCTTCCTTTCCCCCTTGGTTTTTTGCTTGGACCCCCCCCACCCTAAATTAGTGGAGAATGGATGGTTTTTGTGTGGCCATAATAGGATGCACGGTTTGGCCGCACTATTCCAAACCTTACAGCCAAACTGTGCATGGGTGTCCAGGTCCTTAAAAACATTTTGAATTTCCAACATTTCCCATCTAAAAGAATCCAAAATCCTCCCCATTCTTCCCAATTTTGTGCCCTTCCACTTTGGTGAGCCTCCACAGTCTCTCCACCTCTATTGAACCTCATCATTGACGAGTTTTTTAGGGGAAACATCATAATTGTGAAACTATGTCATTATATCTTTGATTTATTCCATTTCATTAAGATTTTTTACATTCTATCTATATGTTCCTCTTGTATAGTAGCTAGGGCTCATAACTAGGGTGTATCCGATTGTCTTTTGGTAAAATATTATGGTCTAGGGAAGGATTTATCTCTCATGTAATGCAGTAGTAGTGTGTTTGATGTTTCACAAAATGTTTTGACGGATTCGATACTTTCAGTAAGTGATTCCATGTGTAACCACATTATTATGAGTTAGCTTTCTTAGTTTATTAATTTATCATGTTTCTAATCTATTGTGTGAGATGTGAGAACTATTTCTGATGGATTGGTTTAAAAGTTAAATTTTATAGTTTCCTTTTAGCATGAAATTGGGTCCTTTTCCTGTGTAACTATTAGGGTATATTGTGTGTGTATTTTAAAACATATAAAAGTTATTTATTTGTGTTAAGAAGGGATTCCAATTCTGGTTTGTTAATACCTTAGTGTCATGTGGGACTTGAAGGGTTTTTTAAATGGGTTTATTCCATGTCATGGCTCAAAGGACGTTCCCGACCCCCATGGGATGGAACAGGTTCCCAGGTGTTATAAAATGAAATTGGAAATGATTTTCTAAGTTTATAAGAATACAAAAACAAACAAGTCCAATTAAACAAACCTGTTTTGTTCAAACAAAATCATCTTTTACAAAAATTTAGAACTGAATTTAATAATTTAAAAAAATATGTAAAGGCCATTTAAAAGGCACACAGAGAAAAAAAATAAATCATATGAACCTCTAAATGGAAAGAGGCACTTCCCTTAAGACATCTTCACATCACAACATCATAATGGGCCACAAAAATACCAAACTGTTGGCAGAAAAGTTGTACGCAATCCTATGACAAAAATAACCAAGTTCTATAACAACCAAAGGTGTATGTAGGGTGTGAGACAATGCATTGTAGGATACCACCATTAAGAGATTCAACGTGATAATCTTTCAAATATGAAAATGTTGAATTTTTTCATAACATTAAAAAAAGTAACAATTTCTAAATGTTGCAACATTAAATAAAAATTGTTTTCAAGAGGGCCATTTTAAAGAACCACACACATTAAAATAAAATACGAAGGCTAGTTAATTCTTCAATCAAATATACTATATTCTAATGGAATTTATAAATAATCTAATGATCATAGCTAACAGGAAAAACGCCTTAGAAACTAGCTCACTATGGGTCCCAGGTACCTCGTACCTTGGTGAAAGTATCCATCACAAAATCCATTCTCATGGCCACCAGACACTAGTAGGGATCCTACCCATTACGAGGTGATCCTTTAAAAACTTCATTATCATATTTTAGTTTATTTTTTCATCGTCAAACTTTCTATGTGAAACTGGTGCCGAACCACACCAAATCACTTGCATACTAGTACTCGTCCACCCACCTAGATACCCGAGCATCCATCGTTTACTCAAACAACATCAACAACACATGTAATATAATTTGAACATGGAAATACCACTTCCACATCACACATTCATCAACCATCCCCCATGTATATCAAAAAACATATATAATCCACTTTTTCATTCAAATTTCTTTTGAAATCATTCTCACAACAAAATATCCCACAAAACTTTCCAAATCTCCTTAACGCTTCAACAAATCCTATAAACAATTTTTGTATATCCTTTCCAAGAGAGTCGAAATAACATAACATCCCACACACAGTTCACAAATACCCTTTTCACCTTAAAATTTCATTTTATCATCAAACACACAAAAAATAGTCCATGATCATGTTTTGGACCAACATCAAAATTTAATAATACATTTCACTAATTCATAAAACAATTTAAAAATGTTTGACAGCTGAAATCACCTCTTTAACATTAAAAATCCCATCCTTAGTGAATATATTCACCAAAATATTAGAAGTACATCATTTTCTACATTTTTTAACTCACTAAATCATTTCCAATTTTCGTAAACCAAACTCATGGGTATAACCATGTTTGGCAAACAAAACCCATTTAAAAACCCAATTTCAAGGCCAAAAACACACCAATACCAATCCAAAAAAAATTTCACTCCTATCAATATTTATTAAACCATTCTCAAGTGAAATATTAATTATGAAAATAATACAAAAATAGATACACATGAAAAAACACATCTTCATAAATCACTTTCAAAAAATTTTAACATGTGTTTACACATTAAACCCATTAAAAACCCCCATAAATGCCCAAATGACACTAAGGAATTATCAAACCCAAGGTGGAATCCTCGTTAAACACTAATAAATCACCTTCATATGTAATAAAATAAGAACAATAATTACCCCATAAGCTACACATGAAAAGCACCCAATTCAAAGATAAAATGAAACTATAAAATTAAATGCTTAACTAAATCAATCCAAAATAGTTTTCAGACCACACAAAAGAGATTAAAATCGTGCTAAATTAATAACCCAAGCATGGTAAATCCTCATATAATGGTCACACAGGGAATCACATAATAAATGTGTTGAATTCTTCAAAACATGTTGTGATACATCAATCACACCATCGCCACACCATAAGGTAGATAAATCCATCCCTAGATCAAAATATTTCAGCTAAAAGTCAACTAGTTAAAGACTAGGTACAATCCCTAGTTACTGGACAAGTGGGAATTAATGAAAATTGGAATAAATCCTTATGAAAGTGATGAAATCAATTATATAATGATTCAATTTAGTAATTATGATGTTTCCCCCATCAAATCTCTCTTCAAAGATGAGGTCAAGGGGAGGTGTAGCGACCATGGAGGCTGGCCATTGAGGTAGAAACAGAAATGGGGATGAATGAGGTGGATTTCTGTTTATTATATGAGGGAAAATATGGAAAATTTAAAATGTTATTAATGACCTAGACACACCTGCATGGTTTGGCTATGCGGTTTGTAACCATGCGGAAAAACAGTGTGGCATGTTTTGGCCACTAAAAAACCATCCATTCTCATCCAATTTAAGGGGGGTACAAGGGGAAACCAAGGGGGAATGGTATGCCAAGAATAGTTGGAAATAAAACCCAAAGAAAAATCACCTTTTCACCCCATGACTCATCCATACAAATGGTACAAACCACCTCATCAACTTACCCTAGAAGTAGTGTCACAGGGCATGGAATTGAAAAATATGGGTGGGAAAAGTCTCCCCACCATAAATATTTCCACCCTTAGAAAGCTACCCTATGTCCAAAATTAAAAAAAACCCAACTGACATACCAAGATGTACTCTTCTTCAATGCTTCACCCCAAAAGGCCAAAACACCTCTAGTAATAAATTAATGAAGGGATAATCCCACAAACCAAAACATAAAACATTTTCCCAAAATGATCAAGCACATCCATACTATATAACAAATGACAATTCCTCAAACACTATCCAAACAATACTCAAGAAATTTACCCAAATAAATAGAATCAATGAACAAGGTTACACGTACCATGCTTTAACCAAACCATTTGGTGCTCTCCAATCCAAACGTTTACCCAAAGATGATGTGGGTAAATATATAGCTTAGAATAAGACTACCTACCGCCAGGCTAAGACGATGGAATAAAATAATTTGTTACTAGTACTGGGAGACAAAAAAGGGCTCCCCGCCATAAGATACATCCATTATAACATACCAGCATGGGATGGTATAGATGGGACCAAAAATTTAAATGGTTGGGATTATCGCAGAGTTAGTTTGTACGGTTTGGGAAACCATGCGCTAAACGTCCAGAGGATTTTGTCTGCATGGCTTCCTGGCACACATTCACAACAAATCGTGCACAACCTGTGTGCTCAAACTGTCTAGACAAAATTTTTAACTTTTCTACAAAAACACATGGCAACCCAAGGGAAAATGAATGAACTCTGGATATAACATAGAAACCAGGTAGCCCCACCTCATTAAAATGAATGAGAACTAATGTAGCAAGACGATGACACGATATGTTTAAACAAGTGCCACATCTTTCATACTGAGGATCACAATTTGTACATGGCTTTAAAAACCCATGGATTTCCCCTGACTACATTCCAGCTTCTCTCTGGGACCTATGGATGGAGCTCAAATGACTGACGCATCCTTGGTCTTACATTTAGACTTTGGATACCCCTGATCGAAACGTCTTCTTTTGGTTCAACATAAAACTACACTGCAATGCCTGATAAGTCTTTCAAGACTCAACTCATTCCAAACTCAATATACCATAACTGTATATTTCACTGAAACAAGGTCTTAGAAGATTCAAAAACATCAGACATTGTTTCGTCGGGTGAGAAACAATATAAATAAAGGACACATATAAGCACCTTCCTCTGAAATAGCAGAATTTAATTTTTTTTCAATGGTAGGTGTACTCCAAACATAACAGAAATATATAATCATTTTCTAGTCAGTTATATTCATTCCTAATTTTACCAAAAATATGAGTTAACCACCATTTAAAATAATATTATTATATTATTATTCTGCAACATAAGATTTCAATGAAAATAATTATTGTGTATTGGGTATGCCATCGAACATAGCATTCCCATTAAAGTAATATTAACATTTTATTCACAAATATTAATAAATATGAAAATGTCATATTCTTTATTTATGCGGGATGTTACATCCTTCCCCCTTTTGCGAATTGCAACCTCGTAATTTTAAAATCGGGCTCATAAACATCATTAAAAGACCCACATTAGAAAATAAGTAAATTAAACTATCACTTAAAAAAAGAAAATTAATTACAAAGGCCCCCGACACAACAGATACTAGGATTCTATGAAAACATGGATATAGAAGAGAAATCAAAGGGTCATGTTCGGATAGAGAGTGATAGAAAATATGTCTAGGAGAAATTTAACCACCATAAAATCTCAAACTTGTGATGTGTTAAACAATATTTGATTCCCCAGCAAGAAAAGTTAACGAACAACATTTTTGGTTTAAGCTACTTTTCATTGAGGAATTTATTTATGAACATAACTAAAACATAAGGAAACAAACTTACTTGTCATGTAGACCTTCCTCTCTTACTATATTTCTTACACATACTCATATTTTCTCCAAATGATGAGTATTTAGGATGACTTGTTCACATTAAGGGCGTTATAATCTACTTCTTCAGAATCATCTAATCCATAAAAGATGAAATATATATTTTCCATGCCTTTAGACCAAAACCAAAACCAAAATTATTAGTACAAGATTATATAATTTGTAACACCCCGAGCTTCCACAGTACGCGTCTCTTTGAATAATACAGTAGCGTGTGTTGTACGCAACTTCAAGTTCTAACACACACCACGACCAATCAAAGTAGCCGTTATAAAGAGTAATGCCTTCTTTTTAAAATTATTGAAATTTTATCTCTCAAAATGGACCTCATTTTTGGATTCGGAGTATCGAATTTAGCTTAAGGTTAAATTTTGGTACTTTTCAGATAACTTTAATATTTTGATGAATAGTGAAAATTACTAAATTTTAATTAAAAACAACTTTTTAATCAAAATAATTATTACTGATAAGTTATAAATTTGAGTGGTTTTAAAGTATATTTAGAATATATTTTTACCATTTAATACAATTTTGGTCATTGGACATAATTTCACAATTAAACTAGACATAAACAAGTATCAATCTTTTGATAGTTATTATATCTTAAACACACACTTTTTTGTTTTGACAACGGAAATTAATTTTAAATTAATTTCCGCCAATTATGTTTTTTGAATTTGAAAAAATGCATTAAATATTTGGAATCAAGATTTTCAAATTGTGTAAATAGGATAATTTTATTTTTAGACATTTTGAATAATTACTCCGGTAAATATTTTATTTACCATGGTTAATGGGTAAATCTGGTAAATAAGGGTTAAAAAATAATATTATAATAATACTAAATTACCATAAAACGTTTCCTAAACACATTGGTTGATACATGTCCAACCATGGGCATCTTTGGGTCAATTTGTAGACCCCATGGAGACACTTGTAAGTGATAATGATACTTTATATTAATTAAGTTAAAATAAATAAAAAAATGAAAAAAGCATATATCTTTTAGAAAAACAATTTTTGCATAGGGTTATATATGTTGTATTTTAGACTCTGAATATTAATTATAAAGCTAAAAATATTTCCTATATAATGGTAGTTTATTTATAATTTTTATACATTACAAAATTTAATTTTTTTATCCCACAATGATGATGCAGTAATTACCATAACAGTGAAAAATTAAAATAATTGATATTATAAATACCCAAATAAATATAATTTGAGACTCTTAATGTATTAAATTTATTTTCTAGGATAATATGACATATTAGGATTGATTAAATTAACCTTTTTTGAAGTAATAATTCTGTTATGATTTTTACAAAAGTCAATTATTGAATAGTGTCAACACTATTGGAAAATTAACCTTTACCAACGGTTTGGAACCGTTGGTATAGGCCTCCAAACAGTTGGTATAGCCTATACCAACGGTTTGGAGAACCATAGCCAAGTAAGCCGTTGGGATAGGTCTATACCAACGGTTTTCCAAAAACCGTTGGTATAGACCTATGCCAACGGTTTTGGAAACCGTTGGTATAGGTAATATGAAATCTATACCAACGGTAATGGAACCGTTGGTATATAAATTCCAAAAATAAAACATCCGATGGGATTTGATCCCAGGACCCCTCGTTTATCATTGAACGACTCAACCACTAACCTAACATGACTTTTGAGATCATAATTACATAAATATATATATGTATTCTCATAAATATTTTAAATTTTGATTTATATAATGTTCTCGGTATGAAGGTCTGATAAAAAATGAAAGTACATATATCAACGGTTATTTAAACCGTTGGTATAGACCTATACCAACGGTTTTAACAACCGTTGGTATAGGTCTTTGGGAGGATGTTGAATTTTGGCCCACTTTTCCCAACGGTTTGGCAAAATCGTTGGGAAAGGTAGACCTATACCAACGGTTTGGCCAAACCGTTGGGAAAAGTGGCCAATTTGGGGGCCTTTCCCAACGGTTTGGCCAAACCGTTCGGAAAAGTGGCCAATTTGGGGGCCTTTCCCAACGGTTTTGCCAAACCGTTGGGAAAGGGGACCTATACCAACGATTTTTGCAAACCGTTGGTATAGAAGCTTTGGGAAAGATCTAATTTCTAGTAGTGCAAAATTGACATTAAAGAGTTTTTAAAATAGATATTATATTATTAATTGATATTAAATCCCTAAAAATCTAATGTTGGTCCAAGAGACTTATATTATGATATTTTTATCATTAATGGACCACTTGGGGTCGCTTGGATGTATATTGTATGTTTATTAAGTATATAACATAAAAATAAAAAGTGACATGGTAAGTGTCAAACTAATCAACTATGTTATAAAACTAAAAGATAAGGTTAATATAATGACCCAAACCTACCTAAATTCTATTGTTTGAGTAGTTTTACACCCATCCCCAACTTAAACAATAAATAATCCTCTTTGGAGCGATTATAAACCGAATATGAAATTATTATAAAATAATATTTCTAGCATTTCCAAAAGGTACCCCTCACCCATCTTATAAAAGGATACTCATCCTTCTCATTAATTCACACCATCAAAGCCTTTTGGATCAGCCAAACCCAGCCCAAATACTCTCTAAACATCCCTCACATCATCCTAGAGGCCTTCCTTTACTCAGAAAGCCATCTTATAGAGCCCTTTTGATCAAATTAAAAGGAAGAACCCGAAAAAAAGGTATTGATTTCACCACCCTTTTTCCAGTTCTTTTCTTCTTCCACGTCTTCTTTATTTGTTATTACCATTCTAAAATAAAGAATCTAGTATCTCCTATATACTGTGATATTATTATAAATATGGTACAACCATATTCAGTATTCTATCCATCCTTTGGATGACATCTCACCATACGTGCGTACGTATGGCTTACTGTCTCCACGTCGTGGTGTAATTGTTATTCAATATATTATTATTTGGATGGATATAATAATGATTTTTAATTAATTTAACTAATAAATATAACATGATAATGATTCTGTATATATGATATACCATCCAATTATATATTATTTTAATATCAAAAGAATTATATTTTTGCTCGTGCATGCTTACGGATTACCGTCTCCACGACGCAATGAGATTCATTTCCACGTTCACCATTCATGGATGAATATAAAAATATATATTACTAATAAGTATGTAATATATGACATAACAATTTTACTGTAGATATATATATATATATATAAGGATTTATGTACTTACATATATCTTTTTCACTTACTTCCGTTCAATACTATATGAAAACAGAAACAACGTTTATGTGTACGTACGGACTACCATCTCCATAAACGGTGTTATGCATTTCATATTTATGTCTATTATACATATTTTATTTTAAATATATACGATATATTTAACATGTTTTATATTATAGAAGTATTTAAATCATGATCTAAGGATACAACCATGAGTGACAAGTTAAACCACGTACGATAAAGAAAGTGATTATTACCCGAAATGTTAACTTAACATGGAAATTATTATTAAATGGGTAATATAAAGTCATAAATAAATCATGTATGATATAATAAATATTAATATGGTTCTGTTATAATTTAATAACATACAAAGATCTTCTTATAAGAGGTTAAATGTACCCTGGACTATAAGAATGTGCATGGTAAGGGGTTTTCATCTCACTCCTTATTCCCGTGAGATTCATGCCATATTTCCACCATTACCATTTGTGTGGTGTATGTAATGCCCATAATTATATTCTTTGTGTAATAAACTTTAATTTGTGTGTATTTCAATATTCATTGTATGATACCTCTTTCATGGGTTGTATGTTTCGTATGTTACCAAATTGGTGAGGGTTTATTTCGCAATCTCTTCATTATCCGAGTTTGTTTATACGTAATAATCTACTGGGATCTCTTTATCATCCACATCCATGTTTCTTAAAAATGTATTTCAAAACATTTTTACTATTTACAATAATATGGGTTAAAGTCAATTATACACTTGTTTGACTTTTTATAAGAGTTCTACGATGGAATATTTCAGTCATTTTCCAAACAAAGTGCTTTTTAACCTTTTCGACCAAATTAAGGTAATAATGACTTTTTTTAACTTATACGGTGGGTGAGGCTATTTTCTGCCATTATAAAATCTTTAAAGCATTCCTTACACACTTATAAGAATATTTTCAAAATTATTGTTTTATTTTATAATTATTTGATTTTTTAAATGATTTAAAAAAAAGAGATATTTCTCTCAAATATATGAAAATCCAGTGGAAATTTATACGTATTTAACGCAAGCATTAAAATGATTTCAGAAAACCCGACTCTCGAGTGTGGTAGATAAGAAGGGATTGGGCATGGACCCATCATGGCCTATAATTAGTCGAGCAGTCTCAGAATTAGTTATTTTGGTTTCAGAAGCATGAAAAATATTTCAGAAAAACACTGTAGTATATTTTAACAATTTTCAACGTAAGTATATTCTAAAAAAAATTTAATCGGTAGGTCTCATGAGACAAACTAGTGTCTTGGCACAAGACCTTGACGAAATATTATTTATAGTCTTGGCATGAGGACTTGGCTATGTGGTTATGATAGTCTGGAATTATGCATTCCATCATTATGAAAGTGGTTATTGATATTGCATGTGATTATTCGATTAGTAGAATATCAATGTGAATAAGTAAATGGAAACTATTTCATTTTATTTTTGTCATTCTATGTTGTTGTTCAAGTTTAAAAGACTTTTGTTTCAGTTATACATTTCCTTAAGAGTTTATGCTTATTTATGAAAATTTCCGCTGTATTGCTTACCCTTATAGAGCGTTTGAGCTCACCATTTTCTATGTTTTATTTTTCCCAGGATTCTAAGAACTATATTGTGATTAATATGTATGGTTAAGAAAAGGGAATAATGGCATTCATAAAGAATTATTTATGTTGTTTTGTATGTTATGAAGTGTAATTCAACATTCATGTATGTAATCTATTTTCCATGACTACTAAACTGATCGGTCCTTTGGGGCATGATTCTTTGTAATCATGCCAATGTGTTAAAATAATGCACCGACTCTAGGGCACTAGGGTCGGGGCGCTACAGTTGCTATCAGAGGAAGTTTAGAAATAACCTTGGAAACTAGATTTATATAAACTCTGATTAGAGCACATATCCCTAAGATAGACTTTGAGGATTAGTATAGAATAACTTCCTAGAATTTTGGTATTATAGAGATTTTGTGAGTTTTCTGAGCAATACATCCCTATCTGGATACGAGCAGGTAGAGGCAGCTCTGGCAGAGATGTACCTAGGGGTAAAACCCAAAAACACCGCTTTGAGCTAGACACAAATGGGAACTGGTGTACGACAACGGGCCTTGTTGCACTCTTGGTTACGATACACCCGAGGCATATTCTTAGGTTAATTCTCATTTTCGTTACAAACCATTATGAAGGGCTTATGAGTATATACTTACTCAAAGAAAAGATTTTTATGATTATGGATTATATCCATAAACAGTTCAATTTGTGTTAGGTATTTTACAAGTTTGGTAACTATTCATTGAAATTCATAAACTGAACTAGTTTATGATATTGTATAGAAATGGTTCCCATTGGAAGGAATGTGAACACCCGTATTATGTATGATCCAAAGAGTAAGAAGTATCATATCTTTCATGGTCCTATGCAAGAATTTAGAAGTGAAATAGTTTCCCACGTATTATCATCATATGAATAAATAGTATCATATGTTGATAAGATGAGTAAAGAATTCTCAGAGTCCTATGGCTTTGAAGGGAAACAAGAGAATAAAAGGATGGAAGAGAGAAATATGGACCAAGGGAACAGGGAAAAGAAGAATTTTCCCATATGTGATAACTGTGGGAAGAAACACCCTGGAACTTTCCTGAAAGGAATGAGAGTTTGTTATATGTGTGGAGGAAAATGGCACAAAGTACGTGACTGAAAGGGTAAGAAAATGGATTCAAATGTACAATGATTCAATTGCAACGAGTTTGGACACTATGCGAACCAATGTCCCAGTCATTAGACTATGTCGAAAATGATGCTATTGGATAATAATCAAGTTTTGATACTACCACAGATGAAGAGGAATGACTAGTGTTCTTCTATTGTTATTTTAGAATAATTTCATTTAAGTGTTGTATCAATGATGTTATGGAAATAAATAAGGATTGTACTGAAGTACTATTTAATTAAGGATTTGAGATTTTATGGTACTAATAAAAGTTATTATACAGCGAGTTATTTTTTTTGGAAATTACATTGTTGAAGGAAAGATAAACCTTAATATGGTCCAAATTTTGGGGTAGTGATTTTGGAATAAGAGATGGTTAATTTTGGTAATTCAGGATGTTGCGGTGTTTTAAAAGAATATATGAGGAAGGAATTCACATGTTATTACCTGGGAAAAAGGATCCTCATTATGTTTAACTTCCTTGTAAATTTTGGACTGTGAGTTTGGATAATATTATTTTGGATAAGTCTAAAGGTTGGAATGGATTATGTTTGAAAGGTTAGTTTTTTGGATTTTTATAAAAGGACAAC
This sequence comes from Viscum album, assembly GCA_963277665.1. Classification (NCBI taxonomy): domain Eukaryota; kingdom Viridiplantae; phylum Streptophyta; class Magnoliopsida; order Santalales; family Viscaceae; genus Viscum; species Viscum album. The sequence continues at coordinate 738,374,672 of OY728143.1, read as the reverse complement.
ACACAGACCGTGTGACGACCCGTCATGTCAGACAAAGCTACGGGAATAGAACCCATAACCATAGTGCAATTGGTATTTATCACCTACCATTGTGCTACATTAAGATCCTGGATGGTATAATGTAGTTTCTTTACATAAAGAGTATTATATGTAAAATATAAATTCATTGTATTTGGAACCCTATACAATTAGGATAAATAGAGTATTTTTGAGTTGCATTATTTTTTGGGGTGATAGATGGATTTGTTGTAGAAATTTATTAATGGATAAAACTCTAATTATAATGTAAGTATATCTCCTTATGATCTTAGCCAATCGCATAAATAAATTCCTCAACATTAAGAAAAGGAACTCAGAACAAAAATGTTGCCCTAGATGGTACCTTAGATCATCACTAACTTATGGCTTTAGGATTGTTGTCCTTTTCATAGCCATGTTATCTACCACTCTCCATCAGATAATTGATGGTTAGATTTCTCTTCCATATCCATATTTTCCTACATGGAACCCTAGTATGTGTTATTTTCGGCAATCTTCATACTTTCCACTCATTATTTTAAATAGAGGCCTCATTAATAGATTTCTTGATGTGGGATTTCAACTAAGATATTTTGAAATGTCAAAATTGGGTTATCCTAATACCTTATGTTTTGATGAACCGATGGTATTTTAAATCATCATAGATTGATGGATTTAAGGACCTCAATTTTAAACATGTATGTGATTGATGAACTCAATCACTACATATAAATATTTACGTTTTTCCTCCAGTTATATGTCTATAATTTCCACCAATTTCCTCATAATAGAGATCATAATTTTGTGGTGACCCTTTCATTTCTCTTTTCATTTTGTTAAGACTAAAATTTTATTAACCAAATTTCCGATGTGGGTTTTTTTTCGAAAAAGATATTTTCTATTTTCATCCTTTATATTCAAAGAACAATATCAAATTGTGAGGACGCAATTTGTTGAAGATGGGGAGAATGAAACACCCCGAGCTTCCACGGTACACTTCTCTTTAAATAATACAGTAGCGTGTGTTGTACCAAACTTCGAGTTCTAACACACACCACGACCAATCAAAGTATCCATTATAAATAGTAATACATAATTTTTAAAATTCTAGACATTTTAGCTCTCAAAATGGACGTCATTTTTGGATTCGGAGTATCTAATTTTGCCTAAGGTGAAATTTTGGTACTTTTTGGATAGCTTTAATATTTTGATGAACAGTGAATATTACTAAATTTTAATTAAAAACATCTTTTTTAATCCAAATAATTAGTAGTGATAAATTATGAAATTGAGTGGTTTTAAAGTATATTTAGAATATATTATTACCATTTAATACAATTTTGGTCATTGGACATAATTTTACAATTAAACTGGACATAAACAAATATGAATCTTTTGATAGTTATTATATCTTAAAAACACGCTTTTTGTTTTGACAACGGGAATTAATTTTAAATTAATTTCTGCCACTTATGTGTTTTGAATTTGGAAAAATGGATTCCATATTTGGAATCAAGATGTTCAAATTGTGTAAATATACAACTTTTATTTTTAGACATCATGAATAATTACATCGGTAAATATTTTATTTACCATGGTTAAATGGTAAATCTGTTAAATAAGGGGTAAAAATTAATATTATAATAATAAAAACTTACCCTAAAACGTGTCCTAACCTTATTGTTTGTTACGTGTCCGACAATGGTAATCTTTGGGTCGATTTTTGGACCCCATGGAGACACTTGTAATTGATAATGACACTTTATATTAATTAAGTTAAAATAAATACAAAAATTACATAAGCATATAACTTTTAGAATAAATTTTTTTACATAGGATTATATATGTTGTATTTTCGACTATAGATATTTATTAGAAAGATAAAACGATTTCCTACATAATCGTATTTTATTTATAATTTTTATACATTAAATAAGTTATGTTATTTATGACACAATGATGATACAATAACTACCATAATAGTGAAAAATTAAATAATTTATATTTTAAATACCCAAATAAATATAATTTGAGACTTTTAATGAATTAAATTAATTTTCTATTTTAATATGACATATTAGGATTGATTTAATTAACTTTTTTAGAAGTAATAATTATGTTATGATTTTTAAAAAAGTCAATTATTGAATAGTGTCAAAATTGACATAAAAGAGTTTTTAAAACAAATATTATATTATTAATTGATATTAAATCCCTAAAATTCTTAGGTTCGTCCAAGAGACTTATATCATGATGGATGTATCATTAATTGACCACGTGGAGGTCCCTTGGATATACATTGTATGTTTATCAACTATATAATATAAAAATATAATCTGACATGGTAAGTGTCAAACTAATTAACTATGTGTTAAAACTAAAAGATAAGGTTAATATAATGACCCAAACCTATCTAAATTCTGTTTGTTGAGTATTTTTCGACCCATCCCCACCTTAAAATCTAAATAATATACTTTGGAGCCATTATAAACCGAATATTAATTTATTATAAAATAATATTTCAAGCATTTCCAAAGGTGCCCCTCACCCCTCTATTAAAAGGACACCCACCCTTCTCAATAATTCACCCCTTCAAAGCCTTTTGGTTCATCCAACTCCTTCCCAAATACTCTCTAAACCTCACTCAATTCATCCTCGATGCCTTCCTTTAGTCAGAAATCCATCCTATGGAGACTTTTTGATCAAATCAAAAGGAAGAACCCGAAAAAGAGGTAATGATTTCACCACCTTTTTTCAAGTTCCTTTTTTCTTCCACTTCTCCTTTCTTTGATATTAAAATTCTAAAATAAGGAATCTAGTATCTAATATATACTATAATATTATTATAAATATGGTACAACCATATTCATTATTTTATCCATCCTTTGAATAACATGTCACCATACGTGCGTACGTACGGCTTACCGTCTCCACATCGTGGGGTAATTATTATTCAATATATTATTATTTGGATGGATATAATAATGATTTTTAATTCATGTAAATAATAAATATTACATGATAATTATTCTGTATATATTATATAACATCCAAATATATATTCTTTTAATTTTAAAAGAATTATATTTTCCCTCGTGCATACTTATGGATTTCCGTCTCCACGACGCGATGTGATTCATTTCCAAGTTCACCATTAATCGACGATTATAAAAATATATATTACTAATATGAATGTAATATATGACATAATAACGCAACATGTGATATATATATATATAAGGATTTATGTACTTACATATATCTTTTTCACTTACTTCCGTTCAACACTATATGAAAACAGAAACAACGTTTATGCGCAAGTACGGACTACCGTCTCCATAAACAGTGTTTTTCATTTCATATGTATGTCTATTATACATATTTATATTCTAAATATATATGATATATTTATAATTTTTTATATTTTGTATGTATTTAAATCATGATCTAAGTGATACAACCAATAGTGACAAGTTAAAACACGTACGATAAAGAAAGTGATTATTACCCGAAATGTTAACTTAACATAGAAATTATTATTAAAGGGGTAATATAAAGTCATAAATGAATCATGTATGATATCATAAATATTAATATGGTTCTGGTATAATTTAATAACATACAACGATCTTCGTACAGGAGGTTAAATGTACCCTCAACTAAAGGAATGTGCAAGGTAAGGGGTTTTCATCTCACTCATTGTTCCCGTGAGATTCATGCCACATTGCCACCATTACATTTTGTGTGTGGTGTACGTACTTCCCATAATTATATTCTTTGTATAATAAACTTTAATTTATGTGTATTTACATATTCATTGTATGATCCTCTTTCATGGGTTTATATGTTTCGTATGTTACCAAATTGTTAAGGGTTTATTTCTCAATATCTTCATTATCCGAGGTTGTTTATACGTAATAATCTACTGGGATCTCTTTATCATCCACATCCATGTTTCTTAAAAATTTATTTCAAAACATTTTTACTATTTACAAGAAGATGGTTTAAAGTCATTTATACCCTTTTTTTGACTTTTTATAATAGTTTTATGATGGAATCTTTCTGTCATTTTCCAAACAAGGTGCTTTTTAACCTTTTCGACATAATTAAGGTAATAATGTCTTTTTTTTACATATACGGTGGGTGCGGCTATTTTCTGCCGTTATAAAATATTTAAAGCTTTCTTTACACACATATACGTATATTTTCAAAATTAATGTATTCTCTTATAATTATTTGATTTTTTAAATGATTTCAATAAAAGAGATATTTCTCTCAAATATATGAAAATCCAGTGGAAATTTATATGTATTTAACAAAAGCATAAAAGATTTTTTAGAAAACCTGACTCTCGAGTGTGGTAGACTGGAAGGGATTGGGCATGGACCCATCATGGCCTGTAATTAGTCAAGTAGTCTTAGAAGTAGTTATTTTGTTTTTAGATGCTTGCATAATATATCAAAAAAACACAGGAGTATATTTTAGCAATTTTAAACGTAAGTATCTTCTAAACAAAATTGCATCAGTAGATCTAATGAGACAAACTAGTGTCTTGGCACAAGGCCTTGATAAAATCTTATTTGTAGTCTTGGCACGAGGCCTTGTCTATGTGGTTATGATAGTCTAACATTATACATTCCATCATTATGAAAGTGGTTATTGATATTTCATATGATTATTCGATTAATAGAATATCCATGTGAATAAGTAAATGGAAATTACTTCATTTTATTTTTTCAATGCTATGTTGATGTTCAAGTTTAAAATGATTTTTTAGTTATACATTTCCTTTAAAGATTATTCTTATTTATGAAAATTTATGCTGTATTACTTACCCTTACAGAGCGTTTGAGCTCACCCTTTTCTATGTTTTATTTTTCCCAGGATTCCAAAAACTATATTGTGATTGATATGCAGGGTTAAAACAAGGCAATAATGGCATTAATAAAGGATTATTTATGTTGTTTTGTATGTTATGAAGTGTAATGTAAAATTCATGTATGTAATCTATTTTCCAAGACTGCTAAACTGATCGGTCCTTAGGGGCTTGATTCTTTGTAATCATGCCAATGTATTAAAATAATGCACCGACTCTAGGGCACTAGGGTCAGGGCGTTACATAATCCCCAAAAGGATAATCTTTTACAAAAATAAAAACTACTCTTAATCTAAATAATTCATAAAAAAGAAACCAAAGTTCAAGAAAGACCATTAAATAAATAGTTATACATAAAATTATTCAATGTAATCCAAACTAAGATTGAAACCCAAATCTCTGAAGGATTTAATCACATAGTCATCCAAGGTAAATCTTAACATTTATCTCCAAATAACATTACTTACTCTTAATATCTCATAATGAAAACTAATTAACCAAATCACATATCATCCATGATAGGTTAATCATTTCCCCAAAACCAACTTATTACTGTTTCATAATATCATCTATCCAAAAAGAATTAGACATACTAACTAGGGACTTTATGTAGTCCAGTGGTAGATGATAAATACCAGTTACACTTTGGTTGTGGGTTTGATTCCCACAGCTTTGTCTGACGCGACGGGTTGACACATGGTTTGCGTGTTGTCCCTTTTTAAAAACGAATTATTTTTATAATATTACCAAAACGAGAAAAATTCATCAAAAATAACCATAACATATTTAAACCAAAAAGGATATCTAATAACTTTCAATTGGCATCCCAAAATGTATTAAATAGTAATTACCTCAAATTCAAGGATCATATAATCCAAAATGGTTCTTTATAACTATATCCACAAAAGAAATGATAATAATTCCTTGAATAAAATTTTCATAAATCCAACATCTGGTTTACACATACTATAAAAAGTCTTCTAATGTAATCCCATCATCAAAATAGCCTTAATAATTTTAAGAATTTCACCATCCTAAAATCTACCATAACTCTTGAATCCCTTATATGTTGTCTTCTTACTCATTCAACATTCTTCATGATCCAATAACCATTCATTTACAAATTATTCTGAAATAATTCATTCTACAAAAAAATCATGAATCATATACTATGACTTCAATAATTGGAAAACATATGTTAAGAAATAATCCATACCTTTCATTGGTCAATGTATGTTTCTTCATCCTCATTCGAAATGGAATTATGTATTGTTAAATGAATACTTGCACATTCCCGGTGATCACATTCATGAAACTTCTTCGTAGGACATGTGTTGGCATAATGACCATGCACACCACATTTAAAACATTCAATTGATCCTTCCAAAAGAACTTCTTTTCCTTTTCTACAGTAAAATAGATGCTTCATTTTTACATGGAAGGTTTTTTCTTTATGACCTTCATTTCCATATATATAGCATTTTTTGTGCCGTTGATACATTTACCTAGGTGTTTCTTTCCACATCATTGACACATAGGTTTTTGAACACACATTCCTTTATGATTATTACCTGAACTTCTGTAGGGATTTGTTTCTCTTATATATGATTCCTTATAAAAATCACTAAGGCTCAGGTGGTCAATCAAGACTCCAGATAGTTGGTTGAGAATATTCACAAGTGTTCTCATTGCAGCTCTCATATCATTCAATCGATCGATCTGAAAATCGTCACAGTTCTCTTCACATCCACTGTTACTTTGGTGCCTACTAGATTAAGCCATTTACTAAAACCAAAAAGGCCAATGTGAGTATATTAGTAAAATCATCATATAATATCTTATGAGGAGGGTAAGTACTATGATATAATTATTCATGTTATCTTAAACACATTCACTTTATAAAAATAACTATGACTCTACGTATAATCCTAACTATTATGGTAATGTCACTTGTGCTTACAGAATATTATAACCTATGAATTTATCTAAAATGACCTCGGATACCAACTATAAGGATCCGGCCTCTATACATTACATAATCTTGAATTAAATGAATAATTCGCATTAAGGATCTTTTTTAGGTTTAGAGTATTAGAAAATTAAGACGTAACTATTACATCTCAATGATTACAAAGTAGACACGTCTACATAGTTTCCATTTTTCACAAAATAAATACTCATGAACAAAAGTGTCATATCTAGTTCCATGTTTTAGACTACATGACATTCCCTTGATCCCATCCTAGACCCTATTCCACATTATATCCTGTGAAAAACATTTCAAAAACATGGGATTAGCATAAAAATCTCAGTAAGGGATACACAATGAAAGAAAACATTAGATCATAAATATATACATAACAAAATATTTTTAACATATCCCATGAAATCATATTATTTTTGAAATATACATAGAAATCATAATACATAAAGGTAACGTGAGGCATTCATAACATTCTTACATAGGGAGTAACCCTCATGGTTACGTTTGGAATACCGATCACATTATATTCCCTAAATATCTTCAGAGAACCCATAGTGTTTAAATCTATCACATTACCCAATGCATTGGAGAGCTATCTTGTGCTCACCTGCCCTTAGTTTATCACGAAACCACCAGAATTCAAAAATAGTTCCCAAAAACCTTACAATAATCGTATCACATAAAACATACATAAATGAAACATATCATTTCCACATTTCAATCACAAGATATCAATACAACACATTTATGTAATCAAAACATTATCAAAACCATTTTCAATATCATAATAAAATAAAAGTAAAACATGGTATTAATTTTTCTTTTAAAAAAAGGTATGTCTTGTAGAGGAAGTCGAAACTCAAATAATGGTCACGACGGCGAAGAAGTCGTTGTCGCCACATAGGTAAGACATAAACATTCCATTTGTCGTTTAGTAAAATTATTCATGTAAAAATAATCCTTTTGAATGAAATTAAAAAAAGGGTTTTATACACCATATAAAATAATGTCCTGTAGAAATCAAAAGATGCCTCAATGAAAGGAGATTGAGACGATGTCCCGTACGAAGACGATATCCTTAGATTAAGGATAAATAAATTACATAATTATGTATGACAAATATAAATACACACAATATAAGTGGATATTGAGTGTAAAACAATCATAGGTAATCCACACATATTCATAGTATGACAAAATCAAGAAGTAGAGGTTTAACCCAAAGAGTTGAAATTGGGTTAAGAAGTTCCCTTACAGAAATTCGATAGACTAACGACGTCACTTTAACATTAAGAAAATGAGTTGATGAGAGATAAAAAGGGTATCTCATCACTTGGACATAAAATTTATAGCAATAGAGATATATAAGAACATATCCCAACATTAAGAAGATGTAAATTAAATGACCTAACAAAAAGCAGTCTTTTAAAAATAAGAGGGTAAAAGGTTCCCTCACCGATTTGGGTTAGAGTCAAAACGTACAACCAAAGAATGTTGAGTCATACAATTAATATGTAAATATCCATAAATTACTGTATATTATGCATAGAATACAATCATGGGCTATACATACACCACACAAAAGAAAATAGTTGGAAATGTATCATGAATCTCATGGGAATAAAAAGTGAGATAAAAACCCATTACCTTATTTTAATCAGTCTTGTCGTATGACCAAAAGATAATAAACACCATTTGAATCACATAATACGATGGATATAAATAAAATCATGATAATATATATGAAATCTCAGTACCCAATACACCACATGAAACAAATAAGTGGCGAACAATGGAAATTACACAGAATTAAAAGTGACATAAGAAATCCCTTTTTTCAAGTCCAACTTATCCTGTTCGTTTCTTTATATTAATGAATAATAAACATAGGTCATTTTATAAGTAATTAGGGATTTCCGTTAAATTTTATAATTCAATTCATACAACATATTATCAGGTTATAATAATTAGTTTTGTATGTGAGTTCATATCATACGTTTTGTCGATGTTCGGTAAATGAGTAAAAAATGATCTTGTTTGAAAATAATTTCCCATGTAGTTATAAGTACATAATCTCAAATATGATATTAATGCTTTAAATATCATATATACCCAATATATATTCATTTTATATTATTCCATAACATTTGGAGATAAAAAATGAAATGCACTATAAATGGAGACGGTAGGCCGTATGTACGCATGAACGATACTTTCATTTTTTTGTTATATTAATAGACATTAAAACTAAATTAGACATTGATATATTATAATTAATGTATAATATATATGTTATATAGGTAACATAAGTTCATTAATTACATTATTTATAAATTCCATGTTTGTCATGAATGAGTCGCATCACTTGAGGGGGTGGTAGTCCACACTTCCTCATATGACATTATCGCATTTTCACAACATGCAAAGCATAAAGGTGTGTTTTAAATATAACATACAGAAGCATATAGAAGACATAAATATAAAATATATCATATATTAATATATTTCCATCATAATTGCCACCATGAATGGTGTTAAAAGAATATTGAACAGTCATCATTTTGTGAGGCAGTAATTCGCCACCCACAGAAACAATATGTTCTTTAACAATTAGACGGGGGTGTGTGTAAGTGTAGGTAGAATACATATCATAAAAAATCCTAGAATATTGAGTATACTATTGTTATTATGGGATAAAATAATAAGAAGATAATTGTGAGCGAAGAAGAAAAATAAAAGAAAGAAACTCGAGAGAAGACATTACCTCTAAATTGGGTAACTCATTCTGATTTTAGCCAAAGGCTTCCTTGGAAAGACTTATGCCCAATGTGAGGGTTCTAGGAGTGATAAAGGGATGTGGAGAGAAAATATGATTAGTGTTAAGATGATCCAAGGGCTTGAGAGGTGTGTATAAGGGGTTAGAGGTGGAGGCCTTTTATAAGAGGGAGGAGGGTCACTTTTGGAAATTCTTGAAATGTTAGTTTATTATAAAATTGTTTTCTTATTTTAAAGTTTACACAATGATATATTTCGAGGATAATGTGATAAGGGTTCGAAATAAACCCATCCAATAGGTTTTCAACATGTTTATTTCTTAGATTTTACCGTATCTTTTTGTTTTATTTAAATCGTTCATTAAATAGGTAATCGCTGCCTCACCATAGTGTCATAAATAAATTTATTTATTTAATGTCTAATAATTATAAAAAAAATACCATGATGTAGGAAATCCTTTTAGATTTTCAATTAATATTTATATTCTAAGATATAATTTATTTATACAAAATTAATTATTTTTTACTTAGGATATACAAACCTTTGTTATAATTCACTTCTTTTAAACAAATAATGTTAGAAATGTCACTATTACACCCATGTGACTCCAAGGGCCCTAAAGTTATGTAAAAATCCTCCCATGGTCGGAAATGACTCAAAACAAATGATTAGGACACATTTTGGGTGCATTTTATATTAATATGATATTATTTTATTACCCTTAACTACCTGATTACTAATTAATCTCGATAATTAAAGATAATTACTGTCTTTACTATTCATAATGTCCAATAAAAAGAGTCTTAATTATATAATTTGGACCTTATGATTCCAAATATGGAATCCATTTTACCAAATTCCAGACACATAAACGGTAGTAATTAATTTAAAAATAATTCATGTTGTCACAACCAACGACGGGTTTTTAAGAAGTAAATTTTTTTCAAAAGATTAACTTGTTTTTACATCCAATTTAATAGTGAAATTACATCCAATGAACAAAATATTCTTAATTGATAAAAAAATAATTCAATTAAATTTTAATAATAATTAAAATTACTATATAACTATATAATTAAATAAGATGAAAAAGCAGTTTTGAAGTAAAATGCAGTATTTTTCACCATTCATTAAAAATGATCATTTGTAAGAAAAATACCCAAACATTATCAAAGGTAAATTTGATATTCCAAACAACAAAATTATATCAATTTTTAAAAATTCAAAACAAAGAAGTTGCATTAATTAGTTTTATAATTAATTCTTGCTGTCAAAACAAATAGCATGTTTTTATGAAACAATATCTATCAAAAGATTGACACTTGTTTATGTCCAATTTCAAAGTGAAAATAATTTCCATGACCACCATTGGATTAAATGTTAAAAATATATTTCAACTAATCATTAAACAAAATTAGAAAGATAATATTACCATATAAATGAATTAAATTAAAATGAGGTTTTGAATTAAAATATATCATTTTCACTATTCATTATAAATGACCATTATTGGAAAAATTAAAAAAAAATTACACAAAGGAAATTTTGATTTCTGGATTCTATAGAAGGGTATTAATTGGTCAAATATAACATATAAAATCGATAAAAATTTGTTTTAAATTTTTTTTCCATCACAAGAAGGTTAATCAACCTTTTAATGAACATTAGAATATTTATGCTTAAAATCGAATTCTTTTCTTATTTTAAGCCTCTCACTTTTATTTGATAAATGTAAAAATATTTAACAAACATATATATTCATTTTTTAGTTATCTCTGTTCAATCCCGCCATTACAATGGCTAGGCGTTAACTACCATTTAAAATAATATTATTATATTATTAGTGTGCAACGTATGATTTCAAAGAAACTCATTGATGTGTACTGGGTACGCCATCGAACGTAGCATTCCATTTAAAGTAATAATAACATTTTATTCACAAATATTAACAAATATAAAAATTTCATATTCTTTTTTTACACGGGATGTTATATATAACATGTACCATAAATAGATACAGACATAAACATCCTCATATCATATCAATCAAAGGAATTAATTTCATTTTAATCATGTGATAGAAAAAATAGCATCTTGTTTAGACCTAAATAATAACATAATTAACAACATAACAAACCACCCCTTATATTATATCAATCTTATAGCTAGTGTAAGAAGTTATATAATTACAAAGAAAAATACACTGAGTATCATTCCAAATTCTTATTTTATGATTCAATTTGAATCTTACAACCAATTAATAATAATTATACACATTGTGAAACCCTATGTGATATACATTTTAGGTTATCTAGCACAAAAAATTCCTTTTATTCCTTATGATCAATTTTTTGTCACTAAATGTACAAAACCTAGATGATTCATAACATGTTATCATAACCTTTTATTTCCCTCAAATACCATTAATTTAGGATAACTCATATTCTTATATTGAGAAGTCAATTATAATTTCATTATATAGATATACATAACAAAATTAATGTATTTTTAATTTGATGATTCCTTATTATAAAAAATATATTTATTTTATATTCTTATTCATTACTAGGAACACTAAATTCACCATACATAACAAACCATATATCAATACAATTTATTATTTACATCTAAATTTGTATTATGTTTATTTAACTTAAATTGATTCTTCATACACATTACATCTCTATGAATTTTATTCCACATACAAATTTTATCATATGATAAAAAACATCATCCAAAATATTTTAATATGAAATAGTGACTAATAAATAATATTTTGATAATGGGGGGATTTTATTTGTAATCCTCACATTAAACTCATTAAATTAAATATTCAAATATAGTAATATCACACAATATAATGTTTTCATGATAATATCATCTATAATACAAATAAAACCCTATCTATGTTAATAATAACTATATTCGGACTTTTATATTATTAACTTTTCCTTACATTAATTTGGTAAAACATTTGTTGTGAAACATTATATATTGTCCACAATATTTAATTACATGCCCTAAAATATATATTGATTTATTGTTAAATTCACACTAAAATAGAATTGTATAGTAGTTTATCTTTCACATTTTTATTTTTTGTGTGTTCAAACAATGATCCAATAGGCTCTTATGAACTACATTTTTTATAAAATAAAATTCTATGAAAAATTTTAAATTTGGATGTGATATAATATTTATTTCCTTAGTGAGAATTTTTAAACAATAATTACTATCACATATATATCTTATATGTTATTTTACATTATTTTTTATGTAATTTGATGAAAATTAATTTTCTCTTTAAAATATACTAGTGATGAGTTGTCAGACTATACCCCTTATATTGTATCAAATATAATGGAAAAAATCATTAATCCGATATAAAAAAATATTATCTATTCAATAATTTCAATCAATGTAGTATAATTTTATCAATTATAAACATGTTTATCAATAACTGGCATGTCATATATATGTCACAAAAACGGTTATAATAAAGCATATTATCAAATATTATGAAGCCTATGTGATTAATATAAATATTTAAAAATTTAAAAATCATCATAATAATTTATTTAGTTTAATAATTTCACATCAATAACGTATCTACTATTTTATCATAGTTTGATTGCATAAATTAGTCATCAATAGACAATTAATAATTAAATCTGAAAAAATGTATATATTTATAATAATTTTATATTATAAATTAATTTTATTTTCCATCCAAAATTAATGAATTAATTTATGTAAAACATATACTTGAAATAGGATTTCAGTGGTGTTTCATTCACCCCATTATGTTTTGAAGACAAATAATTCTCTAAGGCCAAGTTTTTTTTCAAAATTGAAGGATTTCACCTCCATCCTGGACCAATTCTTATGAGTCAATGATTAATGATGAATATTGGATCCAAAAATACCTATACCATATAAGTTTTCCTTTTTTTAATATCAACTCTATATTAGATATTGGACTGTTCAAAAAATTTTAATCTATCATTTACAAATTTAGATGATCTAAAAAGAATTTATTAAACATAATATAATTTTTTATTAGAGTTATATAAATGATCCTTATCATATTAAATTTAAAATAATATTAATTATCAGACCGATCCTTAAATAATACCCTAGTCTATCCATGATTTAGACATTCTAATTCATCTATATTATATAATTTTATAAATAAGTTTCTTTGGTCATTTATCACCTATGAATTAGAGAGTCAAACACCTTACCTCACATTCCTAAGAAATACCGAATGGATCCATTTAATGTTATTTATCATTTTCATTGCATCAAAATTCTCAAAATTGTTATTTAACATTGATAAAAAATATTATATAATGATATTAGAAATATAAAATGAAATATTCATATACATATCATAAGAATAAATATCCATGTTTTGAATAGCCTCACTAGTTGGCAATAGAGGACTGGGATTCCCTAATACATTGAATTTTTTTCATTAATTATAATAAATCTTATGTAATAGTAATAATAAATGGATTATATTCAATTAAGACTATATTTTTTAGTATTAATCTAAATTTTATGTCTGATGGGGATGTTTCTATTTTTATCTATAATTGATGATTTTATAATATGAGTGCTATATAATAAAATCATTTTATGAAACATTTTATTTGATAAAATTATAAAATTACGAGCTATATTAAATTTTCTCATATATATAAGGCAACCAAAATCAGTATTATATAATGTAATGATTTCAATTTTTTTAATTTTCTTATTACATAGTTATTTAGGTTGACCATTATATCAATAACATCATTTATTAACATTGCATAATTTAGTGTAAAACTATTTGAAAAATTAATTTTATTTATTATCCCAGCTATATTCTTCTGTTATCCAGAATGTCTGGGTTTCATAGATAGGTCTAACATGAATCACACAAAAATATGAGAACCTAATAATATTACATCCATAAATAAATTCTTTCATTATAAAAGATAATCTATGGGAACCATGCTTTAATAAGATCATACCCATTATAAATATTTTGTTCATCGATTGTATTTTTATTATAATGAATGAAACAGATAGTATTATAAAGGGTATTTTAAATGAAAATATACAAAAAAATATCAACTATATATATAATCATTATTCAACTCAATATTTTTTAATCTTTTATACCTTTAACAATGTTAATATTTTCTATACATTTTAATTTATAACTATTTATAAAAATAATGATTCTCTGCAACATAAGTATAAAAAGGAATATAATATTTACATACATCCTAATGTATCCCATTAACGATCTACATGTATCTATTTCATGTAATGATACATAATTGGATTTCAATAAATCCATAAAAGGGATATCATGGAATTATATATAGTTGACCTATACATTTCTCGAAAAGTTATTTTTCGCCTTTGGAATATTATAGGTTTGGTCACATGTCCTAGTAAGAGCGGACTAAATAAAAATACAATCAAAACATTCGAATTATATAAATTATATAAAATTATTAATTACATTCTAATATCCCATCAAAAAAATAAAAAACATTTCTGAACATATTGAAATATTATTTTGTACTAAATATGAATCTTTTTTTATGCATGGTATAAAATTCAAAACATTAATTTTAACACATAATTTTAACAAAATAATCTATTCATTATAAAACAATTTAATCAAGAATAATAACGAATTTAATAGGATAAAAAATAATAAATTCATTAATGTAGTCATAAGATAAATAGTTAATAATATGGGATAAACAAACAAAATATAATTTTTTTACTAAATATAAATTATTTACAATTTTAAAAATAAATAAATAAGATCATTTTACAATTTTCACAATTAAAAATACATAATAATAAATATGATTATTGATTTTAATATCAACACCATTATATTCAAAATAAATTACATACTAGAAATAATTTATAAATTTTATGAATGTTATGTATTATGACGATACATTTATGAAATACAAAATAAATCAAAATTAAATAATATAAAAAATTTCATACAAAAAGAAATACATTTTCAATGGATTGAATATGTTTTAAAAATAACAAATTTAATATGAAAACATTAATGTAAAATATATATTAATTTATATTTTACATTTTTTAAAAATTAATAAACAAACAATATATTATTAGACCATATAAATAAAAATTAACACTCTAACACATCCATAAAAACATTTGTATTTGTTTTAAAGACCCAAAAATATTACTATTGGCATGGATTAATAACATCAAAAAATATTTTTTGATAATTTTAATAGAATTTATTTTATATTTAAGTTATAAAAATCATATTGAATATCCTATAAACCACAATATGAATTACCCCTATAAATAAACTAAAAAGTGAAGCCATTCCCCATATTAAAGAATTTTTTGTAGCTTAAATCAATAAAAGTCAGACCTCTCAAATCACTATTTGGTTCATTTCTATACATCATTTTTATGGGGATCTCCTTACCAAGTAAATAATGGTCATTTTTATATTATACCAAATAATAAAATCCTTGTATTTATGATGCTAATTTTTTTAATATATTTTAGTTAATTTTAAAAAAAATTACACTAATTATATAAATTAAAACACCATATTCTATGTATCTTGAAAAAAATCCATTAATAATAATCAATGATTTCTCATCTTTTTAATCAAAACACATAATGGTTTAGGAAAATCAGTTATTCCCAATTTCATCAAATTTTCTAATATCATTCTAAACCTAATGTTATTGGCTCTAATGGTAGTATTTATTATAGAGTACATCACATTCTCAAATATAATGGAATGAATAAATGAAAAAAATACAATAGAAGAGTATTCAAATTATTTTGGATTGATAAAAAATAAAGAACAAAATGGTCTATCTAATATCCTCCAAATGAGAATGATAGTGGTAAAAATTAATCATCCAATTGACTCATTCCTCCCAGAGTATACATAGATAGTCTAAATATATTAATGAATTGGAGAACATAATTGTAAACATAGACTAGTAGAACATTATTATAACAGAGAGATGGTTAGAGAGAGATAATTGAGGAGTGAGGGTAATAAAGAATCACATTTTTTTAATTTCACAATACTATCCTATAACATTTAGATAAATTAAAAATAAATTAGTAAGACTATAATATTTTTATTATATAATAATCCATGGTTACAATACATTTCATAAATTTTTATGGATTAAATTTTTATTTTTATATATATTATATACATTATACCTACTCATGTAGATTATCTTATAATTTTATAACATTTATATAGTTGTATTATATATTCAATTTCCAAAAGTAGTCAATAAAAATGATAAAAAAATATAATATTTTCATCCATGATAAATTGAAAATCATATTTCATTAATGATGTTTTCTTACGTTGTGTGTACTAACCCATAACATATTTTAACTTAATACATTACAGTTTATAACATCACAAAATAAAATATTAATTATTTCACTATGAGATAGATTCATCGTTAGTGTATATTTCTACCAAAGAGAAGAATATGAATGTCCTTAACATAACCCAACACATTTAGAACCCCAGCTGGGTGACTGACGTTGGTAAGAATGTCCCTTCAACCCTACCATTTATAAGTAATTGGTGATTAGAAGCACCATGAGTATAATAATATTAAATGTGTGTCATTAAAAAATATTTAATATTAATTACACATCATAATAGAATGGAATATTGAAATATATACATTAAACAATAAAAAATTGTAATAACAATTAAATAAATTCATACAATACTTTTTTTTAAAATAAAAAACTTATTTTATTAATATAATAAAATCATGAGATAATGAATTGATGACACAAAGCATTAATGAATACAAAATCACATCCCAAAAAGGATAGTTTTTTATAGATAAGAATCAATGTTTAAATTTTTTGAATCATAGATTACTTTATAGAAATATTAAAAATAAATATAAATTAGAAAATTGTTTTGAAAATATAGATAGAATAAATATTATTTTATAAAATAAAGACTCTGAAATAAAGAATATAAGTTTGTGGCTTAGTGGAGTGGTAAGTTATATCTACAATTATGTATCATATTAAAGACCAATCTTTTTTAGAAGATAATAACTACAATATTTCTATTAATGTTGTTGTAGTGCTGTTATATTATTGAAATTGTGCAAATATAATTTTTTTCTGCGAATTTGGGTAATTTATACTCCGAAATAGAGCCACTAGGACACTAGGATTCTAATGAAATGCCACTGGTCCACCCAACTAGCCTCACAAACAACCAAATATGGTTTCTAGGATACCTATAAATATCTCTTTAAGGGTTACAGTAGATTCTATTGGTGGGATAAGTGGATTGAAATTTGTATTTGGCAGTGAAAAAGTGATTGTTAATTCATAGTTAACCCCTTCATTTGGGGACATGATATTATGTGTCATGTCGGGATCCAAAAAATAACACATTTCATAAACTAT
Source organism: Viscum album (assembly GCA_963277665.1). NCBI lineage: Eukaryota > Viridiplantae > Streptophyta > Magnoliopsida > Santalales > Viscaceae > Viscum > Viscum album. The sequence goes on along the minus strand of OY728143.1, from coordinate 738,356,529 downwards.
ACTATATAAAATAAATTAGCATAGAGACATTTGAATGTTAAGGAAAAATTAAATTCCACCAAGCTCAAGAGTTCCTCTCATCCCAAGATATGTTTCTTAGTTTTTATGTTCAACATAACAAGATATTATGGGTCATGTATGGTAAATATCACTACATATATAAAAATAGGATTCTGTGAAATTTAAATAAAATATGAGGTTAACATGTAAAATAAATAAGAGCTTAAATTGTAATGTAAATAGTATAGTAATTTAAAAATATGTTATGATGTTAAATAGGTTCAAAATTAAAAATCCCAAAGTAATAGAATATTTTATAACTAAATTAAAATATTTTTAATACTAGGAATTTATTTAATTTTGAAAATAATTATATATGAGGCTCTCATAGACATATCAATATTATCCCACTTATTGGGTAAAATATTTTTGCATAACAAATATCTTCTCATAAAAACTATATGTATAACGATGTATATAAAATAAAAATTGAACTTCAAAACATAATATCGTAAAATATTCAATAATAGACTTCTTAAAATCACAACATAAATTAGTATCAATGATTTATATAATTTTATAAATTTCATGAATATTTTTATGTAAATGTCAAATAGAAGATGTAATATAATTGATGAATACCTAAAATAAAATAGTGATGTAGAAATCAAATTTTTTTATAATTCCCAAAACTAATTTTAAATTTCCTATAAAAACATATAAACATAATAATAATAAATGTAATTATTAAACTAAATAAATAGTTTTGAGGTTAAAATTTGAATAATGACACAATATCGATTTTTAATAATCCTAAGACATGATATGTTAATGTAAAATAATATTTGTCATTAATAAATTATTCATAGTATAAAGTGAATGAGTAAATTATTTTTATATAATAATTTAAAATATTTAAATCACACAATTTAATTTACAAACATAGAGCAATACCATACATATTTTTTTATCAATTATCACACTTATAATCACCTTTATTATCATATAAATTAGATATTATTTTTGTATACAGTAAATGTATATTTGAGTGAAAAAAAATTAAAAAATATTAGTATAGAAAAAATATTTTTATCATTGTATAAAAAACTATATGTCTTCAAATTGTTAATGAAATGAAAACTATAATGGTATTTTTTGAAAAATATATTATCTAAATTTCAAAAACTCCCACAGCCTGAAAAATTTTATTTATAAAATTTATTGCCTAAATTTTCTTTATTTATTTCATTATATAACTAAAAATATTTATTAAAGAAACATTCCATTATTTTTTCCTAAAACATACCCTCTATTAGATGTAAATATTCATCATACAATGAAATTTTATATTAAAAAATATTTTTTCAACAAAATCACTGATGATGTTAGTTATGATATAGAAATACATGTATTCTATAGAATCCATTTTATAACCATTCATAAGAATAAAATATTTAACTTTATTCACATTATTTACCCTTTTCATGTACATACATAATATTTTTCTATTAGTTATAGGCATAAATACATGTAGTTATATAAAATATTTAAAAAATAATTTCAATAAATAATTTGAAATAATTTAATTGTATCTCCAATTTTTTTAAATAAAATTTCATAAGAATAAGTAATTCATGAAATATAAACTTCAATTGTCTCTGAACATAAAAAAAGTGGACATGATATTTACTAATAAGTAACTTATAATGGAAAAAAACATTTGTTATATATTAATACATAAATGTCATATGATATAATAGTGGTTCTTCCCATTAATATGAAAATTTGAATTTAGGAAATGATGGTGTGGTTGAATAATAAATAGTTTTTATCTCTTATATTAGAGAAATATATGATTATTTTCATAGGAAAAATAGAAAATGAAGAGTTTTTGATTTATTGAAGGATTTTGTAGGAGCCAAAGAACATTTCCTATTATTTTAGAATTTTTCACTTTCATTTTATTGTTAGAAAACTAGTATCATCAAAAATAGCTATTTGGTATAAGAACATTTGTGGGATTATTATTAAAATCATACGAAATGAATAATATAGTCCTAGGGATCCATAATCTCCACTTCTTCGTAAATGAATGGATTTATAACACCTCATTATTAACATATTTGTAATTTATAATTAATATAAAATTATAATATATTCTTTATTCTTTGGTGGTATAGACTAAACCGATTATTCATAAATACCATCCTTATATGATGTGAATGACCTTATTATATCAAAATTATATATTATAATTATCTAGAAAATTTTTTTAGTTAAAACTATATATGAAACACTAATAAACTATTTTACTTTTATTTAACATCTTTAGCTTATTATCAATTGGAATGTTTTTAAAGGTATTTTAGTTAATAATATGTTTTACTTTTGGTATCGAACCTATTTATAACCTCATTACATCAATCATAATCATAATTTCAGATACCAACATCAATAATGTTTCATAAAATGTTGAAAACACATTAATAGAAGCTTTGGATTTTATAGGTCAACTTGGATGTGTTGTATATTACATTATCAAAAATAAATGAACTTTATCAGTATTATAATAAAGAATATCATATGGATAATTTTATCTTTTTTAAAAGTGTTATCCTTTATTAGATTAGTGTCCCCATGATTAGAAACATTCATTTTAAGTAATATTGTATATCCATTTAATGAAATAAATCATATATTTTGATGAACAATGTTAATATATTCTGATGTGAATTAAAATATGTTAACAAATCAAATCTAAAATTAAATGTACAAATTATAAATATCATATACTTTTACTATATCTATATTACCTTTCCCCAGTAGAAGGATGAACTGTTTCCACTTACTAATAATGATTTTATATGCGTAATTATTTTACATCAGGTGTCTAGATATAATAACATAAATATTAAAAATTAAATCTTTTTATTTATATAAATTTAATTTATTTTCATGAATTTTTTTAATATATAATATAAATTATCTATTAATATATATTGTGACTATTTAATAAAAAAATTTAACATAATTGAATAAATTATGAATTTATAAATTAAAATTTTCATTAATAATTCCACATAATATATTGTAGAACAATGTAATATAAAACTATTAAAAACTATATAATATAAAGATTTGGTTTCAGGAATTCTAACGCTATGTTTTTACACTTAGGTAATTTATTAACATCCACTATCATTTATAAAATGTTTTTAAACCCCCCATGTTCTTCTAAAGATATATAAAAATTAAAATCATTTATTCCTTCTAAACTATTAAAATCACGCAACAGGAATGAGATAACAAATGAATGGGGTTTTATAGAAATAAATGTTATACAATCAGGGGTGGAAATGGTTTCCAGTAAGGGAAAATTTGTAAGGATAACATCCCATTATTTCATATTAATGACTGTTTAATAAACATTTTTGATTAATGAATATTTCTATTTAATTTTGATATTTATCATATCCATTAATTATAAAATAGGTGGAATGATAGATATTATTACTCAGTAAATATTATATTCATTTAATCATTGGATAGAGAAAATATGGAAAAGCATGAAATTAATTTCTAAATGTCAGAAATTATATTAATTACCAATAATGTTCAAAATTTATAAAATGTGTTAGTAATTTTTACCATTTCCATAACCTATTGGCATATTTAATCAATATTTTCTATATATAATGAATTTTATATTTGTAAATGTGTATAAAAACAGGAAAGATAAAACATGTATTACTTGATATCAATAATTTTGAAAAATAATAGGGGATAAACAAAAAAATTGATTTCTTACAAATATTTTATTGTTCCCCTATTTAAATTTCTTAATTAAATTTAGTTAAAATAACATTTTTGGGAATATAATATAAATATCAAATTTATTTCACATTATATCAATAATTCGATATTTTTTAAATGTAAAATCATCTGTAAATCTATATCAGGAATACATATTCTTCAATATAAAATTATGAGTTTCATTTTAGAAATGTGAAATTGAAAATTTATAATCGAAAACAAATTAATATAAATAAATTTTAATAATATTTCAAGAGTAACTCCATCTATTAATATGAAATTCAACATTGAATCAAATTCCTATTCTACTAAAAGTATCTCAAATATATAAATTATAAATAAATATAAAAATTTACAAAATAAATATACCTTTAATAAATATATCTCATATATTATTTTAAATTCCTAAAATATCTACTCATTAAAATGTTTTTAATATATTTTATAGTATTTTTAAATCAATTAAGGTTTATATTATAAAAAAAATTAATTCCAATACATGTTTGAAATGTATAAAATTATTTCAAAATATAACATGAAATATATAATGTGATATCATTTATATTATTAATATGTATCATAGTGAAATAATTAATAGATTAGTTCATTCAATTTGAAAAGAGATAAAAATATATGAATATTCTTATACAAGTAAGAGAAACTATCATATATAAAAGATACATAAATATATTTACTTTTAGAACATAAGGTCCGATGACTATTAATCATGATTACTTTTCAAAAAAATTAATATTTATAACCATTGAATATTGTATAAAAGTATTGTCTAAAAATTTAAATTCATTAATGTTTGGATTAAATTGAAACAATTAATGGTTAAATTCCTTTGGATTATATCTTTTTATTGTTTGAGAATTTGAGATTCTCATTACAATTCACCTTTAAGTTAATCAAAAAGAATAATTATATTAAAATGGGGATCTTCTTTGATAAATTTCAAATTGTGTATTTATTTTCCCTCAATCAATTTTTGAGGTTGGAAATAATGTTTTAGTGGTCAAAATTGACATTTTGAGATTAGAATGACTGGTTAGGTATTATTATGATAAATATGATAGTTAACATGGAATTATAGGAAATAAGATGATTAATGCTGAGTTTATTAAATTAAGTAGTGGTAGTAACTTATGAATATCACAATATATTACTTCACTATCTGAATGGAATAATTCTATTGTGATCTTTCAATTGTGTATTCTAGTACATTTTAATCCATAATTATTTACTATTCCCAAATATTTACATTTTTATTTTTGATTGTGTAATCTCTAATAGGTTTGTAGTAAAATATATATCCTGGTAGTTTTAATATATGTTAACCATCAAAAGTATTCTAGTTAAAATAATGATTCTCTAATAAAGTGGGATAAAATTCTTTGGAGCTTAGAAGATAAAGTGATTCTACTCATTTGATGATCTGGGTGAAAATTACAGTACCACAAAACTGGGCAAGGCATGCGCCTGCCTTTATCAGCGCTAATGGAAAAGCGCTGATAAAGGGGTACCCTTTATCATCACTTTTATTAGCGCTGATAAATGTAACATTTATCAATGATTTTCTTAGTGCTGATAATATTTATTGTATACATTAAATAAAAAACACATGTTATAAATATATATATATATATATTAAATAATTATATGATTAATACTAAATATATTTATTAGATTTATTAATTCATTGTATATTTATTAGATTTGTTAATTCATTATATATTTATTAGATTTATTAATTCATTATATATTTATTAGATTTATTAATTCATTATATTTAATATATATATTAATTATATTTCTTTATATTTAATTTATTTCTTTTATTTATAAATATATATTATGTTCTATTATATATGTATAATTGAAATTATTATATATATATATATGTGTTTTTCAATAAATTGGGATCGATCAATATCATACATTTGCGCGTCAATATATATGTGTTTTCCAATGAATTGGGGTCAATGAATATATCATACATGCGTATATATATGTGCATATTTAATAATTTTCATTTATAGATTATAATTCATTATGTTACCCATAATATATATATATATATATTAAATGTACACTTAATATTAAGTATATTTAAAAAATAAATATATATTATTATATTTTCAATGATATATATATTAATATACCTTTCAAATAATTTTATAAGTATAAATAGAGATATTAATATTTAGAGTTAAATAAATATATACTAATATAAAGAAATTCTTAAATTTATACATTTTTCAGTTCATTTTTTAATGCTAAAAACAACGTATTTATATATATAATTAAATATATATATATATATATAATTAAATAATTATAAGATTAATAATAAATATATTTATTAGATTTATTAATTCATTACATATTAATTTATTATATTTAATAATTCATTATATTTATTAGAATTATAAATTCTTTATATTTAATATATATTTATTATATTTCTTTATATTTAATATATTTTTTTTACTTATAAATATATAATGTGTTCCAGTATATATGTACTATAATTGAAATTATTGAATATATATGTGTGTTTTCAAATGAATTGGGGTCAGTGAATATCATACATGCGTGTACATATATGCGTTTTCCAATGAATATATCATACATGCGTATACATATGTGTATATTGAATAATGTTCATATATAGATTATAATTCATTATGTTACCAATATAATATATATGTTATAAATAATGTACACTTATAATTAAAATTAAATTATATTTAAAAAATATTTTTTTTATTATATTTTCAATGATATATATATATACATTTCAAATAATTTTATAAGTATAAATAGAGATATATATATTGAGAGATAAATAAATATATAATAATATAAATAAACTCTTATATTGAAACATTTATAAGCACTTTTATTAGCGCAGATAAACTACGTATTTATCAGCGCTACAAAAGCGCTGATAAAGAGTGTCTTTATGAGCGCTAAAATGAAAAGCTCTAATAAAGTCACACTTTATCAAAACTAAAAAAGCACTGATAACTTCTAGCCTTTATCAGTGCTATAAACGCCCTGATAAAGGCAGTATTTATAATCCCTTTTCATTTTAGCGCTGATAAATACGCCAGTTATTAGCGCTTTTTACTAGCGCTGGTAAAGGTCCACGCGGGGTTCATAAAATCCATCGGGTCCTCTTCCTCCTCCCCGCACCCTGTCAAGATTTTGTGGAAGCCCTCCTCTATGCTGCTACCTCCTCTTTGCCACTTCCACTGCCTCCTTCTCCTTCTCCTCCTCCTCCGACCGTCGCCTCCTCCTCCTCCAGCCGCTGCCTCCTCCTCCTCCTCTGCGCCTCATCCTCCTCCCCCTCCTCCACCGTAGCCTCATCCTCCTCCTCCTCCACCGGCACCTCCTCCTCCTCCTCTGCCTCCGCCTACTCCGCTGCCTCCTCTCCACAGTGGCCTCCCCCTCCTCCTCCTTGTCCTTTTACTCCTCTTTCGCTGCCTCTGAGCTGCTTCTGCTACCTCTGAGCTACTTCCACTGCCTCCGCTGCCTCCACCCTGGCTCTGCCCTGCCTCTGCGCTGCCTCTACTGCCTCTGGTGCCTCCACTGTCGACGCCTCCTTCTCCTCCGCCACTGGGTCCTCCTCCTTAAGGTGAGTAAAATTTAATTTGCATGAATTAATTATGTTTACATTTATTGTCAATATTGAGATTAATTATGAGTTGGCATGATTCTTGTGTGTGATGCTTGTGTGTGTGACACATGTATATGTGGTTGGTTACATGTTTGATCTTGATTAGATCTCCCCACATACAGTTGGTTTACTTGTGAATTGACCTTTTTAAGTGGGTATTGGTTCTTTTTATGTTTTGGTTCATTGTGTGAACCCTTGTGTTTAATTATAATTCCCTTTGTGTTTATTTAATTATAATTTTTTGTATTATTTTGGCCTCTATAAGTGAACTATTAGATGTAGGTTTTTAGCACTGATAAAGGGCCATGTTTTAGTAGTGTTAAGTCATTTTTAGATGGAAATATTTCACCCAAACTGATTCTAGGAATCTATATATAGTTAATAACATACAAATTATATTTTATGTTGTGGGAAATATAGTTGTAGGTACTATTTTGTTTTTCATTATCAACAACTAATATGGTATTTGATACAAGTTCAAATGTTGATTTTGTAGATATATGTGCTTCAAATTTATGATTCTTTGATAATAAATAATTATATATATAATGGATATATCTATACCTCAACGAAATATAAAATAATATAGATTCCAGAATACCCCATATCATATAAATATTTATGGATGTGAGTTTCTATAATATATCATTATCCATGATAATAATATTTTTTGTCACATATTATAGATAGATTATAGGATAAAATTAAAAACATGTTTTTATTTTTATCTTGAAGTGTGACCATGGTGTATATTAAAGGGAATATAAATTAATTTTTATGTTGAATGTTATTGTAGTTCACATTTTTTAGATCACATTTCCTTGATAATAATAAATTTTTATGCCAATTACCGTTACTTCTAGTGGGTATTAATTTGGGGTATTTCATAATTTAATTCCAAAACTGTGGTAAGTTTTATCTAGAAAATTTTCTCAATATATCAATGCTTAAAAATATATTGAATCTAGATTTATCAATCAATTTCATTTTATTAAAGGGATATATATCCATTCTTTCTTATAATATAAATAATGTATAATGGAATTTGTAGATGAATCAAATATTTGTTTAGAGGGTATAAAATTTATTATTACTAATATGTTTCTATAGTTAATTTTTGTAATAATGTTTAAGAATGGTAAAGGAAAATTAATCTCTTTTTTTAACTATCATATGAATACTTATGAGGCAATAAAGAATAGTTGTCTCCTATAATACATAAATATACATTATTTTAAAGGGGAATGTTGGTACTTAGAAATTGACCATGAGGGTAATCTCATTCAACTATAGGTTAAAGATTATAATATAAATAAGATTATTTTTTAATCCTATATTGTCATCTAGTAAATATTGTGATATAATTTTGTGTAATAAAACCTACTGAATATTTTATGAATATAATAAGAAATAATTTTAATTAATATATCGAATCATTTTTAATAATATTAATGGATGATATTCTTGTTTAATAAAGGATAAGTTGGGATAATGATAACTATATAAGAATTTTACTAAGAATAAACCAATTTCAGTTCATTTATACCATGGTAGATATATGTCTGATATGGATCCCATATATGATGTCCCGATGAAATATTGTGAATAAAAAAAGAATATAATTTTTCCAAAAAATTTGTAAGATGATAAGTATAGGGATTGAACTAAATTGTTTTTTAAATACCACGATTCAGTTGTTTTTTCAGATAATAATGATATTTTATATAGGATAATTTAAATTTTTATGAATTTTTGGAATGTTTTACCCACAAGGGATTCTATTTTAATAGATATTTGATTTCATGACATATTATTATGATCAACAATGATCATTCTCATCATATCCTATCATGATTTTTGATAAAAAAAATTCAAGGATATGTGTACTATTTGGATGCATTAAGTATGGTGAATTTATGTGTACATATACTAAATAGTCATACAAGTGAATATATTTCATAAAAGTTACATATAAATAAAATAAACTTATCAAAATATGATCATTAATTGGTTTGAGTTATTTTTTCCTCAATGATTTGTAAATTATATTTGTTCAATTGAATATTTACTACTTATATCTACCAGAACAATATGAGTTATATATTTTTTATGAAACCATAAATCATATATAGTTGTCTTGTGTTGAATATCTATAAATATTTTATTTCAAATGTTACATCACCCCAAAAGATTATTTTATGTCGAAAAATCTTAGTTGGAAGTTTACAATATAGAAAATGTATAACCTCAATTATAAATATACAAAAAAAATTCTATTTAATGATAGACATGTAGAGGAAACCAAGGAGAAAGTGTCACAAATCATATTAAATATGTAGCTTACTCTTTCATAAAGTGGATTTCTTATATAGGTAAATCCAAATGATTATGATTATAAACTTGTTACAATAAATCAAAATAGTGTAAAGAGTAAAGACTATTATATATAGACCCAATATGATAATTACTTATTACATTAAATTTATACCAGAATTGGCATTCATGCATTTAGAAATAAATTTTAGGTTAATTTTCTTATATTATTAGGGAATATCCATTAAATAACATTCCAATTGATTACATTGTGGACACATTTACTTGATATACATTTTATTAACAATATAAAACATTTATAATATAAAATTTTCTCTTTTCTTGATCCATATATAAAATTTTATCTTATGAAAATAATTATCACTACAATTATTTATCGACATGAAATACATTCACAAATAATGGGTGAGAACAAAAAAATAGAACAAGAGAATAAAAAAGAAATAAACCAATATTACATAAATAATTATATAAATTTGGCTCTACGAAATAAAATTTTGGTAAAAAATAATTCATACAAAATAAATCAACTTCCCTTCTTAACACATTTTATAATACATTTATCCGTAATTCATTAATTAAAAATAAACACTAAGGGTTTATTTCAAAACACTAAAACCGCAAGATTAATTTTAAACAATGTTATACTTTTCACCCTTATATATGAAATTACCATCATAGTTAATGTTAGAGTAAAAAATCAAAGCTACTCATGAAAGACCATCACGATAATATTCTAAACAATACCATAGAGTATCCATCAAATATACTAATGTTGTGACCATCGACTTTAATCATGAAATAATGATCACAATCAACATTAAAACATTAACCAATGGATTTCCGAGCTATAAATGGGTTCAAAAAAAGTATAATATTTATCAAGAATACCATTGAGAAATAATATTCATAAAAACATCATGTAAGTAGAGTCAGGCTCCCCCATTTCTCATATATAATTATTTAGTGTTATAGGATAAATTGTTTATTCTTAGTCATTTTCCTAATAAAAACATTGAAATTTATTTGAATTCATATGAAACTAGTATTCAGATATCAAAAAAAATCTCATGAATTTACCATTTTTGAATCTATATAACCTAGAAAAAATTAATAGTGGGTTTTCATCAAATAATGTATTATTGAATTCATTCTAGATGAAAAAATTTTAATTTTGAAATTACTTATTTTGAATCATTTAAAACATACAAAGGAAAAGTTTTTATTGAATATAACCTTATATAAATAGTAATAATGATTAAGAATATTAATCCATAATGATTGTGATAAAATCAAGTTATGACCTTTATTAAAAAATGCATTCCATTGGACCATTGTAAAAAGAGTTGAAAATGAATCTTTTTTGTGTATTTTTAAATTAATGTCCCCTTCCATGAGTCTAATACCACACTTATTTTTGTTATATTCCTAAATAATAATCATATATTTGTTATGTTTTGTATTAAGAAATTTTTTAATTTTTATTATACCTTTTTTATCAATTTTTCTATTTAATATACAATTACTTAAACATAAAAATTAACTTCAAATGTTTTGAAAATATTCAGTACTACTGTCGAATATGACGTTGGTCGGTTGGAAATAGTCAAAGAGGTTATTATTCAATCATCTCCAAATTAATAGTGACCAAATAATTATATTTTTTATGCATCAATTAGAATTTCAAATCCATAAATTAAATATATTTATGAAAAATAAACTACGTTGCAATAATTGTGATAGTAGAATGTAGGTATGCATGACTAACATTTCCATTTTTCAACACTCATTATGGAAATAGATTAATTATTATTTTATCAATAAATATTAATTAAAATATCATTATTATCATATTTAAATCTTTAATTATAATTTTATATATCACCCATGTGAAATTGTTATGTTTTTTTGTTGTGGTAGAACCCATGTACAAGCGAACGATGTTATCGTATTTTAGTGAATGGAATGTTTAGAAGGATAATATTTTATTTTATTTTTATAATGGAAAATATCTCATTAATATAATAAAAAAGTATTAATTATATCATTATAGTAAATCCATTGATGATGGTGATGGAAAACAAATTACATCAGCTTGTGAGGTTGTAGTATGTTGTACAAATGAATGACGAGTTTGTTTTTGATTTGATGGAAGATGAGAAGAATATAGGTCATGCCAAAAAATAATAACATCAAATTTGAGGAAATATTAAGGTGGTAATATTTACCATGTTTGAATAATTGTTTAGTGGTGTCGATGAATAAAAAATCTAAAACAAGAAAATAAAAACTACACCTCTTATTCGGAAAACCACTTCCACATAACACCTTATGACCTATATGATTTTAATTGTGGTTAAAAACCCTTTAGAATGAGTAATGTGATTCTAGGAAGGTATTTTAGTTAATAATGGATTAATAAAAATAGAATTGATATGTGAATAAATGATAATAATAGGTTCCCTTTTATAATAATGGGGAGGAACCCTCTTAGAATTTCACAAAAATATTAAATGAATATTAATAAATATTCAAAATAAGAAGGCTCGGAAGTCATTTATTTAGAATATACAATGAGGAACTATTAAAATTCATTTATAAAATATTTTTTTATAATATAGTCATTTGGTTCAAATGCCTCAATACCCATTTTAAAACAAATCAGCAAAATAATGAATTTTTCTATTTGAGTGTTAATATTTTAACTATCTAACACACAAATAGATCATAAAATGACCATATTTAATTGTAACATCCCTAAATGATAAAGGGTTAAATGACTAAATGATATGACTCATGTCAACAAGGTGCACCTTCCTTTTCGGGAGCCTGTCTGATTAGAACTCCACAGTTTAGCGTGCTTAGCCTGGAGTAATGATCAGGATGGGTGACCTCCTGGGATGTTTCTCAGGGTGTGTGTGAGTGAGGACAAGTCACACTGGAAAGGACATGTTTTGGCCATTGGGGACTGTCATTAGTCAGATGACCCGTTCGGGCACGTGGGTGGACCCTGGGGCGGGCCCCACAAGTCTGCGGGGGCAACTGGTGGTACCCGGTGGGCTAGGACCCGACGGCCATGTTAAGGCGGGGAGGCTGTGCTGTCACCGGGACCTGGTTGTCACATTAATTTTATTAACATATTCATAGTCACTTTTCTTAATTAAATTTTTTTATATTAATTATATAAAATTTAATAAAATATTATTTATTTTAAACTATCATTAATGAAAATTCAAATAACTATTTATTATAGTGAAATTAATAATGTCAATATTTCTCATTGAATTTTTAAAAAGTATAAAAAAACAAAAACTATCCTTGTTAATCTATAACAATCTTCAATCAAATTATGTATCTCACATTATAATAATTTTTATATTATTAAAATCATCTAACATATTTTCCTCCAATTAAATCATTAATGGGTCAGCATTATGTAAGAAATTATTATAATTTTTTTATCATTAAATGACATAAAAAAATACTGATGAATAAAATTTTCATAGGTTCCAAATAATCATTTTTATTCAATAATATCCTCAAGATATACCCACATAAAAAATATTGTATTTTTAAAAAATAGGTTTCTAACATGTTTAACTTTTCCAAAAATAAAATACTATAAATGTCATAATGTCATGAATATGGAAAAAACATTAAATATAATAGAATTTTGGATGAATATATATGAAATTGAAATATACAATTAAATTTAGACTAGTTTTTGTTTTATTTAATAATGCTTATAATTATGTTTCTTAAAATTAATAATATTATTTACCATATACAAAAGTAACAAAATTTACTAATGTTACTATTCATCTTGAACAAACATAAAACGGATCTATTTACTATATTTGGAATAAATAATTCCAAATATTGAATAAGTTTTTCAATATTAAAAAAATTGAAGTGGAAATATTTAATTAAAATTAATACAACAAAACACAATCGATAATTTATTTCATGATAAGTGATTTTTAATCCAATAAATGTACTTATAATAAAAATAGTTATATTAAAGATTAAAATATAGGTAAATATTGTATATAACTATTGATTATATAAGTTATATTTTCATGAAATAAAAATTAAATGTTACTTTTTAATATAAATAAAATTCTATTTTTATAAAAATTGATTTTTTTACTATTCACATAAAATTGCCCTTTTTAGAAAATTGTAAACAATTAACCATAAGATATTTTTGACATTTTTAATTAATAAATGAAATTACATTTTTGGAATAATTTTTTTTCAACGTACATAAATTATTCATAATATTCACTAATAGAAATTATGAAAACCTGTTTATGAAAAAGATATATTTTTTAGAAAAAATTTAAATTAGTACCAATAAATCAATTTTTACAATGAAAAAATAAATAAATTAATAATGAGTAGGACCATTATTTATTAATAATTGAGATAAAACTATTCATTCCCACCAATTTACTAGCTTTTTTATGATCACATTTGAATAATAAAATTTCATTTTTCGTTTAAGGTTGGTACTATATGCCTTATATGATATTGGACATAATATATCATTTTAGAAACATAGGACATTGAATTATCTTCAATTTAAGAAATTCCATCATCGCATTTTGAAATCATTCTTTGTAACCAGATTTTGAATTTTTAAAATACGTATTTTGAAATCCCACATCACAACAAAGTTTAATAAAATTTCTTCCTGAAAATAGACTCATAGTTATATAACGGATAACGAGAATAACACATGAATTGATTTCTATTTAGGAAATAATTAGTGGTTAGTGAAAATGTGGTTATGGATGAAAAGTTTAGCACCCATGTACTGAAAGAGTGTGATAGATAACATATTGATGAGAATGTTAACCATCATATTATAATAAATAAATTATGGGTTAAAGGGATATTAATTTCTCAATAAGAAAAATAAATGTATAATGTTTTTTTTTGATTCATTTCATAGATTAAACGATGAATATTCCTATATATACTAATAGCGTATTTAGACATACTTAATTATCATAAACAGTTTCATCTCAAATAATTTACAACTACAATATCATCATGTTCCCTAAAATATGAACAAGAATGATGAATTTTCTATTCTAGAAGACTTACAGAATTCATATAGAGAATCAAAATCCACAAAAAAAATAAATCTCATTTCATTTTTCCTTTATGATTTAGACAAACCACAAATGGTCTGTACAACATATGATAATTCCAAAGATGAATAATTTTATGAATAATAAAAAAATGTCTTTAAACATATTAAATTCAACAGTAAATCCCAATATTCAACATATATTACTAAATAAATAACTATACATAAATTTTTTTTAAAAATATTCATAATTAATATTGAAACCCACAAAATAGAAGGATATTAAAACTCATCATGCATGATAAATTTATCATTTATATCCAAACCACAGCAATCACTATTAAAGTTCCATACCGAAATATAATAAGCAAAATAAAATATTATAAAGTATATGATAGTGATTTCAATAAAATAAATCACAATAATTACACAATATAATAGTATATACCTCCAAAATATAATAATCCTTAATTGAAAAATTAAAATCACATAGTAATATATTTACCATAATCCCATAATTATCCCAATATATTATAGTGTTATTATCTATAAATGACATTAATCACATAACCACCCAATCTGTTTCCTACCCCATGGTTATATATACTATGAAACATATGTTCCCCAAAATGAAAATAATATTTATCTAACAGATCATATAAATGAGGGAAAAAATTATTAATAATAAGAGAATCATGTTTGAAAATGGATGGTGATGAGCCCTTATAACCCCTTGGTTTTGGGTTCAAACCTTGTGTCCCTATCAGATGCAATAGGTTATTCCAAAACCCATGGGTTTTCCTTTTTCAGAAAATATATTTGTATAATGCTTATAATATGCCTTGAAATGTTATAAAAAAATAACCATAATATACTAAACATTAAAATTATATTTTGACCTCAAAGATTGTATATACATTTCATTTTCTATTTGGAGAATGATATAACCCCAAATTACTTTAAATTCAATGATTAAATAAATATTCAAGGTTTTCCCAAACATTAATATTTTGTCCAAAAATATAAAAGATAACTATTAATCAAATTATGTTTTCACATTCTAAACATAAGGGTTATATATATCTCAAACTCAGTTAAAAATATCTTATAATTATTTTAATAAAATTAAAATAACATCACATAAAATATAAAAAAGGGGTTTCTATTCCTTTTATAATATAGTCAATCATAATCATATAACCTCATGATATCCTCCATAACAATTAACATAACCCCTATAATATAAACTATGAATAAAATTCCTTAATATTTACAAATTTTATCAATTATATTCTACATTTACCATTCTTAGATACGAAAATATTTTTTAGGTTTAGTTTTTAAGAAAATCATGGCATAAATCGTATATTACAAACCACTGAATTACATGATCGAAAAAACTAATCAGTATCCATTTCCCTCAATATAAATCATTCTATATATAACTATGTTTTTTTTCAAAACTAATATTCATAATTTTTATGTTGACATTATCCTTGTCCAAATTAATCCATATACGATGGGAATTTTTTTTAAAATTTCAGTTGAACATAAAAAACTCATTAAGGGATACAAAGAAATAATGAAACCAACATTCCCTGAATATTTATGAATTTTTTAATTTTAAAAATATTTATATGGGTAAAAAAATTATTTTCATACCCTTAAATCCTTTTATATTCCAAAAAAATCAGCAAACCTTTCATTTGATATAATTAAATAAATATAAACTCATAATGTGTTCTTTGTTGTAACGCCCCGACCCCAGCTTCCCAGAGTCGGTGCATTACTTCGTAACATTGGCATGATCACAAAAGATCAAGTCTATAAAGACCGATTAGTTTAGTAGCCTTGGAAACACTAGATACATTCATAAAAGTTACATTACATCATAAAGTGAAATATAATAACAAAGTCTACATAGTCCACACTCATATCCTCTTCTGACTATCCCTGCAGGTCATTCATAAAATACTTCTTCACATCCTGGAAAATATTAAAACATTGAAAGGGGTGAGCTCAGATGCTCAGTAAGGATAACAATATAGCGGAAGCTTTCACAAATAAACATTAACATTTAAGGCAATGTATAACTAAAACAAAAGCCTTTTAAACATGAACTTCAACATAATATGGCAAAAGTAAAATGAGATAATGCCATTTACTTATTCACATGGATATTCTACTGGTCGAATAATCACATGCAATATCAATAGCCACTTTCATAATGATGGAATGCATAATGCCAGACTATCATAACCACGTAGCCAAGGCCTCGTTCCAAGACCACAAATTAGATTTTGTCAAGGCCTCGTTCCAAGACACTAGTTTGTCTCATGAGACCTGCCAATGCATCGAGGAGCTATAGCGGGCTCCACCAGTCACTTACTAAGTCCAATGCATTCCTCATATGAATGGGTTTAAACATATCATAAACCATAACATAATCATATCACATAAAACATGCATAAAGGAAACATAACATTTCCACATTTCAATCACAAGATTTCAATACAACACATTGATATAATAAAAACGCTTTCAAAACCATTTTCAATACCAAAATAAAAGAAATTTAAAATTTTGTATTTATTTTTCATTAAAAAAAGTGATGGCATGTAGAGGAAGCCAAAACTCAAATAATGGTCACAGCGGCGGAGAAGTCATTGTCACCGCATAAGCACAGAAAGAAAAACATTCCCTTTTGTCGTTCAGTAAAATGCTTCGTATAAAAAAGATTCCTTTTGAATAAACATAAAAGTCAAAGGGGTTTATACACCGTATAAAAGAAAGTTGTGTATAAAGCCAAATATGCCTCGATGAAAGGAGATTTAGACGAAGTCCTTAAAAAGATCATTTTTAAAATAAAATAGATCTATTATGTGTATTCACTCTAGGTACACATAAAGAATGTATAAATACAAAATAGAACATAATAGTATCATGACATAATTTGAAAGTAGGAGATTAACCCAAAGAATGGAAATTGGGTGAAGAAGTTCCCTTACCTGGTGTCTGACATGACTCAACTGTTCTTTAACCTCCTGAATAATAAACTAGAGTTAATATATACCTTATTAAGAACCATTTTTAATTTCATTATACTTTTTATATCACTTATTACAATGTTATGAACATTATGTAATTATTTATGTTAATAATGGTCATTTTGTCGATCTTTGGTACTTGAGTCAACAATAAACTTCTTATAATTACAAGTTGTTTATGTGGTAGAATATCCATTATCTCCAGAATTATATTCATGATTTAGATGTCATATATATCATATATAACCAGTATATACATTCATTTATAGTATTACGTAACATTTAGAGGTAAGAAATGAAATGCACCGTTCATTGAGACGGTAAGCCGTACGTACGTATGAACACTACTTTCATTTATATTTCGTATTTAATGGAATGAAATCATAATTATATAAATGTATAATATAATTCCAGTATAATATAGTGTATAATACCATTTACTCCATCCTTTATACATCCCACATATGGCATTAACGATTCAAATCACTTTGAGGGGGCGGTAGTCCGCACTTCCTAAAATGAAATTATCGCGTTTTACCCATAATGGAAATCATAAAGTATGCCATAAATGAGAAATACAGAAGCATAAGTAAAACATAAACACATTATATATCATATATAAATATAGTGACATCTTAATGGCCACCTTTGAAGGTGTTATATGAGTGTTGAACAATCATCGTTTCGTGAGGCAGAAATTCGCCATCCACAGAAACCGTATGTTCTTTAACCATTAGATGTAGGTGTGTGTAAGTGTAGCTCTAATACTTATTATAAAAACATCCTAGTATATTGAGGATACTGGTGTTGTTACAAAAGAAATGAATAAAAAGAGTTTAGGGGGTTGGAGAAGAAAAATAATACAAAACAACATTAGAGAAGACATTGCCTCAAAATCGGGTAACTCTTTTTGATTTGAGACAAAGGCTTCCTTGGGAAGATTTCTGCCCAACTTGAGGCTTCTAGGAGTAAGAGGGGGAAGTTGGGAGAGTATTTGGGCAGAGGTTGGCCGAGCCAAATGACTTGAAAGTGTAAATGAGGTGGGAGAGGTGGGGGCCTTTTATAAGTGGAGAGGAGGGGCACTCTTGGAAAGTAAAGAAAAGTCACTTTATTATAAAATGAGTTTCGGATTTTAGAGGTCCCACACTTATATAATTCGATTATAAGATGATAAGGGTTCTAAATATACTCATCCAATAGGATTTTGACAAGTGTACCCTTTGGATTTTACATTATCTTTCTATTTTATTTAAATCGTTAAATAATGAGGTCATCGCTGCATCATCATAATGTCATAATTAATTTAATATATTTAATGTCTAAAAATTATAAAAAAGATACTATGATGTAGGAAATCGTTTTAGCTTTCTAATGAATATTTATATTTAAAATTTGGACTTGTTTAACCCCACTTAAAAACTGTTTTAGTAAAACAACTCATGTTTGTGTCAATTTAATTTTAACATTAAATATATATATATTAACGTCATTTTCCAACCAAAGTGGCTCCATGGGGTCCCCAAGTTGACCCATGGGTTGTCGGGGTCGGCCATGACACATCCAATAGAGGTAGGACAAGTTTCAAGCTCATCTCATATTATTAAAACATTATTTTTACCTTAAACTACACTAATTACCTCTAATCGCGATTAAGAACTTAAAAGTTACTATTCACCATAAAATTATTTTGATCTCATTGAACCACATTTTACTTCTTAATGAAAACCATGTATGTCAGATTTTTGAAAATCAAATCACAGAAGTGGTAATATTTCATTTAAACAAAAAATCAGTTATTTAACTACCACTTAGTGGTTTCACTATTCATCAAAAATTGAAGTTTTTCAGAACAATGCCAAAATTTCACCCTAAGCTATAATTGATATTCCGAATTCAAAAATGATTTCTATTTTACAAAATTCAAAAAAATATAAGTTGCATTAATTAATTTTATAATGAATTCCTGCTGTCACAACAATAGCGTGTTTTTAAGAAACAATTTATATCAAAAGATTGGCAATTGTTTATGTCCAATTTCAATGTTAAATTAATTCTAATGACCACCATTGGATAAAATGGTAAAAATATATTATAATTATACTTTAAAACCACTAAATAGTATAAATTATCACTATAAATTATTTTGATTAAAAAAATTATTTTTAAGTAATTTTCACTATTCATAAAAAATCGGAAGTTCTCAGAAAATTACAAAAAAGTCAACTTTGGATAATTTCGATATTACGAATAAAAAAATGAAGTCCATTTTGAAATATAAAATTTCTATAATTTTAAAAAGTGGTTATTACTATTCATAACGGCTACTTTGATTAGTCGCGGTGTTTTAGAACTCGAAGTTGCGTACAATGAAAGCTATTGCATTATTGAATGAGAAGCGTATCGTGGAAGCTCAGGGTGTTACATTCTCCCCTCCTTTAATAAATTGCGTCCTCGCAATTTGAAATTTTTCTTTGAAAATAAAAGGTTGAAAAGAGAAAAAACCTTTGTGGAAAACCCACATCGGAAATAAGATTAATAAAATTTAGCCTTAATAAGAGGGAAAGAGAAATGAAAAAGTCACCACCCAATTATGATCTCGATTAGGAGAACATTTGTGGAAATTAGAGACATATAATTGGAGGAAAAACGTAAATATTTGTAGGGAGTGATTGAGGTCATAAATCACAATCGACTGTCAAATTGAGGGCCTCAAAGCCTTCAATCTATGTTGATTTAAAATATCATCAGTTCAACAAGACATAAGGTATTAGGATAACACATTTTTTTGTTTTAATATCCCTTTACTAAAGTTTAAGAATTAATTTATTCATTGAATAAGAGATAGGTATATATATATATTTATGCTTGACAATTAGAGTTTCAACCTTCAACTCATCTTTCAATCAAAAAGATAATAGAACTAAAAAATATTATACTTATCCTAATTGTATAAGGTTCCAAATATTAACACATACCATTTAGATTAGTAAAATTATTTTGTAATAACTAGGGACTTCATGTAGGATAGTGGTAGGAAATAAAGGCCTGTCGCACTATGGTTGTGGGTTCGATTCCTGCAGCTTTGTCCGACGCGACGGGTTATGCCCCACCCTGCAGGTTTTCCTTTTCCTAAAACTATAGTATCATAATATTCCAAAAATAATCTTCATAAATTTTTTAACCTTAAACAATACTATCCAAAGATCAACTTAATCCACTCCAACCTTTATAGTTATCCAAAATACCTCTGTCCAGACTTTCTCTAAAAGGTCTCTTAATTCCAAAATCAATTTATCAGATTCCCCAAACAAAGTAAAGATTCTCTTGTTGTCACATACTAAAAATATGATTACCTTAATCATATTAAAACCTTTTTGAAATCAACAGGTACTGCAGTACAATCCTTATATATATATATCACATTATTGTAATAACCAGAATATAATCCATGAGTCCAAAAGCACCAATACATTAGTTATTCTGCTTCAACTATATTAACAGCATAAGATTGTCCTTGATCCCTTGGCCTTTTCTGAGGTAAGTTTCCCTGAAGCTTAGGACATTTATTTACATAATGACCCATTTCTCTACAATTGTAGCATTCAACTTTGATAGCCTCTTTCTTTCTCTTGCAATCACGAGCCTGGTGACCCTTTTCTCCACATTTATAACAACCTCCCATTCCTTTTAGACAAGTACCAGGGTGATTCTTCCCACAATTATCACATAATGGAAAATCCTTCTTTCCCTTTTTCCCTTTATCTGTCTCTTGTTGCACCATTCTCTTCTTTTCTTGCTTTTCTTTAAAGTCATGAGACTTAGAAAATTCATTTTCCTTCTTGATTGCACACGAGACAATATCTTCGTATGTTGAGAAAGATTGTGATACTAAAGCTTGACAGAGAAATGGTTTTAACCCATCAAAGAAACGATCAATCTTACTTCTTGGGTTACGTATGTATTCTGCAGCATACCTCGCTAACCTTGTAAAGTTAGCCTCATACTTTGCGACATTCTCATCCTCCTTCTGCCTCAGACTCAGAAATTGCCTTTCCATATATGCTCGATGGTCATGTGGAAAGTATTTTTCTAAGAAAAGATCTTTGAACTCTCTCCATTCCATACTTGATACTTCGTCATCTTCCTTTGTATTTTGAATCAATGGCCACCATTGATCAGCATCTCCAGTGAGGCAGTAAACTGCCATGATAACCTTTTCCCTTTCACTACTCCCCATGGCATGGAATATTTTTTCTAAGGAGTTTATCCATTGCTCAGCTAATAATGGATTTGTACCCCCATTAAAAGTTGGCGGTTGTTGCCTCATGAAGCGGTATAACATTGATCCTCCACATTACGGATCAGGGTGCTCCATACGAGTACGGTTATTATTCATATCCTGAGTGAGTTGTCCCAGTATAGTAATAAGTTGATCAGCACCAGTTGTATCTCCAGCTCCACAATAATTATCTTGAGCAGGAGGGAAATCCCTACACGGAGTGTGTGCATTGATACGGTTTCCATTCCTTCCACTAGGCACCATTTCTATACAATGGCATAAACTAGATTAGTTTATGAATCAAAATACATAATTCCATACTTATAAAATACTTAACATAAATTGAACTATTTATGGATATAATCCATAATCATAAAAAGAAATGTTTCCTTTGAGGAAGTATATACTCATAACCCTTCATAGTGGTTTGTAAAGAAAATGAGAATTATCCTAAGCATATCCCCCGGGAGTGTCATAACCAAGAGTGCAGCAAGGCCAGTTGTCGTGCACCAGTTCCCGTTCGAGTCTAGCACAAAGCGGTGTTTTCAGGTTTTACCCCTAGGTATATCTGTGCCAGAGCCGCCTCTACCTGCTCGTATCCAGACTGGGATGTGTTGCTCGGAAAACTCACAACATCTCTATATTACCAAAATTATTGGAAGCTCTTCTATAATAATCCTCAAAGTCTATCTTTGGTCTATGTGCTCTAATCAGAGTTTATCTAAATCTAGATTCCAAGGTTAGTACTAAACTGCCTCTGATACCAACTGTAACGCCCCGACCCCAGCTTCCCAGAGTCGGTGCATTACTTCTTAACATTGGCATGATCGCAAAAGATCAAGTCTCGAGAGACCGATTAGTTTAGTATCTTTGGAAACACTAGATACATTCATAAAAGTTACATTACATCATAAAGTGAAAAACTAATAACAAAGTCTTCATAGTCCACACTCATATCCTCTTCTGACTATCCCTGCAGGTCATTCATAAAATACTTCTTCACATCCTAGAAAATATTAAAACATTGAAAGGGGTGAGCTCAGATGCTCAGTAAGGATAACAATATAGCGGAAGCTTTCACAAATAAACATTAACATTTAAGGAAATGTATAACTAAAACAAAAGCCTTTTAAACATGAACTTCAACATAATATGGCAAAAGTAAAATGAGATAATGCCATTTACTTATTCACATGGAAATTCTACTAGTCGAATAATCACATGCAATATCAATAACCACTTTCATAATGATGGAATGCATAATGCCAGACTATCATAACCACGTAGCCAAGGCCTTGTGCCAAGACCACAAATTAGATTTTGTCAAGGCCTCGTGCCAAGACACTAGTTTGTCTCATGAGACATGTCGATGCATCGAGGAGCTATAGCGGGCTCCACCCATCACATACTAAGTCCAATGCATTTCTCATATGAATGGGTTTAAACATATCATAAACCATAACATAATCGTATCACATAAAACATGCATAAAGGAAACATAACATTTCCACAATTCAATCACAATATTTCAATACAACACATTGATATAATAAAAATGCTTTCAAAACCATTTTCAATACCAAAATAAAATAAATTTAAAATTTTGTATTTATTTTTCATTAAAAAAAGTGATGGCTTGTAGAGGAAGCCAAAAATAAAATAATGGTCACGGCGGCGGAGAAGTCGTTGCCGCCGCATAAGCACGGAAAGAAAAACATTCCCTTTTGTCGTTTAGTAAAACGCTTCGTATAAAAAATATTCCTTTTGAATAAACATAAAAGTCAAAGGGGTTTATACACCGTATAAAAGAAAGTTGTGTATAAAGCCAAATATGCCTCAATGAAAGGAGATTGAGACGAAGTCCTTAAAAAGATCATTTTTAAAATAAAATAGATCTATTATGTGTATTCACCATAGGTACACATAAAGAAAGTAAAAATACAAAATAGGACATAATAATATCATGACATAATTTGAAAGTAGGAGATTAACCCAAAGAATGGAAATTGGGTGAAGAAGTTCCCTTACCTCGTGTCTGACTTGACTCAACCGTTCATTAACCTCCTGAATAATAAACTAGAGTTAATATATACGTTATTAAGAACCATTTTTAATTTCATTATCCTTTTTATATCACTTATTACAATGTTATGAACAATATGTAATTATTTAAGTTAATAACGGTCATTTTGTCGATCTTTGGTACTTCAGTTAACAATAAACTTCTTATAATTACAAGTTGTTTATGTGGTAGAATATACATTATCTCCAAAATTATATTCATGATTTAGATGTCATATATATAATATATTACCAGTATATATATTCATTTATAATATTACGTAACATTTAGAGGTAAGAAATGAAATGCACCGTTCATGGGGACGGTAAGTCGTACGTACGCATGAACGCTACTTTCATTTCTATTTCGTATTTAATGGAATGAAATAATAATTATATAAATGTATAATATAATTCCAGTATTATATATTGTATAATACTATTTACTCCATCCTTTATACATCCCACATATGGCATTAACGATTCAAATCACTTTGAGGGGGCGGTAGTCCGCTCTTCCTAAAATGAAATTATCGCGTTTTACCCATAATGGAAATCATAAAGTATGCCATAAATGAGAAATAAAGAAGCATAAGTAAAACATAAACACATTATATATCATATATAAATATATTTACATCTTAATGGCCACCTTTGAAGGTGTTATATGAGTGTTGAACAATCATCGTTTCGTGAGGCAGAAATTCACCATCCACAGAAACCGTATGTTCATTAACCATTAGATGTAGGTGTGTGTAAGTTTAGCTCTAATCCTTCTTATAACAACATCCTAGTATATTGAGGATACTGGTTTTGTTACAAAATAAATGAATAAAAAGAGTTTAGGGGGTTGGAGAAGAAAAATAAAACAAAACAACATTAGAGAAGACATTACCTCAAAATCGGGTAACTCTTTTTGATTTGAGCCAAAGGCTTCCTTGGGAAGAGTTCTGCCCAAAGTGAGGCTTATAGGAGTAATAGGGGGAAGTTTGGAGAGTATGTGGGCAGAGGTTGGCCGAGCCAAATGACTTGAAAGTGTAAATGGGGTGGGAGAGGTGGGGGCCTTTTATAAGTGGAGAGGAGGGGCACTCTTGGAAAGTAAAGAAAAGTCACTTTATTATAAAATGAGTTTCGGATTTTAGAGGTCCCACACTTATATAATTCGAGGATAAGATGATAAGGGTTCGAAATCTACTCATCCAATAATATTTTGACAAGTGTACACTTTGGATTTTACATTATCTTTCCATTTTATTTAAATCGTTAAATAATGAGGTCATCGCTGCATCATCATGATATCATAATTAATTTAATTTATTTAATGTCTAAAAATTATAAAAAAAATACTATGATGTAGGAAATATTTTTAGATTTCTAAGGAATATTTATAATCAAAATTTGGACTTCTGTAACCCCACTTAAAAACTGTTTTAGTAAAACAACTCGTGTTTGTGTCAATTTAATTTTAACATTAAATATATATATATATTAATGTCATTTTCCAACCAAAGTGGCTCCATGGGGTCCCCAAGTTGACCGATGGTTTTTCATGGTCAGCCATGACTCACACAATAGGAGTAGGACAAGTGTCAAGCTCATCTCATACTATTAAAACATTATTTTTACCTTAAACTACACTAATTACCTCTAATCGCGAATAAGAACTTAAAAGTTACTGTTCACCAAAAATTTATTTTGATCTCATTGAACCACATTTTACATCTTAATGACAACCTTGTATGTCGGATTTTTGAAAATCAAATCACAGAAGTGGTAATATTTCATTTAAACAAAAAATCAGTTATTTAACTACCACTTAGTGGTTTCATTATTCATCAAAAATTGAAGTTTTTCAGAACAATGCCAAAATATCACCCTAAGCTATAATTGATATTCCAAATTCAAAAATGATGCCTATTTTACAAAATTCCAAACATATAAGTTGCATTAATTAATTTTATAATTAATTCCTGCTGTCACAACAATAGCGTGTTTTTAAGAAACAATTTATATCAAAAGATTGGCAATTGTTTATGTCCAATTTCAATGTTAAATTAATTCTAATGACCACCATTGGATAAAATGGAAAAAATATATTCTAATTATACTTTAAAACCACTAAATTTTATAATTTATCACTATAAATTATTTTGATTAAAAAAGTTATTTTTAAGTAATTTTAACTATTCATAAAAAATTGGAAGTTCTCATAAAATTAAAAAAAATTCAACTTTGGATAATTTTGATATTACGAATAAAAAAATGAAGTCCATTTTGAAATATAAAATTTCTATAATTTAAAAATGTCGTTATTACTATTCATAACGACTACTTTGATTAGTCGCGGTGTTTTAGAACTCGAAGTTGCGTACAATGCAAGCTATTGCATTATTGAATGAGAAGCGTATCGTGGAAGCTCGGGGTGTTACATTCTCCCCTCCTTTAATAAATTGCGTCCTCGCAATTTGAAAATTTTCTTTCAATATAAAAGGTTGAAAAGAGAAAATACCTTTGAGGAAAACCCACATCGGAAATAAGATTAATAAAATTTAGCCTTAATAAGAGGGAAAGGGAAATGAAAAAGTCACCACCCAATTATGATCTCGATTAGGAGAACATTGGTGGCAATTAGAGACATATAATTGGAGGAAAAACTTAAATATTTGTAGGGAGTGATTGAGGTCATAAATCACAATCGACTGTCAAATTGAGGGCCTCAAAGCCTTCAATCTATGTTGATTTAAAATATCATCAGTTCAACAAGACATAAGGTATTAGGATAACACATTTTTTTGTTTTAATATCCCATTACTAAAGTTTAAGAATTAATTTATTCATTGAATAAGAGATAGATATATATATATATTTATGCTTGACAATTAGAGTTTCAACCTTCAACTCATCTTTCACTCAAAAAGATAATAGAACTCAAAAATATTATACTTATCCTAATTGTATAAGGTTCCAAATATTAACACATACCATTTAGATTAGTAAAATTATTTTGTAATAACTAGGGACTTCCTGTAGGCTAGTGGTAGGAAATAAAGGCCTGTCGCACTATGGTTGTGGGTTCGATTCCTGCAGCTTTGTCCGACGCGACGGGTTATGCCCCACCCTGCAGGTTTTCCTTTTCCTAAAACTATAGTATCATAATATTCCAAAAATAATCTTCATAAATTTTTTAACCTTAAACAATACTATCCAAAGATCAACTTAATCCACTCCAACCTTTATAGTTATCCAAAATACCTCTGTCCAGACTTTCTCTAAAAGGTCTCTTAATTCCAAAATCAATTTATCAGATTCCCCAAACAAAGTAAATATTCTCTTATTGTCACATACTAAAAATATGATTACCTTAATCATATTAAAACCTTTTTGAAATCAACAAGTACTTCAGTACAATCCTTATATATATATATCACATTATTGTAATAACCAGAATATAATCCATGAGTCCAAAAGCACCAATACATTAGTTATTCTGCTTCAACTGCAGTAACAGCATAAGATTGTCCTTGATCCCTTGGCCTTTTCTGAGGTAAGTTTCCCTGACGCTTAGGACATTTATTTGCATAATGACCCATTTCTCTACAATTATAGCATTCAACTTTGATAGCCTCTTTCTTTCCCTTGCAATCACGAGCCTGGTGACCCTTTTCTCCACATTTATAACAAACTCTCATTCCTTTTAGACAAGTACCAGGGTTATTCTTCCCACAATTATCACATAATGAAAAGTCCTTCTTTCCCTTTTTCCCTTTATCTGTCTCTTGTTCCACCGTTCTCTTCTTTTCTTGCTTTTCTTTAAAGTCATGAGACTTAGAAAATTCCTTTTTCGTCTTGATTGCACACGAGACAATATCTTCGTATATTGAGAAAGATTGTGATACTAAAGCTTGACAGAGAAATGGTTTTAACCCATCAAATAAACGACCAATCTTACTTCTTGGGTTACGTATGTATTCTGCAGCATACCTCGCTAACCTTGTAAAGTTAGCCTCATACTTTGCGACGTTCTCATCCTCCTTCTGCCTCAGACTCAGAAATTGCCTTTCCATATCTGCTCGATGGTCATGTGGAAAGTATTTTTCTAAGAAAAGATCTTTGAACTCTCTCCATTCCATACATGATACTTCGTCATCTTCCTTTGTATTTTGAATCAATGGCCACCATTGATCAGCATCTCCAGTGAGGCGGTAAACTGCCATGATAACCTTTTCCCTTTCACTACTCCCTATGGCATGGAATATTTTTTCTAAGGAGTTTATCCATTGCTCAGCTACTAATGGATTTGTACCCCCATTAAAAGTTGGCGGTTGTTGCCTCATGAAGTGGTCTAACATTGATCCTCCACATTACGGATCACGGTGCTCCATACGAGTAAGGTTATTATTCATATCCTGAGTGAGTTGTCCCAGTATGGTAATAAGTTGATCAGCACCAGTTGTATCTCCAGCTCCACAATAATTATCTTGAGCAGGAGGGAAATCCCTACACGGAGTGCGTGCATTGATACGGTTTCCATTCCTTCCACTAGGCACCATTTCTATACAATGGCATAAACTAGATTAGTTTATGAATCAAAATACATAATTCCATACTTATAAAATACTTAACATAAATTGAACTATTTATGGATATAATCCATAATCATAAAAAGAAATGTTTCCTTTGAGGAAGTATATACTCATAACCCTTCTAGTGGTTTGTAAAGAAAATGAGAATTATCCTAAGCATATCCCCCCGGAGTGTCATAACCAAGAGTGCAGCAAGGCCCGTTGTCGTGCACCAGTTCCCGTTCGAGTCTAGCTCAAAGCGGTGTTTTCGGGTTTTACCCCTAGGTACATCTGTGCCAGAGCCGCCTCTACCTGCTCGTATCCAGACTGGGATGTGTTTCTCAGAAAACTCACAACATCTCTATATTACCAAAATTATAGGAAGCTCTTCTATACTAATCCTCGAAGTCTATCTTTGGTCTATGTTCTCTAATCAGAGTTTATCTAAATCTAGCTTCCAAGGTTAGTACTAAACTGCCTCTGATACCAACTGTAACGCCCCGACCCCAGCTTCCCAGAGTCGGTGCATTACTTCTTAACATTGGCATGATCACAAAAGATCAAGTCTCGAGAGACCTATTAGTTTAGTAGCTTTGGAAACACTAGATACATTCATAAAAGTTACATTACATCATAAAGTGAAAAACTAATAACAAAGTCTTCATAGTCCACACTCATATCCTCTTCTGACTATCCCTGCAGGTCATTCATAAAATACTTCTTCACATCCTGGAAAATATTAAAACATTGAAAGGGGTGAGCTCAGATGCTCAGTAAGGATAACAATATAGCGGAAGCTTTCACAAATAAACATTAACATTTAAGGAAATGTATAACTAAAACAAAAGCCTTTTAAACATGAACTTCAACATAATATGGCAAAAGTAAAATGAGATAATGCCATTTACTTATTCACATGGAAATTCTACTAGTCGAATAATCACATGCAATATCAATAACCACTTTCATAATGATGGAATGCATAATGCCAGACTATCATAACCACGTAGCCAAGGCCTTGTGCCAAGACCACAAATTAGATTTTGTCAAGGCCTCGTGCCAAGACACTAGTTTGTCTCATGAGACATGTCGATGCATCGAGGAGCTATAGCGGGCTCCACCCGTCACATACTAAGTCCAATGCATTCCTCATATGAATGGGTTTAAACATATCATAAACCATAACATAATCGTATCACATAAAACATGCATAAAGGAAACATAACATTTCCACAATTCAATCACAAGATTTCAATACAACACATTGATAAAATAAAAACGCTTTCAAAACCATTTTCAATACCAAAATAAAATAAATTTAAAATTTTGTATTTATTTTTCATTAAAAAAAGTGATGGCTTGTAGAGGAAGCCAAAAATAAAATAATGGTCACGGCGGCAGAGAAGTCGTTGCCACCGCATAAGCACAGAAAGAAAAACATTCCCTTTTGTCGTTTAGTAAAACGCTTCGTATAAAAAAGATTCCATTTGAATAAACATAAAATTCAAAGGGGTTTATACACCGTACAAAAGAAAGTTGTGTATAAAGCCAAATATGCCTCAATGAAAGGAGATTGAGACGAAGTCCTTAAAAAGATCATTTTTAAAATAAAATAGATCTATTATGTGTATTCACTATAGGTACACATAAAGAAAGTAAAAATACAAAATAGGACATAATAATATCATGACATAATTTGAAAGTAGGAGATTAACCCAAAGAATGGAAATTGGGTGAAGAAGTTCCCTTACCTCGTGTCTGACTTGACTCAACCGTTCATTAACCTCCTGAATAATAAACTAGAGTTAATATATACGTTATTAAGAACCATTTTTTATTTAATTATCCTTTTTATATCACTTATTACAATGTTATGAACAATATGTAATTATTTAAGTTAATAACGGTCATTTTGTCGATCTTTGGTACTTCAGTTAACAATAAACTTCTTATAATTACAAGTTGTTTATGTGGTAGAATATACATTATCTCCAGAATTATATTCATGATTTAGATGTCATATATATAATATATTACCAGTATATATATTCATTTATAATATTACGTAACATTTAGAGGTAAGAAATGAAATGCACCGTTCATGGGGACGGTAAGTCGTACGTACGCATGAACGCTACTTTCATTTCTATTTCGTATTTAATGGAATGAAATAATAATTATATAAATGTATAATATAATTCCAGTATAATATATTGTATAATACTATTTACTCCATCCTTTATACATCCCACATATGGCATTAACGATTCAAATCACTTTGAGGGGGCGGTAGTCCGCTCTTCCTAAAATGAAATTATCGCGTTTTACCCATAATGGAAATCATAAAGTATGCCATAAATGAGAAATGAAGAAGCATAAGTAAAACATAAACACATTATATATCATATATAAATATATTTACATCTTAATGGCCACCTTTGAAGGTGTTATATGAGTGTTGAACAATCATCGTTTCGTGAGGCAGAAATTCACCATCCACAGAAACCGTATGTTCATTAACCATTACATGTAGGTGTGTGTAAGTTTAGCTCTAATCCTTCTTATAACAACATCCTAGTATATTGAGGATACTGGTGTTGTTACAAAATAAATGAATAAAAAGAGTTTAGGGGGTTGGAGAAGAAAAATAAAACAAAACAACATTAGAGAAGACATTACCTCAAAATCGGGTAACTCTTTTTGATTTGAGCCAAAGGCTTCCTTGGGAAGAGTTCTGCCCAAAGTGAGGCTTATAGGAGTAATAGGGGGAAGTTTGGAGAGTATGTGGGCAGAGGTTGGCCGAGCCAAATGACTTGAAAGTGTAAATGAGGTGGGAGAGGTGGGGGCCTTTTATAAGTGGAGAGGAGGGGCACTCTTGGAAAGTAAAGAAAAGTCACTTTATTATAAAATGAGTTTCAGATTTTAGAGGTCCCACACTTATATAATTCGAGGATAAGATGATAAGGGTTCGAAATCTACTCATCCAATAATATTTTGACAAGTGTACACTTTGGATTTTACATTATCTTTCCATTTTATTTAAATCGTCAAATAATGAGGTCATCGCTGCATCATCATGATATCATAATTAATTTAATTTATTTAATGTCTAAAAATTATAAAAAAAATACTATGATGTAGGAAATATTTTTAGATTTCTATGGAATATTTATAATCAAAATTTGGACTTCTGTAACCCCACTTAAAAACTGTTTTAGTAAAACAACTCGTGTTTGGGTCAATTTAATTTTAACATTAAATATATATATATTAATGTCATTTTCCAACCAAAGTGGCTCCATGGGGTCCCCAAGTTGACCGATGGTTTTTCATGGTCAGCCATGACTCACACAATAGGAGTAGGACAAGTGTCAAGCTCATCTCATACTATTAAAACATTATTTTTACCTTAAACTACACTAATTACCTCTAATCGCGAATAAGAACTTAAAAGTTACTGTTCACCAAAAAATTATTTTGATCTCATTGAACCACATTTTACATCTTAATGACAACCATGTATGTCGGATTTTTGAAAATCAAATCACAGAAGTGGTAATATTTCATTTAAACAAAAAATCAGTTATTTAACTACCACTTAGTGGTTTCATTATTCATCAAAAATTGAAGTTTTTCAGAACAATGCCAAAATATCACCCTAAGCTATAATTGATATTCCAAATTCAAAAATGATGCCTATTTTACAAAATTCCAAACATATAAGTTGCATTAATTAATTTTATAATTAATTCCTGCTGTCACAACAATAGCGTGTTTTTAAGAAACAATTTATATCAAAAGATTGGCAATTGTTTATGTCGAATTTCAATGTTAAATTAATTCTAATGACCACCATTGGATAAAATGGAAAAAATATATTCTAATTATACATTAAAACCACTAAATTGTATAATTTATCACTATAAATTATTTTGATTAAAAAAGTTATTTTTAAGTAATTTTCACTATTCATAAAAAATTGGAAGTTCTCATAAAATTAAAAAAAATTCAACTTTGGATAATTTCGATATTACGAATAAAAAAATGAAGTCCATTTTGAAATATAAAATTTCTATAATTTTAAAATGTCGTTATTACTATTCATAACGACTACTTTGATTAGTCGCGGTGTTTTAGAACTCGAAGTTGCGTACAATGCAAGCTATTGCATTATTGAATGAGAAGCGTATCGTGGAAGCTCGGGGTGTTACATTCTACCCTCCTTTAATAAATTGCGTCCTCGCAATTTGAAATTTTTCTTTCAATATAAAAGGTTGAAAAGAGAAAATACCTTTGAGGAAAACCCACATCGGAAATAAGATTAATAAAATTTAGCCTTAATAAGAGGGAAAGGGAAATGAAAAAGTCACCACCCAATTATGATCTAGATTAGGAGAACATTGGTGGCAATTAGAGACATATAATTGGAGGAAAAACTTAAATATTTGTAGGGAGTGATTGAGGTCATAAATCACAATCGACTGTCAAATTGAGGGCCTCAAAGCCTTCAATCTATGTTGATTTAAAATATCATCAGTTCAACAAGACATAAGGTATTAGGATAACACATTTTTTTGTTTTAATATCCCATTACTAAAGTTTAAGAATTAATTTATTCATTGAATAAGAGATAGGTATATATATATATATTTATGCTTGACAATTAGAGTTTCAACCTTCAACTCATCTTTCACTCAAAAAGATAATAGAACTCAAAAATATTATACTTATCCTAATTGTATAAGGTTCCAAATATTAACACATACCATTTAGATTAGTAAAATTATTTTGTAATAACTAGGGACTTCCTGTAGGCTAGTGGTAGGAAATAAAGGCCTGTCGCACTATGGTTGTGGGTTCGATTCCTGCAGCTTTGTCCGACGCGACGGGTTATGCCCCACCCTGTAGGTTTTCCTTTTCCTAAAACTATAGTATCATAATATTCCAAAAATAATCTTCATAAATTTTTTAACCTTAAACAATACTATCCAAAGATCAACTTAATCCACTCCAACCTTTATAGTTATCCAAAATACCTCTGTCCAGACTTTCTCTAAAAGGTCTCTTAATTCCAAAATCAATTTATCAGATTCCCCAAACAAAGTAAATATTCTCTTATTGTCACATACTAAAAATATGATTACCTTAATCATATTAAAACCTTTTTGAAATCAACAAGTACTGCAGTACAATCCTTATATATATATATCACATTATTGTAATAACCAGAATATAATCCATGAGTCCAAAAGCACCAATACATTAGTTATTCTGCTTCAACTGCAGTAACAGCATAAGATTGTCCTTGATCCCTTGGCCTTTTCTGAGGTAAGTTTCCCTGACGCTTAGGACATTTATTTGCATAATGACCCATTTCTCTACAATTATAGCATTCAACTTTGATAGCCTCTTTCTTTCCCTTGCAATCACGAGCCTGGTGACCCTTTTCTCCACATTTATAACAAACTCTCATTCCTTTTAGACAAGTACCAGGGTTATTCTTCCCACAATTATCACATAATGGAAAGTCCTTCTTTCCCTTTTTCCCTTTATCTGTCTCTTGTTCCACCGTTCTCTTCTTTTCTTGCTTTTCTTTAAAGTCATGAGACTTAGAAAATTCCTTTTTCGTCTTGATTGCACACGAGACAATATCTTCGTATATTGAGAAAGATTGTGATACTAAAGCTTGACAGAGAAATGGTTTTAACCCATCAAATAAACGACCAATCTTACTTCTTGGGTTACGTATGTATTCTGCAGCATACCTCGCTAACCTTGTAATGTTAGCCTCATACTTTGCGACGTTCTCATCCTCCTTCTGCCTCAGACTCAGAAATTGCCTTTCCATATCTACTCGATGGTCATGTGGAAAGTATTTTTC
Organism: Viscum album; assembly: GCA_963277665.1. NCBI lineage: Eukaryota > Viridiplantae > Streptophyta > Magnoliopsida > Santalales > Viscaceae > Viscum > Viscum album. The sequence goes on along the minus strand of OY728143.1, from coordinate 738,321,769 downwards.
TAAGAAAAGATCTTTTAACTCTCTCCATTCCATACATGATACTTCGTCATCTTCCTTTGTATTTTGAATCAATGGCCACCATTGATCAGCATCTCCAGTGAGGCGGTAAACTGCCATGATAACCTTTTCCCTTTCACTACTCCCTATGGCATGGAATATTTTTTCTAAGGAGTTTATCCATTGCTCAGCTACTAATGGATTTGTACCCCCATTAAAAGTTGGCGGTTGTTGCCTCATGAAGTGGTCTAACATTGATCCTCCACATTACGGATCAGGGTGCTCCATACGAGTAAGGTTATTATTCATATCCTGAGTGAGTTGTCCCAGTATGGTAATAAGTTGATCAGCACCAGTTGTATCTCCAGCTCCACAATAATTATCTTGAGCAGGAGGGCAATCCCTACACGGAGTGCACGCATTGATACGGTTTCCATTCCTTCCACTAGGCACCATTTCTATACAATGGCATAAACTAGATTAGTTTATGAATCAAAATACATAATTCCATACTTATAAAATACTTAACATAAATTGAACTATTTATGGATATAATCCATAATCATAAAAAGAAATGTTTCCTTTGAGGAAGTATATACTCATAACCCTTCTAGTGGTTTGTAATGAAAATGAGAATTATCCTAAGCATATCCCCCCGGAGTGTCATAACCAAGAGTGCAGCAAGGCCCGTTGTCGTGCACCAGTTCCCGTTCGAGTCTAGCTCAAAGCGGTGTTTTCGGGTTTTACCCCTAGGTACATCTGTGCCAGAGCCGCCTCTACCTGCTCGTATCCAGACTGGGATGTGTTTCTCAGAAAACTCACAACATCTCTATATTACCAAAATTATAGGAAGCTCTTCTATACTAATCCTCGAAGTCTATCTTTGGTCTATGTTCTCTAATCAGAGTTTATCTAAATCTAGCTTCCAAGGTTAGTACTAAACTGCCTCTGATACCAACTGTAACGCCCCGACCCCAGCTTCCCAGAGTCGGTGCATTACTTCTTAACATTGGCATGATCACAAAAGATCAAGTCTCGAGAGACCTATTAGTTTAGTAGCTTTGGAAACACTAGATACATTCATAAAAGTTACATTACATCATAAAGTGAAAAACTAATAACAAAGTCTTCATAGTCCACACTCATATCCTCTTCTGACTATCCCTGCAGGTCATTCATAAAATACTTCTTCACATCCTGGAAAATATTAAAACATTGAAAGTGGTGAGCTCAGATGCTCAGTAAGGATAACAATATAGCGGAAGCTTTCACAAATAAACATTAACATTTAAGGAAATGTATAACTAAAACAAAATCCTTTTAAACATGAACTTCAACATAATATGGCAAAAGTAAAATGAGATAATGCCATTTACTTATTCACATGGATATTCTACTAGTCGAATAATCACATGCAATATCAATAACCACTTTCATAATGATGGAATGCATAATGCCAGACTATCATAACCACGTAGCCAAGGCCTCGTGCCAAGACCACAAATTAGATTTTGTCAAGGCCTCGTGCCAAGAAACTAGTTTGTCTCACGAGACCTGTCGATGCATCGAGGAGCTATAGCGGGCTCCACCCGTCACTTACTAAGTCCAATGCATTCCTCATATGAATGGGTTTAAACATATCATAAACCATAACATAATCGTATCACATAAAACATGCATAAAGGAAACATAACATTTCCACAATTCAATCACAAGATTTCAATACAACACATTGATAAAATAAAAACGCTTTCAAAACCATTTTCAATACCAAAATAAAATAAATTTAAAATTTTGTATTTATTTTTCATTAAAAAAAGTGATGGCTTGTAGAGGAAGCCAAAAATAAAATAATGGTCACGGCGGCAGAGAAGTCGTTGCCACCGCATAAGCACGGAAAGAAAAACATTCACTTTTGTCGTTTAGTAAAACGCTTCGTATAAAAAAGATTCCATTTGAATAAACATAAAATTCAAAGGGGTTTATACACCGTATAAAAGAAAGTTGTGTATAAAGCCAAATATGCCTCAATGAAAGGAGATTGAGACGAAGTCCTTAAAAAGATCATTTTTAAAATAAAATAGATCTATTATGTGTATTCACTATAGGTACACATAAAGAAAGTAAAAATACAAAATAGGACATAATAATATCATGACATAATTTGAAAGTAGGAGATTAACTCAAAGAATGGAAATTGGGTGAAGAAGTTCCCTTACCTCGTGTCTGACTTGACTCAACCGTTAATTAACCTCCTGAATAATAAACTAGAGTTAATATATACCTTATTAAGAACCATTTTTAATTTCATTATCCTTTTTATATCACTTATTACAATGTTATGAACAATATGTAATTATTTAAGTTAATAACGGTCATTTTGTCGATCTTTGGTACTTCAGTCAACAATAAACTTCTTATAATTACAAGTTGTTTATGTGGTAGAATATACATTATCTCCAGAATTATATTCATGATTTATATGTCATATATATAATATATAACCAGTATATACATTCATTTATAATATTACGTAACATTTAGAGGTAAGAAATGAAATGCACCGTTCATGGAGACGGTAAGTCGTACGTACGCATGAACGCTACTTTCATTTCTATTTCATATTTAATGGAAAGAAATAATAATTATATAAATGTATAATATAATTCCAGTATAATATAGTGTATAATACTATTTACTCTATCCTTTATATATCCCAAATATGGCATTAACGATTCAAATCACTTTGAGGGGGCGGTAGTCCGCACTTCCTAAAATGAAATTATCGCGTTTTACCCATAATGGAAATCATAAAGTATGCCATAAATGAGAAATAATGAAGCATAAGTAAAAACTACACACATTATATATCATATATAAATATATTGACATCTTAATGGCCACCTTTGAAGGTGTTATATGAGTGTTGAACAATCATCGTTTCGTGAGGCAGAAATTCGTCATCCATAGAAACCGTATGTTCTTTAACAATTAGATGTAGGTGTGTGTAAGTGTAGCTCTAATAATTCTTATAACCACATCCTAGTATATTGATGATACTGGTGTTGTTACAAAATAAATGAATAAAAAGAGTTTAGGGGGTTGGAGAAGAAAAATAAAACAAAACAACATTAGAGAAGACACTACATCAAAATCGGGTAACTCTTTTTGATTTGAGCCAAAGGCTTCCTTGGTAAGTGCTCTGCCCAACGTGAGGCTTATAGGAGTAATATGTGGAAGTTTGGAGAGTATTTGGGCAGAAGTTGGCCGAGCCAAATGACTTGAAAGTGTAAATGAGGTGGGAGAGGTGGGGGCCTTTTATAAGTGGAGAGGAGGGGCACTCTTGGAAAGTAAAGAAAGGTCACTTTATTATAAAATGAGTTTCGGATTTTAGAGGTCCCAAACTTATATAATTCGAGGATAAGATGATAAGGGTTCGAAATCTACTCATCCAATAGGATTTTGACAAGTGTACACTTTGGATTTTACATTATCTTTCCATTTTATTTAAATCGTTAAATAATGAGGTCATCGCTGCATCATCATAATATCATAATTAATTTAATTTATTTAATTTCTAAAAATTATAAAAAAAATACTATGATGTAGGAAATCTTTTTAGCTTTCTATGGAATATTTATAATCAAAATTTGGACTTCTGTAACCCCACTTAAAAACTGTTTTAGTAAAACAACTCATGTTTGTGTCAATTTAATTTTAACATTAAATATATATATATTAATGTCATTTTCCAACCAAAGTGGCTCCATGGGGTCCCCAAGTTGACCGATGGGTTTTCATGGTCAGCCATGACTCATACAATAGGAGTAGGACAAGTTTCAAGCTCATCTCATATTATTAAAACATTATTTTTACCTTAAACTACACTAATTACCTCTAATCGCGAATAAGAACTTAAAAGTTACTGTTCACCAAAAAATTATTTTGATCTCATTGAACCACATTTTACTTCTTAATGACAACCATGTATGTCGGATTTTTGAAAATCAAATCACAGAAGTGGTAATATTTCATTTAAACAAAAAATCAGTTATTTAACTACCACTTAGTGGTTTCACTATTCATCAAAAATTGAAGTTTTTCAGAACAATGCCAAAATTTCACCCTAAGCTATAATTGATATTCCGAATTCAAAAATGATGTCTATTTTACAAAATTCCAAACATATAAGTTGCATTAATTAATTTTATAATTAATTCCTGCTGTCACAACAATTGCGTGTTTTTAAGAAACAATTTATATCGAAAGATTGGCAATTGTTTATGTCCAATTTCAATGTTAAATTAATTATAATGACCACCATTGGATAAAATGGAAAAAATATATTCTATGTAGAGACCCGAATCTTGACGTACATTGACTTTACATTACATTTGTGGAATACTTAGTACATAACAAAAACACACACACAAGGATCGTAATAGTTTAGTGTCTTTGGAAACTCGGAATAAAATCTTCTAATCGTGGTGAAAGATCTTCAACATCTCCCATAAAGATCTTCCTTTTTTTACCTAAAACCTTTCTTTATATCCTGGGGAAAAGAAAACATAAAAAGGGTGAGCTCAAATTCTCAGTAAGGGTAAACAAAAGAAATATCAATCACATCGTATACACAAGCACATAACTTTTGGAAATCTTAACTTGAAAAAGTGATCATAATTACATAACATGGGATAAATCATGGCAGTGAAATGTAATCACAATAATCATAAATTAAAACATGAAACCTTGTGGCATTCACACATAATCATAGAAAATTATTTCTTGTTAGTCAAGACTCGTTGTCAAGACTATCTTAGTGGACAAAGTCCTTTTCTGAATCGAGTAACCCTCGTTTCAGTCCTGTTTCACTGAACCGGTATAACCTACCATTCCAGCCATGTCTATCTCATGAGATATAAAATATTTACCCAATGCATTGGAGGGAGATATAGGTCCCACCCATCTTATAATGAATCATTTCTTATGTGTGCCACATAATCATAAAACATACATCATAGCATAACCCATGTAATAAAAATGGGATTCTTAAACGACATGACATCATAAAACAACTCATATAAGATAAAGGAATTCCTAAAAATAATTCCATCACAACATGATAAAATCAATTTAATAATAGGGATAAAAACAGAACCCTTTATTATCTTAGATGGAAAATAATTTTGATAAAACACTTGAACTCCATTCTTGAGGAAAATATCCTTTCTTCTTCAAAAACATTTTTCCTTTCATAACATGCCAAACAACTTTAAAATAAAAGAAGTTGATTAAAAATAAACTTGAAAACTTGTAAAGGAAGCTTCTTGTAAATAATGTTTTAAAAATCCATTCATGCCGTATAAGTTAAAAAAAACATTCTTCATACTTTTGTCGGAAAAGTCAAAAAGTACCTCGTACGAAAAACGACAAAAGATTCCTTTCATACATATTACTAAAAACTCACCGAAGGGTAAAAATGGATCAAAACAATTGTAAGTGGATGGAAACAATATTACGTATTGAGGGAACATGGATGTGGATGATAAAATACACCCCAGTAAATACTTACGAATAAACAATCTCGGATAAAAATGAGATTGTGATATTTCCCTTACCTTAGGTCCAACTTGCTTTGTAAGTGTCCGAACCTCCTGTATAATGATTTAAATCATGTTATTGACTTATTACAGAATCATATTCATTGTTATGATATCATATATGGTTCACTTATGACATTATATTACCCGTTCTTTTGTAAATTCCATGTTAAAGAAGCGTTTTGGTTAAAATCGTTTCATTTATCGTAGGTGTTTTGACTTGTTGTTCTTGACATCATTATTACTTATATCATGATTTACTCACTTCCAGAATATAAAATATGATTTATATATCATATATATTCAGTATATATATATATAATAGGTAGATAAATAAAATGAAAAACACCGTTCATGGAGACGGTAGTCCGTACGTACGCATGAACGTTGTTTTCCTTTACTAATTGTCTTGAATGGAAGTAAGTTGATGACATACATATATATATATACATAAATCCAGTAACTTTATAATGTCATATATTTCATTATTATTTCTTATATATACTTTATAATCATTCTTAAATGGTTAACATGGAGAATGAATCTCATCGCGTCGTGGAGACGGTAGTCCGTACGTACGCACGAGCGATGATATCATTTCCATAAATACTGAATTGAATTGGAGTGGATTATACAATATATCAGAATTAATATGATGTTGTAATAACTATGTATAGTTATTCTTTACACCATTATACCCATCCATGTAAGGTGGTGGTGGAAAATAGATTACACCACGGCGTGGAGACGGTATTCCGTACGTACGCACGCGCGGTGATTTCTTTTCCCGTAGGATGGATAGATGGTGAAATAGGGTTGTTTCATACTTATAATAACATTTCAGTATATGAGTGATACTGATGTTATTACTTCATAATGAAACAACCTAAGAAGAAGAAGTGGAAGAAGAAATAAAGATGAAAGAATTGGTAACGGTAATTACCTCTTCTTTGAAGCGCCTCTTTGAGACCTCCTCTTAGGGCACTAAAATTTGTCTTTGAGGAAGACCAGAACCTCTAGGATGTTTCTAGGGAAGTGGAGAAGAGATTTTGGCAGGGGTTGGCCTAGCTTGTGTGCTCAAATTGGTGTGAGGAGGAGGGGGAGGAGGTGTCCTTTTATAAGGGAGGAGAGGGGCACCTTAGGAATATCTCAAAAAAAAATTTTATATTAATGTCAAAATCGGTTTATAATGGTTCCAAAGGGTCTTATTTCGAAGCTAAAGTGGGGATGGGTCGAAATCCTATCAACCAATAGAATTTAGACAAGTTTAGGATATTATTTTAACCTTATCAATTAGATTTAACTCTAAGTTAAATAATTTAACTTTTACCGTGTCTTTTTGTTTTCTTTCACTATATGGTTAATACACTTACTATAACATACCAAACGAACCCCAAATTGTTTATTATTAATATATATATTCTTATCTAAGTCATTTGGCCGAAACGTAGATTTTTAGGAATAAAATAACAATTAATAATATAATATTTGATTTAAAAACTATTTTGTGTCAATTTTGACACTATTTGATATATGATTTTTGTGAAAGTCATAACAGAATTATATGTTCGAACCAAGTTGATTAAATCAACACTAATATATCATAGTAACCTATAAAATTAGTGGAATTCATAAAAAGTTTCAAATTACATTTATTTTGGTGTTTATAACATCAATTATGTCAATATTTCGTTAACAAGATAATTACTGCATCATCTTTGTGTCATAAATAAATTAAATTATTTGATGTCTAAAAATTAAAAATAAAATACCATCATGTAGGAAATCCTTTTAGCATTCTAATGAATACTTAAAATCGAATATATCTTATGTATAACCCCATATTAAAAATGTTTTAGTAAATAAACTTTGATTTTAACTCTTTTAACCCTTATTTAAATAAATTAATAATAAATGTCCTAATCTAACCCACGTGGGCCTAAATGGTCATATTTTATTCCTAAGTTTCTTTTTGGTCGAAATACACTTGTCCAATAGGATTAGGACACATGTTAGGGTAATAGTAATATCATATTTACCCTTAGTTACCCTATTTACTATTAACCGTGGTAAAAAAAGTAAAAAGTTACTATTCACCAAAAATTATTTTCATCTCATTGAACCACATTTTAGTCCTTGATATTAACCGTGTCTCTCGGATTTTTTAAATTCCATTCACAGAAGCGGTAAAATTAAGTTTTATATAAAAATTCACTTTTTAACCTACCACTTAGTGGTTTCACTATTCATCAAAAATTGAAAGTTTTCAGAAAAATACCAAAATTTCACCCTAGGCTAATTTCGATATTCTGAGTCCAAAAATGAAGTCCATTTTGAAAAATAAAATTTATAAAATTTCAAAAAGTGGTTATTACTATTCATAACGGCTAGTTTTAATAGTATATTGTTGTTTAGTGAAACTCGGTATTGCGTACTACACACGCTATCGAGGAAGGTCGCGATTGCGTGTAATGCAAGGCAAGTCAAGGATGCGTGTTGTGCAAGCTCCTTTTGGTGTAGCGTACAACACAAGACATTAGTGAAATAAAAAATAATATTTTTCATAAAATCTCGGGCTGTTACATTCTACCCCCCTTAAAATGAATTTCGCCCTCGAAATTCGTCGGGGTTATAAATGGTTTACTATTCGAAAGATTCTTTAATAGAAACCCACATCGTAAAAAGGAATACAAAAACATGGCTTTAAAAACTAAAGTATGAAATGTAACGATTACCCAAATAAACTAATCACTGGGTTTCCACATAGGTGAAAATATGGATATGGAAGAGAAATCTAACCATAATGTTCTGATGGAGAGTGGTAGAGAACATGGCTATGGAAAATCCAGTAATCACAAATCCATAAATTTGTGACGATATAAGGTACCATCTGATTAATCAGGTATAAGATCACTAGGACAACATTTTTGGTTTTCAGGATCATTTCCATAAAGTTGAAAATTTGAATTAGAATAAATACTTTCTTTATTTTGGTACAATCTCACTGTTGTTCATGCCTTGAACAATTTCCACTTCATCTCTTAAATAAATGAAGTTTAATTTGTTATTCGTGAAGTGTTAGTAGATCATGTGATAGAATGACGGGTCATTCCATCTCTCTCAAACAAAATGTTAGCAAAAATTATATACATAAGTCGATCTATAGTGAGATTAATCACATATGGTTCCTAAAATGGACATATACTTCATATATCATACTGCTTAATATAATAAAACTAGTTTCTACTAAACAGGGACTTCCTGTAGGCCAGTGGTAGGCGATAAAGGCCAGTCGCACTTCGGTTTTGGGTTCGATTCCCAAATCCTTGTCCTACGCGATGGGCTGTCGCCCGTCCTGCAGGTTGTCCTTTTTCTAAAACTATATTACTATAACATCCCATCAATAATATCGAGAAAACTTCTATCCTTAAACAATACTAACTTATGTCCAACATAATCCATTCCAATCTTTAGGCTTATCCATAATACTGCAGTCCACTCTCATAACATAGTGAAAACGATTACCAGAGATTTAACACCATCGTCGATCCCCATATATCATAAGATATGTTTTGTTGGTCACATTCCAAACATTCAAAGTCCTTAATCGTGTATTCTCTTGAATACCTTAGTGAAAACATGAGTGCAGTTAAAAGTTAACACTTTCCACATACCAAAATCCTCAAAATTCTATATACTCAAACCATGATATCACTTAGTCCTTATATCAATCATGAGCTCATGAATACTGTTAAACATCTCGTTTTCTCGTTTTCCCTTCATTATGCGCATATCATCTTATTTCCAAAAATATCTGAATAACCTTTCATGGATACTGGTAACATTAATCAGACAACAGTGTAACAATCCTTACATGTCTCTTTATTCTAAAGTACCATGAGATTACTTATACAACATTACACATGATAAACATGTAATCATTCCACTACATTCTTAAACCATTGACTGTGCTTCAACAATTCTTTCATCTCACATATCATTTGTAGTCTCTTCATCATCATCCACATAAATACTTCCCATACGACCATACTGATTATCTTCATGAGACTTTCCCTTAGGGCATTGGTTTGCATAATGCCCGCACATTCCACATTTAAAACATTTAACCATTGTTGATGTCGTAGCAATACCATTATCATCATCCATGTTGTTAACTGAACCTTTTCCTTTGCATTTACTTGCTTTGTGTCCTTCTTTTCCACACCCAAAGCATCTTCCAGTTCCTTTGAAACATTCTCCTTGATGCCTCTTCCCACATGATTTACATAGGGGAAATTGAACTTTCTTTCCTCTATGATCATCATGAAACTCCATCTTTCTCTTATTAGCCGAGTCAGGAAACTTACCAAATTTTACTTTATTAATCATATTATGAGATTTCTGATTCGGCATAATAATGATGTTTGGACTTCCAAATCCCATTTCATTTGGTTGCTCATAAAAAATATCATTCCATTGTCCAGCATATCCTCCATTATCATGAATCACCTTGTTTCCAGCCATTTTCTAAAACCCAAAAAGAATAGTGTGAGAGGAAAAAATCATGCTAGGGAAAACAACATTATAAAGGGGGAGTACCTTCAATATCTAACATCTTAGGTTTAATTCTATGATCGTTAGCGTAGTTCTAGTACTATAACCTATACGTATACTTAACCTTAGGGACATCCCTAGACATACCTTATAAATAACTCTAGGAATCTCACTAAAGTTCTCGCATCCTAGTTTCCAAAGGTTGACTAAACCTTTCCTCTGATACCAACTGTAGAGACCCGAATCTTGACGTACATTGACTTTACATTACATTTGCGGAATAATTAGTACATAACAAAAACACACACACAAGGATCGTAATAGTTTAGTGTCTTTGGAAACTCGGAATAAAATCTTCTAATCGTGGTGAAAGATCTTCAACATCTCCCATAAAGATCTTCCTTTTTTTTTACCTAAAACCTTTCTTTATATCCTGGGAAAAGGAAACCATAAAAAGGGTGAGCTCAAATGCTCAGTAAGGGTAAACAAAAGAAATATCAATCACATCGTATACACAAGCACATAACTTTTGGAAATCTTAACTTGAAAAAGTGATCATAATTACATAACATGGGATAAATCATGGCAGTGAAATGTAATCACAATAATCATAACTTAAAACATGAAACCTTGTGGCATTCACACATAGTCATAGAGAATCATTTCTTGTTAGTCAAGACTCATTGTCAAGACTATCTTAGTGGACAAAGTCCCTTTCTGAATCGAGTAACCCTCGTTTCAGTCCTGTTTCACTGAACCGGTATAACCTACCATTCCAGCCATGTCTATCTCATGAGATATAAAATCTTTACCCAATGCATTGGAGGGAGATATAGGTCCCACCCATCTTATAATGAATCCTTTCTTATGTGTGCCACATAATCATAAAACATACATCATAGCATAACCCATGTAATAAAAATGGGATTCTTAAACGACATGACATCATAAAACCACTCATATAAGATAAAGGAATTCATAAAAATAATTCCATCACAACATGATCAAATCAATTTAATAATAGGGATAAAAACAGAACCCTTTATTATCTTAGATGGAAGATAATTTTGATAAAACACTTGAACTCCATTCTTGAGGAAAATATCCGTTCTTCTTCAAAAACATTTTTCCTTTCATAACATGCCATACAACTTTAAAATAAAAGAAGTTGATTAAAAATAAACTTGAAAACTTGTAAAGTAAGCTTCTTGTAAATAATGTTTTAATAATCCATTCATGCCGTATAAGTTAAAAAAAACATTCTTCGTACTTTTGTCGGAAAAGTCAAAAAGTACCTCGTACGAAAAACGACAAAAGATTCCTTTCATACATATTACTAAAAACTCACCGAAGGGTAAAAATGGATCTAAACAATTGTAAGTGGATGGAAACAATATTACGTATTGAGGGAACATGGATGTGGATGATAAAATACACCCCAGTAAATACTTACGAATAAACAATCTCGGATAAAAATGAGATTGTGATATTTCCCTTACCTTAGGTCCGACTTGCTTTGTATGTGTCCGAACCTCCTGTATAATGATTTAAATCATGTTATTGACTTATTACAGAATCATATTCATTGTTATGATATCATATATGGTTCACTTATGACATTATATTACCTGTTCTTTTGTAAATTCCATGTTAAAGAAGCGTTTTGGGTAAAATCGTTTCATTTATCGTAGGTGTTTTGACTTGTTGTTCTTGACATCATTATTACTTATATCATGATTTACTCACTTACAGAATATAAAATATGATTTATATATCATATATATTCAGTATATATATATATATAATAGGTTGATAAATAATATGAAAAACACCGTTCATGGAGACGGTAGTCCGTACGTACGCATGAACGCTGTTTTCCTTTCCTTATTGTCTTGCATGGAAGTAAGTTGATGACATACATATATATATATACATAAATCCAGTAACTTTATAATGTCATATATTTCATTATTATTTCTTATATATACTTTATAATCATTCTTAAATGGTTAACATGGAGAATGAATCTCATTGCGTCGTGGAGACGGTAGTCCGTACGTACGCACGAGCGATGATATCATTTCCATAAATACTGAATTGAATTGGAGTGGATTATACAATATATCAGAATCAATATGATGTTGTAATAACTATGTATAGTTATTCGTTACACCATTATACCCATCCATGTAAGGTGGTGGTGGAAAATAGATTACACCACGGCGTGGAGACGGTATTCCGTACGTACGCACGCGCGGTGATTTCTTTTCCCGTAGGATGGATAGATGGTGAAATAGGGTTGTTTCATACTTATAATAACATATCAGTATATGAGTGATACTGATGTTATTACTTCATAATGAAACAACCTAAGAAGAAGAAGTGGAAGAAGAAATAAAGATGAAAGAATTGGTAACGGTAATTACCTCTTCTTTGAAGCGCCTCTTTGAGACCTCCTCTTAGGGCACTAAAATTGGTCTTTGAGGAAGACCAGAACCTCTAGGATGTTTATAGGGAAGTGGAGAAGAGATTTTGGCAGGGTTTGGCCGAGCTTGAGTGCTCAAATTGGTGTGAGGAGGAGGGGGAGGAGGTGTCCTTTTATAAGGGAGGAGAGGGGCACCTTAGGAATATCTCAAAATATTATTTTATATTAATGTCAAAATCGGTTTATAATGGTTCCAAAGGGTCTTATTTCGAAGCTAAAGTGGGGATGGGTCGAAATCCTATCAACCAATAGAATTTAGACAAGTTTAGGATATTATTTTAACCTTATCAATTAGATTTAACTCTAAGTTAAATAATTTAACTTTTACCGTGTCTTTTTGTTTTCTTTCACTATATGGTTAATACACTTATATAACATGCCAAACGAACCCCAAATTGTTTATTATTAGTATATATATCCTTATCTAAGTCATTTTGCCGAACCTTAGATTTTTAGGAATAAAATAACAATTAATAATATAATATTTGATTTAAAAACTATTTTGTGTCAATTTTGACACTATTTGATATATGATTTTTGTGAAAGTCATAACAGAATTATATGTTCGAACCAAGTTGATTAAATCAACACTAATATATCATAGTAACCTATAAAATTAGTAGAATTCATAAAAAGTTTCAAATTACATTTATTTTGGTGTTTATAACATCAATTATGTCAATATTTCGTTAACAAGATAATTACTGCATCATCTTTGTGTCATAAATAAATTAAATTATTTGATGTCTAAAAATTACAAATAAAATACCATCATGTAGGAAATCCTTTTAGATTTCTAATGAATATTTAAAATCGAATTTATCTTATTTATAACCCCATATTAAAAATGTTTTAGTAAATAAACTTTGATTTTAACTCTTTTAACCCTTCTTTAAATAAATTAATAATAAATGTCCTAATCTAACCCAAGTGGGCCTAAATGGTCATATTTTATTCCTAAGTTTGTTTTTGGTCGAAATACACTTGTCCAATAGGATTAGGACACGTGTTAGGGTAATAGTAATATCATATTTACCCTTAGTTACCCTATTTACTATTAACCGTGGTAAAAAAAGTAAAAAGTTACTATTCACCAAAAATTATTTTCATCTCATTGAACCACATTTTAGTCCTTGATATTAACCGTGTCTCTCGGATTTTTGAAATTCCATTCACAGAAGCGTTAAAATTAAGTTTTATACAAAAAATCAGTTTTTAACCTACCACTTAGTGGTTTCACTATTCATCAAAAATTGAAAGTTTTCAAAAAAATACCAAAATTTCACCCTAGGCTAATTTCGATATTCTGAGTCCAAAAATGAAGTCCATTTTGAAAAATAAAATTTATAAAATTTCAAAAAGTGGTTATTACTATTCATAACGGCTAGTTTTAATAGTATATTGTTGTTTAGTGAAACTCGGTATTGCGTAATACACACGCTATCGAGGAAGGTCGCGATTGCATGTAATGCAAGGCAAGTCAAGGATGCGTGTTGTGCAATCTCCTTTTGGTGTAGCATACAACACAAGACATTAGTGAAATAAAAAATAATATTTTTCATAAAATCTCGGGCTGTTACATTCTAATTATACTTTAAAACCACTAAATAGTATAATTTATCACTATAAATTATTTTGATTAAAAAAGTTATTTTTAAGTAATTTTCACTATTCATAAAAAATTGGATGTTCTCATAAAATTACAAAAAATTCAACTTTGGATAATTTCGATATTACGAATACAGAAATGAAGTCCATTTTGAAATATAAAATTTCTATAATTTTAAAAAGTGGTTATTACTATTCATAACGGCTACTTTGATTAGTCGCGGTGTTTTAGAACTCGAAGTTGCGTACAATGCAAGCTATTTCATTATTGAATGAGAAGCGTATCGTGGAAGCTCGGGGTGTTACATTTGTAACCATGAAACCCAAATTATTTTTTTCACAATGTTATACTATTCAAACATATATGTGAAATAAAAATCATTGTTAATGTCGAAGTAACTGTCACAAAAACTCATGGATGAATATCTTTGTTATCATCTGAACATTGTCATAATGTAAACATCACTTCTAATCAAGGATTAACCACCACAATTAATCATGGAATAACCATCACGGTTAATATCCAAACATTACCCAATACATTAGAGATATATAATAGGGATATTGTTTCATATATGATATATTGGTATAACCTATGACATATAATTGGGATCCAACCTTGGTATAATCTTTATTGTATTAACCCATTTCTCACATATAATACTCAAGTATGATGAATGGACAATTTTATAGTTTCTATTTTTCATCACAAATCCTTTCAAAATATCATATAAACATGTATTAAAATCATGTTGGTATATCCAGAATTCCGTTATCATTAAATACCCATTTCAATTAATATATTGTCGAGAATTATGGAAATAAATGTTTCCATTGAAGAAATAGTCATTAAAAACATTCATGAAGAAAATTACCTTTCAATTTTGAAAATACTTATTTACAAAAAATCTGCACATATAATGGAAAAAAAATTTCATTGAAAGTAAAAAAATAGAAAATTTTTATGTAAACAACCAAACTAAAAGCTTTTATGAGGGGGTGTCATTCAATTAATTTTGTAAATGTAATATTTTATACACTTTATCCATTGTAAAATGTTTTGAAAAGAAAATATAAATAAAGATTTTTGTAAATCCATGTGTCCTTGTAAATAGGTGTATCTTGATCTATATTTTTGGTTTCCCGTTTTCATGGGGTGATTATTTGTTACCATGAATGGAGAGGATAAATATACTGGTTATGTCATGGTTTTTTAGGATTTTTAGGATGAACCTGTTTTTTCAACTATTCACTTGTATGTTACATGATGTTTAATTGTGTTTCATGATGTGTAATACTAGCCAGAATCCTATTGTGAGATGAATTCACATTATGAGAATTTACATTTCATATATGAATTACACTTAATGTAATGTTATAATATTTTTTTTAATTATGTAAGATATTTATTTTTCATTATAACATAAAATAAAATGGATTCAAAATGCTTGAAAGATTAAACACCATGATATTCCCTGAATTATAGTTTTTAGGGTGACGTACAACAGTTTGAGGATTTTTTATCTTTTAAAACATGTTTCAATCAACTATATCTCTTAGAATATTGATTTTTGGGTGAATCCCTTGCCTTAGAAATACTTCGTTCAACAATGGATCAGTAGGTTTATGTGCTTCATCTCTTTAGGTATTCCTTCTTCTAGATATCTCTCTTTTTCATAGTTGTGGCACCATTTGTTGTAAATATTGATAATATTATTGTGTTTTCAATCAATAATTCAATGTAAATAGTCATTCCACACATTCTAAAGGAATATAATTTGGTTTCTACTGCCATTAACTATGGTGGTTAGGTTTTCAATAATCCCGATGTAGGTGGATCTACATATAAGTTCTCATTTCATTAATTTCAGGTTGTTCGTATTTATTTCATGTGATTTGAAATGGAATTGAATAAGTTTAAAATTTAAATGATAAATTTTTGTTTTTTAAATAGTAATTTTATTGGAAATGGAATTTCCTTGATTTAAAATGAAAATGTTGATTCTCAAACCCTAAAAGAAGATGCCATTACATTGAATTTGTTTAAAAAATCAGATCATTTCTTTTATAATATAAATTCAAGATACTTTTATATTAGTAACCATGGAAATGTTCAGGTAGAGACACTAGTATCCATAGTGTGCGTGAAACATATATGAGGTAACCACATGTATTTCAATGGGATATCTAAGGCCTCAATGTTATTTGGATCCAACCATATGAAATGTTAGGCTTGTGAGTGTCTACTATGTATTGTCTCAAATTATAAAGCTCAGTTGATAAGTGAATTGTTGTTTCAAGTTTTTTATTGAAAAATAGTTTATTTAATGGGTTTTGGATAACTTTTATATATATTTTTTTATTAGAAAATTTCTTATCCTTCAAAAAATTACTTTAAATTTTTGAAAAAAATAAATTATTTATGAATGGTTCATAAACTCTATATTTACAAAAATGATTGTAATAATATTTTATTTTAATGAATTGAATTTTTCATTCTTATAGTTAGAAATTGTATTAATGTCTTGGTGGTATCCTAATGATCACTATTTATGACACCCAAAATCTTTCTATAGGAATTTGTAGTCATTGTTTTATAGGATTTAGGTAAAGGGAGGAGAATTTATAAGCATATATGAATCTCATTATGTTGGTGTTTCGTTTTGAGATAGTTTGGAGGTGATAGTTGGTCACATAGAGACTACTTGTTTCATGAATTTTATTTCATTGTAGTTTAGAATGATTGGATTGGTTTTTCTCCCCTTTTCTAACTCATTATTATGTTGTATGTCTAGTTTTACATATATACAAGATTTGTTCTGTTATTTTGTTTACCCCATCCCATGATGGGATGACCTGCCTGACTGGTCTAGTTGACCAACGTTTGTATATTATATTTTTGTATCATAGGGTTTACTCATCCTGATGTTTGTGATCACTATTGAAGTGGGTTATGTGTGCTGGTTATAAAAGAATATGATCATCAGAATTCAGTTAGTATGTGAAAGAAGGTTCCTTTCTATACACTCCATTTACTAAATTCATATTTCCATGGGGGTCATAAATTCATTACTAAGACCATGAAAAATTATTTAGCTTCATTTGAAAAAAACATACAATGTTTATTTAAATTTATATATCGACAATTTCATAGGAAATGGTGTGTGTGGGTGGTTGTTTAAATTATTTAAAGGGTGTTTATTGAGATGCAATTGTTCTTTTAAAAATGAGTTTCTTTTTTAATATATGATTTTTAACAACATTTAATTAATATTATTTTAATTCATTGTTTTAGATTATTGTTTTTTGTTGGATGATATTGGATTTTTTGGATGGATGATTGGTTAATTTTTTATGTTTAACATGAAATTCCTCCCCAATGTTCTCTACCAAATAAAAGAGTTGAATTTGTGATATAGGTTCTGTATAGGGATACTCTATTGGTACCTTCACAAGTCTATGTAGTGATTTGAACCATTCGGAATCTTGTTTAAGTCGGTGTAGTGAACTCGGGATATGTAGTGGATTATGGATAGAAATTTACTAATAAGAAGCAACCTATATTATGAGGTGATTAATGACTATAATCATCAACAGAGTGTCTTGAATGGATTGATATGGTCTTCATCTTTGTGAGGACACCTCATTATTAAAATGTGTTTTTTCCATATATATACTATAGTGACCATGAAGAAAAAGATGGCAATCAACAGTGAAAGCTATGTTGCATGAAGGTATGACCTGGGTTTCATTAATGAAGTTCATTAATTAGATGTTTTACCCAGATGATGTTCTTGGGGAAAAGACCCAGGATTTTTCAACATTGTAGTAAGGGGAGCATACCGTTTTGGGGTACTCCACTCATTTTGACGAGGAGGTTCATCTAGAACCTAACCGTTTCCATAATCATTACATAAATTCATGTAGGTTCAAGATGTAGTGGATAGAAGTTATTTAGTCAATTTGAGCTCTTTTTATTCCTTATGAAATTTTTGGGGTATTGGATAATGTTTCATTGACCAAGGTAGACATAGCTAGAAGAACATGATTTGAAGGAGCTTCAGCGTGTGAATAATTTATCCAAGGATCTTTTTCTCATCAGAAATGAATGTTCATGAGTGATCAGTCTTATAAAAGAATAGATTTAGGGGACTCTATAGGAAATACACAATATATTTTCCACTTGTGTGTGGTGTGTGGTCATACAAGGCCTTAGTGTATGGAGTGTCCTACAATTTTCATCTATTTAGGTGATCTATCCATATGAAGCATTATTGTGATAAAAATTTTAAATGATGTAATGGGAGGTACACATTCTGAAAGGGTTCACTAGTTCATTTGATTTTTTAAAGGGTTTTGGGTATCATCCTCAGGTAAAGGGGGATATCCAAGTTGAAATTTTTAGATGGATTTATTCATCAAAGTATGTAGTAGATGAATTTGAGGTATTGCCACCTACAGTTTGAGGTGTAGTGTTTATTTGGCCTTCTACAATGATACCATTGATTGATATCGGTTCTAATCATTATATTAGTTCATAATTTTTTGTTGAAATTTTGGTTTTTCATTTTGATTTTATGCAATTAATTTTTGATCTTTCCACTCATATAGGAACATGGTATAACTTTCTTTCATGCATCCCATGTGTTAGGTTTTGATAGGTGACGTTGAGGTGGTATGTGACTTTTTAGTTCTTGACCTTGACATATTTTACATTATTAGCAACATGAAATTTATTATTAGATTAATGGACAAGATAGAATAATATCCCCATCAAGAAGTGATTTTTTCTATAGATAGGGATAATCATGATTTATATGGTGAGTATGACTCTAGTTCAGGAAGGGTAGGACTGGTTGTTCCTAATGCCTGATTAATCTCATTCCATTTTTTATAAATTTTTCATTATATTGTTTACTCATTCTTGGTAGTTAGTCTGGCTTTTATAGTATGAGGATATTCTTAGGTATTTCAATATGAGTTTCTAGTTTTCCTCCATGGAGAGATATTGAGTAAACTATTGACCCACTACTTAGAAATATTCCCATTTTTATGTCATCCTATCGGATGGATATTATTCAGTTGGTGGTAGTTAATGTCAATATTGGGGACCTAGAAGGTAAATGATTTATTCTTACTAGCATGTCATCTTGGGATTCATCTGTACTCATAGTTATTTATTAATATGTAATTCTAATAATTTCTATTTTATTATCAAATTTTGAAACGAGTGACTGTTAAGAACTTGTTTCAAATATCCCAAAACAGATGATCTCTTTGATAAGATAAATGGGTTTTTTGTCTTCTAATATTGACTAGTGGTTGGGGTGCTACTAGTTGAGTTTATAATAAAACTATATAACAATGAGAATCTATCAAATTCTATATGTACATTTAGAGATTCTTGTTAGGCTATTCAGACTCACTAAACCCCCTCCATATTCATGGTTGTGAAATCCAAAATCATTAATATGTTCTTGGACTCGTTCTATTCTGATTATAGATGATATATTGGTTCACAACATGATAAAGGATTATCATAGAGCCATTTTTATATCATTATTTCGAAATTAAGGGAAAATCGTATATATGTAATGCTTTATTATTGAATGATTGGGATCCAAGATGTAGAGTTATTGGGGAATATGATATCTGAGATGGGAATATCAGTTGATCATGAAAAGGTGTAGGTATGTATGTCTTGGGAGTATCATATAGACATGTTCAAGATCAGAAGTGTCTTGGGTTTGGAAGGTTAACTTACATGGTTAGTTTAGTACTTCTTAGGGCTCACATATTTGATGAAATCTTTAACCAATAATTGTGTGAAATTTTAATCGTAAAAAAGTGTTGCTGTTCTTTTGAGAATATGAAGTTGAGGTTGAATTGACCAAAATTTATTATTCTCCTAAAACTGGTGTGGGTTATGATGTTTTCTATGATACTTCTTGAATGGGTTTGGGAAGTGTCATAATGCTTGGGAAATAGGTTGTGTCTTATGGCTCATTCCAATAATTCCTTCAAGATAATTACTACCCTACCCAATATCTTGAGTAGAAATTTGTTAACAATTCACTCAATGAAATGATTAAATATCTCAGTGAGGAATTTTTTATAGAATATTTTGGTCATAAGAGACAAATATATATTCCCACTCAGAGTCGTATGAACTTGTGATAGAGGCATTGGGTTGGTTATCATTAGACCATTGATTTTAATATTGAATATACACTTGGGAAATGAAATGTGGGTTTTAATGTTTTGAGCATATAATTAATGAAACAATAAATAAAAGAATAATCGACACAATATTTTCATAAGATTTTTTTAGTAAGTTGGTATTGGTAATGTATGAGGTTAATAGAAATCTGTTCATAGATTCTTTTAAAGTTGAATCCCCTTTTCATGAAAGATTTAGATTTGAGAATACAGAATTCACTGATACTCGACGCTTATGAGAAATCCTAAATTGTGGGGAGACCTTATTTGAGTTGTCTCTACCTTATATTGGTGCTTTATTCTTATTAAACATATTGGTTTTTTCATTTTACATGAGACACTAGTTTATAGATAGTGTAAATCAATTAGGTTTTTCTATGAACCCTATGACTACCCTGATGTAACATGTATTGTGACGTCTGTGTGGTTGTCTGGGGATGAGGTGGTCAGTTGTTTATTTTTCATAATGTAGTATCACCTTACAAAATGTTAAGATAGAACACCAGAGACATGCATATTTCTTGCGGCCTTTATCAATTATGATATGGAAGTAGGATTAGAATTTTATGTATTTATTCATTAGTATCTACAAACACATTGTTAGGAGGATTCAATTTGGTTGATTTTTGACATAGTCAATAAATAAAATATTTTATATACAACAAATAGAACCCACAATGCGAAGAAACAAGGGGAACAATATGTTTTAGATATTATGAAGATTTATGGGGATCCATAATTTTTATAATTGGAAATAAATGCTCACATCCAGATTCTGGAAAGTTTGATTGATTCCATGGTTTTCTAATTGAAGTTGAACATATATTTATCAACCACATATGGAATGACTAACTGGTAGAGAATTCCATTTTTTATGATTTTTTACGGGCTTGTTTTCTTCATTTTAGGGGTTATTGTGAAAGTTGTTTTCCTTTAGTTGAGTTTTCCTAAAACAATAGATATCAAGAATAAATCATGGTGAAACCCTTTATGGTGTGGTATGGATGGCCATGTCAGTATACATTGTTCTAGGAAAATATAGGAGAGTGGTACATTGTCAGGCCATGTGTTTTTCAGTAGATGACAGAGGTATTGTAGTTGATCCTGAGTCATGAGATAATGGAACATAGTTGTGAAAAATCAAATGCGGACCATCTGTGGTTCCCTCTAGATTTTGACTTTGGTTATCATTTCATTTTCATAGTTTCTTCATTCCTTCGACATGAACAGTTGTGTATGTAGGGTAATAGGGAATTCGGTGTTCTTTCCCCCTTTAAGGACATTTATACAATTGGGTGAGTGGCCTATCAGATTATTTTATCACCTTGATTGACTTCTATAAATATGATGTTTCAGGATTTTCATTTGAGTATATATATATATATATATATATACATGATGATTTCCTTGTGAGTAGATGTAAATATTATATTCTGGATCCTGATACAACATTGAATGAGTAGTTAGTTAATATTATGGATCACAATGATAAGGTATTATGTGCTAATATGATCACCATAGTTTGGGTACTAAGGAAGTGTAGTCATGATCTTCATATGATGTGTGAAAGGGGTACACTAATGAGGTTGCATTGAACAACTCATTTTATGGATCCATGATCATGATATAATTTTATGGCTCGAAAGATTTTGTGGTGAATTTATTCTAACGCCCCATTTCCTTTCAGAAATATATGTTTTGATCTCTATTTTTTTCATTTTTGTGTGTGAGTATTTTCAGCCCTAAATTAGAAGGATAACAGTAATTCTGAATTCATGGGTTTGTTCTAATTTATGAATGAGCATATATTTTATGTAGTTTTTTTGGGAAATAACATGATATGTAATGGTGTTTCATGACTTGTAATTCCAGCTAGACTAATCATGTTACTAAAATAAACAGTGTTAGAAATTAACAATTGTGTAACATTTAAATATCCCTTAATATGAAAATCCATATTTTAATTAAAAAGGTGGGTCTTTTTTCATGGTAACATAAAAAATGGATTGAAAACATATAAAATATCTCATTTTGTATAATTCCATGAGTTATAGTTTTTTGGGTGTCATACATGACTGTGAGTAATATTTATATTTTGTAGACTTCTATACTCAGCTAGAGCTATTTCCCAATGTGTGTTTTGGTGAATCCCTTCCCATGAAATTTATTCTTTAAACTATTTATAGAATAATTGGGTGATTTGTATCTAGATTTAAAACATCCTCTAGGTTTTCAAGTTTTATGTGTTTGTGACACCATTTTTAGGGATTGGTAATAATATTTTTTCCATCAATCCTTTTCAGTCTATATTTGTTCCTTTTCATATAAAAGTAGATTTTTGGATTCTAATCTCTATTATAAAAGATGGTTAGTATTTTTCTCTCTTGAGGTAGCTGGGTCGGTTTAGTTCTTCCAATTTCATGAATTACTTTTTTTCAAATCATCTTATTGAGATTTGAAATGGAATTACAGGTGTTAAAATTGAAAAGGGAAAGAGATTGTACTCAAAAAAGGGTCTACTTTAAAAATATAATTCTAATAAATTTTAAATGGAAAATTGGATTATCAAACACTGAAAAAAATGAATTGGATTTATAGTTTTCATAAAAATAATCTGACCATGTGTTTTAAAATAGAAATATAAAATCATTCCACAACGGGGTCCATGGGTAGATGGAGATAGATACATTTCCATCCACAGAGTATGTTTCACTATTAGGAGGTTACATCTTTTATATTGATGCTTCATGACAAGCCTCACTATTATTTGGATAAAACCTCATGATATTTCGGGCCTGTGAGTGTGTAGTATGTATTATCCTGTAGTCTTGATTCTAGCTTGTAAGGTATTATTTGTTTTTTTTATTATATAATTTTTTATTTCATGGATGTTGGATGGCATGTATATTTATATTTTAGTATATTTAGTTTCATTGTTTCAAAATTTTTAAGATATTTAATATTATTTTTGAAAATGTAAATATATTTTGAGATAAATTTTCCATCTATTTATATACAAAAACTCATGAAAAATTGTAATGAATAAAATTTACCCGAACCATTCCTTTGTGAAAATCTAGTGCTTGTATTGTTCTTGGGGGTCATTGTGGATTATTTGTGGTTTTTTCAAAAAAATAAGTATCACAAAATAGTTTCACCAAAATGGTGGTGCTATGACAGTGGAACATTGAGAAGGTTCCACCATTACGATGGAACAGTAAAATGGGGTGTCACCAAATGTTGTCTCTCCCTTCTAAATTTCTAGTTTTTTTAGTTCTATTAGTTTTTTTAGTTTTGACCCTCATGAATTTTATTCGATACATAATAAGTTTAAATACTTGTTTAGATGTTTTTAAAGTTGTTTAAAAAAATATTATGTTTTCCTTTAATATCCTAATTCTCAGGGGAATTTTATATCTTCAAACCATTCCATAATAAACACAATCCCATGTTAATGACTATTGAAACTAATGTTCGATTACGATATGATTTTTTCCTTAATAGTCAGTATCTTTCTATCCCAGTGTGTTTATTTTCTCTTTTGGTGTGCTTGGTTCCTTCCCTTCAACTATAGTTTTGTTTTATTCCAAATCCATTGATCGATCATCCGTAAATGGTTTTCCTTATGGGTTTCCTACTTCTCACATGACTATCTATTTTGGTGCATGGATGAGTTTTGGTCAACAATTTTTTAATATAGTGATTGGTCATCCACTCTACATTCTGTGTATCATGTAGGGTGGGTATATTAATGTTCCTTCACGAATAACAGATGAATACTTTTCCTTAATAATTATTTAATGAGGGTAATAGAATATGAATATCCAAATATAACATGAGTCAATGAAATAAATATAGGGGAGTGATTATGTTACATATGTTCTTTTAATTATTATCCATAAACCATATTTTTAATTTTATGGGTAGTAAGGCCTTATGAAAATCATGATCATTGGTGGTGTTTTCATGTGCCCTTGTGGGGTTCATTATTTTGTTGTGATGCTTGATAAATTTCTGTAACATGAAATCTGCCTAATCAGGTATACATGGTCCATAAAATGGATTCCCTATAATCAAACATGTTATGTAATCACCGATTCTATTTAAAGTGTAATTAAAGAACCCCTCTTTATAAATATGAGTTTTCATGGGTTAATTGTGTGGCTGTGTGATGTGTTTAGTTTGGTTTTGTACATATTGGGGGTTGTGTGAAGTCTCTGATGGTATCCTTGTTACGGGCATACCAGTGGATAGAGGGAATAAACTTGTGATTAGGGGATGGCTTGTATGTGCAGTGAGGATACAGTTTGGGGTTGTTTTGTTGTGGGATTCATCTGTGGAGTTGTACACGAGGTGTGACCGAATCTTAGGTTGAGAGATATATTGATTTTGGAATGGATGAACTTGTTCTGCCATGGGACTGGATGTTGGCAATGTTGGTGTGTGGTGGGACTACATGTGCAGTGTTTCAAATTTATTTTTATAAATGGGTGTTAAAATAAAAATACCTTATTTTTGCGCCTCTTACATTGTTTAATGTTTCCATTGTTAATTGTTTCAACCATGTTCTCAATATTAGTTGATTGTTGTTCCTTGAATGGGTGAAGTCATGGAATAAGCATGAACCCGCTTTCGTCAATCGGGTTAATCACCTTCGGTGAACGGTTGTTGGTGTGGCAGTTTTTAGTTTCCTATGTAGGGATAGTATAAGTAAATGAATAAATTGATAAAAAATTTAATAAGAAGTTGTTAAATATATTGGCTAGGGTGCATTCATCTACTTACGGATGTGATAGTAATTCGTGGTGATACATTCATACATGAGTAGCACAAAAGGTTGTTTGTGTTGGTTGGTTTCATCATTGTAAACCCATAGGATGGGCCCACTATTTGTTTACCTATATTTATAAACTTTTAAATCCTTTTTAATTTCAATATGTTACCCATCCATGATGAACAGTATATTCTAAACACCCCCATTTCATGGGGGTACATTTCTTTCCCAACAACCTGGTGGGTGGATAGATGACCGATTTTTGAATTCTTCCCCACACCCCCTTCCAGTTTGTGACCAATTTAGTGTATTTAGGAAGGCTATAATAGAATAAGGTTTATTATAGCCCAAGACCCTTGGGTAAGGCTATGTTGTGGAAGAGGGGCTCGGGTTTCTACGGTACTTGTTTGTTTCCCATGTGTCATCATGATAAGGCCTAGGAGTTTTTAGGTGAGAGGTGTGGTTATTGTGATCCTACTGCACGCAGGCATGATATGTGTGGTTTTTGGCGTAGTTGTGTGCTAACAGTTTCCGCGGTGGGATTGCATGTGGGGAAGGGCAGTGGCATCAAGATGTTATCCATTAAAAATGAGAATTTAACAAGTGGGAAAGATGTGTGAGGTTCCCAAATCATTGATGTTCTTATATTATTATCTTACATGTCTTGTGTTATTTGGGGAGTATGCCTTGGTTATGTTGGGATCATTATTTGTCCTCATTAGGTTTGGTCAGTTTCTTCTATTTTCATGGGGAAATTTGTATTCTTTTATCACATGTGTATAAGGGACTTTGGTTTCCCTATTGAGTATACTAGTATGCTCACCATATGATATAAAAATATATTTAGGTTTCTCGGAAGACTTTTAGGGCCGTTTAAAGACATTATTTTCTCTCGCATAATGATAATTATTGTGATGTTTCTTATTTTATTTATTATGGTTATTTATTTGGAGCTTTGGTTGTACTATTTTTTTGATGATTATGACTGAATCATGCAAGGTTTGGATTTCGGTTTCCTTTATATAAATAATTGGTGTTTTGGGGGATTTTCTATTATTTTATCTCCTGATCATATTTTCATTAAAAAGGGAAATGCGTTCTAATGTGTGTTTTATTATATAACCTTTCTGCTAGTCCCCACTATGGGGCATGTTAAAGGTGGGGATCAGGGGCCATTATCTCTCCTTCACCATGAACGTAGAACGGTGTGACACTTTGATGTCCCTTCCCCCATCTTGAAGAAGGAGGGTCATGAAAGAACGGTATCAAAGGTGATGGTTGAGATGTAAGAAGGAGTTTAGAGTTAGTAATAGTGAGAATTTCATGGGATGATTGGGTAATGGTAGTAGTAATATTGAATTTTTATTATAAGTTTAATAAATCCATGTTAAGAGACACATACAAGGACACAAACAACCACATCATTCCAGGGGGTCGAAAGTAGTGCAGCATCATAAATAATTTTGTTCTTGTGTGTATTATTCAATTTGGAAATTTAATTTAAGTAAGGAGTTGAAATAAATCTTAAAACAAAATTTCATACTACTCGGGCTCAATAGTTAATTGTTTGCACTTTTTAACTATTTCAACCGGAAATTTTACAAATGTGGTGTGAGATGCTGAGGCCAAATAGGCCAACCTGCATGATCAGTGAAGGGTTGACCGAATTAAGTATGATGACTTGTGGTATTAGACTCTTTATGTTATCCCACGATATCCCTTAGAGAAGTACAAAGGAAGTGTTTCAAACATATAGATAGAGGGCTGGCATGAAAAGTTTATATTCATATTTACCATGAATTTTTCTCCAAGGGATTATTGGGTTCCTCTAGTAGTGAAACAGATGGGAGGAGCAGTTCCTCCATGGTGGATGATTTACCTCGAAGAGGGGAAGGAGACCGATGTCTTAGGTGAGGACTTTGAGATGGAGTTTTCCGCAGAGTTTCATTCATCAATGACGAAAGCTGAGAAAATGTAGCAGTCGATATCCCTCTTGTAGGAGAGAAGGTCTGTGAGGGAACTGGGGATGAAGTTCAAAAACCTCCTACACTTTTATCTGGAAGTTTTTTTGGATGAGGAATCCTTGATGAGACACTTAGAGGAGGCACTCTGATCATCTATTCAGTAGGTTTCCACACTCTTTAACCTACTAGTATACATAAATGTTTATAAGAAGGATAATTTAATGTAGAGGATATACTCACAGGTTGATATGTAGTGACAGGATATCCATTTGAGTTTTTCAAAGGGGATTATAGCCTGCAATACGTCTCCAGCATCAAGTCCTTCGAGGTGTCAGACTGTGATAAGTAGGAATTAGCAGTTCCAAATTCAATCTTTTTGACCATTCCCTTTATCATTGGGCCTGATACCATTGTAATTTGTATGTGGAGGTCGTATAGATCTTCCAAGCCAGTTACCAATTCATTCATAATATGTTGGGGTGGGTTGATTTAGTTCTAACCTCTCCAACAGAACATTTTAGTCAGACCATTCAAACAGGTGGGGCAGTGGGTTCCCACTCCCCTGAGGGTTGACAATGCTGGAATAGGCTGACACCTGGGTGTTCATCAAGGACTTCGACCGGGCCATCGTCAAGGAGGTGGCTGATAGCCAAGAGGTAGAGTAGCTATTTGTGGGTAGTTTTACTCCAGTAAGAAATTAGTTCCAGTAGGGCCAATGGGTTTTCAAGGTACGATCAGTCTCTTTAGTCCACTTTCTTGTGAATTCATTGATTCAGGAGATTCTCCCTAATTTTTTAAATCTACTATAACCCATACATTGGGATTGTAAATAGATATACTTTCTGTTCCCCTAGTGTTGAGCACTCCAGCTGGAGGTCAGACCCATTTGATTGATGATTTCTTGGGATGTAGACATATATTGGGACAACATCAGTCCAGTGGAGATCCTCTTCTGCTCTAGATGCATCCATACGATGTCATACATATAGACTATTCATTGTTATTTTCACATTTCATGGTCAACTACTTATAGAGGGGAGTCATGTTTTCATATTTGGATGGAGAGGATATAGGGTGTGATGGAAATCATAGTCATCATGTGGGAAGGCGGTGTATGGAGCCTCTTTTTATCGTGCCAGCTAAGAAATCAAAGAGGTCGATGGGTGTTGATGTGGTGGAGGTTAATGGTGTATTAATGGAGTTCTGGGATGTTTTCCCTGGTGAGGTTGTGATTCTACCCCCTCGATGTTACATTGGCCTCAGGATAGAATTTAAACATGGTTCTCATATGATTTCGATGGATCCCTATCATATGTCACCATATGAGTTGCGGTAGTTGCAGATTCAGGTTAAAGAACTGTTGAAAAATGGTCTTATCTGGCCAAGTGTGTCTTCGTGGGGTGCCCTAGTCGTGTTCATGAAGAAGGAAAATGTTGTCCTAAGGCTGTGCATAGACTACCTGAGACTAAATAAGGTAACAATCAAGAATTGTTACCCTATCATGAGGGTTTATAATATTTTTGACCAGTTAAGGGGAGCTGGTTGGTTCTCCAAGATTGATTTGTTGTCATGATATCCCCAATTGAGAGAGAAAGATGATGAAATCATGAAGACTACTTTCAGGTGAATTCATGGGCACTTTGAGTTCTTTGTCATGCAATTTGGTGTTATAAATTTACCAACTACGTTTATGGGGCTCATGAACTCTATCTTCTACATGTTTCTTGACCAGTTCATCAACATCTTCATTAAAGATTTTCTGATTTATTTAATGTTAGAGGAGGAGCACACTGAGAACCTCAGGATAGTCTTGGAAGTCATTTAGCACCACTAAATCTATGAAAAGTTGTCCAAATTCATGTTCTGTATAGGATAGGTGAACTTATATGAACATGTTGTGTCTCGAAAAGGGATTATAATGGAACCATCAAAGGATTAGGCAGTTTTTTCTTAGGCAGCACCCAAGAACATGGCAGGGGTTCGCAGCTTCATGGGATTAGCGAGCTATTTTTTGATCATTATACCCTAATTCTCTTGAGTTGTAGACCTGTTGAATGCTTTGACTAGAAAGGACCGTGATTTTTTAATGATTTTGTAGTTTTAGTTATCTATTAACTCTCGGAAGTGGATTTTTGTTAGTACTCCAATTCTCAGGTTTCCAGATGAAGTAGTGACGTTCGAAGTGTTCTGTTATGATTCTGGTCTAGTTGTGGGATTTTACTAATCTCGCAGTTGGGAGTAATCTCTTACGCATATAGGTAGTTACGTATACATGAACATTACAATTCCCCCCCATGATCTGGAGTTTGAAGTAGACATTTTTGGCCAGAAGTTGTGGTGACATTACCTCATATGGGGGCCATTTTGGTCTTCAAAGATCACAATATATTGAGGTATATCTTCTCCTAGAAAGACATAAACAGGTGTCGATGATGGTTCATGGATTTCCAAGATCCGTTGTCTCATATCAGGATTCATGTTTTACGGTGTCTATTTGGTGTGGATTTCATCATTCCTTTGGCACTCAATTATGGCTCCCAACTTATTTCCACCCTCAGATGGATAGATAGATAGATAAGACTATACAGACATTATATTACACACTACAGGAATTTGTTCTACAATTAAGTGGTTTATGGGTGTGACATTTTCCCTTGGTAGAGTTTTTGTACAATAATAGTTATCACTCTTTCATTGGTATGGATCCATTTGAAGCTCTATATAAGAGGTCATGTCATTCACCCTTGTGTTGGATTAATGTTGGGGAGGCAGCTATTCTTCATCTGGATGTGGTGTAGATTATGACATATATGGTGCATATTTTCCAATAGAAGATGAAGGCATAACATGGCTGATAGAAGATGTATTCCAATCATAGGAGGAGTCATTTTTAGTTCGAGTTTGGAGACCAAGTATTCTAGAAGTGATCCCCTTGACGTGGGAAGTGGATGTTTGGTCGAGGGAGCTTGATATCTCCCATCTTATTTAGACGTTTTCTGGTGTTGGGATGAGTTTTCATGGAGGCATATTAGCTAGCATTTCCACCGTGGTTGGAGAGGATCCATGATTCCATCTATGTATCTCAGATAATTCGGTATCTACATGATGACTCCCACATCATTGGCTAGGATGATTTGGATATTTAGGGTGACACGATGTTCATAGAGCAACTATTTAGAATCATGAATTATCAAGAGAAGGTGCTTCATGGATAGTCCATTCCATTTGTTCATATGTTATGGAGTCATGGTGGCCACGAGGAGTGTGCATGGGAACGAGAGGCAAAGATGCATGCCCAATACCCATAAATATTGTAGTTTTTTGTCATGTGTTATTCATTGGGCATTACTTATGATGCAATTATTGAACTCAATTGATCTAAGATTAGTTTTTTCCTTGTTATCTCAATGTGTGTTTTAATTACTGACTTTGAGGAGAGGTGGACTGAATCCTTAATAAAGACGCATTAATGTAGATGTGATTGAACTTGTGCGGGCAAGTCAGTGCAACCCAATGTAGATAGTATCTTGATATAGAATAAGGATATCCTTAATCCATGTGTCTGGAAAGTTTAATCATTGGTGTTTTGTGGGGTTTTGGGGTAGTATCCATCAATGGGTTGTTCATGGATATCGAGGTTTTCTCTATATTATTCTAACAAAATAGGGTGGTTTTTCTCTAAGTGGTATCTTACAGGGTGGTTGTTTGGACCCAACATATTCTGAGGTTGGGTTTAAATTCTCATAAATAAGAATATTTTTACAGGTACATAATTTAATGACCCATATATCCTTGGGACATTATATTTTTGAATCCCTAGTCCTTGTGGTGTTCTTTGGGGTCATGGTGGTTTGTTTCAGTAGATTTCTAAAAATCCAGTTTACCCAAATGGTTTTGACAAAATAGGGGCATCGTGATGGTGGCGCACCAAGATGGTGTAACTCCGAATTAGCAGAAGTGTAAAAGTGGAAACAAAACGGTGCCACACCAAACCTATAGAACAATGAAATGGTGGCACACCAAACAGTGGCTCACCCTTTTATAAATTTACAATTTTTTCTAATTTCCCCCAGTTTTTCTAGTTTCATCCCTCTCACATATTTTTTGATGTAAACAGAGTTTAAATCCTTGTTTTTTCATTTTTATGGTAGATTCATTAGTTATTATGTTTATATTTAATATTGTAATGCTATGGGTACTATCAGATATTTAAACAATTTGATCATTACCACAATCCCATGTTAATGACTTTTGAAATTTTTCTTCCATTAATGTTTGATCTGGCTATTCAATATCAGGATCATCCCATCTCAATGTGTTTCTATTCCTACATGGTGTTCTTGTGGCCTTCCCTTTCCATGGAGTGGGTTGTTGGGTCATATCCATTGATTGGTTTTTCCTTATAGTTTTTCATTAGTGTTTTCCTACTGCCCACATGGCCTTCTATTTTGGACCAAAGAGGATTTTTGGTCACCTGGTGTTTCAGGTATAAATTATTCTACCTCTATATATTTTTGTATCAGATGAGGTGGGTGTAGTAAAGTTTCTTCATGAAGAAAGGCTAACTCCATATTCATAACAAATAATAAATTAAGGGAAGGTAATATTATTATCAAAAGATTACTGGGATCAATAAAACAATGGCATGGATGTGATGATGTTATGTATTTTATTTAATTTTTATCTATGTTCCTTGTATATAATTTTATGGGTTGTAAAGCATTAAAAAAATCATGGTTGTTGGTGGTATTTTCTTGTATAGTGATGGTGTTCTATATTTTTGTTATGATGTTTGATAAATGGTTTTAACATGAATTCTCTCTAATCAAGGATAATTGGTTAAATAAATAGATTCCATAGGATCAAACATGTTATGTGATGAACCAAGGTTTTTAAACTAGAATTCAAGAACCCCACTTCCTAAATCTAAATATTCATGGCTTAATGGTGTGGTTTTGTGTTGTGTTTGGTTGGGTTTTTTACATCATGGGGGTTGTGTAATTTTTTCATTGGTAACCTTGTTATAGGTATGGTTTGTACATAGAGAATGATCTTATGTTTGGGGATGGAAGTTTGTGTAGTGAGGATGTTTTTTGGAGCTGATTTTATTTTTGATTTGTGTATGAGACAATATAAGAGCTAGGAATGGATCATTGGTTGAGATATTGATTGATTATCAAATGGATTAATCTGTTCTATAGTGGGACTACATCCAGGCAGTGTTGGTGTGCGGTGGGACTAAAAGCATGTTTTTTCTTATTTGTTCATATGAATGGGTGTTAAAATGGAAATCCCTTACATGGGTCCCTCTTCCCTTGTTTAATGCAGGAAGTCACTAGTGTTTCGCTCGTGCTCATGAGATCCGTTCCATTTTCAATCTTGAATTGGTGAAATCCTGGAATAAGCCTTAACCCACTTTAGCTAATCATGCACTTCACCTTTTGATAATGGTTTCTGGTGTTGAGGTTGTAAGTTTCATATGTTGGGATAGAATATATAAATGATGTAATTGATTATTAAAGAATGAGAATTGTTTTAATGGATTGGTTGAGGGGGGATAATTTTAATGATAGAAGTGTCTGTCATTCGTGGTGATACATGCATACAAGGGTAGAAGTAAAGGTGGATTGTGTGGGATGGTTTATTTTGAAACACATTGATTGGGATGAGTGTCTATTTACATATATGAATAAACCTGTAGTTCCTTGTGATTTTCAATAAGAACCCTAAACATGTTGAACACTAGGTGGTGAACACCCTCATTTCATGGGTATGGTGTCTTTAATGTAAAATCAGTGGGGGATGGATTGATAATTATTGACTTTTTTATTGCACTCATTTTTGGTTCTAACTACTCGAGCGTATCCACAAGGTGATAACGGCTTGAGGTTTACTATAGCATAAGGCTCTTTGTGTAGGTTGTGTTTTGGATGAGGGGCCCAGGTGTCTGTGGTTCATGATTGTTTCATATGTGTCTTTGGTATGAGTCCTATATGTTTTTGTTCTATAGTTTTTTCTTGTTGTGAACCATGATTCATTGAGAGTGATATGTGTGGTTTGTGGACTAGGTGTGTGCAGGCAGTTGTGGCTGTGGGATTACAGATTTGGAAGGAAGCTAGTATCAAGACGATAGCCATTAGGAATGAGTATCTAGTAGAGGGAATGTGGTTGTGGTTACTGAAATCATTTATGTTCTTATATTATTATCTTACAGGACTTGTGTTTTTTCAAGAGTGTGCATTGGTGAGGATGGGTTGTTTAGTTTTTCTCATCAGGTGGTGTTGGTTTTTTTAGTTTTCACAAGGTAATTACCATTCTTCTCCCTCTTATACATGAGTCAAATTTGATTCCCTACTGAATATACCTGTATTCTCACAATATGATATTAAACTATTTTATGGTTTCTATGAGGAATTTGAGAACTGTATTGAACTTTAATTGCTTGGGCATCGAGATAGTCATTGTGTTGCTTCTTAGTCCCTTTATTTTGGTACATTATTTGGTTAATTAGTTGTACTTTTGTTGCATTTTATGATTAAATCATGCATGGGAATGAATTTTGATTCCCTTATATAAATTTATGGTGTTTATTCATATATATTACCATTTTATCTCTTTATCCTATTTTCATTTAAAATGATATTTCCTTCCATTTTGTGTGAGATTTTATACCCTTGGAGATAGTCACCACTCCAGGGCCTATTGACGGTGAGACATAGGGGTCATTATCTCTCCTTCATCTTGAATAAGGAAGGTAATCACACTTTGTTGGCCCATTAATCATTTTAAATAAGGTGGTTCATGACATAAACTATTTTTAATATATTGGACTTGTCCATTATTATTACTATAAAATGTATATATCTTTTGGTGGTATCCTACTGGGCCCTATTACTCACACCCTAATTCTTCATATGGTTGGTTGTAGATGTTTTTTTCATGATTTATGTAAATGGATGAGAATTATGTAGAATAATACATTCTCTTAATATGGTTGTTACTTTTTAGGATAGTTTGGAGTTTACTTTTGGTGACACAAAGACTAGTTTTTTCTAGACATATCATTCATTCTAATTTATACTATTTAGCTTAGTTACATTACCTATTGTTTCTGTTTTTTACTATTCTAGTATGTAGTATTTTCATAATACACCACACTTTTTTTCATCGTTGATTTACCCTACCTATTGATAGGTTGACTTGGGTGACTTGTTTTGTTTACTCGGGTTGACATGAAACTATTTTTTTAAAGAACGTCCCTTGACATGAGTATAAAAAGTCACATACCTTGTTTATAGTCTTAAATAATAATAATAAATTAATTTTTTAATAACAAATTCATTTTTTTATTCTTTTATATAATTTTTT
This sequence comes from Viscum album, assembly GCA_963277665.1. Taxonomy (NCBI): domain Eukaryota; kingdom Viridiplantae; phylum Streptophyta; class Magnoliopsida; order Santalales; family Viscaceae; genus Viscum; species Viscum album. Next base: position 738,287,200 of record OY728143.1, on the reverse strand, counting down.
ATCATGTTACATACAATTATAACAGAACATGAAATGATGTCAAATGTTTTCACAATATTCTGTATTTAAGATTAAAATTTTCATTTTTCTATTGTCAATGGCCAAGGAGTTCATTGTTACATATTTTTAGGAATAAAATTATTGAAATAATTATCATTTACATAAAATTATTTTACTTCTAAACCCAAAAATTAAATATTTTTTATGAAAAATGTACTACATAACAATAATAGAGATGGTTGGGCATATGTACTCATGAGAAACATTTCCATTTTTCAATGATCAATATCCAAAAATTGTCAGTATTATTTAATATATAAATAATTATAATAATATCATAAATTTCATATTATTAAATCAAATATACTTATATATATAATCCATGTTATTGGGCGATGAATACAGAATCATATTTCTTTGTGCTGGTGGGAGTCCACTTTTAAGCATGAATGCTGTTATTTCTATTCCTGGAAAGGTAATAAGGTAAATTTTATGATAGATTTTAATAATTATAAATATTTTATCATTATAACATGAAATAATAATTCCATCATAATAATCCATTAACGAGATACGATGATTGAAATTTATTACATTCATTCATGAAGCAATGGGTTGTCGTACACAATATTAATGATTTTAATACAATTTGTAGGAAGAGGAGATGGGTATAGGTCAGTTGAATAATATAATAAAATATCATTATATTTATTGTACTATAAGTATTATTTTATCTTTATTGATGAATTATTTAGGTATATGGATGAATAGACAAAACTAAAACATACTGAAATAACTACACCCCTAATTTGGATGACGTACATTTTTTAACACCTTGTAAACTCTATGATTCATATTATTCCACAAAAATAGAACATAGTATTTAGTATAATAATTAAATTATGTTATTTCGTGAGATATTATCAAAACCAAATGTGTTTTTATGTTTGAATGAATGAGAATAATATGTTCTCTTATATAATAGAGGGGATGGCAACTTTGGGAATTTCTCATAATATTAAATTAATATAAATAACATTTCTATTAAAAATTGTTCCACACTAATTTATTTAGAGTATAAGATGATGATAGATCGAAATAATATCATAAATTAATTTCTATATATGTTTAGTTAAAATTTTACCCTTATCATTTGGTTTTAACCCTTCATTAACCCTTTTTAAACATACCATGACAAGAATAATTTTTTACATGTTGAGTGTCAATATAGTTACTTAAAATTGAAAAGGCCCAATAAATTTTCCACACAATGATATAACAAACCATGAAATATAATATTTTATACAAATATGATTTTAATGAATTATATATAATTTAATAAAATAATATTCATTTGAATATGTCATGAATGACACTTTTTAGAGAAATTCATTACAATGAATATTATAATATAAAGAAGACCCTAAAAATTTAAACGACTATTTTAGCATAGCTCTAACTTGTCATGGACATATATATAATTCAATGATAACATTATGTATATCAAATTATATTACATATAATATTTTTAAATCATTTATTTTTTTTTCCATTAAAGAAAATAATTACTACATCATCATTATGTAACTGTATATGGTATTTATTTCATCCCTAAAATTTAAAAATAAGTTATCATGATGAACATAAATATATTTTATTGCAAAAATATTATATTTGAATGAATACATAGGATAAACCATATTGAAAATGTTTTAGGTGTTCAAGCCAAAAGAGTGACGTGTCTATATTTTCCTAAAATAATTTACTACAAATATAATAATATATTTTAATTTGAAAACAGATTTCATATAACCTGATAATGTAAAAATATGGATGTAATTGACTCATACAACAAATCAGTGACATGTTGTAAAGAAATTTAACAATCCTTATCTAATTGATAACATTTATAACCAATATACCCTTGATTGTGGTAATTAATTTTACTAAGGTTATTATTCATATTTAACAAAGTTAAAAAGGACCTATTTACTAAATTTAGACCCATTAATTCCAAAAAACAAATCGTTTTTAAAAATTTCAAAAAATTATTTTCCACAGTTTAATTTTAAATTAATCCCTCAAACTCAATCAAAAACATGTTTCCTAAATATTGTGTTTCATGACCAAAAATTCACTTATACCAAAATAAGTTATAATGGTGATTAAAATGTAATAAATTTTATCATATCCAAACAAATAGTAATTATTTAATATCGATATAATATTAAAATCATAAATAGAATTTAATATTTAAATAAAATATTAGTTTTTGAAAATCAATATTTTTTAATAATCATTTAATATTTAATATTTGGAGAAATTTCTTAAATATTAAGAATAAGACAATTTTCCAAAATCTGAATTAAAATAATAAATTATTTTATCTAATTAAATTTTTTAAATCATTATTAAATTATTTAAAATATTTACTCCTAAAATTTTAAAAAACCCCATTTTATGTTGGAAATCTATTTTCGGATAAGAACATGACATCACAAAAACATAATTTTTCCAATAAATAAATAAAATCATAGATATCAATAGGAACATTATGTATTTCATAAACTGTTTTATATTATTCATTCCCAGTAATTAAATGCCTTGGTTGTAATGGTCATATTTAAATAATGATATTAAACTATTCGTTTTAGGCTTGATTTTTCGTATCTTGTATGTAATCAATCATAGTCTTTTCCTTTAAGATTTTTGTGATTTTACATAACATTATTTTTTCTTTAAATGGTGTTAATTATTTAGAAAGTTTTTCTTATTTACCATTTCATTTAGAAATATAGTTATAAAATACTATATATATTCTCTACGATATTTTCAACATGGTGTATCAAGGATTAAATATTCTACAAATCATCATTAGTAGTGTCTTCAAATGGAGAGGTATAATTCAATTTTTTGGTTACCCCACTTTTTATCATGTGAATAGAGAGAATCATAAGCATATTGGAATGAATTATCCCTTTAATATTCATACATATTAGTGGTATAAATTGTTAATATACCTTTTCAATGGGATATATCAAACCCTATATAGAAAGAATTTTATTTCAATGATCACATAAGACTACCACCAAATATTTTTTTTATAAGTCACATTGAGGAGATGTGGGAAACCTCAGTCAACATAGCCGAATAACTACATACTGAAAGAGATTAAAAATTTATTAAAAACAAGGCTATGATTGTTTGAATATGAAACATTATATAACTCCCAATAAATTGATCCCATATAGGATAATGAAACCAGTCCATTGTATAAATTTTATGGAGTGATATAATGATTATAATCTTGTATTTATGTATGTGTAGAAGACTATGAATTTTTATAATGATCCTATGATGGACATTTTTTAAAGATATCTGAATTTTACAACATGATTTTTTTTGTGGTCCACATGATCAAAATAATACTTGATTGAAATGATACATGAAATACAAATCTCAATCATATATTGAATTAAATGTTGATTTGAATTAAAAAATAAAATCTCTTTGATTATTTATTATTTTTATTTTTTGGATAACCACATGTCATGGGGTGAATTCTTAAAACAAATGTATATAAATTCATAATAATAACACCCATTTTGAAGCCTAATATGGGTATTCTTGTTAGTATACTCTATATTAGGATCATTTTAATGAATTCATTATGGTGGGACTAAGTATTTTGCAGGTATCATGTATATAATTCCACAAATTTGACACGACGTGGTGATCCCCATGAATCTCTAGAAATCATATAATTATTTTCACATTTTTCCATTGGAATTTTCTGTCAATGGTAAAATATTTTCAATTGCCACACAATTATTTTTTCATGCATCATTGGTATAACTATATAGAATATTCTTTTGTATTTAATGTACATTGTGATTATATGAAATATTAGGAATGTATCATATTGAATAATATTACCTCTGAAATTTATATCAACAAATAAATTATTTTAAATTTCATAATTAAATAGGATTAACACTGATACCACTTATATTTTTTACATGATGAACATAAACATGAAGTGTGATACATCTATGGTGAAATAAAAAAAATTGAATTTTTGAACATCAAAATAAGTACTATAAGAGGAATATATTGTTATCATTTTATTGGCAGGGAAATAGGGATTCAAAAAAGACATGTAAGTAATAATATCTAATGATTTAGGAATTGACTAGCCACTTTTATAACAAAAGGAAATTGTTTCAACCCGATTCCAATCGCTCTAGGGGAAAAGAAAATGTTGAGTCAAATAATAGCTGATTTTTTTGCAATAAATAGTCTCACATCAATTTTACTATTTAGTTTTGAATTGATTATCACTGTGATTTTTTTGGTGGGTGAGATACTCACACAAGGATAGGGCAGTGTATCCTTTTTATATTGTGAATGAGGTGACCTAATTGAATGTTTTTAGATGGTGATTGCAGTGGGTGAGTGTCTATGAAACTGTCCCATTTCAGGTATCATGTCCCTAGATGGTCTCCAATGTGTTTCCTTGTGTTTCCAAAAACACCCAACTACCCTTTTGTGAAATGTTCTTGGACATAATTCATATGCATGGCCCTTTTATGAAGATTTGGACAACAACTCTTGAAGACTCCATCAGTCAAGAGTATTGGAGGTCGGGTACATAACACCCTTTTGGGGGGGGGGGAATTATTGCTTACTCTGGGGCTCTCTTATATATTTAATCAATGTTAATTTTTTTTATAATCCATGGTTAATTCGAAATAATGTTTCCATAGAGGTCCCCAAGAATAGAACGATCAATCTGAGTATTTATAGATCTGTAACATGCCAATAGAACACTGTTTTAATCCAAATGATGAGCGCCCTAAATTTTACCATCATCTAAGGGGATGAGAACTGTTTTGATTTCAACATCAAACCCATCAGCTAGGATTTATATATATCGTCATGAGAGGAATCTGAGCCCATTTATTTTGATTCCTCTAAACAAGACAGATCACATTTTATAGACGGGTGATGAGGACCCATACATGTAGTTTAAAAACATACGGTGAGGAATTCTAGGTGAAATATGCTTAGTAAAGGATTGGTGAGGGATACACTGAGGCGGCCCCAGATTCACCAAAAATATGTGGTCCTCTAGGTTGATATGAACCTATATGAAATATGGATCAGGAAACAATATGGTAGTTTGGGGGTAAGGTTTGAACCTCAGATATGCATCCTACATGCCTCGGTTGACTAAGAATAAAGTCCCTCGTAGTTCTGTTTGTTTGGGCATACACATGGAAGCTACAATATTGAAGGGATATTTTTGGGACATACACCATAGAGGATACGTTTTATAGAGGCATGATTGCACATTTCATGGATGATAGGATATAATGATTGGTCTTAAATAAAGGATCATGTGTATCCTAGTTTTGATGGGAATCAGCATTCTTGTAGCTCATTTCAGATGGAACATAACGCCCTAGATGAGACCATGAGAGGATACATGATTGGGGTTTATTCATGGGTGCTACCATTTTGAGATCAGGCCTCTATTGATGCATCTTATGTATCCTATTCATGTTGGGAATCATAGTTCACATAGTTTATCATCTGGGGATTACGTGTGGAAGCTGCTAATTTGCGATCGAGCATTCAGAAAGGCATCCTACATATCAAGGTCAGAGTATGAATTAGGTTTCTCATAGTTAGTACCATGTGAATTATGCATGGATGCTTATTGTTTGTGCTCAGTCCTTCAGACAGTCATCCTATATATCATAGTGATAGAAGGAAGTATATTTCTTGGATTTTATTTTATTTGGGTCTTACACCATGTTGGAGGCCCATATATCTAGAACAATGAGAATAATCTATAATCTAGATAATTTTGATGTTTTTTGGGGATTATAACTTTGAGGATTCCCATACATTGGGGTTATGTGGATTTCTTGTGTATCACCAACCTTTTGGCCCGTGTGAGTCATTATTGGTGTTTGAAAAAATAGTGGAAGTTGGTCTAAAAATCACACATCCCACATCATCTACTAATAAATGATTTGGGAGACCAAAGGGATAGAGAGAGAGAGATTGATAGGGGCCTTGAATGTACCAATTTTTTCCTTTGTCTTTTAATATCCTAGATAGTTATATTAACCAGTCTAGTTATGCCCGAGGTGGATCTATAGACAAAAACTGATATAGCCTCCAACCTGAAAATCTGGGGTCTAATATCAGTGGGAGTTCCCTTTTGAGCATCATATGTGGTATAATAAAATTTAAATTATTATATAATAGATTATGATTAATTGCAGGATAATCAATTGGTATTTTCTAACATGCCTCGAACAAGAGAGAGAAGGATCATGGAAGCCATTATAGCAAATAGAGGAATAAAAATCCTATCCTGAGGGAAAAAAATTCTCTCGTTCATGGAGATTTTTGTGGAAATGTATGCAATGCATTCAGCCCATTGTGTGCATATTTAAGAAGGGGTTTTCACAGGACACTGGCCTCACATTTATGATGTCCAATGATGTTTACGAATTTCTTGAATCACCTGGTATACTACATTTTAAATTCATATAGGTTGGAATATGGAATCGTACTTTAATTTTGTGCTATAGGTATTACCACCATTATGTTAAATTACATGTTTTAAGGAATATTTTGGGTCTTGTAGTCTATGGTTATATGATAAGAACCACTTTCTGTAGAACCCATGATTAGATGGAGGGTCATCTGGTCAGGATGGTCTGACAAACCTTGAATATGAGTTTGAAGGAATGTGTAAACCGTGATTCTTGGGGTTCTTGGGTCATGAGAAATTATATGAGGTCTTGGAATCCCATTTGTGTAAGGAAGAAGGCGAAGCCTCTCCTAAAGATGAATTTATCTCTGGTTAACAATCCTTTAGGGGGAAACATATTAAGATCCACCAAGGAATTGTGCACACTGTCATGAACAAGTGTTTGCGTGACATTGAATTTCGATTTTCAAATCCCAATGATGTTTATGATGATCTGAAATTTCCTAGAGATATAGAGTTTTATGGATGGATAAGGTTGTGTAAAAGCATGTAAGAAACATGAATAACATGATGGTCCATGGATTTCTGGATCAACCTATCATAACATGTAGGTTATTGGGATTTATAATTCTCATTTAGAGTAGATCGACTCATGTTTTCTAAGGGATTTATTTTGGGGAATCAAAAGGGCGCATTATAAAATATCTTTGACCTAGACCAAGATGTTCATACTAAAACTCTAAATATATCATAGAATTCAGTGATTGTATAGAAGGGACCGAACCAGAGGGCTGGGACCACAAAACTTATTGTGATCCCAAGAAGGGGTGTGGGGGAACATCCCTTGTAGTATTAAACTATTGGAATTAACTATTTTGTTCAAAAGTTGGGCTACATAAGAGATGTCCTCATAGGTGTAGCCATGAACTATATGCCCTATAAGGCTTGTTGTAGAACGTTTTCCACATAGGAGGGTCTTCGAACAATTTTCCTCCATGTGTCATCCATATACAATTTTCTAGTTAAGAGTGTCCAGATACCAATTTCTCAATGGGGGGATCCATGATTCACTAACCACGTAGTAGAGTCTAAATATTATTTTTTATTCATTCACATGGATAATAAATGATGTCTTACTTATACGAAAGACACTGAATTTGTGTTTTATATTCCACATACTGTAATCCATGTACCATTAAAGGGATGGAGTCTATGAAGGGAAACCGTAATATGGTATGAGGAATGTATTCCACAAACTACTTTGGGTGTGGGAGGGATTTCCCCCACACCCTTTCTGTTTTTCTCCATTCTATGTCTCTTTTCTTTTGGTTTGGGGATATCTTTTTCTCTCTTGGGAGAGTTCCCTTTTGACCCCCATTGTGGTTTATTTATAGAGCATCTAACCACTAGATATATGGGCCTCAAATCACATTTTTTGGAATCCCATAAATAAATCATTTATATACAGATGACTTTGTCTGTGGGATGCATCATTTTCAGGAACAAGGATGCCACCACATCCCATGAACTACTATGTAGTTTGGGGATATGGTACGTGGTGGACATGGTACGTGTGGATGGAATTATCCACCACCATATTTCCAATGATGTAGTTCATGAGATCTGATACCGTCATCTTCATTCCCCGAACCATTTGGTTCATGGCTAATGCCTTTTGTGAACCATTCCCGAGATTCAGTATGTAGAAACACTAATTCCCTTTACCAAATTTGGCTTCATCAACATTCATATTTGATCCACTTTAGAATTTTATTTCTATATTCCACCAAGTTTGATGTTATTTTCTTCATCTTTAATGAGGAAGTTTTAGGTCTATGCAAATTCCCCCTTTGGAATGTGATCCGATCAGGATGAAGAGAATGTTATTCTTATATATAAGTGGAGCCAATTTTAATGGTCAGATAATGCTCTTATTTGTTCTTAAGCCAAGGGACTCAGTGAGCATAGTTCGACTATTTCTATTCCTATATGAAAACCCCTAAAAATGTTATTGTATAACCCTAATATTTTAATAAACCCAATTCTGTGTTGTCTTAGCATTTATATAATGAAATTTTCTTAGTCCTCCATTTGTTGGTATTTAACCTATTAGGATTTTTGAAATTTATGATTTTTTTGATTGTTTGATATTTTTCCCTAAACCATATGTAGTATATGTTTAGTGAGAAGGTACTCAACATTGGGTATGAGATTCACTTTTTAGGTTTTCATCCTAGAATGTCTCGTGAATCTTTTTTTTGGATTTTTATAGTCTTTCAAGATGGACTACCATTACCGTTGTTTTAATTTAAATATATTTAACTAAAATTGATGTTTTCGGTCAAACAATTTCTACCATTGATTGCAGGGAAAATGTACTTATTGATAAATCATTAAACTATAATTCTTTAATAGCATTCAATGATATACGTGTGATTTTTATTTATCATAATTTTTTGATTTCTAGATATGAAACATGTTATATTTTATGAAATCCATTGGGAATACATAAGAAGGAATTACCTCTCTTGAGGATGAATTAACCTTTGGATGACAAGTCACTTTTGTGGGAAACATAGGCAGAACCACCAAGTGATTATATGCATACTCATGAGAAGTTGTTTGTAGGACATTAACCCTATATTGTTGATGGCCATGAAATTTCATGGTAGTTTGGTTATGTTCCATTTTTTATCACTATAGTGGGTGGATGATTGATTGGATGGTTCTTGAATGTAATATGGGAATTTATATCCGCTTTTGTAAAGAATCTACCACCACATGAATTTTTATTCTATAAAGGAGCGATGTAGCTTGATAAAATTTAACATTGTAAAACTTGGAAATTTAAGACTTATCACATAGATTGGTTTTACTCTAACCTATAAATAAAGGATACACCCTTCTCATGGTGGTCTGACCGATAAAGAAATATCATTTTCAGGCATAAATGGGGTAAATTTTTGTAAACTATAATCCATGGGTGTTTCTGAATCTAGGGATTGATGTTACACAAAAATTTTATATGGGCTTATGTAGATAGTAAAATCCTTTCATAAGTATGAATTTTCCTTTTCATGATAGGCCATTATTGTGGGAAATTTATATAGAGCCTCTAGGTAATTGCATGCATTGTCCTGAAATGTTGTCTGTAGGATGCTGACCATCCATTTCCAATGGCCCTGGAAGATTATGGGGATTCAGAACATTCTGGACACAGAGTATGGTATGTAGAAAAGGGTTCAGGATCATTAAAAAGATTAATTTCTGGGTAAACATTAGAGGTAATACAAGAAATTAGTGGAGGCATTTTCATCATATCCTTATGAATTGTTTCCTTTCATTGGTCTGACTCTTGGAAAAGCAGAGATGGGATGATGTTGTTTTATAGATAGACCGGAAATATGAGGTTCCGGTGTCACTATATATCCTACGAGTATAGGTATCAAGAAAACATAGTTCTTCTAAAGATTATCCATATACTGATCTAGTTCATGCTTATGAATGGGGAACCCTTTTGTTTACACATTGAGTATCCAATGATGGGGGACTGATGATGAACATTCATATTCTGATTCATTTCATGTAAAGGAATATGGGCGAGGACATTATTTGTAATTTCAGGGCCCATGAATGAACATTTACTATCATGAACCATTTAGTTTTAATATCATGAAATTAGGACATTGATTTAGTAGCTCCGATTAACTAGAGGATGATTTGGATGAGGTGTTCCAATATTTCCAAGACATGGACATAAAAATGAATAAATTGTAGTTTCAAGGGACCTCCGATCATGAGAGATTATATGGGGATTGGAGTCCAGTAAGAATATGTTAAAATTAAAATCCTCTACTAGGGATGAATTTTCCATTTGTCGACATGCCTTTGTTATGGGAAACAAATGCAGAGCTGTCATTGCATTGTGTTCATAGTCAAAAAAAGGGATCTGAAGGACACTCGACATCCATTTATGATATCCTTATAGGTATATGATGATCTAGAATTTCTCAAAGAATGATTATTGATATATAGAAAAGATGATTATGGATACATTTGGAATGTTTATGTTGTGACCTCTTATAGAGTTGGGAATGTTCCTACCTAGATATAGGTAGTATGTAGGGTGAGGCATTTTGATAACCCTGCTAGAGCATGGTCTGATTTTGATGATCATGGTTCTCCAAATTGAAGCTCCTTATAATGGTCTAGCACATATGTAGTGATTGGTGAATCTTAGCCAAATTTTGGGGTACCTTGAAATTTAACGTCATATGGTTTGGTATTTGTTTCCTCACATGAAATGGAAACATTTTACATGTCTTTTATTATTATGAATATAGGACCATTGGATTGTTATTCCATGGTTTCATGAAGAGTCCCCTAACAAAATTCATAATAACACATTAACTATGATCGATGTGAGAAACAAGGGGTGGAAATCGATTATTTCACCACCCAAGGATGGTGTAATACAAGGAGCGAGTATTGTATACATAGGATGTTGATGCATAGTTATATTTCATAAATCAGAGACATCCAATCATGTAGTTTTTCATCATACGATTAGGAAAATTCCATGAATTTTATTGTCGTGCAGTGAGGATGTGAGAAAAGGGGATGTGTGGTTTAATTTAGTCTACATGCAGAAGAAAGGGAATTTATATTCATTTCGTATCTTAGTCTAGGTTTTAGGACAAAGGCATCATTGTGTTTATATACAACTGGTATCAAACCACACATCATCTTTCATTCGACACACCCCTACGTTGGTCTATCTCGAACATAGAGGAGGGGAGACCTATTTCCTTTTTTGGTCGGTTGAACCAGGGTGAAAATCCAAATAACATAACACATCCTGCGAGGATATGAATTATGTCATTTCACTGATACCATAGGGAAATGTATCCTCAGATGATAACATTTTTGGGTAAAGTATTATTACAAAACACTGTTAGGATGTTCATAGAATAGTATAATGTCTTTTTGTGGGGAAAAACTATCACATGGGTCATGCGTAAAAATGGATTAATTAGGTTGTGATATTCTGGACCACCCTAGATGTTAGTGGGGTAAGATAGTGTAGACCACGATTCTAGGAGATCATGAATCAAGAGGGTTGAGTTGTGGCCTATGAGTGAATATACATATGGAATTAATAAAAGACTCTCTTAAGGATGAATTTTCATTTGGATGACATACCATTTTTTGGAAACATGTGTAGAGCTTCTAGGGAATTATGTGAATAATAAAGCACCAGTTTCCTCAAAACATTGTCCTTCCATTTCCGATAGTCATGACTGATTATTGTGACTCAATATTCCCCATGGTGTGGAGATTCATGAATGAAAGGAGGGGATATCTGGGAATGTGAGTAATATTAAGAATGTGATAAATTTTTTGGTATATAATTATTTATATAGATCTAACTCGTATGTAAAGGGGGCATAATCTATTGAAAATACCTAGTTATAGGAACTGAGGATGGGAATTTTCTACATAGATTTACATTTTCATGTAGGTTATGGGGATGTTTCTTCCCACACGGATAGACCTTGTAAAGCCAGGTTCCACTATGTATCTCGTTACATCCAAAATCACGCAACACATTATATTTTAGGTACCTTATAGTTTAACATTGTTTGGCTTGGACAAATGAATTTTCCAATGCATGTCTAACCTATACACAAGGGGATGAATTTTTTTATATCATCTAGACTATGATATGGTATCAGAGTGTCACTATGTATCTGACAATAGCTTTAATCAATCCATACGTAGTTCAAAAAACATGTTCTCTGTATTAGTCTGACCCATGTTTTGGAAAAAGGGATTTTTTATTTTTTATGAATGGTTGTGACAAGATATAGGATTTATACATCACTATGTATCTTGTGAGGGTAAGAATCAAGACATATGTACTTCTAAAATTGAAATTCTCTACATTGTTATGATATCGAAACAGGGAAAAGGATTAATTTGAACCATCTTTAATGCTAGAGGGATTTTCATTTACCTTCGTGCTTTGTAATTATGGGGAAACCATCCTCACCATGTCTATGCTCATGGGAGGTAAACTCGGTGTGGGTAACAAGGAATAGTAGGGGTTTCTCTAACAGTCTAGGGATGAATGAAGGGATGACAGAGGTTCTTTGTATCATGATGTGGTTGAACTAGGATATAAAAAACAAGATTCATTACATACCCCATTGACGAAAGCGGATACAGACATATGTAGTTCTATGATCCTCCCTACTTAAGATTGAACCATTGAAAAAGAGTGGTCATTTTTATCTCTTATCTATTTTATTTGTTGTGGATGTACCTGAGACCTGGGACTTGAGTGTCTCCACAAATCTTTATGATTGTTGGAATCCATCCATACGTAGCTCTAGATGGAGAAATTTCTCATGGGGACCTGGCCCTCAAATGGAAATTGTGGAATTTTTGTCTTCAACATGCACATATATAACTCACGCTTGAAAAATAATAGATTGAATCATGATGGTTCCCATACAGTTTAATATCACGTCATTATGAAAATTCAACCATGCAATTTAATTTCGTGCGCTTGGGAATCTCTGTGCTATGCAGTTTATCACCATTCAACTTCATCGAATATCACCTAAAGTTAATTTAATGAAATATTTGTACCATGAAGTTTCACATGTTATGGCTAGTTTATAAATTTTGAGTAGTTTTACATCGTGCAACATGGACGAATCGGATTCTATACAATTTTACTTCATAAAAAATACTAATATCACCCAACGAGAATGGAAATGATAATTTTTTCAATGAAATTTAATTTTATGCAACTAGGACATAAATATTGAGCAGTTTAATGTCATGAATCCTGGACAAATATGTTACTATGTAGTTAATGTCATGAGGTAAAGATGGTATATCACCCAATGTGGATGGAAAGGGAAATGTTTACCATGTATTTTAATGTCATGTGGCTAGGACATACATGCTGAGTAGTTTAACATCTTGCAACAATGATGGAAATGATGCCATGTAGTTTAACATCATGAATCTAAAATTAAAATCTCATTATTATGGATAGTATTTCTTCAGAGACCTCACTTTTTTGGGATCTAGGATGAGCTATCCAGCCATTGATATCATAGTTTATGCGTCGTTGGGGTATAACTTATGAATGACCTATGGTCCGTCAAATTTTAGCTCAAATTTTGGGTGCTTATTCCCAAGTATCATCGGTGTTCTGAAGACCAGCACCATTTTCCCATAAAGGAAATATCAAATATGAAACTTTTTATTGAATTCATGTGCGATCCAATTCTTGTAGAATTCCATATGGGTCAAAATGTGCAATCTTCTTTCATGCAATCACGGTATCACATCTTGTTATTTTTGATACTACTCATATGTGGATAATTGATCACAACCCATTATGTAGATTGTCACCAATTGAACTTCAAGGGGAAGAACCGCCTTTGTCCAGTATATTAATGTGTATGAGGTCGATTGAGTTGTTGTGCAGCTCATGGTATGGAAATCCCACAGAACAGGGAGGGGCTTGTTCGGACATGATTTCATGTCTTTGTCTACAATCTATTGAATTTTATTTTATTGGGTCTTATTGAAGGCCTCTATCTGTCTATTGGTCAAAACATTGTAGTGGTATGAATGGTTGGATTTGACCCCATACTCATGATATAGCCTATCCAACTCAGCATAATAGAAATTGTTGCCATTGTTTGTGTGTGCCATATGAGGGACACCAAATCTGGTGATTATATTTTCTTTTACAAATAAGATAAATATTTTTTCTCTGACCTCTTTGAGGGGTAAATTTTCCACCCATTTCGAAAATAAATCAATTTATATTTGAATATAGAGAAATTTTTTTGCTCATAGTGGCATTATAGGGTCCCACTACATCCATTCCACATATATAAAATGTCTAGGAATATGTGGTTTTGGGAAGTATCTCTAGGGGTTGATTGATGAATTTTTCATGAACATGGCATGGATGGAATTTCATATTGAATTCAGTGAATCATGAGTCCTAGTGGGCCAATAGTATCCATGACTCTGCATTATATGAGAGAGCATTTATCCTGATGATGAACTCCACAAGTCCCATAATGCAATTATTTCATGACTATATTGGTGTCTTCCCCAGTGTTTCACTTAAAGAGGATCTCGTAAAGGCATCTCTTATAAAGAATACTATATGGTTTTGAGGCATTGTACATTATAAATTATATTTCACATCTCTATATATTTTACCTTCTTTCTATATCTAGTGGGTGTTCCCCCATTCAGAGTTAATTTTCATCTGGAGTCATACATATGGAAGAATCACAATAAGGCTCAATGACATGACAAATCTCATTGATTTCCTCTACCTTTGTCGGAATGAACGATGGGACCATCTAGTGTTGGGAAAACCTGAAAACCGTTTCTTCCCAGTCTGGGTTGACCAAATCTATGGATTCATTTTCTAATTCATCGTGTTGTGCATTTTATGAATGACAGACATAGGTTATTGTTGGCTTTGATGGGAATTATTCCATCAATTATTAGATATGGTTCATCTGAGGGACTAAATCTTCTTCCATGATGGCATTATAACCATTAACTTGCTTGATGAAAGCTTTTGAGACACCTTTTAGCTTAAGGTGCTTAGCTTGTGGTTGAAGGGATAGTTCCAAACCTGTATTGAGAGCCTGGTACTTTGCAAAATTGTTGGTTAACAATTCCGACAACAGAAAGGAGAAAGGAAAGACTACCCATTCTAGAGATATGAGTATGACTACCTGCCTAATTTTATTTAATTTGTGGTCCACCATCCTTTTACCTATCGGGCTTCAAGATGAACCATTGAAATAAATCTCTCATGTATGGGAACCCAATGGAATAGAGAAAAAATCCTCATCTGGTAGTTTAGCATCTAATGAAGTCATGGCCATCGAAGGATGTATGGCAGATAAAATCTAATAACACGTGGCCATTTATGGCTTTCTATGGCACGAACTATATGTAAATATCCATTAGTATAACATTCAACCATGACAAGTGTCTTTCCCGCATAAAAATAATTAGAATTTACTTGAGTGAGTTGCTATGAATGACCAGGTGGACCTCGTGGTGATGTATGTATTGCCTCAATTTCTAGACCCTGAAGGATGTACCCATATATCTCTTCATGATATTTTGAATAATTAGATTCAACATCAATCATAGTTTGTATGAGATAATTGATGCTCTTCTCACTGCCAGCATCATTCCTCAGTCCAACAAAGGTTCATAATGACAACTATAAGAGTGTCACATAAAGGATGAGTGGTCTTCATTCAACAAGCAACATCAAAATAGGGTGGATCAAAAGATATTTTTTAGGATTTCAAACGCATTCTAATAGTTTTCAGTCCCTTGATATGTTTCCCCTTTTTCATCAACCTAGTGAAAGGATGATACTTTCTTGCATGGTTTTCTATGAAGCACTAAATTTTGGCTAGATGATCTTTAGTTCCTATCATTTCTGTGAGGGTGTGAGGTGGTTTCATGCTATGTATGGCCTTTGTATTATTAGGGTTTACTTCAATGATACGATGGTGTTAAATGAATATGGGGAACTTCATAGAGGTAACACCAAAATCACATTTTAGGGGGAACATCATTTGACTATGATGTCATAGTTTATAGAAGATATTTTCAAGAACATCCAAGTGATTTGACCACTATCATGAATTATCCACCAAATCATCCACATATAATTCTACAAAGTTTCTATGGAAGGGTTTGAAGTGGCGATGATTATGTTAGTTATTTGTGGCACCGACATTTTTCAAACTGAAAGACATTCCATTATAGATGTAAAGTCCCTATGGATTCATGAAGGTAGTGGATTATTCATCTTATTAGGCCATAAGAATTTTATTATAACCTGAATAACCATCCATTGAAATAGAGAGCCTCATATCTGGTAGATTCATCAATTCGAATATATTTAATTAGGACTTTGAAATCATCTGTTGGGAAATTTCGATTGAGATCCTTAATGTCAATACATACTCTAATATAACCATTCTTAATTTTGATGGGGAAAATGTTGTCCAACTAGATTATGTATTGGACTTCCAGAATGAAGTTGTTTGTGATTGTCTTGTTGACTTCAATATCTATTTTGGCAGCATGGGTTGGTTGTATCCTTCTAGATTCTTTCTTTTAGCCACATTGGTCTTTCAAAAGGACCATGTGGTGAATCAGCAACATTGGGTGAAGGCATGGCTTTTATGTAATGTACTTGTTGAAAACATCTCAATTTATCATTAGGAAATATGTATAGACATCTTTCTCTTCGAGAGGTATGACCAGACGAATCAGAGTGGGTTGTGGGTCTTCTTTCATACCAATGTTTATTTCCTTGGATTTGTCAATGGTTGTGGAGACACCTTCCTCGAATTATAGAGACGAATCTTTCAGGTCCTCCTATTCATCCTCCCCAATATCCTAATCATCTTCCTCATCTTATTTTGATTGGGAAACAATTCTTGAGATGATCATTCGATAGTTGAAGGAAGATTCATATTTTTGGTTTCTAAAAGGGGAATCCACCTTGTCTTTCTCAACCATTGGAGGAGGATTTTATGAAGAAGACATGGTTAGGGGTAAAAGATATTCCTTATATTCTTTGAGTGACCAGATACTTCCACCTTCCTTGCATAGTGATGTAGGGATTTTTTGTTATTTTTATGAAGGTTTGTGGAAATTTTTATTCTAACCTCCTCTATTATCATTAGATTCAATGATCTTTTCATCATTATTAGATTTGGAATCCATATGAAAAATAATGATAAATACTAAAGATGCATCCAAATTTTGGTTTGTGCACTCAATCTGATTAATAGGAAGTACATATTCCTCTTTAAGATGCATGAGGGAATTAGTGGAAACCATTTCTAAACTATTTTGAGTAATGATTAATCTATTATTCCATCTAAGTGTTTTTCTCCTATCAATCATAGAAGCCTATATCAATATAGTGTGACTCATTGGACTTGAATGGGTCCTTATCGACATGTAGTGTTCCACTTTATCATTTAAGGAAATATTAAAGATGCTAAAGGTACGAAGAAGGGATTGTTGCATGTTGATACAGGCAAGGCCTTCATAGAATGGCATTGGACACCATATTATTTTGGACCACCATAAATCCTGGTTGTGCAACATGGTTATTAATCAGACTTCAATCTTAATTTTTCCAAACAACATCTGCTCACTTTTTTCTTAGCCTAACATAGTTGTCGTGATGTTTGTAGGATTATCTTTATTGATTCCCAACCAATGATGTTTACTTAGTGGGAGGAGAGTAACTATATATCCATTATCAATTAAGACCTTTTGGATATCGACACAATGTATAATGTCACAGACATATAAATATTTGATGTGTCCTTGTATAGTTGCATATTCATCTTGATCCATGAAGAAGATAATTACATGAATTATAATATATTGGCCTCTATTCGGTAGGATTCAGTGGGGGATACCTTGACTTCAAATGCTTGGGGACTCAATATGGCTTCGATGAGTGATACCATGAGATCTACTAATATCTTCAGTGCGTCACTTATTGATAGATTGGCTTGTATATATGCTAGATGCTTCAAAATATCATATTTCTTCCCAAAAAGAAGGTTCTTCCCATCATAGGGATTTTATTTCAAATTTGATTTTGGGGATTTATCCCTTTATGATGATGGTGCATCCCTTGGGATCAGAGCCGATGGAGATTCCATCCTTTGTGGAATGGACTCAGCATGTCTTCTCACATGCTGATGGTAAATAGTCATCGGTTATTCCTGCGATGGTTACACTAGAAGGATGCAATAGGATGACATCCCTGTGGGGAAATATAATTTTCATGTCCCTAATGGATGAATTGGAGGATCCTTCTATGGTTTTCTACAATACTAACTATTTTAGCATGGGTGTGGTTGTCACCTTTCTTTCTTCCATGGTAACATCTTCCTTCATATCCATGGCTATTGAGATTTCTTCATCTAGCCCCCAACAATTAGGTCTAGGTAATTTATATTGATAACCATATTAATCATTATATATGGTTTCTATTAATTGTGTAACGTTGATTAGGATGAAAAAATTCATTTATTTTGATGAAGGATATACCTCATAATTTTTCTCTGGCGGTTCCATTTGACGGGGTAGTGCCTGTTGTGCCATTTGGTGGGGCACTGCCCATATATTTAGATTGTTGTTTGGAAATATAAGCGAATCAATGAAATATTTGGGTTCAGTAAATGTTCATTTTCTTGTGCATGAATTTATCCCTTCTGATTGGACTACTTTTTGGTTCTTGACCTCTTGAGGATATTGGGAATGAGGATGTTCGTTGTGTTCCATTGGGAGCTATTCTAGGAAATTTTGTTCACATTAAATATTATTGGAGAATCCTTTGGGCTCAGTTTTTTTGATTCATCCAATTATACAATTTTTGTTTATTTTTGGTAACAACTTTTTTCCACTCAACTTCTTTATATGCATCAGTGATGAACACATATTTTCCATTCCATGGAGTTGGTCCCAACATAACTTGTCTAGAGTCTATTATATATTTCATGTGGTTGTTAAAGAAAAAAAAATTGGATGTTGTGTCTGAATATCTGATAGAAGGGATAATAATATATTTGGTTATCCAGGGCTACATCATCATCCCTCTTCATCTCCAAAAGTCGGAGCAAGATTCAATTCAGGGTGTCTATGAAGTACCGACATAATTTGTTATCTTGGAACTAATTAACCTAGTTCCTTTATTCCCACAAATCATTCCCCTTGTCACCCCTTCTTTCATCATGTCGTGGTGGTGAGATGTTTCTAATGTTCAAGGGGATCCCATGGGTTGGTGTGGGCCTGAGAGTATGAGCTGGTGTAGGGGGTGGTTTAAGTGTGATAGAAGCTTCTTCACCTCTCACAATTCATTTTTTAGGGATGAAGGCACTACTCAGGACATGAGTTCAGTCTAATGTAAGGAGTATTATATTCTTTTAGAAACAATGAGGAAATATTGAAATATTCTTGTATACAACACTGGAATGAGTGATGTTCCCATATCTTCATTGAGATTATCGATGTGCAGAGTAATAATCTCATCCTGGTAGCTCAATAATCCTTCAAAGAGTGCTTCCTATAGGAATGATGATATCTCCAGTGCATCTGTGATTTAAATATTAGAAGTTAACGATGCTAGCTGCTTCATCATATCATATTTCATCTTCAAAGTACAATGATTCCCATCCATTGGAGTTCTATATCATAGGTGATTTAGGGGATTGAAAATTTGATGATGATGGGTTAGCCATTAGTATTCGAGCTGAAGGAGCTTCGGTCGTTTGGGGATTGGGTCGGGTGGGTTTAAAATTCTGATGATGGAAATTTCCCATTTGTTCCTCCACTAATGGATACTCAAAAAGGATTAGACCATGATGGATTTTAATGGGTGAAATAAATTTTTCTTGTTCCTATTAGAAATATTGGTGGGTCCTTTTGATTATTTCTGCAATACTAATAGTTTGATCGGGGGTTCATCTTTGAGATTTAATTATACCATGACTATGTCTCAATTGATAACCCTAGCCGCTATAGTTTCCTCCTTTGGCCCTCAATTGGGATTGGGAAATTCTGATTGTTAACCATATTCATCCTCAGAGACAGTATCCATTAAGTATATAACATTGATGGATCCAAAAATCATCTCCACATATGATGATGGATCTACATCATTAAGTCTCTATAATGGTGTCGTATTAAGGGCTGGTGAATGTTTTTCCATTTGGTGGGCTGGTTCTCATATCTTATTTTCTATTTCCCCCAAATTATCTACTGTCAAATTAAAAATTGTCTTCCAAGTAGGTACAACATATATTTTCATGGTATTCCACCTGATGTTCTCTTTTAGGTCCCTTTACATCATTGTGCTTCTAGGTTAAATAATGAATCAATACCTATGAGCCTCATCCTATATATCTTTCATTAATTTTTATATGGGAGAAATAAAATCCTAGTTTCTGAACCATATTATTTCATCACATTCCATGTTGAATTCAAGAACATGTCTCTCCTTATTTTGTAACTCTACATCTTCCTTCTGGTGCTAATATAATCTTCACATTTATAGATAGTTAAACATTCATTTTAGAAATATCACATTTACCCCCTTCCACTAAAATTTCGTGATCCTTCCTTTGAAAATCCATAAATATTGGATCTTTTGTGATCCTCATCTTGGATAAGCTAGCATGGTCTTTTCGACTCAAAGCATCTTCCACCTTGTTCTCCTTCCTAGGGTGTTAATGTATTGAGCATTCGTAATCTTTAATCAACTAAAACCATCTTGATTGGCACATATTCAGCTCCTTTTGTGTGATAATAAACATTAAACATTAATAATTAGAATAAATATCCCACCTTTCACCATAATGAAAAGTCCTCCATA
Organism: Viscum album; assembly: GCA_963277665.1. Classification (NCBI taxonomy): domain Eukaryota; kingdom Viridiplantae; phylum Streptophyta; class Magnoliopsida; order Santalales; family Viscaceae; genus Viscum; species Viscum album. The sequence continues at coordinate 738,266,201 of OY728143.1, read as the reverse complement.
TTTTTTATGCAATAATTACCACATCAAATTCCAAATCATCAGTTGGGTAATTTTGGTCATGGATTTTCAACTATCAAGAGTCATAACATATCATTATATTATTTTTCATGAGAACACACTCCATCCTCTTCTTGGATGCATCACTATAGATCACAAAACATTCTCTACTATAAGTCAGTGAGAGCACAAGTGCACCGTCTGAACTTTTTTTAGCCCTTTGAAATTTTCTTCACATTCCTCCATCTAAATGAACATAAATCATTTCTGAATCAACATGGTGATTGGATTAGATAATCATGAAAACTATTTCACAGAACGATGATAATATCTGACAAAATAAGGAAAATTCATATCTCTATAGATTTTGTTCGTCACATCCATCTTTCAATAACCTCTTATTTTGCTAGATCTACAAATATCCCCTCTCTTGAGAATATGTGACCCAAAAATAAAACTTTTTGAATCCAAATTTCACACTTGGTAAGTTTGGAATAAATATTATTCTTTTTAAGGGCCTTCAGTACAATTGTATATTGATATTCATGTTCTTCCTTTCTCTTTTAATAAGCAACAATATCATCAAAAACAATATAAAAAAATTATCAAGATAGTCTCTAAAGATTATATTTATTAGATCCATGAAGATAGTAAGGGAATTGGTAAGACAAAAATGCATCACTGTAAATTCAAAATGTCAATACCTTGTACAGAATGTCACCTTTGGTATATCCTATTTTTTGACCCTCAATTGATTATATCAGAAATGAAGATGAATCTTCAGAAATTATAGAACTCCACGTATTTGGTCAAATAAGTCAACAATGTGCGAGAGATGATATTTTTTCGGTATAGAGATTTGTTATGTTCTTGATAATCAATGAATATTATCATTGATCCATCATTCTTCTTAACAAACAACACAGGTTCTACCGAAGGTGATACACTAGGGTGTACAAATCCCTTAAGTAGATTCTCATGAAGATACTTCTTCAGCTACTGCAACTCAATTGGGGACATTCTATAAGGTTTCATTGAAATAGGCATAGCACTTGTTCTAAGTTCTATTGAGAGCTAAACATCACAATTTGGTGGAATACATGGAAATTACCCATGAAATACTTATTCATAATCCCATAGAATGGGGTTATTATTAATCTATAGTTTCTTTCTATCCATTTGAGATAAATAACCTTAAATTATTTGAATCCAGACCCATAAGATGGGATAAATTTTTACTGGATTGATATATTCATTCATTCATTGATTGATGATAATGGATTGATCTGGAATATGAAATGTGACTTCCCTTATTTGCTAATTTATATGATATCCATATAAAGAAATCCAATCCACGCCATGAATTACATCAAATCACACTATAGTAAGGATCATATGATATCCAGGAAGAAATTTCCCAAAAACATCAATTAGAGAATAATTGTGAACATTAGAGGAGAATTTTCTTCCATTAGGAGTTGTCATAGATAAATCAAAATCTAATTGCTGATGTAACACATTGATACCCTAAAAAAATTAAATAAAATTAAAAGATTGGGTGGATCTGAAAAACAATAAAACAATTTTTACTTTAAAGTGGATGAAAAGTTTACCTTGCACCACTTCATTATCATATTCCACAACACTGAATGTAATTTGATGTGAATTTCCTTTACTATTGGACATAAGTGGTTTTTGAAATTGTTTCACATCAATAAACCTTGGATTATGTCCTTGATTGAAATAATTCCCCATTTCCTTGCACTTGTAGCATTGTATTGTAAAAGGTGAATTATATGGAGCCTTTTATTTCTTCAAATCATTAGACATATTTTCCCCATATCTTTAGAATTCAATTGCCTAATAACCTTATTTTCCACACAGAAAAAATTTATTAGCCCCCTTAATACAATTACCTACATGTTAGTTTCCTCACATTTAGTATAAGGGAAAACTCATATTCCATTTTGTGTGATCTTCATATTTTTCATTGAATTCCATTTTTCTCGTGTAATCAAACACATATAACTGGTTCTTTACTCTAATATCCATCTCAACCATGAGCTCACATCGATCAATTTCATCATAGCTATTGAAGTCCCTTATGGCTAATTCCAATTGGAGACATGGTATTAATCCATTTAAAATCGATAAATGTTACTGTTAGGTTGGATAATAATTTTAGAAGCACACCTTTCATGTCTTGTAAAATTTACATCATAGGTAACAATAGATTCATCATCCTTTTGATTAATATCAAATAACTCCTTCTCCATCATTGATGGAAGAATACAAGGAATAGACTTATTGAAAAATATGTTCTTGATCTCATCCCATTCCATGGAATCAATTTCATATATTTACCTTGTATTATTGATAATATTACACCATTGATCATCTTAACCATCCAAAAGATATACAAATAAGATGATTTCATCTTCTTCAAACCATTTTAGAATTGAAAATATATTTTCTTTTCTTCTGTTCTGTTATTCAACAACTAATGAATCGGAAGAAAACCTTAATGAAGTTTGACGCTGCCTCAAGAATGATTCAACAGAATTCTTCTACCTCTTATTTTTGGATGTCTGGAATGATTCATAGCTTGGGAATGTTTTGTGAGCATGGCTAAAATAATTTTCAATCCTACTCCCATAACATTTTTTTTCATAGGGGGGGGGGAATCATTGCATTTTCCTTCACATTCAGCATTAACATGGTTACTTTGGGTACCATCCATTGACAAAAACCATGAAGAATAGTGTCAAAAACACTATTAATAATAGGAAAACCACATGATCTCTAACAAAATTCCAATTTAAGACACATTAGTATTCATCCTAGGTTATTTTCAGTTATTTCTAAAACACTGGGATTGTATCCTATACATAGATATATCCTTAAGGCTTTCTCATCCATGTTTCCAATGGATAACTATATCATTCCTCTAATACAAACTATAGATACCCATTCATTACATACGTTTATATCATTTTAGAATTGAATTATATTTATTACAAAATATAATAAAACCATGAAAATACTGTATCAGTATTGTGTCATTAGAGACTAGGAAACATAAACCACTGGTTTATAAATAATTTACATGATCTCCCGTTTATTTCATCATAACTAGACGTCTTTTTGGAATATCATACATAATACCATTCTTCATGAACTGGGGAATAGAAACATATAGTAGAGTGAGATCAAATTCTCAGTTAGGGTAACAAAAAGGAAAAATCAATCATATAATATTCATAAGAACATAACATTTGAGAATCGTATCCTGCATATAAAACATCATAATATCATATCATGGGGAAAATTAAAAAAGTTCAATGTAATAAGAATATTAATAACATAATACATGAAATTTTTTCGCATACCCATATAATAATAAAGATTCATTTAATATTAGTCATCTCTCATTGCCAGGAAAATCATAGCGGACAAAGTCTGTTATTGAACCGAGTTCACTTCTCAAGATTTAATTTTTGTTCCATCCATTTTTATCTCATGAGATATAAATCTTTAACCAATGAAATGGAGGTCTATATTGGTCTCACATATCTCATAATGAAACCATTATTACATGTTCAACAAAAAAAATATTTTCCACAGCATAACCTATGAAATCAAATGGGATTCTTAAAAAAAATCCATAATAATTAAAGTAAAACAATTGGATTTCATAAATAATATTATATAATAACACAATAGAATCGTAGAAATAAAAGGGATATAAACACAAATCTTTGTAATCATAGATGGAAAATAATTTTGATATTACACTTGAGCTTCATTATTGAGAAAAATATTTTTTCTTCTTGAAATACATTTTATTTTATAAAAATCTTAGGAAATTTTAATAAAAATGAATTTAGTTGAAAATAAATATGTAAAAATGTAGAGTAAGATTCATAAAAATAAGGCGTTATGAATATTAACAAACATATACATGCCCTATAAGTTAAAAAACATTCTCTCTGTTATTTTTCCAGAAAAGTCAAAAAGTTCCTCGTATAATAAACTAAACAAAGATTACTTCCAAACCAAGTAGTAAAATTGAAAATTGGTAAATGTTCCTTTAAAAATACATTGGAGAATAGAAAAAATTTAATGGGAATATTTTTAGAAAACATGGATAAGAATGATAAATGTATCCCCAGTAAATACTTATGAATAAACTATCATGGATAAATCGAGATTGGAAAAGTTATCCCTTACCTTAGGTCTGATATCCTTTGTTTGTATCTGAACCTCTTATATGATAATTTAAATAATGTTTTTAATTTATTCTATAATCATAATTATTTTTATGATAACATTTATGATCATATTTTCATCTGTTTGTTAGTAACATTTCATTGTTACTCGTTATTCGGGTATTATCTGTTTTATTTTCTTATGTATGTATTGTCAGATAATTTCTTATTCCTATTTCTAGCTTATATTTGTATCATTTAATGAATGGTATTAGTTTAATATATATCATATTTATTCATTCAATACATGTATATAATAATGGTTTAATGAATATTATGTATAATGAATCACACTGCACAATGGAGATGGAAATGCGTACTTACGCACGAGCGATGATATCATTCCCATAATTGAAGAATTGTTTTGAAGTGGATAGTGTATAATATCTCATAATTATTATAATGTTATAATATTCATATATAGTTATTATTTCCACCATTATATTAATCCATGTAAGGTGGTGGTGAAGAAGAAATTATACCACGGTGTGGAGATGTTAAGATGTATGTATGCATGAGCAGTGATTTGGTTTTTCTTAGGATGGATAGAAGCTGAAACATGGTTGTTTCATATTAATAATAACATATCAATACATTATTGAATCCTATTTTATTACTTTATAATAAAACAACTAAAGAATGGAAATTAATAGAATAAATAATTTTTAAAAAATCGGTAGAATAATCTACCACTTCCTCGATGTGCCTCCGTTAAATTTTCTCTTAGGGCACTGTAGTTAGTCTTTTGAGAAGAATATGACCTATATAATGTTACTAAGGTTATTGAAAAATGAAATGGGGATGGGTTTTTAGAGCGTGAAGGAAAAAATTGGAGTGAAATTGGAGAGGGAGGAGGTTTACTTTTATAAGAGGGAAGTGGGGCACTCTAGGAAACACTCAAAATAGTAATTTATTTTAAATTCAATTTTGAATAAAAATGATCCAAAACTTATTTGATATAAATATAATATGATTTTGGTTTTAATTACCATCATCAAAAAATTTTTAGGAAAGTTTTGAATATTTTTTTGTCCTTATCTTTTTAGATTATCATTTATCTTACCCTTTTTAATCTTTTCGTGGTATCATGTTATTTACACATTATGTGTTAATGTAATTTTCATATCATGTCACACGACCAACAAAAAGTTATTTATGAAATATTTGGACATATATTAACAATTTATCTGAATATTAGTTTTTAAATTATTTAATATAATTTAATAAACCATTTTATATTTTATGTTAATAAATATGTCAATTTTGAACACAATTCATGCCTAAATTTTTTTAAAAACTCCATAAAAACATGAATCCTTTGAAGATAAGGCATTATATTAAAGTTAATATGTCAATATATTCCATTACATTTGTGGATGACATCAAAATAACCAATTTTAATTTGTTTTCATATTTATAAATTCATTCATCTGAATATTTCATTAATGAGATAATCACTACATCCTAATTGTGTCAAAAATATATATATTAATCTAATATTGAAAAATTATAAATAAAATTCCAAGATGTAGGAAATATTATTAGATTTATAATGACTATTTAAAGACATGGAGATAAATTTTATAAACATAAATTAAAATCAATCTAGTAAAAGAAATGTGTTTAGGTAATAATAATCTTTAATAAAATTTATTTCTTATAAATTGTCATTTCTACATCTAAATTAATACATGGGGTCCCAAAATCGACCCAAGGATGCCCATGGTTGGATATATCTCATCCAATAACATTATTATATGTTTTAGGGTAGTTTTATAATATTAAATTATTATTTTTAATCATATTAACTAGATTTCCCATTTAACCATGGTAAATAAAATAATTAATGAACTTACTCTTCATAATGTCCAAAAAGAAATGCATTCAAATATTTTGGACCTTCTGATTCCAAATATGAATAAATTTTTCCATATTAAAAATATAAAATTTGGAGAAATTAATTTAAAAATTATTCCCATTGTTGAAATGAGAAAACGGGTTTTAGAAGATAAAAACTTTCAAAAGATTGAAATGTTTTTACCCATGAATTCAATGTAAAATTATTTATAATGATTTAAATTATATTAAGTGGTAAAAATATATTGTATTTATACATTAAAACAAGGAAAACATATAATTTAACCATATAAACTATCTCAATGAAAAATTTTCTTTTTAATTAAAATTTAGTGTATTTTCATTATTCATCAAAACATGAATGTTATCAAAACAAATATCAGAAATTTATCCAAAGTAATTTTTTATAAACTGTTTCAAAACAAAATATATATGTATTCATATTTAACTGATTAATGAGTCAAAATTTTATTTTAAAATGGGTTCACCATTCAATTTTGTAAAGTTACCCATTAATAAAATTAAATCATATACATAAAAAAGGGGTTTATTCATACTATATGACTAAAATATCCATTGAATTCATATCAAAAATATTTTTTTAATTATATATCACATATATATTTTATTAAATTCATTACCAAATGTAATTCACTCAAAATTAGAAATATCTAATTTATTTAAATTTTTTAAAAATAATTATTAGATAATGAATTCATTATGTATTGTCATATGTTAGTTATAATTATTCCTGAAAACCTAATGTCTAGGCTATAAAAATAATTTTAAATCAAGGTAATCTCACTTTTAGTTTAAAATCATGTCTGCATGAAAAGAAAGCTACTAAAGAATAAAAATTATTTAATGAAAATATTTCATAAATACATCTAAGTGTTATAGTCAAGAAGAGTTGTCCTTAAGAAAATGGCCTTCAATTTCATTCTTCATCAACTTCTTCTTATTTAGTTGTTTCATTATAAAGTAATAACATCATTATTTCTGATATACTTATAAGTTATTATAAATATTAAACAACATTTCTCACCTTCTATCCATCCTACAGAAAACCAAATCACCGCGTGTGCGTACGTATAGAATATCATCTCCACGCCATGGTGTAATATGTTTTCAACCACCATGTTACTAAGATGGCTGTAATGGTGTAAATAAATAACTATATATGGTTATATTAAGATGATATTGATTCTTTAATATTATACATACACTTCAATATAATTCCACGATCATGGGAATGATATCATCACTCGTGCGTACGTACGCACTACCGTCTCCACGAACGCGATGAGATTCATTTTCCATGATTAACTATTCATAAATGATTATAAAGTATATATAATGAATAATAATTAAATATATGACTTAATGAAACTACTATATTTATATATATATATGTCATCTACTTACTACCATTCATGTAAATAAAGAAAGGAAAACAGTGTTCATGCATACGTAGGGACTACCATCTCCATGAACGGTGTGTTTCATTTATTTTATCTATATATTATATATATATATACTGAATATATATGATATATAAATCATGTTTTACATTCCGGAAGTTAGAAAATCATGATATATGTAATAATAATATCAAGAATAATAAGTCCAAATACGTATGATAAATGAAACAATTTTACCCAAACGCTACTTTAACAAGGAATAGACAAATGAACGGGTCAAAAAATACATAAGTGAACCATATATGATATAATAACAATTAATAGGATTCAATAATAAGTCAATGTCATTATTTAAATCATTATACAGGAGGTTCGGATACATACGAAGCATATTAGACATAAGTTAAGGGATAACCGTTCAAATCTCATTCTTATTTGATATTGTTTATTCGTAAGAATTTGTTGTGGTTATTGTTAGCATCCAATTCCATGTTTTATAAAAGTGTTTTCATGTATTTTTAATGTCATTTTTACCGATTTTTTCTTTTATTACATGGTCTATAAGGAATATATCTTTTATTTACATTACAAGGTACTTTTTGACTTTTCCGACAAAAGTACGTGTAGAATGTTATTATTAACTTATATGGAATGAAAGGATTTTTACGGTTTTATAAAGCCATATTTTCATGACGCTTACTCCAAAATATGTCATGACAATTTTCAACAAAATCTCTTTCTTTTAAAAATTTATGACATTTTGTGAAAAGAAATTGATTTTGAAGAAAAAGGATATTTTCCTCAAGAATACATATTAAGTGATTTATCAAAACCATTTTATTCATCTAAAATGAAATTATTTCATATATGTATGTTTCAAGTATAATGTATCTATGATTTACATGGTTTCACTTTTCTTATTATGAAATGATATTCATTTCTTTTATGGGGATTATTTGATGATGGGATGATGTTTATGAAACCCATTTTATTCGTTGGGTTATTATGTATGATGTATGTTTATTTTGTGGCACACGTAAGAATGATTTCATTATGAGATGGGTGGGACCTATATTTCCATCCAATTTATTGGGTAAAGATTTATATCTCATGATATAGACATGGCTGGAATGGTAAGTTAATCTGGTTCGGTGTTACAAGACAGAAACGAGGAGTGAACTCGATTCAGAAAGGGACTTTGTCGACTAAGATGGTCTTGGCAGCAATGCCTTGGCTACTATGGAAATCATAAAATTTTCTTAATGGTTTCCACAATTACATGATTTATTCCCATGCTATTTTATCAAGATTGATGTTATTTATGATATATGCCTTACGTACTTCTATGATTTATGTCTTTGCTCATGATTTTGATGTTTAGATATTATGTTCATGATTTGGCATTCAAATGTTTATGGATGGTTTTTTGTTCTCTAGGCTTACCCTTACTGAGCATTTGAGCTCAACCTTTTTATGTTTTCTTTTCCCCAGCATATAATGAAATGTTTTTGGTATGAAAACAAATGGGGAAGATCATTAGGGGATAAGTTGAAGATCATTCACCACGATTAGAAGATTAAATTCCGAGTTTCTAAAGACACATAACTATTACAGTCCTTGTGTGTCTGTGTTTGTTATGTATTATGTATTCTGTAAAAGTAATGTAATGTCCATGTACATCATGATTTGGTTCTCTACAATTGGTATCAGAGGAAAGGTTTAGTTAACCTTTGGAAACTAGGATGTGAAAACTTTACTGAGATCTGTAGAGATATTTCTAAGGTATGTCTAGGGATCTTCCTAAGGTTAATTATAAATATAGGTTATAATCCTATAATTACAGTAACGATATTATAATTAAACCAAAGATATCAGATAATGAAGGTACTCCCACTTTATTATGTTGTTTTCATTAGCATGATTTTTTCCTCTAACGATATTCTTTTTGGGTTTTAGACGATGGCTGGAACCTGAAAGAATTGTGTTAATCAATGTAATGGACAATGCAATGATTTTCTTCCTGAACAACCAAATGTGATGAGAGATGGAGTAAAACATCATATTGCTATACTTACACAAGCTATGGATCATTCTAGACGTCCAAATGAACAGAGAAGGGAACAATATTCTATTGATTCCTTCATGAGGCAACATCCACCTTCATTCAGTAGGTCTTCTGATTCACTTGTTGCTGAACAATGGATCAGTACCATTGAAATGATATTTTCCATAATTTGCTGTTCAGAGCATGAAAAATTCATTTTGGCTGTTTACCGTTTGGAAGGTGAAGCAGACCAGTGGTGGACTCTAATTAAGAATACAATGCCACGAAATGAAATTGAATCCATGGAATGGGATGAGTTCGAGAACTTATTTTTCAATAAGTACGTCCCTCGTATTCTTCGAAAAAAGATGGAAAAGGATTTCCTTGATCTGACGAAAATGTATGATGAGTCTGTTGGTATATACGAGGCGAATTTTACAAGGCGTGAAAGGTATGCATCTGGATTTATCACCCAACCTGAAAGTAAAGTTGATCGATTTTTCAGTGGTTTGAAACCAAGTATTTGAAGGGATTTATCTATAAGAGACTTCTGTAGCTATGAAGAAATTCTGCGTTGATATATAAAGGTAGAACTGGAAGTTGGTGTAACATATCAATCTTAGGGTTTTGACAAAAAACAAAAGTTGGTGTTCAAGGAGAAATCTCATAATAATGGTGAAAAGAAGATGAATGTTTATTTATGATTAAAGTGTGGAAAGATGCATGGTGGAGATTGTCTTAAAGGGACTAGAAAATGTTTTTAGTGTGGAAAAGAAGGTCATCGAGTAGCATAGTATCGATGTAGTGGAAAAATGGTTGCTAATAATGTCAATAAAGAAAATAATGCAGAGAAGGCACCACAAACACTTCAATGCTTCATGTGCAAGGAAATGGGGAATTATGCTAATCAATGCCCCAATCCAAGGGATAATGATGATCAATGTGAGCAACCACTAAAGGCAAAGGATAAAGGGACGTCACATGTGATCAATATTTGTGATGTTGAGTATGAAAATAATGTTTTGTAATGATTAAGTGTTTATGTAATGGGATTTAAAAATAGTATCATAGAATATCATTTATAGTATCGTGGAATTTTGAAATATGTGTGTATTGGTCCGTTGTGGTTTTCTATAAGAATATGTTGCCGATAACCATAAAAATTGATTCAAATATTTTGGAAAACAGATGATCTTCACATAATGATGGGATAAGGAGAAAATGAATTGCTTGATAGTATTCATGATCTCATGATTGATATAAGGACTAAGTGATATCATGGTTTGAGTATACATAATTTTGGGATTTTGGTATGTGGAAAGAGTTAACTTTTGACAACACTCATGTTTTCACTAAGGTTCAATGGGTATTCATTCTTCAAGAGAATACATGATTAAGGCCTTCGATTGTTTGGAATGTGACCAACAAGACATATCTTATGATATTTTGGGATCAACGATGGTATTAACTAGCTTGTTATATGAACTCTCTGGTAATAATTTTCACAATAATATGAGATTGGAAATCAGTATTTTGGATAAGCCTAAAGATTGGAGAGGATTATGTTGGACATAAGTTAGTATTGTTTAAGGATAGAACTTTTTTGATATTATTAATGTAATGTTATAATAATTTAATTTTAGAAAAAGGACAACCTACAAGACGGGCGAAAACCCGTCGTGTCAGACAAGGCTGTGGGAATCGAACACACAAATGAAGTGCGACAGGCCTTTATCGCCTACCACTGGCCTACAGGAAGGCCCTATTTAGTATAAACCATTTTTATTATATTAAGAAGTAGGAAATATGAAGTATAAGTCCATTTTAGGAACCATATCTGATTAATCTGACCATTGATGGACTTATGTATACAACTTTTACTATCGTATGTTTGAGACAGATGGAATGACCTATCATTCTATCGCATGATCTGCTCAAACTTCATGAAAGACAAATTCAACTTCTTTTCTTAAAGAGATGAAGTGGAAATTTTTCAAGGCACGAACATCGATTTTACCAAAATAAAGTAAGTATTTATTATAATTCAAATTCTTCAACTTTAGAGAAATGATCTTGAAAACTAAAAATTTTGTCCTAGTGCCATCATATCTGATGAATCAGATGGTACCCGAGATCATCACAAATTTATGGCTTTTTGATTGTTGGGTTTTTCATAGCAATGTTCTCTACCACTCTCCATCAGAACATGATGGTTACATTTCTCTTCCATATCCATATTTTCACCAATGTTATCCTACTTGGAAACCCAGTGATTATTTAATTTTGGTAACCATTACGTTTCATACTTTAGTTTTTAAAGATTGGTTTTTGTATTACTTTTTATGATGTGGGATTCTATTAAAGAAAATTTCGAGTAGTAAACCATTTATAACCCTGACGAATTTTGAGGGAAAAATTCATTTTAAGGGGGGTAGAATGTAACACCCTGAGATTTCATGAAAAATATTCCTGTTAATTTTATTGATTTCTTATGTTGTATGCTACACCAAAAGGAGCTTTCACTACATGAATCCCTGACTTGGCTTGCATTACACGCAATCGCGACCTTCCATGATAGCGTGTGTTGTATGCAATACCGAGTTTCACTAAACAACGATATGTTATATAAACTAGCTGTTATTAATAGAAATACCCACTTTTTAAAAGTATATAAATTTTAACATTTCAAATGGACTTCATTTTTGGATTCTGAATATCAAAATTATCCTAGGGTGAATTTTTTTTATTTTTCTGAAAACTTTCAATTTTTGATGAATAGTGAAAACACTAGGTTACTATTTAAAAACCGACTTTTTATTTAAATAATTATTTATTTTATATAAATTTATTTTAGGTCAAAATTGATGCATAATACCTATATAAGTTCAATTTAATTAATTGGAGTCATTTTATAATAATTTTAGATATATAAAAATTATGTTGAACTTTTTACCGTCTTTTACCCACCTACTAGGAGAATTTGGAAATTCACATAAAACATAATTTTTCTGCTTCTATGAGTGGAATTTTGAAAATATGAGAGACACAGTTAATATCAAGGACTAAAATGTGGTTCAATGAGATGAAAATAATTTTTGGTGAATAGTAGCTTTTTACTTTTACTTACCACGGTTAAAATTAAATAGGGTAATTAAGGGTCAAAATGATATTATTATTATCATAACACATGTACAAATTCTATTGGATAAGTATAACTCGACGAAAAAAACTATAGGATTAAAATATGACCATTTAGGTCCACTAGGATTAGATTATGACATTTATTATTAATTTATTTAAAGAAGGGTTAAAATAGTTAAAATCAATGTTTAATAACTAAAAAATTTTTAATATAGGGTTATACATAATATGAATTCGACTATAAATATTCATTAGAAAAATAAATATATTTCCCACCTAATGATTTTTTATTTATAATTTTTAGACATTAAATAATTTATGTTAATAATGACACAATGGTGATGCATTAATTACCTAAATAATGAAATATTAAAATATTTGATATTATAAATACCCAAATAAATTTAATTTGTCAATTTTTATGAATTCACTAATTTTATAGGTTAATATGACATTTTAGTATTTATTTAATTAACTTTTTTCTAACTAATCATGCTGTTATGATTTTCAAAAAAATCAATTACCAAATAGTGTCAAAATTGACATAAAATAGTTTTTAAAACAAATATTATATTATTAATTGTTTTTTTATTCCTAAAATTATAGGGTTCAGCCAAATGACTTAGATAAAGTTATATATATTAATAATAAACAACTTGGGGTTCGTTTGTCATGTTATAGTAAGTTTATTATCCTTATAGTGTAAGAAAATAAGAAGACACAGTAAAAGTTAAATTATTTAACTTAGAGTTAAATCTGAATGATAAAGTTAAAATTGTAACATAAACTTGTCTAAAATATATAGGTTGAGATTATTTTGACCCATCCCCACCTTTTCTTTGATATAAATAAATTTGAAGCTATTATAAACTGAATATGACATTATTATAAAATAATATTTTGAGTTTTTCCAAAGGTGCCCCTATCCTCCCTTATAAAAAGGGCACCCATTCCCTCTTCTCTTCACACCCTTTTGAGACTTGAAGTTCAGACAATCCCTGACCAATTATCTTCTAAACTTCCCTAGAAACATTATGGAGGTTCTGGTATTCTCAAAATATCAACTCTACTTCCTTAAGAGAAGGCTTAAAGGAGGCGCGTCGAATAAGAGGTAATATCTTCTATCAATTCTCTCAAGATTATTTCATCATCAACTTCTTCTTATTTAGTTGTTTCATTATAAAGATAATACATCAGTATTACTTATATACTGATATGTTATTAAAAATAATATACAACCCTATTTCACCTTCTATCCATTCTTCGGAAAACAAAATCACTGCGCATGCGTACGTACGGAATACCGTCTCCACGCCGTTGTGTAATCTTTTTTCGACCACCAACTTACTTAGATGAGTATAATGGTGTAAATAAATAACTATATATTGTTATTGTAAAGTGATATTGATTCTGTAATATTATACATACACTTAAATAAAATTCAATGATCATGGGAATGATATCATCGTTCGTGCGTATGTACGGACTACCATCTCCACGAACGTGATGAGATTCATTTTCAATGATAAACCATTCAAGAATGATTATAAAGTATATATAATGAATAATAATGAAATATATGAAATAATTAAGCTACTATATTTATATATATATATGTCATCTAATTAATTCCATTCAAGTCAATAAATAAAGGAAAACAACGTTCATGCGTACATACGGCCTACCATCTCCATGAACGGTGTGTTTCATTTCATTTATCTATCTATTATATATATATATACTTAATATATATGATATATAAATCATTTTTTACATTATTTAAGTAAGTAAATCATGATATAAGTAATAATAATATCAAGAACAACAAGTCCAAACACGTACGATAAATGAAACAATTTTACCCAAAACGCTACTTTAACATGGAATTGACAAATGAAAGGGTAATATAAATACATAAATGAACCATATATGATATAATAACAATGAGTATGATTCTGTAATATGTCAATGACATTATTTAAATCATTATACAGGAGTTTTGGATACATATGAAGCATATCAGACATAAGGTAAGGGATAACCTTTTCAATCTCGTTCTTATCCGAGATTGTTTATTCGTAAGTATTCGCTGGGGTTATTGTTATCATCCAAGTACATGTTTTGTAAATGTGTTTTTATGTATGTTTAATGTCATTTTTACCCATTTTGTATTTTACTACATGGTATGTAAGGAATCTTTCTTTTAATTACGTTACGATGTACTTTTTGACTTTTCCGACAAATGTACGAGAAGATAGTTATTTTTAAATTATATGGCATGATTGTATTTTTATGGTTTTATAAAGACATATTTTTATGAAGCATCCTCTAAAATATTTCATGACTATTTTCAACAAAATCTCTTTCTTTTAAAATTTGATGTCATTTTGTGAAAATATATTGATTTTGAAGATGAAAGGATATTTTCCTCAAGAATTCATTTCTAGTGTTTTATCAAAACCATTTTTTTCATCTAAGATGACATTATTTCATATGTGTATGTTTTAAGTATAATGTCTCTATTATTTACATGGTTTCAATTTTCTTGTTATGAAATGATATCTAATTCTTTTATATGTATTAGGTGATGATGGGATGATGTTTATGAAACCCATTTTATTCATTGGGTTATTATGAATGATGTATGTTTATTGTGTGGCACAAGTAATAATGATTTCATTATGAGATCGGTGTGACCTCTTTCTCCCTCCAATTAATTGAGTAAAGATTTATAACTCATGAGATAGACATGGCTGGAACGTTAAGTTAATCTGGTTCAGTGTTACAGGACTGAAATGATGAGTGAACTCGATTCAGAAAAGGACTTTGTCCACTAAGATGGTCTTGGCAGCAATGCCATGGCTACTATGGAAATCATAAAATGTTCTTAATGTATGCCACAATTACATGATTTATTCCCAGGATATTTTATCAAGATTGATGTTCCTTTATGATATATGCCTTACGTACATCCATGATTTATGTGTTTGCTCATGATTTTGATGTTTCGATTTTATGTTCAAGCTTTTTCATTCAAATGTTTATAGATTGTTTTATGTTCTCTATGCTTACCCTTACTGAGTTTTTGAGCTCACCCTTTATGTTTTCTTTTTCCCAGGATATAATGAAAGGTTTTAGGTAGGAAAACAAATGGGTAATATCTTTAGGGGAGAAGTTGAAGATCTTTCACCACGATTAGAAGATTAAATTACGAGTTTCCAAAGACACTAAACTATTAAGGTCCTTGTTTGTATGTGTGTGATATATACTAAGTATTCCACAAAAGTAATGTAATGTCCATGTACGTTATTCTTTGGGTATCTACATTCTTTATTAATGAAAGATTCAAATAAAAAATATTATAAATATTAAAATTATTATATTTTTTAGTTTTTGATTACATCCAAAAAATATATATTTGAATATGACATGTTAAGGTTGATTAAATTTAATTGTTTCGAAGTAATCATTATTGTATTACTTTTTCAAAAACAAAATACAAAACTGTTTCAAAATTGACATAAATCAGTTTTTAGAATAAATGCTATATTATTAAATGAAGGAGTATTCCTAAAAATATATGATTCTACCAAGAGACATACATATGGTGATATATGTCATTAATTAACCACTTGAGGTTCTCATGTTATTTTATAGTATGTTTATTAAACATTTAATATTAAAATACATGAAGTCACAGTAAATGATAAACTATTTATCTAAGAGTCAAATCTAAAAGATAATGATAATATGGTAACCAATACTTGTCTAAAACAAAATTGTTGAGAGGATTTCTACTAATCCACACCTTATCAGAGAAATAATTTCATTTTGAGCTATTATTAACCAATCATTATCTTAAAATAAATTAATATTACTATCTTTTCCTAAAGTGCCCCCCACCTCAATTATAAAACGTCACATACACTTCTTTTAAATTCACACCTCCAAAGCTATTTGGATCTTCCAACCACAGATATATTATCCTCCAAAATACCCTCACTTCAACATAATGTCCTTTATTTTTTCGAAAATACAACCTAATGATCTATTTTGTTCAAACCAAAAGGAAGAACCGAATGAAAAGGTAATTACATCTCATCTCTTTCAATGTTTTTTTCTTCTTCCACTTCTTCTTTCATGGTTATTTCCATATAAAAATAATAACTCCAATACCTTATAAATACTGAGATGTTATTAGTAATATGGTAAATCCATATTCATTATTCTATCCATCATATGAATAACAAAGTCACCATGCATGCGTACATACGGCTCACTGTCTCCAAATCGTGGTGTAGTTTGTTATTCAATGCTTCATTATTTCGATCGGAATAATAATGAGTATAATTGATTTAAATAATAAATTTAACATGTTAATTCTTCCATATATATATATATATATTATAACATCTAATTATATAATATTTCTGCATCAATAGAATCATATAGTCGCTCATGTGTACGTCAGACTTCCTGTCTCCACGATGTGATGAGATTCATTTACACGTTCACTATTAAACGATGATTATAAAAATATATATTATTATTATGTAAGTAATATATGGTATAATAATTTTACTATATATATATATACATATATCTCATTCACTTACTTTTATTTGATTGATATGAAAACAGAAACAACGTTTATGCGTACGTATGGCCTACCGTCTCCATAAACGGCGTTTTCCATTTAAAATATTTATCTATTATACATATTTATATTCTAAATATATATTATACATAGATAATTTTTTATATTCTTGATTCAATTAAATTATTATATAAGTGATACTATCAAGAAAAACACGTTAAAACTAGTATGATAAAGAAAGTGATTATTACCCAAAATCTTATTTTAACCGTGAAATTATTATTAATTAAGTTGTATAAATTCATAAATGAATTAATTATGAAATCAGAAATATTAATATAGTTATGGAATAATTTAATAACATAATATAGTCACTATAAAAGAGGTTAAATGTACCTGTGACCAAAGGAAAGAACAAGGTAAGGGTTAGTTCTTCAGTCTCATTATTATCCGAGATTGTTCATGTGAAAGTGTTTATTGGGAAATATTTAATATCCATGACCTTGATTCATAGAAGTGTTATCAAAAGGATTATTTTTTCCTTAAATATTTAACAAAAACATCATTTTAAATGTTTTAAATATTTATTCTTCTAAATTTATCTCATAATTTTGCATTTTTTCTAAATGGTTTTTAGGATTTATTTATATAGACATTAATTTCGTAAAATGTTAATTTCTTCTGAAATGTTTCAATGTTGTATGGGACACTTTGATTCAAGAATATTTTTTACATGTCTTCATTTATAAATTGTGTGGCTTTTAAATGATTCATTAAAAACGGTATATTTATCTCTTAGAATTTTACTAAGCATTTTCAACTATGTGAACATATTTTACAAGATTTTATTCTTGATTAAGGTTGATTAATTATAATAAAAAATTCTATATTTTGTTGAATGAGTAATGATATGATTGACTATGGATGTGCTATATTTATAATATTCGTGGTTTGTGGTTAAATTGTTTACATTTCATATGCTAGTGTTAATACTAATGTTTATGTTATGTTTCACCCTTTTCGTAAGAGGAATGAATTAGAGTTAGTAATTGATGGGAAGGGCCTGCTATTTCCCCTCAATGCATCAGTGGGTATCATGAGATAAATTAGTTCCTTCGGGCAAGGCCTTGCATGAATTTTTATTTTTAGTCCTGGCATGAGGCCTTGACTATATGGTTATGATGTCCGACATTATACATTCCTTCATTAAGAAATTAGTTATTACAAGGGATTATTAAACTAGTTTAATATCCATGTGTATATTTATATCGTAATGTTTGATAGATATTTTCCATATTATGTTCATGTTTATGTATAAAAGGATATTGTTTTTATTACACATCTTTCCTTAAAAATTTATAGCTTTCACTAAATTATTAACCCTTACAGATCATCTTAGCTCACCCCTTTCCTATGTCTCTTTTTCCCAGGATTCCCAGATAAGTATTATAATTGATATCAAGGGTAAAGCTAGGGTAATAATGGCATTATCAAAGGATAATTTATCTTGTGTTTGATTGTGTAACATAATGTAAAGGTATGAAATCTATATTCCACGACTTATAAATTGATCTATTCTTCAGGTTTTGATTTCAATTAATCATGCCAATGTATTAAAATAATGCATAGGATATGGGATTCTGGGGTCGGGTCATTACTCTTTGTATCAGAGGAAGCCCAGAATAACCTTTGTTAGTAGACTTAGAACACATGGATTAGGGATTATAACCCTACGATAGACATTGAGGATAAGTATAGAATAACCCAATATAATTTCAATAATGTAGGGGTTATGTGGGTTTTCGAAAAAATACATCACATTCTAGATACTACAAGTGGACGTGATTCTGTCATGGATATATCAAGGTGTGAAAAGTCTGACATGGAGTTTCATGCTTGACCATGGGTATTCTGGTAAACGATAATGGGCCTTACTTCACACCTGGATTGACACTCCTGGGGGATATGATAATGATAATGTGAATTTTCGGTACAAAACATTATAAAGGATTTATGAGTAAATATGTCTCTAAAGATAACATTTTTTTATTGATTTTATGTATAAACTGTTCTATATATGTTATGTATTTTTCATGATTGGAATTTTGCATTGTGATTCATAGACTAAACTAATGCATGCTATTGTATATAAATGGTGGCAAGTGTAAGGAATGGAAACCATATCATCACACTTAACACATATTGAAATTTCCCTCCTACTCAAGATAATTATAGTAGAGATGGTGATGAAACTAGTAGTCATCAGCTTTTAACCATACCGGGAAAACTCAATCAGTTTATGAATAATAACCTTACCAGTATGGAGTACCCTGATCTGCAACACAGAAGATCAATGTCTTACCACATAATGAGTAAAAAATATCAACATTCAGTGGGACTATAAATAATTTGGTAGCTGGGTAGTGGATATGTTCTTTAGAGAAAATATAACTTTATTTCAGATGTAATTAAAGGGAAATGGTGTAAAACCGCGAACCCAGTTACCTAGAGTCGGTGCATTATTACATAACATTGGCATGATCACAAGAAAGATCAAATCTCAAAAGACTGATTGGTTTAGAAACCTTGGAAACACTAGATATATTAATAAAGTTTTACATTACATCATAAAGTGAAAAACTACTACAAAAACATATTGTCTCCATAGTCCACACTATTATCCCCTCATAATATCCCTGCAGGTCATTCATAATTTACTTCTTCACATCCTGGGAAAAATAAAACATAGAACAGGGGTGAGCTCAAATGCCCAGTAGGGATAAAAATATAGCGGAAACTTTCAAAAATAAGAATAAACATTTAAGGCAATGTATAACTAAAAAAAGCCTTTTAAACTTAAACTTCAACATAGTATGGAAAATATAAAATGACATAATTCCATTTACTTATTCACATCGATATTCTACTAATCGAATAATCACATTCAATATCAATAACCACTTTCATAATGATGGAATGCATAATGCCAGACTATCATAACCACATAGCCAAGGCCTCGTGCCAAGACTACAAATACTATTTTGTCAAGGCCTTGTTCCAAGACACTAGTTTGTCTCATGAGACCTACCGATGCATCGAGAAGCTATAGCGGGCTCCACACGTCACATATTAAGTCCAATGCATTCCCATATGAAATGGTTTAAACATAACATAAACATTCGTATTAAAACTAGCATACAAAATGTAAATACTTCATCAATAAACCATGAATGGTATAAAAATAACACATCCACATTCAAACATATCACAAAACCTTCAATAAAATATAGATGTTTTGTATCATAATAAATCAACTTCAAATATGTGAAAAATCCATCAAAGGATGTTGACATAGATGAAATCAAACTCTTTTTAGAGAAATATCTCTTTCTATTTTGAAATCACATATTTATAAAATAAAAAATTTTCTTTGAAAACATTCTTATAAGATTTTAAGGGAAGCATCGATGATTTTATAATGGTGGAAAATAGCTGCACCCACCGTATAAGTTAAAAAAACATTCTTACATTAATTCTGTCGAAAAGGTTAAAAAGCACCTTGTTTGGAAAAAGACGGAAAGATTACTTTATATACCTATTATAAAAAGTCAAACAAGGATATAAATGACTTTAACCCATATTATTGTAAATATTAAGAATGTTTTTAGATACATTTTTAAGAAACATGGATGTGGATGATAAAGAGATCCCAGTAGATTATTATGTATAAACAACCTTGGATAATGAAGAGATTGAGATATAAACACTTACCTTATACTTTTCCTTGGATGGGGTAGGTTAAACTCCTGTAAAATTGTGAAATAATTGTTATTAAATTATACAAGAATCATATATATTAATATGATATCATATATGATCTTTTAACATTGCTTTGTTAATAATATTTTAGAATTATCGTCGTTTCGGGTGTTAACTTACTCATTTTATTATATATGTTTTGTTATCTAAGCCATGTTAGTCATGGATAGGTTGTATATTATTCATATATAGAATGATATCATGTCCTTAAATACTATTATTAATCATTAAATGATAATTATGCTTGAATGTATACGATGGAGAATGAATCTTATCACTTTCGTGGAGACGGTAGTCCGTACGTACGCATGAGCAACAATATCATTCTTTTGATATTAAAATAATATATAATTGGATGGCATAACATATTTAAAGAATCATTATCATGTTATATTTATTATTTAAATGAGTTACACATCATTATTATACCCATCCAAATAATAATTTGTTGAATAACAATTACACCACGACGTGGAGACGGTAAGCCGTACGTACGCACATATGGTGACATGTTATTCAAAGTATTGATAGAATACTGAATATTGTTATACCATATTTATAATAACATCACAGTATATATAAGATACTGGAGTTATTATTTTAGAATGGTAATAACAAAGAAGGAAGAAGTGGAAGAAGAAATGAATTTGAAAAAGGGTGGTGAAAACATTACCTCTTCTTCGGGTTCTTCCTTTTGATATGATCAAATGGGATCTTAGGATGGCTTTCCAACTAAAGGAAGGCCTCTAGGTTGTATTGGGGGACGTTGAGAGAGTATTTGGGCAGAGTTTGGCCGATAAAAAAGGCTTTGATGGTTTGAGTAAATGAGAAGAGAGAGTGCCATTTTATAAGAGGGGTGAGGGGCACATTTGGAAAAGCTAGAAATATTATTTTATAATAAATTCATATTCGGTTACTAATGGGTCCAAAGTGTATTTTTTAAAGGTTAAGGTGGGGATAGGTCGAAAACCACTCAACCAATAGATTATATACAGGTTTGCATTACTATATTAACATTATCATTAAGTATTAACTCTTAGTTAATTAGTTTCACTTTTACAAAGTCTCTTTGTATTTTTATATTATATGGGTAATAAAATTAATAAATACATCCAAGCGACCACAAGTGGTCCATTAATTATACACCTATCATGATATTAGTCTCTTGGCCAAGCCTTAGATTTTTAGGAATTTAATATCAATTAATAATATAATATTTGTTTTAAAAACTCTTTTTTGTCAATATTGACACTATTCAATAATTGATTTTTGTAAAAATAATAATCAAATTATTAATTCAAACAAAGTTACTTAAGACAATCCTAACACGTAATGTTATAATATAAAATTATTGTAATTCATTAAAAGTCTCAAATTATATTTATTTGGGTATTTATAATATCAATTATTTTTATTTTTCACTATTATGGTAATTTCTGCATCATCATTGGGTCATAAATAAATTAAACTATTTACTATCTAAATATTATAAATAAAACATCATTATGTAGGAAATTTTTTTAGATTTCTAATGAATATTTATAATCGAATTTATCTTATGTATAACCCTATATTAAAAATGTTATAGTAAATAAACTTTGATTTTAACTCTTTTAACTCTTGTTTGAATTAAATAATAATAAATGTCCTAATCTAATTTAATTGGACCTAAATGATAATATTTTATTCTAAAGGTTGTTTTTGGTCGAGATACACTTGTCCAATATAATTAAGACACGTGTTAGGGTAATATTAATATCATTTTTACCCTTAATTACCCTATTTACTTTTAACCGTGGTAATAATAAAAATAAAAAGTTATTATTCACCAAAAAATATTTTCATCTCATTGAACAACATTTTACTCCTTGATATTAACCGTGTCTTTCGGATTTTCGAAATTCCAATCACAGAAGCAGTAAAATTATGTTTTCTGAAAAATTCAGTTTTTTAACTACCACTTAGTAGTTTCACTATTCATCAATAATTGAAGTTTTTCAGAACAATGCCAAAATTTTACCCTTGGTTATAATTGATATTCCAAATTCAAAAATGATGTCTATTTTAAAAAATTCCAAATATAAAAGTTTCATTTATTAATTTTATAATTAATTCCCTCTGTAAGAACAAATTGCATGTTTTTAGGAAACAATATAAATCAAAAGATTGACAATTGATTATGTCCAATTTAAAAGTGAAATTAATAATAATGAACACCATTTGATAAAATGGTAAAAAAATATTCTAATTATAATTTAAAACCACTAAATAATATAATTTATCACTATAAAATATTTTGATTAAAAAAGTTGTTTTTAAGTATTTATCACTATTCATAAAATTGGAAGTTCTCAGAAAAATACCAAAAATTCAACTTAGAATAACTTCGATATTATGAATACAAAAATGAAGTCCATTTTGAAATATAAAATATATATAATTTCAACAAGTAGGTATTACTGTTCATAACAGCTAGTTTGATTGGTTGTGGTGTGTTAGAACACGATGTTGCGCACAACACACACTATCGCATTATTCCAAGAGAAGCGTACCGTAGAAGCTTGGGGTGTAACATTCTCCCCTACTTCAAATAATTTAATCCTTGAAATTTCTAGAATACTACCGCATGAAAAGACTCGGGTGCTTCTTCATCATAAGTTCCTCGGGTTCCCACATTGCCTCTTCCATCTTATGGTTTCTCCACAAGACTTTTACCAGACGACTCGTCCAGTTTATCAGTACTTGTTCTATCGTATCAAGAATCCTGACAGGCTCTTCGCAATAAGACAGATTGGGTTCCAGTTCTAATTCCTTATAGGTGAGTAATGCGTTTGGTCAGGCATGTATTTCCTCAATATAGATACGTGGAACACGTCGTGAACTTTGGAGAGACCTGGCGGCATTGCCTATCAGTAAGCTACAACCCTAATTCGTTCTAGAATTTCTAAAGGTCCGATGTACTTGGGACTCAATTCACCTTTCTTACCAAAACATATAACTCCCTTCCATGGACATACCTTCAAGAGAACAGGATCACCAACTTGAAATTCCAAATCCTTCCATCGATTATCGGCATAGCTCATCTGCCTACATTGAGATGCTTTGATGTGATTTTGGATTACCTTCACCTTTTCTATCATTTCCTCCACCAGTTCTAGGCCTAAAAGTTTTCTTTCACCAATGTCATCCCAACAGGTTGGTGTGCGACATCTCTTTCCGTATAATGCTTCATATGGTGCCATATGAATACTCGAATGGAATCTATTGTTATAGGAAAATTCTAGAAGAGGTAAATATTGATCCCACATACCTTGATTGTCAAGTGAGAAGGATCTCAACATGTATTCTAAGGTTTGAATAGTTTGTTCTGATTTTCCATCTGTCTGAGGGTGGTAGGCAGTGCTCAATTGGAGTTTAGTATCCAGGGATTTTTGATGACACATCCAGAATCTTGAAATAAAACGGGGATCACGATCAGAAACAATTGATAGGGGTACTCCATGAAGTCTCACAACATCATTAATATATAGTCTTTCTAGACATTCCAGTGGTAGATCTTCTCTTATACCAAGAAAATGTGCTGACATGGTAAGACGATCAATAATGACCCATATTTCATCATTCCTTCTAGGAGTATTTGGTAGCCCCATGACAAAGTCCATCATAATATTGTCCCATTTCCACTCCGGTATGGGAAGAGGTTGCATGACTCCTCCAGGCTGTTGCCTTCCAACTTTCACTTGTTGACAAACCATACATCTTGACACAAAATCAGCAATCTCCCTCTTCATGTTTTCCCACAAAAAATGTTCCTTCTAATCGCTATACATTTTAGTGGTCCCAGGGTGTGTAGAGAAATTGGAACTATGAGCATCATCCAACAATTCCCTTTTTAGATCATGTATATCGAGAACACAAAGTCTCTTCCCAGATTTCAAAATTCCATCCTCATACACAAAGTCTCTCAATCTCCCATCATTCACATATTTAATCTTCTTTTGAAATTCTTCATCTTCGGTCTAAGAACTCTTATTCCTTTCTAGTAATGATGGTTTGGAACCCATTTCAAAAAGAATTGATGCTTCTCCTTCCCTAGATCCATGAAAATTAGATCCCTTCCAATTCTCATATTATACAAAACTTCCTGATCTTTTCAACTCAAAGCATCTTCCACCTTGTTTGCATTCCCCGGGTGGTAGTGTATCGTACAATCATAATCCTTCAGTAATTGAAGCCATCTTCTTTGCCTCATGTTGAGTTCTTTTTGTGAGAAAATATACTTCAAACTCTTGTGATTAGTATAAATCTCACATTTTCCACCATAGAGGTAGTGCCTCCATATCTTCAAAGAAAATATCACAGCTGCTAACTGAAGATCATGAGTAGGATAGGTTGGATCATGAATTTTCAAATGTCGTGATGCATAGGCAATAACCCTATCATTCAGCATAAGGACACAACCATGTCCTTTTTTCGATGCATCACTATAAATAACGAACGCATCATTCCCCGATAGTAGATTCAATATAGGAGCATTGACTAATCTTCTCTTCAGTTCTACGAAACATTCTTCACACTCTCTGTTCCAAAAAAATTTATCCCCTTTACGTGTGAGCTTCATTAATGGGTTTTCCAATCGGGCAAAATTCTGGACGAAACGTCGATAATAACCTGCCAAACCAATAAAACTGCGTACCTCAGTTATACTCATAGGTTCTGGCCATTCATGGATTGCCTTGGTCTTAGAAGGCTCAATAGAGATTCCATCTTTAGAGACAATATGGCCAAGAAAAGAAATCTCATGAAGCCATAATTCACACTTGCTAAACATCCCATATAATTCATGTCTTCTCAGAGTATTCAGGATAATGCGCAAGTGACTTTCATGATCCTCATAGATTTCAGAGTTTACCATGATATCATCAATAAATACCACCACAAATTCATCGATATATTCCTTGAAAACTCTATTCATCAAATCCATGAATACAGAGGGTGCATTAGTCAATCCAAAGGGCATTACAGTAAACACATAATGCCTATACCTGGTTCAAAGTGCTGTCATCAGAATGTCTTCCTTTTTTACACACAACTGATGGTATCTAGATCGAAGGTAAATCTTTGAAAAGTATTGATCTCTATGCAGTTGGTCAAAGAAAGCATCAATGTGAGGTAGGGGATACTTGTTCTTTATTTTCATAGCATTGACCTCTCTGTAGTCGATACATAACCTCATAGATTCGTCTTTCTTTTTAACAAAAAGAACAGGGGCTCCCCATGGAGAAAAACTAGGGCGAATAAATCCCTTATTACTCAATTCCTCTAGTTGTTTCTTTAGTTCAACGAATTCTAAAGTGGACATTCTATAAGGGGTCTTCGATATAGACCTTGATCCAGGAATTAAATCAATGGAAAACTCAACTTCTCATTCTAGAGGATGTCTAGGTAAATCATCCAGAAACACATCTAAACATTCTTTCACAACAGGTACATCCTCTATTTGAACATTGCTTTCCTCACCCACTATCATTTCATTCCCTTCCTCCCCAATAATTGAATTTAGTTGAGCTACTGGGGGTGGATCTAGATAAGAATTAGATGGTGATGATTCTGCTCTAAAGATAATGTGTTCTTTATCATCATCATCAAGAATCGTAACCTCTTTCTTATTACAATAAATCATTGCATCATAGTCCAAAAGCCAGTCCATAACGAGGATTATATCAAACTCAATCATAGATATGACGATGAGATCAGCAGATAAAGAACATTTATGTGCTCTAATGGGGACTGATTCACAAAACATTGTTGCAGTGATACTTCCCTTATGAGTTTTAACCGACAACTCCCTTGTTATGTCAAATTGGAAATATCTAATTTTCTTTGCAATCTAGGAAGATATGAAACAATGCGATGATCCAAAATCAAATAATGCATTTTCTAAACTTCAGGAAATCATTAAATTACCTGCCACCACATCTTTCGGAGCTTCTACCTCAGAAGTAGTGATATAATAATCTTGGCCTTGATCCCTTGGCCTTTTATGAGGAATGTTCCCCTAACGCTTAGGAAATTCATTTGCATAATGTCTCATCTCCCTGCAATTGTAGCATTGAACCTTGGTATCTTCCTTCTTCGATTTGCATTCACGAGCTTGGTGGCCTTTCTCACCACACTTGTAACAGACACCCATCCCCTTCAAGCAAGTACCGGGGTGTTTCTTCCCACATTTACCATAGGATGGATATTCAACCTTCCCCTTCTTCCCCTTATTTCCATTCCCAAATTTGATCATCAGATCTCTTCTTCTCTTTCTTTTCTTTAAAGTTATATGACTTAGAGAATTCCTTTTCTGTTTTGATAGCACATGAGACAATGTCTTCATACGACAAGAAATATTGTGAGACTAATGCTCAATGGAGAAATGGTTTTAACCCATCAAAGACATGATCAATCTTACTTCTTGGGTTACAAATATAATCTCCATCATACCTTTCTAACCTTGTAATGTTATCTTCATACATTGCGTCATTCTCATCATCCTTTTGTCTCAGACTCAGAAATTGCCTTTCAATATCTGCTCGATGGTCATGAGGAAAGTATTTTTCAAAAAATCGATCATTGAAATCTCTCCATTCCATATTTGATACTTCATTATCTTCCTTCGTGTTTTTAATCAATGACCACCATTGATCAGCATCTCCAGTGAGGCGGTAAACTGCCATGATAACTTTTTCCCTTTCACTACTCCCCAAAGACTGAAATATTTTCTCTAAGGAACTTATCCATTGCTCAGCTACTAATGGATTTGTACTCCCATTGAATGTTGGTTGTTACATCCTCATGAAACGATCTAACATTGATCCTCCATGCTGCAGATCAGGGTGCTCTATATGGGAAAGGTTATTATTGATAACCTGAGTGAGTTGTCCCAGTATGATGATTTGCTGATCGGCACCAGTTGCATCACCAGCTCCGCTATAATTATCTTGAGTAGGAGGGAAATCCCTACATAGAATGCGTGCATTGATATGGTTTCCATTTCTTCCACTAAGCATCATTTCAAAACAATGGCATAAACTAGATTAGTTTATGAATCAAAATAGATAATTCCATACTTATAAAACACTTAACATTAATTGAACTATTTATGGATATAATCCATAATCATAAAAAAAATTCTTTGAGAAAGTATATACTCATAAACCCTTCATAATGATTTGTAAAGAAAATGAGAGTTATCCTAAGAATATCCCCCGGGAGTGTTGTAACTAAGAGTGCAGTAAGGCCCATTGTCATGCACCAGTTCTCGTTCGAGTCTAGCTCAAAGTGGTGTTTTCGGGTGTTACTCCTAGGTACATCTATGCTAGAGCTGCCTCTACCTTCTCGTATCAAGATAGGAATGTATATCTCGGAAAACTCACAAAATCCCTACAATACCAAAATTCTAGGAAGTTATTCTATACTAATCCTCAAAGTCCATATTAGGTCTATGTACTCTAATCATAGTTTATCTAAATCATGCTTCTAAGGATTGTATTAAAATTCCTCTGATACCAACTGTAACACCCCTACCCCAGTTACCTAGAGTCGGTGAATTATTACATAACTTTGGAATGATCATAAGAAAGATCAAATCTCGAAAGATAGATTGTTTTAGTAGCCTTGGAAACACTAGATATATTCATAAAGTTTTACATTACATCATAAAGTGAAAAAATACTACAACAACATATTGTCTCCATATTCCAGACTAATATCCCGTCATAATATCCCTACAGGTCATTAATAATTTACTTCTTCACATCCTGGGAAAAATAAATCATAGAAATGGTGTGAGCTCAAATGCCCAGTAAGGATAACAATATAGCGGAATCTTTCATAAATAAGAATAAACATTTAAGCCAATGTATAACTAAAACAAAATCCTTTTAAACTTGAACATCAACATAGTATGGCTAAAATAAAATGAAATAATTCCATTTACTTATTCACATGGATATTCTACTAATTGAATAATCACATGCAATATCAATAACCACTTTCATAATGATGGAATGCATAATGCCCGACTATCATAACCACATAGCCAATGCCTCGTGCCAAGACTACAAATAATATTTTGTCAAGGCATTGTGCCAAGACACTAGTTTGTCTCATGAGACCTACCGATGCATCGAGGAGCTATAGCGGGCTCCACCCGTCACATATTAAGTCCAATGTGTTCCCATATGAAATGGTTTAAACATAAGATAAACATTCATATTAAAACTACCATACGAAATGTAAGTACTTCATCCAAAAACCATGAATGGTATAAAAATAAAACCTCCACATTCAAAAATATCACAAAACCTTCAATACAATATAGAAGTTTTGTATCATAATAAATCATCTTCCAATAAGCGTAAAATCCTTCAAAAGATGTTGACATAGATGAAATCAAACCCTTTTTAGAGAAATATCTCTTTCTATTTTGAAATCACATATTTATAAAATAAAACATTTTATTTGAAAACATTATTATATACTTTTAAGGGAAGCTTTGAAGATTTTATAATGGAAGAAAATAGCTGAACCCATCGTATAAGTTAAAAAAACATTCTTACCTTAATTCTGTTGAAAAGGTTAAAAAGCACCTTGTTTGGAAAATGACAGAATGATTCCTTTATAAACCTCTTATAAAAATTGATACAAGGGTATAAATGACTTTAACCCATATTATTGTAAATATTAAAAATGTTTTGAAATATATTTTTAAGAAACATGGATGTGGATGCTCAAGAGATCCCAGTAGATTATTATGTATAAAGAACCTCGGATAATGAAGAGATTGCGAAATAAACCCTTACCTTGTACTTTTCCTTGGATGGGGGTAGGTTAACCTCCTTTATAATGGTGAAATAATTTCTATTAAATTATAAAATAATCATATATATTAATATGATATCATATATGATCTTTTAACATTGCTTTGTTAATAGTATTTTAGAATTATCATTGTTTCGGGTGTTAACTTACTCATTTTCTTATATATGTTTTGTTATGTAAGTCATGTTTGTAATGGATAGTTTGTATATTATTCATATATATAATGATATCAAGTCCTTAAATACTATTATTAATCTTAAAATTATAATTATATTTGAATGGATACGATGGAGAATAAATCTTATCACGTTCGTGGAGACGGTAGTCCGTACGTATGCACGAGAGACAATATCATTCTTTTGATATTAAAATAATATATAATTGGATGATATAAAATATTTACAGAATCACTATCATGTTATATTTATTATTTACATGAGTTAAACATCATTATTATAACCATCCAAAAAATTATTTATTGAATAACAATTACACCACGACGTGGAGACGGTAAGCCTTACGTACGCACGTATGGTGACATTTATTCAATGGATGAATAGAATAATGAATATGGATATACCATATTTATAATAACATCAAAATATATATATGATAATGGAGTTATAATTTTATAATGTTAATAACAAAGAAGGATGAAGTGGAAGAAGAAATGAATTTGAAAAAGGGTGGTGAAAACATTACCTCTTCTTCGGGTTCCTCCTTTTGATTTGATCAAATGGGCTCTTAGGTTGGCTTTCTGACTAATGTAAGGCCTCTAAGTTGTAGTGAGGGAAGTTGAGAGAGTATTTGGGAAGAGGTTTTCCTAGAATAAAGGCTTTGACGGTGTCTGTTAATGAGAAGGGAGAGTGCCTTTTTATAAGAGGGGTGAGGGGCACCTTTGGAAAATCTAGAAATATTATTTTATAATAAATTTATATTCGGTTTCTAATTGCTCCAAAGTGTATTATTTAAATTTTAAGGTGGGGATAGGTCGAAAAACACTCAACCAATAGAATTTAGACAGGTTTGGGTGACTATATTAACCTTATCATTAAGTATTAACTCTTAGTTAATTAGTTTCACCTTTACAATGTCTCTTTGTATTTTTATATTATATGGTTAATAAACATACTATATACATCCAAAAGACCCCAAAGTGGTCCATTAATGATACACCTATCATGATATAAGTCACCTGGATGAACCTTAGTTTTTTAGGAATTTAATATCAATTAATAATATAATATTTGTTTTAAAAACACTTTTATGTCAATTTTGAAACTATTCAATAATTGATTTTTGTAAAAATCATAACAGAATTATTACTTCAAAAAAAAGATACTTACGTAAATCCTAACATGTCATATTATCCTAGAAAATTAGTGTAATTCATTAAAAGTTTCAAATTATATTTATTTGGGTATTTATAAATTCAATTATTTTAATTTTTCACTATTATGGTAATTACTACATCATCATTGTGTCATAAATAAATTAAAATATTTTATATCTAAAAATTATAAATAAAATATCATTATGTAGGAAATCTTTTTAGCTTTTTAATTAATATTTAAAATCTAATTTATCTTATGTATATCCTTATATTAAAAATGTTTTAGTAAATAAAAAATGATTTTAACTCTTTTAACTCTTTTTGAATTAAATAATAATAACTGTCCTAATCTAATTCAAGTGAACCTAAATGATAATATTTTATTCCTAATTTTATTTTTGGTCAAGATACACTGGTCCAATAGAATCATGACATTTTTTAGGGAAATATTAATATCATTTTTACACTTAAATACCCTATTTACTTTTAACCGTGGTAAATAAAAGTAAAATGTTACTATTCACCAAAAATTATTTTTATCTCATTGAACCACATTTTACTCCTTGATATTAACTGTGTGTCTTGGATTTTCAAAATTCCAATCACAGAAGCGGTAAAATTAAGTTTTATGAAAAATTCAGTTTTTTAACTACCACTTAGTAGTTTCACTATTTATCAAAAATTGATGTTTTTCAAAACAATGCAAAAAATTTACCCAAGGGTATAATTGATATTCCGATTTCCAAAATGATGCCTAATTTAAAAAATTCCAAACATAAAATTTGCATTAATTAATTTTATAATTAATTCCCGCTGTCACAACAAATAGCGTGTTTTTAAAAAACAATATATATCAAAAGATTGACAATTGTTTATGTCCAATTTCAAAGTGAAATTAATTATAATGAACACCATTGGATAAAATGGTAAAAACTTATTCTAATTATTCTTTAAAACTACTAAATAATATAATTTATCACTATAAATTATTATTATTAAAAAATTTGTTTTTATGTATTTGTCACTATTCATAAAAATTGGAAGTTCTCAGAAAAATACCAAAAATTCAACTTAGGATAATTTTGATATTCTGAATCCAAAAATGAAGTCCATTTTGAAATATAAAATATATATAATTTCAAAAAGTAGGTATTACTATTTATAATGTCTAGTTTGATTGGTTGTGGTGTGTTAGAACTCGATATTGCGTACAACACACGCTATCGCATTATTCCAAGAAAAGCATACCGTAGAAGCTTGGGGTGTTAAAAATGGTTTCCATGGCCATTTATCGCTTCTCTGGAGATGCGGATCAATGGTGGATATTAATTCAAAAATCAATTGAGGACAAAGATATTAGATATATATAATGGAGGAAGTTTATTGAATATATTCTAGAGAAATAATTTCTTATTGAACAACAATATGACATAAAAAGTCAATTTCATAGAATGAGGAAAAAGGAGTATGAGAATGTTGCAATGTATAAGTATAGCTTCACAAGGATATCAAGGCATGCTATATACTACACACGTAACCCAAGAAGTAATATTGATTGATTCTTTGATGGGTTAAAACCATTTACCCATTGAGCACTAGTCTCACAATCCATCTCATCATACAAAGATATAGTCTCATGTGATTTCAAAAAAGAAATGGAATTCTCTATGTCTTATGACCTTGAATTAATGAAAAAGAAGAATATAATGGTGGAGAAAGAGAGAGATAAAGTGGGAAAAAGGAAAGGAGTATTTTCCCTTATGTGATAATTTTGGGAAAAATCACCCTGGTACTTGCCTAAATGGAATGGAAGTTTGTTACAAATGTGGAGAAAAAGGACACCAGGCTCGTGAATGTATGGGAAAGAATGAAGTTGTGTAATGTTATAATTGTACATAAATGGGACATTATGCATACGATTGTCCAAAATTTCATCGAAGTACAACTCAGAAAATGAAAATGGATCAATGTCATGTTTATGTTGTTACTATAGTCGAAGTGGAATAATTATTGTATTTTTGTTTTTGGATTCAGTAACTATGTCTTATTTATAAGAGGAATGTTATATATATAATGATTGTTCTACATTACTTTTTGATTTAATCATGGTTTTAATATGATGAAGGTAATCATATACTCATTATATGAAAACAATGGAAACATTACATTATTTGTGGAATCTGATGTTAGAATTGATTTCAGAAATTTTGAAATCAATTAGAAAGAGATTTTAAAGAAGTCTTTTATATAACTCCAAAGGTTATAATGGAATTTTTTGAACATTATATGGTATTTTTAATGTTAAAACACTTCATAAAGATTATTCTTGGAATATTATATTAATATAATTTTTATAAAAATGACAACATGTAGGTTGGGTTATAACCCATTGTGTTAGACAAACCTATAGGAATCGAACCCACAATCGAAGTGCGACAAGGAATTATCACATACCACTTGCTTAAAAGACGTATCTGGTTATTATAAAATAGTTTTATTCATGTAAATGGTATATGTTTATATTTAGAACATTACAATATTGAGATAAATGGAATATTTGTGAGTGTTATCTTTTGAACAGAAAGATAAGATTTTGGAAGAGGATGAAACACTATATGTAAATTAAGAATACTTCCTTATGTTCTTAGTCTATGAATTAAATTAAGTCTATAATACTAGGAAAAGGATTATAAAAAAAATGTTTTTTTTGAATTTTTTTTGCGATGGATCAAATGATCCCTTAGATCATCGTAGAATTATAGCATTCTCATTGGTAACTTTAACCTAATAATATTCTCTCTCACTCTCTATAAGAACATGATGGTTTCTCTTCTCTTCCATATCCATGTATCCTTACTTGGAAACCTAGTATGATTTATTTGCAGTAACCTTCATACTTACCTTTATATTAAAATAGAGGCCTTGTTGATCCATTTTTCGATGTGGGATTTCAACTAAGATATTTCAAATTATCAAACCCCTACTTTTCAATCCTGAGTATAAATTGTGAGGATGAAATTTATTTACGTAGGGGATAATGTAACACCCCAATCTTCTAATGTACGTTTCGCTTTTAATAATACAATAGCTATCATTTTTCACAACTTCGTGTTCCAGCAAACCACGACCTACCAAACTAGCCATTTAAAAAGTGGTTATGAATAGTATGAACAACATATTCAATTTTATATATCCCAAATAATTTTAACATTCATATATTGTGTTTCTTATACATAATATGATTACATATTCAATTTTTCAAATAAAAGAAGTATTTTCCAAAAAAATAGAACTTTTGCACCATTTAATGGTGAACCCTTTCTAAATCTATTATTCTACACATTAATATAATAAATATATGAAATTAAAATTTTCTATATATGTGGGACAAAAAAATGTACTTTGGGAAAATTTTTTGTAATTTTCTTATAACTTTCATATTTTTATGAATAGTGAAAAATACTAACTTTTAATTGAAAAAAACTTTTTTAATCAAAATAATTTTTAGTGTTAAATTATACATTTTAGTGTTTTTAAAGTGTCAATAGATTATATTTTTTCAATTTAATATAATTCAGGTCATTGTATGTAATTTAATATTTAAATTTTACAAAAACACATGTCAATCATTTGATTGTTTTTAATTCTTAAAAACCACATTTTTGGTTTTGACAATCGTGATTAATCATTAATTAATATATGCAAATTTTTTGTTTTGAATTTGGAAAAATGAATTCCATATTTTTAATCAGAAGGTCTGAATTATATAAATTGTTAACTTTTATTTTTAGACATTATGAATAATTACTTCAGTAAATATTTTATTCAACATGGCTAAAGGATAAATTGGATAAATAAGGATAGAAATTCGTATTATAATAATATTAAATTACCTTAACACGTGTCATAACCCTATTGGATGATACATGTCCAGACATGGTCATCCTTGGGTCAATTTTGGGACCCCATGGAGCCACTTGTAAGTGAAAATGAGATTTTAAAAAAAAATTTAATATAATGTTAAGAAATATTTAACATGAACATATATATTTTAGTAAATCAATTTTAATATGGGGATATGTAAGTTAAATATTAGACTATAAATAGTAATTATAAAGATAAAAAAATTCTTATATCATTGTATTTTATTTTCTAATTCATAGTCATAAAATAAATATATTTATTTATCAACAAATAATTATTCAGTGTCGTCCTTATAAATGAGATAATCAAATAAAGGGTATTATAAATATTAAAATAAATACAATTTCAATGTTTTAATGCAATACACGAATTTTCTAGGTGAATATGACCTTTTAGGGTTGATTCAATGTATTTTTTTTGAAGTAATCAAGATTTTATGACTCCCGAAAAAACCAAATTCTAAATAGTGTCAAAATTGACATAAATGAGTATTTAAAATAAATACTATATTATTAATTGACATAATCTTATTAAAAATATAATATTAGGAAAACTGACTTATATAATGTCATATATATCATTAATGAACTACTTGAGGTTCACTTGGTATTTTATAGTATCTTTATTAACCCTGTAATATAAAATTACAAGAAGTCATGGTAAATGTTAAACTATTTAACTAAGAGTCCAATCTAAATAATAAGGTTAATATGGTGACCTAAAATTTTCTAAAACCAATTGGTTGAGATTATTTCTACCTATACCCACCTAATAATCGAAATAAATCTATTTGGGTCTATTATATACAGAAAATTATTTTATAATAAATTACTTTTTCAAACATTTCCTAAAGTGCCCCTCACCTCTTTTATAAAAGGGTATATCCCCTTATCATAAATGCACACCTCCATAACCATTTGGATTGACCAAACCCTAATCAAATCTCCTCCCAACAACCCTCATTTTAGCTTAATTTCATTACATTGATAAAAAATCCACACTAAATAGCTCTTTTTTCAAATAAAAGGACGAACTCGAAGAAGAGGTAATTACTTATCACATTTTTAAAATTTATTTACTTATTCCACTTCCTCATTATTGGTTTTTTAAATATCCTAATTATACCTCTAGTATCTTTGACATAATGAGATGTTATTTTAAATATGGTGCAACCATATTCATTAGTCTATCCATCCTATGAATGAGAATGTCACCATATGTGTCTGTGTACGACTTACTGTCTCCATGTCGTGGTGTAGTTTTTTATTCAAGACTTCATTATTTACATGGGTATAATAATGAGTATAATTTATCTAAATAATAAATATAACTTGTTAATTATTCTGTATATATAATATACTATTAAATTATATAAAATTTCACCATCTATATAATGATATCATTTTTCTTGCGTATGTACGACTTACATTCCCCACGACGCGATGAAATTTATTTCCACATTCACCATTCAATGATGATTATAAATATATATATATATATATATATTAATAATAAGTCTTTAATATAGGACATAATAATTTTACTAGAAATATATACATATATACATATTTCTCATTCACTTTTTTCCGTTCAATTAGATATGAAAATGGAAACAACATTTATTTGAACATACGACCTACCATCTCCATAAACTGTGTTCTCTATTTCAAATATCTATCTATAATACTTAATTAAATTATGAATATTTGTGATACATAAATAATTTTTTTTTATTCTGGAAGAAATTCAATCATGATATAAGTGGTATGATCTAGTATAACATGTTAAAACCAATAAAATAAAGAAAGTGATTATTAGCAGAAATGTTATTTTAACATAGAAAATTTTATTAAATAATTAGTATGAAGTCATAAATGAATCATATATGAAATCATAAATATGAATATGGTTCTTGTATTATTTAATAGCATACTACGGTTGATATATAGGAGGTTAAACGTACCCTTATCCAAAAGAAAGTATAAGGTAAGGGTTAATTCATCCATCTTATTATTATCCGAGGTTATTCATGAGTAAGTATTTACTAGGACATATTTATTATCCATGCTTCTGATTCATAAGAATGTTTTCAAAAGGATACTAATTTAAGAAAATATTTTACAAAAACATCATTTTAAAATATGTAAATATTTATTCTACTGAATCTTTCTCATTAATGTCCAAGATTTCAAAATGGTTTTACGGATTTATTTATATAGACATGAATGTTTTAAAATGTTAATTTTGATAGAAATATTCAAAGTGTTCTGGGACAATTTTATTAAAAAATATCTTTTAGATTTATTCTTTTATAAATTGTTTTACTTTTAAGTGATTTTATGAACAAATTATATTTCTCTCAATGTGTTTTGCTGCTCATTTTCAACAATTTTAACACCTTTTACTAGATAATATTATTCATTAATGTTGATTAATTATAATAATGTATTCCATATTGTATTGAATGATTTATGATATGTTTGACTATGGATGTTCAATTTTTATACCATTCATGGTTTATGGTTAATGTATTGACATTTAGTATGCTAGTTTTAATACAAATGTTTATGTTATGCTTCAACCTTTTCATATGATAAATGCATTGGACATATTAAATGATGGGCGGGGCCGCTATATCCCCTCAATGCATCGGTAGGTCCCATGAGACAAATTATTGTCTTGGAACAAGGCCTTGAAAAAATTCATATTTGTAGTCTCGGCACGAGGCCTTGACTATGTGGTTCTGATGTCCGTCATTATGAATTCCATAATTATGATATTAGTTATTACATGTGATTATTCTACTAGTAAAATATCCATGTGAATGTTTATACGGTAATGTTTTCTTAATTTTTCCATATTTTATTAAAGTTTATGTTAAAAAGGAAGTTGTTTTTATTACACATTTTTACTTAATAGTTTATAACATCTGCTAAATTATGTACACTTTCGGAGAATCTGAGCTCACTCCTTTATAATGATTTATTTTATGGGGATTCAAATAAATGTATTATTATTGATAGTCATGGTTAATAAAAGGGAATAATGATGTTCTCAAAGGATTATTTATGTTATGTATCAATGTTTAATTTAAGGTTAATATACGTAATCTATTTTCTAAGACTGTTAAACTGATCAATTATTCAAAAAATTATTCATATAATCATTCCAATATATTAAAATAATTCACTGGCTCTAGGATTCAGGGGCCAGGTCATTACAGTTTTTATTATAAGAAATTTAGCAACAACCATGGAAATATATTTAGACCACTTAGATTAAGGATCATATCCCTACGATAAAATTTACAGATAATTATCGAAGAACCTCACAGAATTTCAGTAATGTAGGGATTGTGTGGGTTTTCGTAGAAATACATCCATATCTAGATACTACATGTGGAAATGATTCTAGCACCAATGTACCTAAGAGTGATAAATCCAACAAGGAGTTTCGGGTTTGACCTACGGCATCCTGGTACACGACAACATGCCTTACTACGCACCTAGTTTGACACTCATGGGGAATATTCTTAGGATAATTCTCATTTTCATTACAAACCATAATGATGGGTTGATGAGTAAATATGTCCCCAAAGAAACCAATTTCTATAATTGTGGATTATATTCATAAAATGTTCAATGTATGTTGATTATTTTACGTGTTTTGAATTACGAATTTCAATTTATAAACTATCATAATGTATGACATTGTATAGAAATATGACCTAGTGGAATGAATTTTAACCGTATCAGTGCACGTAATTCATATAGGGATTTCCCACATACTCAAGATAATTATAATGGATTTTTTGATGAAACTAGTGATGATCAGCTTTTCACTATACTCGGACAACTCACTCTAGTTATAGATAATAACCTTACCCATATCGTGTACCCGAATCCAGAATACATAAGATCAATGTTATCCCCATGATGAATCAGTAGTTCTCATGTGAAAAATTAGTACCTTATCATAATAATTTAAAAAAATTGTTATTTGTAGTCTTGGCATGAGGCCTTGCTTTTTTTTGATGTTTGAAATTATGCATTCCCTCATTATGAAATTAGTTATTACATGTGATCGGGGTATAAGTAAATATCCATGTTCATGTTTATATGGTAATGATTTATTTATTTTTTCCATATAATAATAATTATTAGGTTTAAAAGGCTATTGTTTTTGTTACACATCATTCCTTAAATGTTTATACCTTCCGGTAAATTATTTTCCCTTACTGAACATCTGAGCTTACCC
Source organism: Viscum album (assembly GCA_963277665.1). Taxonomy (NCBI): domain Eukaryota; kingdom Viridiplantae; phylum Streptophyta; class Magnoliopsida; order Santalales; family Viscaceae; genus Viscum; species Viscum album. The sequence continues at coordinate 738,226,672 of OY728143.1, read as the reverse complement.
CTTTCGAGTTTTTTATTTTCCCAGGATTCCAGGAAGGAAATTATGTTTGAAATGTAGGTTTGATCTTGGGGAATAATAGGTTTCTCAATAGATTATTTATGTTGTGTTTGAAAGTGTAATGTAATGTTAATATTTGTAATTTATTTTCCAAGACTACTAATCCAAAAGGTTATTCAAAAAATTTATTTCTTATAGTCATGCCAATGTATAAAAATAATGCATAGGCTTTGGGCTTCTCAATATAGAGTTTTAAAGTTGCAATCAGAGGAAATTTAGAATCAAACATGGAAATAGATTTAGAACCCTTAGATTAGAGATCATAACCCTAAAATAAAATATGTAGATAAGTATAGAAAAACCCTGTAGAATTTCGGTACAGTATGGATTATGTTTGTTTTCTAGGTAATAAATCCATATATAGATTCTACAAGTAGAATTGATTCTAGAATAGATGTACCTAGGAGAGAAAACTCTTATATGTTGTTTCTGGTTTGACCTATGGTATCCTGGTACACGACAACAAGCCTTACTATGCACCAGGTTACACACTCCTGGGGGATATAAATAGGATAATTCAAATTTTCTATAAAAACTATAATGATGGATTTATGAGTAATTATGTTCCGAAAGAAATCATTTTGTATTATTGTGGATTATATGCATAAACTATTCAATGTATGTTAAGTATTTTACAATTGAGGAATTATACATTGCGATTCAGAAACTATCCCAATGTTGTCCACTGTTTCGAAATGGAACATAGTTCAAGGAATGAAAACAACATCAATTATCATAATCCATACAAGAATTTCCATCCTAATAAAGATATTTACACTGGATTTGTTTATGAAATAGGTGACGATAAACTTATAACTATACTGGGACAACTCACTCAGGTCATGAATAATAACTTTACCCTTATGGTGTTCCCTGATCAACAACACAGAGGATCAATGTTATACTGCTTAATTAGGTGACAACAATCAAAATTTAGTGGGACTACAAATCCTTTAATAGCTAAGCAGTGAATAACTTCCTTATAGAAAAAAATTTTTGATTTTGAAAGTAATGAAATGGAAAAGGTTGTCATGGTAGTTTATCGCCTCTCAGGAGATGCGGATCAATGGTGGTAATTAATTTAAAACAAAAATAAGGATGAAGAATTGGGGAATATGGAATGGAGGGAGATTAAAGTACTTTTCGAGATAAATACTTATGAACAGTGAGCTGACATGGAAGGAAAAATTGTGAACCTGAGGGAAACGGAGGAAGATAATGTTGCAATGTATGAGGCTAACTTCACAAGGAGAGCAATTTAAGCTACATACTACATATATAAACCAAGAAGTCAAATTGTTCTATTTTTTTGATGGTGTAAATCCATTTCTTCATTGAGTGTTAGTCTCACAATACTTATCATCATTGGAAGATATAGTCTCATGTGCTATCAATACAGAAAAAGATTCTCTATGTCTTTTGAAAATAATGTAAAGAAAGAGAATAAGAGAATGATTGAGGAAGAGATAGAAAAGGGAAAATAGAAATAAATATTTCCCATTATCTGATAATTTTTGGAAGAATCATTCTGGTACTTGACTAAAATAAATGGAAGTATGTTACAAATGAAGAGAAAACAGTTACTAGGCTCGTGATTGTTAGAGATAGAAGAAAGATGTCTAATGTTATAATTTTAAATATATGGGACATTATGAAAATTATTGTCCAAATCAACAAGGAAGTATTGATCATATAAATAAAATGGACTATGGTCATGCGTATGTTGTGACTAAAATTGAAGTTGAATAAATATCGTATTTTTTATTTGGGATTCAAGAATTATGACCTGGTAATAAGAGGAATGTTATATATAAGGATTTCACTACTATTCATTTTGTTTTCATCATGTTTTTATTATTATGAATATAATCATATATTCAGTATGTCACAATAAGAGAAACATTTCATTTTATTGGGGAATCTGATGTTACAATTGATTTCAAAAATTTAGAGACCTTCTAGACAGGGATTGGTCAAAAGTAATTTGGATAACTCTAAAGGCTAGAATAGTCTATGTTGAAAATTTGATAGTATTTTTTAATGTTTAAATATATCATTAAGATTATTTTTGAAATATTTTATTACTCAATTTATTATAAAAAGAAAACATGTAGGTCAGTTGATAACCCATCACGTTGGAAAAAGCTGTAGGAATCCCACCCACAACCGAAGTGAGATAAGGCATTATCACACACTACTAGCCTACAAGATGACTCTTGTTAGCAAAAAAATCTTCATTTAAATAATATATGTTAATATTTTGGACCTCATATGACTGAGATAAATAGAATATTTTTTAGTTTTATATTTTGAAGATAAAGATGAGTTTGTGGTTGAGGATGAAACACAACATGTAAATTATGTATTCTTACTTGTGTTCTTAGTCTACGAATTATATTAATTTTACAACTATAAGAATAGGATCATAAAAAAAATGGTTTTCTTGAACCTTTTTTTTATGGATCAAATGGTCCCGTAAATCATATAAGTTTTTTAGCATTTTAATTTTTAGATTTCTCCTAATAATTTTCTCTATAACTCTCCATCAAAACATGATTATTATTTTTCTCTTCCATATCCATGTTTTTCTAATGTAACCCTAGTATATGTTATTTTCTCCATCCTTCATACTTAACTTCCTTTATTTTAAAATATAGGTCTCGTTAATCCATTTTCATTGTAGGATTTCAACTAAGATTTTTGGAATTGTTAAACCCCAAATATTCAATCCCAATTTTAAATTTATAGGAGGAAATTTATTAAAAAATGGGATAATGTAACTCCCTAATCTTCTACGTTATGTTTCTCTTTGAATAATACAATAGCTTGCATTATACGCAACATCGAGTTCTAGCACAGCACGACCTGTCAATCTAACCATTTAAAAAAGTGGTTTGGAATAATATTAATAACACATTAAATTTTATATATCCCATATAATTTTATCATTGATTTATTTTGTTTATTAGAAAAAATATAAGGATTTATTCAATTTTTCAGATAAAAAATAAATTTTTCAAAAAATATTGTTTTCCCCCCTATTAATGATGAACCATGTTTAAATCCAATATTTGACACATTTAAATATTCAATTTCAGGAAATTATATTCTTATTTATAATTTTGACATGGTAATTTATCCCGGATAAATTTTTGGTGCTTTTCTGATGACCTTCTATTTTGATGAATAGATACAAATACAAAATTTTAATTGAAAACAACCTTTTTAATAAAAATAATTTATAAAGTTGAATTATAAATTTTAGTGGTTTTAATAAATAATTAGATTATATTTTAATCACTTAATATATTTTAAGTCATCAAATGTATTTTTACCATTTAAAATGAACATAAACACATGTCAATTTTTTATAGTTTTTACTTCTTAAAAACCCTCTTTTTTGTTTTGACAATTGGAATTAATATTAAATTAAATTATGAAACATTTGTGTCTAAAATTTGGAAAATTGGATTCCATGTTTTCAATCATGAGGTATAAATTATTAAAATATGTAGATTTTATTTTTAGATATTATGAACAGTAGCTTCAGAAAATATTTTATTTACCGTGGTTAATGGATAAATCCTATAAATAAGGGTAAAAACTAATATTGTAATAATATTAAATTACCCAAAAATGTGTCCTAATCCTATTTTATGATACATTTCAGACAGTAGTAATTCTTTTGTTGATTTGGGGACCCCATGTAGCCACTTGTAAGTGAAAATGACATTTTATAAAATTAAATTTAAAGTTAAGGAAAATGTAACATAAACATATATCTTTCAGTAAATAAATTTTGTATATGGGGATATATTAGTGATATTTTTTACTATAAATATCCATTTAAAATATAAATATATTTTATTTATCATGGTATTTTATTTATAATATTTAGAGATAAGATATATTTATTTATTCATGACACAATAATTTTGCATTATTTTTTTTTATTAAAGAAGGAATCAAATAATGGATATTATAAATACTAATATATATATAATTTAAATGTTTTTATTCCATACCCGAATGTTATAGGTGAAAATGACATTTTATGGTTGATTAGGTTAGTTTTTTTAATTTAATAAATATATTCTGGCTTTAACAAAAACCAAATACTAAATAGAGTCAAAATTAACATAAATGTGTTTTAAAAAATATTGTATTATTAAATAATAAAATATTTTAAAAATCAATGATGGGAAAAAAGAAAATATATATAGATATATATGTCATTAATGAACCAGTTGAGGTTCTCTTGGCCTTTTATAGTATGTTTAATAACCATGTAATATTAAAATACAAGAAGCCATGGTAAATGTTAAACTATTTAACTAAGAGTCAAATTTAAATGATAAAGCTAGTACGATAACCTAAACATGTATAAAACCAATTAGTTGAGAGTATTTAGACTCGTACCCAAAATATCATTGAAATTAATATATTTTGAGCTATTATAAACTGGATATTATTCATTAATAAATTAATATTTTAACATTTTCTTAAAGTTCCCCTCACCTCCTTTATAAAAGGGTACATACCCTTATCTTAAATTAAAAAATCCAATGACATTTGGCTGGCCAATCTCTGATCCAATATCCTCACAACTAACAACAATTTATCCTAGAGGCCTTATATTGATCATAAATCCAAACTAAGGAGCACTTTTGTTAAAATCAAAAGGAAAAACCAGAAGAAGAGGTAATTACTTCATCACCACTTTTAAATTTATATTCTTCTTCCACTTCATCATTCATGCTTTTCCATACCAAAATAATAACTCCATTGCATTATACAAACTGATATGTCATTATAAATATGGTACAACCATGTTAATTATTCTATCCATCTTTTGAATGACAATGTCACCACACGTGCATACGCACGACTTGCCGTCTCCACATCATGGTGTAGTTTGTTTTTAAATGCATTATTATTTGGAAGGGTATAATAATGAGTATACATGATGAAAATAATAAAAATAGCATTTTAAATTTTAGTTATAAATAATATACCATCTAATTACATATGATTTAACCATCTATAGAATGATATCTTTCCTCATGTTTATGAACGACTTACCTTCTCAACGGCGTGATAAGATTCATTTCCACGTTCACCATTAAATAATGATTATAAAATATAAATTTTAAATAATTATTTAATTTAAAACATAATAATGCTACTATAAATATATATATATATATAATTCATTTTCTTTTTTAGTTCAATATGATATAAAAATGGAAACAACGTTTATACGTAAGTATGGCCTACCGTCTCCATAAAAGGTGTATTCCATTTCATATATTTATCTACTATAAATATTTATATTATCAATATATATGATACATAAATAATTTTTTTTATTCTGTATTTAATTCAATCATGATATATGCGATACGGTCATAAATAACAAGTTAAAACAAGTACGATATGGAAAGAGATTATTACCTGAATGGTTATTTGAACATGAAAATTATTATTAAATAGGTAGTATAAAGTCATAAGTGAATCGAGTATGAAATAATAAATTTGAATATTATTGTGGTATAATTTAGTAACATACTATGGTCATTATAAATGATTTTAAATGTATCTTTGACTAAGCGAATGTACATGTATAGGGTTAATTTCTCAATACCATTCTTATCCGAGATTGTTCATGTGTAAGTATTTACTGGGATATATTTATAATGTAATGACCTGGAAATATCAAGGAATTTTTTTTCATAAAATCTTTGGAATTTTACGAGTACTCAGTTTTTGATGGCACCTGATTCCGAGACCCAGTGTGCCCAGAATAATTTTCTGATGTTTTGTTCGGGCACATTCAATGAACGTATGAGCGGGTTTTTATATCTTTTGAACAGGTGCTCAGTATTTAAATATGAGGGCACTGATAAACTCGCATCGCCGATATTCTCTTAAGGGGACCATTACCGTAGTTGTGTTTTAAGAAGGTTGAGAGTTAATATTTGGGGAATTCGAATAAAATAAATAAAATTTTTGGATCACAATTTTATTAATCCATGTTAGTTATTTACTCCCAAGGGGAGTTAGCGGTGGGGCCCATAACCACATAAACTCCCATGAGAGGTTATTTGTGGGGTGAGTCCCACACAAACCCCTAACATTTCATCTCCCATAACTCCCCTTAAAACCCCACATTATCACTCCTCTTCATTAAGTTGACAACTCCCCCTCATTTATTATGTAGAGCCTATCCACCTTCCACTCATTGATTGATCCATCCACATAATGAATTAATTAATCTCTTAATTAATTAATCTATATGTCAAAAATTCATTTTTCAATTGTTTTTAATTGGTTGGAAATTCTTTTAAAAAGAGGGGAAAGCGTTTTTATTATTTCGGTTGGAAAATATGTGTTGGGAATTGAGAGGATTTAGAGATTAGTGTTCTTCTCTCAACGAATAACACCATCCATACAACGTTGAACCACCGAGTGACGTCGATTACCTCCATAAATCTTCATCCAAGACAAAGGAGATGAATTTACCTGCAGGGAACACCAATGACATGGAATCTAGGATTCCTTATTCCCAAAGGTCAAGGAGTTGATGGTGCCTCTCCGCGACGCCTGACCAATGTGATGCGCGTCTTCTGCAGCTCGTCTACGAGTGAACCATTATTCGAGTATGGGTGTTTGTATAATAATTTTTGAATAAATTATACCATTATTGTTGATGAATTAATGTTTTTTTATATGTCCAATTGATAACGCCTAACGCAGTGGGCGCGGGCCGAACAAACACGGCCTGACAACCCTCAGCAGGTTGTTCGTCTGTGGGTGGATTGAAGGGCGACGATGAAACCGGACTGCAACGTCAATTTTGAGCATTATTTGTGATGTTCGGGTCCCAAGATGAACTTATCTATAGACTTTGGGCGAAACGGACCACCGTAGCATGTCCGGTGGTCCACGGAATGCAGTGGTGCGCCACCGGAGCAGACCACTGCGCCTGAGCCGCGGCGGCATGTGGAACCAGAATGGCTCTGTCGTTCTAGAAATAAAATATCTAGGCTTAATGCCACCCCCCTAGCTGGGCTGAGGTGGGCCACAGTGGCTGGGCCATGCTCAGCCAGGCTAGACCCAGACCCGAGTCGGGTCGACCCGGTTCGGGCCGACACATGGTGGGTTGGGTCGGGTCGGACCGGGCCCAGACCCCCCTTTTTGGGACCGTTTTTTGGATAATTGCTCATAACATGACCTACGGTCCTCTGATTGATGCACCATCTGTTGCGTAGGAATCCTTGGATCGAGTCGGTCGTTTGGTTATATTACAGTCATGGTTTCAGCAATGTTTGGGTATAACCGAGTTGGTTGGAACCTGAAACCAACAGTGGCCTCGGAGCGGAAACGATTATAACATAAGGACCGGAAGTCTGATTGACGTGTCATCAACTACGTTAGATTTATTTTGATGAGAAAGTTATTTTTTCATACTCTAGCTGAGGTTTGAAAGCATTTGGAGTATGGTCGGGTTGGTTTTAGCTTAAAAACCAACCGGGCCCTATGAACAGAAATGCCAATAACTGTCAGACCAGGCGTCCGAATGACGCACTGTTTGTTGCGTTGACACCCTTATGATATGGTGGTCCATTGAGATAATTCTACCAGAGACATCATGGAACTTGGATTATTTACTAGTCGATTGGGGATTGGGTCCTCTCGGAGATGAGAATACCGAGTGCGAAGACCTTGTAGCTGTAGACCTGACGATTTGGTGATCAATTTGACTCGGAGTGATTCTACTAGCCCAGTGGACCAAGAACCTGGTTTGGAGGCAGACCCATGGTGAACAAAACGTTTGGTTTGGCAGAAGACCCATGGTACTCGATAGGAGGAGTACCTCTGACGGCTTTTAGGGGGAGCGCCCGGTTTGGTGGCAGACCCACATCGGAGGAGTAAACGGTTTAACAGCAGACCTGCGTTACTCAACAAGAGGAGTGCATCTGCATTCTATGGCTAGTGAGTATCACCTCAAAATCCTGATAGGACCACTGTACTCAACAGAGGAGGAGTTATCCAGCAGTTTTGGTTTCAATAATGAAAATCCTGGTTGAGCTGTGTTTTTGACCTTTGTGTTTTCCTCATGATTGATATGGATTACTTGATAATATAGGTATATGTATGGGCATATAAATAAGTAATGTTTATAAGTTGCTTTCATACTTTTTAGTCTATCCTTGTCGGATTTTGTGAGACCTTCAGGGTCTCAGGGTCCCTATTTAGTATCATTATACTCACCTCTACACATGCTATGCCCGCACCTCGTTGTGTTGGATGCAGATGATTGACAGCGCTGACCGCGGCTGAGGGTGCCTGGACTAGACATTACCTGGAGGTGGACCACTTGGCGGGACGTACACGGAGAAGACGGTCGGACCCGAGGTGCTGGGGTGGCCATTTGTACACACCCTTCAGGTTGGTTTCCCATAGGATGACTTAGTGGTTTCTACTTTACATTACTGTTGTTGTACTAGTCTTTTAGTTGTACTGTACTTTACAGTTGGGTTTGTATTCTAGCCCATTTACTTTTCAACACTTACTTGTGTATTCATTTTACTTATTTAATACTTCATTTGTGTACTCTGTTGTGTTTGTTAACTTTTATAAAGGCAATAACTTCCCTTTTTATCAAGATTTACGCCTTTGGAGCAATTCGCCAGCCCCTGGCCTATGGAAGGTGGGCTTGGGGTAGTCACAGCACAGGCCCCGAGGACAGGACATGACAAATTGGTATCAAAGGAGTCGGTTCTACAACAAAACTCTAGACTTTGGTCTTTCTTTCTGTGAATCAATAGTGTTAAGAGTACCGAGTGTGGTTTTCAGCTCCGGGAGACCAGTGTTGGTGCGGCAGCCGACGTATCCGTAAACCAGGACCCTGACTACTGATTTCTAACTTAGTGTACAAAAACACAGATTGCGTGTGTGTTTCAAAATGTTTTCATTAATTAATATAAAACTAGCTCATCTCACTAAGTATAATCTTTTTATCGTGGAGTAACTGTTTATTTTTCAGGATGTCTTCACCTAGTCGGTCAGCGCGGGTTCCGAGTGGGAATCGTGATTGTAGCCCACTGAGCAGTGAGGCCACGGTGCAGGGCCCCATCACAGCGGAGGCACTAGCGGTACCACTAACCACTGGGCTACCATTAACACCATCCCCAGCAGTTGAGGGTGTGCTCCACTTTGCTCATTGCACGCGTTCCAGCGATAGATTCCTCCGAGGTTTTGAAGAGAGAATGTTTTTAATGCAGTTGGGTGCTGGCTGGAGGGTGTAGCATGAGTTTTACACACAGTTGGGACACCCACTGACTTGATGTTGTACCAAGCTGTTAGTCTCATTTCGGGAGAATCTGAGAGGTGGTGGAGCCTGATGCTCCAGTTATACGATGAGGCGACCCTCACTTGGGGAGACTTCGAGGGTCTTTTCAGGAAGGAGTTTGTACTAGAAACATTACGCTTTGTGCGGGATCAAGAGCTACTTCTCTCCCCACATGTCTTTCTGACCATAGTGGAGTCATCTGCAGCAGGCAGAAGACAGATGACCTAGAAGTCCATGAGGACTAGGCCAATAGGTGGGTGACCTCAAAATAAAGGTTCGGTTGTGTGAGGCACACGAAACAGATCCAGCTATACGAGGAGCATGAAGTGATATGCATTCAGAGGGTAGGGTCACATGGCTTGAGACTGCCCAAACCATCATGCAGATGAGAAGCAGGTATTAGAGGAACCTACTTGACCGAGGAATAGGAGCTATCCGTGAAGCTGGTGGTGGACGATGCATCGAGGTGTTTCCACCACCACTATCAGGAGGTCAACCCCAACCATAGGGAATGGGTGGATATGGGAGAACACAGATTCAAGAAGCTGAATCATACGACTATGGAGCTCCAGAAGCAGGTGGAGATGAGCAGGCCTAGTTCAGGGCATGAAGGTCGTTGTTCTAGGTGCTTCTAGCTTCCTTGTTGTTATTGTTTGTGGTTGTTATGTGTCTTTGAACTTTGAGCTGCAGTAATAAAAGACACTTTTTGTTGTGACGTTTTCTTTCCTGCCCTGTGTGTTCATAATTATAAGAGGTTCCGGGTAAAACTATTGAATTGACCCTCACTTTCAAGATTCCCACTGGAAGAGTCCCAATGACCACACACTGATGCTGAAAGTGTGACTCAATCCTTGGATGCAAGACTGATGGTTGGATCTCTTGGTAGTGGCGTCTAGTCCTTACAACGTCGTCCATGGCATGAAATAGTATCGTTCATGTTAGGATTGACTGTATTAGGCAAAAACATGGTTCATCCAGGTGATGAGACCAGATTTCTCTTATCAACAAAGGAGAAATAATAGCAGATTTTATAGTACTTGGGATGGTTCAGGCTACTATGGAGAAAGTGTAGATCATCCAGGAGAGGATGAAGACTACACAGAGCAGAAAGAAGTCCTATGCTGATAGCAGACAGAGACCACTAGAGTTCGAGGATGGAGACCACAACTTCAAACGGGTCTCATCTCGATTAGGTCTACAGAGATTTGGCCGAGAAAAAATGTTATCCTCATGATTCATCGGAGCATTCCAGGTCCTCAGCATTGTAGGTGATGTGGCTTACCGCCTTGCTCGTCCTCCTCAGTTGCACCGGGTGCATGACATCTTCCATGTGTCTCAGCTGAGGAGATACGTGCATGATCCAACACACATCATCGATCACAGGGAGCTGGACATCGATGACGGGGTGAAATTCACGGAGGTTATGGTGGAGATTGAGGATCGATAGGAGCAGGTCTTGCGTGGATAGTCTATTCATCTGGTTTGCATTTGCTAGCAGCACGGGAACCTCCACGAGAGCACATGGGAGCAGGAGGCTCAGATGCATGCTCAGTACCTCCTTTTTTATTCCTTACTATGTGTTTTAGCTTTACCGAGACATAAATCTCTGAGGTGGGGGTAATTTAATGTCCCAAAAATTTCAAGGAATTTTTTTTCATAAATTCTTTGGAATTTTACGAGTACATAGTTTCTGACAGCACCTGATTCCGAGGCCCTATGTGCCCAGAATAATTTTCTAATGTTTTTTTCGGCTACGTTCAGTGAACGTATGAGCGGGGTTTTCTATCTTTTGAATAGGTTCTCAGAATCGAAATCTGAGGGCACCGATGAACTTGCAACGCCGGTATTCTCTTAAGGGGACCTTTACCACAGTTGTGTTTTAAGTGGGTTGAGAGTTAATATTTGGGGATTAAGAAAAAAATAAATAAAATTTGTGGGTCACAATTTTATTTACCTAGGTTAGTTATTTCCTCCAAAGGGGAGTTTGAGGTGGGGCCCATACCAATATAACCTCCTATGAGAGGATATTTTTGGGGTGGGGCCCACACGAACCCCTAAAAATTCATCTCCATAACACCCCATAAACCCCCTATTAATAATTCTCTTCATTATGTTGACAACTCCCCCTCGTTTATTATGTGGAGCCTCTCCACTTTCCACCCATTGATTTTCCAACCCCTCCTGATAAATTAATTAATCTCTAATTAATTAATCTATATGTCAACAACTCATTTTTTGAAATATTTTTAATTGGTTGGAAATTATTTTAAAAAGAGGGGAAATCATTTTTATTATTCTGGTTTGAAAATATTTGGTGGGACTTGAGAATATTTAGAGATTACTATTCTTCTATCAACGAAGAACACCATCCTTTCAACGAAGAGCTGCCGATGGACATCGATTACCTCCATCCATCTTTAGGGAAGATAAAAGTAAAGGAGATACCCACAAAGAATTATGACGATGTGCCATCCATGATTCCTTCTTCCCTAACATCACGGAGTTGTCGCCGCCTCTCCGCAACGCCCGAACACCACGACACTCGTCTTCCGCGGCTCGTCTATGAGTGAACCTTTATTCGAGGTAGGGTGTTTGTATAATTTATTTTGAATAAATAATACCCTTGTCATTGATGAAAGCAAGTTTTTTTTTATGAACAATTGATAACGCCTAACGCAGAGGGTGGATGATGAAAAAAATTCCCTGACGACCCTCCACAGGTTGTTCGTTTGTGCGTAGATTGACGGGCGACAACGAAATGGGACTGTAATGGTGATTTGGAGCTTTCGCAGTGGATTTCGGGTCACAATATGACCATAGGTGCAGAAGGTGGGTGAAAAAAACCAGGAGAGAGCATCCGGTGGTACTTTGAAGGTGACGGCGGTGCACCGCCGGAGCAGACCACTACGGCTGGGCCCCGGCGGCGGGTGGAACCGGAACGACTCTACCATTCTGGAAATAAAGAGGCGCAACTTCATTCCATGCCAGTTGGCCAAGCAAGCCCCCCTCCCGGCCAGGTCATGCCCAATCGGGCCGGTCCACACAATTCCATGCTAGATCTGGACCAAGGTTGGGTCGACCCGGTTCAGGCCAACCTAGGGTGGGTTGGGCCAGGTCGGACCAGTCCCAGACCCCCATTTTTGTGACCTTTTTTCGATTAATTTCCCATAACATAAGCTAATGACCTCTGATCGATGCAACGTTAGTTGCATAAGAATCCTTGGATCAAGATGGTCATTTTGGAATATTACACTCATGTTTTCAGAGAGGTTTGGTTATTGCAGGGTTGGTCCGAACCCGAAACCAATCAGGCCCTCGGAGCGAAAACGCTTATAACTTAAGGACCGAACATCTGATTGATGTGCCGTCAACTACGTTGGATTAATTTTGATGAAAAGGATCTTTTGGAATACTCCACCTAATGTTTGGATGCGGTCGGAGTACGTTCGAGTTGGTTTTATCTTAAAAATCAACCGGGCCCCTGAACAAAAATGCCACTAACTCTCAGACCGAGTGTCCGAATAACGCACCATCTATTGCTTGGAGACCCCTATGACATTGAGGTCCTTTGATATACTTTTAACAGAGACTTCATGGAACTTGGAGTATCGACCAATAGCTCATGGAGCAGATCCTCCTAGAGACGTGCATACGGAGTACGGAGACCTAGTAGCCATAGACCTGACGACTGCATGACCGATTCTACTCAGATTGATTTGACTAGCCCAGTGGATGGAGTGCCTGGTTTGGTGGCAGACCCATAGCAGACTGAGCACCTTGTTTGGAAGCAGACCCATGATACTCGACCGAAGGAGTACGTCTGACGGCTATTAGGTGGAGCGCCTGGTTTGCCGGCAGAGCCACAGCGGAGAAGTGCCCGGTTTGGAAGCAGACCCGTAGTACTCGATAGGAAGAGTACCTTAGCATTCTAAGGTTAGTGAGTAGCATCTTGAATTCACAACAGGCCCACTGTACTCGACATAGGAGGAGTTCTCTAGCAGTTGTGGTTTCGATAATGAAAATCTTGGCTGAGATGTGTTTTTGACCTTTGTGTATTCCCCATGATTGAGATGGATTACTTGATAACTACGGTATATTTATGGGCATATACCTATGTAATGGTTTTCCATTGATTTCATACTTTTTTGGTTTATCCTTGTCAGATTTTTTGAGACCTTGATGGTCTCAGGGTCTCTACTAAGTATCGTTATACTCACCCCTGCACGGGCTATGCTCGCACCTCATTGTGTTGGATGCAGACGACAGACATCGATAACGGAGGCCAAGGGCACCTGGACTGGATGGTACCCATATGTGGACCAATTGCAGGGACGTACACCGAGTGGAAAAACGGACCCGAGGTGCTGAGGAGGACATATTTACCCACCCTTGAGGAAGGATTCCCAGAGGACGAATCACTAGTTGCTATTATACTTTACTATTGTTGTACTAGTCTTTCAGTTGTTTTGTACATTACATTTAGGTTTGTATTCTGGTCCATTCACATTTCATCACTTAATTTTGTATTCAGTTTACTCAGTTCTTACTTCAGTTTTGTACTCTATTGTGTTTTTTTTACTTTTATAAAGGCAATTCCTTCCCTTTTTATCGGGATTTACGCCTCTGGTACTAGTCTTCAACCCCTGACCTATGGAAGGAGGGATTGTGGTAGTCACGACACGGGCCCTGAGGACATGTCGTGAAATATAATCCATGTCATTGTATCCTAAACGTGTTTTCAAAACAATTATTTTTTAAATGACTCTTTAACTATAACATCATTTTAAATGTTTTAAATATGTGTTATTTTAAATCATTCTCATTAATTACCATGATTTCAAAATTGTTTTATGGATTTATTTATATGAAAATTAATGTTTTAAAATTATAATTTCATTCAAAACATTCAATGTGGTATGGGACACATTGATTCAAAAATATCTTTTGAATGTATTATGTTATAAATTGTATTGCTTTTAAATGATTTCATGAAAAAGATATATTTCTCTCAAAGAGTTTTAGAGTTTATTTTCAACTATGTTAACATTATTTTCTAGATATTATTCTTGATTGAGGTTGATTAATTATAATTCAATATTCCATATTTTGTTAAATGAGTTACGATATGATTGGTTGTGGATGTAATATTTTTATACTATTCATGCTTTATAGTTAAAGTATTGAAATTTTTTAATCTAGTATTAATACTAATGATTATGTTATCATTCACCCTTTTTATATGAGGAATGCATTGGACTTTGTATGTGATGGGTGGGGCCCACTATAGCCCCTCGATGCATCAGTAGGTCTCATGCGACAAATTATTTTCTGGAAAAAGGCCTTGACAAAATGTTTATTTATACTCTTGGCACAAGGCCATGAATATATAGTTCGGATGTCCGGCATTATGTATTAATTCATTATGAAATTAGTTATTACATGAGATTATTATACTAGTAGAATATCCATGTGCATGTTTATAAGGTAATGTTTGATTAATTGTTTTCTATATTATATTCACATTTATGTTTTAAATGTTGTTGTTTTTATTACACCTCTTTCCTTAAATGTTTATATCATTTGAAAAATTATTTATCATTACTCATCATCTGACCTCCCCAATTTCTTATGTTTTATCCCATGATTCCAAGAATATTATAATGATTGATAGGCATGGATAAGATAGGGGAATAATGGCATTTTCAATGGATTATTTATATTTTTTTGAATGTGTAATGTAATGTTAATGTGTCTAATATAATTTCCAAGACTGCTAGACTTATCATTTCTTCAGGATGGTATTTCTTTTAATCATGACAATGTATTCAATAATGCACTGTCTCTGGGATTCTATAGTCAGTGCGTTATAGTTTGTATCAGATGAAATTTACAGACAACATTGAAAATAGATTTAAAACACATTGATTAGGGGTCATAACCATGTGACTAAATTTACAGATATTTATAGAAGAAAACCATATAATTCTAGTAAAGTATGGATTATGTGGGTTTTCTAAGAAATACATCCATTTCTAGATACAACACGTGGACTTGATTCTAGAAAAATTGTACCTAGGTGTGAAAACTCTATCAATGGTTTTTAGGATTGACTTAGGGTATCCTGGTACTCGACAACAAGTCTTACAATGCACCTAGTTTGAAACTCCAGGGGGATATTCTTAGGATAATTCACATTTTGTTATAGACCATAATGATTGATTTATGAGTAAATACATCCCTATAGAAAACATGTTTTATAATTTTGGATTATATGCATAATGACTCAATGTATGTTAAGTATTTTACATGTTTGGAATTATGCATTACAATTCATAAACTAATATATTGCAGGACATTGTTTAGAAATGGATCCTAGGTGAAGGAATAGACATCATATCATGGAACATAATCCATATAGGGATTTCCCTACTACTAAATATAATAAATGTAGAGTTGGTGATGCATCTGGTGCTAACCAGCTTATTACTATACTAGGACAACTAGCATAGTTTATGAATAATAAACTTACTCGTATAGAGTACCGTGATCCACAATGTAGATAATCAATGTCAGACTGCTTAATCATGTATCAATAACCAAAATTCAGTGGGACTACAAATCATTTTGTATCTAAGTAGCGGATAAGTTACTTAAAGGCAATATTTCATGATTTGTGAAGTAACTAAATGGAAAAGGTTGTCATGGTAGTCTATCGCCTCTTACGAGATGTGGATCAATGGTGGTCATTAATTAAAAAAATGGAGGATGAAGAAGGAGGATATAAGTAATGTAGGGCGCTTACACAAATGTTTCTAGAGGATTACTTTCCTCATGAATATTGAACTGATATGGAAAGGCATCTTCTGAGCCAGATGAAAAAGGAGGATGAGAATGTTGCAAAGTATGAGGCTAACAAAACAAGGATAGAAAGGCTTGAAACATACTACATACGTAACCCAACAAGTAAGATTAATCTATTCATTGATGGGTTAAAGTCATTACTCCGTCAACCATTAGTCTCATAATCCTCCTCATCATATAAAGATATAGTCTCAGGTGATATCAAGACAGAAAAAGAATTCTCTATGTCTTATGACATTAAAGTAAAGAAATTGATGAAAATAATGGTGGACAAGAGACTGATAAAAGAAAAAACGAAAATAATGATTTCCCTTATGTCATTATTGTGGGAAGAATCACACCGGTACATGCCTAAATGTAATGGGAGTTTGTTAAAAATGTGGAGAAAACAGTCACTAGGAACATGATTGTAAGGGAATGAAAGAAGTTGTGTAATTTTATAATTGTAATGATTTGAAATTTTTTGCAAATTATTGTCCAAAGCATCATGGATTTATAGCTCAGAATAAGTAAATTGACCAATGTCAAGATTATGTTGTTACTATATTTGAAGTTGAATAATTATTGTAATTTTTTTTTGGATTCATTAATTATGTCCTCGTCATAAGAGGAATGTGATATATATAACAATTGTATTGTAGTAAAAATTTTTCATCATGGTTTTAATATGATGATGATAAACATATATTCATTATGCGACAATAAGAAAAACATTACATTGTTTGAGGAATCTGATGTAAAAATTGATTTTGGAAATTTAAGGACCTTTCAGACAGAGATTGTACAAGAGTATTTTGGTTAACTCTAAATGCTAGAATAGTCAATATATAAATTTGGATGTTAATGTTTATGTTTAAAATATTTCTTAATGAATATTATTGGAATATTAAATTACATTAATTTTTATAAAAAGTACAACCTGTAGGTCGGGCGATAACCCGTCCCGTCGAACAAAGAATCGGGAATCAAGCCCACAAACGAAGTGAGACACGGATTTATCACATTCCACTGGATGACATGAATTCCATTTTTATTATAAAATAGTTTTCTTCATTTTAGTGGTATCTGTTTATATTTGGAAACTTATATGAAATATGTAAATAAGGTATTTGTTTAGTTTTATCAATGGAAGAGAAAGATGAGTTTGTGGTAGAGAACGAAACAGAACATGTAAATTATGTATTCATCCTTGTGTAATTATTTTATGAATTAAATTAATTCTACAACACTAGGGATAGGAACATAAAACAGTTTTTTTTCAAAACATTCTATTAAAATTGATCAAATGGTCCCTTAGATCATGGTAGATTTATAGCATTCTGATTGTTAACATTCACTGAATAATTTTCTATATCACTCTCCATCATATTATGATGGTTTTTTTCTCTTTGATATACATTATTTCTTACATGGAACCCTAGTTTGTGTTATTTCCAATAACCTTTATACTTACCTTCCTTTCATTTAATTTACAGGCCTTATCAATCCATTTTTCAACGTGATATTTCAACTAAGATATTTTTTTAATTATCAATCCCCTAGTTTTCAATCCCAAGTTTAAATTTTCAGGACTCAATTTATTGAAGGAAAGAATAATGTAACACACTAAGCTTCCACAAAACGTTTTTCTTTGAATAATATAATAGATTCCGTTGTATGCAACTCTGAGTTATTGCACACCACGACCTATCAATCTAGCAGTTTAAAAAGCAGTTATGAATACTATTAACCCAATTTTTCATTTCATATATCCCATATAATTTTAACAATAATATATTGTATTTCTTAGACATAACTTAAGGAAAAATTCAATTTTTTAAATAAAATATGTATTTTTTAAAAAAATGTTATTTTCCTACCTTTTAATGGAGAACACTTTTTAAATCCAATATTCATTTGTTTTATATATTCAATTATATGAAATTAAATTCTTTTTTAGAAGTGGTATAGAAAAATTTACATTGGATAAATTTCTGTTACTTTTATGATAACTTTTATATTTGGATTAATAGTGAAAATACAAAATTTTAATTGAAAACAACTTTTTTAATCCAACTAATTTATAATGATTAGATATAAATTTTATTAGTTTTAAAATATAGTTAGATTTTATTTTTATCATTTAGTGTTATTTAGTTCATTGGATGTAATTTCACATTTAAATGGTACATAATCACATGTCAATATTTTGATAGTTTTTACTTCTAAAAAACCTGATTGTTTTGACCACATGAATTAATTTTATAATATTTTTCAACTTCTATGTTTTAAATTTGGAAAAATAGATTCCATATTTCGAATCAAGAGGTCCAACTTGTGTAAATAGGCAATTTTTAGTTTTAGACATTACGAATAGTAACATCTGTAAATATTTTATTTTCTATAGTTAAAGGATAAATCCGGTAAAAAAGGGTAAAAATTAACATTTTAATATTAATAAATGACCCTAAAAAATGTCCTAACCCTATTTTAGGATACATCACAAACCATGGGCATCCTTGGGTATATTTTGGGATCCATGGAGCCACTTTTATTAGAAAATGTCACTTTATAAAAATTAATTTAATGTTAAGGAAAACAAAACATAAAAATATATCTATTAGTAAAATTATTTTTATATGATGTTATAAAATTGATATTTTTTACAATAAACAGTCATTAGAAAAAAAAATTATTTCCTATATAATGTTATTTTATTTATAATTTTTAAACATAAAATAAATATATTTATTTATTCATTAATAATGATATATCATTTTCCTTATTAAAGAATAAAATAAAGGATATTGTAAATATTAAAATAAATATTTATTTGAATGTTTTTATTACACACTATAATTTATTAGGTGTATAAGACATTTTATACTTGATTAAATGTATTTTTTTGTAATAAAAAAGTTATGACATTCACAAAAACAGAATACTAAATAGTGTCAAAATTGTCATAAATGAGTATTTAAAACAAAACTATATTATACAATGTTGTAATATTTTTAAAAATAAAAGATTCTCCCATAAGAATTATATAAGTTTAGATATGTCATTTATGATTCAATATAGTTTCTATTTTAATTTTAATGTTTTTTATTAACAATGTAATATAAAATTACTAGAAGTTGTGGTAAATTTTAAACAATTTAACTGAGAGTCAAATCTAAAACATAAGGTTAATATGGTGATGTAAACATGCATAAAACAAATTTATTGAGAGGATTTATACCCATACCCACCTTGCCTCAAAATAATTTCATTTAGATCTAAAAGAAACCAAAAAATAATTTAAGATAAATTGATATTTCATTAATTTCTAAAGTGCTCCTCACCTCCCTTATAAATGGGTAGTTCGCCTTCTCTTAAATTAAAATCTCCAAATCCATTAGGCTCTTCCATCGCCTGATAAAATCTCCTATAAACTACCATTAATTCAACGTAAAGGCCTTATATTGATCATAATGTCAATCAAAGGAGCCCTATTTTTAAATCAAAGGGGAGAAGCTGAAGAAGAGTTAATTACATCAACGCCTCTTTCAATGTTCTTTTCTTCTTCGTCTTCCACTTTCTTGGTTGTTTCCATACCAAAATAATACCTCAAGTACCTTCTATATACTGATATGTTATTATAAATATGGTAAAACAATATTAATTATTCTACCAATCCTATGAATGACAAAGTAAACATATGTGCGTATGTGTGGCGTACTGTCTCCATGTCGTGGTGTACTTTGTTATTCAACGCTTCATTATTTGAATGTGTATAATAATTATTATAATTGATGTAAATAATAAATTTAACATGTTAATCATTCTTTATATATAATATACCATCTAATTATATACGAATTTTCCCTCAATAGAATGATATCATCGCTCATGCGTACATACGGCTTACCGTCTCCAAAACATGATGATATTCATTTCCACGTTAACCATTAAACGATGATTATAAAAATATATATTATAATTAAATATGTAATATATGATATAATAATGATTCTAAATATATATATTTATATATTTATTTACATATATCTCATTCACATACTTTTTTTCAATATGATATGAAAACGGAATCAACATTTATGCGTACGTACGACCTACCGTCTCCATAAACAGTGTTTTCCCATTCATATATCTATATATCAAACATATTTATATTATGAATATATATTATACATAAATAATTAGTTATATTTTTGAAACAATAAAATCATGATATAAGTGATACGATCAAGAGTAACAAGTTTAAACAATTATGACAAAGAAAGTGATTATTACACGAAGTGTTATTTTAACGAGCAAATTATTATTTAATAAGTAGTTTAAAGTCACAAATGAATCAAGTATGAAATAATAATATGAATAAGGTTCTTTAATATTATAATAACAGAATATGCTCATTATATTGGAGGTTAAATGAACCATCGTACAAAGAAAAGTACAAGGTAATGATTGATTCCTCATTGTCATTATTATTCGAGATTGTTCACGTGTATGTATTTAAGGTGACATATTTATTATCCCAGTCTATGTTTCATAATTGAGTTTTAAAAGGGATGTTTTGAAGGTACTGATAGAGAAAATATTTTAAATTAATTTATATTGAATTCGTTTTTTTAAACCCACAAAAGTGTTCCTTTAAGAGGAATTGTTTCATATTTTTGATATTGGTGTTATTTTGAGCTGAATAGTAAAAATTGGACATTTTGGATATTTTCCATTTTTAAATTATTTCTATAGTGTGGACATAACATTATCTACACTAATCCAAATTGAAATATTCTTTCTTTTCCAAATTCTGCACATCAAGGGTTTCATTTTCTATTATTAGTCTAAAAACTGAATCGTCCATATGGAAGCTCCAAAGAAGATCACAATTTGGCTCAAGAAAAATGATTTCAGTTCTACCTAGTTTTGATGTGGTCTCCATAACTGATCTATGGTGGGCCCAAATGTTGTTAAATTCTGTAGGTGGACGTGCAAGGAGTTTTGAGGAATCTTTTATGAAGAAAGGACCACGTGAAATGGCCATTTATGGGGTCATTAAGTCACCCTAATCCAGATGATTTCGTTTTGGATAGTCTGACTGGACTGAATAAATCCTTAGAGTAAAACGGTCGTAAATCTCAGAATACATGTAAAAATCCACTCATATTTTGAGGGGACACGTCCAAGGAAATTATGAACAACATTCAAGAAGGGCTCAATGCGTGAAGATGTCATGTAATAGGGCTACAATGCGTCAAACTCCGGGGGACAAATTCTGGCTATAAAAGCAGGAGAGCTCCACCCTCTCAAATCATCCCATATTCCATCCCATTCCTTCTGGGAAACCACAATCAGAGACGGAAGTAAGACAAGGGACACTCAGAGAAATTCTTCTTCAGCATCATTCTGTTTCATTCTTTTATTTTTCTTTTCATTAAAATGACTCTCCTCTCCAGCATCATCTCGTTTACCCCATCAATGGAGGGGTAGTTTCATTTAATTGATCGGAAAGAGTGGAGGCTGGACCTCTATGTTATGTTTTAGTTTTGGTGCTTGAAATGAATAAAATTTCTTCTTCATTCTTATTCTAGTTTCAATTCTTAATTTATTACTAAATTCCAAATGTTGTAGTGTTATGTTTTTTATTCTGATATTATAAATTACTTTGGTCGATGATCAAATCTCACTCCACCTAATTCTAATGTGTATACGGTGGAAGATGATTAGGAGTGGGTGGTGATTGCATGGCGGTTGTCAAGAACGTGTGTAAGATTGTATGTCGAAATATTCGTTAACTAGGGAACAACAATTCAAGGTTGGGGATTTCTCTAATTAATCAAGATACATTCTACAACCCTAAGCACGTTGGAAAGAGGATAGACCAATCTATGGTATTAGAAAGGAAAATTCACATCACATCTATCTGACTAAGCGAGAGAGAGGACTCGGTCGATGAATATATCTCTTACCAATTTAAGGAAGAAGAAGAGATAAAATTTGAAAACCAAGATGGCACAACACTAGGTCTAGCCGAACCCAATCCGATAACCGTCTTTATCATTTGTTAAAATCAATTAATTTATGTTGTTTTTTTCTCTCATAGTCATTCAAATTAATTAAAACCAATATTTTTATGAAAACCAACAAAAACTGACAACCATGTTTTGTGTGCACTCCTCTTCGGGAGACTACCTAGGATCAACTGATATACTATACTTAGGTAAATAAAATATTGTTTTTCCACACCCCACAACAGGCGTGTGTCAAACACGGCGCCATTGCCGGGGAGGTAGTTCCACAAAATAATTGTAAATATTTGACTTTTTAAAATTTAAAAAAAAATATATAAAAAAATATTATTTTCCATGAGATATTCAAATTCAAATTTTTATGCATGGGAAGATTATGCGCAGGTGCAATATCATTAACTAGAAATTGATTATCGATATGTCAATGACCAGGTAGAAAGGATTAGTAATAATTTGGATGATTTGGGTAGGAAAATTGAATTGGCATTGGACTATGTTCGTGCAATGATGGAGCAACCCAACCCTGAGCCAAAGCAAGAAGCAAATATAGTTGTGGAAGAAATTTCAACCACCCATAATTGAAGAACTAGAAGAGGTAAATATTGAGGTACCTGAAGACTCATTCATCATCACTAAACGAATTTTACCCAAGATCGGTGAAAAAGAAGATTACTTCCCTAATGAGATACATGTGGGAGATGAAAAAGAACTTGATCAATTTTTGAATGAATTTGAAGAACTTATTAAACTCCCCAAGCATTTTAAACAAGAAGAGTCAGCACCGTGGAAGGAATACACCACCCAATTGGTGAAATTTGAAGTCATGATGGGGGAGCCCGACTACCTCCCTCCATCCAGTGATAATAAAATCCAACAGGCACATTCAATTGAAGAAGTTATTGAACTATAACCAAATTAGGGAGATGACCCTTCCATGAACTCTACCTTTTCTGATTTCATTCAATCTTATTTGAGCATCACTCTTTATAATTTTGAATTTTCAGATTTGGTCAATCATTATATTTCCAATGAAGAAGATGAAAAAAATATGCACTTGCTGAGGAACACCTGGAGCCCCCTGAAGATATTGATCATCTACTTGAGGATGTCCATGAAGAGATACAAGTGGCTATTCCTGAAGAACCAAATCATAAATCTTCCTACCTTAAAAGGAAATATTTTGAAAATAATATTTCAAATTTAAATTTTGAATCTTCCTTTGATTATTCTTTTCATGCATCACATCTGGAGAAACCACGATACATTAAAGAAGACGTTACACAAGTAGCAACTGAAGTGGAGCAGTTTCTATACTTCATCCTACCCCCGCCATGCAAGAGGTATATAATTGAGAAGTAGGCAGATCTGGTGTACTCTATACATGGAATTATCCTCAGAAAAGAACATGTACATGCTGGTAATAAGAATTTTTGTTGGTTCATAAGTATGAAACCTCACCCACCATCAGATTGGGGATAACTGATTAGAATTGCCCCTCTAGAGGCAGTCAAAACCCACGGCCCACATGGAGGATTAAACCAAGATTTATCCTTTTTTTCTTATTCAATTTCTATTTTCATTTCTTTTAATAAATTTTTTATGTTATGTTTTTTACTTTTTTTATGTTTTAAAAGACCAACACATAGGATCCAAACTCAACGTTGCATTGCCAATAAGTTTGGTTGTACGTATTGTTCACATTTCCTTGATGTTGTGATTCATTTGAAAAATGGATTACATGTTAAATCCACTTGAATGCATTGAAGAAACTTCATCATTGAAGTGTGGGGGAGGGAACCTTTGTAGTATAGGATTTTCATTTGATGTTATTTTTCACAATTTTTTTTCGTGTTTTCAAATTTTTTGTGTGTTTATTTTCCAATTTTTTGTGTGTTTTGGAAACTTTTAAGCTGCAATGATTATCAATACCATTTTTGAAACCCATTTCAATGAGTGAACCAATATCTTTCATGAAACTAAGATTAAATGAATTCCGAAATTACTTTTGTTTCAAGTTTAAATATTTTGTAATTTTATGAAAAGTACACTGATTTTTGAAACCAATGCCATATTTCACTGTCTATATCTTTGAAATCACTTTCCTGTGTGGATTCTGAACCATTTTTGTCATATTATTTTCATTCACCTCATTTATTGAGAGAACCATACCATGATTGCTTTAACCAGAATTTGATTTATTCTTTTCTAAACTTGAGGGATTGGGGTACGTGTGTTTCAAATGAATGAGGCATTTATTTTGTTTGAAGCCCCATTTTCAAAATAATAATTTTCATTATATCCCACCTTTACAATTATCCTTTATTGTATCCCCTAGTAGCCATGAATTTCCTGTTATATTAGCCACATTACAAGCCAATTTTCCCTATCCTACCTGCTCTTGAAGTAAAATTGCATGATCTAGTTGAACTTAAATGTGGGGGAAGATGTCTTGTGGTTTACTACCTCATTTGGTGATAATTTTGGTGGAATATTAAATTTTGAAGAGTTGATGTTCCTACTGAATATTTCATTATGTTAAAGTTGTGAATTTCTAGGGCTTTAATGATAAGAGATTCTGTGCCTTTCTGGAGCATCCGATGTAAAAAAATTATGCCAATCTAGATCTTTCATGAAAAATCATGTTTGAAAAGATTTAAATTTTTGCTGTTGAAATCCTGATCTGATTGAATGATGATGGAGCTGAGTTTCTACAAAGGGGAAGATTAGGAGAACATATTTGAGGGAAAATTAGAATATTCCAATCTTGCTTCAATAAGAGCCAAGCCCATCTTTTTCAGCCTTAGAATTTTTAACATATAAATCCTACCAACCGGAAGCCATAGAATAACCCTGAAAATTCCTAATGATAAAAACATATCCTTGACTCACATCGGGTGGAGAAGTAGGAATTTATCAAGCCTTTGGTGACTCTTCTGTGAGTTTGGATGAGAAAATCCTTGTTCAACATTTACATTTATAAGATGAGAGAAGATTCATGTGAGGTAGGTATTTTGTGTGCATAGGATAAGAATTGAAGTTGAACTATATTAAAATATAAAATTGAGAACTTGAAATAATTGTTTTTTATGTGGCATGATACCTTTTTGTTTCATGGAATTTATTTGGTAGATCTCATTGATATGTGTTTTGGATTTGATTTGATTTGACATTTACTTGTCCAAGATTCCAAGTGCTAAGTGTAGAGGAATTGATAGAGAAAATATTTTCAATTAATTTATATTGAATATCATTGTTCTAAACCCACAAAATGGTTCTGTTAAGATGAATTGTCTAATTTTTATGTTATTTGTGTTATTTTGAGCTGAATAGTAAAAATAGGCCATTTTGGATTTTTAACAGTTTTAAATTAGTTCTATAGTTTGGCCATAACATTATCTACACTAATAAAAATTGAAAAATTCATTCTTTTCTAGATTCTAAACATCCAAGGTTTTATTTTTTATTTTTAGACTAAAATATGGATCGTCCATATTGAAGATCCAAATAAGCTCACAAGTTGGCTCAAGAAAACTGTTTTCAGTTCTGCCTATTTTTGGTGTGGGCTCCATAACTAATCCATGGTGGGCCCAAATGTTGTGCACATCAGTATGAGGACGCGATAAGAGTTTTGGAGAATATTTTATGAAGGAAGTACCACGTTAATTGGCCATTAATGGGGTCATTAAATCACCCTAATCAAGAGGATTGCGTTTTGGAGAGTCTGACTGGAAAAAATAAATTCTCAGTGTAAAACAGCCATAACTCTCTGAATACATGTCAAAATCCTCTGATATTTTGAGGGGACACGTCCAAGGGTATTATAAACAATATTCATGAAGGTATAAATACGTGAAGATGTCATTTATTAGGTCTACAATGCGTCAACATCTGGGGGACAAATTTTTCCTCTAATAGGAGGAGAGCTCCACCCTCTCAAATCATCCAATATTCCATCCCATTCCTTTTGGACACCACAATCAGAGATGAGAGAAAGCCAAAGGACACTCAGAGAAATTCTTTTTCACCATCATTTTGTTTCTTTCTTTTATTTTTCATTACATTAAAATTTCTATCCTCTCTCTTATCATCTCGTTTACCCCATCCATGGATTGGTAGTTTCATTTGAGTGATCGGAAAGAGGGGAAGCTGGACCTATGTGTTGTGTTTGAGTTTTTATGCATGAAATGAATCAAATTTCTTCTTTTTTCTTATTTTGGATTCAATTCCTAATTCAGTATTAAATTCTGAATGCGTTAGTGTTATGTTTTTTATTTTGAAATTATAAATTTCTTTGGTCGATGATCACATCTCCCTCCACCCAATTTTAATCTGTATATGGTGGAACAAGATTAGGGTTGGTGGTGATTTCTCGGCGGTTGTCAAGCACATGTGTAGGATTGTATGTGAAAATCTTGGTTAATTAGGGAACAATAATTCCATGTCTATGAATTCTCTAATTAATCAAGATACCTTATACAACCCTAAGCACGTTGGAAGGAGGATAGACTAATCTAAGGTTTTAGAAAGGAAAATTACCATCACATCTATCTGACTAAGGGAGAGAGAGGACTCGGTAGATGAATCTCCCTCTTACCAGTTTATGGAAGAAGAAGAGATAAAATTTGGAAACCATGATGGCACAACACTAGGTCTTGCAAAACCCAAACTGATCACCATATTTACCATTTGTTAAAATCAATCAATTTCTATTGTTTGTTTCTCTCATATTAATTCAAATTAATTAAAACCAATCTTTTTAAGAAAACCCAAAAAAAAGTGACAACATTGTTTTGTGTGCACTCCGCTTTAAGAGAATACCTAGTTTCTGCTGCTATACTAAACATAGGTAAATAAAATATTGTTTTTTCATTCCCCATGACAGGCATGCATCAGGTACTCTTTTTCTAAAACATCAATTTAAATTTTTTAAATATTTATTCTTCAAAATCCGTCTCATTTTTGTCCATGTTTTCAAAATGGTTTTATAGATTTATTTATATAGACATGAATTTTTTAAAATGTTAATTTCTCTCAGATGTTTCAAAGTGTTATGGGATAATTTGATTCAAAAATATATTTAAATATATTACTTTATAAATTTTGTGACTTTTAAATGATTTCTTGAATAAGGTATATTTCCCTCAAAGAGTTTTACTGGCCATTTCCAATTTCGTCAACATACTTTACTAGATATTATTCTTGATTCAGGGTGATTAATTATAATAAAATATTCCATATTGTATTTAATGAGTTATTATATATTTTACTACGTTGTACTAATTTTATACCATTCATGGTTTGTTATTAATGTATTGACATTATTTATACTTGTTTTAATATGAAATTTTAGGTTATGTTTCACACATTTTATATGAGGAATGAATTAGAATTTGTATGGGATGGGTGGGGCCCGTTATTGCCCTTCATTGCATCGGTATGCCTAATGAGACAAATTTGTGTTTTGTACCAAGTCCTTGACATAATTTTTATTTTCTAGTATTGGCACAAGGACTTGACTATGTGGTTATGATGTACAACATTATGCATTCCCATATTATTAAATTAGTTATTACATTTTATTATTCAACCAGTAGAATATTCATGTCCATGTTTATATGAAAAACTTTTATTAATTTTTTTCATATTACATTAATATTTATGTTTAAAAGGCTACTGTTTTTATTACACATCTTTCCTTAAAATTATATAGCATCTGCTAAATAATTTACCCTTAATGAGAATTTGATCTCACCACATTCTTGTGTTTAGTTTTCCCAGGATTTAATGAATTGTTTTATGATAGATATGTAGGGTAAATCTGGGGTAATAATAGCATTCTCAAAGGATTATTTATGGTGTGTTTTAATGTGTTATGAAACATTCATGTTTGTAATCTATTTTCCTAGAATGCTAAAATGATCGGTTCTTTGGGACTTGATTTCTTGTAATCATGACATTTTATTAAAATAATGTAACGGATCTGGGCTTCTAGGCTTGGGGCATTATACATAATCATGGATGGAAGACCATATGATTTTTTTCAACATCTACAAATGGATTTGGGATGGGTTATGACACGCAATAGGTACGGAATACTAGGGATGCACTCTATTAGGGTTTCTCATTCCCCCCTCCTTAATTTTTCTAAATCATAGAATATGTTTGATTCACAAAATAATTGGAAACCCTAATATTCTAATTATATCCTATTCATTTCATATTTTCTGATATATGTTGGATGAAAGAACCACTTCATGAACTTGTGATGTTTCCATTATTATATCCAAAATTAGGGTCTTTGTTTCCAGGGTTATTAAAAGTTGAAAACACTATGATGGCCCTAAATATTATAGAGGTCAATTGGGGGTATATCTTTTACCATGGGAATTCATAATAAAAATTTTCAAAACGATTGTTTCCTATACGATCTCAATAAAATTATGATAGCCAAAGGTAAAAAATAATGAGAAAATTTACATGTTTTAGAATTTGCAGAATGAGGATTTGATTTTTAAGAAAGGCACTACCTTTGGATATGGGTATCGTATGTCAGAATCCTTTTTCAATGGACGTAAATGTGGGATAATCTATGCCATCGGTAACTTATATGGGAATCCAGACGTGATTGTCTACTAAGGTGGACTTCAATATGTGGAGATACACGAATGATAACAGTCGTTGGAAAATAAACGATATGATAAGAAACCCTAGGATAATGGCATTAAACGTGAACATTCATAAGAATTTGGTAGCTCATATGTGTGACCCAGAGTGGTTGGCCACCGAGGTGATGAATTTTTAACAATATTAACCACTATATAATATAATTTCCTATAATTCCTAATTAAAAATATGATACCATAAAAGAGGTTATGGGGAATGTGAAAGGAACCCTGAGATTTAGTTATCTCTCCATAGGAAGTGTAAAAATTTTTTTATGTGGTTACCAATGGGATATGTCTTTAGGGTAATCCTAATGACTGGGTGGAGAAATATAAATGGGTGAGGTGGTGCACCTAGGTGATATGGGAGGAACTTCATATCAGATCCATAAGAACCCCATAAAAGTAAGATAAGAATCCATATGAGAACCTTGAGGATACCAACCTCATGAAAAGTGGTCTTTTTAAGAGAGGAAATAAGACTTCTCCTAGGGTTTCTTGGGCACCAATTCCTTTTCAATATTTCTTAAAAATTTATTTCAAATAAATGACACTCCCACATCCTCATAATGAGATTCAAGTGAAATGTTGGGGGTCTGATTCTACATCCATTCCCCACATATTATGTAAAAATTGATTAATGATACCCCCTAACTGTTTGTTTAGGCACATGGGTCGCACCATGTTGGCCAATTTGGGATGTCTATGATGCCCATATTGATGTGTCCCCAATGGATGAACCGAGTGACATGATAAAATCCCTTATAAAATAATGTGGTACTCCTAATGATGTATTGTCAAATATAAAATCATTATTTATTATTGTTGTAGAATGTATTGTCCTTTACAACTATGTTTTGTTTTTTAAATGAGAAGGGAGATACATCATGTGTAATTAAAGTTGTGGCTATTCCCCCAGAAGATGTTTCCAGGGTTTCTTGCTAAAGTGACTCAAAAATATCATACCAAAAAATTTTATATTTTTACGATAATATTAAATACATTACATTATAGTCCATGATAGAATCCTAATGGTTTAATATCTTTTGAATCATTTATATATAAACAACTTATTAGGAATTTATATTCATCATATCCAAAAATAATCATCATAACTACTATCCTCTGCGAAATATCACAAAAAACGTTCTTTATAATAATAGGAAAGAAAATATAAGGATGTGGTTAGATCATATACCAGGAATGGAAAAAATGGTGATATAAATAATTATATAAATATAAAAATACATTAAGGGTATGAATATATGAGCTTATAATTAAAAAACTATAACCTGTATAGCATAGATAATAATCATGTGTAATGGAACAAATCATGGTAGTTCATAAAACATCAATCATAAAGAGATCAATGAACACGATTTATGACAACATAACATTGGAATAAGATATGTTTATAAAGGAGTGATATAATGTTTGTGTAATCATAATCATTGAAATATTATGTAAATGATATCCTCCAATACATTCGTGAACTGTTAGTGTTTGGATAACTATTAATGTACATTCTTAATTCCTAGGATAACATCTCATGTATCTTTTATTATTCTTGGAAAAACCTCCTATAAACCATATTTTTGGTCATCGATAACCTCATATGTACCTTCTTTTGGTATTGGGATAAAAAATAATGCACCCTTTGAGATAATTGAACATTAATCATTACACATTTCATTTGAAGGCTATATAAATTAATTCCCTCCCAATATATAAAAATATATCCATTCATATGAATACCAAAATATCCTAAAAGCATTCATTATAATTTATCACGTGGAAAATAAAATGATTTTCATCAATATTTCATCATCATAACCTTAATCCCTCGTGATAATAAATAAATATGTTACAAATAGGTCATAGTACATCAAATACCTATGTTACATCATTGGATGTTATCATTTAAGAAAAATTCAATTAAATAGTACCTTGAAACGTTTTTTTATTAATGTACCCATTCTAGTTGAAATTACATATTTTAACTTTATGATTTCCCAAATATTAAGGGAAATATTAATTGAAACGAAGATTTGAATCATGTAACAAATGATTATAATAAATGTGTATTAAATATGGAGGGAAATTACAATCATTTAGTCTATATATATAAAATATGCCATTAATATTTTTAGTAACAAGACGACAATACATTGTTGAGAAAACTGAAATTGGTTTCATATTTAAAAATTTTTACAAAAGAAAAACATGGTTAAAAATGACTTAATAAAACATTGGATAGTATTCAGAAAATTATTTCAAACAATTTTTTAAAACATTTCCATAAAAGAAAAAGTACATTCGAAAGAAAAGTGAAATAATAAAATTTTTCATTAAAAAAATTCTTTCACTCTATAGAGTACATAAATAGTGGAAAATGAATAGAAAACAAGTATTCCGTAAAAATAAACATAATTAATTAAAATTAACGACTTTTTGAAAGTTATTTGATAATATTTTAATATTATATACATAATAAAAATCAATCTCGATAAGTAACGTGATTTTAACATAAATATATTACCTCAAGCTCAAAATGATTTAAAAGAGAACCAACCTTTTATAAAGTAACATGAATTTTTTTTATAATTCTATATCGTAAAACTACAAAAACTTATTATATCATAAATATTCACTTATAAAATTTTAGCACATTTTTATAGATAACTCCTTTTAAAAGTCATTGTTTGTAGGAGTTAACTATTTTGTTTTTCAATAGAATTTAAATTTAGAAATTTTAATATTTATAAATTCATGATAATTCAATAATATCTAAATATTATTCATGATATAAATATAATATATTTTCAGTATATATATATCCATAAATAGTACATATTCAAATATAAATTATATCATCTATGAATCCGGAAAGGTGCACATACACAAGAACATTATTATATCTTTTTCAATTAATGGAATGAACATAATGTAGATAATAAACCACAATTAAATTATAATTATTATATATCTTATATAATATATATTCATTTACTCTTTCATTAATATAATCCTTAAAAATTGGAATGGAAAAAGAAAATGTATTTCTTCATAGAAGTGGTTTTCCATAGGTGCACGTGATCGATGTTATTGTTTTTTCAATATTGGATGGTAATATAGTATATATGATAATATAAATTCAAAATCCTAATTATATAAAAAAATATCTCTTTTAGGTGTAAAAACCAAAATAATAAATATCCAGGAATGGTTTTGATTGAATATGAATTTTATCATTTCATGGTGGCGGTGGTCCACACAAATGGAAGAGTGATAAATTCACTTCACATATGATGGAATAGAAGGTGGAAAATGTTGTTAAAATATTATAAAAAAATAATTTTACTTAAGAGTATTTATTTTTTTAATTTGTGATATATGATAAATATTAATATGAGGTAAAAAGTTAAATAAATTACAGGTTGGGGCAACCTGATTACTTCTTCCATGACAAAAAACCATTAGATTTTTTCATACATACAATTGAAATTGGAATTTAAGAAGATTAGGTCATGTAATTCAGGTATAGTGAATTTTAGAAGAAAAACCATAGGTTTTTATTGATATAGATCAATTAAATATCATGTAAAAGAATACCAATGAGTTATAATTTATAAGTTGGTGGAATCATTTGGAATTCAATAAAATATTAAAATATGATAAATTTATACACATGAAAACTACATCCAAATGGATGGATATTCTATATTTGGATACTATGAGGACAAAATATTTTCATAACAATATATTTAAAATATTTTTGTTCGCACCCATATCATTATCAATTTAATTAACCCCCTAGTAAACCCATTTTAACCTTTGTCATGGTGAAAAAAGATTATTATCTGTAGTAGTCATCGTGAATGAAAATAGAAGTCATACCATTTAAAAAAATGGACCTGATTATGCCAAAAAGTGAATCATTTTAATATTATTTAATATATAAAAGTTTTCTAAATAACATTTAAATGAATATAAAACACACAATGAAAAAATAGTTTTCACGAAACAAATGTTTTCTTTTATTTAAAAGGTTTTAATTCGAGAAGAAAAAAATTATTTCTAATTACTCTAATAGGATTTATAATAATATAAATATTGTAATTATTTATTTGAAATAAAAATTAAAAATCAAACATTGTAAATATAGAAAGACAGTTTTCAATAGAAATATATATTTTTCACTATTCAGTGAAAAATAAATTATCTTATAGAAACATAAAAAAATAACTCCATGCGATTTTTAAAATATTATTTTCAGAAATATAGTTAAATATTCTGAATATGATTTTTGTATTAATAAAAAAATAATTTTATTATTTTCTAATGAATTTAGTTAAAATAATTTTTAGGATAAAAAATTTATTTTTGAAGCATATATAGTCAAAGAGAATTTGATTTAATAGTTTTCAATTAATTTTCTCTATCTAAAACCAGTACACAATATGATCAAAGTGTGGTTATTTCTATTCATTCCACCATTTAAACGGTCATGTTATAATAATATACTATATTATGGTTCATTATTACTAGTTTTTTATGAATAGAAATCTATCGAAGAAATTATATGTATCTAGAAAAAATATATCATAAGATTTCATGGGGTAAAATTATACCATCCACCAAATGAATATCTACCACAAAATTCCAACACTCAAATAAAAATAATTTTATGATATCATTGTTTCATCATATATTAGGGATTTAATGAAGCTTATTTGAAATTATTATTTGTATAGATAATATTAACCAAATGAGTAGTCTTGTTTTGTTTCACATAATCTATATAATCGAATATGAATAAAATATGTAATTTGTAATTAATTTCATAATCTAGTGGTATGGCCTATGTGTTTAGTAAAACTAAAGGGTCTTGTATGTAAATCTTTATGATAGGAACATATAACATATCATGATCTTGAATGTTGTTTGGCAGAGATACCAAGAAATATTCTACCATCCATACTTGGTGAAAAGTTTCGAAGGATCCATCATACATAGAGCTCAATATTATATAATTTATTAGTATCATAAACTTACTCCAAAAGTAAATTGATAGGAATATTGTCTCACCATCTTCAAATTTTTTATTTCTCATAAGTTTTTCTATGCATATTATATATCGATTCAAATATTTCTCGATGGTCTACAAAAAAGATTTAATTTTCTCGGCCATTTACTCATAGAGGTTGGGTCACTATACCTTTATTTCTACAACTTCATCCCTATAGGATGTCTTTCTCGGAATTTTTACATAGATATATCCATTGGCAATATTGAAAATTCATGAAGGAAGATTTTTGGTAGAATACATACTAGAAGAAGGTGTTGATCCTTTCATCCTCTATAATATATAGAAAAATACATAAACATATACTATGGGGTTTTAATGGTCCACTCATACATTGTTAGTTATACGAAAAAAATCTAAATCAATATACAGTCCAATTTTTTATATGTTTTTGAGGAAACAAATAGATCTAAATCATATTAAATATAATTTGACACTTCATGATACCATACCCCGTCCTTGATTCATATTACATAAATAATATCAAGTTATAAATCTTCACTAATAGCATTAAAGTGTCGTAACTACATAACCTAAAAAATTATAACTAATTTCCCATTGTGCCCTTTAGAAGTCTTAGTGAGATTGATAAAAACACATAGTCATGTATGACCACTTCCAATCTAGTATGGTTAATGGTTGTAAAATACCCATAGATTTACGTTTCTCACCCATAAAATGTTTCTATACCACAAACCAAGAAATATACATTACAGTATCTATCATCATGTTGTCTCTCTAGATATACACTTTCATGTACTTATAAATCATCACACATCCATAATTAATAGATATTTTTTAAATATGAGATTCATCCAACATCTTCTTCAATATATTAGGCATAGAAGAGACACTTATAGGATTTATAAAATTTATCCTTCAATTATAATCAATTTGGATCTCAAAAATACTTCATACCTTCTATCTCAACATAACATATTACTTAAATTTTTCGTCAGTATTTATATGGATAGAATAGTGAAAACTCAATTGAGGAGGATAATATTACTACCCATCCATCAATTATTTCTAGATCCATTATTTTGTTGTATAGAAATATTTTATATTTTGTTATCATCAATGATAGGCTAGCATGATCCTTTTGAATCATGTAACTGACACCTAGTTTTCATTTACATGGTGGAAATAAATCTTATAGTCATTATCATTAATGAACTCCAACCATATTCTCTTCAAAATATTCAAGTTATACTAAATGAATAACATATTTAATCACTAATTATTATTATATAAATCAAAATTATTTCTATATATTTGTTTCCTCCATTTTAATAATGTAAATAGTACAACAAATATATTTAAATCAAATGTCATTAATTTTATTTATGGAAATATAAATTTTTAGAGGAATATTATATGTAAACGTCATTATATAGGAGGATACATCTCATTCCCATTTTGATTCTTCACTAAATATCACTATCCATTCTTAACTTAGGTTAATTTTCACATATATGTTATAACTATCCAAATATTTTGTTTCATGAAATTTTCTTGACAATCAAATATCCTATAGAACATCAATAACTTATGACATAACATGGTGAGTGAATTATATTTCCATGAGATTGTTATAAAAAATTATTATAATATCTACCCCAAATAAGAAATATATATATTTATATATATATATATACATATATATATGATTCATAGTATCTAGTTTAGGTCAACATCCATTAACTTCCTTTATTGATGGATCAACCGATATACCCTAAAATGAGATTATATAATGAAGAAGTGAAAAATTATATAACCAAACTTCACAGTTGATAATATTTTAGAACATCTCTTTTCATATTTTCATTAATAAAATTGTAAATAGATTTTAATTTACATCCTTCATCTTGGAATGTATTAGAATATTGTCTACAAGTACTACCAAATTATAATGTGGGTAATATCTGTAGACTATATTATATAATTTATGAAGATAATAGGGGCATTACTAATACTAAATGGAATATTTATAAATTCATAGTGTCCATATAATTAATGTAATTATGTCATTATTATATATACATTGTTGACTATTAATTGATGATTTACAAATTTATGGTTTACCGTGACAAATTATTGTTCTCTTCATAGGCGATCAATCAAGTAATCAATACATGTTAGATGATTTATGTTCTTGATTTTGACCATATAAGGTTGTTTATAGTCAACATAGAATCTATTTAATGCATAATTATTCTTAAATATAATAATATGTGCATCTATTTTGATGAACATGGACTAATGAATCCATTATCAATATACCCTTAGTGTTTCTTATTCTATACATACAATTCAATTAGGGAAATTTATATGGATTCTTCAAAATAATTATAGTACTAGGTATGTGTTTCCATGAAAACCCTACTTCATTATTTTGTGGACGACACTTAAAATATTTTGAAAAGACATCAATAAGATGTCATGAAAATATTAATATATTTGATTTTGATATTCCCCCTAACCATCAGTCACAAAAAATCACCTTCGAATAAGAATAAGAAGACATGTGATGGATGTAATTTCTATTTAATTATTATATTTACCATGTCACTAATAGAAGACAATGGGATGGATTAGAATATCAAATGAGGCTTCCATTCATCAGCAATTTAAATATGAATTAATTGAATAAAGTCTACGCAAGTCTAAAATGGCATCAAATTCAACTTGATTGAGAATAATGATATTTACACAAATATATAAAAAAACATAAAATTGGGGAATCATCACAAACATGATATGTGATTATCTTACCATTATAGAGCTTCACATCAAATTCCGAAACAACATGTTATGGTGTTACATTGATACCCTTGGAAAATATTTTAGATATAAATGATGGGTTGATCTAGATATAAATAAGACATGGGAAGTTATAGACTATATCGTAAATATACCTTTCACAGTTTCATTATCCACTTTAGCATTAATGACCTCATGATTTTTCACTTTGACTATGGACTTCAATGGTTGCTGAAAATTATCATCATCAATAAAATTAATTTTTTGAAAATAAAATATCAATATTCCTATAATAAATTTATTTGAAATAGTAGATTTTTTATGGTGAATTCTATTATTTTTTTTTCATCGTTATCTAACATCTTACATGCATGTCATTAGCATATTGTTCGATGAACATCATTCCCAAACATAAATAATGTAATATCACCCTTAATATTATTTTCTATATTCATCCTTCCACACATCTAGAATATTGGTTGAATATCCTTCATACCTCCATTTTATTATTTATTATAATTTCTTTTGAATTACATAATTTTTTTATATCAAATTCTTGATATTGATGGGAAAATATAATATACATGACCACCATGATTGGACATAATAATATTTCTCCATAGATTGTAAAATTATTATTTTTAATTCCATTCTATATCTTGGATTTATGCCAATGAATAATTTACCAACCGTTCATTTAGGATATATAGTTATAATAGAGGCATTCCCTACAAATGATAAAAAAAAATTCATTATAGGAACTAATTTATTCATCATACTTCCACATTATCTTAAGTAATTCAATCTCAATTTGTATAAATAGTATAATAAGAAAACTATATAATGAATTATAATTTCATATTCCCATTCCAATATGTGGAGTCAATTTTTGAATTTTCCTTCACATAATTTATGATAGTCTATCATTGATCTTCATCACATTAGAAATGGTAGAATACTAAAATAAATATATCAGGTCCCAAATTGTACATAGCATTTAATTTCATTTTATTTGTATAGTTAAATTTATTATTAACATATAATTTAGTTTTATTATTAAAATAAGGTGGATATTAACTAATTAATTATTCAACAAAACCTACTTCCCACCATTGTTTGCATGGTACCTCAACATGATTAATATCATGTGAAATTTGTGTAATCATATAAACAAGATGTTTCCTTACATATACCATAACATGTGGTCAAATATGGAAAAAATAATTTCATTTTCAATCAAATTCATTTTTATAATTATTAATTTCAGTTTTATCCATTTAATAAACCCAAAAGGAATCATATAAGAAATAATAATGATACTGGGAATCCATATAATCATGATATAAAATATATAGGATTTATAAATCCACCAAAATTACTTTCATTCATTACCACCATAGTGTTTAACTAGTCCAAACATTAGGATTATATAATTTAAATTCAACATAGTGGGATCTATATAAAATGTTAAATAACCATAGCATATTACCAGGGATTATAAATCCACCTTCACAATAAGAAAACACTAACCATGAAACAGAATTATGATTGAGCTATACTCAACCAATACTTCTCATTATTTTCAAACATATATTTATCTATATCAAAATCACTTCTAGATATTGTATCTAGAAATGGATGTTTTCTAGGATAACCATTATTTATTTTTTACTATATCCAATGAAATTCACATCTAAATAAGTTTATCAAAATAATTATCACTGCATTTATTATATATTAGGTTCGAATGGTATCTAATCTTTTCTCTAATTCAATCTAAAGAGACCAAATAAATTTATATATAAATATTATATATTATAAGATAAATATGCCTTAAATAACATTATGATACATTCCAAAATCATATTGGTTTATAGTCATTCAATATAATATTACATAATAAAACATATTCATAAGAGTTATAGATCATCTCCCACTTTGTTCATCAAAACCAGAACACTTCATAGGTATATCATACATAAAAATATTCATCATAACCAGCAGAAATGAAATAAATGATTAGTTTAATATCATATGCTTAATAATGTTAAATAATGGAGGTAACAAAGATCACATAAATATAACATGATATAAAGGGTATGAGATTAGGATCATGCCTATTAAAAACCATACCAATCATATTATAAATAATAAATTGAGTTATGGAGTATATCTTCGGTGTTTATAAATAATGAATAATGAAGGGATCGATGAACATGATCCATGAGGATGTAAAATTATCACAAGGTAATATCAGAAATGAGTGGTATAATATGTGGAATAATCATAATAATAGAAATATTGTGTCATCAATTCCTAGAAATATATTGATTACATAATAAGATTGAAAAAAACACCAATCAATATAATTAGGTCTTGACAAAACCTCCCTTGTATCCTCATTTGGATTGGTATTACCTATAATTTACCCTCTTTCGGGCTTGGTATAACCTCTAATATTAAATATTTTTGGATTTGGATAACATCCAATTTAGCTTTTTAGGTCACAGAGAATTAATCAATACCCAATTCATTGGATGGATATATAATTCCAGGAACATTCATCATGTAATCAAAGATCCATTAATATAGATTCCAAAAGATTGCATAAACATTAATCATAATATAAATATTGAAAATAAAACTGTTTTCATAAATATTTTATCATTATAATCACAATCCATCTAGATAATGCATCATGATAGTATCATTGGACCATATCCTAAAAAACACATTACTATCATTAAAGGATTATATCATAGAACGAAATTTCATCTTAAATATCTCTAGGAAGGTTTCATGAATAAAAAACCATTTTAAATACGACAAAACATATTTAAAATCTAACAATTTCCAAAATTTCATTAAAGAAATTTTATTTCAAATGAAACATGGAATCATATAATGGATTATTTTGTTTATTGATTGGTCATGACAATTGGAACTTTATTACAAGATGTATAAATTAAAATTAATATCCATGAATTATTATCTAAAATATAAAAAACTATCTCATTTGGAAAATTAAAATTTGTTTCTCATTAATTTTCTTTTTTGAATATAAAAAACTGTTACACATAACTGTATTGAATAATATTTTAATAGAATAATTATTTTTGAAATTATTTTTTCAGTACATGGATATGGAAGGAAGAAATATGACTATAAAGAGAAATAATATCTATTTTTACATAAAATATTATTTGTCCATCCTAGGTTAATAAAGAGAGAAAATGAAATAAAAACATTTATTATCCAAAAATAAAATCATTAGATTAAAAATCATGACTTTATTAAAGGCAGTCCATAATATTCCATCATAAAAAATTAAATAGTATTCAATATCGATAAATAATTTGATTGTAACATAAATCAATTACCACTAGTAAGAATAGAATTGAAGGAACTCTAAAATAAAATATAATATATTTCAAATTACTTGACATCTAAAATAATATAATTTAAATACTTATAGTTTCACATATGTTTAGCTCATATTATATTAATACACATTTCTTAATAACTAGTAATTAAAATATTTATTTCTAAATGTCATATGTTTAAAATTTCCTGGGAATTTCAGTTTAGTAATACCTATCCATATACACTGATAATGCTTACATAGTCTAATTTTTTTTTATAATTATATAAATATAATATACATTAATTATATATATTTTTAGAGACATCCATAAAATCTGGTGATAGAATAATGAATTAACCAATTATAGAAATGATAAGTCTTATGTACGCATGAATGTGGTTTTTACATTCCTGATAGATGGAATTAATGAATGGAAAAAAATAATTCTCCACTTTAGAATCATTTTTAAATAATATAGACGGAATATTTTTATTTCAAGTATCATTATTTCTATCCATGTAAAAAATAAATGAAAAAAGAATCATATTACATTGCGGAAGAGGTAATCCATATGTACGCACAAGTGATATATTGCTTTCCAGTGGATTAGAATATAATAATTTAGAAATGATATTAAAATTAAAAAATAATATTTATATCATTAGTGTATTGTATAATCATAATTCACATCATAATATAAATCAATTATAAATAGTGATAGAAAATGAATCATATCACTACATGGAGAAAGATGTCCACAAGAATTCATCAGTGATACATTCACTACCATTTTGATGGAATAGTGGGAGGATATTGGATATTAGATAATTATAATAAAATATTAATATTGTGAGGATAGATAATTTATTTTTTTATGATGATTACTATAGATGTAGAAGTGGTAGAAGATGAAATAATTTGTAAGAGATGTTATAATATGATTACATATTCATCGATATAAATCATTTAGATCATTTATTGACGTCTTTTTTATTGGTCCTTTAAGATAACTCTCACATATAATTTCTTCATTGGGATTCTATAATATAATTTGTTTGGATGTTTCTCAGGATATATGGCTCCAATTGTTGTAACGAAAAAAAAATGATGGTTTCCTTTTATAAGTGCTAGACATGGAACAAATGAAATTCCATAAAATATTAAAATATAATAAATCCATAATCAATCCAAATTTTAATAAATTTATTGATATTGGATGTTTATAGAGTGTGTGGTTGATATATGTTCATCCAATAGTAGTTTTACTTGTTTTCTGGGAAAACAGACTATAATGTTTTATTTTATCCCATGATTATCTTTTTTTAACCTTTACCATGGTGACAGATTATTATTTTTTCTATTCATCATGGAAAAAAATTATGTGAACTCTTAAATGTTTTCAAAATAAGGATTCAATAAATTGATTCAGTTTTTAAAATTCATTTTCTTAATGTTTCAAAAATGACATTTTTAATTGACCCATAATAAGGGATGAAGCCCTATATTCAATGAAATTTTTTTATATACTAAATAATGTTTTATATATAATCCATATAAAATTAATGAAAAATAAATTAATTATACTATTATTAACATAAACTAAAAAATTTGAAAATTAATATAAATTTAATACAAAATTGAACTTTGTAAATATTTGAACATAGTATTTAACACAAATCGATAATTTGCATTATTCGTTGAAAAATCAATATTATTGGAAAATTTTAGAAAGTATCAATAACCTAATATTTTCATGCTAATTTTTGTATATAAAGAATTTATAACAAATTGGGTAATTGCTTTTCAATCGATTTGATTTATTAAAAAAATAAAAAAAATTAGAAATTAAATTATTATTGTTCATTTATCCCATTTAATACATATTTTATATCATTATACTATATGACATTTCATTTTGACTTTGGGAAATGTGTATCCCATGCCTTCTAATAAATTGATTTTTTTAATGGAAATATATCAAAAAAAATCAAGGATTTATATTTAAAGGAGCAAACATAAAGTGGTAATTCAAGATGGGGAACTAATTTGTAGATGAGATATAAAGAAGGAAGTATATCATGAAAGTACTTATTTATTTCTTCCTCCACTAGTGTATTCCCAACTGATGACTAGGGTTGACACAACACTGTTTGAGATAAAATACTACTAATGTACTAAAAATTGGCCCAGAGTATTTTTATTGAAGAGATTTTTATTCCTATAATTTCTATCATAGTAAATAGAAATTAATTTAATTATACATACCCATAGAATGAAATAAGTGTTTCTTCATAGTAGGATCTCACTCTTCAAGGAAATATGAGGTGAAACCATAGGATATCTCAACCAATGCCTGATATGAAGTTCAAGTTCATATCATCAAATCAAGCATGCATGATGTGGGGAGATGGTAGTGGAAAAGGTAACATAATTATATGGGTATATTACTTTGATATAGAGGTAAATTTCATTATATGGTACATCATTTACGTCCTTTACGTTCATGGAGCCCTCTCACCCCATGGAGGATCAGCTATTAACATCGATTACACCACAAAATACATCATCACTGAATATGATAATCAGATGATAGAGAATCCATAGGCTGACCATGAATCTATGCTTGGTGTCTGATCTTGGAAATAGTTGGGGCCCATGGATATCATTCATTATCCAATGGGTAACTTTTTTGTAGTGGGAAATGAAATTTCACTTGGGGAACCTACAACATCGGTTTTATTAATGGTTGACGCCTCCATCACCATTAACGAGCTGAGGATATCTTGAGAACATTCCAAGTTGGTTTGGTCTATTGTAGTGACTCATACAAAAAAATGTAATTAATTATAAGGATGAGTGGATATACATATCCTAGAATCAAGGATTAAAGTTCTGATTTATATTTCTATTATTCGTTTTATTATATTACTATTACTAATGGATGTCCCCATTTTGGAATCTCACATTCCTCTATTAGTGTCACTACAAGAATGAAACATGGTCTATTTAAGTGACTAAATTCTGTATTATATTTAAATTTTTTGTATCTCCACTAATGCAAACATGGAGAGTCATGATTATTACTATACCAATAGATAACAATAATAGTAGGTTAAATAGGATCCGATTACCATTACCAGTAAGGATGAGTTTCACATACAAAATCAATATCTTCAATACTATATCTCATTCCAAGGTAGTTGGGGGGAACAATTTTATGAGCATCAATTCCGTTATAAAGGTTTTCATTTAGGTCCATGTGAGGGGTGGTGTGGTTTGGGATGATTTCAACCAGAAAAAAATATAGGAATAGTATATAAAATTCTATTCTACAAATTCTTAATAATCTTACTATTCCATAATCTTATAACTAAGGTAATGATCTATTGCTGATAAAAATTCTTACCAACTTATTAATATATAAAAGATGTTTTCCCGTGATAAAGAAATGATTGATATTATTTTGATACCTCGCTGTAGAGGTATTATAGGGAATGAATGATCTTTAAACCTCTACAATGGATATTAAACAATAGGGTTCTTATAATGGAGAAGGAATCCAATATGTGGTTTCTCCTCTCAATCTTCATATTACAAAAGAAATGAAAATTTAATTTATTCTGAATTAGTAATATTTTGTATCAATGTATAATGCATTAAAAATTCTTATAATGAAATGTTGGAACACATAATCAATAAAAACATAAGAAGGTTGTAATTCATAATTATTTAAATTTTGAATTTAAATGATCACATCATTGGTGTCGCTCTCTAAATATTATAGGTATAGTTTTCCCTCTAAAAAACACTATATATGATCTTCATAGATGTTTTATTTAACATAATGAAAATTCAATATTTAATAAAAATAACTAAATAGAAATTTTTATGATAGAAGAATGCTCAATTTTATGAATATGTTTGGGACTATAACTAATAGCCGGATTATTATATAGGATATTGGTGGGACCCAGAAGATTTATTTTATTTTTAGCATTACCCATATTTATTCATAATTTTAAT
This sequence comes from Viscum album, assembly GCA_963277665.1. NCBI lineage: Eukaryota > Viridiplantae > Streptophyta > Magnoliopsida > Santalales > Viscaceae > Viscum > Viscum album. Next base: position 738,182,487 of record OY728143.1, on the reverse strand, counting down.
ACAATATAACTTAGCGTGTATTACATGGATATTTATTAGGAAGCTCATTATTGGTTTTCAACCTACCAAATTATGTTCAGTTTTAATTTTTATAGAACCATTTTTTCATGATCAATAAAAGTGTGTTTATAAATTATATAATTGGCCCTTTTTCATAGTTCTCTTTTTTAATTTCAATATAGTGAGTTATATTTTCCTTTATTTAGGATATGAATAGTTTTAAATGTCATGCCAATTCCTTCAAAATAGTTTAATGTTTTGATACTTGGAATGATTATTTTAATAGTTTATAGTTTTATAGATTTCACTAATGGTGCTCTTATTTAAGCTACATATATTTAACCAATTTATTTTTCATGAAAATAATTACGACACAGAGGTGTATAATATCAAGTATATTTAATCCAGTTGTATAATTTGAATATGGATACTATACATTATGAATGTGCTTTACTTTTATAGACAATGTTAGTTAAATATACACATAATAGAATAATCACTGATAGATAGGAATAGACATTTGGGTAATTATATAAGTATCATTGTAACTTAAAATAGGTATACACCAACATTTTTTAAAAAACCTTTACATTTTCTTAAAAAATCCCTCTCTTCTAGTCATATGTTGGATTAACTAGGGACATTGAAAAGATAGTAGTGTGATATAAAGACAATTAAGGGTTTAATCAAAGCATACAATATGTTAATGTAGCACGTGTGGGTAAAAAGACATAACATGATGTAATTAATTGATGAGAATCAGAATCAATAACATTAAAAAATGATATATGATGATAAAATCAAGGGAGGTATTAATGTGGATACAACAGAAGACATGACATCATAAGCATAGGTTTAGGTTAAACACTATGAAATTATAACACAATGTGACTAGGATATCCACTAATGCACTATACATGAAATATTATGAGTTAAATGAAATTGAAAATGAATTGGATAGTTTAATTATTCAGGACCCAACCATTACATTCATATCATGTAGATGCATTTTTTGATCAACATAAAGCATATAATATCAGACCACCTTTCATAAATTTTAATCCCACAATAATGTAATTTGAGTTACATATAAGGATTCATGAAATAAATTAACTATTGTATATATTTATGATTATCATTTAGTAGAAATGAGGATGGTTATTCATAACAAATTTTCTTCCGTGGAAGGTAATGTGATTATTTCAAGAGCATAACAGGAGTACATAATAATTAATGGTATGTTTATTGAGAGTGAAATGTGGTATTTTTTAATTGGTAGTCATAAGTGTTGTAAATCGATGTGTAAAACATATTCCAACGTTCATAAGTGGAAATAAAATGTAAAAACATAATGAACATACTTGAATAAAGAAGAAGAGGAAGAGAATACCGTACTTTATAAGTTTCTTCTAAATTATTGGGAAGAGCTTCTGAAGTTTATTTAAACACATTAAGAGGTATTCATATAGGGATATGGATAGGAAATTAATTCTAAATGTCTTTTTAGTGATAAAGAAAATGATTTTCGGTGGGTATTCATAATAAAATATAGGATAATTGTTTAATAATTTCTAATCATAGGTTTTGACTCTTTGATAAAATAATAATATCCAAAAAACATACAATTGATTTTTTTAAAAATTCAACAAATTAGAATTATTTTTCAATACTAAATATTTATAAGAGTTCAAATATTTAACAAATACATTATAGATATGGAATTGAATCTTGTTTGTAAATAATTTTTTTATTACCCAGAAATATAATAATGTGTTTTGAGGATTCATTAATATTATTATAAAATTAATTAAATTACATTAGAAGTGTATTAATTTTATAAAGAAGTAATTTGTTTTGTGGATTAATTTTTATTATATTAAAAAAAACATATTCATTTTTATGTTGTTATAATATAAGAAATATTTTTATATCATATTTTTTCCCAAATACAAAACATTATTCAAAATACAAAAAAACACAATATTGGATAATTTCAACATGAAAAAATGAAAAATTATATTTTTTCAATGAAAATAATTTTATAAATATTTTATATTAATCTTCAAATTAAAAAACTAATTTCCTGGAAATTAATATTTTTTGTGGCTCTAATAATGTTGTGGAACATATAAAAATAAAATATAATTAATTAAATTATAATATTATTTAATTTTTTTAAAAACTAATTAGTAATAATATTTCATGAAAACAACATTTAATAAAAAATTATTGAAATTTTTATAATATTTTTTTAATTTAAAATAAATATTTACCGAAAATTAAATTTTGTGTTCTTAAAAAATATTTAATTTTTATAAAACTCTTTAATATATATATATATATTATTAAATAAAATTATATAGATATTAATTAAATTTAAAAAATATATACAAAATTATACAATTATTTCAAAGATACTTTCGCCCTTATTATACCAGTGTACTCCTTATGTGTAAGGTGTGTAATGATGGTGCATTCTTGGTGTGGTATTGTAATAATTCTCTTGGTCATGATCTCGATAACCATGAAAATATAATATAATAATTTTTTATCATGTCTTAGTTATTTACCTTGTATCAATCTTGGTCAAGGAAAAATCGCAATAATTTTCTCTCCTCGTAGAAGTAGAAATAAATGGACATCATTAGGTACAATCATATTGGTCATGTTCACCACATTTATCTTCTTTGATAATTAGACCTTATCATAACCCCTAACACATACAAATATTAATTCTCTCTATAATATAACTATATTGTTAATTTTTATGATTCATATTTTTTTTATAATTAATGATAACCAAGTTTTTTTATAGTTTATACTAAAAATGAAAATAAAATTTGGGACATTTATTTTCTATAACAAAATTACTTATTTAATAATTAAATCATTTGGAAGGAAATTTAAATTATAATTATTTGGGTTATTACATTTTCCCCCTTTTTTAATATATCCATAAATATATAATTTCATACAATATAATAGTTGATAGTACACTAATTTCATATCCTCTTTTAGTTCAAGTGATCCATCTTCAAACATTTTATTCCACCACATTACATTGACTAAATCATATCTCTTCTACATACAAAATTGCCTTAATTATATAATATATTTACAGTTCGCCTCATAAGGTGATTTTTATCTGTATGAAAAACCTCATGGTTCATTATATATGAGGGATCCAGTATGTACTTCATCAACAGGGTTACATATAAAACAGTATGTACATGAGATCGGTTTAGTTGGTTTCCCAATAGATATTACAAATCTATGATTACATCATGGATATAAATGAGGCTCTTGAATCATTCACTATTCTTTCCTATTTTCTTAAACATCATTAGTTTATTCCACTTTAAAATATATAGTTACAATAATTCCTGGATCATGATTACTAATTATCTATGAAGTTTGTATGTTTATAACTACAAATAAGTTAGAATATATTTAATATAATAAGGAATGGTTTATACAATATCTTCCATATATTGGATATTATGGGATATAATTAGAATCATTACTTCAATGTCATACCAATAATTGGGATTTTGATAAAACATTCTATAGAGGACCTCATATAGTCCCATTTGTGATCTATTTTTTTAAAATAATTTATACATGAACTACTCAAGGAGAAGGTTCCAATCCAAAAATATGAGAAACTTAATTTATCATAATGTCAACATAACCTATAGACTTTTATTGGTTCATTATGACTAACTATCCATATGAAGAAGGGAAATAATAATGACACATTTCTCTATATGTATACATTAATATGGTATTCTTCAAAACCCTTAGATAATCTTTAGGTGTTGGCTTGATATAATGTATAGTGGAAATCAATGGTGTCTTACCTTTTATGTTATGTAAATATTGTTGTGTTGGAAAATAGAGAGTGATTATTTTATTGTATTTAATTTCACTATCATTCTAAGGTGATCGATTACAACCCAAAAGGTTTTATTACCTTTAGATGTACTAGGCAGTGCATTGATTAAATCCATTGTTATTTTTTTTCATTTCCACATTAATATGGTAAATTGGTTTATCATACCCTTGGTATTCATTCAGTCCTTCTTGAATTTTCATCATATCAGGAATTGATATATAAATTCAATAATATCTATGTTTAATTTATCACACCAAATGTTTTACATCATATAACCATAAAACATATGACATATTTGATGAATATAGAATGATGACAAATTCAAAACATCTATAAATACAACTTATTTTTTGTTTTAATGGGACACATATATAGTTTACATGTCTTATAAACCCATAATTATCCCATTTAAAAACCTATGTATTAAATACAATTCTCTATATCACTTAATATTCTTTCTATGTAATCATTATCCTCATAAAAATATATTGTTCAATACTTATTTGAGAAATATTGGATTGATTTCCTATTATGATTCAATATTATATTATTTTTTTCCATGAAGATTATATTCTATTTAATAATCATTATGGAAAGTGTTCCATGTTCACTTCTACTCAGAGCAACTATTACTTTGTTTTCCTTCCACGGATCATAATGAACTGAAAAATCATAAAGATTCATCACCTCTAACCACCATAATTGGATACTATTTAATTTTTTTCCTGATAACATACATTATTATTTTAATATCATTAAATATGTCACACTTTTAATATAAATTTATTTTCACCAATATTTAACATGAATATAGAAATAAGTAATTACATATCATGAGTTTGCAAGATATACTCATGAATTATTAATTATATAAATCCATAGTTTATCAATTTTCATTTTTTAAGAGTAAACAACCAAATATTAGATTAATTTATTGATGAATATAATAAATTGTTTCCCACTACTAGGTAATGTGAGGTGCATGTATAATTATTAGCCAATTAATCAACTCATCAATGTTCTCCTAAATCTCATCGAACCAAAAAAATATTACTCCATTTCCAGTTATCTTCATTAATGGGATTGAAAATAATGATTTTTTTATCAAAAATTGAGGACAATACTCAAATAATTATAGGGAAATATGAATATTTATCATTGATATCATTATAATCCATCATTTAATTGCCACATTTTTAATTGATATACATATATCCCAGGGATTGTGATAAAAATACCAAAGAATATTTCACTCTCTATATAGAACTCATATTTACTATACATCATATATAAATTTTTTTTTGAAATGTACTTAGTATTACATTTTTTTATCCTCATCCCCACTATATTTTGTAGATGATGTGAAAATATTCGATAAATACTATCATAAATTTGTTCAGGTATTCTCTAAATAATATATTAATTAATTACATGATGTTATCTAGAGAGTTAATGAGTTTAAATGGAATCAATGTGAACCTATATTTGTTGTAACTCAGGAAAAAGATTCATGGTAATATCTTCCTATATAACCATTACATAGTAATATCAGGACTGAATTTCCAGTTATATGAATTATTATGATCCAAATAGATGATATAACAACTCTTAAGTAGGAGGAAGTGAATAATTGGTCAATATTATGGTGTAGTTGAGCTAATGATAATAAATGTAGAGTGATATATAAACATCCTTCTTGAAAAAAGCACTAGAACACCCCCTAGTGAATGACTATTGCGGATAAAACCATATATAAATTTTTTTATATAGTTTCACATTCATCCTATCATGTTCAAATGTGGAAATTATATATGGAGTCATTGATATTTGATAATGCATTGGTGCTTATTTGATTGATAATTTTTCCTTTAAGCATGGATAAAGATGGGGAAATCATCCTAAAAACACTAGTGTATTCAGGTAAAATGTTAATTTCATGAAGGATGGTCTTTTTCCTTAATATCAACCATTGGATCCATATATAGTTTCTCACAAGGTAATGAAATTCTAGATTGATATAAGTATTTGAAAATATAATAAATATCATCATTTCCATTGTGTAGATTTATTAAAAAACTCGTGATCATAAGAGAAACTTCCTTCACTAGAGAATTTAAAATTATTCCAAATAATGAAATCCAATACATAACAATAATGACATATAATTCGACTATAGGGAATATAATAAGTATTTTAGGGAAATTAAGGCTAATTGAATTGATAGGGGAGATTTTTTAGATTTTCAATACAAGAATTGACCTATATATAATTATAACTAATAACTGTACATCAATATTTGGATTAAGATTTGAATAAATATAATAATGTTTCATGGATGAATTGTACTGAAATTAAAGAGTATGTTCATTATCCATCAACATATGACTATTATATTTTTCACCAATACATTTTTATGATCCCCATCAATATGTTGTGATGGAATATGATCTCTATTTCTCTATTGTACATTGATTTTATTGTCCATGGTAATTATCATAAAACCTTATCATAGTGCTATAATTTTAAGAGATTCCTAAATCATTACTATTAAAAAAATTTAAAGTAGGATAAGTGTTGATTTTATCATTCATTTCTTCAATCATGTTGTTTGGTTTCTCCACTTAGTATTTTCTAGACATCTTTCTTTCCTTCACAATCATATATAATTTCTTTCTCGCCTTTAAGTAGTTTATGCTATACATATACCCATTCCATTCACTAGTGGGGTGATATAAATTTCCATCCCCGTGAGATATATTCATCACTCAATCCTGAATACTGTCCATTCTTTGTTAATTATCCCTATACACATGATAACATCGAGAATATCCAATCCCTATTTTAAAATAATGTTTATATTAAAAAATCTCTTGAGATTAATGAATGTATCTAAATGAAAATGTCTGTTCCATATTAAGGATTATCTCATTAAATAATATGAAAAAAATATTTTGAAGGTCAATGAAATTTTTTTCATCATATCATTAAATTATTGTGATGTTTTGTAATTACCAGATATTTCAGAGAGGTATAGACCCCTTTTAATTTGGTTGAGATTTCATGTGTTTTCGTTTAGGATTAGTCCCTAGAGACTATACCCTTAGGATGGTCATTTGTTTTTGGATGGAAATGTGAATGGGGATATAAGCAGGTTATAGGCCAATGACACTCCATGAAATTGAATTAAGTGATGTGTAATGTCCATATATTCCCCTATCATGTCGTGTAAGGGGGTTTTTCATGGTGTAGTTCCAAGAATGTTACCCGATGTGTAATGAATTTATTTGTCATGTAAATGATCAAATGGTGATTTATATGGAGAACCAATTTTTTATTTTTTATCTCACCTCTCACCTCTCCTTTGTCTCCCATATAGAAGACTCACTTGTTGGAGATCCTTCAAATTCCAAAATTATGTCATTAAAATATATCCTATAAAAATGATCTGATATCTTCATCATCAATCATGTTTTACCTACAATGGTATGTTCTATAATCCCATTACTTTATTCAATCAGTTATCTTCCCATCTCTTTCTCTATTTTGGTGGGACTTAATTTTCTATATTGTTAGGGTGTTGGAATTAACTTACTTTTTATTCCAATCTACATTGAATTTGAAACCGATATAGGACGAGGAGTCATCCGCGATCATAAGTCAGGAAGTATAGTTTTACCCTTAAATAGTTATTTCATATCATACTCAATCTGTTGGTTTGAGTATCTTATTGTGATAAATGAATTTCAAACATGGGAGACATCTTGGGTGAAACCTATGTTATTTCTACAATGTTTTCCATCCCTTACATAGTCGTGGAAATGGTAAATTTTTCACTAGTCAAAACATGAATGTGTGCCTGATCTAATTTCCCATTGATCAAACAAGTCAGTCAACAATACAACTATAAAGGAGAAAGAATGTGTGAATTCTTCTAAGTATTAAATATAGTGTAATGATTAGAAACATTTCTATTTTAGGGTTGAATTTGTGCCTACACCTTCAATATTTGTGATTTCATAATTTTTCACCATCTTATAGGAATTTGGGTTGCATGTATAACTATAGTAACACCATGAAATTTTAAAGTATAGTTGCATCTTATGTAAATTTATTAGCTTGTGTTGCACGCATCACTGAGTTAAAACACACTGTGATCTATTAATAAGTTATTATCATATCCTAGCCATGAAAATTGAATAAGTGAATAATATTAACAATATTAGGAACTTTATATAATGAAAAATCATCCGAATGATTTTATAAGAATAAGATATTAATGAATCCAAATTTATGGGTAAAAATGTTATATTTTTATAATGGTAGTTTTTTTCCATTTGATGGTGCAATTGATTTAAATTTTTTAAAACTTTTATATATTTTTATTTAAATAAACGTCTAAATTTAAATTTTATATTCAAAATTTACACTGGTTATGTTTTTGGTATTTTTCTAATATGATTCATTTTTATTAATAATGATATAATATTTCATTTATTCAATGAAAAATGCTTACTTAAAAATAATTTATAGAGATAAATAAAATTGTTAATATATTTTATGTTATAATATGATTTCATTAATATTAGTCAATCCAGTTCAGCTCAATTGAGTCAATTTCACCTATACATTAGATATAGAATCATTTCAATATTTTGAATATTTTCACATTAATACAAAATTAAATCATTTTATCTTCGAGGATAATTGTAAATTAATTTCTTAAATTCATTGTTTTAAATTATAGAAATTGGATTACATATTTTGAATTAGTGGGTAAATTTTTTTTTCAATATGCTTCTTGCACTTTTGGTAATTTGGAATAGTGTCTTTAGTAATTTTTTATTAATACAATTGAAGGAAAATCGAGTAAATATGTGTATAAATAATATTATAAATTTTAGAAAATTACCCTACCACTTCTAAATATTTAATTTGATGGGTCTATATGTGAAAATATCCTCCTTGGGATGAGATTATAACCCTTGTGATCCACTTGGATAATAGTATTAAATGTAGTATAATTTATTTTTATGGTTGTAAAAGATGTCATAATCATATATCAAATAACTATATCATTTTCAATATAGTGTACTATAATAGATAAATTCCACAATAAATTGTCAATAAGAATATAATTTTTTGGTTCATCAAGATATATTGTTTTAAATTTATAAAAAATATATAATTTAAATAATGTGTTATACAAGGATGATACAATAATTTCTTAATTAATGGAAATATATAATATATAATGTTAAATATATTAAAATAAATTTAATTTTATATAGATAATGTCATCCAGGACTTTTCATGTTCACCTCTACATATCAGTGATTTATTAAATCTTTTGGTTCTAATATATCTTGGTTTAATCATATTCAAAAAAATGACAACTAATGAATTGTATCAAAATTGGAGATAACGATATTTCGAAATAAATAATATTTAATTAAATGATATAAAATTCTTAGAAATAGGAAAATCAGCCTAATAATTGGAATAAGTTTATATATTTTATAAATTATTCATTTTGGGTTCATTTTGAATATTAGTGTAACAATATTGTCCCTTAAACCAAAAAACACAAGTTGTCAAGGTAAGAATTAATGGAATTAATGAAGGGTTAAAGCCAAATGATAAGGGTAAAAATGTTACCTAAATTTTTATAAAAATAATTGTTTGAGATAATTTTGTCCCATAATCATTATATCATTGAAATAACTATCTTTGGATCTATTTTGAATGGAAATTAATTTATATTAATTTTATTTTTCTAGATTTTCCAAAATAGACCCTCCACTCAATTATAAAAAGGCACCGTATACCACACTCCATAAAAAAAATTATCCTTATACCATTACCTAAAAATGACCATTTCTCCACCTAATAAACTTATCCAATTTATTTAGGTAATCGTGTTCTATTAATACATACTTTATATCCCATGAGAAGATATCTAATGGAATTTAACCGAAGAAAGAGGTAATTGTTTTACCAACTCATTCAAGAACATTTATTTGTATACATAACCTTAATTTGTTGTTACCATGTTAAGGTAATTACTAAAATATGAAAAATATGGTAATATATTATTATAATTATGGTAATCCATATTCTATATTTTATCTATCCTAAAAATAAAAAAATAAACCTAGGTACGTATGTATGGATTACTTTCTCTACACTTTGGTGTAATTTTTTTCATCACCAATTAATTTTTATAGGTATAGTTATCGATATAATAGATATAAATAATAAATATGAAAATATATTGTTACCTTATAATAAATATATCATCCAACTCCTTACCCTTTCACAATTAAGGGAATGATAATATCACTCATTTGTACATATGGAATACCATCTCCACGATATGATGATATTCATTTTCAACGTTAACCATTCAATAATAATTTTTAAAAAATCTATAATAATTAGATATAATATCTATGAAAATTTAAAACATCAAATACATCCTTAATCACCTCTAGAATACGGCATTAGTAGTGCTAGAAAAGTACAGTTAATCGAGGTGAAGATAGAGGGTACATTTTATCATCACTTATAAAAGCCCTGATAAAATCCCCTTTTATCAACACTAAAAAAGGAACTGATAAAAGGGTTCATTTATCAATGCTAATTTTTTTTTGATAATGGGATCTTTTATCAGCACATTCTTTTAGGGTTGATAATATGTTATTAAAAAAACATATTTCATCATTTTGGGGAGGGGATTTTACAACACCCCACCTCAGAACACCCAAGCCTGCACGCCCCAGCCACACCCCATACCTTTAACAGTTCCCATACTCTCTATAGTTGTGCTACGAATTATTCCCCACCTACGCACCACCCCTGCCTCCACCGAGATTCGAACTCGGGACCCCTCACATGTGCACCTAACAGTTTTCTATTCCCCTATTTCCCTTTGCTCTCCATTTATCAATATATCTATCTATTATATATATATAGTTATATAAATAAATTAATACTTATATTAATTTATATATATATATATATATTATTTATTAATTTATATATTTATATACTTATATATTAATATATATATACATATACATATATATATATTAGCATTTATACATTTATATATTTATTGGTTTATTGGTAAATATTAATATCAATTTATATATTAAGATATTTATTTGTATAGTCATATATTAATATATATTTATAAGATCATCTTTAAATACATTTATAAAATATGTTGTGGGTTTGTGTGTATAGATAAATAAATATATATATATATATAACATGCATACTCGCGCGCGCACATGCAAAGAAATATATTGTATGTTTATTTGTAACTAAAATTATACATATTTTTATATATTTACAAATATTATATATTAATATGTATATACATAAGTTAAGAATATATAGATAATATATATCATTTTTTCAATACGCACACAAATATATACACAGAGACACGTTATATAGGTATATTAATATTAATATATTTTTATTTTAAATAAAATTAATAGTTTCTTATTTAGATAAGGATTATATATTGGGAAATATATTTTATATGTAAATATGTTTAATTAATTTTTTAAAAAATTAAAATATTATGTGTTAATATATATCAAATATGTATATATTGTTATATATTTGATTATAAATAATAGTACATTCTGAAAAATTATAAAATTTTCCAATAAAAATTTGAATATGAATTTAATAGATTGAAATAAATCCATTCTCCACTAAAAAAGGAAAAAAGACACCCTTATACAAGGCTAAAATTCAATTGAATGGCAAAAATTTGGAGTATCCCGACTAAAATGTATTTTTGGAGGCCTTCTGGGCCTCTATTGGCCTCAAAAAATGTTACATAAGGTTTCCTTGTGTAACGAGCATATATATCTCATTGCAGGGTTCGATTTAATATGTTGTAGAGCTCAAATGGATACCAGAACAAAAGTTATGGTCATTTTATTTTTGAGTTACATTTCCAACTTATTTTAGATATTTTATAAATAATATAGATTTTCTGTGTCTTAAAATTGATATTAAATGATTATTTGTTGCTGATAATTGAAAAATTATAAATTAATAATATTTTTTAACAAATTTAAAATAAATTTTCATTTAATTTTATATATATTAATTATAATAGTCTACTTATACCTGTCTAAAACATATATAAAAAATTATATATTATATTTATATCAATATAAATATAATTATATATCAATTTTTATATTTTTTATGAGTATTTTTTTTAAATATACACTTAATCAGCACTAGGAAAAATCATATACAAAGACCACCCTTAATCAGCACTACTAAAAAAAGCACTGATATTTGGGGCCCCATTACCAGCGCTATGAAAAAGCGCTGATAAAGGGGGTTCCCTTACCACTGATTTTTTTAACGCAGATATAGTGTAGTGTTGTGGAAACCTAGTTTTCTTGTAGTGTTTATATAAATCTTTACATGAATGAAATATATCTTATTTATAAAAAACATGACTTACATGTAATAAAATGCATAGGAAAATGAATCTGTTAACAAATGAAAGAAGGGTTGTAGAAGAATTTAATTAATAATATATATAATAATATCTTATATGATATCATAACAAATGGATACAAATCTGGTATAATTTAACAAAATTATTTAAACCATTATATCTGAGGCAAGAAAACATTGATCTAATTGAATGTGAAAGGGTAGGGTTATTTAAAATCTCACTTTTATTTGGGATTGTTTATTTTTAAGCCTCAATTGGAGAATATTTTTTTCCACGTCTAAGTTCATGAAAAATGTTTTCAAAACACATTTTCTCTGTTATTATAGGATTTTTAAAGTATTTTATTAACCCTATTTATATTCATTTTAAAATAATTTGAAATTAATTTTTTTTCTTTTTTCAAACAAGTTATTTTTGAACATTGTCAGCAAAAATACGGAAGTGATGTTTTAAACTTATATGGTAGGAGCAGATTTTATAACAGCCATAATCATTAAAATTATTGAAGATAAAATTTCATGTTTACAATTTTATTTTAAAATAAACTAGTTTCATTATGACTGCACAAATTTTTAAATAAATTATTTCAAAGTAAAAATGGTTCTTGTCAATAAATTTTTAATTACATTATTAGACTATTTTCATCTATTTCAACATCATTTATTGGATGTTATGCTTCATTGATGTTAATCTTTTATGATACCATCAAAGATATTTTATTTAAGGGTATATGATCAGCTAAACAATGGATGTGATATTTTTATACCATTCATCAATTATGCATACTGTATTTAGATTTTATAAGTAATTTTTTCAATACAAAGATTTATGTTTTATATGTTTTCAAATTAGGAATTAACTGGACATTGTAAGTGTTACACCCCGACCCGAATCAACTCTAAGACAGTGGTCAGATTGGTTGGTTACATAACCTTAAGCACATCTCCCTAAATTCCAAAGGCTGATGACAAGCAGCGAGCCCTCTTTTGTGTCTGTGGGCGAGACTATGCCCTCAAAGGTAAAAAATAATATCACAGTGGAAGTAAACAGAAAAAAAAAATCAATAGCAGAAGCATGTGAATAAATAAACTACAGTAGAAGAAATATAAGTAATCCAACTAAAAGATAACAATGAAGTGCAGAATCTCACAAAATAATTTCATTCCATGATATGAGTCTAAATTGAAAGTACGGAAAACCGAACTCAACCACACAGTCAACTAATGAGAAAACACCCAAGAAGCAACTACATCCTGAGTAAGCCCAGTCCTCTAAACCAATATCCATCCTAAGCTGTAATGAACAGTCAAGCATCAGAATCATCACACATCCATATGTCAATATCTTCGAACATGTAATATACTCGGGTGTCAATGATGCCCGAGAATGGTGTGAGATAAAAATCCCTGAAGTCTAGCACCCATGGTGTCTAAACCATTCCATTTCGTGTAGAAATAAAAATGTAGTGTCCAAATTACTTAATATCATTAGATAATTATTTTTAATTAAATGAAATAAATAAGTCAGCTCGGGTCCCAGTCGACACTCGTCCCCGGTCACCTGCTTCATCATAAGCTGGTAGTCTAAAAGGGGTACCTATCAGTTGAATGCAAGAACACAAATATTTATAAGACCAGAAATCATGGTAAAGAATGGAAGTTGTATATATCCCAAGCTTGTGATTTGACATGGGGTCTAATTCAAGTGTTAACTAGGTGTACATCCACATAACAGAAGGACATCTCAATTATAAAAAAAACTCAATGGAAATAATATAAAAATTATGTGCATCATTATTAAAGTTCATGTTGAGGGTTGGAGTCTGAGCCCATCCTGAAGGTATCGCTATGGAACATCCGTCAATTTATCCAATACCACTGAGCCCGTCCAAGGCAATCTTTCAAAAGGCCAAGTATTTTCTGAGGCATGGATTTACCCAGAGTCTGCCCTGATCTCCCAAAAAGAGGTCGAGTGTCATATGCGGCTAGCATAGCCACATTGAAAATGGTTCCATCCCAATGGGACATTTAGGAACCGGTATCACTAAAACATATTAGAAAGACTAGGAACGTCTCAGTCTGATAAAGACAATGACACCGCCCCCCAGTACATCGAGGTAACCCATTAGGAATGGAGGATCTATGCATGGCCCTTAATATTGAAAGTACCACCTTTCCCCCCCTTAATTTAATTCAATTTTTCACAGTAGCAGAAATGACATAATCAGCATATAAGTCCCAACGTAAAAACTAACCAGATACACCCATTCATCATAGGGAATAAATTAAATTGTAAAACATAACAATTTGCAAGGCAGTATACATATCATATCATCCTCAGTGGGTAATTCACATTTAAATAATAAACAGTTTAGCAAAACAAGTTCCAATGATCCAACAATTCATGTTCTTGATCAAAGAAACTATTTATTTTGTTTAATTACAAAAAAAGGATTTGAAAAACATGCTATTAATCAAAGAATAATCCTAGATAATAGAATGTTGCACCGACTACGTCGACATTCCCAAAGGGATTTCCGACAATGTTTCAACAATTCAAAAAACTATTTATTTAATATTAAAACAATAAAAAGTGGGTGTGCAATACCTGCAGTTAATTAAATTATTAACCCGGCTAACGAAAAATACACTAAATATGTTTCCACGTGCAAAGGGGAGTTCTATATTGTTGCAATAAATCAAAAAATTAATCTAAGATGATTAAGGTTGCAACAATTAGTCAAAATAATTAAGGTAATTAAATTATGTAAAAATGCACAAAGCTGGTGGGCACCGACTAACGACACAGTGATGCATTTTCATAAACCACAATGAAGCTGAGGGAAAACGAGTTTTAACCATACTTTGAAGTCGTATAGGACTCTAATATCTATGGAATGCTTTGATTTGACCTTGAACAGATGAAAACGAAGGATTTTAGAAAAACCAAAAAATAGGGTAATCATCTTCCATGTTGAACTATGCACAGATTACTCACCAAAAATGCACGATTCCATTGTGAAACATTAACCTCTCCCTAAGTTTTACTGCACACCTTACAGCGAAAGAATCAAATATCAGATGGAGGAGTAGCGACCTTCTGAAGGGGATGCTGGTTGGTGCACCACCTAGGGGATAGGAGGGGTGCAATGTGAGTGAAAGGAGAGGGATAGAGGAGAGGAGAATAATGTAATAAATGAAAGAAAATTAAAAGAAAAAAATAGAGAAAAATTAATGTTAACAAAAAAAGTAAATGAATCAAAAAAATAAAATAAAATAAAGGGATAGAAGGGAAATAAAAGATAAAAAAATTAAAAATGGAAATCCCCCATTTTAATTATTTTTATTTTTCCCATATCCCCCTTTCTACTTTATTTCAAAATCAATTTCCATCCATTTTTAATTTCTTTTAAATCTTCTATAAATATATTATTATTCTTTTTCAATCATTAATTAATTATTTAAACCCGAACATCTCGCTAAGGTGTGAAATTTCAATTTTCATTAGAAAGTTGCAGTTAATTAAATTAATTAAAAAGATGCACGAGACCCGCAGCGAGGTGTGCATGCACGTTCCCTAGGTCGCTTTATTCATTAGACTAGAATAAAATTAAAATCTTAAGTACCTGATTAAGACAGGGATGTCACAACCTCCCATCATTAAGGAAACTCATCCCTAAGATTACCTTCTGAGGATAGTGGAATGTCTCCAGAGAAAAGATCTGGCAACTAATCTCATACATCTACCTCTTGCTCCCAGGTCATGTCCTCAATGTGTCCAAGAAGACACAACACCAGGACTAGAGGGACTAACTTTCCTCAGTGTACCACCATGTTATGGTCTATGATACGGATCAGATGCTCCCCAAAAGATGATTCAACGTCGTGTTCATTGTCAACAGGGTCAAAAGAATGAGATGGGTCTGGATGATATTTTCGGAGCTGAGATATATGGAAAATGTCATTCATGTCACAGTATCTCTGATGTAGTTTTAACTGATAGGCTACCATCCCCACATTATCCAATATTTCGAACGGCCTGATATATCTTGGTGATAACTTCCCCAACTTCATGATCCTCTAGGACTCAAATGTATTCATATGCTTTTGAATCAACCGAACTTGATTAGATGTCTCCTGAATGAGATGAGGACCCAAAATATCCCCCTCACCTACTTTGAGCTTGAATAAAGGAAAACGGCACGGTCTACCACATAGAGCCTCGTACGAAGCCATTTTAATCATCACTTAAAAGCTATAATTATAGGGAAACTATACATGTGGTAAAAGATTCTCCCAAAAACCTCCAAAATCAGGGACACTGTCCTGTAACGTATCATCTGACAATTACATAGTTCTCTCATACTACCCATTGGTCTAAGGGTGATATTCAGTACTCTAAAGTACATATGATCCCAGTGCCGTTTGCAACCCTTTCCAGAACCGTGAAGTGAAGCTGACATCCCTGTCTGAGACAATAGAATGAGGTAAATCAGGATGTCGCACAGTCTCCTAGATATTCAATATTCCCAACTCATCAATCATTATGGACTCTTAGATGGT
The DNA here is from genome assembly GCA_963277665.1 of Viscum album. Lineage (NCBI taxonomy): Eukaryota > Viridiplantae > Streptophyta > Magnoliopsida > Santalales > Viscaceae > Viscum > Viscum album. The sequence goes on along the minus strand of OY728143.1, from coordinate 738,165,533 downwards.
AAAGAAGTGCACAACCTTGGTCAACTTATCGACAACCACCCGTACTGCATTGGGACCTCATCGTGATCTTTTAAAGCCTGAAATGAAATTCCTGGTGATGCAATTCCATTAACATTCAGGAATGGATATAGGCTATAGTAGTCCAGTAGGATGCTGGTGCTCTGCCTTCACCTGTTGGTAGGTCGACCACAGAGTGATGAATCCTGCCATCTGCTTTTTCATAACATGCCACCAATACTGTCAACACATGTATCTATACATCATGGTCAGGCCAGGGTGAACATCCCAAATGGAGGTGTGATATTCCATCATCATCACTTTCTGTATACCTAAAGGAACCCATACACAAGCACTGTAAATGAGAGTTTCAATATAATCAATAACCCAACCAGGAGTTGGGTTCCCTCCTATAACACTTTACCTCAAAACAGGCCCCTCAGGATCAGTCAACTGTTGCCTGTGGACTTTATCTAGAAGAGTGGATATCACCGTAAGAGTTTGTAGAACTGGTTGTCCACTATTCTCTTGATCCTCCAGAAGCATCTTTGAAAACAAGGCCATCATCTTCCACTCAATGCTGGATACCTGCACAGCCTATCTTTGTGTCTTGTGGCATAAAATGTCAGCCACAACATTACATCTACCAAGGTTATATGGAAGTTCAAAATCGAATGACTACATGTATTAGACCCACCTGTGTTTACCTTATGTTCAAGTATTGTTGCTTGTATATATATTTCAAGATTTTATGACCTATGTAAACAACTAATCTGTCACCCAACAAATTTTTTCTCCAACAGCGTAGATCATTAACTACAATTGCCAACTCAAGGTCGTGGGTAGGATAGTCCCGCTTATGAGGTCTCAGCTGGTAGGATCCATATGCCACAACTCGATCACCCTACATCAAAACTCCACCCATTCCTATTCTTGAAGCATCAAAATAGACTGTATAACTATTACCAGGATCAGGTAGAATCAGGATTGGGGCTGAGGTTAGTCTTCCTTTCAATTCTTGAATAGACATTTCACAAGCTTTTGACCAGATGAACTGTACACCTATCTTATTCAAGGCTGTAATAGGTGCTTCTAAGAAAGAGAAATTCTTGATGAAACACATGTAATATCCAAAAAAGCCCCAAGAAACAATGGATGTTGAAGACACTTTTGGGATGATCCCATAAAACCATGAATCTCACCTTTTCCGGGTCAACTTGTACCCATACTTTATATATAATATGACCCAAGAAGTGTACCTTATCAATCCCAAAGTTGAATTTTCTATGTTTAGCATATAGATAGTGTTCTCTCAGAGTACTCAGAAATATCTCAAGATGGGTTGCATGGTCATGTCTGGAACGCGAATACACTAAGATATCATCCATGAAGACTACCACAAAATAATCAAGATACAGATGAAAAACCCTGGTTCATCAGAGCTATGAAGACGGGAGGTGCATTTATGAGGACGAATGGCATAACCAGATACTCTTACAAGAAATACCTGATTCAGAATGTCATACGTGGTATGTCATATGGCCGCACATGCACTTGGTGATTTCCCGACCTCATTTAAATCATGGAAAAATAGTTTCTCCCCGAAGTTGGTCAAAGAGGACATCTATACGAGGCAATGGATATTGATTATTTAATGTGATTTGGTTGATTCGACTATAATCCACAAACAACCGTAGGGTACTATCTGCCTTCTTGGAAAAATGTAATGTTGAACCCCACAACGTTGTGCTAGGTTTGATGAAACCCATAGCCTAATGGTCTTCAAGCTACTTTTTGAGTTCATGTTTCTCTATTGGTGCCATCCTATAGAGAGAAATAGACACTGCTTCAACAACTGGAACAAGCTTGATAGTGAACTCAACGTCACTCATAAGAGGTAATCTAGAGAAATCGTCATGGAAGACGTCCCTGAAAAGGACCACCACTGGAGGGAATTCAACTAGGTGTGTTCCCTGATCACTTGTGAAGTGAATTTCCAACTAAGCTGTCTCTCTTCCCAACCCTGCATATTTATTCTTAGCTCGGTCAACCTGCATATCCTATTCTCTTTTGTGAAGATATGTGCCTCCCTCAGGGGATGTAAAGGACACCATACGATGATAGCAATCTACTTGAGTGTAATAAGGAGAAAGCTACTTCATACCGAGGATGATGTCGATGCCAGACATATCAAGGATATAGAAATTCCAATAAAAATAGTACCCAGCCTATTTCGAGGGGATACTTTTTTAACTGGTGTATGCCCTCTGTTCTGACCCCAAGTGGTGTGTTGAGAGACATGACACCGCAAAGGTACTCAATTGGAAATCCTTGACTCTAAAAAACTACAGCATATATAATGGAGTCTGATGCGATGGTATCAAAAAGGGTCGAAACTAAAGCGGAAGCTACTAGAATAGTACCTCTAACTATAGATGGTCATGTACTCTACTACTCTGGTGCTGATTGCACTACATACATGAGACCTGATCCATGACCTTGATGCATTTCCTGGTTGGCCTGAGCAGGTCCTCTCTTCTGACACTGATAATCTGGAACTTGATTTCCTTGACTATGACCTCCACCATTACCTTGTCTTGGTCAAATGGTGGAAAAATGGACTTCCAACCTACTATGGAGTCATAGATCCCATACCTAAAAGAGGTGTAGGTGTAGATCCTCTACCACTAGATGCTGAAGAGAAGGAATGATAGAAACGATGCAGGTTACCCATCCTGCTGCAATCTCGGCACTCATTCAGGTCTCTCGTGCACTATGGATTCTTGTGACCATCCATACCACAGTGATAACTTGTGACAAAGTAATAAAGACGTGTTGTTTGTCTAGGATTTCCCCCATAATCTCTTTCAAAATGGAACTTCCTACTGATAGAAGAACCATCACCTCGTCTCAGAACTAGACCGCCCCAGATCAGAAGTTTAGATTCCCTGAAATTTTGCTCTGAGATTAGAGTGTGGTTCACGATCTCCATAATAGAGGTCAAACAGAAGATGTTCACTTGTGAGCGGATAGTATACTCAAGTCTGTCCTCAAAAGGCATTGATGTATTCTGCGTGTCGCCAGTCAGAGTTGGGGAAAAACATTGATGTTCTCTGAAACAAGTAGAATTATCTAACACAGTCATAGAGCCCTAAAAAATATATAGGGACTCATGTTCATGATCATCTCTCAGAGTCTGCGGGAATAAGTGATTATAGAAGGCTTCTTTCAAATCAGCACAAGCCATGCCACTGGTCTGCTCAGCCTGAGAATCAACATCCCACCAGTGCTTGGCGGAGTCATGGAGCATGTAGACTACAAGCTTGAACCTTCACTCTGGAAACATCACAATGTGGCCAATGATAGAACTTATATCTTTTATCTATGACTTTGCAGCATGACGCCCACCACTCTGTGAGAAGGTGGGAGGGTTTTGCTACAGAAAGTCCCACGTAAGGTCCGTCATAGACTGGGAATGTCTTCAGATATTCTAAACTGACTGCATAAACCTAAGGAGACAATCCATGAACTAAGTGTCAAGGTCCCTCAAGAAGTTTTATAGGAGGTAGTGCCACGTGAGGCTCTACGAGAGGCACCACTGGTGGTTCAGGACCCACCAGCTCAAGAATGCGCTCATTTCTACTCTCATGAGGCAAAGCATGAAGACATCATAGTAGCATTTGTCTAGAACAGCCAAACATACACCTTTAGACAAGGAGTAAAGAAGTTGTGAAAAAAAATTATGGCGTAAAAGAGGTTAGGTACATAGCGTGCCTCTGAGCACTAATCAAAAGACAACCTTCCTCAAGGTCTAAGTTTCGATATGGAAGAGAAAACTCAAAAGGATTAATCAACAAGTTCTACTATCTATTCCTATGTTATGTCAAGAAAACATATAATATACTATCACAACTATATATTCAATGTAACACCCCATTCTTCCACGATACGTTTCCCTTTAAATAATGCAATGGCGTGCATTGTACGCAACTTCGAGATTCTAACACACCACAACCAATCGAACTAGCCATTATGAATAGTAATAGTTACTTTTTGAAATTTTATAAATTCTATTTCTCAAAATGGACTTCATTTTTGGATTCGGAATATCGAATTTATCCTAGAGTGAAATTTTGGAACTTTTCGGATAACAGTTATATTTTGATGAATAATGAAAATTACTAAATTTTAATTAAAAATAATTTTTTTAATCAAAATAATTTATAGTGATAAACTATATTATTGAGTGGTTTTGATGTATAATTAGAATATATTTTTACCATTTTATCCAATGGTGTTCATTAGAATTAATTTCTCTTTGAAATTGGACCTAAACATTTGTCAATCTTTTGATATATATTGTTTCTTAAAAACACGCTATTTGTTGTGAAAACGGGAATTAATTATAAAACTAATTAATGCAACTTATATGTTTGGAATTTTGTAAAATAGACATCATTTTTGAATTCAGAATATCAATTATAGCTTAGGGTGAAATTTTGTCAATGTCCTGAAAAACTTCAATTTTTAATGAATAGTGAAACTACTAAGTGGTAGTTAAAAAAGTGAATTTTTTCATAAAACTTAATTTTACCACTTATGTGAATGGAATCTCGAAAATCCTAGAGACACGGTTAATATCAAGAAGTAAAATGTGGTTCAATGAGATTAAAATAATTTTTGGTGAATAGTAACTGTTTACTTTTATTTACCATGTTAAAAAGTAAATAGGGTAATTAAGGTTAAAAATTATATTAATATTACCCTAACACATGTCCTAATTCTATTGGACAAGTTTATCTAGACCAAAAACAACCTTAGGAATAAAATATTATCATTTAGTTCCACTTGGATTAGATTAGGACATTTATTATTATTTAATTCAAAGAAGAGTTAAAAGAGTTAAAATCAAAGTTTATTTACTAAAAAATTTTAATATAGGGTTATACATAAGATATATTCGATTTTAAATATTAATTAGAAAGATAAAAATATTTCCTACATAATGATATTTTATTTATAATTTTTAGACATTAAATAATTTAATATATTTATGACACAATGATGATGTAGTAATTACCATAATAGTGAAAAATTAGAATAATTGATATTATAAATACCCAAATAAATATAATTTGAGACTTTTTATTAATTATACCAATTTTCTAGGTTAATATGACATGTTATTGTTGATTTAATTAACTTTTGTCGAAGTAATCATTCTGTTATGAGTTTCAAAAAAATCAACTATTGAATAGTGTCAAAATTGACATAAAAGAGTTTTTAAAAAAATATATAATATTATTAATTGTTATTAAATTCATAAAAATCTATGGTTCGTCAAAGAGACTTATATCATGATAGGTGTATCATTAATGGACCACATGGGGGTCTCTTGGATGTATAAAGTAAGTTTATTAACTATATAATATAAAAATACAAAGTGACATGGTAAATGTCAAACTAATTAACTAAGCGTTAAAACTAAAAGATATGGTTAATATAGTAAAACAAACCTATCTAAATTCTATTGGATGCATGTTTTTAGACCTATCCCCACATTAACATTTGAATTATCAACTTTTGAACCATTAGAAACCGAATATGAATCTATTATAAATTAATATTTTTAGCTTTTCCAAAGGTGCCCCTCACCCCTCTTATAAAAGGGCAATCCTCCTTCTCATTTCTTCACACCTTCAAAGCCTTTTGGTTCGGCCAAACCCTGACCAAATACTCTATAAACTTCCCTCAATACAACCTAGAGGCATTATTTTGATCCTAAAGCCAACCTAAGGAGCCCTTTTGATCAAATCAAAAAGAAGAACCCGAAGAAGAGATAATGTTTTCACCACCCCTTTTCAAGTTCCTTTTTTCTTCCACATCGTAATTCTTTGTTATTACCATACTAAAATAATAAGTCCAGTATCATATATATACTTTGATGTTATTATAAAAATTGTACAACCATATTCAGTATTCTATCCACCCATTGAATAACATGTCACCATACGTGCGTACGTACGGCTTACCGTCTCCACGCCGTGGTGTAATTGTTATTCTATATTTTATTATTTTGGGTGGTTATAATAATGATGTATTACTCAATTAAATAATAAATATAACATGATAATTATTATTTATATATGATATACCATCCAATTATATATTATTTTAATATCAAAAGAATGATATTGTCGCTTGTGCGTACGTACAGACTACCGTCTCCACGAACGCGATTAGATTCATTCTCCATCATATCCATTCAAGTATAATTATCATTTTATGATTTAAAAATAATGTTTAATAACATTATATCATTCTGGATATGAATAATATACATCCAATTAATAACGAATATGGATCACATAACAAAGAATATAAAGTAAAATGAACCCGTAAACACCCGAAATGACGATAATTCAAATATATTATTAACAAATCAATGTTAAAAGATAATATATCATATCATATTAATGTAATTTGTTCTTGTATAATTAAATAACAATTATTTCACCATTATACAGGAGGTTAACCTACCGTCGACCAAGGAAAAAGTACAAAGTAAGGGGTTTCTTACCTCACTTTAAATTTCGTGAGATTTCCATTATTCACCACTTATGTATTGCATGTGGTGTGCGTACTGCCCATGATTGTATTCATTGTGTAATATACTATAATTTATGTATATTTACATCATCATTGTATTATCCTTCTTTCATGGGTGTATGTTTCGTAAGTTACCAAATTGATAAGGGAATTTGATATTTCAATTTCCACTCATTCGGCTTTACGCATACTTCATTGATTATTTTACTCTAATATTATGTGTGGAATTACTATTCATTTTCTTATGTCATATTTTTCACTCCCCTATCTGTGGATATAATTTTGATACACATAATCAATCCATTGATAAATTCTCAACTGATCGGTATGAACTTGATAAGGGTAATTTTAACTCAATCTCAATTTGTTGAGTTAAATATCCAATTCATTGGTGTTGTTTTTACAGGAATACGTGTGAATGTCATCTGATTGATTTACACTGAATATCCAATCATATTTAGTGTATTTATATTTGTCACACATAATTATGCCATTGATTTATCCTTAACCTAAGGATACGACCATTATGAGAGATTTCATCTCAATTTACATTCCATTGAGACTTCTTTGTTGATATACCCCATATCACTTTTATGTGTGTATATAATGTACTTTGACATAGTATATCATGAATCCCTTTATTCTCATGATATTAAAATGTTTTGATTACCTCAATTATTTGTATTCAAGTGTCTCTCTTTTGGTTAGAATCTCTAACTAAAATACCATTTTTAAATGTTTTAATGACTTATTCATCTAAATCTTGATCATTAATGTCCATGTTTTAAAAATGGTTTTAAGGATTTATTTATATGGAAGTTAAAGTTTTAAAATTAAAACTCATCTTAAAAAGTTTCTAAGTGGTATGGGACACTTTGATTCAAAAATCTATTTTTTAATGGCTTCTTGACAAATAGTGTGACTTTTAAAATGATTTCAAGAAAAGGGGGATATTTCTCTCAAATAGTTTTGATGATTATTTTCATCTATGTAAACATCCTTCATTATTCTTGATTGAGGTTAATATGATGCAATACAATCTTACATATTGTATCAAATGAGTTATGTTTGACTGTGGATGTGCTATTTTTATACCATTCATGGTTTGTAGTTAAAGTATTGACATTTCATATGATAGTTTTAATACGAATGTTTATGTTATGTTTAAACCTGTTCATATGAGGAATGCATTGGACTTAATAAGTGACAGGTGGAGCCCACTATATCTCGTTGATGCATCGGTAGGTCTCATGAGACAAACTAGTGTCTTGGCACAAGGCTTTGGAAAAATCTTATTTGTAGTCTTGGCACGAGGCCATGGCTATGTGGTTATGATAGTCTGGCATTATGCATTCCATCATTATGAAAGTGGTTATTAATATTTCATGTGATCATTCGACTAGTAGAATAACCATGTGAGTAAGTAAATGGCATTATTTTATTTTATCTTTTCCATTTTATGCTGAAGTTCAAGTTTAAAAGGCTTTTGTTTTAGTTATAAACTACCTTAAGTGATTATGCTTATCTATGAAAGCTTCTGCTATAATGTTATCCTTACTGAGCATCTGAGCTCCCCCCTTCCAATGTTTTATTTTTCCTAGGATTATGAAGAAGTAATTTATGAATGACCTGCTGGGATAGTATGAGGGGATATGAAGACAAGATATTGTTGTAGTTTTTTTACCTTATGATGTAATGTAAGACTTATGAATATATCTAGTGTTTCCAAGACTACTAAACTAATCGGTATTTCGAGACATGATCTTTTGTGATCATGCCAATGTTATGTAATAATGCATCGACTCTGGGTATCTAGGGTCGGGGCGTTACAGCTGGTATCAGAGGAATTTTAGTACAAACCTTGGATGCTAGATTTAGATAAACTCTGATTAGAGCACGTAGACCTAAGATGAACTTTGAGGATTAGTATAGAATAACATCCTAAAATTTTGGTATTGTAGAGATTTTGTGAGTTTTCCGAGCAATACATCCCTATCTGGATACGAGCAGGTAGAGGCAGCTCTGGAATAGATGTACCTAGGGGTAAAACCCGAAAACACCGCTTTGAGCTAGACTTGAATGGGAACTGGTGCACGACAATGGGCCTTGCTACACTATTGGTTACGACACTCCCGGGGGATATTCTTAGGATAATTTACAATTTCATTACAAACCAATTTAAATTAATATATATATATGATGAGAGTGAATGACCTTGGTTAATCCTAATGTGTTTCAAATTGAGAATATGGTGACATGTTAATATCTAAATGATTTTATGAGAACTGTTACTCACACAATGCTTTCTGGTTTTAGTCAATGGCTAGATTCCAAGGAAGTCATAGTGACTTTGAGAATGATGTACAGGGTGGGAATAGTGGTGGAAATGAGAAAAAAATGGAATGTTGATAGTCGTAAAAGATGTCATCTTTATGCCAAATCAGTTTTCCAAAAATATGATCAACAACATATATTAACCAACTCCCGGACTCAACAAGGAAGATAAAGGTGATGAATGATAAGAGCTCCAATAATAGATACCATGGAGAAAAGAACCCTCAATTTCCATCATGCAAGAAACGTGGTAGGAGACACCCGGGAAAGTGTCTCAATAGGACCATGAAATGCTTTTCGTGTGGGAAGGAAGGACATAAAGTGAAGAATTGCCGAAGAAAAATGAAGAGTACTATGGAAGAAGATAAAAATGGTCCCAAGAGTCCATTTACAGTCATTTGTCGTAAATGTAGGGGACCTGGCCATTACCCGAGTGAATGCCCTATTCTATAACATATTTTCATTGTCAAAGAAGAAGCCATGTGGAAATAAATGGTTGGAGAAATGTTTAAAAAGTATTAGTGCTCCTTGTTGATGGGTTTACTTTGGAATAATTTTCACTTGTATTTGTAACCCCGTAGTTTGCCATGTGAGAATGATATTTAATGAATAATTATCTCTTCTCTTGTGGATATAGGTATAAATAGCCATTTGGTTTTATATGATCATTTGGTTTTGGGAGAATTATAAGTTATTATAATTTGGGATGAAAATGCAAAGTTTGATATAACATTTGTGGTTAAATTATGTTATGGTATTTTGAGGAGTTTATCTCATTTTGGTAATATTATAAAATATAGTTTTTGAAAAAGGACAACATGCAGACCGTGTGACAACCCGTCGCGTCGGACAAAGCTATGGGAATCGAACCCACAACCAAAGTGAGATTGGGATTTATCACCTACCACTGGACTACGTGAAGTCCCTGGTTAGTGTGACTAATATTTTTAGATAAATTATTTTATTGATCAATAATAATTTGATTTGGGATCTTATGTCTTATCAAATGAATACCCTTAGTATAGGAAAATGATTTGGTGATTAAGTGATAAATGTTATTTTGGAAGTTGTTTGATTTGTTGAGAACACTATATGCCAAAGGAAAATAGAGTAGTATGGGATTTTATTTGAGGAGTAATGGTGGATTTTTATCTATGTTTTTATTGTGGATTTATAATGATTTGGGTTATTTATGGAAATGATTAGGTTAATTACTTTTATGTATGTGACTTTAAGAGTAATTAATGTCATTTGGAGATACAATTTAACATGGAAGACTACATTCTTAATATGTTTTTGTTTTCAATATTAGTTTTGATTATATTAAAGGATTTAAAGGAAAATTGATTATTGAATGGTATTTTTTTAACTTTGGGGTATTGTTGGTTTAATTTTGGAAATTAGGAATAGTGTCTTTTTCTCTCAAGGAATATCCATTTGGGGGATCATTAGATCTTGCACTAACCATTTTGTTTTTGATTAATCACTAAAGACAATTTAAATATATATTTCATCTTGCATGGATCATGTGATTCTATAAGAGTTTATTCTAGCTCTTCTAGTGTGACCAAGTCTTCTTGAATACTCATCATTAAAAAAATGAGTTAGTGGTGGAAATTTATTAATGAATGAAACACTACTTAAAATTTAAGTATATATCTTCATATTCTTAGTCAATATCATAAATGAATTCCTCATCCTTATGTAATTTAACATAAAAAAAATGTTGTCCGTTTACTTTCCTGCTAGGAGACTAATGACCGTTTGTCCCAATACAAGTTTGTAGTTTTCTTATTGTTAACTTTCTCCTGATAATGATTTTTTCCCTCTCCATTAAAACTTGACACTTAGTTTATCGTCCATATCCATGTTTTTCTACATGGAATCTGAGTATGGGTTATCTTTGGTGACCTTTATACCTCTCTTTCTTTCTTTTAAAGTGATATTTTTATTGACTCTTTTTCCGATGTGGGACTTTCCATTAAATTATCAAGCTCAATTTTTTAAAAAAAAATTGCGAGGACGCAATTTATTGAAGGAGGGGAGAATGTAACACCCCAAGATTCCACGATATGTTTCCCTTTGAATAATGCAATGGCGTGCATTGTACACAACTTCGAGATTCTAACACACCACAACCAATCGAACTAGCTGTTATGAATAGTAATAGCTACTTTATGAAATTTTATAAATTCTATATCTCAAAATGGACTTCATTTTTGGATTCGGAATACCGAATTTATCCTAGGGTGAAATTTTGGAACTTTTTGGATAACACTAATATTTTAATGAATATTGAAAATTAATAAATTTTAATTAAAAACAACTGTTTTAATCAAAACAATTTATAGTTATAAACTATATTATTGAGTTGTTTTAAAGTATAATTATAATATATTATTACCATTTTATCCAATGGTGTTCATTAGAATTAATTTCACTTTGAAATTGGACATAAACAATTGTCAATCTTTTGATATATATTGTTTCTTAAAAACACGCTATTTGTTGTGACAGCAGGAATTAATTACAAAAATAATTAATGCAACTTATATGTTTGGAATTTTGTAAAATAGACATCATTTTTGAATTAGGAATATAAATTATAGCTTACGGTGAAATTTTGGCATTGTTCTGAAAAACTTCAATTTTGATGAATAGTGAAACTACTAAGTGGTAGTTAAAAAACTGAATTTTTTCATAGAACTTAATTTTACCGCTTCTGTGAATGGAATTTAGAAAATCCGAGAGACACGGTTAATATCAAGAAGTAAAATGTGGTTTAATGAGATGAAAATAATTTTTGGTGAATAGTAACTGTTTACTTTTATTTACCACGGTTAAAAGTAAATGGGGTAATTAAGGGTAAAAATGATATTAATATTACCCTAAAACATGTCCTAATTCTATTGGACAAGTGTATCTCGACCAAAAAACAACCTTAGAAATAAAATATTATCATTTAGTTCCACTTGGATTAGATTAGGACATTTATTATTATTTAATTCAAAGAAGAGTTAAAAGAGTTAAAATCAATGTTTATTTACTAAAAAATTTTAATATGGGGTTATACATAAGATAAATTATATTTTAAATATTAATTAGAAAGCTAAAAATATTTCCTACATAATTAAATTTTATTTATAATTTTTAGACATTATTTAATTTAATATATTTATGACACAATGATGATGCAGTAATTACCATAATAGTGAAATATTTGAATAATTGATATTATAAATACCCAAATAAATATAATTTGAGACTTTTTATGAATTATACTATTTTTATAGGTTAATATGACATTTTTGTATTGATTTAATTAACCTTTGTCGAAGTAATCATTCTTTTATGAGTTTCAAAAAAATCAACTATTGAATAGTGTCAAAATTGAAATAAAAGAGTTTTTAAAACAAATATTATATTATTAATTGTTATTAAATTCTTAAAAATCTAAGGTTCGGCCAAGAGACTTATATCATGATAGGTGTATCATTAATGGACCACTTGGGGGTCTCTTGGATGTATATAGTAAGATTATTGACTATATAACATAAAAATACAAAGTGACATGGTAAATGTCAAACTAATTAACTAAGAGTTAAAACTAATAGATAAGGTTAATATAGTAACCCAAACCTGTCTAAATTATATTGGTTGAATGTTTTTCGACCTATCCCCGCCTTTACCTTTTAATAATCAACTTTGGAGCCATTAGAAACTGAATATGAATTTATTATAAATTAATATTTATAGCTTTTCGAAAGGTGCCCCACACCCCTCTTATAAAAGGGCACTCCTCCTTCTCATTTATTCACACCTTCAAAGCCTCTTGGTTCGGCCAACCCCTGGACAAATACTCTCTCAACTTCCCTAACTACATCCTAGAGGCCATATTTTGATCTGAAATCCAACCTATGGAGCCCTTTTGATCAAATCAAAAGGAAGAACCCGAAGAAGAGGTAATGTTTTCACCACCCCTTTCCAAGTTCCTTTCTTCTTCCACTTCTTCTTTCATTGTTATTACCATTCTAAAATAATAACTCCAGTATCCTATATATACTGTGATGTTATTATAAATATGTTACAACCATATTCAGTATTCTATCAACCCTTTGAATAACATGTCACCATACGTGCGTACATACGACTTACCGTCTCCACGTCGTGGTGTAATTGTTATTCAATATATTATTATTTGGGTGGGTATAATAATGATGTTTAACTCATTTAAATAACAAATATAACATGATAATGATTCTTTATATATGATATACCATCCAATTATATATTATTTTAATATCCAAAGAATGATATTGTCGCTCGTGCATACGTACGGACTACCGTCTCCACGAACGCGATGAGATTCATTATCCATCATATCCATTCAAGTATAATTATAATTTTATGATTAAAAAATAATTTTTAATAGCTTTATATCATTCTGGATATGAATAATATACATCCCATTAATAACGAATATGGATTACATAACAAAGAATATAAAGTAAAATGAACCCGTAAACACCCGAAATGACGATAATTCAAAGATATTATTAGCAAATCAATGTTAAAAGATAATATATGATATCATATTAATGTAAATGATTCTTTTATAATTCAATAACAATTATTTCACCATTATACAGGAGGTTAACCTACCGTCGACCAAAGAAAAAGTACAAAGTAAGGGGTTTCTTATCTCACTTTTAATTTCGTGAGATTTCCATTATTCACCACTTATTTATTGCATGTGGTGTGTGTACTGCCCATGATTGTATTCATTGTGTAATATACTCTAATTTATGTATATTTACATCATCACTGTATGATCCTTCTTTCATGGGTGTATGTTTCGTAAGTTACCAAATTGATAAGAGAATTTGATATTTCAATTTCCACTCATTCGGCTTTACACATACTTCATTGATTATTTTACTCCAAGATTATGTGTGGAATTACTATTCATTTTCTTATGTCATATTTTCCACTCCCCTTTCTGTGGATGAACTTTGGATACACATAATCAATCCATTGAAAAATTTTCAAGTGATCGGTATGAACTTGATAAGAGTAATTTTAACTCAATCTCAATTTGTTGAGTTAAATATCCAATTCATTGGTGTTGTTTTTACAAGAATATGTGTGAATGTCATCTGATTGATTTACACTGAATATCCAATCATATTTAGTGTATTTATATTTTTCACACATAACTATGTCATTGATTTATCCTTAACCTAATGATACGGCCTTTATGAGAGATTTCATCTCAATTTACATTCCTTTGAGACTTCTTTGTTGATATACACCAAATCACTTTTATGTGGTGTATATAATGTTCTTCGACATAGTATATCATGAATCCATTTATTCTCATGATATTAAAAAGTTTTGATTTCCTCAATTATTTTTATTCAAGTGTCTTGCTTTTGGTTAGAATCTCTAACTAAAATACCATTTTAAAATGTTTTAAAGACTTATTCATCTAAAACTTGATCATTAATGTCCATGTTTTAAAAATGGTTTTAAGGATTTATTTATATGGACATTAAAGTTTTAAAATTAAAACTCCTATTAAAAAGTTTCAAAGTGGTATGGGACACATTGATTCAAAAATCTATTTTTAAATGGCTTCTTGACAAATAGTGTGACTTTTAAAATGATTTTAAGAAAAAGGGGGATATTTCTCTCAAATAGTTTTGATGATTATTTTCATCTATGTCAACATCCTTCATTATTCTTGATTGAGGTTAATTTGATACAATACAATCTTCCATATTGTATCAAATGAGTTATGTTTGACTGTGGATGTGCTATTTTTATACCATTCATGGTTTGTAATTAAAGTATTGACATTTCGTATGCTAGTTTTAATATGAATGTTTATGTTATGTTTAAACCTCTTTATATGAGGAATGAATTGGACTTAATAAGTGACGGGTGGAGCATGTTATAGCTCCACGATGCAGCGGTAGGTCTCATGAGACAAACTAGTGTCTTGGCACAAGCCCTTGAAAAAATCTTATTTGTAGTCTTGGCACGAGGCCTTGGCTATGTGGTTATGATAGTCTGGAATTATGCATTCCATCATTATGAAAGTGTTTATTGATATTGCATGTGATCATTCAACTAGTAGAATATCCATGTGAGTAAGTAAAAAGAATTATTTTATTTTATCTTTTCCATTTTATGCTGAAGTTCAAGTTTAAAAGGCTTTTGTTTTAGTCATAAACGGCCTTAAGTGTTTATGCTTATCTATGAAAGCTTCTGCTATAATGTTATCCTTACTGAGTATCTCAGCTCACCCCTTTCAATTTTTTTCCCAGGATTATGAAGAAGTAATTTATGAATGACCTGCAGGGATAGTATGAGAGGATATGAATACAAGATATTGTTGTAGTTTTTTTACCTTATGATGTAATGTAAGACTTATAAATATATCTATTGTTTCCAAGACTACTAAACTAATCGGTCTTTCGAGACATGATCCTTTGTGATAATTCCAATTTTATGTAATAATGCACCGACTCCGGGTATCTAGGGTCGGGGAGTTACATTCAATAAACAAGTAATTCAAAATTTTACCACAACGCACAACATGACTCACATTAAAATAGGAAAATGCACACTAAAAATAGATATGGCATGGAAATATGCATGGAATTTAAATACTACAGTGCCTATAATGATGCATGGAATTTATTTCCCTCGTATCATTAGACTGAAATGGCAAACCCATTATTTCAACTATAATAACACAATAACAATCCAATACAAGTCATTCTCCAAATGGTGAAATCATATCAACAGTAACTGGCATAATTAACAACTCCAATCCCAACCCAGGGATTTGGGTTTCCCCTGTACATGGGTTGGCTATGTCCAAGCATAGGGTACATTCCAAATCACAATATCCTAGTCTTCCGTATGACACAAACAGTAATTAAAGAGGAAAACCTTCTATAATACCACTTTGTAACGCCCTGACCTGGCTCACCTCTAAGACAGTGGCCGGTACAGTGGGTTCCATAAAATCAATCACATCTCCCCAAATGCCAAAGGCTACTGAATAGTAGTGAGGGATCTTTTGTGTCTTTGTTGGAGACTATTCCCTCATAGGTAATAAATAATATTAGAACAAAAGTAAACAGAAACAAATAATCAATTGGAGAAGCATGTGAATGAATAAACTATAGTAGAAGCAATATGAATAATCCAACTAAAAGATAATAACCATGTTCATAAGCCCACAAAAGGATGTCATGCGATGATACGAGTCTTAAATGAATGTACAAGAAAATAGAACTCAATCACACAATCAACTAAAATGAAAAGACATAAGAAGCAATTTGCATCCCCAGCAAGGCCCTATCTTCTGCCCCAGTCTCCATCCGAATTAGTAATGAACAATCAAGAATCAGAAGCAGCAAGATTACCATTGTCATTACCTACAATCGTGTAATCTACATGGGTATCAATGATGCTTGAGAAGGGTGTGAGATAAAAATCTAAGCAGGCCAGCACGCACGGTGTTTAAGCCATTCTATTTTGTGAAAAAATGAATATGAAGTTTACCTATTTCTTAATATTTTCAAATAAATAATTTAAATGAAATGAAATAAATGAGTCGGCCCAGGTACCAAACATCACTCATGCCTAGTCACCTGCTTCAGCCTAAGCTGGTAGTCTAAAAGGGGTACCTATTAGCAGAATGCATGAACACGAATATGTATAATACCAGAAAGCACGTTAAAGCAAGGAAGATGTATATAACTCAAGCTTGTGCTTTGACATGGGGTGTATGTCATGTTTTAACTAGGTGCATTTCCACATATTACAAGGACATCTCAATTATCAAGAAAAACACAATTGGAAATAATATTAACCATAAGTGCATAATTATTAATGTTTAATATGAGAGGTGGAGTCTGAACCCGTTTAGAAGGTATCGCTATGGAAGATCTGTCAATTTATCCAATACCATGGATCCCATCCAAGGAAATATTTTAAAGGCAATGTATTTCCTAAGGCATGGATTTACCCTGAGTCTGTCCCGATCTCACTAAAAGTGGTCGGGTGTCATCCATGGATGGCTTTGCCATATTTCAAATAGATTCGTCCTGATGGTCCCTTTTGGAACTTGTATCACTCAAAAGTATTAGAAAGCCAATCGAAGTCTTGGTCTGGTAAATCCAATTACACTTCCCCCTAGCATATAGAGTTTTCCCATCAAGAACAAAGGATTTAAGTGTGTCCCTTAATATGGGACCCACCTCCATTCCCCGCCGAAAATTTAATTAATGATTTTACATTTGCAGATATGACCTAATCAGCATATAAGTCGAAGCTTGAAAACTAACCATATACACCCATGCATCACAAGGCCTAAGTCTAATAGTACAACATAACAACATGCATAGAAGTATAAATATCATATCAACCTCAGTGGATATTTCACATTTAAATAATAAACAGTTTAGCAAAACAATTGGCGATGATCCAACAATTCAAGTTCATGTTCAATGCAACTATTTATATATTTTAATTACAATAAAAAGGGATTTGCAACACATGAAATTAACCAAACAATAAACCCATCTAGTGAAAGGTTACATCAAAAATATCAGAATGCCCAAAGGGGTGTCCAACATTGTAACAACAATTCATGAAACAATTCATTTAATTTTAAATCAATAAAAAGGGGCTACACAATACAAACATTTAATGAAATTATTAACCTGAATAACTAAATAAAACACCGACTATCTTAGGATACCCAAAGGGGTGTATGATATTGTTGCAACAATTAAAATAATTAATCTAAGATGGTTAATGATGCATCAATTAGTATAAATAATTAAAGTAGTTAAATTGGGTAAAAATGCACAATGTTGGTAGGCACCGACTAACGACGCAACAATTCATTTTCATAAACCACAATGAAACAGAGGGAAAGTGAGTAGGCACCCTACCTTGTGGTCATAGATTACTATATGCTCTTCGGTAGGCTTTTATTTGACTTAAAATGGATTAAAATGAAGGATATTAGAAAAACCCAAAAATAGGGTAAAACTCTTCCGTGATGAATTGCACACGAATTATTCAACAAAAATGCACGATTGCAATTGTAAAATCTGAGCATTTCCCAAAGTTTTATTTTTTACCTGATAGCAATGGAATCAGACATCAGAAGGGGGATTAGCATCCTTCCGAAGGGACTGTTGGTTGGTGCGCCACCTATGGGAGAGCAGGGGTGCGACGTGAGTGAAGGGAGACAGAGTGAGGAGATGAGAAAAAAGAATAAAAAGAATAAAAAATAAAATAATAAAAAATAATAGATGATAAGGAAAAAAAGAAAATAAGAAAAGAATAAAATAAATTATAATTATTGAAGGGAAATAAAAGAGAAAATAATTACAAATGGAAATTCCCAATTTTTATTATTTCTACTTTTCCCGTAGACCACTTTCTATTTTACTTCAAAGTTTCTTTCCATACTTTATTTATTTATTGTAAATAATATTAAATTCTATTATTCTTTTTAATCTATAATTAATTATTTAAACCCGAACATCGCGATAAGGTGAAACATTGCATTTTTCATTAAAAGGATGCAGTTAATTAAATTAATTAGTAAGTTTCCTGGGATCCACAATATGGTGTGCAGGTGAGCACCCCGGGTCACTTAATTAATTAAGCAGTGATAAAATTTAAATGGCATATAACTGATTAATATCGGGACATTAAAATAAGTGATTGGTGGTATCCACTCTGTCCCCTTGATTCATCAGTTGGTCTCATGAGAAAAAAGTAGTTTTTGTATTGACCATGGTCTTGACCGTTTTTGTATAGTTTCATGGTTGATGCATTAATGGTATGGTTACGATGTCTAGAATTATGTATTTCCTCGTTATGAAATTAGTTATTTATATTCCATCTGATTATTTGATTATTATAAAATCTATGTGATTATTATGTGGAATTGTATGATTTTAATTTATTTATTCCATATTATGTTGAATGTTATGTTTAAGTGGTTTCTGATTTAGTTATACTCCTATCCCTTTTGTTTATTCTTATACATCATAGTATCTTATTCTTTATACGTACCCATACAGAATATCTGAGATAACCGCATCGTTATGTTTTACTTTTCCAATTATGTCGAGAAGTGTATCATAACTGATATAAAGGTTTAATATAATAGAATAATGGTGTTCTAAAAGGATTTTCTATATTGTAATTTATCTTTTGAAATATAATGTAATTTTCATGTATAAAATCTGGTGGCCAAATTACTAATACTACAATTCCTTTTTTGTTCATATCTTTTAACTATTCTAGTGTAAAAAAGAGAGGCATTGTGTCTAGGATATAAGGGTTGTCCTCCTTAATGTTAATATCATCGCAAGTTCATTAGAACCCTTATAAACTAGATTCTAAAGACAAAGATAGGAAACTTAACACTAAGATATATTTTCAAGATAATAATAGAAGTACAACCTAAAATTATTGTAACATAGATTTTGTTTAGGTATTATTATAAATTCATAGGTGTCTTGTTATATTAAGTGGACATGGTTCTGGAATAGATGTAATTATGGGTAACTACTATGATATGGTGCATCATAACAAATTTAACATAACATAATACATGAAAACATGCCGTATAGGAAAACTGGTTTTGCAATCCCATGTGATATTATTAGGACAATTCACATTTTCATTATATACCATTATAAAGGATTAATATGTAAATATGTCCCCAATGAAACCATTTTTGATACTGAGCTTTTCTATCCGTGAATTTTCAATTTATGTTAAGTGTTTTTTTAGTTCAAAATTATTCATAATGGTTAATAAATGAATTTATATTATTCCATATTTTATAAATTCTTCCTAGTAGAAGGAATGGAAAATATTTCAACAAATCAAATCCATATTGGGATTTCCCTAATATGAAAGATAATTATGTTGCAATTTGAGCTGTTACTGGTGATAAAAATATTATAACTATAATTGGAAAACTGACTTAGGTTATGAATAATATCCTTACCCGTATAGAAAATCTTAATCATCAATTTGGTGTAACACTGTTTAACCGCTTCATGAGATAACAACATTCATTATTCAATGGTGCTAAAAATCCATTTGTAGTTGATATATGTATAAGGTCCTTAGAGAAGATATTTCTTTCATTTGGATGTATCTACAATGAAAAGGATGTCATACAAATCTATCCTCTCTGGGGATATTTATATAAGTGGTGGTGATTGAGTCAAAACATGAATGTGGATGAATTATTTATGCAATCCAAATAGAATTATGGATTGATTATTTTAGCAGTTAAATCCATTCGTTCGAAGAGAATTTTTATACCATAATTTCTCTTTGTACGAATATTTTTTGTCATGTGATATCAAGATAGGAAAGTAATTATATAATTATTATGACTTTAAAGGAATTTAGGTGACGGGTAAGGGTAATAAATACTTGGAATATTGAAATAAATAATATAGAAAGAGGGGAAGATTTTAATTTCTATCTTGTAACAAAAAAATAAAAAAACATAATGGAACATTCATATTGCCGATGTGATTTTATTTTAAGTGCGGAGAAAAATTCCACAAAGACCATGATTGTAAGGGAAATAATGATTCCAGTAATGTTTCATGTTTTAACTATAAAAAATGGGATAATATGAAAATTAGTTTACTGTACTTTAAGGAAAGGATCCCTAGAAAAGGACAAGAGATAAATGAAAAGATTATGTGGTAGAAAATTATTTCGTTGACGTTCTAAATGATGTGGTGGAATGTACATGAATCATATCGCCAAACATATATAAAGATTTATTTCATTCTGTGTCATCACATTCCTTTATATCTTCCTATTCTTCCAAGATATTTTTACATTTTACTTTTAATTTAATAAAGGAGTTGTTAGTTAAAACTCTCAATGGAGGTCTCATTAAAACAAATAAGTTTCTATAGGTACTCATTATGACACCTTAATATGATTTACTATCATAAAATTTCATCCTAAATATGGTTGAATTTTATATAATCATTGATGTGGAAAATATTCCAAATCATGGTGTGAATGTTTATTTCAAGAAGAATGAAGTTAATAATTGTGAGGATGATAAAAAATTTCATATCATTCGGGTATAAATTTTTTCATCTGATTATTAACATCATCCACCCCAAGTACCTATACTAAATGAAATTCTTATGGATGATGAGAAAGCAAAATCTTGGTCCGAGGAAGTAATATTAAAATTGATGATGTTCTTATTTTAATATAATATGTTGATTTATTTCTTGAATAAATGCCTAGACACCCCTAGCACGTCAAGGTTAGTTTTCAATAGATTTAATCCCTAATGCAAGGCCAATATCAAAGATGCAATATAGAATCACCAAAAAGTAATTATTGTAGATTAAGAAATAATTAGAGGATTTGGGTAAAAGGGGATTTATTATCCCAAGTGTTTCTCCATTGGGATATCATGTTCTATTTTTTAATAAGATATATGGATCCCTGAGGATGTATATTGATTATAGGGAAACCAATTCTATTAAAATAAATAACATGTCACCTATTAACGAAATTGATGTTTTAATTGATTTATTTATTAGAGCTAAATTCAATCAAAATATTGAAATTCATTCTGGATATCGTCAATTGATTGTAAATAAGGAAGGCATTATCAATACAACATTTCAGATAATGTATAGAAATTTTGAGAATAAAGTAATTCTATTTGGATTGACTACTGCTCCCTCAGTTTTTATGGATCTATAAGACATAGTATTTAATGAATATCTTGATACCGTTTTTATGGAATTCAAAAATTATATAATGGTCTATTCCAAAATAAATGAAATCTAAAAAAACTAGTTAGTCATTATTTAGAATACTGTCATAAGGGATGATTTATATGGTTAATTTTGAATGATTTAATTATAGTTTATAGAAATTTATATTCATGACCATATTGTCAGCAATGATGGAATATATGTTTACCATGCAATGACAACGACAATCCCATAATGGAATCCACCAACGGTGATAACCTAAATACATAATTTTTTTATGAGGACACTATTTTCATCTTTGTCAAAAAATTTCACAAATAACTAACTAGTTATCCAAGCTCATAATTAAAGGGGTAAAGATCATATGAAAAATATATTGTAAATATTGTTTTCAATGATTCAATAGAATAGTGTTGAATCCTATTATCTTGAAATTTCCATTTGGAAATGCTGGATCTTTTATATAGAGTCATGCATTGTGGAAATGAAAAGGTTTAATGTTATGTTGATTGATAGAGTAATTTTATAGGCATCATTGTTCTAAAAATCATGAAATGAACTATCTTACTCATTATCATGACTTTGAAGATATAATAACTTCTGAAAAGACATGGAGCAATAATCTCTATAGTGAAATATTTATGATATATATAGATCAAAATAGTTTTCAATGTATCTTCTCAAATAAAGAACTCAATAGTGGAAATGAAATCTTTCAAGAAACTCATGGATTATTATTTCTCAATATATTATGAAATAGGGATGAAATGTATGGTGAAAAATGCATTGAAGAGGAGGAATCATGGATTTATGAAAAATTGTGAATTGAATAGGATCCTTTTTTCATGGTTCTATTTAAGATGTATATGAGAATGAGTAGGGTAAGGGACTCATAACTCATCCATTAAATGGTTTCCAAAAAATCATTACTGTCAATGGTAAAATATTCACAATCTTATGATGAGAGTTTACAATAAGAAATTAATTTTTTTTAATTATGAAAAATTGATAGTCATCATCTAAGAAGATTTTATTTTGACATTTTTAGGAGACTTTGTGTTCTATATATAATAGATCTAAAAATGTAAATATTATATGATTCTCAGAGCTCAAATTTCACTATACACACTAGTGGAAGTGACATTTATTGAGATTTGATGAAAATTATTTTGTGGGATAATATTTAGTGGGAAATTGATAATTAGGTTACCAAATATTTGGTCAAACAAAAAGTTAATTGTTTGAGTCAGAATCATAAATGATTCTTCAAACCTCTTCCAATTACTGGGATAAAATGGGGGAAAAATACTGTGGACATTATCATGAGACTACAAATGACTACTAGAATGACATAATTTAATTGGATTTTCATTTATTGAAAACCAAATGTTCACATTTTATTTTTATACATGAAGATTCACCTCTCAAACATTTTGAAAAAATTTATATTAAAGATGTTTTAAGACTTCATGGTGAAGCTTTATCGATTGTGTCTTACCAAGATCCAGGTTTTACATCAAATGTCCTGAATGGTTTTCAGAATACTCTAGAAAATGATATTAATCTGGGCACTGCCTACCACCCTCAAACTACTAGAAAATTAGAAAATACTATTCAAATATCAGAAGACTTGTTAGGGTATTACTCAAATGACTTTCTTGGTATGTCGTAGCAATATTTACCTAAAACAGAATTTTACTGAACAATATATTTAATTTTAGTATTATAATGGTGATTTATATTGAATTATATGGAATGATATTTCACATGACAACAAGATTAAGTTAGTTTCATAGTCCTAATGTTATGGAGAAAACAAAATCAATGATTAATCTTATTTATACATAAATCAATATAGCTCAGCATAGGAAGAAGAGCTATGTTGAGAGTCGAAGGAAGGATTTGGAATATTAATTGGAAGATCACGGTTTCGTGAATGTTTATTAGTGGATGAGTGTTGTGATATTTTTTAAGAAATATAAACTTGGCCCCAGATATAACATACTTATTGAAATTATAGAATGAATTGGAACTATTTCTTATAAGTTGAAATTTCCACATAGCCTTTCTAAAGTACACAATGTCTTCTATATATCTTTTATATATAGGTACATTCCATAACAAACTCATGTTCTAAATTTTGATGAATGATAATTGAAACAAGATTCAACATAATATGAAAATCCTATCTAGATTTTTTATAATAGATTACTAGTGTTTAGAAATCTCATAACATATCTGGTAAAGGGACTATGGAAAAATCCTAAAATTAAAGAGGCGACATGGGAACCTCATAAATTTATAGAGAATAACTAAAAAAATTCTTTTTTAGGTGATATATTAAAATTTTTATGGATGTAATATTTAATGGAAGGAATATTGTTACACACTATGATTTTACTATATGATTTCATTTTTAATAAATTTAATAACTTGTGTTTATTGAAACATTGAGTTAAAATGCACCATAATCTATTAATAAGTGACTATTATAACAAGCTATTTAAAGAGTGGGAGTGAATATTATTAAACGAATTATGAAATTTTTATATTTACTATTCATCCAAAATATGCTACAAGCATAAGATATGAATGGTTAAAATTTGATTCATTAAATCGTTGTATTATTGTAAAGGTAGTTTTACTACCTTATGACGAGGCCGTTGTTCAAAATCTAGTTTTAGAATTATTTATAATTTATATTTTAAAAAATAAATTTATTTTTTAAAAGAGTAATATAAAAATTTATTGTTTCTCATTCTTTTATATAATTCATGTTTTGATGGATAATAATTAATTATTTCATTCTCATAAAAAATATATTTTTCATCTCAATAATTTAGAGTGTTTAAATTTTTTTTAAATAGTATAAAATTATAATTATATATTTTTTTGTCATTTAATGTTTTTTAGTTCATTTGAATCAATTTTAAATTGAATTTGGATATAAACACATTTAAATATTTGGAATGTACTCACATTAACAATCGTTTTCTCTTTTCATGAATGAGATAATTTTTAAAATAAATTAAAAACTTCAAATTTTTTAATCCGGAAAAATGTAAACCATATTTTGAATAAGTGGGAACAAATTTTGTAAGTAGGTTTCTTTTTATTTTTTTAAAAATTATGTATTTTAATTTTATTAATTATTTATTAAAATTTTTAAAAGTAAATTAAGTAATTAATGGTAAAAATAATATTATAAATATTACATACCTACCCTTAAAATGGTCCAAAATTTGTTATATGAGTGGGTTTCTCCAAAAAGAATCATTTTTCTATGATTATATCCTTTGGAAGCCTCTTCAGTGATAGTATAAAATTTGTTATAATTTATTTAAGGTGATGTTAAAGATTTCATTATTTTATTTATAATTACAATATCATTTTTAATATTGGGTTATATTGTAGATAAATTAGTCTATAAATAGTCAATTGATGTAAAAATATGTATTTTAATCATGATTTTTCATTTCATATTTTTAGAAAATAAATATTTTACTTAATGGATTATAAAATTATGATCCAACAATTATGTAATTAATGGAAATATCAAATAAATGATATTAGGATTATTAAAAAACATAATTTCAGATAACAATATTCATCTATGAATATTATGGACTATTTTGAAATATTGGTGATGTATTAAGGTTTTTGGTTCAATTCAATCAAGTTGTTTTTATATTTTTAAAAAATTCAAGTAATGAATAGAATCAATATTTACAATAATGATATTATTAAAAGAGTAATAAATTTGAAAATGATATAAAATCCATAAAAATATAATAATTGGTAAAATAATTGGTATGAAAATATATATGTCTTAAATTATTTATTTATGGTTATTTTAGAGTTTTATTGTAAATATATTACCCATTAATGAATAAAAACACATGTTCTCGTGAAAAGAGTTAACATAATTAAATAAAGGTGAAATCCAAACAATAAGGGTAATAATGTAACATATACTAGTATAAAAAATTATTTATTGAAATTATTTTGACCCATAATCATATTATCATATAAATATGTTACTTTGTAGCCACTGTTAAATGAAAATTATTTTAAATTAATTTAATAAATTGAGGGCATCCAAAATTGACCCTTACCTAAATTAAAATAGGGCACCTACTCTCTCCCTTATTCATAAAACATCGATGCTTATAACATGACCATACCCTGAAAATTTCTCCACCAAAATCCATATCCATGTCACGGTGGAATTAGTCTTCTAAGAAGACCAAATCTAGATCCCTTGAGACGATATTTAATGGAATTCGACTAAAAAAGAGGTAACTTCTTTACCAACTTATTCATGTTCATTTCTTCATATACAACCTCTTCGAGCAGTTTTTATATGATAAGTAATTAATCTAGTATTATACATATGATTATATTTTATTATGAATATGGGACAACAATATTAACCCTTTTAACCATCCATAAAATAACAATTGCACCACAAATTCATAATTATGCCATGTCATCACCACATAATGGTGTAATTTATTGCTCATCACTATATTATTGGGTGAGTATAATGGTGGATATAATGGATAAATGTAATAAATATGACTTGATATTTCTTATGAAATCTTAATAAATTTTACAATTTGTGTCCCTTTAACCATTAACACAACGATATCGTAACTCGTGTGTATGTATGACCATCCATCTCTATGACACGGTGAGATAATTCTTCCATGCATAAAATTAAAAAATGATTATAAAAATTAGTAATGACCAAGAATGCTGGTAGAATTTTCTTTTAACATGGGTATTTTACGAGTCCGCTGTTTCAGACGGCGCTTGATTCGGAGGCCCGGTGTTCCCAGAATCAATTTCTGAAGTTTTGTTTGGGTATGTTCAGTTAACGTAAGTGCGTGATTTTATATATTTCTAAACAGTTCTCGAATTTGAAATATGAGGAGACTGTTGAACTCATAGTGTCAGTATTCTCTTAAGGAGACCATCACTGTAGTTGTGTTTTAACGAGAAGGGATGTTAATTATTTGGGGATTCTAAATAAATTAAATATAAATGAGTGTAACTCTTTTTTATTTTTGTGGTGGTTTAATCTTCATTATGGAGGCTAGTGGTGGGGCCGCGACACCCTAACCTCCCATGAGATGTTATTGTGGTGGGGACCACCTACACATAACCTCTATTGGGAGGATATTATTAGGTGGGGACCCCACGAGCTTAAACCCCCATTAACTCCCCTTTATTAATTGGACACCTCTCCTCATTAATTGGAACATTTCCCCACATCTAAATTTTTAATTTGAACCATTCCTTAGAATTAATTAAATGAGTTTCCTCATTTAATTAAACACAACTTTGTGTTGTTGTGAGACTGAATTAATAGAGATCATACTTTATTTTTTTTGGGTTGGAATAATCTTCGAAAAATCTTGGGAGAGGAGAGCATCATCCTTCCAACGAAGTAACACCGAATAATGCCCACATTCCACCGAAGAAGGACGAACATTGTCTACAATCTTCGACGAAGCCAAAAGAGAAGGAGTCGACCGTGAAGAACGCCGATGAAACTTCTTCCTTGGACACTTTTCAATGTCAAAGAATCGACGTCCACTCTTTTTTTCGACAATGTCAATGGACCACAAATATGAGGGATGGGTGTGTTGAATGATCAATGTTATTTTTTTTCTTCATAAGCTGTTTTCTTGTACATGAACTGCTTGTATCAATCTAAAGTGGAGGGAACATACCAAACTAACACATCCTGATTCCTCTGCCATATTTTTTTCTTGTGGTGAGTTCTTCACGTTCCTCATGGGTGATGAACAATGGATCGTTGCGGAATATTTTTGGAACACAACGATCCAAGAATGAAGACCCAACAACACGATGACCGAGCAGAGGTGCAGCGACGATAGCGAGCAATGGATCGGACCAGAATGGGTTGGACCATTCTTCGACCGTTCCTCGAGAGGGTCAATCAAATCATGATTTTGGATCCGAATGGATGCCTGAAAACACAGAAGATGACTTTAAAACATTGGGGTGACCTAAAGTCTACGGTTTCATGGTGATCAGTCCATGAAAATGAAGAACATCCATCAGGAGAGGTGCGCTGGCCAGAGGCGTCATTTCTAGAGAATTCCAGAATACATGGTGTGTACATCAGAAGAACACGCAGTGTAGTACAAGTGTTCTGTGGATTCAATTTCAGACATTATACAAGTAACACACGGTGTGTGACCCCAGTCACACGGCGTGTACTTTCCACATAGAATAACAGAGGAGACTTCGTGAGAAATGGCATGTATTTAGGGAAATACACATACACGAGAAGAAATACACGGCCAAGAGGAGCGACGTTTATTCTCTTCATAGAAAGGCATAAGTGTCTTTGTGGGACTCGGCGTGTATCCCAGGAATACACGGACATGATGTGGAGTACACGGGCATGTACTCCACCACACAACAAAGGCATGGTCAGTGGCACGAGCTACCCCAGGTACCAGTTACACGGTTTGGGGAACACGGGTTGAGGCCATGTACGGGCACATGTCTAGCATACATAGATCCGACCCAGTGGAATGGACACAATATTTAACCATACCAAACACCATGTACTTACTTTCCTACATGACCTGTCTTTCAACAGAAGTTGTTGCACACGGGCAGTACACGAGGACTGACTACACGACATGTACCATATTCCAACACGCCATGCACTGTTTGGTAAATGGCTTGGTTATCTTGTACTAAGTGTCTTGAACATGTTTTTTTTGGTTTAGCCCCTCTATCACATGGTGTAACTTTGGGGTATATCATCTTGAGACGATGTGGCAGTTGATGTATCGACAATTGGCTTGAGAATTAGACCCTCTCAGAATCGAGCAGAACCCTGTGGCTTGTTGTGACTGAGATGACAAGATCCTATATGGGTTTGACTACAATGATACTGTATCAAAATCCTTGGTGGGTTTGAAAATGATGACTTTTGTACCGGGATCCTCCGTGGGTTCGACAGCGGTGACTTCTATATCAGGGTCCTCCGTGGGATCGACAGTGATGACTTCTATACAAGGATCCAATGTGGGCTCGACAGCGTGGATATTGCTCCAAGATCCCACGTGGGTTCAATAGAGGACATGATTTATAGGCTACATCTAATAATCTCTACACCACTTCTATATTTTTATACCTGTGTGAGCTGAGTCTTATCTTTCAATCATTATCATTTAGGTTATTTACATTACTTCATTTGTGGACTGGGTTGTGCTTGGGCTTGAGAGGTGGAGCCGGACTGTGGCTGGTAACTTAGGTATATGTAAGGGCATATACCAAAGTAGAGTTGGTAGATACTACATGATTGTGTCGTAATACTGTGGTTTATCCTTAATGGATTTTGGGAGACCAACAAGGGCCTCGAGGTCCCATATTGAGTATTGTTATACTCACCCCTGAACGGGATTCGCCCGTCCCTTGTTGTGTTATGTACAAATGACGGTCAGTAGTGATCGAGGCTGAGAGAGACACGGACGGGAGGCTACTCGGAGATGGACTAGATGGAACATACCTCAGGGATGAGTTGTTCGTGTTCTATACCTACCCTTCAGGTAGGATTTACCGGTGGATGATCCAGGAGAGGTTTTTCCCTTTTTAATTGTACTTATTGTTATGTTGGGTTTGTATTCGACCCCACTTACTTTCTAAATACTTTTCTTTTCTATATTATTTCCTGTTGCTTCTACTGCTTGTGTTTAGACTATGTGTTTTATAGGTTTAAAGTAAATGCATCCCATTTTTATCGGGGATTCACCTTTGGTGCTAGTCGTCAGCCCCTTGCCTATGGAAGGTGGTTGTGGGGTAGTCACGGCACGGGCCCCGAGGACGGGTCCTGAAAATTTGTATTAGAGGAGTCGGTTCTACAACAGAACATGGACTATGATTCTTTTAACAGAAATAGTGTTAAGTTTATTGGGGTTTCTATCAGTTTATGGAAAATGGTGTAGGTGCAGCGGCCGACCTATTCATACACTAGGACTCTGACTACTGATTTCCGACTCAGTGCATGAAAACATTGATTGCATGTGTATTTATTTTGAAATTTTTTCTTCGTGATTGCATCGTGTCAACTCATGAGGTATATTATTTTGACTGTAGCACACCTGTTTCATTATAGGATGGCCCCATGTAGGTAGGCATCTAGGGTTTCGAGTTTTATACGGTATGGAAGCCCACCGTGTGATGAGGCCTCAGTTCAGGCCCCCATCACAACGGAGGTTCCAGCGGTACCACTACCCGCTGGGCCACTGATACCACCAGCTCTAGTAATAGAGAGTGCACATCGTCTGAGTGTGTAGCATGAGTTATAGTTCCAGAGGCCAGCCTTGTTCCGGGGAGAGATGGACCCACAGGAAGCTGGGGATTGGATGGAAGCTGTTGTGAGAGTTTTCAGATTGGTAGGGACACCAGCCGACCTCATGGTGATCATTGTCATGAGTCTCCTATATACAATAACATGCAGATGGTGGAGGCTGATGCTCCAGGTGCATGATGAGGCATCACTACTCTGGGAACACTTTGAAAGTCTCTTCTGGCTAGAGTTTGTTCTAGCCACACTATGTGCGGTGCGGATACGAGAGTTACTACATCTATAATAGGGTTGTATGACGGTAGCTCAGTACTTAGTGAGATTCACCATCCTCTCATGTTACTCCATGGATATGGTACGAGACCCGTTAATCAGGGATGGGACCTTCGTGCAGGGACTTAGGCATGACATCAGGTCTTTGATGATCTCTCTTAACATCCCGATGCAGGCAGGGGTGCTGGAGCAATCCCTTCTTGTGGAGAGCTTTCTAGTTGAGCAGTCACTAGCAGTGAGACCAACCATAGGGTGACACGTAGCGGAGTCTTCTACAGCTGGAAGTAGACAGATGTTGTGGAGGTTCAAGTGGACTAGGCCATCAGGTGTGCGACCCCAGGATATTGGTTCGGTTGTGTGGGGCACACGAGACAAATCCATCCATACGAGGAGTAGACAGTGTTAGGCATGCGGTAGGCAGGGTCACAAGGATCATGACTGCCCGAACCTCCTTGAAGATGAGAAGCGTACAGTAGAGGAACCTCCCAAGAAGAGGCAGAGGTTTGACTGTGGTGGTCCGCTGGGAGAAAACAAATGTGACAGAGGAGATGGCTGAGCAGCAGGTGGTGGACGATGTTTTGAGTCGCTACAACCACCACCACCATAAGGTCCACCCCGACCACAGGGAGCTGGCGGACAGAGGCAAGATCAACTCCAGGAAGACGAGGACTATAACCACGACACGCCTGAGATGATTATAGGTACTATTTGTGTATACTCCACCCTTGTTGTCTTACTTATAGAGATAGGATCAAGTCATTCTTTTATTGCCGCTACACTCATTCAGAGCTCAGAGATTCTGACGGAGCCGTTGGATCGATCCTTACTACTAGAGACTCCTATAGGAGAAAAATAAATGATTACGCACTGGTGCTGGCCGTGTAAGCTTACTCCAGGAGGTAAGAGCTTCGGCTACGATCTCCTCGTAGCAGCGTCGAGGCCTTAAGATGCCATTTTGGGTATGGAATGGTTATCCAAATTTCATTCTCATATTGACTATATTAGGTGGAATGTGCGGTGTGTCTGTGAGGATAGGACGAGTTTTACATTCACCATTGTGAAGGGAGCCTTAACAGCGCAAGATGGACTTACCCAGATGAGGGGGAATCCGATCACATATCAGTTGGCTAGTCTCATCCTCGGAGTGGTTGATGTGTGGAGTCTATGATATCCTATTTTGGTGGATCAGTACGTGAATGTTATCCTTAACGATGTTCCATGACTACCACATCACAGAGAGTTAGACTTATACATTGACCTGTACCTCGAGACGGTACCGATATCTACTCCAGCATATAGTATGGCTCCCACCGAGCTTTGTGAGCGGCGGGTACAACTGGAGTACTTGCAGGGGAAGGTATTTATCAAACCCAGTGTTTCACCCTGGGCATCCATGATTTAGTTGGCCAAGATGGGAGATGGGAGCTTGTGACTGTGTGTTGATTATAGGTTCCTGAACTATGTGACTGTGAATAACAATTACCCACTCCTATGCATTGATGACCTTTTTGATCATCTCAAGGATGCACGATGGCTCTCAAAGATAGACCGTAGGTCA
The DNA here is from genome assembly GCA_963277665.1 of Viscum album. Taxonomy (NCBI): domain Eukaryota; kingdom Viridiplantae; phylum Streptophyta; class Magnoliopsida; order Santalales; family Viscaceae; genus Viscum; species Viscum album. The sequence goes on along the minus strand of OY728143.1, from coordinate 738,133,582 downwards.
AACTATCACCAGGTAAAATTTCGAGAAGAGTATGTGTAGAGGATGTCCTTAAGGTGTCGGTATGGTCACTACGAGTTCATAGTTATGCCCTTCGACATAACCAACGCTCCAACAGTGTTCATGAGTCACATGAACAAAATCTTCTAGCATTACCTTGATCACTTTTTCATAGTCTTCATCGATGACATACTGATCTACTCGACTACTGAGGAGGAGCATGCCTACCATTTGTAGGTTGTACTGGACACACTCTGAGAGCACCAGCTTTAAGGTAAGCTCTCAATGTGCCAGTTTTGGATTCAAGTGGAACACTTCATGGGACACGTAATATTGGAGGCTGGAGTTCCCATTGATCCAGCAAATATTGAGGCAGTTCATTCTCGGAATCCACCCATGAGTGTGACGTTGGTACATAGTTTTTTGGGACTGGCTTGGTACAATCTGATATTTTATCTAGATTTATCTAGAGTTGTTGCACTGCTTTCAGTATTGACAATGAAGTGGAAACCCTTCATGTGGTTGAAGAGATGCTATAAGATATTTCAAGAGATAAGGTAGAGGTTGACTAGTGTGCCCATTTTGAGGCTATCATGGGAGGGCATAGGGTACGTAGTTTACTGCGACACATCAGGGACCAGACATGGGTGTGTCCTGATGTAGGAGCGAGCAGTAATCACATATGGATCTCGACAGTTGAGACAACATGAGAATAACTACTCTACCCATGACCTATAGTTATTAGGAGTGGTTTTTTCATAGAAGATGTGGTGGAACTATCTTATTAGTGGGCGTTTTATAGCTTACTCTGACTAGCAGAGTCTCAGGTAAATGTTCTCGTAGAAGGATCTGAACCTGATACAGTGGTGTTGGCTTCAGTTCCTTGAGGAATATGACTTCGAAATATCCTATACTCCTAGGAAGGGGAACCTTGTAGAAGATGATCTCAGTAAGAGAGCAGGCATTCAGCTGCTAGGAGAGGCGACAGAGCAGCTCGTCGCATTGCAGATATCCTTTTATGGATAGAGATGGAGTATCCTTTCTACAATCTATCATAATCACTCCTCCACTACTTCAGCGAGTCAGGGAGGGACATCGTGGGGATGTTGACTGTGAGACATGACGTGCTCAGATGTCCATAGGGTAGGCACCTGATGGATTTTCTATCGGTGGGGAGCATTTCATTCTCTTCAGAGAACGTACCATGGTTGCGGTTGCACTTCAGGAGGAAGTGTTGAGGGAGTTCCACACATCTCCTTTGGCAGTACATCCAGGAGTGGAGAAGATGAATCTGGACCTCCGACGATAGCGCTGGTGTCCAGGTATAAGGAAGGTAGTGGCAGAGTTTGTCTCTTAATGTCTCACAAGACAACATGTGAAGGAAAAGCACCAGGATCTAGTAGGCTTGGTTTAACCCTTATAGGTCCTTGAGTGGAAGTGGGATGAAATATCCATGTATTTAGAGACAACACTTCCATGTACATCCATAAGACATGAATCTATCTGAGTGATTGTCGACCAACTCACCGTGTCGTCCCACTTCTTACTGATCAAAGAGTAGGGTTCAGAAGAGAGCTTGAGACGCCTTTACGTACAAGAGATCGTGCGACTTTATGGTGTGCTGGAAATGATTGTTTTTGATCTAGATGCTTGTTTCACTTCATGTTTATGGAAGGGGTTTCAGGAGGATTTTGGGACGTAGCTTCACTTGAGCACCACCTTCCATCCTCAGACAGATGGTCAGACAGAGAGTACTATTCAAACTATCGAGGACTTCCATCGTACAAGCGCCCTCGACTTTAGTCCCAACTAGGAGGATCACGTAACCTTGGTGTCATTTTCTTATAACAATAATACCATTACACCGTTGGGATGAAACCTTCCGAGGAACTTTATAGATGACATTGCAGATCGCCTCTATGCTGGAGTGACCCAGGGGAGTCCTCACTTTTGGGGCCAGAGATGGTGCAGGCTATGACGAATAAGGTGAATATCTTCCAGGAGTGGATGAAGACTGCACAGCGCAGGCAGAAGTCCTATGCTGATAGGAGACATAGACCACTAGATTTCAAGGATGGAAACCATGTCTTTATATGGGTCTCACCTCAACGAGTTCTACAATGATTTGGCTGAGGCGGCAAGTTATCTCCATGATTCATCAAAATTTTCCAGGTCATCAGCAGAGTAGGTGGGGTGGCTTATCGCTTGGATCTTCCACCTCAGTTGCACAGGCTGCATGACGTCTTCCACATATATCTGTTCAGGTGATATGTGCATGACCCATCACACATCATTGACTGCAAGGATATAGATATCAATGATGGGGAGACATTCACAGAGGATCCAGTAGATATTGAGGATCGATAGGATTGGGTCCTTCGTGGATGGTCGAGACCTCTGGTGCGCGTTAGCTGGGAGCATGGGAACCTCCAAGAGAGCAATAGGAGCGGGTGGCTCAGATGCGTGCTCAGTACCTTCATTTGTTTCCTTAGTCTGAGTTGTAGCTTATTGTGGCATAAATCCCTTAGGTGGGGAGAATGTAATGACCCATAATTCCCATGAAATTTCATTTTTAATACATGGGAATTTTACGAGTCTGTAGTTTCTGACGGTGCTCGATTTTGAGGCCTAGTGTACCCAAAGTCAATTTCTGAAGTTTTGTTTGGGTACGTTCAGTAAATGTATGAGTGGGATTTTATATCCTTTGAACCGGTGCCCAGAATTGAAATCTATGGACACATTTGAACTCCTAGTTCCAGTATTCACTTAAATAGACCATCATCGTAGTTGTGTTTTAACGAGAAAGGAAGTTAATTTTTTTTGAGGGATCTAAATAAATTAAACAAAAATGAGTTTAACTCCTTTTTATTTTTGTGGCGGTGTAATCCTCTATGTGGTGGTTGGTGTTGGGGGCCACGACACCCTAACCTCTAATGAGTGGTTATGGTGGTGGGGCCTACCCGCACATAACCTCCCTTGGGAGGATATTATTATGTGGGGCCCCCACGAGCGTAATCCCCCATTAACTCCCCTTTATTAATTGGACACCTATCCTCATTAATTGGAACTTTTCACCACCTCTGAATTTGGAAGTTGAACCATTCCTTAGCATTAATTTAATGAGTTTCCTCTATTAATTAAACACAAATTTTTGTTGTTGTGCGAAAAAATTAATAGAGAACAGCGTTTATCATTTTTTTTGGGTTGGAAAAATCTTTGTAAATGCCTAAGAGGGGATAGATTCATCCATCCAATGAAGAACCACCGAAGAATGCCCACATTCCACTGAAGAATGACGAACACCATCTTTGATCTTCGACAAAGCCAAAAGAGAAGTAGTCACCTGTGAAGAATGCTGACAATGCTTCTACCTCGAAGACATTCTGAAATCAACGAATCGATGACTTATCTTGTTTTTTGACAACATCAAGTGATGGAAAATACGAGGTAGGCGGTGTTGAATGATCAGAGTTATTCATGTTCTTCATAAGTTGTTTTATTTCACATGAACCGATTGCTATCAAACTAAAGTGGAGGGACCAGACCAAACTAACATGGCCCGATTCCTCCGTCGTATTTCTTTCTTGTGGTGTGTTCATCAAGTTATTCATGGGTGACGATCAAGGGATTGTTGTGAGATCATTTTGTGATGCAGTGATCCTAGAATAAAGACCCAACAGCATGACAACCTAGTAGAGGTGCGAAAACAATAGTGGGTGATAGATCGGACTGAAACGGATAGGACAGTTCTTCGACCATTCTTTAAGCGGGTCAACCAAATCTTGTTTTCGGAGCTGATCGTAGGCCCGAAAACACCGGAGATGACTTCAAATCACCGGGGTGACCTAAAGTCTGCATTTTCATGGCGATCAGTCCATCATAAAAAAAAAGGATGTTAGGAGATGCATGTTGGCCTAAGGCGTTGTTTCTGGAGAATTCTAAAATACATGGCACGTACATCAGACGAACACGCCATGTAGTACAAGCTTTATGTGGATTCAGTTTTGGAAGTTAGAAAAGAAATACATATGGCATGTTACCCTAGTCAAACGGCATGTACATTCCACACAGAATGACAGAGGAGACTTTTCGAGACATGGCGTGTATTCTGGGAAATACATAGACACATGTAGCAATACACGGCCAAGAGGCACATCGTGTATTCTCTTCATAAAAAGGGAGAACTGGACTCATAGGACACGGCATGCATCTCGGGAATATACAGACATAGGGTGGATTACATGGGCATGTACTCCACCACAGGGCCAGGCATGGCCAGTGGAACAGGCTACCCCGGGTACCAGTTACACGTTTTGGCGAACATGGGTTGAGGCTGTGTACGGGAAATTGACCAACAAACACGGAGCTGACCGAGTTGCCTGGATAGGTCATATAACCAAAGCACACACAATGTACTTACATTCCTAATTGAACAGCCTTTCAAGATGGATCGTTGCACACAAGCAATAACAGAGTACTAACTACACAATGTGTACCATATTCCAACATGCGGTGTACTATTTGTTAAAGGGATTGGTCATCTTTTACTCAATGTTGTGGACACGTTTTATATATTTTATCCCCCGTATGATGTGGTGGACCATCAGGGTACATCAACATGGGACAACGTGGCAGTTGATGTATCGACACTTTTCTTGAGGAGCGGACCCTCCCAGAATCAAGCAAAACCTTGTGGCTGGCTGTGACTGAGATGAAAAGATACTCCATGGGTTCGACAGTGACGATGCTATGCCATGATCCTCTGTGGGTTCGACGTCGATGACTTCTGTACTAGGATCCTCCGTGGGTTGGACATCGGGGGCTTCTGTGCTGGGATCCTCCGTGGGTTTGATAGTGATGACTTCTGTACCAGGATCCTACATGGGTTCGACAGCGTAAATATTGTTCCAGGATCCTATGTGGGTTTGACAACGGAGATGATTCAGAAGATACATCTAATAATCTCTTCCCCTCTTCTTGTGTTATATACCTGTGTGAGATAAGGATTGTCTTTTAATCATTATCATCGAGTTGATTGACTTTACATCCTTTGTGGATTGCATTGTGCTTGGGCTTGAGATGCGGATCTTGACTGTGATTGGTAACTTATGTATATGTATGGGCATATAACTATGTAGGGTTGGTTGATACTTCGTGATTGTATCTTTCTTCTGTGGTTTATCCTTGGTGGATTCTGGAAGACCTACGAGGGTCTTGGGTTCCCCTACTGAGTATTGTTATATTCACCCCAGCATGGGCTTTTCCCGCACCATGTTGTGTTCTGTGTAGACGACGATCAATAGTGATCAAGGCTGAAAGAGAGATGGATGGGCGGATGCTCAGAGCTAGACTAGTCGGGACATACCTCAGGGATGAGTCCTTCAAGTTCTGTACCTACCCTTCAGGTAGGATTCCCCGGTGGATGATCCAGAAGCTGTTATACCATTTTAACTTGTACTTGTTGTTCAGTTGGCTTCATATCCTGGCCAACTTACATTCAGCACACTTTTCTTTTCTATATTAGTTATTGTTGCTTCTACATCTCGTTTTCAGACCGTTTGTGTTATAGTTTTAGAGGCAATGCCATTCCTTTTTATCAAGGATTCGCCTTTGGTGCTAGTCGCCAGCCCCTGGCCTATGGAAGGCGGGCTTGGGGTAGTCACGACACGGGCCCCGCGGAAGGTTCCTAAAAAATTAATATAATGATAACCCATAATATCTTTTAACATAACAACATTTATTATATGAATTAAATATATCCAATTAATATGAATAATGACATACAAGAAAATCATGCATAGGAAAATAAAGAATTTTACACCTGAAATAAGGGTAGTAGTGTAATATTTTTAAAAACATGATATAATAAGACCATATATTATATCATAAATACACATATGATTCTCAAAAAAACTATAAACAAGATTAAAACCATTATATTGGTGGATCATTAACCTTTAACTAATGGAATGTAAAACGTAAGAGTTATTTTACAATCTCATTATTATTTACGATTTTTTATGATTATGTCTTGACTAGGGAATATTTTCTTCCATGTTTTGGATTTATTAAAATTCTTTATAAATTATTTTTAATATTATCTTATTATTTTATATTCCCTTTTTTCCCATTTTTTACTTTTCATAAAACTGTTTGGAATTAATATTTTTTTTCCATACAACCTTTTTTATGTCATTTTTAAAAAATTATGGAAGGAATTTTTTTTATCCTATACAAAAAGAGAATATTTTAGCACCATCATGACACCATAATTTCTTGGATCATACTTTAAGAGTTTACCTTTTAAATTATTAGTTTTCTTTTATATCTACGAAAATTTTTAAATTAATTATTTCAATGTAAAAAATGTGTATTTCTCTAAAAAAACATTATGATTTTGTTAGACTATTTTCGTCAATTTCAATGTCATTTTTTGTAATTTATTATTAATTGAGTTCTATATATTATGTTACAATCATCAATTTTTATTGAAAATGTTATGGTATATTTTATGTTAGACACTCTATTTTGATACTATTCATGGTTTAGGCTTAATATATATCCATTTCATATATGTGTTTTTTAACACGAATGTTTTTATTATTTATTATTTAATATGAGTAATGAATTAGAAATTTTAAGTGACTGTAGGGGCCCACTGTAGCCTTTCTATGCATCTGTAGGTCTCAAGAGACATACTAGAGTTTTTATTAGATGAAAACTTACACATTTTATTATGGTGTCTTTGTTTAAGGCCGGACAATATGTTCATGATGTCTGATATTATGAACTCCCAGATTATGAGATAATTTATTAACATTCCATGTGATTATTTTATTACTAAATATCAATATTATTATTTATCTGAATTTATATGACATTCTTTTATTATTTCTAGGTCATGCGGAAGATTATTTATAAATGGATTGTGTTTTAGTTATACACTTTTCCATAATCATTATGATTAATATTCATAATTTCTTTCATTGTAATCTTACCCTCACTAAAAAATTGAGCTCACCACATTCATATACATTACATTTCCAAGAAATAAAATATTTATATTATAAATGATATCCATGGTTAATCATGTAGAGTAATAGAATTATCAAGGTACTTTTTATGTTTTACATTATATTTAAAAAATTAAAATTAAGGTTCATGTATGTATTCAGTATTTGAAAACAGATATACTGATCAATCCTATAAGATTCAAATATTGTGCCTATTTAAATATATTAAATTGAGGCACCACCTCTTGGATACTAAGCTCAAAGTCATTACACATATCCCTATATTATCTAAAATATGTGTTGGTGGTCTTTCACTTATGGAATAATATTATGTGCCCTTTACATTGTTAGAGCTAGGATATATATCAACTCTAATTAATCTGTTTCGGTAAGAATATACTCATGGGGTTATTGTTTTGAGGGTGTGAACCTCTTCCTACACCTTTTTATTTGTCTTCAAATTCTGAAAGTACTAACTAGGTACTTCAAAAATGAATTTGTATACATTATAGGATTTGACCAAGAATTATTTAATTCATGAAGATTTAAACCATAATATGAAGGAGTGATTCATTGATGTATGAAAGAGCATTTTTTATCTCTCTATTATTGGTGATTCTTCTCCCAGGATAGGCTATCAAGGGTGCTCATATCTAAGAGAAATTAACTACGTTCCACAAAGTGGCTTCATTATGGATCATATCAGTTGATTCCTTATGGTGATAGAAGTGACATTTTTTTATGGATCTCTTCGGGGCGACTAATATACTATAGTGAGGTCCATATATCTATTTTGGAAAACATCCCAATTATAAGGGTGGTTATTGATAATAAGTTCAAGGGAGAGTATCTCAAAATGGTTTGAAATGGAAATACTTTTCAATTTATTCTTTTTGAACAATCATCACTGGGGGGATGTTTGGTGGGGTTTCTTTCAATATTGGGATTTTTGTTCGACCTATAATGATTGGATATAACCATTCAAATAGTACTCTCTAATTAATGAATTTTGCATCTTTCAATGAAGGTACTATGTGTTTTATTGAGTCAATTTTATTCATTAGGAACGACATTATAAGACTATAGATGCAAATGATAATTTTAATTGGTGTGAATACTTTTTTATTAAATGTAATTCTGGTAGATACACATATTTAAAAAACACACAATCAGGGATTCTACTTATTGTAACATCACATATAAAAAACCAATGACTATTTTTTTAAAGGATTATAATTGGTGCATTTTCCTCTCTGACAAGAATATATAATCCAAAAAACCTCATATGTGGGAGACAATGATTTGTTGGTTAATGAACGATTAACGTAGTGTTATCAATTTAGTATTTCTAGTAAAATACTACACAATTATTTATTGTATGTGGGGGGTGAGTATGATTGAAAAATCATCTATGTCATGTGAAATATTTGTTCCATGCTTAGAGTGGTTGTGGATATTCATACGTTATAAATTTAACACATTATTTATAGTTTTGAACAATGTTTATTCAAGATATAATAATGACCCAACATAACCAACATAAATGATGGTCTACAAACCAACCTTCCATAAATAGGTGGTCACGTAACATTTTTTAAATGGTGCTTAGAGACAAGCATTGGTTAATTGGATGGGATATTAGGCACATCATACCATATTGGATGTAGTTAATATCTTATCTATGACTCTCATAATGATTTCATTAATATTCATTAACCCATCAAAAATACCAATAAGTGACTAGTTACTCTTGATATAGTAGAAATTAGATATTATCATGTATTGTTGTAATAAAACAATAAAATTAAAGTATTCTCCATTAATGGAACCATCCATTTCATTTATTGGTTCTCTGTCAATGGACCCATAAATATGTACAAGATGTTATATATCTTATTTCATTAATTATTTTGTGATGCTTCACTTAATGTACCTATGGATTAAGTATAAACAACTCGATAATCTATAATTTATCCTCTTCTAGAGAGATGGTTTTCATCTTCATTTTGGGATATAAACCATTATGGGGTTTCCTATTTATAAATATAAAAAAATATTATAACAAATGATGTTAACTTCTAATTAAAATATCAAGTCGTACTTTTTATGGTCATGCTAAAAAGTCCACCCAATGTTTTTTTTGACATAATAATGTATGCAATTTCAAATAATATGTGTCTACAAATTTCTAATAAAAATTATATGGATTATAAAGAATTCATAGTTGACATCGGAGATGTTCCCCAACAAGATTGGTTTTATACAAGAGAATGTGACACTATGATTATATCCATGATTGGGAATACAGTCAGAAGTTAATGTGATAAGAAGGACCTAGAAGAGATGTAGTTGTTTCAACAGAAAAGAGATGTTATAGGGAATATGTCCCAATTAAGATTATAATGGGATATGAATATTGGGTTTCAACCATAGTGAGGAATTATACATATCCCTTTAGGAAAGGAATCATATACCACATAATTCAATGTCGATGGTGTTTACACATATTTTGGAAGCCCAGTGATATAATATTGAATAAGAATGTGAAATTATTGAAACATGTCACTAATAACATGTAATTATTTCTATGTTTGAGAAGCAAGGAGAAACAGAATATTTCATCAATTGAACAATGGGATCAAAATTGGATATACACATGAACCAAAATCCAAATATTAAACTTTCTCTATCATCTTTCAATGGATGCAAAGGGGGATATATAAGTAAGGAAGTGCATAACATCTATTAATATAGTGGAGGATCTTAGTCATAGAAGTAATTCAATTATAATATAATATATGTATGATAATGGATATGTTAAGGGCTATGATTGGATAGAAATATAATAATACTAGCGTATTAATCTATCAGGGATGTACATTAATATATTCCTACCTATTTCATAACCCAGAATTGGGGATAATGAATCCTTTATGTAAATAAAATTAATATTGTATTGAAATTTAATTGGTGTTTTGGGAAACAGTGAGGAAATACATTCCACTACATCAACATGGGAAATTTACAAAACCGACTTCACTAGGTGGGCCTATATTACTAAGGGAAGTAATAATCAAATACATCTCAATAAACATTACAATTAGGTAGGTTATATAGAGGGAAACCCATTACTAAGGGAATACCTAATCAGAAGCGGGTCACTAGTGTTTCCCATACCCTAGCCATATAAATCTATTTTTATAATGGGTGGAATTGATAATAACATTATAAAATAAGATATTTTGGTAATGTAGGTTGTCATTTATATGTATAAACTATCCATTAGTGGTGGTTCATGTATGTGGGAATCACAAGGTAATGGGTCAACATTGTGATTTACCCTGGGTTTCTAATGACTTATGTGGGAATCCTCGGGAGATAAACCAAAATGGTAGATTCCTTTACACAAATATCTAGGAATGATGATTTCACTAGGTAAAAAAATTATTGTGGGTAGACCTCATCAGATGGATAGTAATGCGGCCTTCCATAGATAGATTATTGGTTATGTGTGGGACCTTAAATGGTTAAATTTCCATTTAATGAATTTTTTATCCTCATATACCACACTATGGTATAATTTTTCTATGTCAAAATGAACAATAGGTTGACTATAAGAGGTGTTGGTGGATTTTGTAATGTATACTACTAAGGCACTCTCACACTTCTTGAAATGGTAAAATTTGGTTCTATTATATGGCCAATGGGGCTTATTTGGTTTCAATATCATGATGTTGGGTGATCCAGGTAGGGTGGGTGAGGTATAGAATGATGGTGAGATAGATGTCACATGTTATGTGGTCTATAGAGACTAAATATAGGTTTGTAAATCATATAAAGAACACCCATGGGTGATATTTTACTAGTGACCAAAAGGTACATCGTGTGTTGAAATAAGGCTTATCCCAGGGTATCATGGCCTCTTCTATCTTTTCTTATATTCATAAAAAGGGAGTAGAAACACAAAAATATAGACATAAATAAAATAAAAATTAATATTTATACTAATACATATGAAAATCCAAATAATTACAAGAAATAAAATAATACAATGAATATAATTAATTTTAGAATATCTATAAGTATAACCACTAAATCTAGTATCCTGAATCATCCTCCATGGGTGACAAGACTTTGATAGTATTTGAGTAAAAATAGTACCATTTTATAGAACCTATTTATAGCATCATGATGAGATTAAAACAATTTAGATTTTCAAAAGGTAATCTTCACCCACCAATTGGTATATATATCATGATAATATTGTGTTGCAATGCATCTGTAAAAGTTCGAATTAAATAATAACTAATAAAAACAAGATTGAAATGAAAAAATAAAAGTAATCATGAATAAAAAATAATTATATAAAAAAATACATAGATATAATAACATATAATTTTATATAATATAAATAAGAAATGACACAAGAATCGTGAAACCAAAATAAGAAAAACAATTCAGGGTACCTTATTCCATAATAAGAGTTAAGATATCTAGTTAATGAAATCCATTACCTAGATTATAAAAACAGAAATATATTTTTTCACCAGCTCCAATATAACCCATGGATTCATTATTGTCTTTTATATATGGTAATTATGTCTATTATGCATCAAATTCCATCGGTGAGTCAACCGACCTCAGAAAAGCATATTAATGACACTAAAAATGACATTATAAAGATATTAATACATCATGTAGATAAGTCATCCTATAATGGTTACAATATTAAATTCATGGATAGAAATTTTATGTGAAAAAATTATTCTTTTCATATCAGTATTTTTTAAATCTTTCTGATGTTTTCTTAGATGAATTATTCCCCAAATATTGTAATTTGACCCCACTGATTGCCCTATCTTAGTTCACATAGATTTCATGGACATATTATAATTTTCTCAACTTTCACAATATTAATTTTAGTTATCATTGTTATAAAATTGCCATTTTAATATTTCTCATGTACATTCATTAAAAAACAAAAAGGAAATATACTTTCAAATAATAGATCCCTCATAAAAGTTATGGATAACAATATTGAAATATAAAATAATCATTATAAATATATTAAAAATTATATTATCCTAAAAAAATCCATATATATTGAGTAAATTGAAAATAATTACTTACAACATTTCAAATATACTATATAAAAAATAATATCTTTAATAATACGAATTATTATATTAATTATGGAATAAAACTACATATTAACTTTATAATCGAGTAACTATATATAACACCCATAATTAAGCTTCACCACTAAGAACTATTGTTAGTGTATTTTCTAATCATAAACTAATATTATATTTATTCCTAACTTATTATTATTAAAAAATTAATTATGAATATGTGATTTTATTGATTAAGATTAAATAACTCAATGACAATTCTTCTTTACAAAAAAATAATCTACATAAGGAATAAATTTAGAATCATAAAACATATATTACCTTTATGTAATAAGATTACTATATTATTCTAAGATAATGAATTTTTTTTAATAATTTAACAAAAGGAGGGACATGAAAAAATGTACAAATATATTTCATCTTTAAGAGAATATGAGATTATATTTTTAATGGGGTGACTAGACCAAAGAGGATAAAAAATTATATGATGGAGTTATATGATTATAAAAGATGATATTTATCTATAATATCTCTCAAAATATAAAAAAATATTATGAAAATTCAACTATCCTATTGATCTCATTGTAGATAACTTTTTTGGGATGTCCTATTACAACTTTGTTAGCTTCTAGATTAAAATGGGTGATAATATAGGTGAGATAAACAAGGAATGAGAGGATCTCCCTCAATATATTAATATATCTCTAATAAAAGTGAAATTGTAAATAGATTGGAACTTAATTGTGAGATCAAAATAAAGACAAGGGTTACCCATACCTTGAGTCTGTAAAAAATAAACATCATTTATAACACTTGAAATTTCAGAATAAAGTGAAGACGAGATACCAAAATTATCATTATTACATCCCATGAACCTTAAAATATGGTTACAAATGATGGAACCACAACTTTTGGAACCTGTTTTTTATTATGATGAATCCTAAACATTAATTTTGTATTATCACGAGAAAGGAACATTCCAAAAAACCTCGAATAACCCGTATGCATTTTTATAGTTTTTATAATTCCATGTTTTTTTATGACTATGGTGTTCTGTAAAAAAATTACAACAATTTCCACTTACGGTGTTGTTGGCCTCTTTGATTGTGGTGAGTAGTGACACAAGATATGAATTATGTAATAAAGTAGACTACTTGTGTATAATGGTTTTACACCCTCTACAATTCGGTGAAACACATCAGTAATGAACTCTATATATATGTTCTTGAGATGAGGTGAAAGATGGACATAAATATAGTGATTTAGGAGATAAGTGATTTTGTTAACACCTAAATGTAGAACAAAAATATATCATGAAGTTATCTACATATTTGAATTGTAGTGGAACAAGATTAAAATATGCGATGTATCATCTCTATGTTGATTGAAGAGTTGACACCATGTAAAAAGAGAAAAGACAAATATTTGGAAGTAATCATATGTTTTAATTATTTAATGGGAAATTCTATAAATAAAATAAAATCATGAAGGCCATATCCATGGTTTTTCAAAACATTTAATCCAGATATAATCATTGATAGAATTTGAAAAATTAGCAGTATAAAAAATTGTAGACTCCAGAATGCCTATTTAGGCTGGATCATAATTCAATATGTCCCAGCTTAAAGAGAAGGAATAATTGTTAAACATGGTGTAACCATAATCCGAAAGAACCATATTTGGATGATCCATAAAATCATTTTCCATACATTACTTTCTATTGGAGTTTTCCAAACCGAAACCATAGAAATTAGAGGTTCTCCCAACCATTTATCAAGAAAAAGGTTTAGAGAGGACTCCAAGTTAGCTATCTAAATAGAATGAACATTATTTTAGAAATACTATATTTGATGGCATGATAAATATAGGATTCCATGAATTGATTTATTCCCCATTAAAATTTATAAATAATTCTATATCTATGAATGATAAGGGAAAACAGGTCACTATTTAAAATATTCCAAGTGACCCTTTCTTGCAAAGCATTATTAAAAAAACGTGATGTTTTTGATTCGTAGACCACCATTTTATAGAAGATTACAAAAATTGATCCAAGGGTCAAAGACCATTTTTCTAGAAGGATTATTACAACTCCAAATGACGTTCTTGATACAAAAATTGTTGTTGTTTAGAAAATAAATACTCCATTTATAAATCATAAAAGTGTGAACCAATTTAGACACAATAGTGAAATTAACAAAGAAGATCCGACCATACATTGAGATATAATTCATTTCCATGATGTCTTTTTTGGTATTTAATAATAAATATGTAATATTCATTAGTTTTCACCAAAAATAGAGGTTCTCAAAAAGAATAAATGGGCCTAGAGACCTCATTTATTCCCTAATTCAAAAACAATATATTTATTCTAGAAACTATAAATACCCATCGAAAATAGATAAAGAAATCATTACATTTGATATCCAACCCCCAAATATTATCATAATAAGAGAGTGATATCTTTATATTTTGAATATTACCTTTACTTACCTTCAATAAAATGATAATATCATCTGTGTAAAGTACATGAGTAGGTACAACAAGAGTTTTTGAATCTTGAATAGGAATATGTTTCCATGCGCCACCATGTTAGTTAGAATCGTACTCTAATAATGCTATGATATATTGAAAATAATGGAATAGACATGGTTACCTTGTCTAACAACCTTTAAATATTTAAAATATGCTTTGGGAGTAGCATTAATTAGTACTGAAACATGGGTGGAAGAAAAAAATAACCATAAACCATTTATCAAAAATACAACTGAAGCCAAAAGTATGATTCACTTTTTAAATAAAACTCATGTCCATGGTGTCAAAAGCTTTTTTAATTTCAAAAATGTGGGAAATACTAACATATATGTTTCTCCATGAGGCTAATGTGACATTTTGCGGCCATGTAGATACAATCATAGATTTCACTGCCTTTAAAAAAACCAAACTGAATCCATGAAATAATATTTTTCAATTAATGTATTTTTTATGGAAAAGAGTTTTATAATGATATTATAGATCGTTTTGGTGAATAAAATGGGTCAAAAAAGAAAATCTCATATGTATTATAATCTTTGGGAATGCACAAGAGTATAGTGTTAGGAAGGGGAAGATTCAAATGGGATAACTATTTGATATTTTAAAACTCAAATAATATTATAAAAAATACCAACCATAGATATTACTGATGATTAAAATAATGTAATATATATAATTATTATTGTTGTATTTTTTTAGTTAATACTTAATATTGAATGAAAATGAATTTTTAAGTGGTAAATAAGGATATTAATATTAAATTAATATATATATAAATAGTTAAAGAATAGAATTCGATCTAACTAATTTATTGTCAATATGATATTGAATATTCAACAGGTTAATAAATTTCCTTATTCCTATAATATATAATATAAAATTATGATAATGTTTCTATATTTTTCAAATTTGAGAGTTATTTTTAGATATAATGTGAAATTATTTAATAATAATTTTTTATAATAACTAATATATTAGTATTCAACAATAGTGTATTTTTTATAAACTTATGTTTGTAAAAGGTGAAATTGTCATCATAATGAGGAAAAATTATGTTATAATGGTAAATATATATAATATAAACTTTAAAAAATTTTAAATAAATATTAAATTGAGATGGTTTAATGATGAAATATTTAATTATAAAAATAAAATTAACATAATATAAAGTATATGACATAATTTAGTTAGATAAAAAATTAAAACATAGTAACATAAGTCATTCTTATAGAATGATATTCTAAAAATGTAATGGTATTTTTTTTAACATCAATGAAAGTTTCTCTAATGTATCCCATAAAAAACAATATAATATCCTTCTACCACATAGTTGAATAGAAATATTACTTCTTCAACATTAATTTATATATTTACTAACTCCCCATAAAATATTTTAATTATTATCAAAAACTATTTTTTACCACGAAAAATCTTTTTAGACAAAGTGTTTTTACAATTGATGAAACTATATATCAACTCTTATTTATTTAAATTATTATAATTAGTCCTGATATTTAATAAATATCTATTTTATTCTCCCCATATAGAAATTTTTTTATTATATATATACATATATATTAATTGAAAAAATTTCCCAATTTTCTTATTGACCCTTATCTGAATTTTTCCTTGTTATCATAATTTATTCTACTTTGATAAAATATGTTATTTATAACACACATAAAATATCCAATTAGTCTACTTGATGGGGTGAAATTATTTTATTTTAATTTTTAGTTCTTAAAATGACTTTTTTAAAGAACACAGTGATGTTGTTTTATTTTCATCCTTTATTTTCTTAAAATTACTATTTTTTAAATATTTGTAAAAGACAATTTTTGGGATTAGTGGTAATTAAAGTTGAATAAAAAACTGAAATACTGCTACGTAAGTAGAAATACTTTCTAGAAATATGAAAATATACTAAAATAAATTGTCATTGGAATTGTTCTTTCAGTATTATTTAATATTAGATATTTTCAAGGAACCCCTATAGTAAATATAAACACTCACTAAATGTTCATAACTTAACAACTCATTTTTATATGTATAAATGTGTCAATTTATATTATCATGGTTTTCCTTTAGTTCATTGGATTAGGAGTCATTATTAAGACTGATATTCTCTTTCCATGTTAACTGAATTGAAATATTAATTTATTTACTAATTTCATATAATTTTGTATCATTATGTTATTATACATGATGAACATAAATTATATATTTATATATAATATATACATTAATTTATGTAGTTAAATATTTTCTATTAATCAATTGGTGAAAGTATAACATAGTAATAAGTTATTATATTTTTGTTCACTCATTAATTTTAAATATTCATAGTTACTAATGACCATTTTGAGTGTAAATCACTCATCACTATGAAAAGATTTTTACATTTTTGTATTTACTTTATGCAGTCCATTCCAGTGGAAAACATGATACATATTTTCATATACTAAATAAATCATTAAATCATAAAATTATTACACAAATTAAACGTTCTAAAATTAATCTGTAATTTTATAATTTTCATGAATATATTAATTTAACACATGGCCATGTGATCAAATGGCCATAACAAAAACACATTAGTAACTTAACATGTAAGGTTTATGTTAACATAAATTTTAATAAAATGATACCAAAATTACATAAAAAACTAATGAGATATAATTTATAACCTCTATGATAGTGGATATAAAATAATTTCATATATCATGTAAATAGAAAATGAAATAATTAAAAAATTAAAATCAAACAAAATACTATTGTAACTAAGATTAAATTATTTTATGTTATAAAAATATTTTAATATGAATGCTTTTAAAAACATCAACATGTTTCAAATTATTATATATTAGATAAAACATAGAAAAAATAAAAATAATAATTTAGGTGCATCTATAAAATTTTATAAAATGATTCTCTAAACTATATTTATCATTTTATGAAGACATATTTTTTAAAAAAATTAATATATATATATATATATATGTCTATGTAACATTTATTTGTAAATTATTTGAATATCTATGTCTTTTTCCTCTCAATGAATAATTTGTGTAAAAAATTTCCACTTCCTTGGAGATTAATTTGGGTTTCATTCTATTTATTATCTTCATTTGACAATATTCTATATTTTTTATATCTTATAAGTCATTATTAATAATTTATGCATTTTTTTTTATTTTTATGTGGTATTGAAATTATACATTTTTTCAAATAATTGATTAATAATTTAACTCTTCAGATAAAGCATGTTTTTAGATTATGCATGTAGAAATAAAATTATATTATAATGTCCTGGAAGAATTCACCAATAAATGAAAATAACCAAAAATTTTATTGTTTTAATTTTGATAATGTTATATATAAATGATTAATTTAACTTTATATTTATTAAATTAAAATTATTTAATAATTGATATATTTTATGGAATATCCATGTTCATTTTCTATTTTACATATTAATAAAGGTTATATGGTAACTTTATTTTCCTCTTTATATTCCCCATAATATTAATTAATGATTTTTTATTTATATATGTTTTTAAATTTTTAAATTTTTATCGTGGAAGAAAAATAATGATACTCATAATTTTATTTGAACTTTCGATTTTGATGTATTATTATAATTTATTAATCAATTAAAATACTAAAAAATACATGGGAAAGTAAATATGGTAATATTTTTATAATGATATGTGTACAATAAATTATATTTTTATGATCATTATTACTAGTTTCAATGAATCATTTAAATAAGATTACGTGATACTATATAAACTCATTAAAACATGAATAAACAATTAAAAAATGGAAAAAATATCAACTAAAAATATCATAAGCCATGATAGTGACATGGAACTCATAGTAGTAATCATATAATGGAAATTAATATAAATATTAGTTCCATGTACTATGAATGATTCAAAATTTTAGTTCTATTTATATCCATTTGATAATGTAAAGTAGTGGATTCTAAATGGGGATATATAAATTATACAATTAAATCTGTATAATTTAAGTAAATCAAACACAATGATTTAAATGTTATGGGAAATGTACCTTGTATCATGAAACTGGATAGATTATATTACTAAATTAATGAATTATTACACAGATAGTTTTAGGTAAATAGATCATTTTCCATTCCATTGTTCATTGAATAAATTCATAAATTTTAAAAATATTTTTTTAATACACATTAAAATGAAATTGTTATTTTTAAATAATTAATTATTATATTGTATATATAATTAAATTAATCTGATTTTTGATATCTGTGATTTAATGTGAAGAACCTATGAAATATATTGTTGATACTTTTCAATAACTCTGTATGAAATTTATTGTGTCAAAAATATATTCCATGTAAGCATATATGGAAATTTCTCCATCAATTTGACGCACTATATATATCCTTTTTGATTTATACAATAAATATATTGGGGATTGAAATCTATAAACCATTGATCTTTTAGGAAAGGGGTTATACAACCTACTTCACCAAAGACCAAAACATCAATGTCATGTTAAATTTTTAGGGAATTATTATATAATTTAGACCATATCAAATTAGGATAAACATATATCTCAACACAAGGAATCTTGAAGATGTGGTTATAAAAAGATATTACAACTTATTTATTTTTTTATCATATTTTATGGATGAAATTTCATTAGGGACTATAAAATTTATTTTTCTATTTTACTAATTGTCTTCTTATTATGATTTTTTATAATTATAAATTATATTAAAAAATATTTAACAAAATAGTGTGAATAAAGAAAATATTGTTTACTAAAAGTTATGAAATGGTGTTCCACCTTAGAATAATAGTGGGATTGTAATCAAACTAATATCCTAAGATATATATTAAAATAATATTTATGAAATGCTTATGTTTTAAGGACCCTTATAAAGTATATCAAACATTGAGTGAGTTTTGGGGACACACATGTATAAAAAATATTTAGAAAATTCTATTAATAAAATATCAATTGGTCAATAACATCAATTATATTTTGAAATTTATAAGTTACAAATAATATCTATTTTGAATTTCCCCTTTTCAAATCCAATAATACAAAGTCAAATGAAAATCATAAGGATAATATAAGGGGTTTAATAAAACATGTGTGTTAATAATTTTTGGTTTATGAGTGACTTATATCTCATTTCTCAAAATCATTGTTTCTTATTAAAAGGATACATTCATGTAGGAAGTAACATCTAAACCTTTTTTAGAAATTATTGTTCATTCTAAAAACAAAAAATGTGAGATATGAAAATTAACAAATTTAATGTGATATTCTGGGGATATTGTGATTCTAATTAGACTCATAATGATTCAATGGTAGATGGAGTATATGTATTATATGGGGCCTAGAATTCACAAAAACAATTTCCCATGCATATTGTTATATGGGATTATACACATTAATTTCATATAAAAAAATAATGAATATAAACTATTTAATTTAAAAAATTATTGTAAAAATGTTATAACTAAATATGTATCATACTCCCATACTCATATTACTATTTATATTCATATATATAAATCATAATTAAATAAACTCATGATTGATTTTTTTTAATATTAATGAATATAAATTAACTTGAAATTCACCATAGTAATGTTCCCAAGGACAATATCATGAGGAGGCCACTCAGACAACATTTAATTTTCATTTTCACAAAACAAACCATAAAATATAACAATAAATTAATATCTGTTATAGTGTGGGGGATTATGTTATATAGAAATATGAAATTATTATTATGGTATTCAAATAATATAAAATAAATATATTATACAATAGAAGATTTTGTTCATTAATGTCATCAATAATGTTTTCAT
The DNA here is from genome assembly GCA_963277665.1 of Viscum album. Taxonomy (NCBI): domain Eukaryota; kingdom Viridiplantae; phylum Streptophyta; class Magnoliopsida; order Santalales; family Viscaceae; genus Viscum; species Viscum album. The sequence goes on along the minus strand of OY728143.1, from coordinate 738,113,032 downwards.
TGTTCAAAAAATTATTACAATAATAAATTAATTTTAGTGATCCTAAATATTTACAATATAATCTCCTATTTAAATTTAATTTATCCCACATTGAGACTTCTACATGTTGGATAATAATAATTCTTAAGATAGCATGGAAATATCTTTTCCATCCAACACTACTTAATTAAATAAACAAATTATAAATTATTTTATAATAATATGTTGTATATTAAATAAATGAGGGTGATTCAATAGAATATTATTTAATTAAAGGTCACCGGTAAATGAAATTTGTCTAAAACCTTTTAATATTAAATTAAAATGATTAATATAAAACATTGAAACTTATGAACTGAAAAGAATCATGGCTCAATCCATGGAACAAAAAACGGTTACTTCCACATTTTAATATTTATGTGAAGGGAATAGTGTGAGAAAAAAGGAAATAAAATCAATGATAAGAGAGTAAGAAGTAAAAATATATATTAAATAAGTAACGAAATATTACATAAGACAATACATAGCTTGTTAAATTGAAAAATATTTTTGAAATAATGTGATAGTATACAATTATAAGAAAGTGGGGTGGCTCATTTTTTAGCATAATTTGTTCTTTGATATTTCACACATTATGCCCTAAAAAATGTTTTCCTCTCATTAATTGGTATTCGAAATGGATTTTGTTATATTTTATTTAATATATAACAATAATAATTCATATTCATTATCCATTGGCAGAAAATGTAATGGAATAATTTATTAAAAATTAATTGGGTTTCGAACACTCATTGAATTACAATAGATCAATTTCACTATTATTTATGAATATTGCTATAAAAAATTAGTCTTACATTGTTAATTAATATTTTCCTTTTTTGTTGTTTATATTCCATTAAATGATAATATCATTTGGTTTTGGTAGTTTCTGAGATATATCCCCATCATAAAAATTCCCCAAACCTATTCATTGCTTTTGAGGATCTAATTTCATGATTATTTTGGGAATCTTAATTTTGGATTCATAATTAGGTACATTTATATGAAATGATTCTCAATTAATATAAAATCATATAAAAATTTATATTCAATTTTTTTTATCATGGTGGTAAATATAATGACTAAAACATGATAATGAGTAGAAATAAAAAAAATACAAATCCTTTATCTAATTTCATAAATAATCGCAAAATTTTATAAATTCATAAAAATTATCTAGATTTCCCTATAAAAAAACAATTTATAGGTCTAAAACATTGAATATAAGAACAAAAAATATTAATATATGGGAAAAAGTTATATATAACAACTAATTATAGAACTGTTTGGGAGTAATAAAACATCTAAATCAAAATCCCTTAATGAATCAAAAGTGAGAAAATTTGAATTTTATTTTTTTGAGAAAATATAACTATATCCTATATAATAAGAAGAATTCACTTACATTTTCATCTATCACATTAATATTTTTTAACCCAAAAAATATATCCAGAATTAATAACACTAACAACAACATTGTAGTCATTCCAATATTCACTAATGTGAAATTAATCATAGACTTATGATCAAACTTGAAAAAATTCATGTGTCACGATATTATTATTATAATTATAATAACTATAATCCATGATATATGAAAATTTTTGAAATTATTTAGATATTTTTAAGATAAATAATTTATATTTATTAGTGTGCAAACTTATTTATAAATTTATGGATAAAATATATATTTAAACTCTTAACAATAATTAATGAATTATAATGTGAACAAATGATATATATCACTCAATTCCCCATTAAAAACATATCCCACACACCCATTTTTTACATGGTCCATGAGTTAAAAAATTAATGCAATTAAGTTTTCTTCATAATTACCATTTTTTAATTATAATATATTATATATTTCCTTTTTGAAATGAATATGAGTTAAATTTCAATGAAATGAATAAATGGATATTATTACACTAGATGGTTGACTGTGACATAATTTATAATTGTTATTATTATTATTAATTCAATGTCATCTTTATATTTTATTATATTACTATTATTATTATTACAATTTTTTCAAAATTTTATTAGAAAAATATAGTAACACAAATGAAGAGAAAATAATAAATATCACTAATGTGAATACTAAAATACATAAAATGAAAAAAACTATATAGAACACTATGATGATATGTGTCCCAATTGACAAACCTTAAATTCCATTCCCCAATGCTCATACATGGAACATCAATAAGAACATATAAAGAGTAAATGTAGACACGCAAAAAATTAAATTGTAATGTGGATTAAGAGAAATGAAAATTCATGGATTATAAAAGATAAACCATTATAAATATATTGATATATATCATAAATATAATTTTATAACAAAAGAAACATATTAATTATTTTAAAAATATTTCATGAATACTAATTATTTGAAAAAAAACTGTAAATGATATAGTTAAAACACATAGCCAATGTTTCACTTTATAAAGTGTTGATATTTTGAAGAAAATATAAAATTGTTATATATTTCCATACTGGACAAGAAAATAAATTTTAGTAACACTTTCATGTGTATGGATTAAAATATTTGACCAAAATCATAAATAATATTTAAAATTATATTCTATATAAAACGTTCCATGTATACTTTACCTTATAATCCATTCATTCAAAAATCATTAAATTTTAATCAAGATCAATTCATGTGTTTAATCTCATAAATAATATCCGTTAAAGTAAAATGTTCCAAAAATGATGAAAAAATAAAACAAAAACATTTCAAAATGTTGGACAACAGTCCCCCAAAATCTAACTTTAACTACCCTAATTTTATGTCATCAAATTAAATATATAATTTGGGAAAAAATTATAAGGATTAATATGTCCTAGTTCTTTTATAATAATGGTATTTTTGAGTTATAAACATAACTCCTTACATAATAAACATTATAAAAATGAACTAAAAAGAAATGATAAATATATTAAAATAATAATGAAATGGTAGTGAAACTTATCAGAGTTATACGTCTTAGTATAGACCACCATGTGGATTCTAATTTTTTACAACAAATAGTCATGTGGTTTTAACTCATTATTCCCATTTCAATGGTGGATGGTATTTTTAGGGTATTAAAACCCATATGATAATTTTCATGTAATCAATATGTGGAAGCATTGATATAGACAATACAAAGAAAAAAATATCACACCCATGATATTAGATAGAGAGAAGTGGAAGTGAGAAAGAATGGTGTTGAAAAGTTTGAGTACCTCTATTATTTGTTTTTTTCTTTATATTTTTATAATTATTTCATTATTGAAGAGGTAGAAACAACGGCTTGGGCTCCTCAAGATTTAGTTTTTGAAATTCAGATATTGTTAAATTCTAAACAGTGTATCCATTTTTATCTCTACCATATCTCTATATTTTCCTTTCTATTATCTTTTAATTTCTATTTTCATTGTATGAGATATAAATTTTTATTTATTATAAATTATGTTTTAATAAATTTATAGCACACATGTTGAATCACGATAAAATATTATAGCTTCAATTTGATTCCACATAAGAAAGTCCACTATAAATTCATTTATCAGATAGAGAAATGGATCACTTAAAAAATCTATTTATATCTCATTATGAAATCTAAATTGAATTATACATAAAAATTATTTACATCATATTTGACTAGTTTTTGTTTATGCTCCAACTATAGTAATTTTATCTCCTAAAATATAGTGGGTAGGGATTCTATTTTTCTACGATCATTATCAATAATTATTAAATATTACGAACACAATTCCTCACAAAACATCCCAATGAAGATTTCCAATTTTTTGATAAAAAATAAAAGAATATAAAAAACTTTATTAAATTCAATATTTTACATAAGAAATTAAGGAAAAGAAATATAATTTTTCTATATTTTGTTTGTAGTGATATGAAAAATAATGTGTTAAATTGATTTTGACACCATGAAAACTACTTAAATTTATTTGAGGGACATTTTCTTAATTCCATATCGAGATATTTAAACTAGAAATACCCCATATTTTGGTACCCTAGATAAATAAATTATGGATTCCACTCAGGAATACTTTGATATTTTTTATAGTACTTATAACATAAAATATATTATTAATTGATATAATAATATAGTGGTGGTTGGGTTATTTAATATAGAAATAAGATAATATAAATGAAAAATAAATAAAATATATTGTAAAAACAAGTTTTCAAGATGATGTTATTGTTTATAGTTATCATTTTCAAGCTGTAAATTTACATCAACATTTCATAGTATGAAATTCAATGATGTGATAAAGACTTGTCAAACTATAGTCCCATGTTTTAATTTTAATTACGATATACCGAGACTTATTAATAACAAGGATTCTTTGGTAGTTTTGGAATTTATACTCTAGAGAATATATTAGTAGTGTATAAAATAGGCATTGTGGTTTAAGGAATAAAAATTATTTTGATCTAGATAATGTTATTAAGGAATTTGTGACATTGGAATTTATATCTTGAAAAATGATTTTGTTAATAATACTCTATCCTACATTAGTTTATGAGTAACAGTTGTAATAGAGGGGAAATAATTTATTTAATGGGTGTAGAATATAAAACAAAGATATATTAATATATGAATTTATCTAAATGATTATATTGTGTTCGATATCTTACACATCACTAAACACCACTGATAAAATTAATGATATGATTAATAAAATTATGTAATTTTGTGTCACTAATAAAACCTTCTTCGTGAATTAGTAGAAATTTCCCTAATAAACCAATTAATGAGATATATTGATAAAAAATTATTCTTCTAATATGAATGGTATCCAATTTGTTTACCTACAATGAACACTATCATCAATAATAATTTAAAATAAGTTTCTCGAATTTTTTTTCTATTTAATGAAATATTAAATTCAATTTGAAGAAATGTACGTTTAATGATAATAAAATATTTTTTTATAAGTAATTTATTAAATTTAACATAGTTGGTAAACTATATGAAATAATAAAAAAAATATTTAAAAATTTATATCTAATTTTCTAATAAAATATATTTTGATTATATTTTGTTATAAAATTTAAAATATTAATTAAAAATTTTTAGAATTTATATTTTATGAGACGAAAATAATTTCTAAATTTATAAAAAAAATTAATCATTATTTGAAATTGAGATTCCTTTCCAAGATGACTATTATTTGTCTAAACAAATATGTTTTTTTATATTTTATTATTTATGATTTTATAATTATGTATGTGTATCTGAAAACTTATAAAACACTTTTATGTAATTATATAATTATTTATGTCATATAATTATCGATTTTAATATATTATATGTTCTCATATGTCTTATTTCTAACATTTTTTAAAATTAATTAGAATGTTAGATTAATAAAAAAATTCTATCATTTTATTAAATCATGTTTTTCAAAGGTGATATTTTCAATTTGACTTCCATGTAATCACCATAACTTTTATTATTTTTATAATAATTCAATTTCTATCATGGTAATTGATTATTTTAATATTAATGAATTATACATTATATTTTATTTTTAATATAAACTTTCTCTTAAAAAAATAAATTCATTTTGCATAATAATATTAAAATCAACTTATTCATAAATTTAGATATTTTATTTGGTAAATAATTTAAATAATTTAAATTATAAGGTACAAATTAGTTAAAAGGGTCAATATTAATTTTCATCATTTAAATTAATAAAGATTTTTAAAATTTATATACCAACATAATAGTTAATGATCAGAAAAAGTTTAAATAATAATTATATTCCCTAAAACACTCATGGATTCCCCCAAAATGAGCATTTCAGGTGTGTGTCATCAAATAATCAGATTACTCTGTTAATTTTTTCATATTGTGTCTATTTATCTATAATAATAAAATTACATTACATAAAATGTAAGGGTAACAATGATAAAAACCCTACCATTCACCAATAAAAATCTAACTCCTCCACCACTTCAAGAATCAAATTACCTTTAAATATATCATTGAAAATATATTAAATATATACTCCTAGAACCCTAAACTACAATCAAAATCCTCTAGTCACTATAAGTTATCATAAGGCCATCATTATGAAATACAATTCCTAAAAACAATTACGGTTCCCAAAATGATTTTCAACTTATTCTATGTGTTTCCTTCATATTTTTTCAATAATATCCTTATATAAATAAATATACAAAATTAATTAAGTAAAACTAGTATAAAAATGGAATTATATTAATTAAAAGTTAAATATTCCCTCCATTCCACATACTGTGAGAAACAAAAAAAAATATGTGTATATATGGAATAGCGTATCCATGACACAATTTTATTTGTTTTCATTAAATCCTCTACTAGATAGAATCAATGTTTTATATTTTTAATAAATTGTTTTTAAATGATTCAAAAAATATAAACTTACCAATTACTATATCCTATATATCTTTCCATTTCATGAGAAATTATATCATTACTAGGGAATATTTATGTATTACCATCTCTATAAATAACTAATTTTTTATGATCACCTCCCATAATGAAGGATCCCTGATTGGATTTAATGTGGATTTGTAACATTCATGAAATTTTTATTCTCAATTATATGTCCCATTATAATAATCTAAATACATCCATTCATTGATTAAATCATAATAACATGATATCATTTGTGTCATTTTATGCTCCTAATTTAATGATTTTATAATGATTATTTTATACTTTATGATAAAAATTTTTATAATGGTAAATTATTTTCATAGTTATATAATAAATATCAGTTGTTTATTATGTAATGTATGTTAATATATAAAATATTTTTTAATATATCATTGTTCATTCATTAAAAATGTAAAAAACAAATTCACCATGATTTTTATATTCACATGTCATGTTCAAGTATTTGACATCGTGAAAATAGAAATTAATTAATTATTTTAAAAAAATTATTATTCAATATTTAATTATATTTGAATTATGAACATAAAACCACTTAGTGGGAATTTATCTAATCCTCTTAATGTTTTGAAAAAACAAAAAATTGAATGTTCTATCTCATTATAATGAAAATAAATTATAATCATGCAATTTTTATGTAATATATTATTATAAAATAATTATAAATAGAAATTATTTTTATATTATGGTTCTTACATAATTTATTTTCATATATATGTTAATGTTATAGGGGGTTATAACCTGATCACATAAGGTGGAAAACAACGGAAGGGTTTTCATATTGAATTTCATCATTTGGGAGATGATTTGTATTATAAAATTAATTTAATAGTTTTTAGTGGCAATATTTACTATTTGATATATAATATCATGAATTATATATTACTTAGTGTATTTAATGTTCTTTTATATCCAACTTTTTTCTATGGTTTTGAGTCAAATTATTCTAATGTTGTATGGGTTTTCACCTTCTCAATTTTGATTCGTTTAGAAATAATATATTTTATGCAACATGTATTCATTGTGTTCAACATTTAAATACAATGGATTTATTTTCATAATAATTATACTTCATGTTATTTACAATCAAAATTATTTTCCCTTATTCATGTTTCTATTGAATCAATTGTTTCTACATAAATAATAATTTTCTGTAACTGAAATTTTGATCCTAGAGTTATGATTCATCTCTTGATGTTATTTCATATAATTGGGCAACATGCAACACATTGATTGTTTTATGTGAAATTATATTATTTTATCTATTTATATAAATTCCTACCATGTAAACACATTTACACATTTTTTACACATCTCATGATATAATTCTCTTAAATCACACTAGTTTATCAAATATTCTCTTTTCTAGACTAGAAAATTAGGCAATTTTCATTCTTTTGAACCATGGAAATATAAAAAAATACTACCATTATATTTGAACAAGTATTACATAGACCATGTGAACTTCCACCATTGAAAAATGGTTCAGGATATTTTCATTGTTTGATTCCATGGCCATCGGTGGCCTCTAGGATAATATCCCTATATTTCATAGCCATATAGTATAATACAGATTCCAATTATGCCTATTATGCCAGTTTACTAAACTATGGCCAGAGTTGGAATATTTCCAAAATGCAAGTATAGTGTTTCCATACATTTCACACCATATTTCAATGACACATACTACCATTTATTTTATAAAGTCTATTTCTTGTATTTGAAAATTAAAAAAACCACCATGTTTTGATCCTCTAACCACATTCAGAATACTCCCATGAAATTACCAGTTTTATTCTCCATTTAATAAATATATTTATATATATTAATATTTAAATATATATATATATATTGATATTTAATTATAATTAGTCATTTTTTATAAAAAATAAAAAATTATATATGAAATAAAAACATATTGAAACTATTTTTAAAATTAGATAACAAAGGTGACTCGAGAGAGGAATATTTCCATAGTCCTCCAAAAATCATGATGTATTCATATCTACTACAATGGTTGTGGAAAATTGTCTCTGTATGACATTCCCTCTTATTTCATATATAATTTTGGCGGTAACATGTAATTTTTTTTCACGTATTACATCACGCTACATCCACGGTCTCACATAACAATGTATGATAGCGGTAATATAACAATGGTTTGTGTCTACCATGGAAATAATCCCTATGATGAAGAGAATAATATAGATTTTTACTCTACCTATAGAATTTTCATGACCGGTATCAATTGTTTTGAGAATAGTGGACATGAAACCAGGCTCATATGCAATTTTTCTTATTATTTTAGTGTTGTAATGTTTAATCATGACCATTTTTTCATGCCCAGTTTCCCCACAAAAAATAGTTTATTATACTTTATAATCCTATTTAGGAAAATAATGTTTTATAAAAAGTAATGTTTTTATTAATGTTTTTATATTTTAGTTTTCAACAAAGGTAATATTATGTATTAAAATTATCCCTTTAATAATCAAATTTTTTAATATTTTTCAGAGCATTTTCTATAAAATGATATATCATTTTAAAGCATACATTATTAAATATAAATTTGAAAAATAAATGTTTTACTAATAATATACTTCACTTTTTCAAAATCTACATTTTAATGTGACATGTATGTTTTAATTTTACATCAAAGTGAAAATAAAAATTCTTAAATCCTGTCGAGAAAATTCCACCAATTTACCTTATATTTTTCAAAATGATATACCATAATGGGTTTTATGAATCATGATATATACTAAGATAGTAATATTTACTATTTTGGGGATTAAAATTTTTGTATCAAAAACAACGATTCTTGATCCCTTCTTTTACAATATCATTCAATGCATTCTTCTTACAAAGTTCAATTAATTATGTCATTATCCTTATATGTTTCTTTTGATAGAATTTTCATATGATCTATGGAAGCCATACAAATTATTTATCTAGATAGTATATTATCATTATATTATTTAATTGACATTACCTTATAATCATTTCCTTATATGGTGTAAACATCTATTTATAAAAAATTTATCTTATCGGAAGTTCATAAAGAAAAAAAGATTATTTACTATCTATAGAAGTATTAAAATTCGTGATGATTATTTACTAATAATTGTGGTTTATTGTGTTTTAAAAATATTTATATTTTTCTTTATAATAATCTCTATGTATTAATTTTTTTGGGGAATATTTTTTGAATATTATAGAATGTATTATAATCTTTTATGGGGAATTAAATTCACTTAATCATGTTTTATATATGGAATGATATTATACACCCCATAGATTCATTGAAATCTACCCTAATTCAAAACAGATTATATTATTTATTCATATCCCTCCCCATATCAGTTTTGTGTCTTAGAAAAAAGTTTGGATAATTTTTTTGTCAATTTATGACATTATTCATTCATTTTTTTTGAGATTTGTAAATATTATCCATGTTTTAAATTATTTCATGGATATATAATTATTTGAATTCTAGTTGATTTAGGAAATATTTTAATTTTTTATTCCAAATATAATATGTATTTCATGATTATTTATACAATAAAATCAGTTATATGTTTCCATTTATACATGTTTGAGCTCACCGCATTTTTATTTTTCAATTTATGGGGTTATGAACAATTTTTATTTATGTGATATGAATCTATGAATTCTAGGATTAGGGAATTTGTGGGAGTTTTAAGATAGTAAATATTTAGTAAGTAGTTTCTTATAATGTTAAAAATATCAATTTTTCAAAAAATATATGTTATTTTTTTTCTCCTCTTTTTGCTTAATTTCTTGAATATGTACACATAAATTTTCTAGGAAATATATACAATTAAATGTTGTCATTTTGGCACTTAATTATTGGTTAAATGTGTCCATGAATATACAATTTTAATAAAGCATGTATGTAATATTTGTGTTATTCACACATGATCTAGGATTGTGGGTCCATTTTATCAAAGGTAATGTGTGAAAAAGTTATGATAGTAATATTAAATATATATTTACTTTTTTGGGTAATTTTTATAATTAAAATCCTCATATTTCATTTTAATTATTACATTACAATCAGTTAAACTAGGGGAACCCCATTTTATTTGATATAATCATCAATATCTTCCTAACAAAAATAAAAATATTCCATTCATTTGATAATTTTCAATATTAGAAATATGGTTATATTTATATTTACTGAAAAATGTACACATATTTCATGTCCCCTATTGTAATATATTACTTTTCATCTTATTATTAGATACATCATTAGGTATAATTACATGAATTGTATCCCAATGAATTTTTATTCCTAAAAAACCAGTTTCCCAACAACGATTAGTTTTTAAAATGTTATTATATAAAAAATGATAAATCAAAAATAAATATTATATTTTAATATAATTTCACAATTAATATAAAATTATTAATTACCATAAAATTCACATAAATAACAAAATTTTTGGAATAAAATAATATTTAAAGAATATGTTTTTAGAAATATGTCCAAAATTAATATAATATTCATTCGTGGGAATAATGTTACCCGATATCACACTATATTGAACAAATTAATGTTCTTCATATAAAGGGTATGATGACTATCAACGATTAAATGACTTAATAATACTTCCTTGTAAATATATTCCATGTTTATAAATATTATCTTTTAGTTGTGGGGGATATCACAATCATATAAAAAATTCATCAACCTAAAATAATTGTTATAATTAACACCCAACATAATATCCCTTCATAAATGTTCATTTTAGATTTAATTATTATTCATGAGTAGCATCGAAAGCATAACAAATTATCATAAAAACCCATTTATCAATAGTAGTTCATTGAAAAAATTAACAACCATTACTAAATGAAATATATTTTATATTTAAAAGAGATATCATGACCCATATAAATAAAATATCAAATAATTATCATAGAAATTTGTCAAACATTGATCAATAAATTATGAATAAATAAATTTATAAAAAAGTTAGAGATAATTAATTTTATGAACCCCAGAACTAAACTATCAAAGGTTGGAATGAAGTTTTATGTCCCCACGTTAAATATAACTTGTGGTCACTGAATCGTTGTATGTAAATGTTTATTAATTTAAAATCAATAAGGTAACTAGTGGATTCCCATATGAAAAAAATTTAAATTCAATAATTATTAAAATTTACATGATGTTTCATACAATTGTTCCAATAAGTTGATTTATTATTTATATAATGTTTAATGTTTTTATCCATAGTTTTTAATATATAAATTAAATTTAAAAGAATCATTATAATGTACTAGTAGTTAAATCATTAAAATTAAATGATAATAATTTCTACATTAATTATTTTTAATTATATATTTATTCATTTTTATCACCAATCTTTTAAGATATATCTTTTATTGAATTTTTTTATTAAGTAAATATCAAATACTAAACACCATAAATTCTAGTCATAGTTCAATATGCTTAATGAAATTATTTTTGGAAATCCATATCAAAATATTTTATTCATTATGATTAAATATTAAGTAAAATTTACCTTTGAAACTATAATAAAGAACATCTAATGTGGATAAGAATTAATTAAATCAATGTGAACATATTTTATTCAATATATATAAAAAAATTTATTGTCCCTTTCTTCTTTTTCACTTAACTCAATTAATGTTTATATATCAATATTCAATAGACTTTTCTATATTAAATTTAGTTCTTATTTTTCTCTTTTAATGTGATGTGTAGTATGTGAACAATGATTATTCTCATTTATTGTTCATCTATAATTAAAAAATTTGTTCAAAAAAAGGTAAACCCATTTTCATTCATTTATAATCAAATGAATCTCTTTTAAAAAAGAATTTTTTCTTTTAAAAGGGAGTTCATATCAACGTTCATTTTCGTAAAAATCATCTTTTGGGTATTAATATCATTATATAATCCACAATTATTATATAAATATCATTTATTTTTTTAAACTAATACATCTATGATGAACCTTATAAATATATTAGTTATGGTGATTAAATATTATATGTTTTATATATATCAGTGAATTTATGGAACAGTCCAAATTTTATCTTACCAATTAATAGAATTTTTATTAATTGTTTTGAAAAAATTAAAATTTCCAAAAATTAATCAATATCTCAATTTTGATCCAAAAAATGTTGTTCAATACATGTTTTCAATGAGAATGATGTCAATATTTCATTGATGGAGATAAATGGAAGAGTATGATTTCAAACAAACATGTGTGTAGAGTTGATAAAGAGAAATTAACCAAGGAACTTTTTTCGTATACCTCATTGATTAGATAAAACCATGATGATAAATGTTTTAAAGTACACTTAATAAATAATTCACTGTGATTTTTATTATAGATCAATTCACATGTGGAAAATGATATAAAAGTGATTGGGGCAAGGGAAATCAATCAAATTTTTATTAGACAGTTATTAATTTGTTTAATGATTATAAAAGATAATTGTTATGATAAAATATAGATGTAGTATAGATATTGATACATGATCACCCACTATTAAAATAATAATGATTGTATGAGTAACATTTTTATAAGTTATTGTCAATATAGCTGTCAATATTTAATAACATAGTTATGAAGATCCAATAAATGTTATAATTACATGGAGTGTATTTTTAATATATGAATCTAGGATGATCTATAATATTTGAGTTAATTGAAGAATTCTTGGAAATATTTATTTTTAAATTAATTGAAATACAAAAAAAATTATTAATTTAAATATTTTAAGTTGATTGAAGAGGATTATAAACTATTTTGATGATTTTTTCATTTTAATAATGAATATATATGTTATAAATGTAATTAAAATTTATATAAAATTATTTAATGAGTTTTTATAAATTTATTTAATATTTTAATGTTTATGAATCCATTAATTTTCAATAAGCATGTATGAAAAGAGTGGATAAGACAATTATTAAATTAATAGAATTTTGGTAATATTTTTTTGTGAAGTAATTGGTAATGTAAATCCTAATAAACACTAACTCCAATTTTTTAGTGGATATTCATTATTTAATATCCCATATCTATTATTAAAAACAGATTTATTATATATACATAATTTATTTTAAGAATTAATAAGAATAAATCAATATATATATTGAATATTTATGATCTTCCTTGTGCACATGTTAGGTCAATTCAGAGTGTCCAGATTATATGTATGATGCTTCAATACATTTTCATAACATATATAAAGTATTCAAAGGAAATGTATGATACATTACATTGCATGTAATATAATTAATTTTATATATAAATATTATCAAATTAATGATTTTGAGATTTAGAAAAGGAGAATTTTGAATTACAAACCATGAGATTCAATTCATTATTGCTCGTTTACTAAAAGAAATATTATGAATTTTGAAAATATATATTTTTCCAATATTATAAGATTTTATAAAATAATTAATGAGATGATTACCCCTTGTATTAAGCCTTACATTGTGACTAGTTTTTCATCTATTCATGAAAAAGTTATTTGAGGTCTTTTGAAAAATCAAAAATTGATCCAAAATTATGGATGAAAAATAAATGATAAAATAATGTGGATATATCCATAGACTATTGAAGGAAATAAGTATTCATAAGGATTATGTTATGGTTTCTTTTTATTTAATGATAAGATATTTTATTTATTAGAAATATGGTTGATGAATTTATTTGAAATTTGATGAATGAATATATTAATTGTTTTAATTTTTATATTCTTAATGAGAAGTATGCATACAGATTATTTTGATACATTTTATAATAAAGGAATAAATATTTTTATATGTGAAAATATTAACATGTGTGGGATGTAAATAATATAAAAATTTAATTATAATAATGAAGTGGATTATATAGTGAATAACCAAACCATCATACATACAAAATAATTATTATCTTGAAGAAAATGGTTTATTCACTACTATTGATAAAGAATTACATTACGAATCAATTATTATCAAAGGAATAAGACAACGACCTCTACCAAAAATACTATTATTTATATTATTTTGTGATTCTATTGATGGGGAAAATTTGAGATAACCAATTGGTTTCTATGTATGATAAGTGGATACATATGACTTATTGAAAGTAAAAATAAAATAGTTAACCAACCTATTTTATTTTAAGGTTGTACAGGTAGCCTTTAGTACTACTACAATCATGATTAATGATATCATATTCATTATATTCAGTGGATGCATGATAATTCATATATATCCAATTCACAAGGGAAAATAAATTTGGAATTCTACATAGGACTATTTTATTCTTGTTCTTATGAAAAGAGAAATATTGTATCTTCATGTATACTAGTTTGGATCATTGTAAATTTTTTCCATGGAAATCATGTTTTCCTTTAAATGATTCATATTAATAAGATATTTTTCATGTTATTTTTGGGAAAAACTCATATAAAATAATTACTATATTAAAATTGTGAATGAACACCATATAAATCATTTTTCTATTTTATTAGTTTTCCATTTCATACAAATATGATTTGATATAACCTATAATATGAGATCCATCCACCATCACTAGTGATGTTGTTAAAAGAATAAATTTTTAAATGCATATAATTGGAGAATATTGACCCACCTATATTGTGTGGATGAACCAATCCTAGTAGAATAATAATTAGAAAAATATATCAAGGTTCTACCTCTATTATAAGTCTATATAATTTAATATTTTATGTATTCAAGTTTTTATTTTCACTCCCAGAGGACTCATGATGCAATTTCATCGATAAGATACATCAATTGTTGATCTGAATTGTATTTCATCTGGGATCTTTAATAATAAATATTAGAAAGAGATTATATGAATGAATATGGAATCCAAAATACAGAATTGGGAAGTATTTTAAATATCCATATATTTAAATCATGGATATATTAGATCCATCATGAATGATTATTATTTATTATAAAAATAAACTACTGTGAGTTTATACATCATTTCTTCTATTAGTGCTTTATATCCTTTATATAAATACAAATTAATTGTAATTGCATCTTCATGTTTACCTATTATGGAAAAATATATAATTTTTCAAAAGAATCCATCAATGTATTTATATAATAATTATTGTTTATAATTGAATGGATCCTTCTAAAATCTCTATAATGTTATAATTTATTTTATCTATGTTTCCTTTAAAGAGAAATATTGAAATATCACCATAACATCAAATGAATCATAAATAATAGTGGAATAAATGGATCAAAATATATGGGTATCTACTAATCGTAAAAAATAATATTATTCTAGTATTGAAACCAAAGTCATGATTCTAGATTTTCACCCATAACCATATAACAAATTTCATATTATAATCCAATAGAATGTTTAATCCTTGAATTTTTCTAGGAATATATTAGATTAATTTTAATAAAAAAATAGGGTATCATTAATATCATGAAATAACAATTGAGGGTAATAAATAGGATAAAGTATCCTTCTAACTCCTTATATGATATGAAAAAACACAAAGGTAATATGAATTAGATTATAAGATATTATGAATATTGGTTGAATTCCATTGAATTTCAAATAAAAATATTTATTAGAATATTCCTAAACATATGGTTAAATTAATAAATTTAGAAACAATTTATCCAGTTATAATAAACAATTTTTAGAGGATCTTCTACTGTATGATCATACATGGATGATAACTAATATAAATGAATTATAAATTATATCAAGAAGATAATGGGATTATTCCATGATATATATAATGAAATATGAAATAAAAATGTTCCCCTTTATTGACAATAAATTATTCTTCAAGAGTAAATTTTCATTTAAATGGACTGTTTTAATACAAAACAATGAACAATTTTTTTGATGATAATTGGTTACAGAAGAACCACCATATCAAATATATATATATATATATATATATGATAAATAATATATTCTATTCAATATATGATGAAATAAATCAAAAAATAACACAAAAATATTGAGGTATCAATTTATTTAGTATTGATTTCAAAATTAAGATAGAATGGATCTTTAGTTACTATTGGTGTTGTGAATGTTTGAGGAAAAAATGACATTGATTGAGTGAAAAATATCTCATTTCCTGGATTAAAAATAAATATTAAACAAATATTTTTAAATACTAAGGTGAGGAATTGTAAATAGATTATAAATATGAATAATTGGTCTATTAATAATTGACATGAAAGATTGGATGATTTTAATTGAAAATAAAATTTATGAGGATATTCTATTGAACCATGGTGGTTAAAATAAAATAATTATGATCAAAATGCATCTATGGAAAGAAGACTATAATGTTGGTTGATTACACATGTTAAAAAAAGATATTTAACCGTTTTTAACACCTCCAAATGTGTATTATAAATATAAATACATGAATATGGGTATTATTTTACCTAAAATGAAAAGGAAGAAGAAGGTATCCATGATCAAGTGGATGACATGAACCTCTAGAAAATATGTGACATCATGACAATCACACAGTCTTTTGGATGTTAATGAACCAAAAAATTCCCATGGAAGATCCCATGAACCCCCATTATCAAATCCCCTATTGTATTATGATGAAATCCGAAGTAAACTCACTTACCAGGCAGTGGAAGCCTAATAATGTTCCCCAAAGTCACATGAAATTCCCACAACTAGATTTCGGGAAACCCCCCAAATATGATATTGGAAAATAACATGAAAATATAAAAAACTCCATATCCCCTTGTTGTTAAAAATGTCATGTGACACAACATCAAAAGGTAGAGTTATTTTCTATGATAATATTCAAACAACCACATGATATTTAAAAACATAGAATAATAAAATATTGAAAAAGAAATAGAAAAGTTGGGAGCCCCTGGTATTCACGAAACATTCACTACTCACACATGTATCCTACTAGACATAATGGATGCCCCATTTAAAATTTTCATATAGTAATGCAAGATATTCTCTTCTGTCATCCCCATCATGTGAAATGCTTCAAACATGTCCATTTAGTCTCTCGATCCCCCTTTGGAAAAAATAAGTATAATGGTCTTTCAATAAAGTTCTTGTGCATCAATAATAAGACAATTCATTGGTCACATGATGAATCACTAATGAGGAGAGTGATTCTCTTATAAAACACTCATGAAAATATAGAAAAGACTCACATATATTTGTAAAATAAATAATGAAACAAAAGTGAAAATACAAGATCCTCTCGTAGTCCTAAATTACAATTGATGCACCTAGTATATCCACAACTGGATCTCAAAAAAACCTTATATAGGAAATTATTATTTCAAAATGACCCCCAATAATTAAATCATTTTCTAACAAAATGTCCTAGACAAGTCATCTTAGATCATATGAAATCAATTTTTCTTGTATCCTGATCATGGGAATGCCCAAATTTATTTTATACTGACAATATGGAATACCCACAACTTGTATGCATGGTTCAGGGAGACCCCATTAATTGGAAATAATATAATAAAGGATATATTGATGGGATAGTGTATGTATATCGAAATAATATGATTCCCAGAAAATGACCAACATAACGATCTCTAGAAACACATCACATAAAATCTTTCCCCTAAATCTATCCTTGATTTTCACGATATGCGCCAGAGAAAGTGGTGAATTACTCTAGTGTGTAGGAATATAAATCCATTACCCCTATATAAAATACGATAGCCTTACATGAACATAAGAATCCATGTATACTCATTTTGGTTCACCAAGGAATCCATGGAGATTTTCAAACATGGGTGATCTCATGATTGTAAAGTTTTCCTTCTGGTAAGATCCATAGAAGTACTGGAGAGATGAAGAATCATGCGTATGAATATCATGTAATCACACAGAGATGATATAACAAACTTCTGGAGGGTCATGTGGACGAAATATAAAATATATATTTAATATGAATGATTCAAAATAATATAAAACTGAAAAAATATAAGGAATATACAATAAAATGATGGAATAAAGAATATTTTAGGCTATATTTATATGAAGAACATAAAAAATGATTCTCATTTGCTTTGCATGAACAAACCAGGTCATGAATCAACACAAATCCATGTCATCCATTTCATGTAATGCTCATTTTAATTC
Organism: Viscum album; assembly: GCA_963277665.1. NCBI lineage: Eukaryota > Viridiplantae > Streptophyta > Magnoliopsida > Santalales > Viscaceae > Viscum > Viscum album. The sequence continues at coordinate 738,094,380 of OY728143.1, read as the reverse complement.
TATTTGGATCTTATGATATCCCCTAAATATGTCAAGAGCAAGTCAAATGGTTCCCCTCATGCATGTCACCCATTTCTCATGGAACACATCCATTTCTCTATACATTCCTTATGGTGTCCTTTAGAAATGTTGATCTACTCATATGGTTTGACCAATAAAAGTTATCTAAGTATTTCAATTGCACTAGGGGATTTAAATGGTCTCTCATGATATCCTCTCGAGGGAAAAGGTATAATGCATGCTGTCCTCTAGGCATTTCAGCTTGATTTCATGGAACCCTCCAAACATGTAATCATTCATCATGAATCACCCCCAAACATGTCACATTAACTCTCATGACACCTTAAATGAATGTAATCCACATTTCTTGATGAGTTTAGCGAAATTTATAAATATCATGCGATGTTCTCTAAGCGTGCTAGTTGAATTATGAGATGGTTTCCAAGATCATCCTTCCATGTCTCATGGTGTCCTCCAGAAAATCATTCTATAATCATGAGATAGCCTTCTGACATAACATCCGGTCTCTAAATCATACCTATTATAATTCAAACCAATCATGTTATTGTTATTTTACATGTTATAGAAACATGTTGTAGCATGTTCGGAAAGAAATCAAGTAATTTATAGTGTGTAATCACTGAATTGAAGGAAGGAAACAATGCCATGTCAACTAGGTATCCTAGGAATAGATAACCTTTTCCATCCTTAATGTTAAATCCCGGATTATAAGTAATTCCTCAGTGTGTAAGACTCAATCAAAAGAACAATGATAACTTTGATTCCTTCCACAACTAGGATACATACGATACCTCTCCAAGGCCTGAGATCTATATCAAAATTCTGAAGTCCATCCTATTGTGTAAGGCCTACCTCTATAAACAATAAGAAATATTATTTACCAACACATGTTTATCACACGATGAATAGATCATGTGGGATTAAGGAGTTTCAATGATCACATAATTCATATCATAAGCCTCCAACAAGGAATGGGAAACCATGGTATGTAATCCCTAATCAATGTAATAATATGATATTCCTCACATATAAATGAAGCCGCTTTCAGTAATTCCTAATAAAATGAATAAAAATTATTTTGATTCCTTTTATAACTAGTATATGTAGGAATCCTTCTTAATTCTTGATGACTAATAGACACACACTTCAGTATAATTCCCACATTTTCCTTGACATTCAAACCATCATGACCCAATATCTCCTATGGTCTGATCATCCATTATAATAAACTAGAATATTGAGAATTCATTGAACTACAATGAATTAGCTTTATTTTATAACATGGATATGTAAGGCACCTTCCTATGGAGTAAGCTCAAATAATAATACACTTTGGTGCAAGTCTCCTCATGTCTCTGAAATTCCATCCATTGATACCCAATCTCTCCAATGACAAGATAATTCTTCCTCATCCATTAACAGACTGAGATGATAAAAGAACAATGATGACTCTAATTCTGTCCATAACCGGAATATGTTGAATGCCTCTGTAAGGCCTGAGCTCTCTATTAACTACCCAAGGGAATTCCAATCATTTAAGGTTGGCCTCCACATAGAGTAAAGACGATTACATGATATCCATTATTTCTCTCACCAAGCATAGCTCTTGTGGGATTAGGGTGGACAGAAAATCATATCATTTGTATTGTTAATCTCTAACATCCAAGGTAATATGTTATGTAACACCTACTAAGTATCATGATCTAAAATTCCTCCATTCTAGGGAATATAACTTAGGGCCATACCAAAGGTTTTGATTGAATTATTATAACACTGATTCATATTTTAACCAAGATACATAGTATGTCTCCTCGAGACTCATGCTCAAAATTATTTTACATGAGTGACCACACACATGTAATGTTGTCATGATATTAAACTACACTGGTCCAAAGAAATATGTAGAATTTATTACTACAATAAACATAATATTTTGGACGTGTCATTATGGATAAATACCCTCTTTAGAATATCAACCACATATCTAGGAGGTAGAAAATTTTGAATATCCTGGTTATGAGGCTTCTATATAAATTTTTTATACATTCTAGGAAATAGATAATGAACCATGAATAAATATAGACAAATTCACTTATGAGATCCACTTCTCCTTCGTATAAAATGGGTTATAAAATAATTGTCTTTTGAGGGTAACTGGTCCCATATCAAGATTATGAAGAGATTTAAAAACATATATTAAATTTATAATCAATTCATGTAATAGGAAGCATTTCCATCACTAAGTGTTTGATGAGACGAACCTCCCATCAACTTGACCAATGCATGTTTCTAAGCGTTTTTGGCTCTCAAACCATAATGGACAACCAACCTATGGAAATTAATTTTGTACCTAGTAATGAATGTGGTAATCATTGGGAGTCTCAATTAAGAAAATAATTGTTGAACGATAAGCAATGATTGTACAATAAATAAACCCTTGATAATCATTCATCAGGGTAAACTTAACTCACCTTGGGAACCACTTTTTCATTGAAATAATAATTAGTGAACCAGACATGAACACATTTAACAATCTACTATCATTCACAACATAAAAAGAACAGACTTCCCAATTCTAATTATAACATTTTGTTTATTCAAAGAGGGTGCATGGTCATCTATTTTTTTTTGAAACCAAAATGGGGAACCTGACATGAATCTATCTTATAATAGAATAACTGGTTAATCAAATGGTTGGTCATTTTTCATTGCATGTTTGTTGCATGAAATGAGCCCAACTTAAAAACCTAAAATAATAGGACGGAACCCTTTCCAGGTGTCATTACATAGTATTAGTGTATCAAAAAATATGATAATCCTAAAATAAATCATATAGCTAATTCTATATAACCATAATTTTTATGAAATAATATCATCCTTGATTTAAAAATATCATGTGAGTAGAATGGTCGTATCATGAATAAATGTAATTTTTTTAAACATGGATATCTAATTGAGAAAGAATCATGACTATGATATTATACTAATTGGTGACCTTGTTCCATAGAGTCTACAAGACTCTTGATACTTTTCTCATTAACCACATCCTGATATAAGATAATACCTTCATCTAAAAGCCATTTTGAAAAATAATTTATTATTGAAACCCCTGAATGTCACAAAATTATGTCACATTCATAACAGTATCAACACTAGGTGGTGAACACAATGGACTGGTAAAACCATTAACATGGTAAACACTAACCCTGGATGCTACTCAAGAGTGTCTCCATGATCTAAAAATTATTGTTCTAATAAATCCTTGTAATGATATAGTTAAGACAGTGGAACTCATTTCCAAATTCAACCATTTTGATAGATTTCCCTTTGAGTGCGACAATCCCCAACCTTATTATTAGATGAAGTTGGAACAAGTAGTCAAATAAAACATTATTATGGTTGAGGGGACACAAAGAAGGAATAATATTAAATAACAACCATAGAACCATCCCACTTGTAACCATCAGTCACATGTTGAGTATACCGCATGACACGCTAAAACCCCTAAAATTTATACACAAGAAATAAGAAATATACATTAGGTGAAAGAAGCCTCTAGATAACCTTCAGTGGGATCAAATCCTCAATCTAACAGATGATGTTTTATGGTGTGTTATGGATGTAACTAAAGATTAGGTTCATATATCTACCACCTCTGATAATTTATATGGGCATATTCTCTCATCAGGCATGGTGAATCATATATATTTGATGATCTGTATGAATCCCATCAGTATATTATAAGGGCACAAGGAGTATAGAGGTAGCCCATAATCCTTCTTCAATTAAAGATATCTTCAAATATATAGTGAATAAAAAAAATGTGCAGTCTTATATCCATGTACACAATTTATTAAAATGGAAAAACATCCTTTAAATAATTGTTTCACTCTACCAAAATATACTATAATAGGTACACATACTATGATAGGTTTATATTCTTGTCTCTATAGATAGGGAACATCCGCACTGTGATAATTATCAAAAGGGATTTCTCTACGGAATGGTCACATTCTTGCTCTTGTACAAGAGGATTATTGGCATATTACGAAAATTAATGAGCCACCAGACCAAGGTCATAATCCAATTCAAACTGGGGATCATGTGGTGAGAGAGGCACATTCCCGAGGATAGAGGAACATACATGTAGAAAACATCTCGATGAATATTCAAAAGGAATAGGATCAGGCTCATATCCCCATTATGGTCAAGGATCAACAAGATTGATGGAAACACGCCTCAGGATAGGCTCATATTCCAATAGATGAAAACCATTAACATACACTAATGTACTACGACTGGACCATCTCCTTATTCTGGATATGTCTCACCAAGTGATAATGATACATTCCTAGGGTCATCCTCATATTAATATTAGTGAATATGATAAGAATATTTTAGAATATAATATAATATAGGCTCATATTCCTACTTCCACCAATGTACTATAACACTAGCATCCTTCTATTGCATTATAAGAGGAGTACAATATCCCTTCACCCATTAGATATGTTATTAAAAATATTCTAGAAAGTAATGCATATTTAGACAACCAAATATTATAGTTCCAAATGCATCTCCTCATGTGATTGACACACATGACTTAGGTAAGACTCATTTACCTTCCAAAAATGACAACCAATAAATTCCAACATCATAAGATTAGGCACATACTGCCATTCTGACCGAGGCACACCACGTTGGAATGGAGCATGACTAAGGACGAGCTCATATTCCGGCCAATAATGAGGAATCACAATGGAATATTCCAGATGATTTTCAATAATGGGACCACGTTCCAAGATCAACAAAATAATATAAAAAAGGCTTGGAATATTTCATACAATAGTCTCATATCCCTATAAAATTCTAGAAATCATGTAAGAATATTCCCTCCACAATATGAATTCAGGCACATATCCCTAGTATTTTAAAATCCAATGTCCCTGAGGTTGTTTGAAATCCATTTTAAACACCCCCAAGGGAACTTCAAATATTCAAAAATTATATAAGATTATAATTACCAAGATTTTACACCTTAGGGTATTATAGAGATAGAATATAGGGACCATACTCCTGATATCCACTTTGGTAAACATATCTATTTTCACATCTCTAATAGACATGAAATTACTCCCCTGCTCAAAAACCTTCATATATAGAGGAGTTAAAAATATAATGCCTTAATATATATACTTGCTTGAAACATTAATGTCAACCACATATAGTTCTCCATATAATTCTAGAACCACTCCACTCAAGTCATTAGTCGACCACAATAGGAAACATTTGTTGTTTGATTGGATGGAGGAATCTAATTATACTGAAAATGAGGTGGGCATTGATATACGAAGATATTTGTCTGGAAACAACCTCCCCACTAAGTTATGGCACCTCACATATTCTGAATATGAGGTCCCGTGTGATATATAGAAGGATTGAATGCATTGTCAATGCCAAAATATGTGTGCTAGTCATCTACAACTAAATGCTAAACATCTCCCATATACTGGATACAATTATTTCCTTTATATAATTAATAAAACATATTTTTAAAATGATATGGATTCATTTTCCGTCCAACATAAACCAAGAGTGGAATAGAATGAAAATTTCTTATGTAGCATTTGCCTCTGCATCATGATAACACACTGATGAATAATTTATAGAGAATATGCAGACATACATATATAAGGATTGGATAAATATGGATAATTTTACTGCATAATGTTCCCATAATAGAAGACCCCTTTATATATAACATCATGCAATGACATGACCTCTTTTGTATTTAGCGTACCGGGTAACACGTGAGACAATTGGTCACTACAATAGAATGAACACACTTCATGAATGCTTATAAATCAAAAATAGATTGAGAGGATAGCTTATATGTCCTAGAACTGGAACCCTCAAATAAATAAATATATATTTAATACACTGAATTAATAGTTTCAAGTAACCCTATGGTATCATGATGAAACTTACTCCCATTGTGGACTTCCATTTCTCCCAACTCATAAATAATCAAAGTTGTTCCACATCAATAAGGCCATAGATGTAGATCCCATAACAACAGTTCAGGATTGAACCCAACTCACTGAGCTAAGAGAATATCTACCACTTCAGTCACCTCTTAGATCATAAATTCTATAGACAATTTAAGACATATCATCAGTACATGAAAACAAACTTCATCCAACTAGGATAGAGGAATTTATATCCCACTCACCGTCACAAGGATCATCATCACCTAAATATTTCAAAAGAAATAAATGGTGATTCTAGATCAACCCCATCCCACTAAAATGTGGGTATTTATGTCCCTCTTCCCCTTCTATTATTCAAAAAATCCTTGATCATATGTATCATATCCTCAAAAATATTATCAATTAGTATAATTTCAGCCCCAAATAACCAAATTGTTCAGAGTAGGGTAAATTTTCATCAACATCATCACTATATAAGGAATCAAAATTCGATATTTTTGAGGTAAATATTGAATGTATGAATCTCATTTATTACACCCACCACTACACAAACCTCTTCTATTCAGGGAATATTCGATAATCACTACTGAAATCTCCTTCATGTTCATTAATAAAAAATCAATATATTATGATTGAATGATGAAGGAAATCACACCACACTGGGGTCGCAAGCCAAAATTACCCAATATGGTTAGGGGATTGAGAAACTTCATTGATGAATGAAATGTGGAATCATCATATAGCATTGAATGTAATGTAACAATTACCATTACCTAATACACCACTGTAATTTTTATCATTAATAACATCGTATAAATTTTTAATCAGAAAGATAATATAAAATAATCATATCTACTAATTATTATACTCATTGATTGGTTTAACCATTGATTCCCTACAATATAGAAATTTTAAAGGCATGTTTTTGGTTTTGGGGAAAGAACATCATGATTTTTTTCAATAGATATCGACTTTATTATGGAATGGTCTAGTGCTCCTTACACCAACAATGAATTCCGATTATCAATTTTTAGTTGGTCCCTCAACTTTTATATGAAGTGTGATGTCCCAAAATGGATGTCTGGGATAGTCCCCCTAGTTTTATACTACTATTCCAAAATTAATCATTTTTAATAATTAAAGAAAATATGGTAGAATGGTATGTGAGTTATAACATTATAATTGGTTTTGTGTGTCATCCAGTCTCTCCATGAATCCTTGTGGTGGTAAACGTCTCTATAATGACAGTGGATCTCTTTTTTCTTACTGTTGGGGAAGAATTTTTCCTGAAGAAACCCATAATATTTGAGTCATGGAAACAATTTTTTCATCCATAAAATAAATTAGGTCATCCAATATTAACTTGTAGGTGAAAGAGGTAGATAGAAGCAGGCTCTGGAGGTAGTGAGAAAAAATATGGTCTTTAGATCTGTTGAAGGATAGATGGTGAAAACATATATGGGTGCCTCAAGGGATCAATAATAGGTAGATATTTTCCAGGAAAATAGATCAGAGGGAAATCCATAGGTAGAATGTGTCTTCAGTCACCTGAGACAGGATCTGGGAGATACCAAAGCTACTGAAAAATTTTTTATGGGTTCAGATAGAACTATTTTATTAAATTATAATTGCTATATGGTCTCAAACTCTGGCACCTATTCTATGGTTATGCATAGTGTAATTATAAAAAACCTAAAGGTGTGATTCAACCAACTGGTGAGGAATGATCTATAGGTGGTTTGGGGTGGGATATGCCATGGAATATACCCAACATTTAGATGAATTCCATACAGGGGTCCAATCCAAGATAAACTTTATCTTGTATGCATAAAAAAAATTACTCTAATATCCTGAGTACAGATGGAGGGGTAGATATCAACACAAATAATCCCTCAAAAGTAGAGTCTGATGGATAAATTAATTCCTTGAAAAAAAATGAAATATTTGGATACTATAATGTTCTCCACAGTCCATCGAGGAAGAAGGCAAATAAGCAAAATAGAGACCTATGGTGCTGAATTATCAAAATGATGCTGAAATCCAAGGGTCTTAAAAACTACCCATATCTACCTTGTTCATTGGTTACATGGTCATCCTAAAAATGGTGATAAATTCATGTTATAGGATCCCAGATAGTGTACGTATGTAAGGATGTTTAATATATATGAGACACTAGGATTTCAGAGAAAGATAAAGAGGTTACATCATTTGATATTTTCTCAGATGTTTTGGTTGTTTCTTAAGGCGATATGTAAGAAAATAATGTGGAATGTCATGGAGGTATTCTATTTTACATCGACTATACTTAGAACACTCAATAAGATGAAAATAATGGAGAATATTCTTATTAGGTATCATCTTTAAGAGAAGGTGAATATTCTTCCTCCCACAGCTGATATGCATAAAAAAGGAATCCAAGCATCAGACTAACTCTTTAACTATAAATACGAAATTTATAAATGATGAATTCAAAAATGATCATGAAATACTTTATTGGTGGTAGAATCCCGTACCTCACCATGTATATAATTCAATCATAGTTTTAAATGAGAATAAGAGTTAGATGAAGATGGGGAGAACTCATTGACCCCCATCAACACCCTATAGATGAGAGGCTTCTAAGAAAACATAACTCATAGAGATTTTTAACATTATTTATACCCTAGATGCACAAATGGTAGTCTTTGAAGGGACACACAAAACTATGAAGTGTTAGAAGAACCCACATCTCATATGGGTGGATATCACATTTCCTCTATGCAATTTCACCAATCCTACCTTTTATACCTTTTATAGAAAGGGTGACCCTAAAAATCATCTCAAACATTTAATATCCTAATTTGGGATAATACATTTCCCTATGATATCAGTAGGAGGAATCTATGCTATGCTGTATTGTACAGTCTCTAACAGGGCCATCATTTGTTTGGTGTAAGAATCTTTTAGCAATATCTTTTAAAAAATGGGATGTCATTTGTAATAAATTAGTTTATCATTTATTAATATTTAAAATTAAATCATAATTTTTAGTCACACACAACATGTAATTTTCTGTTAAAAGTATTAATTTCCATCCAATGTTTTCATTATAATAATAAACACATAATTAGGGAATTGTTCATGTTCATTTAATTACACTACTATTTAATGTTTTGATAACATAATTTCACAAACAAACAAAAATTTTGTTATTATTATTTCGGAGTTGTACCAATGAACATTACAACATATGATTAGAGTAGAGAATTGTTCAATTATTCAATTTTAAGGTCCTTATAGGCCCCATAAGAAGGACTAACAAATATGATGAGAAAATTGGGTCGTCTATGATGATATAATTTATGGTCTCAATCTAGAAGCCCGAATTTTATGAAACTATTGAATACATTATTTAGTATCCAATATAATCATTGACCAAAATTTAAAGTCCCAAAACTATTAAAAAGTGTACAAAATGATTCTTTTAAGTCCATTACATCATTCTGTCTGGGAATTAAAATCAGCCTTCTATTATTGACTTTTCTCTCTTAAAAATATTCTAATAGATCTGGTATTGATTGTTATGAACTCTAATATACATGTATCCAAAATTGAAGAATAAATGGATCAAATGTGAGTGAATCTTCCGAGTGAAATGCATTCACATTTAGACAAGAGAAATACTTGATAGAAATATGGACAACATGACATGGTTTACAAAAATAGCCCTACCTTGCCTCCAAGAGTCAATTTGAATCAAAATTTTGTGTTTTGATGTTACACTTCAATATCTAAAACATTAAGGAATAATATATCTAGATATTATGATTTATGGATGACCAAATTGGTGATCCATGTGGAGAGGCTTACTTGGAAAGCCAACAGTCCACCACATCGGGCCATAAATACATCCCCCTCTTCTCTATGCATTGGTTTGACATTTCAGAATAGATGAGGATGCATTGGCACAAAAAAACAATACATTAAAAAGGCATATGAGGACCTTTCGAACTAGTTTTTTTAATTTTTTTTCTTTCCTCCACTCTTTGTTTCATGTTGTTTTGTGTTATTATTTATGTGCAATCCCATATGTGTTGGTGTTGTAATTTTTTAATGCATGTATCTTCTTCATTAACTCATATAATATTCCAACCTGTGTTTTTTAAAATTAATGTTGTCAACATTTTTTAATTCATGTGGATATTTATACCCTTCATTATCATTCATATTTAATAAAAAATGTGTTTCTAACTATCACCATCATTCGTGTTTGTGTTCAATGCAAAACACTATTCATTCATTATTCTTTTCAATATATTTATAATTCATCACCATGAACAAATTATACCATAATAATAACCAACTAGATTTATGAATAAATTATTCATTGGGGTGAGTTATAATATTATTTTTATTAAGTGACTAAGAGCCATTTCTTTTTGAATATTCATTAGGTTAAAATTCTGTATATGAAAAGTAGAATGTTTGAGATTAATGATGTGTTTGGTATAATGTTTGGATTAAATGGATTATTGGAACCATAAATAAACTAACCTAAATGAATATTTAATTATGAATAAAACCCAACTTATTCTAAGGCTTTGATTAAATTCTTAATAGTACGGAATTCAAATCAAAATCATCTTGTGTAGTGGGTGTTAATTTAATTCAATATCAAGAAAATCTCAAGGATATCATATGATTAAATAACTAATAATAAAAACACCATAATATTTATGAATTTATTAATTTAGTCATCATCCACAACTCAATTTATTAAATCTATAAAAAAATCCCTCACCACAATTTGAAAATAAAAAATACAATCGACTATTAAAAGAGTACCATCGTCATGGATTCAAGTCGAGTGTCGTCATACACAACAACAAAGCATCATAACATTGAATGAACTATTGGTAACAATAATCCATGATTAAAATGGAACTATTTCTTGATTATGGAAAATATTATTTTTGATATTTTTTTATCTTTTAGAAATAAAACCAATAAAAACAAAATTATGAAAAAATTGAATGGAAATCCCAGTTTTTCACAAAAATCATAAACTAAATAATAAAAGGAAACCATCCCTCATTATCCATCATAATATTCTATAAATGTAACATATCCTCCCAAAAAATCCATCATATATTTTAACACTAAAATCAAGAGAACCCTTCTCCAAATACGGAGTACCATTATAAATAATCAAAAAATTGATCATCAAATTGATTAGATATGAACAATCTTAGGGAACAAGCACATAAATTACACTATTCCACTAATATGAAATACCAACCCCTTGGTATTAAATATCCAAATAATGATTCTAATTTCAAACCCAAATCTGGTTTGATTCACCTTTTACCTCATTTATATAGGTTAATAGGTGAGGACCCTTATCTTTACCTCAAAGAGTTACAAGTGGTGTCTTGACCATGAATCCTCATGGAGGTTATGGGAGAAAAATCAATCTTTTATAAATTCCATTTCTCCAAATATGACTCCTCCAAGTCAGGTATCTATGAGTACCTTCCTAATTCAATAACCACATGGAATCACTTGAAGCATCTCTTTTTAGGAAAATTCATTCCCACTTCTCTAATTTCTTATATCCAAAAGGATATAAGTGTAATTTATCATTTCTCTATGTAATCACACCATGAGTACTAGGATAGGTTCAAAAAAATTGTGGAAAACAATCCAAATCACCAAATCCTTGACCAGAACATGATCCAATACTCTATAAGTGGTTGCGGGCTATAGAGGGAACTTTTATTGATGTCATAGGTACTGGTTCCCCAGTTCAAGAATCCCCAACAACACCAAGAGATCTCACATGTAATATGGCTACAAAAATGTAGTAATTACATACTCGAGCACATGGTCAAGATAAAAATTTTCTAATATAATCAATACATAGAGCCTAAGAATATGTGAAAGGGGATGAGTGAACTTACAGTACATATGATACAACATTAATTCACTACCAAAGCTCTATCCTCATCAACCCTTTAATATGTATTCCATGGGGCTATCATGAATTTTGGAATATGTTGCTCACTGTCTACTGTAATATATATATTTACATAGAATCCAAAGGAATCAACATTTTTTATAGTCCAATGGTGCACAATGCATCACATGTTTAGAGTAACAACAACCCTCAACAATCAAGTCAGTTCATTAGAGTCTTTATCCAACTCGAAATTCATCCCATCTATTCTGACATTAACCTAGGCTTGAGGTATTGTATTACCATTTTTCATCACCCTTAGATCAGTCCTCATAATCTTAAAAATTTACAATATGGTCAAGGTGGTGGTAACATCCAACAACTATGTCCTATTGTTCTACAACATCAACGAAAAAATCATATTCTTTCTCCCTTTAAATTCTATAATCCTAATGAGAAATCCCATTTTACATCCTAATTCTAGCATTTTTCCAAGAACCCAAAACATGATAATTTAAATTTATGAAAAGAATCTTCTTATATGTAACCATGGGAAGGAACAATGGAAGATCTTATTTCATTCACCCATTCCATTCTCAAATACATTAAAAACCAAATAGGTCAACATTCATCCCTCTTAGAGAGAAGAAACAATGAAATTCTTCCCAACTAATAGTTAAACCATTAACCAACCCCAAAGGTAATGTATGTTCAATTTCACTTTCATTAGGAATCCAAATTTTCATTCCTCATTATGGTTCCTCAAATGAACCTTTAACATTGAAATTTAATGTGAAAAAAAAATAATATAGAAAGGAACCTGAATCCACACCACAACCGACTTCCACTCTTCTAGGGAACCCAATTCCCATTCCTCAAGCCATCTATATTCCATGGAATTTCTTAAAAACTATTCCTAAAATTCATCAAAGTTTTAGACATGTTGAGGTCAACATTATCATTTTAAATACCATCAAAAAAATCCTTATGTATGAAATTTTTCTTAATTAAATTTTCACCAATAAGTGAAAACATAAGACCATTGAGAATGTTTCAAACTAGTGGTCAATTCCTATCATGTTCAAAGATGATCGGACAATTATTATTCTATCCCAAATAAAGAGTTCCAACTTTGAGGATGTACTAATTAACCTAGGATACTCAATATATTTAATTCAAAAATCCATCTTCACCAATATTGGCCTAGGTATCTTGCAACAAGGGGTGTTTTTATATGAATTTATAATCATACGACGACCAGTTCTGAGTGAATAATTGAGGATGTCCTTATCCTTGTTAATTATATTACATTACTAATTTATTTATATATCCTTAACATGGAAAGTAATAGGTCCTCTACATGATCTAAAAATTTATTGGAACATCATTCATCTAGATCGATTGAACTATGACTGAAATCCATACATGAATCTTATCAATGAATGTTTTTGACCAACTAGTAAAGTTCAAATTTTTTGAAGTATTGAGATACTAATCATATTATCACTATATGTTCTCAATCCATACTTTTAAGGACACTTATATGTCCCAATTGAACCCATTCCATCATTTCCATCATGTTATAATGAGAGTGTATCATGTGAAATTATCACCATGATTATACTTTTCATAAATGGGGAAGTTGATTTTGACCTCTCCTTCATATACTCCATCAATCTAGATGACCTTGAAAACTCTCTTGAATCCCATATCAACTCCAAGATCTGTTGTTCCACCATGCAATATATTAAAACAAATGAATCAAAATAATCTAAAATACCTTCATCCATAAATTAGTTTTCTATCCAAAAAATGAATGATGAATTGGATCTAAAACCCCTTTCAACAGACCCCAAATGTGAATTCCTTTACCATAAAACTCTTATCCAATCATTATCTATGATGAGCATACTAAAATCAAGGATTACAAACTTTTTAATGTGATATAGGGAACCAAATAAGCCTTAATTTTGACCCTATATGACATTCCTAGAATCAATCCTTACCTATGTATAGATCAAATCCATCTTAATGAATCATACAAACCAATATGGTGGCCTCAAAAAAGAATCAATCAACTCATACTCAATGTTGTAAGGGAAGAGATTTCCATGATTATTCAACTTGGAATTATCTACCAAATTCCTAATAGTGAATGGGTTATTCCAATTGATGTGGTACCTAAGAAGAGTGTGATACATGTTTTCATAATTAAACAATAATAGGTGGTCACAACTCAGGTGATTGTAATGGTGTGTATGCATCGATTATCTAAAATTGAATATTGAAACTCAAAGATATGAATTCCATCTTCTTTTCCCTAAAGAAATTCAATAAAAATTATCTATAAATTCAAATTATTTCTATCTTAATGGATACACTGAAAAATTCAAAATCAAAATATCACTTCATGACCAAGAAAAAACGATATTCACTTTCCCCTTTAGAACATATCAATATAGGAGAATGCCTATTGTCCTTTTCAATTATCATGAATCATTCAAGAGTATTATAATCAGTATCATTTATCAATTCATTAAGCATTATATTTATTTTTTCAGGAATGATATTACCATTTATGTTGATTTATTTTATTCATACATTCATTAAAAATCCACATCCCTTCAAAAGTGTGTAAATTGAATCCTTGTTCTATATTTTGAAATTTTTCACTTCATTCTTACTACTGGGATTATTCTAGAAAAATTAAATTCATAATATTATATTTATTTTAATCCGACCAAAATTTAAGGTGATCCAATCACATCCTGTACCAAATATAGTTCTATACATCTGGTCATTCCTTGGTAATGCTTCTTTTTATCAACTATTCTTCTATAAAATTAGTATTATCTCCCTCCCACTCACTCAACATCCCCAAAATGATGTTAAATTCCATTTAAAATAGTCCAAAAGCACACTAGTCATCAAATCAATGTTTTTATTTCATATACTCTAATAATCCAACCCCCATATTGATCTATACCCATTGAATTGATGTCTAAAGCTTCTGATAGGGATATTGGGGTTGTTTTTGGGAAAGTATAGAAAATCATTTCTCATGTCTTCTATTATTATTCAAAAACATTGCATAAAATTCAATATCACTACACTAGTACTGAAAAAGAACAATTAGATGTGGTTTTTTCATTTGATAAATTTTGGTCATATATCTTACGATCCAAAATCATTATTTTTATAGGCCAAAAACTTTGAAGTTATTACATTATAAAATTTATTCCAATTTGAGTATAATAATATAGATCATAATACTCTGGGAGCTTGAAATTACGAATAATGATATACAATGAAATGAAAACTATGTGGCTGATGAGTTAAGTATAATTTCTATTTATTCTCTTTTTAAAATAAATTACCATGATTTTAAAATTAAACACACATCATCTATTACCCAATGTCACAACGGTATTTCTCAATTAAAAATTACATTTTTGGTGGTGGTTTTCATTAAAAAAAATTCCAAAGTACAAAAATTATAGCTTGAAAGTGATTCAAAAATCTTTTTTTGGAATGATAATAAACAATTGAAAAATGTGAATGACATTTTAATTAGGAGATGTGTTAATAAAGATGAGCATTCCCCCTTATTAGAGTTTTGTCACTTAATGACTAGTGGTGACAACTTTGGATGAAAAAGGACCCCCTGAATAGTCATTGACTCAAGATTCATCTAGAGTTTACACTATAAAGACTCGGATGAGTTCTATAAATTAGGTCCAACTTGATAAATGTCTGGATCAATTTACAAAAAAATGAAATGACTAAAATCCCTTAAAATTTTGTGAGGTTATTTATGTTGGGGTCATCAATTTCGTGGGACCATTTCCACATTCCAATATATTCTCATATATTATTATTTTGGATTATTATGTTTCTATGTTGGTCGAGGCCAAAACCATTAGGACGGATGATCCATATACTATTATTGATTTCTGGAAAACCCATATTTTCCATCGACTTCCAATGCTCTATTCCTTGATAAGTTACATAGGAACTAATATCTGTAATTGATCCATGTAATATATTTTAAAAAAGAATGTTGTTTTACATAAAACATTGCCTTGTTATCACCCTATAAAAATTTTAATGACTAAACATTCTAATAGTTATGTTAAAAGGGATCACAAGAGAATTATAAAGACCAACAAAAAATATTTCCATGAAATATATAATGAATCTATTTTGATATATAGAACTTATTATAAAACATCCATTAGGATGTCTTTATTTATGAATGTTTTTTTCAAGCATGTTATTTACTAGTTGAAAGCAAAAATAGTCATTTCTGGGTATCGAAACGTATAATTTTGATTGTGATAAATTACGATAAGACAGTGTTTTTCTGTTGAACAAACATGATTAGATTCATCATGATTATTATGTGAATTATAATATCTAAAAAGAAGAGGCTAATTCCCTTATGGAAAACACATCAAAATAATGGTATTACATGATGGTGAAAATGGAATACTCTTCATATCTTCATTTGGACTTCACCCAAGTATGAATAATTATTTTTCAAAATGACCTTTTATTATTACTAGTGATTTCTTATGGGGTAAAAAACAAGTCCAAGACCCTTATTTCAAAAGGAATTTCACAGTTAATGGGAATTGGGTGAAACATCACCATGATAGGCCACACACCCTAGGAACCACATCGACTTCCACCGACCCACGACTAGGTGGAGACAAAAAATGCACGAAATCCAAACCAGGGGACTCCTATTTCACATTAAATCCCTCTCACACTCTTCCTCCTCTTTATCTTTCTCTACATCTCCTTCTCTATTTCTTCCTATTCATCTCTCATTCTCAATTTTTATTACCACTTTCTTCATCAAACATTTTTTCCCTATTTCTCTTTTGTGTGAGTGTTTATTTTAAAAATTATAAATAACAAAAAAACTAAAATAAATAAAAATAAAAATTACTCAATGTAAATTTATAATTTTTGGACAAACTTTTTAGGGAGTCCAATGACTAGTTTTAATCTCATAAATTTTGTATTTTTATCATAACTTTGGATAATTATTTTTTTGTTAAGAACAATAAATTTTTAATGCTCAATACTTTATTTGGAAAATGATTCTTCCCCAATAATGGGGAACAACATTATCTTTCATTCCAAGGTCACTAATGGCCATCTTTTTTTCTTTTTTCCCCTGATTGTGAGTCTTGAGTATGTGGAACTGCATGAAGAATTTCTTACATTAGCTTACATTACTATGATAGAGTCATTTTCTAAACCACATAAGAATCACAATAACAAATTAGAATTGCATTACCATTACATTGATCACCCATTTTGAAGCCACTCCATGCCTATGGAATCTTTTTTAGATATCCACAATATAAGACCAATACTTTTTCCCACCCAAAAACTACATGGTGTTTCATTTCTTTATTTATATAAATTTATTTTGGGGGGAAGGATTGTATTTTGGGAAACTTTTATTTGATCTCCACTTTTTTATGATATGATTTACTAAAATAATCTATTTATGTGTGGGTGATAGGTTTTTATTCAGTGAGTTTTGGGAAATAATATATCTGACATTTTGAAAATGAAGTTGAAAATTTGAATGAAATTGAAAAAACATTAAAAATTCTAAAAAGAGAATGGTTTGTGTTTTCGTTGGGTAGAAAATCAATCTTAATCAACCATTGATCTTAATATAAATATTATAAATAGAGTTAGTAGGATATAAAACATGGTTTGGGAGGTTTTTGAGAGAATTAATTCAAGGTCATCTCAGAAAAGTTATTAAAAAAAGAGATTGAAAAAAAAAGAAAACAAAACTTATTTCATTGGGATATGTTTGGTGTTTTATAAATATCTATTCATTTCATCCCCTTCCAATTTTATTCCAGTTCCATGTATTTCATCATACATTTTCCACCATATAAATGAGTTTTTTTAATTTATTCGATGATTAATTTAAAAATCAATTGTGCATTATTTTTCCCATGTTGGTGTTTTACTACTGAAATACACTCTATTGAAAATTAAATTAATACCATCCCATATCCATTTAAAACCCCCTAAAAATATATCTTGATTACTGTGAACTTTATAATTGGTAATGGAATATGAGAGCTCTTAAAAACATCCTGATTTAACTTTTGGATGGTGAATGAGTGAACCTGTATAACTATGTATTTGCCTTACTGATAAGTGTGAGTTATGAGTTCCCACATTTTTTATTTCAAATATTAATTATGAATTATGAATTGATTTATGAACATTATTTTTTTAAAAAAATTTGTTGGAATTCATTATGAATTATTTAACTAGTCTATTCCCACAGGTTGGAGAAAAACAAATTATAATATTTTCCAGTGAGTAAAAATGATTTAGTTCTCTTTTTTCATTTAAATTAGGAAATGAAAATACTGTTTGTGTGTGAGTTCATTTTACTTATACATTAATGATTTTACATTAATAAGAATATATAATTTTCACCTAATAATTATTAATTATTTATAAATTTTCATTTTCTATTCATAAACCCATGGGAATCACATTATTCTAGTTCATTTAATAGAACTTATGTTTAATATTTCGATCATATATTTAAACTTACGAATACAAATTTTTTATTCCTATTTTTTAGTGGTCCTGAAGAAAATTAATACATATCATTAGATGGAATATTTGGCCAATTTGTTCAATTGAAGGGCCCTATGGAACCCATGAGAAGGCCTAACAGGTTTTTTGAGAAAATAGGGCTATCCAAGATGATACAATTTATGTGCATAATACAGAAGCCACAATTTATTTAAAGCATTAATATATTAAAGAATATCTGAAATAATATTATATAAAAATTTGATGTCCTAAATCATTCATAAAGTGACTCAAATGCTTCATTGAAGACCATCCCACAATTCCGTCGGGGAATAAAAAATGACAAACAATTATTAACTTCCATCCAAATAAAATCTTCCAATTTAACTTATATTTTGTGTATTAAAATATATGATATATTTGGGTGAATTTATTGATTAAATGGGTAATATTTTAAGAAATATTCAGGGCCTAAAATAATTACCATTTAGACAAGAGATAAACACTACAAAAAAAATGGACAACAAGAAATGAATTACTAAAACTGACATAACATTGGATCCAAAAGTCCATTGGCCACCAAATGTCGATGTATGATATTAGACACCAATATTTACAACATTAAAGATGAATATATCTCGATATTATGTTGTATTAGTGGAAAAATTGGTAATCTAAGTTGAGGCTCATATGGGAATTGAAAATCCCACAACCTTGGGGTATGATTTTTTGCCATCATTCACTTACTCAATTGATCAAAAATGAGTTTTAAAATCTCTTCATTGTCTTGGGGTGTGTTCGACGCACAACCCTTTTATTATATTTTAGTTTTAATTAAATTTATTATTCATCACCATAAATATAAAAACCATTGTAAAAACCATATCAAAGGATAATTAAATCAATCATTTGGGTGAGTCATAATTTGGTGATATTAATTGATTGAGATATTTTTGTCATTGCATTTTTTTAAGTGAACATTATGCATATTCTACATGTAATGTCATGGTTTAATGAAATTTATTTTATAAGGTGTGGATTACATATATTATCAAAACCCAAAATACACTATAATAAACAAAATTATATTCATTTTAAAACCCTATTCTGTTAAGCCTATATATAAATTCTTAATAATAGGGAATGTTGTTGAAAATCATATTGTGAAGTGGGTGTATATTTAATGAAATATTATGAAAAGAAATAGGATATCCTATTCACAAATCTTCAATAATTATCTCACCCAAATATTTATCAAATTTTTATGTCAAATATTATCCCCCAATCAAGTTATATAAGATCATCCAACAAACCTCTCCTGTTTAAAATAAAAACATAACAACTAAACTATTATAAAATTACAATCGTTATGGATTTATCCCAAGATCCAATATACATATTAGCATATCACAATACCTTTGAATGTTCTATAGGTTACAATTGTTCACACATCAGTTCTTCTCAACACTAAGGAAAACAATAATTTCTGACTACAGAATATGATTATTGTGTTAAAATAGTGGAGAATTTTAGTTTATATCCAGATGGAAAATTTTCACATATTCACTCACAATCCGAATATCATCGGAGAAATTTTTGTAACTCTATGAGGAATATATCTGGGTTGAGTATCAGAAACCTCTAATCCTAATGAAAAATCTAGATATGTTCCATGATTTCATATAAATGGACCACAATTTTTAATACACCATTCAATGAACCTAGTTTAAATATCTACTTGATCCATTGGTACAAGGGATAAATTTGAGTAAAATAAAAAATTGTAGTTGTCACTCTCTTGTAAGAAGAAGTTCCCATCAAAGCACCTAGCAAAATTCATAACAACCTAGAACCTACTTTTAAATGGATAAAACCACAAATCCCCCAGTCCAGATGAATAGTGAAATTAAGGTTAGCTTTTATTTTAGTAAAGGATGAATAAATCCAACTCCTCCTAAAATGAAATAGTACAAGGTTACTTCCTTATAGCCACAGATAATATCATACTCAATATTTTATAGCCTTGGAAGCCTGATGAGGTTAAACTCACAAACAATCATAACTAATTCTATGTCCATGTAAGGATGGTTCATAATATCTAGGATGACTTCATCTTCAATTATGTCTTTCGTGGAATGATTGATTCTAGGAAGGTGGAGTTAGAAATCTTCCTAAAGCAGGTGTCCTTCATAACAATTCCATATTCCGAAGAAGAGGGTGCTTAGTAAAATTTTTCAAACATATATGGGTGTATGTTCAATTGTTGGATGTCTCGAAGAAATATTCATTGATCTCAGGCCTCCATAAGAGAAAAATTTCATATATCCACAATATATCCATGTCCAAAGAGGTTGACAATGTATATGTGTCCAAATGGTGGGTGTGACCATTAAAAGTTGGATGAATATAAGAGGAAAAGTCATATTATTCCCTAATGAAATATATGACTCTTGAAGATTTCATCCCATCAAAATATAAATCATGATAACTACCCCATAAATTGGAACTATGATCCGATGAAGATAATATCATTGGTTTTCTCAACTAGGTACACTGACCAGACCCCTTCTTCAATGAAGAATATTAATGATAATACGAGTTTCATGCCCATATTCGTTGAACATGAGCTATATACATAGGAATATTGGGTTCAAGGGGAAACAAGGTCTCATTCATACCAAATATTTTAGTCACATCATCATAGTGTCCATATATTTAGATGTGACCCATGGGAATAGGATCTAGAAATCCCAAAATAGCCATGGAGATGTCCCAAAAACCTCCCACAGTCACCCATGCCTAGTTTTCTAACATCAAATCCTATCATGGATGAGACTATTTGATAATCCAAGACAATGGGTAAGGATTTCATGACCATTTTCACTAGTATCATATTTTCATCGACATCTCCACAATTACTCAGAACATCCACATTAAATTCATTGTCTCTTGAACCACGTGTTAATTAAAAACCCCTCATCAGGAAGTTTTGACCTAGCCACAAATGTATGCCATTATGATATAGATGGTGGTTGTCCCATCCAAAAGATCAATTATAGATTAGATCCATTTTCTAGAAGATCTTATGGAGGCACTCAGAAAATCCATCTATAGCCCATAGGAATTTGAGATAGAAGTCATTATAGTTCGGGATTATCGATTGAAGACCATGCCATTAGAATTCAATGCCTACATCGCATTCACTATCCAGGATTATGAAAATTTCATCCAATGGAACATCATGCCCCTATATGTTTCAAGATGACTTAATAATGTCGACATATATTGTGTTTTGATTGATAATGGTTCCATGATCAACCATATCCCAGCCCAATCCCTCCGATGATCAGAGAAGAGGACCAATATCCCACAAAGATGACCATTCAAGGGTATGATAAACATGATCAATGTTCTCTCAAAAAGATCAAGTTCAAATATCAATGTGGGTATCTCACATCTAATTTTTTGTATATGGTTATATAGAAAGACCTCAAATAAAATTTCTACCTTAGAGGTACCTAGATCCATAGGCACATGGTGGTACCATAAGAATTATATCAATGTACGAAATATACAATTAATAGATATGTAATCATACTACATAGTGACATCACCATGTATGAGACATGTTATGTCCTATATGCCGTAGAATGTTTCAATAAAATGGGGAGAAAAAAACTGATCGTTAATGATGATATACATGTTGGAGAACCCAATAGCATGGGGACCACCCCTGTGAATCCTTGGAGTATGCTCGATAGTGACTATATTCACCCCATAAATCTAGAGGAGGTAATAGACTTATAATCAGTTGTCCATGAACATTATATCCCCAATTACAATGTAATTGATAATCAACATGGTCATATAATTGAAATGAATCAGGCAATAAGTAATGATAATATCTAATATCATGACCACTCTCACCTAGATAGTGTTAAAGAATCCAAAAAAAATCTGAATTCATTTGAAAATGACTCCATAGTCGTTGTATAGGATGAAGAAAAGGATGTCCTTTGGAATGACCCACCTGTATTGGAGGGAGGTGTGTTAACCACTAGCGATGATCTCATATATGTAAATCTATGAACAAACTGGGTCTCAATATATATATACTTTAGTGAAACCATTAACCTCGAATAACAAGATATATACATAAAATTTCTAAAACAAAACTTATATGTGTTATCTTAGAAGTATATATAAATTCACAGACTACACCCTATATGTGAATATGCACCATCTCGACTAAACCAATCAGAATAAAAGTTTCAAGAAGTCATATAGGATGATGCAACCTTTCATGATACCGTTGTAGTGGAGGATGTTGAAAAACTGATCAAATGTGACTTTTTCAAATAAGTGAATTTCTCCTTATGGATTTAATTATCACCCCTAACCACAAAATTAATGGTGATAATAGCATTTTCATCGATTTTGGAGACATTATTCTAAATTGAAAGATATATGGATACACATTTCCAATCATATAACTCTTGCTTTATGCATATTCTAGTTTCTAATCCCTTTCCTTCATGGTTTGGTATTTAGGGTAAAATCAAATATTGATGGCCCATGAATATTGAGAAGCCACTACCTTTATAGTGAATTTAGGGATCTTTTTATATCATGTAATTCCATTTTGATTAATTAAAGATGGTTCCACTCAAAAATCCACCATTCATTATGTCATTTGGCCATTTATGGGAAAGATAACTGATTGTTCTATCGATGACATGTTTGTTGATTTTTTACAGCAATGTTATCACATCAGAAATCTCTAAAAATTATTCAAAATTCTCTAAAATTGTATTTTTAAGATGAATTGATTAAAATGTTCCATTAGGGAAACATCATGGTAGTTCTTTTGAATTTTGACATTCCACCATAACATCGAGGTTGACTAAGAGAATAATATTTATATATTTTTATGTCACCCCTATAAAATCTCAATGAAATCAGGTGGATGCAAGGACCCCTATCTTACATTTAGGGTTTCATAGACATCTTGGCTAGAAAATATTTACTCTTCACCTTAATAATGAATAAGGGTATCATAATCCAACATGATTGGGACTTCCAAAAATCCTTCAAATTTCTTAGGTAATATGTATTGTACCATCCTATTTTTATTCTTCCATTGTAAGGGAGACCACTCCTATTCTATGTTCCCATCATGAAAGGATCATTGTCTTATATGATCACAATGAATAATGATGTGGGGAGTGATAACATTCAATTCTATGTTAGTCGAACAATGTGAGGTATTGATACCCAATAGTATGATGTTGAGAAGAATATCCATGCACACATCTCTATATTGAAAAACCAGAGGCATTACATGAATAAATATAAAATCCATCCACTACCTCATATTGATCTGATCATGTTCATACATTTCCAACCTATGTTTATTGGTTCATGGTTTTATGGGGGTTTATTAAATATCAATACAACATCAAATTCTTATCATTGAAATTGTTCAAAGGAAATTTTATAGAAAATTTCCCCATGGCACATCCAAACTTATAGGCTACATTGGTGGACACCATGCTATTTATGGAGGTGATATTTTATTCCCATTACCCACCCCAGACATCTATGATCTGTTTTAATGGATCCTTCCAAATTTATATTGGAAGAATCATGGAAAATACGAGGCTCAATCAGATTGGTATATGGATTGTTTTTATCTCTCTAGAGAAATCAATTTTTTACTATTATTTTTTACTATAATGAGGATTCATGAAGAATGAAACTGAATAACAAGGCCTGGATTTTGGCTTAGAACTAAAATTATAGTAGCAGACAACCTTCCTGAATATCAATGGGGATTCAAGACTATGGATAAAGTAGATCACTGGAGAATATTCCATTTAAAAGTAATAATTTCCCCCTCTTACTTGATATGCTAGGGGAATGATGGTATAGTTCCCTTTTAATCCCATATTGTATCATGGTCCCTATCAAATAATTCTCATGACTAAGAATTGTCTATTAAATCCATATTTCTATCTAACTATAATTAATAGGAATAACTTTTATATATCATTCACTAAATAATGGTCTCATTGATTTCCCTATAAAATATTAACGAAATCGATCATGTTAGAACCACCCTAGAGACTGATAAACTGATATCCCCCTAGATGGATGGGTCCTAAAAATAGTTATCTACATACTAGGGCTCTCTAAAAAGACGGAGATGAAATGGAACTTATTCATTGTCTTGTAGTGATATTTTCCTTATGGGATGTCCCAAATGAGATAAAAAATCCACCTACATGTGAGGATGTGATGGAATCGTCCTCACATTAATAGAATAGGGAGGTATTCACCATGTCACGAATAAGTCCATGAATCCACCTATGATTCTCATCATTCTATGACTAGGCTCCTTCACTAAATCAAGAGGTTATGTTACAACTAGAATAACCTGATACATGACTGTGTGAATTCAACCATGAAATTTCAGGTATTCTAGATCCATGAAAACAGAATCCAAAAACACCTATATTTTCTAGATGCAGCTAAATATTCCTACTGATTTTTTATTTGGGTAATAAATGTTATGGGGATATATCCCCTAGCCACAGGTGTGTAGTTCAAGTACATCCCTACTACGATCAATTTATTTTTCAAAATGGGACAAAGAAATACACCTCAAGGATGTAGGGAATAATAATATCATTAAATTCATAAATTCTAACAGCATCACTAGTTTCAGAGTCCCTCACACAATAATGATAGAAAAAAAGAAAAACTTATGTTCTATAGAGTTGATGAATCTATACTGTGATTATAGTATCATGTCTAACAACTGATCTCCCTATCATGAATTCGCAAATCAAGAGTTATATTAATTCAATAAAACACTCTCTTATATATTCAAAAAGATCCTAAAAAAGGACATGATGTCCTTGAAATAATAGATCCTTTATGAATTTTTAGAAGACCATAAAAACACACATACTACGTCATATGTAATTCCATACTCATTGGTGCGTGGGACCGAGGTTGTGTTACCCATAGAAATCCTACTACCTTCGCTCAGAATAACCATTTTTTAGAAAAATATTTAATGATCACAAGTCACAAAAATGGATGTATGTATTGGATCAACTCAATGATAATAGGTAGAATAGATTATAAAACATTTAATTCCATCTTAATTGGGTCGAAACAGCCATTAATAAAAAGTTTCGCCCATGTTCAATCCATCGAGGAGAACTACTGTTGGATCATCGGACACCCATTATACTAAGAAAAAGTAATCTTAAGATAGAACCCAAAATGGAATGACCTTACATAATTCGTTATATCTATAAAAATTTAGATTACTCACATTCCATATTGGTTGTATAGAATGTAAAACCACCCACCAATGCATGTTTTGTCATGAAGTACATTGCATAGATGTAATCAAGCATAATTTCCCTGAAATAAGTCATTAAACATCGTGGTATCCCATTTCCAGAGAACATGATGTTAAATTTTTTTTAATTATCCTAGTAGAATGATTTAAAACCTCATGGTGTCTCTCATCCTTATAGAAAAACATTAAACTGAACATCATATCACATCCCAGTTTCATGAAGATAAATTGTACAAGCTCATCCTGGTTGTAATGTGTGAAACATCACAACATATCAAGACCTTGTAACAATAAATTAAACTTCATAATGACAAAATTCCTTAGTGAATTATGTTAAATTTCATGGATGATGAAATTACCACCTGACATTAAACTGCATGGGTTTTTAGAACTATATATTGTTTGATTCCGTCCATCAGAATTCACATGGTGATTTTTGAACCTCTACTCATTGTTCGAAACATAATAGTCCTTTTAATTCATATAGATTAATCCTCATACATAAAACATGACATAAAAATACATGGAAAATGTCCTTAACACATGACGTAAAACTACACCGATCCTCAACATCACACCAGAAGAACTAAAACCTTACCGTGAGACATTAAACTACATAGATGATGTCATTTATGCCTGAAATTAAATTTTATAGTTCATATAGAACTAAATATGGATTTATTATCATTTTAGTGTTATATATAGGGAGTCCTTGATCCTACATCATTGTTAAGACACTGTAAGATAAAAAATTCTTCATTCCTACCTTTAATAAACGTTTAAAAGTGAGAGGAACCCTTTACATTCAGTTTCTCTCACAATGAGCATAGATCACATGAGCTTGGGAATTTCAGTAAGGGATTACTCACAAAAAATCGAATAACAAATCATGTCATGATAATAATGGTCCTGAATTAAATACCATAAAAGGAATAACATGATTCCCCATCACATGACATTAAAATAAATGGTTCATGTCCCCTTCATTACAAAAAAAATTCAAATTCATGTTGAACACCCCTGAGAGGTCCATGATTGTTATAGTTTATATCCAATCACACATCCAATCATGAACTATGTGTAACATTATTCCTGACATCACATGATACATATTTATATCTTAATCTCCAACCATGGGTCTACTAAAAGAAACATAAAAATTACACATCCCTACATGTAGGTTAGACATGAACCATATGTTTCGTCCTAATGAAATACACAGGGATTGATTCCTATTAGTATAGGATATATAGTGACACTAATATTCATATCCATGGGTCTAGCCACAATACCCATTTAAATGTTTGGATGTCAGTTGAATTTCTACATGCTGTAATATTTCCTAATTCTTCAAGAACTACATGTGGAATTATTGTTATCACCATAAGATATGTAGTGATTCCTAGATATCAAATATTGGTCCCTGATAAAACAATCAATGGAAATAGTGACCACCACTACATATTGTTCATAATTTCATAGAGTGTTTCCCATTTATGAACTACTTTTGGCTTCATTCTCATCATATCAAGTTATATAGTGTTGTTTAAATCTCAAGTCATATGTCTAACTTCGACAACCAATAATAAAATCCCCTCAACTACACAACATATGGTTCATGAATGTTCAGTTTCCCTACATATGATTCAGATCTATGAAGACCATTATTGTGTATGTAATATACAATGAAATAGTTTTCAAACCAGTTCCCACAGCCTTAATGCATGACAAGAAACTGCATGAAATAAAATATATCCATTACACATATAGTTAAACTATAGGGAAAATTTATTTTTCCCATAAAATTAAAACAACATGAAAAATATATCCTCACTACATAATTATAAATTTTTTAGATTATCACCCATTTTAATAATTTATCAATGGACTAAAATATCCTTACCCCATTCAACCAAAGTATGGGGTGATTCAATCATTTATTAAAAGCATCAATCCCTAAATCAAAGATCACACCTCGAGCACATCATGTTGCTTCAAATCCCCCATGGACCATTGAAAAAGATACCATGATTCCTGGGACCCTTTGTATCACTAATAATGTATGAAAATAGCTCTTGTATATGAAACTATGATTATTAACCAAATTCTCCTCCATAAAAATGGTATTATTAATAATTGTGTGCCCTAACGTATCAAAGCCATACCTCTACACCTTACTATGTTCCTGGCCATTTTTGGAATGAAATTCCGATATCAGTAGTCAGTACCTGAGAACCATGATCAATGACGTAAAATATTCTCACCTTCGACACCATAGGATAATGGGGTACTCCTAACACCAGGTATCCTAATTGGGCCCTTATGTGTCATACCCTATATTAGTTACATGTTCATTATGGACATAAACTACATAAAATCTAGTCAAAGTTGTGCGGCCTTAAATAATACCAAATATTGATCCAATTCATAAGTCCCTAATCATCTAGTGAAATTGACACAAAACATTTCAGGGTGGAACCCCACAAAGGGTTGTATTGGAAAAAGTCAAAACATTGCCCATTAAAACATTCATCTTATGAGTTTAAGAAAAACAATTTCTCAAATAAAAAAGGCATAAATTTCATAGGATATACACTTTATCCATTTTATTTGTCATGCTATGCTTGATGGACCCCTTGGGGTTTTCAAAATATATAGTAATAAATTGAAACATATCCTCATCACGAGAATATATTCACTAGGTTGTGACATATAATTTAGGGTGATAGAAATACCTGTATATTACAATTTCCAATAATCACACATCATAAAATGAGAACCTTAAAATACCATAAACCCACCAAATCCCATGGAAAATGATACCTAGATTCATTGGACCACATGTTTTGAAAATACATGGATGTCTATGGTTCCTGTATATGAACCTATGGTCATCCACCAAGTGCATAACTCAAAAAATGGGCTTTCTAATCATTGTGTTCCCTAACCCGGCCATAAAAGAACCACCTCTGTGTGTTCTAGACCATAGCCTATATGATTTTCCCACAACATCCTCCTTACCCAAGGGTTATTGAAAAAGATTTAAATTCCCCAAGCGAGACTATCTGATTGGATTTGACTTCCTCAACATTTTGTCACATTATTTTAGTGATATCCTCAATGAATGTATACCACACTCTATCCTGCAAACTTTTCTTTCCCAAATCACCTGACTCAAAAACACATGACTCGTGGATCGATCCTCAAAATAATGATTTGAACATCACTAGGGTGCATGAACCATTGTGGGATAAATCTCCTCTATACCCAAGCTGATCACCTAGATGATTGAGTCTTCAAAAATTTATCATGGACCATGAAAAGTAGTGGAGATTATCTTTTCTTAAACACACTATTGATGTATAAGGGCTTTGACCGACCACCTAAATGCATCTCCTCCATACAAGAATATAGCATCAATTTGTGTGATCCCGCACAACACTATGGTAGAAGCTACAACCACAGGGTGTTATGGGTCATCACCAATATGTTTATCCCATTCCATAATAAACTAATCAAACTATCTCATTATGACTTATATCACCCATATTCAAACCCTCCTGGTTGGCCTCACATCCCTAGTTCTTCACCCTCAATCAATAATACCCCCACAAATATTCCATGACCATTGTAAATGAGTGGATATGCCTATATTTGGGAATTATACGAGCAAGTAAGGGATTTAAACATCCAACTAATGGCACTTATTCCTTATATTAAAGGACCTATAATCATTTTGAGCCTTGGAAACAACATGGAAGAACTCATAACCCTAGTCTATTTTGGGTAATTATTAGTATGTCCTAGCCATATTGCATGATCATCAATCAAGTCCACGAATCATGACATTAAACTATATAGAGACCTATGTTCTCAACTGTATGACCCCAAACAATAGAGATAAAAGGTGAGAGCTAGAAGAACATAAACTACCGTAAAAGAAGGTATGAGCTATGAGACCCTAAAATAAAATGTTAGATGTTTTGAGATAAATGAAGTTAAACTACATTGATAGAATATACAATAAAATGAACCATAAACTGTAGTGATATAATGTCTAGGCTAGAAGACCGTAAACTATATTGATATAATATCTGAGAAAAAATACCCAAAACTGAAGTAGTATAAGGTATGAGATAAAGGACCCTAATACTACCACACTATAGTGATTCAGTTTGTGTTAATGGACAATATTGTATGGCCCACCATATGGAAATGGAAAAATTCATGTTATGCTCTCCAAGCATACTAACTTCAGCATGATAAAGAGTGTTGTATCTACAGGATCTACATTCTAACCAAATTATACTTATGTGAATCAAGAAATATAATGATTCTTGAAGTAGATATATCAGAATAGAATCTCATGTGGGAATGGATTTTTGGGATATTATCAGGAATACTCAGTTATGATTTAAATATTCAGATCCATGAATATTCAAGCACATAATGAATGAAGAAAATGTAAAACAACAAATATTTTAATAAGAATCAATCATTGATAGATTCCAATATGAGGTTGTCACACCTTTTTTAGTCCCTCCATGAATGTCATAAAAAATATAGTATATATTAACTTTTTAAATATAAGAAAATTTTAATGACTAAGCTATCTGATTCAATATGATTTTGAAAGGAAATGTCAATAGAATGTTAAAGCACCACTTGACCTGACTTTTCTGCTTCTTCTGTAGGATGTAGAGTCTAAACTTATGTTGTTAGCTCCTCGAATATTTTTTCAACAGTTTTCAAGGTGGATGAATTTGTTGAAAGGTCATAACACAATAAAGACATTATTTCTTCATATCTCCATATTTTAATTTTCTAGGTATCAATATGGTCTTTTTAATTTAGAAATAAAATATAGAATTTTCACTAGTCCCTCTAATACCTCCATGGTATATTCATAAAAGGGAGAATCATCATCATGATTGTGAAATCCCCTATTATTGGTGAAAAAATAATTCATATTTTGGAATATATTTCTCATGAATTTGGAAAACAATTGGCAATAAAAAGAATCCATCGAAAGTCATTATGTAGATAATGATGGCATTCCCATTGGCCATGAAATTTTTGAAAAGGAGTAATAGTATCAACATGCGAATATTCTACTAGATCATCTTGTTCCATGTGTGAGGTTTCTTCACTAACAAGATGGAAACTCCAAAATGAGTAATATTCAGTTGAACTATAAAGGAAACAGAATAAAATGGTCCATATATCCTCCACTTAATAGAATAATTACACATCACATGTGCCAATAAAATGATTTCAATGAATGATTTGGAAAAAAAATTAGGATAATCATTACAAGGGCAAGGGTTCTTCCTTAAAGTCACATCCATACCCCGAATCAACATTATCATTGTGACATACAAAAGGTTTGGTAAGAAAAATGGAATGTCCACATGACAAACTAGTTGACTTCAAACACCACCTTGATAGGATTTTACACATGCCTAGCCATAATCCCATGTATGAAATCTATGTGTAGTAGCATATTGAACGATGATCTCAGTATTAGTATCATCACATTCCAACATCATCAAAAACTAGTCGATGATCATGGAGTGTTGCTATCCTCGAATTCTATCTAAATAAAGAGGGGGATAATTTTGTTGTAGCTATACTTGTGATAAGACCAATATGGTGTATATGGATTGAAAATGATTAAATCATCCATAATGGATAGAGTAACCTCATCCCAAATGCATATCTTGCACAACCTTTCATCAAGAGTGTAACTTCCATTATTAAATATCAACCTAGTTAGAACAGGAAAAGTAGAGAAATCAATGATACCAGATCGAACAAATATAATATTGACAATAAAATATCCGAGTGAAATCTTCGCAACCCTAGATATGCCTAGAAATCTATTATGAGATAAGTCATTGGGGATCCAATTGGTTTAGTAATATTCATCACAATGAAAATCCACCTAATATAGCTAACGAAAAACCGGGAAGGACCACTTCTCCAATAGGGGATGCCTCTGTTCTAAATATGGACCAAGGGTTGATTAAGTCATGTATGGTTTGAAACAACCATATTGTGTTGTTGTCCATCTTCAAGAATCATGTCCATAACCGTCAAACTAAATTGGATTCATTAGTTTATGTCCCTATATATGAAACACCACCCTTTTAAAAACATATCCATGAATCCCTCCTTCCTAAGGATTATATAGATAATTATTTTCACTAAATATCCCCTTGATGTAGGACCCCCATCTCCCAAGATGTCCTAATATGAGTCAACACTATGTCGAATTTTCCATGAAAGGAACTGTGGGGATGATTGGGGTCGGTCTGGCCCCACTGCAAGAAAGGAATATGATTATCCATTCTTTTAAAGGAATGATATAACATAAAATAATCTTCTTCCACAATATTTCCTATAAAATGATGATAATTCATGTCACTAAGAATAAATTATTCAAAGGATCAACTTAGTCATCTATAGAAAGATGTAACTTATCTTACATATCTCAAAGTGGTTGTATCTCACACAATTAGTAGATATCCTAATAGGCATATTTCCACCTCACCATGGTATTTATGAAATGAGTTATTTCCAAGATAATAACGACTATCCAAATCTCAATGAATTTTAGGCTAATGATATATAATAAATTAGGGAATCCATATTACTTTATAATGGTGAATATAATATAAATATTCAACAAACACTATGTAAATTTTCCTAACATAGAATGTTAATTCCCATTAATTGAAATATTTAACACTGGGAAGGAGATTCGATTTCATGATTATATGCAACTTGGTTTTTTAGAGAAGATACAATTAAAAATGAGTAGATATTAGAGATGGGAGGATATGTTAAATTTTAGAAATCCTAACATAGTGAAGTGTTTTTCAATATATAAGACAACCCCTGGTATTGAACTGTGGAAAGTTGTCCATCCTCGATAATTGTTGCCTAAATATAGTTAGAATACATTGAAACTCGGCAATATTACATATTGAAGTCTGATTGATGAATGGCAACATCATTAATCAAGTTGAACCCATATAGAGGTAGATGGTGTGGTTAAGGATAATTTTTGAATCTAGAGTGTGAGGAAATTCTTCAAATATCCTTGTCATAATTCACATGATATTAGTGGTCATCATAGGAGACTCAAGAATTCATGGACCATTTACTAGCTATAGAATAAGATACTCGTTATGATGTGGAATCCATCTAAATAATAGAAAGTGGTATATGTCAGATTGAAACAATATAATATTTCAAATAGTCCAATAACTTGTAGCATCATGTGCATCACATTATCCAAAATAAGAAATTCATTAGTTACATAATAGACAAACAAATCTCTAGGATTCTGATGATATCATGGATCACATAAATCAAAAAAAAAAAATTCACAAAAACATGACCCATAAAAATACTCGTGATCTCATGACATAGATATGGTCACATGAGCCACACGATAGTCCAAGGATTATGTGATCAGGTTAGAATGTCATGTAAAACCCTCAACATGATCATGAATCCCCATTGTGAATGTTCAAGTAATTATGGAACATGAGCCCATGGATTGATTGAGTGGGTTACTAAAAAATGGAAGTCTTCTGATAAATTTCTTTGATAATGGACTCTCAGCGTGGTCTCATGATGCATTCATGAGGGAGGTTATTATGATAATGTCACATGATGGAGGAAGGGGGTAAGAGTTATAGAGAATCGAGTATTCAGGGAACGAATACTTCCCATATCCATTAATTAAAAGGAATTCTATTGAAGAAAAAGTGTGTTCTATTATACCAAATATCCCCCAAGAAATTTATTAGTGACAGTTACATAGACTCGGTCATGAACTTATTTTCCTCATAACTGATCCCTTTTTATACAAAGGTCACTCCATAGGGGTGGAATTTATTGATGCTCTCTAAAATAGAATCACCAAACCCACGAAGGAATTCATACTTGAATATGGGTATTATTTTACCAAAAAATTAATGATAGATGATAGTTTCCATGATCACATGGATCACGTGAACACCAAGAAGACATGCAGTCCCATGACCTTGGGAAGGTCATTAAAATTGTCAAGTATATTGAATTGCCAATAGAAGATCCCATAAATCCCCTTTTACAATTCATAATTGATCTTTATGAGTAATAAAAGTCACTCAATAATCATATAGTGATATCCAGATAATGCTCCATTAGGTCACATGACCTAACAATCGATGTATATGGCAAAACCATCCAAATATCACTAGAAAACAATTGTAAAATTCCAAAATGGTTGCAGAAAAATAGGTTCGTAAAAAATGTTACATCATCGATCTTTTGTGTGAATTTATTCTAGGATTTTCAAAATACCTCATGATATTCCCAGAAATTATTCAATAAAAAAAGAAATTATGAAGTGGAATGGTGGGAGAAAATAATTGTTCTAAAACACATGTTAAACACCCATGAAACCTGTAAGACACCGTGGATACACTAGTGGCATGTTCACCAAGTCCAACAAGATCATGTTGGTTTGTCACCCATGTAACTCAAAAGGATTTGGACATGTCGTTGAAGTATCACACTCCCCCTTTGAATCCAAAAATTACCAGATGGTTTTGTACATCAAGATCTCACATGTCAACAATAATACAATTTATTTCTCGCAAGATGCGTCATTGATGGTGAGAGTGATTTTATTCAACAACACTAAATAAAACTCCACAAACACCACAATGGACATGAAAAAGAAATAAGGATGTAAAATGACAATTATGGATGGATATCATGGATGTAAAACTCAGGTGAAGTGTCTTGGTTGAACAAAAAAATTGTCAAACTAAACCCTGTGGTATAACAACATGATTCTGCGAAGGCCCACAGGAAATCGATTTTTTTATCACAAAACATACTAGAAAACATCTATAATATCATGTAAAATCATTTTAGTAGGCATCCTGATCACGCAATAGTCATTATAGATTTTTTCATGGGATTATGGAGGACCATTCTTAGCATCCTTCCTTTTTAATACATAACATTTCATTACAAATTACATACATAGGGTCATTAAAGTATATTGTATTAAAAATCAGGAACTTAACACATGACGACATAAAAAATTCTTCTTAAAAACTTGAAAGGATTCTTCATTTTTCATCCTAAGTTCATTACAACATCTCATAACCTGGGAGCATACATCAAAGTTAAGGGTGAGAAGTAGGCCTAGTAAGGGAAACAAAAGAAAAATTTTACATGTGAGATTGAGATACATTAATAAAGTCATGATAAATAACTTTAAGGCGTGAGAAAGAGATCGTGGGTCATATCATAATAAAAATAATGTGTTTATTAACGTGAATATTTGGCTAGAAAATTTAACTTAGATAATAATTTCTGTATCACCAAGGTCTATCCCCAACGTGTCATAAAAAATATTACCAAGGTTATTCCCCACGGTATTTTTAAAATGGTCATCTCTAGAGATTAAGTCCTTAACCATGGAATTGGAGCACTATCAGGGTGAACCATTAATTTTTCTATATTATCATGTGATAAACATATATCATCATCAAAAATTTCATGAATAACCCATATAACATAAAATAAATGGGTTTTATTTTATAATTATAACGTTTTAAAAACTACTTTAAAGACATGATCTTTATGTCACTTTAAACCCACGGAAAAGGAAAGTGGGTTTAATGTATTAAAATAGCATAATTAAAATAGAACATTTTGATATGTATATGAATACCCCTATAGAATAAATATCTTTGATTATTCACTTAATAGAATACACTAATTTGAGAAAAAGAGAGAGACATTTTGAGACAAAAATTTTGCAGCATATAAGATATGTTATAGGGTTTTAAAAAATATTGAAAAGAGAGGGGGCATGGGTCACCCACTAATTAATGATCCATAAAATAGTAGAGGGACATAATATAAAGGATATAAGAACATGTTAATGAAATCTTAAAGTCATACAATATGAAATGAAAAACATGGAAGGATGACAAAAAAATATTTCTCTTATAAAAATTCGACAGCCTAACGTCGTCACTTAAAACATAAAAAAACTGAAATAATGAGATCAAATAGTGTCTCTAATCATATGAAAATAATAGAAAAGAATGATGGATATAGGGATCATACCCCAAAATAATAAAATGTAACTTGAAAGTCTTGACATGAAAATAGAACATGAAAATGAGAAGGGATAAAGAATCCATTACAAAACTTTTGGCAGCTTAACGGTGCCACATAAACATTCTTAAAATGATTTGATGATAGAAATAGGCGGTCTCTCATCATATGTAAATTAAAAGTAATGTAGGATGAATATAAAATAACATCCCCCACATAAGAACATGCAGCTTAAAATAAATGACATAAAAGAGAATACATGAAATGAAAGATAGAGGTAGGATCCCTTACCTTAAAACGTAACTCTTAAAACTCAAAGGATGGCACCTTGAGGGCTTGGGGGCACCTTGGGAGGACTCCTTGGGACCTAATGGGACCATAAAATCGTTTAGTAGGATTTTGGAATGGAATGTATTAGTGAATGTAATGGTATTTATAGGGAAAGTGAGGGGACAATGCATTAATGGACAAGGGACACCTCATTTGTGGTATTGGAAAAACCATGGGCTTGCCCATGGTATTTTCCCATCGTATTGGCCAATTGGGACACCTTTTACCTTATTTTTCTATTCATAAGTCAATGATAATTATTTTATAATTAATAAATCCTTAATGGTGTCATTAAACACCCGAAACTCAAAAAATGTATTTTCACTATTCACCGGAAATTCATCTTTCTCATAAAAATCCCAAAATTTCACCTTAACCAAATATCGATCCTCTAATTTCAAAAATGAACACCATTTTATGAATAATATATTATAAATATTTTTAATTTAACTTTTAAATGAAAACACTATTCACTGAAAATTCAACTGTTTTAGAAAAATCCAAAAAATTTTACCTGAAGAAACGAATAGTTAACCAATAATTTTCAAAATAGATATTAACCTATTTTATTCAATAACATTACTTAATAAATGTGCCTAAATAATATTAAAATGTTCTTTAAGTGAGATTACTAATCCATTTGGTAAAATTACTCATCCTAAGCATTAAATCAGTATTAAAAATTTAATATTCATCAAAAATTAAGTTGACCTTATTAGACTCTAAATTTCAAATTGAACAGAACTATAGAAGAACATTTTTTGAAAATAATTACATATTTTTAATTATTTAATGTTTACATAAATATTTATAAAATATCTTTTTTTCTAAAATTCATCAATAATATGCATACTATATTTACCCGGACATTTGTAAATTCACAAACTTCATTATAAGAAGAAATCACAAATTTTTTTAAATCAACGGATTAAAAAAGGTAGTTATGGTCTCATTACATAACCCCTTATAACACCAGCATAAGACCGAAGAGTAAGTTGTGCTCGGGTGATATAATCATGGGGTGACTCTGCTAACATTACCCGAGTAATGATTTCTATCAGCTTGAACTTCCCGTGAAGGTGATTCTGTTCCAGCTTCACATGATGATGTTTGGATTGGGTTTGGTCCAAAGCAAAGCCCAAAGGTTCTACCTCCTTCCCAAGTTCTGTCAGATGGGCTTCGATTGACCCGATACTACTGGATGGGACCATCAAATCTTCTATCAATATTAATTAATCAATATCACTTTTATTTATAGAAAATAATCGCAACATTTAATTTCCAACTGTCTTATATTAATTATAATAATTTTATGAAATGAAATAGTTTTGTTGAGTATAAAATAAAATAACACACAATATTAGGGAAAAATACTTTATTCAAAATTTTGGGTTGTTAAAATATTCCCCCCTTAAGAAATTTCATCCTCACAATTTTAAAATTGTACTTGGAAATTTCGTTGAAACTCCCACAACGGAAAAGAGTCAGTAAAAATATTACTTTAAAAGAAAGAATGGGATGTACAAAGGTCACCCGAGTTAACCCATACTAGGATTCCATGTAGGAAAACATGGATATGGAAGAGAAAACAAATGGTTATGTTCTAATGGAGAGTTGTAGAAAACATGATCAGGAGAATATTAACCACAATAAGATCACAAACATACGATGTGTTAAATGATCTTTGATTACCCAGTAGGAAATGTTAACCAAAAATGTTTTTTGATTTACGTTCCTTTTCATAATTTTGTGGAATTCATTCACTACATAGAATATAAACATAAGGAAATATATTTACCTTCATGTAGAGTCTCATTCCATAATAATTTTCCACCAACACTAATCATTTCTCCAAAAAAATGATCATTCAAAAAGTCTTAGTCTCATCAAAAGCACAAGAATCTTCCTATAGAGAATCACATAATACACAAAATAATAACTATATTTTTCCATTGTCTTTAGTCATCCAATAAAACATACAAGGTTAGTATGAGATCATGTAATCCCAAAAAATTATAATCCTTTATAAAAAATATGACTATTAATATGAAAAATTCAACAAAAGTACCCAAAGTTCCTGAAAGACCATTCAAAACACAACCATCCTTAAAATTTTTCAGAATAATCCAAACTATTATTGGAACCCAAAACATAAAAGGATTTAATCACATAGTCTTCCCCATTAAAAAATATAACATTTATCTCTGAATAACATCGAATACTATTAAAGTCCCATACTAAAGTGTAATTAACCTATTCATATATTCTTTATGCAAGTTTCATCATTTTCTAGAAATATCTCAAATCAGCATATGTCCACAATAAACACATAAAATATTAAATAAAATTCAACCATTCATCCTCAATTTAAATCTCGTAGTGTTTTATTTCCCATAGGCATATAGTACTCCAAAAGAGAAAACATCATCCAAAATAACATGTATCATTTAATCAACAAATAATTTTTCTATACAAAGGATATCAATTTAATAAAACAAAAGTTCTTAAATCAACATATTCTTGATCCATAAAATATAAGGTTCATTTTTTAGTCCTAAGGGCATAACAACAAACTCATAATGCATATATCTTGATCAGAAGGCATTTTTTGAAATATCATCATTCTTCACCCTCAATTGACGATAACTCAATTGAAGGTCAATCATAGAGAAAAATTGATCCCCATGAAGTTGGTCAAATAAGACATAAATTCTTGTATGAGTGTATTTGTTCTTCATTGTGATCCCGTTAACTTCTCTATAGTCAATGTGTAGCTGCATCAATCCATCCTTCTTCTTCACAAAGAGAACTTGTGCTCCCTAAGGAGAAATACATGGTCAGATAAACCAATTCTCCAAAAGATCTTGGAGTTGTTTATTTAATTCTTATAGTTCCATATTTTCCATCCTATAGGGGTCTTTGACATTGGATGAGATCCAGGTACTAGTTCAATGGAGAACTCTACCTCTCTTTCTGGGGAAGGTCTGGGTAACTACTTTGGAAATACGTCAACGTTTTCCTAGATGATGTGGAAATTTTATAAAAGAATAAATCCTTTGTGAGAAACTTATTTCAATTATGAATATTTTAACTAAAAACGTTTTTATGTCTTAAAACTTCATACTCAGACAAATTATATTTTCCTATAAGTCATTCATAAGGATTCATAAAAAGCTTGCAATAAAGCAAACATATCCCTCAGTAGTTTCGTAACGAAGAGTACATCAAGTCTCATTGTCTTGTACCAGTTCCTATTCAAGTCTAGCTCAAAGCAGTGTTTTTGGGTTTTACCCCAATGTACATCTGTTCCAGAGCCACCTCTACCTGATCGTATCCAAAAAGGGATGCATTTTCTTGATAAACCACTTACTCAATATTCACCAAAATACTAGGAAGATTTCATATATTTAAAATTTTCTATAGGGTTCTTCCTAATATTTTCATATCCTAATTTCCAAAAATAACTAAACTATCCTTTGATACCAAATATTGTATCCCGCCTTTTTAGTACATAATTGTTCAGTACATTTTACAAACATAGTATCATTCAAGTCTAGTGTCTTGGAAATCAACAACTTAAAACATGACGACATAAAAAATTATTCTTAAACACTTGAAAGGCTTCTTCATTGTTCATCCAATTTTCATTACAGTATCTCATTACCTGGGAGCATACATCAAAGGAAAGGGCGAGAAGAAGACTCGGTAAGGTAAATAAGAGATATATTTTACATGTGAACTTGAGATACATCAATAAATCATGCTAAATAACTTTAAGTCGTGATAAAGTGATCATGAGACATATCATAATAAAAATAATGTGTTTCATAACATGAAGATGTGGCAACAAAAATTAACTTAGAAAATAATTTCCTTATCACCAAGGTCCATCCACAAGGATTCATTAAAAAAATTACCAAGGTTATTCCCCAAGGTATTTGTTAAAATGGTCATCTCTAGATAATAAGTATTTACCTAATGCATTAGAGTGCTATAAGGGTGCACCATTAATTTGTCCTTAATATCATGTGAGCCACATATATCGTTATCAAAAATTTCATAGATAATCCATATAGCATAAAATAATTGGTTTCATTACAAAATCATATTGTTTTAAAAACTTCTTTAAATACATGATCTTTATGTCACTTTAAACCCACGAAAAAGGAAAGAGGGTTTCATGTATGTAAATCCCAGAATTAAAATTTTTGATATATATTTAAATACCCATATAGAATAATGATGTTTGATTATTCACTTAATAAAATTAAATAATTTGAGAAAAAGAGAGAGGCATTTTGAAATGAAAATTCTGCAATATAACGGCTATGTTACAGGGTTTTAGAAAATTTTAAAAAGAGAGGGGACATGGTTCACCCACTCATAAATGATCAATAAAACAATATAGGGACAGAATATAATGTATATAAGAAAATGGTAATGAAATTAGACAGTCATACCATATGAAATGAATAACACGGAAGGAATACAAAAATAAGATTTCTCTTATTAAAATTCGACAGTCTAATGGCGTCACTCATCAATAAATGAATTGATGAGATCAAATAGGGTCTCTAATAACATGAACATAAATTAAAGATATGATGGATATAGAGATGATACCCCCACATAATAAAAAGGAACATGAAAAACTTTATATGAAAATAGAACTTGGAAATGAGAAGGGTGAAAGAATCCCTTACAAAAATTCGCTAGACTAACGGCGCCACTTAAACATTCCTAAAATGAATTTATGAGAGCAAGAGTGGGTCTATAATAATATAAAAATTAAAAGTAAAATATTATTAATATAAAAAAAATCCCCAACATAAGAACATGGATCTTAATATAAATGACATAAAAGAGAATACATGAAATGAAAGAGAGATGATTGATCCCTTACCTTATAACTTAACTCTTAAAACTGGAAGGTCGGGACCTTGAGGGATTGGGGGAACCTTGGGAGGACTCCATGGGAGGTAATGAGACCAGAACATCATTTTGGAGGATTTTTGAATCTAAATAATGAGAGATTTTCTTGGTATTTATAGGGAAAGTGAGGGGACAAGGCATTAATGGCCAATGGACACCTCATTGGTGGTATTGGAAAAACCATGGGCTTGCCCATGGTATTGGCCACATGAGACACATAATACCTTATTTTACTATTCATAAGTCGACTATAATTATTGAATAATTAATACATCCTTAATGATGTCATTAAACACCCGAAACTCAAAAACTGTATTTTCACGATTCACCGAAAATTCAACTTTCATAGAAAAATCCAAATATTTCACCTTATCCAAATATCGATACTCTAATTCAAAAGATAACTCCATTTTATGAAAATAATTTTCTAAATACTTTTAATTTAAATTATAAATTAAAAAACTATTCACAAAAAATTCAACTGTTTAAGAAAAATCTCAAAAATTCAACTGAAAAAACAAATACTTAACCAATAATTTCTGAAATATTTATTTACCAATTTTATTGAATCAGATTACTTAA
Source organism: Viscum album (assembly GCA_963277665.1). Lineage (NCBI taxonomy): Eukaryota > Viridiplantae > Streptophyta > Magnoliopsida > Santalales > Viscaceae > Viscum > Viscum album. The sequence goes on along the minus strand of OY728143.1, from coordinate 738,052,487 downwards.
TCAAGGTGCCTAAATTAAATTAATACTTTCTTTAAGTGATATTACTAATCCATTTGGCCAAATTAGTTATTCTATGTGTAAAATTACTCTTCTTATTTTACTAATCATAAAAAATTCAGTTGTCCTTATTAGACTCAAAATTTCAAAATGAACATAACTGTAGAACACTAATTTTTGAAAATCATTACAAATTTATAAATATTTATGGTTTACATAAATATTTTTAAGGTATCATTTTTCTAAAATTCATCAATAATATGCATACTATATTTATCAGAACATTCGAAAATTCACAAACATCATTATAAGAAGTAATCACAATTTTTATTTAAATCAAAGGATCACACAAGGCAGCTATGGTCTCATTACATAACCCCTTATAACACCAGCATAGGACCTATGTGTAAGGTGTGCTAGGGTGATAGAATCTTGGGCGGCTTGGATAACATTTCTTGAGTAGTGATTTATATCATCTTGAACTTCTCGCGAAGGCGATTCTGTTCCAGCTTCACATGATGATGTTTAGCTTAGGTTTGGTCCAGAGCGAAGCCCAAAGGTGATACCTCCTTTTCGAGTTCCGTTAAATGGGCTTCGGTCAGCCCGAGACTACTGTATGGGTCCATCTAATCTTCTTTTTATACTAATTAATCAAGATCACTTGTATTTATTGAAAATAAGCGCAAAATTTAGTTTCAAACAGCCTTATTTTCATTTAAGAATATTATCAAATTAAATAGTTTTATTGAGTATAAAATAAAATAACACACAAAGTTAAGAAAAAACATTTATACAAAATTTTGGGTCGTTACAACATCGACATGTATAAAAGATTCAACAAGACCCCATTACATGGAAATAATAAAATAAATGTGTAGTTGTTGGTATGGTCTCTCGATCACTAAAAATCATTAGACACTCCCGGAATGATAAATTGCAGAATATCATTAAATGAATGACATCATGTAACACCACAAACATCATTATATATCTATAAAATACACTGCAAACATTATGGTAAATAATTGAGATAGAAATGCCAATAAATCCCCCACCCCAATATCAAAAAAGAGAGACATTCATGTAAGAACGAATCCTCAAAACCTAACACCTTCAAAGATAGTAATAAGAGAAAATTTCAAATAATGTCTGCTCTCATGATAGGGATGTTTTCCTATAGGTATGATCTAGAATAAATTATAGAAATCAATTAACATTCATAGGATATTTTAATGGTCACTAACAGATTGATTAATGGACTTCTACGTGGTCACAGAAAGGATATCCATAATAAGTGATAAAAAATATGACTCTTGAAACAAGATATCACTAAAAAAATATAATAATATGAAATAAAATTCTAAAAAAGTCTAAAACATGAGATACTTATGTGAAGAATGCATATTTTGATCCTCGTGTGCTTCTAAAAAACCACCCAGGCCATGAAAAATCACAAGGAATTGTCACCCATTCCCTGTGTTTCTCTTTTTGTATAATATTTTTATTATGTTAAATCTCATATATAGGACAACATCATGTCACATGGAATCCCTCAGGCATGCCAACCATGTCTCATGAAACCCCTTTGGCACATCATCCAAATCATTTAGTCCTCATCATACATGTTTCCTAATGATTATAGAGGCACCAATACAAGTTATATGATTCTTGTTATGGCACTATGGTATGAAAAATGGATTTTGCGACATATTATAGATTATCTGGCCAAAACTCATGATTTCATCTGAATATGTCAAATGGAATTTGTGGAACCCTCTAAACATGTTATCGTTGATCATGTATCACCATCAGAACATGTACTATTAACTCTCGCAAAACTATCAATGTGTGTTAACTATTTTTTATGATGACATCAGGTCAAGTCAGCTATATCATGTGACATTCTATAAGGTTGTTAGTCTGATCATGCATTGGATTCCATGTTTAGCTGGCCAAGTCTCGCGATGTCCTCTAATAAACCTTGTTCTTGTGAATGTTTTTCCGATCCAAATCATGCTATGAGAAATCCGTATAAATAGACAACATCATCATGTAATTTTCATTTGAAATTTTTGTAACATATGCCCCAAAAATTCATGTAGACAATCAATTCATATCTAGTAAGAAATCACCACATGTCAGCAAGGTAAGAAATATAGTTCAATCAGCCATCCAAGAACATGATATCCTTGTCCATCCTTAGTGTATCATCCCTAATTTAATGGGTAACCTCATTTTGTAACCTCTGATCAAAAGAACTATGTTGACTCTAATTTCTTCCAAAAACAGGATATGTATGATCCTTCTCTGAGAATTGATCCTTATATATATCTCCAAAGGGTTATCCTAGTGCATATGTCCAACATCTATTAGTAGTGAGATTGATTATTTGAGGTTACTTGTATCTCACATTGAGTATAGATCATGTGGGAATAGGGAGTTGGGATTATCATATAATCTTCATCATAAGCCTCTACAAGAAATAAATAAAAACCTTATCATGTAACCTCAGATCAGTAGCACAATAGAATATGTGACAAATAGAGAGAAAAACATAGTGTGTAATCCCTGATCAACTAAACTATGATGAATCTTATTCCAACCATAACAAGGATATGTCAAACATCTTACTAATCCCTAAGATCAAATAAAAAATCACATTGGTGTATGTTTAGTATTTTCTCTTACATTCAAACCATTGGGACCCAATATCTCCCATTGATTGATCATAACTACTCATGCACTAGAACATTTAGATGAAAATGAACTTTGATGAATCTGATTTCTTTAATAACAAAGATTTGATATGATTATTTCCTATAGATTGAGATCAAATTGGAATTTTATTTGGTGTAAGCCTTTCATGACCCTAAAATTCCAATAATCATGACACAATCTATACCACAGGATGAGCATCCTTCCCTATATACTAGTAGACTAGCAATCGAAAAGAACTAAGATGGCTCTGATTCCATCTATAACCAGGAAATGTAGGATGCCACCATGAGGCCCAATATCTTTATTAACATCCCATGGGATGTCCTAGTACGTAATCCCAACATCCACATATAGTATTTATGATTAATTATTATCTCTTTATTCTCACATTGATAATAGCAAATACGATATTAGGGAGGAGAAATAGTCACATCATTATCCTTTTGAAAAATCCAATTTCAAGGTAAATATTTGTAGGTAATCCCTATTGAGTTTCCTGATATAAACAACCCCCATATGAGGGAATATACCTTGGGTCCAATATAAAAGGTATTATCAAACTATGTAAACTCTGATTCCTCAAAAAACTATGATATATAGGAAGTACCCTGTAGGCTCGATCATAAATATTTAGTTTCTATGTGCCTGAACATATATACTATATGCATGTAATTAAACTATGTTTGTATAATGAAATGTATGTATTTTTTCAACATAATAAACAAGATATGTAAGATGTATCACAATGGATCAATCCCATCCTTTGAATAATAATCTTCTTATTGTGTGGTAGGAAATTATGAAGATCCTAGTTATACATCATTAGAATATACACATATATTCACACTATAAAACAAATGAAGAAACTTGTATATATATATTGATGGATTAACTAATGATATCCCCTTATCTTTCAGAACGTATGATTATTTTGATTGGGTAAAAAGTCATGTATCGATAATAGGAATAGATTCCTTAAAATATTTCAAATCAATAATTGATTCATTGAATAGGTATTAATTCTCCCCAAAAGGTTTTGATGATCCTGACCACCCAACCCCTTTACTAATATGAGTTCTTAAGCATTATTGGGTATAAAATCCCAATAGAACACCTCAATTTGAATCTCAAGTTTGTACCTAGCTATGGATGTGGGAACTATTTAGCGTTTCCATTAAAAACAACAATTGTAAACTGACCACAATGATTGTGCAGAAAATCACCCCCACCCACAATCAACCTTTAGTCCAAAATGATTTCACCTGATACTCCTATATTCCATAAAAATAAATATCATGAACCCAACATGATCATCCGTAATCATGGAGTCTTTCTCAATACATTGAAATTATAGACTAACCCAGTTATCATGAAACCATTTTTTCATTCAATGTGTGTTCTTGGTCATGTTTTTTTTATCAAACAAATTTTTTGTACTATGAAAATGAAAAATAATGAACATAATCATTCTAGAAATGAAAATAAAGATTCTTTATATAAAATACTAAATCACATATATTGGTGATAAAAATAATATACCATTTACCATTGTAAATAATCCATGGAAATAATTATTTATGGAGGCAAGATATTAAATAAAGAGTCGATATATGAATGAAGTAAGAAAATTGGTTTTATGGAGGAAAACATAGGGATTCCATGTTGAAAATACAAAAGAGTTGAGAATATTCCTATGTTCATCATGGAAATTTAAACAATATATTTTGAAATTTTAATATTAATAAATCAAAAGAATATTATAGGTTCTAAATGGAAATAAATAATTTTACATGAATAAGAATTCAAATTTCATTATTATTTTTACACAATTATGAACCATATATTTATTAGGAGCTCTGTTGAAGGTGAATGAGAAATGAACAAGTGTAAAAATATCGTATAATTATATTACTATATCATGAAGATATGTCAAAGAATATAACACTAGAATTAAGAATTTCATCTGCATTATTGCATGATATAATTTATAACATTGTAAAAATGACATGGAAAATATGAATTTGTGGGCCATTGTGCCCTGGGATATATAGAAGATGTAGAAAAAAATAATCAAATGATCTATCATTGATAGTGGTCAAATAAAATGAGTTATCAGGTTATGAATCGAATATCAAACAATTGGTCTCCCAAATTATTTTCTAGAAACAACATTTTCACATTTTATTGTAGATTATTACCAAATTAGTTAAATAAATATATGACGAATGATAGATAAAATGTTTTATACTATGATTGATTGACATTAAAATTGAATTTCCTATCGTGGATGTGATCGAAATTTTTATAATCATTGTTTCTATTAGATGATGATATCATCCTTACTGCATAAATTCACTCATGAAAGGGATTAGTATTGAGATGATTCTAAAAGTATAAATTACATTTGAATCTGTAATTTTATAAAACATGATGAATATTTCAATGAACTATCATATTAATTGAATTCTCTATTACTTTTTTTAATTGAATTTGTATATATTTTATTTGAGAGTGGTAATTTTTATTAATTTCATGAGAGGTGAAGATATTTAATGAAATAGGCAAAACAGTATTACCAACTATTTGGAAATTGATTAGTCACACATTATTTATACACTATAAATGACTCATGTAGACATATGGTTGATTAATTTAGGATATATAAATTTGGTATCATTTTTTTCATTATTTTCAACAAGGAGAAACATTGAATTTTATTGAAATCGAATTGACATATATTTTCAATATAGTTATAAGCACAAATCTAAAGGGGTATATTTATGAAACCATTTTTTTATTGTCTTAAATAGTCATATATATTAATATATCTTTAGTGGAGAAGTTTATAAAGATTATGAGGCTCCCAAGAATTTAATTTTAGTAGATATAGTGTGAATTACCCATGAAATGATGTCATTTTATGAAGAATATAGAAAAATACCATAATATATAATTCTTTTTACTAACCCTAATGAGAAATACCACTAGAAATATCTTTTGAGGTCTATTCACATGTTTTAACTGATAAATAACTAATTAAGGTAATTTTAATGAATTTTAAATTATATAAATTTAAATTATTTATTTAAATATTTTAATTGATTCTTGATATAATAAATGATTAATAGTGCATGGATATTGATAATTGATTTATCTCTATTAAGATGAATAATGATCTAATGGAAATGAATTTTATGAGTTGTTATGTTGATAAGAATATGGATGTGAATATTGAAAATTCTTGATTTGTGGAATTATATCTATTATTCTGATGTAGAAAAGAATTTTTATTTGGATGACACATAGATGATTTTTAAGAGTTCTAACTAGTTGAAACTTTCATTAAAATATATATTTTTTCAATGAATTAAATAATAAAACAATAATATATTTATCAGTATAATATATTGTTAGAATTTCATAGCTTAGAAAAATTATTCTCTGTGAAGTTTTGAGTTTCATGAAGTTATTACATTTCCCAAATACCATGTAAAATTCTGATGAATGGTATAATAAGGTTTAGTAATTATTTTAGGTATATAGATGTATTTTTTTAATATAACATGATGAGGATGTTTAAAAATGATTAGAGAATGATTATATTAAATTCATTGAATTTTGGAGTTTTAGTTTTTTATAAAATAGGGAATGTAAATCATTTATAATATTAAATATATTTCGATAATAGATAAACAAGATTAACATGTTGGTAATTTTTTTTAAATTGTTTTTCATTAGGGTATATAATATCTACAAATGATTTAGATGAATATTTCCTAATTTCAAATAAATATGTATGATATTTCAAGAGTATTTCTATAATGTAGTTTGAGTTTTTAAAGTATAATTAATATTCCCCTTGAATATTATATGATTTAACTAAGGATTTACATTGACTTGTAATATCCTTTTGATGATACAAGATATCATTTATTTGATATAAAATAATTATCTTTTTGAAGAATGGGGTATTTTTTAAATAATAATTTAGAAGGAGAACCTATGCTATTTGAAGCATAAATGCTCTTTCAATCATATAAATATCCTTAATATTAAAGATAATTATTTTCTCAGAGTATATGAATTTCATAAAATAATAATTAAAATATTTCATAGATAATATATCCTTGTATAAGGACTACTTATTCATATATCATGAATAGGATATTTATGGTTTTCTTTAAATTCTAATTTAGCTCATCATTTTCAAATGAATGATTATAAGGTGAAATTGGTCATAAATTAAATAACTATTAATCAAAATAAGGTGATATATTGATTAATACATGGGGAATAGATAGAAAAAGAAGTGATATTAATTTAAGAAATATATATTAAAGTATATTTCATGATATTTTATGATTGGAAATCAAAATAATTCGAATATTTAAATTCCATATGAGAAAAAATTATGAAAATCACAACGATCCATTTCCCATGTGTGTCTACTTTTTAATATATGGAAATATTCATATTATAGTTCCTTGAAGATTATAAAAATAGGAGAATAAGATGAAGTTAGTTATAAAATTAAAACATCCCAACCTATTACCATATTTAATATCGATTGGTTAGAATAAAAATTGTGATCTTATGCTACTATGAAATAACTAAATTATTTTTTGAGGGAGAATAAGATTAGAAGATAAATAATGTCCAAAATATGCAGACCATGTATTTATAAACAAAATATTAATGGATAAAGAATATGAAATCAACCACTAATATAATTTTTTAATTTCTGAATTGATGATCATGTAGTTTGATATTTGATATGGCCAACCGGTTAATTTGGAATTGAATGATTTAGGATAACCATTATGAATTAAAAAAATAATAGTGTGACTAATTTTATGATTATTATATACATGATGAAATGTACAATACTGGAGAAATAATTATGAATGGGATTGGATACATCTTTTCCAAGAACGACTCATGTGTTATGGTAGAATAGACTTCTAAGGTGACATATGAATTTGGAATTCAATTATGGGTTGGTCAGTCTTAGTTCATAAGAATGTTTTTTTTTCATGAAACCTTATTGGTGTAGGGATAAATGCATTCAAGGGAATTCCTTTTGTCTTGGTTTATTCTTAATATTAAAATATAAGTAATGTGTATATGGGATAAAAACAATTATTCACTGAGTATTAGAACACATATTTTTTGTAGAGCTCGTATATATATTTTAAACATAGTGTTTTATTTCAATATTTTAATTTAAATCATGTATTCAATATGTGAAAAAATAATGTTAGATCCATTCACCCAAACCAATCCAAATGAAAGAAGACAAATAGTTAAAATTTATAAAAGTGTACCATACCAATTTACTTTTTCTCATTGGTGTTCCACTAATCCTAGTGTAATTATAATTTCTATTACATAATCTAATTCAACCACTATCTTGAATTTATATAATTAATTATTTCAATGTTTGAGATTTTGAGTTCCACTTTTAAATAACACCTGATGTGCATACAATGAGAATATTCATCCAATATAGACTTAAACTCTATATCTTACCAGACTAAAAATAAAATAATGAAAAAAAGAGATAAGAGAATGATGAAGGAGAAAATCTTATATAAATAGGAATTTATATTTACATCAACATGATGAAATCACATAGAGATTAGATACATTATGGATGAAAAGAAATTTGTTTTAATGTCTATATGTGATATGTTTGAATAAAATTAAATAATAATTTTGTCTATGGCCTTTCATGAAGATTATGTAATTGATATTTCTTCAAAATATTATCTAGTAGAGTAACTATGTATAATATTGGATAATATTTGTTAAAATGATTTAAATGTTGATTCATGTATACATGAAAATGGATCTATATATAAATATCTCAAAATATGTTTTCATGATTATCTATGGGTTTTTTGTAGACTTTATATAGAAGATCATAGAATAGTATAATGAAAAAATAAATCCTAAATCACAAAATTATAATATTATTCCATATATATATCTCAACAAATTTGTTAAATCGAATGCGCTATAAATAATGGATTACAAATTTTTCCTCTCAAATTAATTTAAATTTGCCTAAAATAATTTACAAGAATGATTTATACATGATACATCTTGATTAGATGTTACATGCATTGGAAAATATTTAAAAGATATCATTAGTGTCCAAAAAACTAAGGATCAAATAAAACTAAAATAATGGATCCAGTTAACTCCTTATAAGAATGTAAGAAGATTCATGTGACACTCTTAATTTTTTTCCTTTCAAATAAATACTATGATTAAAAACATTCATCATATATGAAAATGGAAAAAATGATATATGAATATTAAATTAGTAATACTTACCATTATATTATAAATATTATATTTGTTTGTGTAAATGGTAGTGACCACACATTGAAAACTACATTGAAAAGAGAAGTGATGAAATCCTAGAGTATGATTCATCATTATAAGGGCCAGTTTTCTGAGCATAAAAAGGTTATTGCATTACTTATATATTATATACTACAAGATAAATCTAGATACCAATAATTATGGTATTTGGTAAATCATATGAGAGATAATTTCATTCTTTTGGAAAATATCATATGATATACGCAATGTGAATCCACACCCAAACCAGAAACAAAAGTTTATTTTTTTTATTTTCTATTACCTAGATATATCAATAGGTTATTAATGTAGAAATTAATATTTTATAAACATTCAAATATAAATTTAATAAACTCTTTCACATTATTAATTGTAAAAAAATCTGTTCATTTCTAATATAAATGCATTAAAAATATACATGTAATGTTTATAAATAATTAATAAGAAAATGTTATCAAAAATATATATTTTTAAGTAAAAAATATTATAAAAATTAATAAACTGAATATTTAATATATATATATACTATATTTTCTATTAATTATATATTTACAATAAATATTATTTTATTGTTTTATGAAATTTTAAGAAGAAGGATTAATATTTTAACGAGTTATATTCCAATGAAAAACTATTACCTTATCATTTACTATCATTATTAGAAGATAAATTCCCAAATATAAGAATTTCAATTTGAAAAATTAATGTCTATAAATATTTTATTTATTTTTTTGTTTTCCTAAAATATTTGAATTTTACGTGAATAGTGGAAAATGTTGTTTTTAAGAATGTGAATTTTTTGAATCTTTATGACCTTTGAATGATGTAAAATATATAAAAACAATTATTAATAATTTTATATTCATGATATAATGATTAATCAATTGAAATTATATTTGGAATGTAAAAAACATATACTTATAATTTTAATTATTTTGTAATATATTATTCTAAAAAATTGGTTTTCATATTTAAATTCAATAATTATTTCACAAAATTAAAATTTGGTATAGATTAATGATTAAGATAGTGAAATAATATATTTTAATAATAACCTAATTAATATTATAGAAATAATATAAATTTATATTTTATTGGATAAATTATTTTCATTCATAAAATTATAATTTATTTTTAAATTAGTTTTTATGTGTTGATCATTTTAATAAAAAATATAATTTTTTTGACACACTAAAACTGTACACGATAAAATGTATTCCATGTTATAAATATTAATTTCAATTTTAATTAGAAGTGACCATTTATTTATTCATAATCCTTTTATTCTAGGGATTAATATATAGTTACCAAAGTAATGGTAAATAAAGGAAAAAAATAAGTTTTACTACCTTTGAACTATCTAACAAATTTATGAATATGTCTCCAAATAAATTATTAGGATGTTTCTTAACAATAACATATATCCCCTCTATTATTTTCCTCTTTGGATTCTACATTACATCTAAAATATGTTTTCCTTCAAGACTAATGAAACATTCACAGCTTGGTTAATTTTATTTCGTGTATACACTTCCCATGGATGTCTTATTATCATGTTCATTAAAAAATTAAATGGATTTAAAAACTCAGCTAATGTTCTACCATTCAATGGTTTTTTATTGAAATGATAATAATGTTCTAAGGGGTTTTCATGACTAAAATAATTTTATTTATGCATAATGATTAATTTTTTAATGTGGTTTCACATGTTTAATTTCATATATACTACACTCAAATAATGATTTATTTCCTTCTTATTTTATATTTTAATTACATTGGTGAATTTCATTTTTCATAATTGTTGATTTTATTAGTAGTATTTCTTAATCATTCAAAATGATATCTTTTTATTATATATCTATATTCAATTTCATCCCCTGTATTCTTTATTCATAAATTAAAAACAAAAAGTAGTTAATTAATGAAATATTTGAATTTATTATTAATGTTTTTCAAATGATAGTATATGATATATCATGAGGATTTCTGTTTCAATAAATTTAATTTTGAAAATATTAAAAAGGATTTCTATAATTATTATCATAACTCAATCTTGCACTATATATTTTGTATAAAATTCATATTTTTTGTTTAATTGACTTACCATTATTTGAATGTAATAGAATGTGTTTTATAGTAAAAGGTTTTCCTGTTCCCTTTTAAATTATTTTGAGAAATGTATTTTTCATTAGTACCCATTACGATTATGTTATAGAATGTTTTCGAAAAACAATTTTCTATAGTTTCGCTTCCACTTTCATCTATAATAAATCAAATTCCAATTGGTTTATCTTTTATTAATCACCATATAAATTCTTATATTAAATAATATATTTTCTATTGACTTTTTTTATCAATAAATCCAATTCATAAAGTCTTTTTGTGGGATACCATTTGGAATTGATATGTGATCAATTATAACACCAAGGGTTTACTATGATGTGATGAATAAAACCCATTTAATTTCCATTGGTTCTATATGATATGATGAATGATTGATTTTATGTAGAACAAATATGTATGTGTGTGTTATTTGAGGGGTCCAATATCTATCTATCATGTTGTTGTTAACATTTTAAATAATTTAATATATTTATATAGGTCTTCAATAAAATTTACTCGCAAACACTATTCCATGTTGTGACTCAAAGAGTTTATGTACACATGGTTGTGCTTAAATTGTCTTGAAGGAGGGATTTCAATAATTAAATCAGGAAGATGAAAAGTATTTATAAACATGATAAATAATTTTCTCAACATGATTATGAGATGTGACTCATGTAGTCAATAAAAATTCACACAAAAGAATAAGATTGATTAAAATGGTAAACACGGGTGGGTGACTCATGAATGTGATTTCCCCCATGCTTATTTTTATACTGAAGTTATTTTTAATCCCATATTCCATAGATATGTTATGTTTCTATTCCATATTATTATGATTTTTATATATGGATCATTTTAATATCTCATGAAACCTCAGACATATTATATGGTATATATTGTTCATTTGAGATTAAATGTACTTATATCATAAAAAATAGAGATCAATTATTGTTCCACGATATTTTTAACAAGTTATTTCACCCATGTTTATGTTTTTCATAAGCGTATGATTTTAACAGAGGTGAAATATTGAAACATTTTCTTTAAAGAGAATTTTATTTCACTCGTGTCTTATTACTACAATTTCTATTTTATGAGGATGATTAAGAACATTGAGAAGACTATAAGTGATTATATTACAGTTTTATTATGGATAAATGTTCATGATTAACATAAAATAACTTTCTTTTGTATGTAATCATCTAATAAACTAATCCTACCTTTCATGGTATAATGATATGAATTATGAGATATAATTTGTATCTTATTTAAATCATGTAATATAAATATGAGTCTATAATGGGCCATCTCACTTGATTAAAATTCCAATGTTTAATTTCTGTTTTCATGGCACAAAATACTGTTGTTCTTGTCTAGGGTTCCTAAATTAGTATCCATATTATGATTAGCTAATTTTGAGTATTATTTTAATTATTTGAAGGTATTTTATTTATATTTCTGATTATGGATGAGTGAATCTTGGTTAATACATTAGGGATATGTCTTATTCTTTGGTATTGTATATATTTTGTGGTTTCTTTGAAATTGTATCCCAATTTGGATACATGAAAATGGATATTGATATGGAATAAGTTAACTTAGTGTAATGATCTTGAAAAATGATAGTTTAGTATAACCTCAATCCTCACTTGTTGTTTGATGAGTGTGTACAACTCTAAACATCTGACTATACACACTATAAGGATGATCATTATCTTATCTAATTCTCTTTATGAGCCTTTACATAGGATTTTATATGATAAATAATTATATCATGGAGTATAAGGTAACCGAACCTAACAAATCAAATATTGAATAGAGAGTTATATAGGCTGAACATAACACTAATTTGTTGGTTTTAATGAGTAATAAATTTGGATGATGATTTGTTCATTTTACCATTTATGATAATCAAAATATGTTATTAATTATTCATGATTCACATTAACCTATTTTGGTTTTAATAATGGTTAAATTCCCATGACCCCTATCTATAATGAAATAATCATTAAATAAAGGGAGATAATGAATCCCATGTCCTTTCTCCTTTAGGCCTTAGGTTATAGAATGGCATCATTTGTATCAAAATGTCCTAAAAGTGAGGAATTACTGATAATAATAAATCAGATTGGGAGATAATATATTTCTAATAAATCAACTGTTTGACATAATATAAAAATTAACTTAAATCTATCATGTGATGAATTTAAATATTAAGAAGGCTAGAGGAAAAATAATCCAAATTAAAATACCCATAATTAAATGTAATGCAATGATGAATAAACTATCCAATGATTTAGGCTAATAATGTTCTACCCATTTCACATAGTTCACAAAGATACATGAATATAGTCTTAAATATTTTGGGTTAGTATACAACTATACTCAGTATGAAAACTAAATTCGCTCGTTGACACATTAATTGAGTATACTAATTCACCCGTAAGAATAAATCAAAACCAAACAATCCCTGTATTTATATACTATCCAAACCCATCGTCACCAAGGATCAATCACCAAATAAAACATCCAGGTATAATTACATAATAAAATACATATTGATAAAGGGTTCCCCACACCTATTTATCATTGATTTTAAACTCTTAGAGCAAAACTATGTATATCATTGTTCTCAAATCTCTTCTATATGTCACATCATACCAAGAACCCCATGTGAAACTAACCATCAGATCAAAGATCACCCAAAGTCACATGGCCCATCACATCACCTAACATAACTAGATTGGTAGGACATCATGCACATGGATTAAATCAACCTTGTGTAATCATCCTACAATCTAGGTTTTGTACAATAAACCATCTCATCATCTCACATGAAGAAAACATGGTTTAACACATCTCAACCCAACCAAAGACACATGGCTGATCACATCACATATCAACTCCTCCCTATAATGGAATGGTATTACTTATATCATATTACAGTCAATTTATATATGCATCACCTATAATTTTATGTATGAACCCATTCACCCACGCCATCCATATGTTTGGAACAATTCCCCCAAAAAAATTTGTAATTGGATCTAGGTTCTCAAAAAAAATTGGGACCATATCAAAAAATTTCATGAATTTCTTTTAAAAAAATATCACAACACATGAGTACAATATATTAATTTGAAATTGAATTATAAACCAACTCATGATGCTCCATAACTTTTTGGTTTCCTTTATATTCACTACACCCCACCACAATATTCAAGTAACAATAAACATTTCTTATTCTTATTAGATGTCGTCCCAATTTCTGGTTTGTATTATAAACACTTTCAATTAAAACAAATATTTTAATAATAGAAATAAATCTAATTAATTCATATTTAATAGCACTCCATTTAATCAAAAATACTTTTATTATTTATTTCAATTCATTTTATTATTTCTAGAATATTTAAAAAAACTATTTTATTTCCAATACTTCTTAGGAAACAATTACCAAACATAGTAAAAATAATAAACCAAAAGTAGAACAACGCTATCACCCACATCATCATGCTAATAATCCCACACAACATTATTAGCACATTACCATCCATGTATTATAATAGCCACAACATTTCCCAACTTCCCACATCACCATTGTTATGAACACAATATTGTTTCATCGTAACTATCTCATCCGAACTACTCAATCACATTGTTATACAACCCACCATCCCCACATAATAAGGCCACACATTACACATTCATACAATCCAGAAAACACATTCACATAAAATACATAACATGTTTTCAAATTTATTCAACGGACTTTATCACATTCCATGTTACTTATGAATGTATCCTCACACAAGACATATATCTATGTGCGATAATGTCATTAGTCATGTTTAAGTGGTCAATTATTTATTCCTCATGGTTTCACAAAAATAATAAAACAAGGGAATCACAACATATATAAAACCAATAATATTGAGGGCTACCAATGAAAATCATATTCAGAGATACAATAATCATATATAGAACCAATATTGAAATAAAAAAAATTAAAATGCTGAGAAACATTCCCATATCCATTTGATTCAAATATAATTACTTCTTATGTACATAAATATTTTTATTCTATTATCCTAAAACATAACATAAGAAAGTACCCCTTCTAATAGTTTCAACTTGTTTTAAAATATGGACCCCCCTACCTAGAAAAAATAATCCTTACACAATTTACTATTCTTGAAATAAGGTGTAATAACATGAAATAAGCACCTACATAAAAATAAATCCATCTTTTGTGACTCAAGTCCATGACTCCAAGGTAAATATCCTTTAGTTATTATAGTATCAATATATTTAAATATAGAATGAAAAAATGAAATATATTTTATTTTAGATATATTTGATCCAAATATAATAGGATTTTATATGGTTTTAGTTGAAAATTAAAGTTGAATCACAAAAACACGAGATGGTATAAACACTTAAAAAATCAATTGTACATTAATAAATATATTATATAATTATCCACCATTAAAATGGATTTTATTTTGGTTAATTAGTTCATTAAAATCATTTCTCATCAAAACAATCATAAAAACAATAAATTTAAAATTTTGGAAAAACTAGATATACTAAAAATTGAGAGGACCAATTTGGGATATACCTATCATTGATAGGGGGTGAATTAGTGTTGGGGACTTCTAAAACCATTTTCAACATTTATCCCTATACCTACTGACATGTTAGGATCTTGATTCTCTTATTTCCTTTTCCATGTTTCATGAAATAATAGAAAGCAGTAAAAATATGCACACGATATTTTTACAAGGTTCACCACTCAATAAGAGTAGCTACGTCCATTCCATACATGGGGATGACCAGTGCATGGATTTTACACTATAATTTGATATGATGTTATAATGGAGTGACTATGAAAACAATCCTCTCACCAGTGTTATCCCTACACTTTATAAGGGGTGGGAAAAAATCCTCTTCCCTAGACTGGTGATGACCTAACCCAACTTGCAGGGTCTGGATGGTTCTTTATACTGGCTATGGAGATAGTCTTCTTCCTTCTTCAAAAGGTAGGTTCTTCTCTTGATCTATTTTAGTTCTCTTCACTTGATTACTTGCAAAGTAGTAGGCAAGCAATTCTTCTTCTCTTCTTCTTTTATTTTTCACTAGTGCAAAACCAGCAACTATAGGACTTCTTCTTTTTCATTAGTGCAATAACAGATTGCACTAACACATCTTTTTCTTTCTTAGCATGAATCACAAATACTAATGTGATTATTCAGAAACTGAGGATCAACTCACAAAGCATCATCTTAATTACAATTTCCTAAAGAATTATAGGCTTTAATTTGGCATACTTTGTTCTTATTATTCTTATTATTCTCTTCTCATTAGGGAGCAATGCTATAAGTTGCACAGTCTTCTTCTTCTTCTACTTCTTCAATGCAAAACAAACTGCACTAAAACCTACTCTTCTTCACAAGTTCTCTCTCAATGAAAAACTATCTGCACTGAGCTCTTCTTCTTCTTTTTCATGTAGAATCACATGTTATATTTGTGATTGTAAAAATAATTAAGTCTAGATCAACTTAGCATCATCATAGTTTAACAAAATCCGGTAAGATCTTCTAGAACAACTCACAGCTTGCGCGCTAATCCTTACGTGCATGCCACCCTTCTTGCGCGCCTCCGTGCTTTCACACCACCCATCTTGTGCGCCACCTGCTTGCACGCCACTCACTAATTGAACACCACTATTGTGCACCGCTCACAACTTGTGCACAAATCATTATCTTATACACACTTCCTTCTTATGCACCTCTAACAGCTTGCGCGTCAAAACATGAGCAGAAAAAATTGTGCATTAATACATTTGTGGCACCACTTGCACGACACCCAGCTTGTGTGACTTATAAATAACCCTCAGCTTGCGCGCCACTTCATCTTGTGCGCCACATCCACTACTAGCGTGATCAGAGATCAAATTTTTTCTTAAGTGTTAAGCCTTAAAAATGAGGAGGCTAGCAATCTATTTATAGGCATCTATGTGACTTGAGAGACCTAGACTTGCATGCCAATAGTTGTGTGCCCCTTCATCACTTGCACTCCGCTTCCTCACTTGCACGTCATTCCATCACTTGTGTGCTGCATCCATTCCTTTGAAATATTTTGATATGGTGATGTTGAAATTTGACTTCTGCGCAATATGCGCTTTCATGCCAAGACATGCACGCCAATACTTGTGAGACACCTTCTAACATGATCGCCACTTTATTTCCTTTGGAATTGTTTTATTGGATGATCTTTGAGACAGGAATTGTGCACCACTTCACTTGCATGTCAAGACATGCATGCCACCACTTGCACACCACCACTTGCGCGCCGACACTTGTGCGCCTTCTTCTTTCCTTTATCATTTTTTGATAGTATGATATTTGAATTATGATTTTTCAAAAACACTTCTTTGATCTTTCTATCCTTCATATGTATTGCACCACATGTTCTCCAAACATGTGATGATTGTAAAATACAAATTAGCACAGCATCATCTAGTTTCATACATTATTTTTGGAATATGAATTCCAAAGTACTTCATTCATCCTCACTTCAAATCCTTAATTCCTTTTGTAGTGTTAATTACAAAGAACTAAATTTTTCGCTCTTCTTCCAAAAGTAGAGGCTTAAGGATTCTCCAAACACCATCAATGATGCAATCAATCTATCACCTTTGATACATGTATTTGGAACTTTAAAAAACAGTCCAACAATCATATGATTTCAAGGCAATGTGTAATTCATGACCTTCTTAGAATTCCATGTCCTTCCACACCCTCTCTTCATCTTCAGCCATCATTCTCTACTTCAGTAAAATCATATGATTCTTTTCTTCACGTAAGCTCTTGCATGGTTCTCTTGCAATCATGACGAATTGCATTTTCTTCTTCAAATCCTCATTCTTCATCAACAATCATTAGATAGATGATATTTCACCATTCTGCTCCAATCACCCTGAAATGGATGATCTTCTACATTATTCATTGTTGTAAACAATGTGTCACCTTTGACACAAGTTTTTTGAACTTAGGATCAGTTAAACAATCATCTGAATTAATCTTTGTAGAGAATTTCTCAAGTATTAAGTCTAATGATATGATTCCATAACAATTATCCAAACAACCTCACTTCAGCTAATCTCCACTAACTTTTTAGTCCATCTTCATCTCCTTCCTCATCTTGATTAGTATTGACAACTATTGACAACAAATAAATTTTTCATACACAAAGTTGTCCCAACAACCTCCCCCTTTGTAATTTGTTGTCAATACCACAAAGTCTCCACAAATGAATGAGTCAATTTCAAAATAAGAATCTTCTATCTCCTGTTTACTTGTTTCTCTTACCATTTCATTTCAAACAGTCATTTCAATTTCTCTCCACCATATTGACAAGAAATACAAAGTTCATGGTTGAGAGGGTATCAGTCCTTACATAAGCAGTGTTCCATTTATCATTTCACTCTAAGTCTACATGAGCAATGCTCGATGTAGAAAACAAGGGAATTTGATTTAGACAACAAAGTTGTCCATTATCCACTGATCGTGATACCTCAGGAGATGAGATCTCCACACTTGTCTTCAAGGTTTCTCCACTTTCATTCCATGATAATGATATTGAATGTGATAGGAAAGAATAAATCCTGAAATTCCTGCACTCACATAAACAAAAGGATCAAAAACATTCAGGTTTAATTTGCAAGATAAGTGACCTTGAGGCACGTTCATTCTTCTTATGTCACTGATTAAAATAGTTACTCTCCCTTTGTAAAAATATTTTTTTTGAGTAACCAAATATGAGAGATTAAAAAACGTCATACCTTTTCCAACGACATGGACTTCATACAATCTTCAGAGTACTTTAATTTTATACCATCTAATGTTGATACTGATTGAGATAATGACTCTGTGTAACACCTGAGACTTTTATGTTATATAAACCATCAAAGGAATCTTTTTCTACACAACACTTGCTTGGCTTGCTTTACACGAAATCGTGACCTTCCTCGATAGCTTGCGTCGTACGCAATACCGAGTTTCACTAAACAACGATATGCTATTAAAATAAAACTAGCCGTTATGAATTGTAAAAACCACTTTTTAAAATTTTATAAATTTTATTTTTCAAAATGGACTTCATTTTTGGATTCGGAATATCGAAATTAGCCTAGGGTGAAATTTTGGTATTTTTTTGAAAACTTTCAATTTTTGATG
Organism: Viscum album; assembly: GCA_963277665.1. Classification (NCBI taxonomy): domain Eukaryota; kingdom Viridiplantae; phylum Streptophyta; class Magnoliopsida; order Santalales; family Viscaceae; genus Viscum; species Viscum album. The sequence continues at coordinate 738,033,057 of OY728143.1, read as the reverse complement.
AATAGTGAAACCACTAAGTGGTAGGTTAAAAACTGAATATTGCATAAAACTTAATTTTACCGTTTCTGTGAATGGAATTTCGAAAATCCGACAGACACGGTTAATATCAAGGACTAAAATGTGGTTCAATGAGATGAAAATAATTTTTGGTGAATAGTAACTTTTTTCTTTTTTTTTACCACGGTTAATCGTAAATAGGGTAACTAAGGGTAAATATGATATTACTATTACCCTAACACATGTCCTAATTCTATTGGATAAGTGTAATTCTACCAAAAACAACCTTATGAATATAATATGACCATTTAGGTCCACTTGGATTAGATTATGCCATTTAATATTATTTTATTTAATGAATAGTTAAAATAGTTAAAATCAATGTTTAATAACTAAAACATTTTTAATATGGGGTTATAAATAAGATATATTCGACTATAAATATTCATTAGAAAGATAAAAAGATTTACTACATAATGATATTTTATTTATAATTTTTAGACTTTAAATAAATTAATTTATGTATGACACAACGATGAGGCAGTAATTACCCTTTTAAGAAAATGTTAACATAATTGATGTTATAAATGCTCAAATAAATGTAATTTGAGACTTTTTATGAATTCCAGTAATTTTCTAGGTTACTATGATATATTAGTGTTGATTTAATCAACTCTTTTAGAACATATAATTCTGTTATGACTTTCACAAAAATCATATATCAAATAGTGTCAAAATTGACACAAAATAGTTTTTAAATCAAATATTATATTATTAATTGTTATTTTATTCCTAAAAAATCTAAGGTTCAGAAAAATGACTTTGATAAGGATATATATATTAATAATAAACAACTTGGGGTTCGTTTGGCATGTTATAGTAAGTATATTAACCATATAGTGCAAGAAAACAAAAAGTCACGGTAAAAGTTAAATTATTTAACTTAGAGTTAAATCTAATTGATAAGGTTAAAATAATAACCTAAACTTGTCTAAATAATATTGGTTGATAGGAATTCGACCCCTACCCACTTTATCTTAGAAAGAATACCCTTTGGAACCATTATAAACCGATTTTGACTTTAATAAAAAATAATATTTTGAGATATTCCTAAGGTGCCCCTCTCCTCCATTATAAAAGGGCACCTCCTCCCCCTCCTCCTCACACCAATTTGAGCACTCAAGCTCGGCCAACCCCTGCCATTTTCTCCTCTCCACTTCCCTAGAATAATCCTAGAGGTCCTGGTCTTCTTCAAAGACCAATATTAGTTCCCTAAGTGGAGGATTCAAAGAGGCGTTCCAAAGAAGAGGTAATATCCATTACCGATCTTTTCAATTTCTTTCTTCTTCAACTTCTTCTTCTTTAGTTGTTTCATGATAAAGTAATAACATCAGTATTACTTACATACTGATATGTTTTTATAAATATGAAACAACCCTAATTCACCTTCTATCCATCCTACGGAAAAATGAAATCACCGCGCGTGCGTACGTACGGAATAACGTCTCCACGCCGTGGTGTAATCTATTTTCCACCATCACCTTACAAGGATGGGTATAATGGTGTAATGAGTAACTATTTATGATTATTATAAAGTAATATTGATACTGAAATAATATATATATACTCCAATACAATTCCATGATCATAGGAACGATATCATCACTCGTGCGTACGTACGGAATACCGTCTCCACGATGTGATGCGACTCGTTCTACATGATCATCATTACATAGTAATTATATAAATGAATTGAATGAATAAATATGATATATGTTACACTAATACCATTCTGGATATAAGGTATATATATCCTTAAAAGAAGAATAAGAATTTATTCGGCAAAACACGCATAAGAACAAAAGGCAATAAAGACCCGAGTAACAAGTAACAATGAAATATTACTAACAAGAAGCTAAGAATATGACCATATATGATATCATATCAATATGTATGATTCTGGAATAAGTAAATAACATTATTTAAACCATTATACAGGATCTTCGGACATGTACAAAGCAAATTGAACCTAAGGTAAGGGAAATATCACAATCTCATTTTTATCCGAGAATGTTTATACTTTGGCATTTACTAGGGTGTATTTTATCCTCCACATCCATGTTCCCTCAATATGTAATATTGTTTCCATACACTTACAATAGTTTAAATCCAATTTTACCATTTGGTGAGTTTTTAGTAAAGAATATGAAAGGAATCTTTTGTCGTTTTTTCGTACGAGGTACTTTTTTACTTTTCCGACAAAAGTATGAAGAATGTTTTTTTTAACTTATACGGCATGAATGGATTTTTAAAACATTATTTCCAAGAAGCATCCTTTACAAGTTTTCAAGTTTATTTTTAATCAACTTCTTTTATTTTAATGACGTATGACATGTTATGAAAGGAAAAATGTTTTTGAAGAAGAAAGGATATTTTCCTCAAGAATGGAGTTCAAGTGTTTTATAAAAATTATTTTCCATCTAAGATAATAAAGGGTTCTGTTTTTATCCCTATTATTACATTGATTTGATTATGTTGTAAGTGAATTATTTTTATGAAGTCATTTACCTTATATGATTTGTTTTATGATGTCATGATGTTTCAAGAATCCCATTTTTATTACATGTGTTATGCGATGATATATGATTTATGATTTATGTGGCACAAATAAGAAAGGATTCATTATAAGATGGATGGGACCTATATCTCCCTCCAATGAATTGGGTAAAGATTTTATATCTCATGAGATAGACATGGCTGGAACAGTAGGTTATACCGGTTCAGTGAAACAGGACTGGAACGAGGGTGACTCGGTTCAGAAAGGGACTTTGTCCACTAAGATAGTCTTGGAAATGAGTCATGACTAACAAGAAATGATTTTCCATGATTATGTGTGCATGCCACAAAGTTTCAAGTTTCATGTTATGATTATGGGGATCTCATTTTCACTTCTATGATTTGTTCCATGTTAAGATATTATGATCTCTTTTGCAGGTTATGATTTTCAAAAAGATATGATATGATTTTTATTTCCTTTATTTGCCCTTGCTGAGCATTTGAGCTCACCCTTTTATGTTTTCTTTTCCCCACGTCAGGAAGATGGATATTAAGTAGAATATTCTTAAAGGGACCTTAGAAATGATGAAATAAATGGGAGACAATGTAGAAGATTTATGAACCAGTTGTTTATGTTTCCCAGTTTCTAAAGACACTATACCTATACGGTCCTTTGTGGTTTTGTCATATGTTGTAATAAGTGTGCTTCAATTTTGAAGTATTAACAATGTATGTAAAGTATGGGTCGTTGTAGTTGGTATCAGAGGAAAGGTATAGTAATCCTTTGGAAACTAGGATGTGAAAGCCTTAGTAAGAACCCTAAGGATATGTCTAAGCATAGAACACAATCTTAGTGTTTTAGAAATGGCCATGAATACCCTAGGATAAGACCTTAAGTGTGAAATTTTATCCATGATTATGTGGTTTTCCTATTATAATTAGTGTTTCTCACACTATTCTTCTTGGTTTTCGTCAATGGCTGGAACCTGAAGGAACCATGTTAATGCAAAATGCGATGGGCAATGCAATGATTGTCCCCCTGAGAAACCAAACGATATGGGAGCTGGAATGCAAAATCTTGTAGCCATGCTCACACAACTTTCTCAAGCTATGAATCATGCAGGACTTCCAAACGAGCAAAGGAAGGAGCAACATTCTGTTGAATCCTTCACGAGGCAGCGTCCACCTTCTTTCAGTGGGTCTACTGATCCGTTAGTTGCTGAACAATGTATTAGTACTACTGAAAAGATATTTTCAGTTCTTCAATGTTCTGAACATGATAAAGTCATCCTAGCAGTGTATCGTTTGGAAGGAGATGCTGATCAATGGTGGAATCTTTTTAAGAATACGAGGCAAAAGGATGAAATTGAGTCCATGGAATGGGACGAGTTCAAGAAATTATTTTTTAATAAGTACTTACCTCGTATTCTACGAACAAAGATAGAGAAATAGTTTCTTGAACTGGAGAAAAGGGATGATGAATCTGTTGGTACCTATGAAGCAAATTTTACAAGACTTGCAAGGTACGCTTCTGGTATTATTATCCAACCTGAGAGTAAGATCGATCGATTCTTTAGTGGCTTAAAACCAATTCTTCGAAGGGCGTTATCCATAAGGGACTTCAATAGCTACGAGGAAATCGTTCGATGTGCTCTCAAAGCCGAGATGGAGATTGGAGTAACCCATCAGTCACATGGGTTTGATAAGAAGAGGAAGATGGAATTCAAAGGAAAATCTAAAGAGAACACTGAAAAGAAGATGAGCTTTCCCTTATGCTCAAAGTGTGGAAAGAAACATGGAGGGAGTTGTCTTAAAGGGACAAGTAAATGTTTCAAATGTGGAAAGGAAGGTCATCGGGCATTTGAATGCCGCGATAATGGGAAGAAGATGTCTAATGATGCAAACAAAGGAAGGGATACACAGAATGAACCTACTACACTTCAATGTTTCAAGTGCAAGGAGATGGGGAATTATGCCAATCAATGCCCAAATCCAAGGGTTGATGATGATGGTCGATGTCAACAAAATCTTAAGGCTAAAGACAAAGGAAAGTCACATGAAATTTCTATCAGCGATGTGGAGTACGATAATGATGTGGTGAAAGGTACACTTACGATCCACTCTAAAGTAGAAAATGTTTTATTTGATTCTGGATCCACCCACTCTTTTATTTCTAAAAAATTTTCTAAGGGTATCACCGTATTACCTCAACAATTAGATGTTGAGTTAGCTGTGACAACACCTAATGGCACATCAATCGCATCAAAAGTTTATAATTATTCTCTGATCGAAGTTTGTGGGAAAGTGCTTCCTGCAAATCTTGTGATCCTTCCTATAGAGGAATTTGATGTGATTCTTGGCATGGATTGGATTTCTTTATACGGAGCTCATATCAATTGCCAAATAAGGGAAGTCACATTTCATATTCCAGATCAATCTATGATCATCTATCAATGCAAGGATGAACATAACCTTCCACTGGAAATTTCTTCCATTTTATGGGTATTGATTCAACTAAATGAAGGTTATTTATCTCAAATGGTTGGTGAGAAACTCGCGATTAAGAATATGCCCATCGTACGGGAGTTTGATGATGTCTTTCCAGAGGAATTACCGAGTCTTCCACCAAATCGTGAAGTTGAGTTTTCAATAGAACTCGTACCGGGTGCTTTGCCTATTTCAAAGACACCTTATAGAATGGCCCCAATTGAGTTGCAGGAATTGAAGAAGCAACTCCAAGGGAATCTTGATAAGGGATTCATACACCCAAGTGCGTCACCGTGGGGAGAACTTGTTCTATTTGTTAAAAATACAGATGGATCAATGAGACTTTGCATTGATTATCGAGAACTTAACAAGATCACTATCAAAAACAAATATCCTCTCCCACGCATTGATGACTTATTTGACCAACTACGCGGAGCTCAATACTTTTCCAAGATTGTTCTTCGTTCAGGGTATCATCAATTAAGGGTCAAAAGGGAGGATATACCAAAGACGGCTTTCCGTACAAGTTATGGACACTATGAATTTATAGTGATGCCATTTGGTCTTACTAATGCCCCTGCTATCTTCATGGATCTAATGAATAGAGTCTTTAAATAATATCTTGATCAATTTGTGGTAGTCTTTATAGACGATATTCTTGTCTATTCAAAGAGCAAGGAAGAGCATGAAGATCACTTGAGAATTATATTGAAGACCCTGAGAAAGGAGAAGCTTTATGCCAAATTTACCAAGTGTGAATTTTGGCTTCAAAAAGTTGCATTTTTGGGTCACATAATCTCAAAAGAGGGGATATCTGTGGATCCAGCAAAAACAGAGGTTATCGAAAGATGGTCGAGACCAACAATAGAAACTGAGATCCGAAGTTTTCTTGGTTTGGCTGGATATTATCGACGTTTTGTAAAAGATTTTTCATGATTATCTAATCCACTCACCAAGTTGACTCGGAAAGGAGTTAAGTTTGTTTGGACAGAGTAATGTGAAGAGAATTTCAAGGAGTTGAAACGAAGGTTATCCAGTGCACCTGTGCTCACACTGCCTTGTAGTGGAGAAAGGATTGTGATCTACAGTGATGCATCCAAGAAGGGATTGGGGTGTGTTCTTATGCAAAATGATATGGTGATAGCTTATGCCTCACGACAGTTGAAAATCCATGAGCAAAATTACCCAACACATGATTTGGAGTTGGTTGCGGTAATCTTTGTATTAAAGATTTGGAGGGATTACCTTTATGGTGAAAGGTGTAATATTTATACTGATCATAAAAGTTTAAAGTATATTTTCACACAAAAGGAGTTGAATATGCGTCAAAGAAGATGGTTGGAGCTGATTAAGGATTACGACTGCTCAATCCATTACCACCCTGGGAAAGCAAACAAGGTGGCAGATTCATTAAGTCGACAAGACCATGTTAGTTTATCCATGATGAGGATCAGAAAAGATCCAATATTTATGGATTTACAAAGGATGGATCTTGTAATTATAATGGAAGGGAAAAAATCTTATCTTTCTCAAATGAATGATCAACCATCTATACATGTGAAGATTAAAGAGGCACAGAAAGAAGATGTTGAGTTACAAAAGAAAGTAAGAAATGTTCCTGAATTCAACCTTGATTGTGATGGGATAATAAAGTTCAGGAATCGGGTTTGTGTCCCTACCATCCCCGAATAAAAGAAGGAGTTGCTGGATGAGGCTCATAGTTCTTCATTCTCTATTCATCATGGAAGCACGAAGATATATAGGGACCTGAAAGAGTACTTCTAGTGGGATGGCATGAAAAGAGATGTTGCTGAATATGTCTCTCGATGTTTGGTTTGTCAACAAGTTAAAGCTGAGAGACAGAAGTCTAAGGAGATGTTACAACCATTACCCATACCGGAATGGAAATGGGAAAACATCACTATGGACTTTGTCACAGGACTTCCTAAAACATCCAAAGGCAATAATGCTATCTGGGTCATAGTTGATCGTCTTACAAAGTCTGCACACTTCATTGCTATTTGAGAGGATTTCTCTCTAGATCAGCTTTCCAGGATATATGTAAAGGAAGTTGTAAGATTACATGGAGTACCATTTTCTATTATATCTGATCGGGATCCAAGATTTACCTCAAAGTTCAGGCGAAGTCTTCAGCATACTCTGGATACAGAGTTGAGTTTCAGCCCTGCTTATCATCCTCAGACAGACGGTCAGTCTGAGAAAACAATTCAAACCCTAGAAGATATGTTGAGAGCTTGCTCCATGGATTTCAAAGGAGGTTGGGATCAACACCTACCTTTGGTGGAATTTTCTTATAATAATAGATTTCACTCCAGTATTCAGATGGCTCCTTATGAAGCTCTATATGGAAAGAAATGCAGGACTCCAACTTACTGGGATGAAGTTGGGGAAAGAAAGCTATTAGGACCTGATCTCATTGATGAAATGGCAGAAAAGGTCAGATCTATTCAACAACACATAAGAGCAGCTCAGAGTCGACAGAAAAGTTATGCCGACTACCGAAGAAAAGACCTAGAGTTTGAAGTGGGTGATAAAGTGTTCTTACAAATATTTCCCTGGATGAGGGTTATGAGATTTGGAAAGAAGGGGAAGTTGAGCCCTAGATATATCGGTCCTTTCGAAATACTGGATCGTGTTGGAAAGGTGGCTTACCGATTGGCGCTTCCACCGAATCTCTCTCAAGTTCACGATGTGTTCTATGTATCTCTCCTGAGAAAGTACATACCTGATCCTTCACATGTACTCAGCTCAGAAGTTGTACCGCTGGAGAAAGATCTTTCTTATGAAGAACAACCGATAGAGATTCTGGATCGTAGCGAAAAAGTCCTACGAAACAAGACCACTCAATTGGTGAAAGTTTTATGGAGGAACCACCAACTTGAAGAAGCTACATGGGAGCTTGAGGATATAATGAGGGAGAAGTATCCTCATCTGTTTGTTACAAAGTGACGAATTTCGAGGGCGAAATTCATTTTAAGTGGGGTAGAATGTAACACCCGAGACTTTTATGTTATATAAATCATCAAAGGAATCATTTTCTACACAACACTTGCTTGGCTTGTTTTACACAAAATCGTGACCTACCTCGATAGCTTGCGTCATACGCAATACCGAGTTTCACAAAACAACGATATGCTATTAAAATAAAACTAGCCGTTATGAATAGTAAAAACCACTTTTTAAAATTTTATAAATTTTATTTTTTAAAATGGACTTCATTTTTTGGATTCGGAATATCAAAATTAGCCTAGGCTGAAATTTTGGTATTTTTCTGAAAACTTTCAGTTTTTGATGAATAGTGAAACCACTAAGTGGTAGGTTAAAAACTGAATTTTGCATATAACTTAATTTTACCGCTTATGTGAATGGAATTTCGAAACTCCGATAGACACGGTTAATATCAAGGACTAAAATGTGGTTCAATGAGATTAAAATAATTTTTGGTGAATAGTAACTTTTTACTTTTTTTACCACGGTTAATAGTAAATAGGGTAACTAAGGGTAAATATGATATTACTATTACCCTAACACATGTCCTAATTCTATTGGATAAGTGTAATTCGACCAAAAACAACCTTATGAAAATAATATGACCATTTAGGTCCACTTGGATTAGATTATGACATTTAATATTATTTTATTTAATGAATAGTTAAAATAGTTAAAATCAAAGTTTAATAACTAAAACATTTTTAATATGGGGTTATACATAAGATAAATTCGACTATAAATATTCATTAGAAAGCCAAAACGATTTACTACATAATGATATTTTATTTATAATTTTTAGACTTTAAATAAATTAATTTATTTATTACACAACGATGATGCAGTAATTACCATTTTAAGGAAATGTTAACATAATTGATGTTATAAATTCTCAAATAAATGTAATTTTGACTTATTATGAATTCCACTAATTTTATAGGTTACTATGATATATTAGTGTTGATTTAATCAACTTGGTTTGAACATATAATTCTGTTATGACTTTCACAAAAATCATATATCAAATAGTGTCAAAATTGACACAAAATAGTTTTTAAATCAAATATTATATTATTAATTATTATTTTATTCCTAAAAAATCTAAGGTTCGGCCAAATGACTTAGATGAGGATATATATTTTAATAATAAACAACTTGGGGTTCGTTTGGCATGTTATAGTAAGTATATTAACCATATAGTGTAAGAAAACAAAAAGTCACGGTAAAAGTTAAATTATTTAACTTATAGTTAAATCTAATTGATAAGGTTAAAATAATAACCTAAACTTGTCTAAATCATATTGGTTGATAGGAATTCGACCCATCCCCACTTTAGCTTATAAATAATACCCTTTGTAACCATTATAAATCGATTTTGACTTTAATAAAAAATAATATTTTGAGATATTCCTAAGGTGCCCCTCTCCTCCCTTATAAAAGGGAACCTCCTCCCCCTCCTCCTCACACCAATTTGAGCACTCATGCTCGGCCAACCCCTGCCATTTTCTCCTCTCCACTTCCCTTGAATAATCCTAGAGGTCCTGGTCTTTTCAAAGACCAATATCAGTTCCCTAAGTGGAGGATTCAAAGAGGCATTCCAAAGAAGAGGTAATATCCATTACCGATCTTTTCAATTTCTTTCTTCTTCAACTTCTTCTTCTTTAGTTGTTTCATGATAAAGTAATAACATCAGTATTACTTACATAATGATATGTTTTTATAAATATGAAACAACCCTAATTCACCTTCTATCCATCCTACGGAAAAATGAAATCACCGCGCGTGCGTACGTACGGAATACCGTCTCCACGCCGTGGTGTAATCTATTTTCCACCATCACCTTACAAGGATGGGTATAATGGTGTAATGAGTAACTATTTATGATTATTATAAAGTAATATTGATACTTAAATAATATATATATACTCCAATATAATTCCATGATCATAGGAACGATATCATCACTCGTGCGTACGTACGGAATACCGTCTCCACGATGTGATGCGACTCGTTCTACATGATCATCATTACTTAGTAATTATATAAATGAATTGAATGAATTAATATGATATATGTTACACTAATACCATTCTGTATATAAGGTATCTATATCCTTAAAAGAAGAATAAGAATTTATTCGGCAAAACACGCATAAGAACAAAAGGCAATAAAGACCCGAGTAACAAGTAACAATGAAATATTACTAACAAGAAGCTAAGAATATGACCATATATGATATCATATCAATATGTATGATTCTGGAATAAGTCAATAACATTATTTAAACCATTATACAGGATCTTCGGACACGTACAAAGCAAATCGAACCTAAGGTAAGGGAAATATCACAATCTCATTTTTATCCGAGAATGATTATACTTTGGCATTTACTGGGGTGTATTTTATCATCCACATCCATGTTCCCTAAATATGTAATATTGTTTCCATCCACTTACAATAGTTTAAATCCAATTTTACCCTTTGGTGAGTTTTTAGAAAAGAATATGAAAGGAATCTTTTGTCGTTTTTTCGTACGAGGTACTTTTTTACTTTTCCGACAAAAGTACGAAGAATGTTTTTTTAAACTTATACGGCATGAATGGATTTTTAAAACATTATTTCCAAGAAGCATCCTTTACAAGTTTTCAAGTTTATTTTTAATCAACTTCTTTTATTTTAAAGACGTATGACATGTTATGAAAGGAAAAATGTTTTTGAAGAAGAAAGGATATTTTCCTCAAGAATGGAGTTCAAGTGTTTTATAAAAATTATTTTCCATCTAAGATAATAAAGGGTTCTGTTTTTATCCCTATTATTACATTGATTTGATTATGTTGAAAGTGAATTATTTTTATGAAGTCATTTACCTTACATGATTTGTTTTATGATGTCATGATGTTTCAAGAATCCCATTTTTATTACATGTGTTATGTGATGATGTATGATTTATGATTTATGTAGAACACATAAGAAAATATTCATTATAAGATGGGTGGGACCTATATCTCCCTCCAATGCATTGGGTAAAGATTTTATATCTCATGAGATAGACATGGCTGGAACGGTAGGTTATACCGGTTCAGTGAAACAGGACTGGAACGAGGGTGACTCGGTTCAGAAAGGGACTTTGTCCACAAAGATAGTCTTGGCAATGAGTCATGACTAACAAGAAATGATTTTCCATGATTATGTGTGCATGCCACAAATTTTCAAGTTTCATGTTATGATTATGGGGATCTCATTTTCACTTCTATGATTTGTTCCATGTTAAGATATTATGATCTCTTTTGCAGGTTATGATTTTCAAAAAGATATGATATGATTTTTATTTCCTTTATTTGCCCTTGCTGAGCATTTGAGCTCACCCTTTTATGTTTTCTTTTCCCCAGGTCAGGAAGATGGATATTAAGTAGAATATTCTAAAAGGGACCTTAGATATGATGAAATAAATGGGAGACAATGTAGAAGATTTATGAACCAGTTGTTTATGTTTCCCAGTTTCTAAAGACACTATACCTATACGGTCCTTTGTGGTTTTGTCATATGTTGTAATAAGTGTGCTTCAATTTTGAAGTATTAACAATGTATGTAAAGTATGGGTCGTTGTAGTTGGTATCAGAGGAAAGGTATAGTCATCCTTTGGAAACTAGGATGTGAAAGCCTTAGTAAGAACCCTAAGGATATGTCTAAGCATAGAACAAAATCTTAGTGTTTTAGAAATGGCCATGAATACCCTAGGATAAGACCTTATGTGTGAAATTTTATCCTTGATTATGTGGTTTTCCTATTATAATTAGTGTTTCTCACACTATTCTTCTTGGTTTTAGTCAATGGCTGGAACCCGAAGGAACCGTGTTAATGCGGAATGCGATGGGCAATGCAATGATTGTCCCCCTGAGCAACCAAACGATATGGGAGCTGGAATGCAAAATCTTGTAGCCATGCTCACACAACTTTCTCAAGCTATGAATCATGCAGGACTTCCAAACGAGCAAAGGAAGGAGCAACATTCTGTTGAATCCTTCATGAGGCAGCGTCCACCTTCTTTCAGTGGGTCTACTGATCCATTAGTTGCTGAACAATGGATTAGTACTACTGAAAAGATATTTTCAGTTCTTCAATGTTCTGAACATGATAAAGTCATCCTAGCAGTGTATCGTTTGGAAGGAGATGCTGATCAATGGTGGAATCTTATTAAGAATACGAGGCAAAGGGATGAAATTGAGTCCATGGAATGGGACGAGTTCAAGAACTTATTTTTTAATAAGTACTTACCTCGTATTCTCCGAACAAATATGGAGAAAGAGTTTCTTGAACTGAAGAAAAGGGATGATGAATCTGTTGGTACCTATGAAGCAAATTTTACAAGACTTGCAAGGTACGCTTCTGGTATTATTATCCAACCTGAGAGTAAGAACGATCGATTCTTTAGTGGCTTAAAACCAATTCTTCGAAGGGCGTTATCCATAAGGGACTTCAATAGCTACGAGGAAATCGTTCGATGTGCTCTCAAAGTCGAGATGGAGATTGGAGTAACCCATCAGTCACATGGGTTTGATAAGAGGAGGAATATGGAATTCAAATGAAAATCTAAAGAGAACACTGAAAAGAAGATGAGCATTCCCTTATGCTCAATGTGTGGAAAGAAACATGGAGGGAGTTGTCTTAAAGGGACAAGTAAATGTTTCAAATGTGGAAAGGAAGGTCATCGGGCATTTGAATGTCGCGATAATGGGAAGAAGATGTCTAATGATGCAAACAAAGGAAGGGATACACAGAATGAACCTACTACACTTCAATGTTTCAAGTGCAAGGAGATGGGGCATTATGCCAATCAATGCCCAAATCCAAGGGTTGATGATGATGGTCGACGTCAACAAAATCTTAAGGCTAAAGACAAAGGAAAGTCACATGCAATTTCTATCAGCAATGTGCAGTACGATAACGATGTGGTGAAAGGTACACTTACCATCCACTCTAAAGTAGAAAATGTTTTATTTGATTCTGGATCCACCCACTCTTTTATTTCTAAAAAATTTTCTAAGGGTATCACCGTATTACCTCAACAATTAGATGTTGAGTTAGCTGTGACAACACCTAATGGCACATCAATCGCATCAAAAGTTTATAATTATTTTCTGATCGAAGTTTGTGGGAAAGTGCTTCCTGAAAATCTTGTGATCCTTCCTATAGTGGAATTTGATGTGATTCTTGGCATGGATTGGATTTCGTTATACGGAGCTCATATCAATTTCCAAAGAAGGGAAGTCACATTTCATATTCCAGATCAATCTATGATCATCTATCAATGCAAGGATGAACATAACCGTCCAGTGGAAATTTCTTCCATTTCATGGGTATTGATTCCACTAAATGAAGGTTATTTATCTCAAATGGTTGGTGAGAAACTCGCGATTAAGAATATGCCCATCGTACGGGAGTTTGATGATGTCTTTCCAGAGGAATTACCGGGTCTTCCACCAAATTGTGAAGTTGCGTTTTCAATAGAACTCGTACCGGGTGCTTTGCCTATTTCAAAGACACCTTATAGAATGGCCCGAATTGAGTTGCAGGAATTGATGAAGCAACTCCAAGGGAATCTTGATAAGGGATTCTTACACCCAAGTGCGTCACCGTGGGGAGCACTTGTTCTATTTGTTAAAAAGAAAGATGGATCAATGAGACTCTGCATTGATTATAGAGAACTTAACAAGATCACTATCAAGAACAAATATCCTCTCCCACACATTGATGACTTATTTGACCAACTACGGGGAGCTCAATACTTTTCCAAGATTGATCTTCGTTCAGGGTATCATCAATTAAGGGTCAAAAGGGAGGATATACCAAAGACGGCTTTCCGTACAAGGTATGGACACTATGAATTTATAGTGATGCCATTTGGTCTTACTAATGCCCCTGCTATCTTCATGGATCTAATGAATAGAGTCTTTAAAGAATATCTTGATCAATTTGTGGTAGTCTTTATAGACGATATTCTTGTCTATTCAAAGAGCAAGGAAGAGCATGAAGATCACTTGAGAATTATATTGAAGACCCTGAGAAAGGAGAAGCTTTATGCCAAATTTACCAAGTGTGAATTTTGGCTTCAAAAAGTTGCATTTTTGGGTCACATAATCTCAAAAGAGGGGATATCTATGGATCCAGCAAAAACAGAGGTTATCGAAAGATGGTCGAGACCAACAACAGTAACTGAGATCCGATGTTTTCTTGGTTTGGCTGGATATTGTCGACGTTTTGTAAAAGATTTTTCATGATTATCTAATCCACTCACCAAGTTGACTCGGAAAGGAGTTAAGTTTGTTTGGACAGAGGAATGTGAAGAGAATTTCAAGGAGTTGAAAAGAAGGTTATCCAGTGCACCTGTGCTCACACTGCCTTGTAGTGGAGAAAGGATTGTGATCTACAGTGATGCATCCAAGAAGGGATTGGGGTGTGTTCTTATGCAAAATGATATGGTGATAGCTTATGCCTCACGACAGTTGAAAATCCATGAGCAAAATTACCCAACACATGATTTGGAGTTGGTTGCGGTAATCTTTGCATTAAAGATTTGGAGGGATTACCTTTATGGTGAAAGGTGTAATATTTATACTGATCATAAAAGTTTAAAGTATATTTTCACACAAAAGGAGTTGAATATGCGTCAAAGAAGATGGTTGGAGCTGATTAAGGATTACGACTGCTCAATCCATTACCACCCTGGGAAAGCAAACAAGGTGGCAGATGCATTAAGTCGACAAGACCATGTTAGTTTATCCATGATGAGGATCACAAAAGATCCAATATTTATGGATTTACAAAGGATGGATCTTGGAATTATAATGGAAGGGGAAAAATCTTATCTTTCTCAAATGAATGTTCAACCATCTATACATGTGAAGATTAAAGAGGCACAGAAAGAAGATGTTGAGTTACAAAAGAAAGTAAGAAATGTTGCTGAATTCAACCTTGATTGTGATGGGATAATAAAGTTCAGGAATCGGGTTTGTGTCCCTACCATCCCCAAATTAAATAAGGAGCTACTGGATGAGGCTCATAGTGCTTCATTCTCTATTCATCCTAGAAGCACGAAGATGTATAGGGACCTGAAAGAGTACTTCTGGTGGGATGGAATGAAAAGAGATGTTGCTGAATATGTCTCTCGATGTTTGGTTTGTCAACAAGTTAAAGCTGAGAGACAGAAGTCTAAGGAGATGTTACAACCATTACCCATACCTGAATGGAAATGGGAAAACATCACTATGGACTTTGTCACAGGACTTCCTAAAACATCCAAAGGCAACAATGCTATCTGGGTCATAGTTGATCGTCTTACAAAGTCTGCACACTTCATTGCTATTAGAGAGGATTTCTCCCTAGATCAGCTTGCCAGGATATATGTAAAGGAAGTTGTAAGATTACATGGAGTACCACTTTCTATTATATCTGATCGGGATCCGAGATTTACCTCAAAGTTCTGGCGAAGTCTTCAGCATACTCTGGATACAGAGTTGAGTTTCAGCACTGCTTATCATCCTCAGACAGACGGTCAGTCTGAGAGAACAATTCAAACCCTAGAAGATATGTTGAGAGCTTGATCCATGGATTTAAAAGGAGGTTGGGATCAACACCTACCTTTGGTGGAATTTTATTATAATAATAGCTTTCACTCCAGTATTCAGATGGCTCCTTATGAAGCTCTCTATGGAAAGAAATGCAGGACTCCAACTTACTGGGATGAAGTTGGGGAAAGAAAGCTATTAGGACCTGATCTCATTGATGAAATGGAAGAAAATGTCAGATCTATTCAACAACACATAAGAGCAGCTCAGAGTCGACAGAAAAGTTATGCCGACAACCGAAGAAAAGACCTAGAGTTTGAAGTGGGTGATAAAGTGTTCTTACAAATATTTCCCTGGAAGAGGGTTATGAGATTTGGAAAGAAGGGGAAGTTGAGCACTAGATATATCGGTCCTTTCGAAATACTGGATCGTGTTGGAAAGGTGGCTTACCGATTGGCGCTTCCACCGAATCTCTCTCAAGTTCACAATGTGTTCTATGTATCTCTCCTGAGAAAGTACATACCTGATCCTTCACATGTACTCAGCTCAGAAGTTGTACCGCTGGAGCAAGATCTTTCTTATGAAGAACAACCGATAGAGATTCTAGATCGTAGCGAAAAAGTCCTATGAAACAAGACCACTCAATTTGTGAAAGTTTTATGGTAGAACCACCAACTTGAAGAAGCTACATGGGAGCTTGAGGATATAATGAGGGAGAAGTATCCTCATCTGTTTGTTAGAAAGTGACGAATTTCTAGGGCGAAATTCATTTTAAGGGGGGTAGAATGTAACACCCGAGACTTTTATGTTATATAAATCATCAAAGGAATCATTTTTTACACAACACTTGCTTGGCTTGCTTTACACGAAATCGTGACCTACCTCGATAGCTTGCGTCGTACGCAATACCGAGTTTCACTAAACAACGATATGCTATTAAAATAAAACTAGCCGTTATGAATAGTAAAAACCACTTCTTAAAATTTTATAAATTTTATTTTTCTAAATGGACTTCATTTTTGGATTCGGAATATTGAAATTATCCTAGGGTGAAATTTTGGTATTTTTCTGAAAACTTTCAGTTTTTGATGAATAGTGAAACCACTAAGTGGTAGGTTAAAAACTGAATTTTGCATATAACTTAATTTTACCGCTTATGTGAATGGAATTTCGAAAATCCGATAGACACGGTTAATATCAAGGACTGAAATGTGGTTCAATGAGATTAAAATAATTTTTGGTGAATAGTAACTTTTTACTTTTTTTTTCCACGGTTAATAGTAAATAGGGAAACTAAGGGTAAATATGATATTACTATTACCCTAACACATGTCCTAATTCTATTGGATAAGTGTAATTCGACCAAAAACAACCTTATGAATATAATATGACCATTTAGGTCCACTTGGATTAGATTATGACATTTAATATTATTTTATTTAATGAATAGTTAAAATAGTTAAAATCAAAGTTTAATAACTAAAACATTTTTAATATGGGGTTATACATAAGATAAATTCTACTATAAATATTAATTAGAAAGATAAAACGATTTCCTACATAATGATATTTTATTTATAATTTTTTGACTTTAAATAAATTATTTTATTTATGACACAACGATGATGCAGTAATTACCATTTTAAGGAAATGTTAACATAATTGATGTTATAAATTCTCAAATAAATGTAATTTGAGACTTTTTATGAATTCCAATAATTTTATAGGTTACTATGATATATCAGTGTTGATTTAAACAACTTGGTTCGAACATATAATTCTGTTATGACTTTCACAAAAATCATATATCAAATAATGTCAAAATTGACACAAAATAGTTGTTAAATCAAATATTATATTATTAATTGTTATTTTATTCCTAAAATTTCTAAGGATCGGCCAAATGACTTAGATAAGGATATATATATTAATAATAAACAACTTGGGGTTCGTTTGGCATGTTATAGTAAGTATATTAACCATATAGTGTAAGAAAACAAAAAGTCACGGTAAAAGTTAAATTATTTAACTTAGAGTTAAATCTAATTGATAAGGTTAAAATAATAACATAAACTTGTCTAAATCTTATTGGTTGATATAATTTCGACCCATACCCACTTTAGCTTCGAAATAAGACCCTTTGGAACAATTATAAACCGATTTTGACTTTAATATAAAATAATATTTTGAGATATTCCTAAGGTGCCCCTCTCCTCCCTTATAAAAGGGCACCTCCTCCCCCTCCTCCTCACACCAATTTGAGCACTCAAGCTCGGCCAACCGCTGCCATTTTCTCCTCTCCACTTCCCTAGAATAATCATAGAGGTCCTGGTCTTCTTCAAAGACCAATATTAGTTCCCTAAGTAGAGGATTCAAAGAGGCGTTCCAAAGAAGAGGTAATATCCATTACCGATCTTTTCAATTTCTTTCTTCTTCAACTTCTTCTTCTTTAGTTGTTTCATGATAAAGTAATAACATCAGTATTAATTACATACTGATATGTTATTATAAATATGAAACAACCCTAATTCACCTTCTATCCATCCTACGGAAAAATGAAATCACCGCGCGTGCGTACGTACGGAATACCGTCTCCACGCCGTGGTGTAATCTATTTTCCACATCACCTTACAAGGATGGGTATAATGGTGTAATGAGTAACTATTTATGATTATTATAAAGTAATATTGATACTGAAATAATATATATATATACGCTAATACAATTCCACGATCATAGGAACAATATCATCACTCGTGCGTACGTACGGAATACCGTCTCCACGATGTGATGCGACTCGTTCTACAAGATCATCATTACATAGTAATTATATAAATGAATTGAATGAATAAATATGATATACGTTACACTAATACCATTCTAGATATAAGGTATCTATAACCTTAAAATAAGAATAAGAATTTATTCGGCAAAACCCACATAAGAACAAAAGGCAATAAAGACACGAGTAACAAGTAACAGTGAAATATTACTAACAAGAAGCTAAGAATATGACCATATATGATATCATATCAATATGTATGATTCTGTAATAAGTCAATAACATTATTTAAACCATTATACAGGAGCTTTGGACACGTACAAAGCAAATCGGACCTAAGGTAAGGGAAATATCACAATCTCATTTTTATCCGAGATTGTTTATACTTTGGCATTTACTGGGGTGTATTTTATCATCCACATCCATGTTCCCTCAATACGTAATATTGTTTCCATCAACTTACAATAGTTTAAATCCAATTTTTCCCTTTGGTGAGTTTTTAGTAAAGAATATGAATGGAATCTTTTGTCGTTTTTTCGTACGAGGTACTTTTTGACTTTTCCGACAAAAGTACGAAGAATGTTTTTTTAACTTATACGGCATGAATGGATTTTAAAAACATTATTTCCAAGAAGCTTCCTTTACAAGTTTTCAAGTTTATTTTTAATCAACTTCTTTTATTTTAAAGTCGTATGACATGTTATGAAGGGAAAAATGTTTTTGAAGAAGAAAGGATATTTTCCTCAAGAATGGAGTTCAAGTGTTTTATCAAAATTATTTTCCATCTAAGATAATAAAGGGTTCTGTTTTTATCCCTAATATTACATTGATTTGATTATGTTGTAAGTGAATTTTTTTTATGAAGTCATTTACCTTATATGATTTGTTTTATGATGTCATGATGTTTCAAGAATCCCATTTTTATTACATGTGTTATGCGATGATGTATGATTTATGATTTATGTGGCACACATAAGAAAGGATTCATTATAAGATGGGTGGGACCTATATCTCCCTCCAATGCATTGGGTAAAGATTTAATATCTCATGAGATAGACATGGCTGGAACGGTAGGTTATACCGATTCAGTGAAACAGGACTGGAACGAGGGTGACTCCGTTCACAAAGGGACTTTGTCCACTAAGATAGTCTTGGCAATGAGTCATGACTAACAAGAAATGATTTTCCATGATTATGTGTGCATGCCACAAAGTTTCAAGTTTCATGTTATGATTATGGGGATCTCATTTTCACTTCTATGATTTGTTCCATGTTAAGATATGATGATCTCTTTTGCAGGTTATGATTTTCAAAAAGATATGATATGATTTTTATTTCCGTTATTTGCCCTTGCTGAGCATTTGAGCTCACCCTTTTATGTTTTCTTTTCCCCAGGTCAGGAAGATGGATATTAATTAGAATATGCTAAAAGGGACCCTAGATATGATGAAATAAATGGGAGACACTGTAGAAGATTTATGAACCAGTTGTTTATGTTTCCCAGTTTCTAAAGACACTATACCTATACGGTCCTTTGTGGTTTTGTCATATGTTGTAATAAGTGTGCTTCAATTTTGAAGTATTAACAATGTATGTAAAGTATGGGTCGTTATACTCTGACAGCTTCTTCATGTGTCTCCCCTTAAGGGAACACTTCTCCTCACTGAATCCCAAGTTTTCCACCTAAGATCTTATATCACCTTCCATTCCTTGTATTATAATAACAAATACAATACACAAAGATTTAATTGAATAAGGTGGATCCTATTTTCTCAATCAATGTGAACAACAAGGTTGAGATGATATTCTCAACCATGATGCTCCATTCCTCACACATTCACAAATGATCTTCAATACTGAATGTGATTGTGTGGACCTCACTATTTCTTCCATCTCTTTGTGTGTGAATATTCTTTCTTCAAGGGCTTTTAAAGAACTAGAATCTCCTGGTGAAATAATCATCTTTTTGAGGATTTCTTGATGTTCGAGAATAAATTCAAAGCAATTTATCATTGTATGACCAACCTTGTTGAACCTCACACACAAAACATCATTTTCTACACATAGAATCTTCTTTTTGTATTTAGAACTAGCCTTATCTTGTGCATCCTCCATTTTCCTCATTCTATCCAAATCTACTAGGCAAACAACCAATATATCATTAGGGATTGAGGCATTATGATAAGATCTTCTACATAGATTCTTCTGAGTGGATTTCTTCTTATTAGTTCTTTTGGATGCACAAACCTTAACCTTTTTGGATTTAGAATCCAAAAACTTCTCATATTTCCATCCTGAAATCTTCTTGGGAGAATTTGTTTTCACATTCTTCGTCTGATTTCTTCCCAAGGATGCGTCTTCATTCTTTCCTAGCTTCTGTGGTCTTCTTTTCATATATGAACATGCACCATTCATATGACCACTCATATTGCATACATCACATATGCTACTTAAAATTCCAAAGGTATTTGCAATATACAGATGTTCTTGGATCTATGGATGTTGCTTCTTCTTCTCTGGATTTCTCTCCCCTGAGATGGGATTTCTCTGGGCTTTTACATTTAAGGTATTGTACCAAAAATCCAGTGCACAATGCCCGAATCTATTATGGCACCAGCATTGACCAACAAAACATGACTTCCTGACATCTTATTTATAAGGTTACTGAAGCTTCTTCGTGATATGTTGTGCTTTCTGTGGGGATCAATATTCCATACTCTTCTTCCTATTCATCATAGTCATGGTTACAGTTATCTACTCACCTTTCTTTGTCCGTACTTGTTTAGAATTTTTCTTCCAACCTGCACTTTTTGTAGAAACAATTCTAGAATCATGATTACAAGTTGGTATGGATGGTACATTTACATTCTTAGCTACTTGTGATAGATCAATGAGTGAAGCAAGTATTTTCTTATCACATGGGGGAGGACTTTTGACAGTGAAATCCTCCATTGATCATTGAATACGAACAAAAACTGTTTCCTTCTTTTTTCGAGGCTCAATCTGTGTCTTCTCAAGAGTGGTAAAATCATCTTATAATTCTAAACATCTCATATTGAGGATGACTTCCTGGTCTTCAATCATAGTCATCTTATATTCACAATCCTTCTTAAATCCTTCAACATTAGCTTCATGTATCTTTACTTTGATTTGTAACAAAGAGTCTAGTTCATTGATCTGCTTAGAATCTATTTCGAAATATAACTCCTTGACATCATTTCCTTTTTTATTCTCATCTTCAAGTTAATGGATATTCTCTTCTAGAGTTTTAATGACTCCCTATTTTTCTTCAACATATTTTTGGCACTTTAAAGTGTTTACTTAAAATCCTTTCTTGGTTGCTTCAAAGGAACCAACATGTCTGCAAGGACTTAAACATTCAAAAATTTTGGCATGTAATCCATTCTCTAACACATCAGTTCCTTCTTACAGCTGAGTGATAATTTCCACTATACATTGAAATACTCCACAAACCAGGGATGCAATTTCATTAATAATACCATGAAGAATCATTTTTAATCTATCAAATGATATTTCGTGAGATGTTACAGATTGATCATCCCCACTTGTTGGGGAATTTTCATCGTGACGATGAATTCTAAATGTATTAACGCATACATCTTGATCAGTTGATGAAGTAAGGGTGTCCATATTATTGGTGGGGAATTGATCCACATTTTCATTAATTTCCATGTCTGGTGTGTCTTCAATGTCAGCCAAATATGGATAACCAGATGCTTCCTCTTCTTTAAATAAGATGAAATTATTCTTCAATTTTCTATTCTCTTTCTTTTTTCTATTCATCATGGTCTTGGTAGATATTTCTTTCTACTCAGAGATATATGAATCTTTACAAACACTACTCTTCATTGTTGACTCTAGAAATGAGCTCATGTTTTTAAAAGAGAATAACTTCACTGTAGAGAATCCAACAGAGGTGAACCTGTCTGTCAGATACCAATTGAGAGTACCAGTTTGGGATATACCTAACACTAAGAGGGGGGGGTGAAGCAGTTTTGGGGTCTTTTAAAACAAATTTCAACTTTTATCCCTATACCTCTTGACCTATTAGGATCTTGATTCTCTTATTCTCTTTTCCCTGTCGCATGCAATAATAGAATGCAGTAAAAATATGAACACTATATTTTTACAAGGTTCACCACTCAATAAGAGTATCTAAGTCATTTACCTAAATGGGGATGACCAGTGCATGGATTCTCCACTATAATTTGATATGATGTTACAATGGAGTGGCTTGGAAAACAATCCTCTTGCTAGTGTAAGTCCCTACACTTTAGAGGGGAGTGGGAAACAATCCTCTTCCCTGGACTGGTGTTGACCTATCCCAACATGCATCATCTATCTGGTTCTTTATACTACCTATAGAGATATTCTTCTTCCTTCTTGAAAATTTAGGTTCTAATCTGGATCTATTTTAGCGCTCTTCACTTGATTACTTGCAAAGAAGTAGGCAAGAAATTCTTCTTGTCCTTTTCTTTTCTTCTTCATTAGTGCAAAACCAACTGCACTATGACTTCTTCTTTTTCATTAGTGAAACAATAGAATGCACTATCACATCCTATTTCATAGCATGAATCACATATACCAATGTGATTATTCAGAAATTGGGGATCATCTCACAAAGCATCATCTGAATTAAATTTCTGTAATGATTTGTAGGCTTTAATTGGTCATACTCTGTTCTTCTTATTCTTGTTCTTCTATTCTCTTTATGAAGCAAACTTGTAAGTTGCACACCCTTCTTCTTCTTCATCTTATTCAATGAAAAACCAACATCACTAAAACCTACTCTTCTTCACATGTTCTCTCTCAATGCAAAACCATCTGCACTGAGCTCTTCTTCTACTTCTTCTTGCTCGAATCACAAGTTTTCTTTGTGATTGTAGAAACAATAATGTCTAGATCAACTTAGCATCATAAAAATTGAACATAAGCCGGTAAGATCCTCTAGAACAACTCATAGCTTGCATGCCAATCCTTACTTGCATGCCACCCTGCCTATGCGCAACAATTCTTTTGTGCCACCCAGCTTGCGTGCCACCTACTTGCGTGCCACTCACTACATTTGCGCCACTATTGTGCACAACTCACAACTTGCACGACCTATTTGTCTTATACACACTTCCTTCTTGCGCACCTCTAGCAGCTTGCGCAGAAAAACATGCACGACAAAACTTGTATGGAAAACTTGTGTGGCACCACTTGCACGACACCCAGCTTGTGTGACTTATAATTAACCCTTATCTTGTATGCCGCTTTAGCTTGTACGCCACTACCAATACATGAGTGATCAGAGCAAAACTTTTCTCTCAAGTGTGGAGCGATAAAGAAATTAGGTGGCTAGTCATCTATTTCTAGGCATTTTTGTCACTTGTGCGACTTAGACTTGCATGCTAATACTTTCGTGCTCCTTTATCACTTGCACACCGCTTCATCACTTGTGCGTCGTTCCATCACTTTCTCACAACCTCATTTCCTTTGAATTTTTTCGAAATGATGATATTGAAATATGACTTGTGCGCAACATGCACTTGCACGCCAAGACTTGTGTGCCAATACTTGCACGACACTATTGAATTGCACGACACCTTCTAACTTGCGAGCCACTTTATTTTCTTTGGAATTTTTTGGTTGGATGATCCTTGAAATAGGACTTGTGCACCACTTCACTTGCGCGTCAAGACATGTGCACCACCACTTGCACGCCACCACCTTCGTGAAGACACTTGCATGCCTTCTTCTTGCCTTTGTCAATTTTGGATAGTATAATATTTGAAATGTGGTTTTCCAAAAACACTTAATTACTCTCTCTATCATTCATATGGCTTGCACCACATGTTCTCCAAACCTGTGATGATTATAAAAAACCAATTATCAATGCATCACCTGGTTTCATCCATTCTTTTTGTAATATTAATTCCAAATTACTTCTTTCATCCTCACTTTAAATCCCCAATTCCTTTTGGAGTTTTAATTCCAAAGAAGTCCATTTATCTTTCTTCTTCCAAATGTGGAGGCTTATGGCGTCTTCAAACACCTTCAATGTTGCAGACAATGTATCACCTTTGATACATGTATTTGGAACTTTAAAGAACAATGTATCAATCTTATGATTTCAAGGAAATGTGTAATTCATGACCTTATTATAATTCCATGTCCTTCCACACTCTCTCTTCATCTTCAGCCATCATTATCTACTTCATTCAAATTGTATGATTCTTTTCTTCAAGTAGGATATTGCATGGTTCTCGTGCAATCATGAAGAATTTCATTGTCTTATTCAATTACTCATTTTTCTTCAACCATCCTTAGATAGATGATACTTTAGCATTCTGTTCCAATCATCCTCGAATGGATGATGCTTTTCCATTATTCATTGTTGTAAACAATGTGTCAACATTGACACAAGTTCTTTGAACTTAGGATTTGTTCATCAATTGTCTAAAATAATATTCATAGAGAATTTCCAAGTGTGAAATACAATGCTATGATTCCATAACAATTCTCCAGGCAACCTCACTTCACACAATATCGACTAACATTTTAGTCCTTCTTTATCTCCTTCTTCGTTTTGACAAGTATTGACAACTATTGACAAAAAATACAATCTTCATACACAAAGTTGTCCCAACAAAAATCTATTATTAGGGATATATTTCTACTGATATACCATAATATATCTTTCACTGTTAATATACATGAATAGATCTACCATGAAGGATCTCTTGTTGGAGGATGTCGGAGCAAGCATGGAGTAAGGAGGCGAGCAATCCCAATATTGATGATGCTGGTAGGAAGAGCAGAGAGGGAACTGATCGATTGTGTGATCATGTTGGGAATAAAGAACATTTTGAATGTTTTGTGAAGTCTAAATTAGCAAGAACCCTAAATTCTGTTGTTGAACTAAAGAAACTTTTTGCACAGGTGGTGAAATCTGATTATTCCTTCACGGATTTTGGCATGCCGATGCTTGAGAAAATCATCAAAAATGGAAGGGTTGTGCATGTTTTTTCCAACTAAGAGGTCATTGAAGAGCGGGTGAGGCTCTTCAGATATTCCATAATTGCGCGGGTTCTTGTTCCCAAAGGTGCTAAATTGTTGAAATTTAATCAGCTTACCAAGAATATCGCGGGGGTATAGGGCTTTCAGGACTGGCGAATAATGGAAATGGGAAGGGGATATTATCCTATAATCTTCCCCTCTGATGAGTTGATGTGCAAGGACTGGAGCTTTGGACCTCGCTCTGTGAATCCATGGTTCTTATGTATTCATGAATGTAATAGGATCTATGATCCTAATAATGTAAGGAATTATCAGGTCCAGCTCTGGATTCATGTCTGTCACTTGAATTGGTTGCATTGGCATCCACAGATTTTATGGGATCTTGTCTCCTCGGTTGGAACCACCATTTGGCTCGATAAACAAACAGAAAATCAGCAATTTGGTCAATATGCAATATTATTGTTTGAGGTGGATATGTCCAACACTTTAGTGGAATCAGTAGTGCTCACCACATGGGATGACAACATGAAAATTGAAATATAGTATGAAAGAAAGCCATGGTTTTGTATGGTCTATAGACTATTTGGTCACCTCTCCTATGAGTGAAACATAGATAAAGATTGTACTCTATACAACATTAAAGGACATAATGATGCCTCATTTAGAAGAAGGAATGACAAGGATATGATTCTTTCTTCTGATGTGATTGTTGGACCCTTAACTGAGTCTCCCCCTGATGGAGGTGGCCCGGACCCTGCACCCTCATCTAAATAGATGAAGGACTCTGCTGACACTTCATTATCTGATGCCCCTCACACTGGGGAAGGTCTTGTAACCATCTAGGATAAATATTTTGGAGGTGGGCCTTCCTCTATTTTTGTCTCTGATGGCCTTCTATCTATTGATTCGAGACAGGCAGCTGGCCTTACTAGTGTGAGTGTGCATGGATCTACACGTGATGAGGGGAAATCTGTCATTATGAGGGATGATTCACCTGCACAGTCTCTGTACGAACTTGAGGGCCTTGCCCACTCGGATGATGGTGTAGCCTCAGTTGTCATGAAGAACCCCATAAAATATGGGTCTCTTCTGATGTTACCCCCTCCTGAGGGGGCCTTACCCCCTGCTCTATCAGTGACATTTATTGACATAGGATCACATGGGGTGGGGATTCCTCTAGTGATGAATCCTATTTCGATACTGGAGAAAACTAGATTCTTGGAAGGGGCTAATAGACAAATATTACAACACCATAAGGTAGCGGAAGACTCTACACCTATTGGATGTGTTCTGGGGAGTCCCTTCAAATAGGCTAATCAAAATAAGGTTACTAAAAGGGAATATCATATGAGAAGTGACCCTTGTCACCTACTATCAAGCAAAAAAAGTTCTCCTCTGGATGACATCTCTTGTGAGGCTGATGGTCTCTAGGATGTGTAGGATATCCCCATATCGGGTGGTCAGTATCCAATAACTTGTGATGAACTAGATGGAGGTGAGAAGTTTGGCTCCGAGAGTGATGCTGGAGTGAATTTAATTTCTGATGTTAAATAGAAAAAGGAAACTGGAAAAAAGGGAAGCGGACCAGAGACTGTCATCAGTGAAAGGATGCCCCTAATAAAGAGCCAAACCCTTATTCAATGAAGTTTTTTTTCTGGAATTGTCAAGGGATTGGGAATAACCCAATGGCCAGGGCCCTTAGAAATTACATTGTGGCCTATAAGCCTATGATGATTGAAATTGCAGAGCCTGAAATGCTTTTTGACAAGTGGAAGGATTTGAAATGGAGTTCTCTAAGATATAATTTTATTTCTTAGAAATTGCATGATATCAATAAGGACCATCTCTTGGTTCTTATGCCTGAGAGATTACAATTATCCTACTTTGTTAAGAACCCACAATGGGTCTAGGTCTCATTTTCTTGTCAAGGTCATAGTTTTGAAGCCAACTTTGTTTATGCTTCCCCATATTATACACAAATAATGGATATTTGGAGTGAGCTTGAAGACTTTTCTAGACATACCTTCAATAAATAGGTGATAATGGGAAATTTCAACCCTGTTTTAAAATCAGAAGAGAAAACTGGGTTGAATTTCAATAGGGTGGCCTCCTTGGACTTCTCATCTATCATTTACCAATGTCATCATGCTGAAATTTCAATCGCAGGTGCTGATTTAACCTGGAGCCGGTAGACTATGCATGGAAGACAATCAAGTAAACATGACAGATGCTTTGTTCATATTGATGATGAGGGTACTGATTCTGGAATATCGGTACAAACATTACCAAAGAATAACTCGGATCACAATACCTTTGTGATTGATATTTACTTGCATTGTGTCAGGTCTGGCCCTCTTCACATTATTTTTAATAATGGATGGGTTGTGACTCCTGGATGCAGGGAAGTCTTATTAAGGCTTAAATTATTAATTTTTAAGGTATCCTGATGTATACTCTTGCAGGTAAACATAAGAATGTTAAAGCAATCTTACGAAAATAGAGCAAGGAGTCTTTGTCTACGATTGATAGTGAGATCATGGCTACTGAAAATCAATTGCATAGCCATCAAATTAGAAATCAGAACCATGAAATCCCGTCACATGAAGAAATTCATTCACTTGCAAGGCTTGATGATCTTTTGATTGCCAAAGAAACACTGGAGCGTAAGCACTTGAATGTCATGTGGCTGAATGATGGTGACATGAACTCTAAATTTTTTCATCGGATGCAAAAAGAAAAAAGAATCTGGATAGGTCTAAAGGCCATTATAGTTGAGGGTTTCCTCTTCAACTCTGAAAGTGAGATTTCAAATGAAGTTGTGAAATATTTCACTATCTTTTACTCTGATGATGGCATGTATATCACTAATTATATGATTGATAACATTTCCCCATGTATTGAGGAACATTAAAACCATTTTCTCACAAGGGTTCCCTCAAAAGAAGAAATAAAGGAGGCACTTTTTTCTCCCAACATGGAAAGTACAGCTGGACCCGATGGCTTCACTAAAATGTGTTTTATGTTGTATTTGGACATTGTGCAAGATGATCTAGATAGTGAAATATGAGATTTATTTGCTCAGAGTTATATTCCTTATGGTTTCAACTCTAATTTCATCTCCTTGATTCCTAAGAGGAGAATGAAATTGATGTGAAAGATTTCAGACCAGTTGCGATTGGAATCACCCCACCAAAAATCATTTGTAAAATCATGATGAAATGATTGGGGGGCTTAATCAAGGGGAACATCTCTCCTAAGCAGTATGGCTTCATACCTGGCAGAAACATTCATAACTGTCTTTTCACTGCATTAGAGAGAATCAATTTGATAAAATAGAAAGCAACACATGGCAATTTTTTTCTTAAAATTTACATCTCCAAGGCACTTGATACCCTTAAGTGTAGTTTTTTCTGTAATATTATCAAGAGATTTGGTTTCTAGAATGGATTCATCATCCTTTTCAGAAGTATCCTTATATATGCAACAATGTCCATTTTAATTAATGGATCTCTCAGGTGTTATTTTCACAGCACCTGAGGAGTTCGACAAGGTGATCCGCTTTCTAGGATTCTTTTTTCCATTGCTGAAGAATATATGAGTAGATTTCTTAATAAGCTATCAAAAATTGGTAATTTTGGAGAGATAAGGGCTTTGAGTGACAACCTTGTCCCATATCATCTTTTATATGCTCATGATATTCTGATTTTTGGGGAAGCCGCATGGAAGTAGATATCTATGATCTAAGCCTTATTTTCACACTATTAGACTATTTCTGGAAAAACTATAAACTTGAATAAATACTTCATTGTTTTTTTGAAGTTATCACTGTTTCCAAACAAAAAATGGTCACCATATTTCTCAAAGTAAGAAAAACATCACTACCATTTATTTATCTTGGAGTTCTAATCTTTTGTGGTAGGATACGTAGGAAGTTTCTTGATGGAATTTCCTCTTGTATCATGAATCAGATGGCTAAATGGAAGGGTAAATCCCTATCTCAAGCTGGAAGGGTGTGCCTCATTAATTTGGTGATCACATTAATTTTGTTCTACTCATTATCATTTTATAAATGGCCAAACAATCTGCTCAACAAACTCCAATGCATGATGAGGGATTTTTTCTGGATGGGATCTATTAACGAAAGGAAGTTGATCACTGTTTCTTGGAATGACTTCATCAAACCCATTTAGTTGGGTGGTATTGGAGTCAAATACCTTCAGCGTTTTAATGAGGGACTTATTAATAAGTTCACATGTAATCTATTAACCTCCAATGACTCTTCCTTGGATTTTATTTCATACAGATTCAAAATGATGCTTATTAATCACTACCCTCATTATATGTCATCATCTGAATGGACTTCCCTACGACACTCCTTCAATGATGTGATTCAGAATTCTAAATGGCTTGTCTGCAGACAATCTGGTCTTAACTCTTGCAATAATCCTTGGATGGATAACCCCTTATATATTGGTGATATCCCCCCCCCACCCAATTGACATGTCTATAGAATATTTCCTTGATCATTATCATGGCCTTGAAAACATGATCACTTCTCTGGCCAAGCATGAAATCCAGACCTACTCCTTCATGGACATTGATAATCTAGTCTGGAGGCCCAACAAGAATGGAAATTTTAATTTAAAAAATTATAAAACATGCATCTTGTCAGATCCACAGAAGCGCCCCTTTGGCATCTCACATTTAATGTTCCTTTCATCCAGCCCTCCTGGCTTCTTCCTCTCTATAGAATGTGGAGAAACTGGTTTCCAATGCACAATAAGTTAAGGAAGGCTAGCCAATGTACTGAGTCTGCATGTTATCTGTGTCTGAATGAAACAAAAACTGCACAACACCTTTTTATCTACTATCCCTTTTCTCAGAAGCTCTAGAAAGGCATTGGAGGAATCTTCAACATGGATCTATGCTCATATATCACGATGGAAGAAATGATGGTGTTCATCTCCATGTCTGGAAGGAGTGCGCAGATTCAAAACATGTTGCTCGTTGTTGTAGCGGCTATTTGTCATGCCATATAGAGAGCCTAGAATAGTCTCTTTTTTGACAAGAAGGATCCATCATTTCATGAAAGTGAAATGATGATTCATCGGGACATACATGTAGCTAACACAATACAAAATGGTTACATGGACAATACCTGCACAGATTTAACTACACTGCGGATGCATGGAATTTTAGGTAAAATGAAGAAGCCACTGGTGGTAAAGTATATTTGCTGGATACCACTGATCTCTCCATGTGTTATGGTTTATATTTATGGAGCCGCATCTGGATTACCGGGTAGATTGGGTTGTGGGGGTGTCTACCGCACGCATCGTGGATTCGTCAAGGGTTGATTTCTTCATTTTAATGTGATGAGAGTTGCTTATGAAGCCGAATTATGTGCAATTATTTATGTCATGAAGCATGCTGTTTTTCATAACTGTAATATATTATGGATTGAATCTGACTCCGAAATTACGGTGCATGCCCTCAAAATAAGAACTCGGGATGTTCCATGGAGACTTCTACATCACTGCCTCAGATGTCTTAATCATGTAGAACACATCAACTTGGTAATCACTCATACATATCAGGAGGCCAATCAAGTGGATGATACCTTGTCCAAGAGGGCAGTCATGGAGATGACTACCAGGTGGTCCTTTCGAGCTCCGAGTTTTTGTGCATATTTGGTTGAGGCTGATATGAGGGGAGTGTCCCACTGTAGGTTCTGTAAAACCCCTTCTTCTGTCTGACAATTTAACATTAATTTTTCATTAATATTTTAGGGGGATGGTCTAACCGGACCCGACATTCTGGTAGATCTACCACGAAGAAAAAATGGACAATGATCTACTACTAGAGATCTCCAAAAGGAGATATACTACCAGAGATATATCATTAGAAATTTACAGCAAGATATCTACTAATAGGGATCTTCCATTGATTTTCTACGACCCGATCTATTCCACAAGAGATATACTACAAGTGATATACCAATAAAGATATCCCTATGAAGATCTACCAATAATGATATAACAACGGATATATACCACCAAAGATCTACAACTAGACATCTAGTACCAGTGATTTACCATGAAATATCTAATATTGGGGATCTATAATAAGAGATATACCAATAGAGATATACCACTACTAATAAAATGTCATAGATATATCTCCATTGATATACCACCAAGATAAATTTTTATTTAATAAAATATACATTTTTCATCCAAAAAATCTCAAAACTCTTTCCTTAATCCACCAAATAACACTATAATTTCTTTGGATGCCTCAATAATAATATTTACCAGAAATTAAAAACTGGTAAGGTCTAGTAATTTTCATAAAACTAGTAGGAATCAAGTTAATAATTAATGTCCGGGATAATAATAAGACTTTTCGAAATGAAAAATCTAATTATATATGAGAAGAATTGATAAATATTATGGTTATTCCTAATCAGATATCATGAATTATACCCCAGAACAAGAAAACTTTTTTGTTTATAAACATAGTAGAAATTAAAATGATTGAGGCTCAAATTTTTATATGCTATAAATATGATAATGGTCTATAAATTAAAACTCCAATATGTAACAAATTAATAAAGAGGTACCATGGGGAATGTAATAATAGAATGGGAATATTTTTTCTATATGGTAAATGAGTACATCAAGAAAAAATCTTCCAAGAAAAAAAAATAATTTATCTCACATGGTGATAGTAATTATAATTTACCACGGATTTTATAGTGTAACAAATTTATAAATCAGAAATTCATTAAATAGCTGGTTATCATGGATAATAGATATTAGAAATTACCATGACAAAGAGGATAAGGGATGTATTATGTGACCTCATGTATTGAATTTCTTTTGGAAAATGATGTGGAGTGGGGACCATCAATCATTCAATAATGAATTGGGTCTGTTATATTCTTATATTGTTCAAAAAACTATTTTTACTTTAAATGTTTAATACGAACATCATATTATAGAATTAATTCATTGTGGTTGAATAATTAATTAAAAATATTGATTTATAGATATTAAATCCCTTGTTTATGTTTTTGAGAATTATTTTTGGAAAAACATCATCATACAAAAAAATTTATTGTGATTTTGAAAATGGATTGGTTCTCTTTAAATGTAGTTAAAATTATAATTTATAATTAGGAAATAACATTTCGTAACAAGATATGATATTTTATAAATAAAATGTTGATTATGAACACCATTAAAAATATATTTATATGATGTATGTTTTGATACTGAATAATGATAAAATCATAGGAAAAATTTTTAGAGAAAATATAATTGGGGTAAGCTAATTTTGGTGAAAAACTTATGTGTCTAATATTAATAAATATTATATCTCTATAGAAATTATATATTTTTTCACACATATATTTTCAATACAAATATAAATATTCATTAGTATGTGATCAATAGAATTTGGAGGATTAAATATATTTGGAGTTGAATATCTCACAAAATCAAAATCATATTTATTTTTATTTAAACAAGAACTATGAAAAATAGATATATTTTAATGAAAAAAAAAGAAATCAAGATAAATTAAAATAGATATTATAATGATGATAATTACAATAAAGATATAAATATTTTATGTATTTATTATATAAACCACACACTGAATATTATATTGTATTGATAAGAAATGACATCGACTAGTATGAGTCTTCTTTATAATGTTCAGTTGTCTATGTCTATAAAACAGGTGATTCATAAGGGTTCTCCATATAAAAATAAATAAAAAACTTTATAAATAATATTATGAGTCAAATTATCAGTGAGAAAATTCAAAAATTGTGTAAATTACCACAAGATCAATGTGAGCTAAACCATCTCACTCAATATGAAAAATAACTTATCTTATTCTTAAGTTCGTCATAGAGATATTATGAGAAAATAACAATTGAAATTATATTATTATAAGAATCTAATAAACATTTTAATAATTTATCTCATATATTAACATGAAAATAATAGTAAAGATCATTTTTAATACCAATTCATTGTTAAAATTCAATCAATGTAGCCAAAATACTAATAATACAATTTTGAAATAATTTTATTTTAAAAAGATGTATTTTTATGAAATTTATTAGACAAAATATTTAACAAATAAATTTTTTTAGTTTGAATAATATATTAACACTAGTATAATAAGTAATTTACAAAAATATAAGAATAAGAATAGTAATAATTTTAAAAGTAACATTTTAATGAAAAAATAGCATTATATTTTTATCTTCTTATATAAAAGTTAAATTTAAAAAGTTTAAAATTTATATCAGGAAAAATTAACAAAAAATTTTTTATTTGTAATTACATTAGAATTTTATGGTGAATTTTAGAAATTTATTTGAAATTTTTATATATAAGTAAATAATGAAATATCCATATTTTAATAGCTACGTTTTATTGAATTAAGGACAGTCTAACAATTAATTAGTATTTTTTAAAAAATCATTACATATAAACTATTAATGGTACATTGTAAATGATTAAAATTTCTACTATTAAATTATTAAATCCCAATTTAATATTTTTAAACATAAATGATCATTAATTCAAATAAAAAATTTATTTTCAACTTTTCTGTTTACTTATGATTTCAACAGGAAAGATTATATTTTGTTTGGTGAAATCAGTAATGCATCTCAAATTTTGTTAAAATTAAAAAAATTATTTGGATTAAAATCAACAATATTTATTATATTATCATAAATATTGATATAATGTTTATAAAAATAATTTCCTTATAAATTTCTTTATACACGTTGAGTGTGGTAATATAAAAATTATTGTTTTTAGACATAAATATATTATTTTATAAAATATTTTTCATATTTGAAATCATAATATTCATATTATGAAATAAGGAAAATTTAATTTCCAATCTTTATGTCTATTTATATAAGTAAAACATATAGTCAACCCAATTAATGTGAAAAGTGTTTATCCATGTTAAAAGGGGATAAAAATTATAAAAAAATCTCTAAAACTAATTTTTCAATTTATGGAAAATTCATAGAATATATTCTATTTAGTATATACTATTTTATATTTAATATTTAATTATAAAGAAGTGTTAATTTTATTTTAACATGATATATTCATAAAAAACCCATTTTATCCACTTATAAAAATGTCCTAACACCACCCATATAAGAAAAATAATATATTATTATTGTAACACCCTGATATTTTATGAGAGATATTTCATTTTTTCTTATGTTATACATGATAGCAAAGGAATCTTTAACTACACACAACATTTTCTTGGATTGCGTTACACGTAATCACGACCTTCCTCGATAGCGTGTGTTGTACGCAATACCGGGTTTCACTAAACAACGATATATTGTTATAATATTATTATGGGCTAGCCATTTTGAATAGTATTAACTATATTTTTAATTTTATAACATTATTATTCATCTTAAACATTTTATAGAACATTGTATGAGAACAAAATAAATTTTTCGGATAAAATAAGTATTTGAAGAAAATGCAATTTTGCCTTCTTTTGATGGTGCACCCACATTAAATCTAATTTTTGACATTTTTTTAAGTTCAATTTCAGAAAATAAAATTCTTCTTTGGAATCGGGATATAAAAATTTACTTTGGATAAATTTTTCATATTATTCTGATAACTTTCATAATTTAATGAATAGTAAAAGCATGCTATATTTTAATTAAAAACAACTTTTTTCATCAAAATAATTTATATGGTTAAATTATCATATATAATGGTTTTAATGTATAAATATAATATATTTTTACCTTTTAATATAATTTATGTCACTACCATTAATTTTACATTGAATTCATAGTTAAAA
Organism: Viscum album; assembly: GCA_963277665.1. Taxonomy (NCBI): domain Eukaryota; kingdom Viridiplantae; phylum Streptophyta; class Magnoliopsida; order Santalales; family Viscaceae; genus Viscum; species Viscum album. The sequence goes on along the minus strand of OY728143.1, from coordinate 737,997,762 downwards.
ACCTTTCAATCTTTGGCAATGTTTTAACTTTTAAAACCTGTTTTCCTAACAACAGGATTAATTTTAAATTTATTACTGAATCTTCTGTGTTTTGAATCTTGAAAAACAGATTCCATATTTGAATTTAGTGGGTCAAAATTATCATAATCGGTTGATTTTATTTTTTTGATATTATGAATAGTAACTATGGTAATTTTTATATACTACAGTTAACGGTAAATCGGGTAATTAAGTGTAAAAATAAGATTATAAAATTACCCTAACAACTGCAAACATTCAATTGGATACAAAATGTAGACCTATATCACCTAAAGGTCTGAATAGATTCATTTTATAGACTTTTGACGATGAAAATAATTTAATTATTATTAAAAACAATGAAAGTGACAACATGTCACTCTCTGAAATATTATAAGTATAATAAATTTAATTTAGTGATAAACTTCATGAAACTTGAAAAATTAATAGTCTACCGAAAGCTAATAAACATATATAAATCATTTGAATTTATTTAGAATTTTTAGGTATTATATAATTATCATTAAAGGTGACACAATAGTGATGTTGAAATTATTTTATTGATTGAAATATCAAATAAATGGTTTTAAAAATATTAACATAAATATTATACAAACTATTTATTGTTCTACACTAATTTTCCAGATAAATATTACATGTTATGAATCTATTTAATATTTTATTTCGAACATATATTCGGTGTGGATTTTATTTAAATTCAAATAAATGAATATTGTCAAAATTGACACTATTGTAATTTTATAAAAATAACCTCATATAAAATTGTTGAAAACTCACAAAAATTTTGAAAAATTATAAATTAAAATTTATATGGCCGAAAATGTAATTAATTATTCAATTATGAAAAATTCACAACACATAAGTAATTATTTATAACAATTTAAAATTTAGAAAATTATTACCATAAATAAAATTAAATAGATTAAATAAATATTAATCAAGTTGATAAGGTTTAAAAAAATTTCCAACAAGTCTAAATTTTATTGGTTGATGATATTATAACCCTATCTCATATAATCTTCAAATATGTGTAATTTTTGGAAGTTTTTATGTGGGGTTTGATTTGTTGTAAACTAATATTTTTGAGGTTTCCAAAGTTGCCCCTATCCTCCATTATAAAAGGGCACCTCCTACCTCTCCTCTTTACACAGCTTTGAGCATTCAAGCTTGGGAAAACCATGACTGTTACTCTTCACAACTTCTTTATTAATATTCTTGAGGATCTGGACTTCTCAAAATTACAACTCTATTCCCTTAAGATGATGTTTAAAAAAGGCACGTCAAGGAAGAGGTAATCTCTTCTACTGATTCCTTCAAGTTTCTTCCTTCTTCTAGATTCTCTTATATAGTTGTTTCATTATAAAGTAATAACATTAGTATCACTCATATACTTATATGTTATTATAAATATGAAACAACCCTAGTTCACCTTCTATCCATCATACGGAAAATGAAATCACCGCGCGTGCATACGTATGGAATACCGTCTCCACACCGTGGTGTAATCTGTCTTCCAACACGACCTTACGTGGATGGATATAATGGTGAAAATAATAACTATTTATATGATTATTATTAAATTATACTAATTCTGAGATATTATATGATCCACTCCAAAAACATTCATTAATTATGGGAATGATATTGTCACTTGTGCGTACGTATGGCTTACCGTCTCCACGATGCAATGCGATTCGTTCTACATCATCTTCACTAAACCATGATTATATAAAAGAATTGAATGAATAAATGTGATTTATATTATACTACTACCATTCTTTAAATGATGTATCTATATCCTAAAAAGTGGAATAATAATTTATTCGACCTAAAACGCATAAGCACATAAAACAATAAACACCCGAATAACCAGTACCAATGAAATATTACTAATATAAAGCTAAGAATTTGAACATGTATGTTATCATAACAATGAGTATAATTTTGGAATAAGTCAATGACATTATTTAAATCATGTTACATGACGTTTGGACATGTACAAAGCAAATCGGGCCTAGGGTATGGGAAAATCCCGCAATCTCAGTTTTATCCGAGATTGTTTATAATTTAGAATTTACTGGGGAATATTTGTCATCCACATCCATATTTCCTAAAAATGTAATATTACTTATATCCTCCTAAAATTGTTTAAATCAAATTAAACATATTATTGAATTATATTAAAATAAATGAAATGAATCTTTTCTCGTTTTTAGTACAATATTATTTTTGAATTTTCCAGCCAAAGTATGAGAAGAATGTTTTTTTAACTTATACGGTATTAAAGAATTTTTATAATTTCATTGAAAATTATTTTCATGAATATTCCATTAATAGTTTTAATGATTATATTTAATTAACTTATTTTAGTTTAAAATTATATGACATATTAAGAAATGAAAAATGTTTTTGAAGTAAAAAGGATATTTTCCTCAAGAATGGAGTTCATGTGTTTTATCAAAATTATTTTCCATCTAAAATAGTATAGGGTTCTGTTTGTATCCCTATTTTATTATTGATTTTATTATGTTATGATGGAATTATTTGTATGAAGTCTTTTTATCTTATATGGATTATGTTATGATGGCATGATGTTTAGGAATCCCATTTTTTTTACATGGATTATGCTATGATATATGATTTATGATTTTGTGGCACACATAAGAATGGTTTCATTATCAGATAGGTGGGACCTATATCTCTCTCCAATGCATTGGTTAATGATTTATATCTCATGAGATAGCCATGGCTGGAACGACACGTTAATTTGGTTCAGTGATACTGGACTGTAATGATGAGTGAACTCATTTCAGAAATGGACTTTTTCTACTACGATAGTCTTGGAAATGATTCCTGACTAAAAAGAAATGATTTTCTATGATTATGTGTGTATGCCACAAAGATTCATATTTTTTTTATGAAGACTGGGATTAAAATTCAATACTATGATTTATCCCATGTTATTATATTATGATCTATTTTACAGGTTAATATTCTCAAAATGTTATGTTCTAATGAATATTATATTATTGATATCTCCATCATTTAACCTTAGTGAGCATTTAAGCTCACCTTTTTGTATGTTTTCTTTTCCCCAGGTTGGGAAGAAGCGTACTAAGTAGGATACAACAAAATGGACTCTAAATATGATGAAATAAACGGGAGATAATATAGTAGCTTTATGAACCAGTTGTTTATGTTTCCCAGTTTCTAAATACACTATTCCTATACGGTCCTTTTATGGTTTTGTTATATGTTGTAATAATTATGAATCAATTCTGAAGTTGTAACAATGTATGGAAAGTATGGGTAGTTATATTTGGTATTAGAAGAAAAGGTATAGTCAGCCTTTGGAAATTAGGATATGAAATCTTTAGTAAGAAACCTACAGATATGTATAAGAATATGACAAAATAGTAGTGGTTTAGAAATGTCCATGAATAAACTATGATAAGACCTAAAGTATGAAATTTTATTCTTGATTATGTGGTTTTCCGGTTATTATTAGTGTTTCTCACACAATACTTATTGGTTTTAGTCAATGGATGGAACCTGAAGTAACAGTAGAAATGCAGAATGCGACGAGAAATGCAATGATTGTCCCCCCCCCCCCGAGCAACCAAATGTTATAGGAGCTGGAATTCAAAATCTTGTAGCCATTCTCAAAAAACTTAATCATGCTATGAATCATGCAGGACTTCCAAATGAGCAAACAAAAGAGAAACATTCTGTTGAATCCTTCATGAGAAAGTGTTTACCCTCATTCAGTGGGTCTACTGATTCATTAGTGGCTGAACAACGGATCAGTACCACTAAAAAGAAATTTTCAATTCCATAATGTTCTAAACATGTTATTATCATCTTAGCAGTATATCTTTTGGAAGGTGAAGCTGGTCAATGGTGGAATCTTATCAATAATATGAGGCAAAGAGGAGAAATTGAGTCCATGGAATGGGGATAGTTCAAGATTTTATATTTAAATAAGTAATTCAATCGTATTCTTCAAACAAAGATGGAGTTATATTTTTTTGAACTAATTAAAAAGGTGGAAGAATCTGTTGGTTCCTATGAAATTTTTTTTATAAGACCTACAAGGTATGATTTGAGGATTATTATCCAACCCGAGATTAAGATCGATCAATCGTTTAGTGGCTTAAAACCATGTCTCCAAAGGGCATTAACCATAAGGGACTTCAATAGCTATGACGATGTTGTTTTTTGTGTTCTCAAGGTTGAGATGGAAATTGGAGTAAGCCATCAGTCATATGGGTTTGATAAGAAGAGGAAAATGGAACTCAAAGGAAAATCTAAAGAGCACACTTAAAAGAAGATGAGTTTTCTATTCTCTATATAATTCTATTATCCACATTCCTATGCACATACTATATGTTAGTTTCCCACAAAACGACAAATTCTATGTTCCTTTAGGAGGTTTTCAAGGAGAAAGTAATCAAGAGGTAAATTCCTCTTTCCCCTCTTTTATGTTTCTATCAATTATACATTATCCTCCCCACTAACACAATTTTTCATGACAATTAAGGTATGATATGTATATTTATATATCATATTTATTTATTTGTAATTATATATCCATCGTCAAATCTGTTTTGTTCTCCTTTTATTCAATGAAATGGAATCATCATCCAAGGTATGTCGATTCACCGCCTTCATGGATGACGAGTTTTTGATTCCCATTTCCTCTTTCATGGAATGTTCAAATTTACTTATAATAGATAAATATTGCCTAAAAATTTATATTATACATTTTCGCACATTATTTAATTAATATATGTCAATAATACTAAATAAAATTAATAGAGTTCATGTAGATTTAAAAAATATCAAAAATGAACTAAACTTTTATCATTTAATTTCTATCAAGAGGATTAGCTGCATTATAAAAATAAAAAGGGATTTATTGGACCATTGAAACATGTAGATGTTTATTAATACAATTTATTTCCACATTTGGAGTAATGTTTCAATTTAACAAGGAAAACATTAATGTATCGACTATGAAACCATGGAATGAACTCAAATAAAACAATGAATGTAATATAATTTTATAAAAAATTGGTGCATTGATGTTATAAAAATATCATATAATGTATTATAAATGTGAATATAGTTTTTTAATGAAACATTATAAATCATTATACATGAGGGTTTAACATGTTTGATAAATTTTGATCCTGAGGTAAGGGTATTTCGTTTTAAAATCCCCTTTAGTGTCAATTTATACAAAATTGAAAAGTTTTTTTAACTTATACAACATGTGTGGATTTTTTAAAATTCCTGATTTCTTATTTTTTTGAATGATTTTATAAAATATTACATTATTATTTTCAAAGAAATTGTTTTTTGTATGTGCACAAAATTCCTTTGAAATAATTAATTTTCCACAAGGAATTTTTTTATGATACAAGTATTAATGTTTTATGATTATGTTATGCTTTATGGGAATTATTTATAAAGATGGGTGGCTAGATAATAATCCAAATTCATGTGGGTACATGATAGATCTCCAATTCATTGTGTATGTCAGATGTTGAATGTAATGGTTATTCCAAGTGTAACTAGAATTGTTAAATCATAATGTAGCCATATGGATAAAATTTTAAGGTAGTTATGAGGGTTACAAATTAAATTATAGCCACGATGGTTAAAAAAATATGTAATTATTCTAACAATATGATTCACATATTTACCTAAATGGGTTTTTATTCCTTTATAGATTTTATGGACCTATAATTTACTTATAAAATTAGTATATGTTACTTTTAAGCTGGGGAGTATATCTTTCATATGTTAATATGTGTTCATAGAATAATTAATTCTTTCCTTTTTTTTATTTCCCTAATGAGATTTTTGTGATCATCCCTCATTTTAACATTTCTATCTTCTGGTTAATGTATAGGTACGAGAAAAGAATAATCTATGATTATTGTTGTGAATATTTTTCATGAAATGAAATCATGTTTTATTTTTAATGACTATTTTATAATGAAAAAATGGATAATATTTTAGAAGTATATACATTGTAGGAATTTGGGTTGTTAAGTATGAATTATGACCAAATTATCTAAAAATAGAAACAAAAAAGATCTTTGGAAATTAGAAACTAATCTTACTCTGAAGTCACCAAAATATGTAATAGTTACGGATGGGACCTTATAGTTTTTTATCATATAATGGTTTATCGAACATTAGAATTTATAATAATGTTAATATAATACCATAAATTATTTTTACAGTATGTTTATGTGGAAATTATATATAATTTTAAGGTCAATAATTTTATTCAACTAAATTATGTCAGTTAATAATTGTTTTATATAGAATAAATAGGGGAGATAATGTAAAAGACACTAAGAGGATGATATCTATCAAAATCAATAACTTAAAACTGTGGAAATTTGAACCGATTAGTTTGACATAGTAATTTATTATTTGGACATGATTAGAAATGTATATTAAATCCATGAGAAATAACAACTACATATACCACCATAAAAAATGATCATAATAGAAGGTTTTTTAGAATACCCCCTTCACAATTTACTGGATTTTTGACCCTATGTTAGATGAAGGGTGAATTAAATCCCTTGAAATGATATTCAATGTCCTAGGTTATTCAGATAATCGAAAGGGTATTTTTTCTATTTATCGATTTAAAGATGGATCCAAACAAGGGTGGTCAATATTCAATAATATCAGGGAAATAAAAGGCATTGATTCCATGTAATATGAAGAATTATAAAATATTTTCATTGAAAATATTTTCCTAAGGGATTCCGACTAAGGTAGGAAAATATATTCCATGAACTCAAAAATATTTTATGATTCAATGGCTTTGTATAAACAAAAATTTAAATAATTACAAAGGTATGCATGACATATTATTCGCAGTCTTAACAGTAAAGTAAATTGTTTTTAGTCAGGATTGACATAAATATATCAACGGTCCATGAATTCTGATGAATTCAAAAGGGTTGAGAATATTCTGTGATTTGCTGAGACGGTAGAAATGAATAAATATAATGAACAATTGTACTTTGATAAAAATTAAAAAAATTAATAGTTTATATGGAAATAAATGGGTAAGAATTAATCAAAAATATTTGAAGGTAAAAATTTCAAGTTTCCATTTTTTTAATTAATTATATAAATAATCAAGGGGAATGCCTTAGAAAATCTATAATGTGATTTTGATTTGGTCTGTTTGTACATATGTCTATAAATTTCAATGAAAATATAATAGTGTCTGAATGTTTAATTCAAATAAGACAACTGTAAAGTATATTAATTGTGGTGAGATGAGGAATTTTACATATACCTACCCAAAGAAGGATCTAAATGATGGAAAGTAGCTGGAATATAAGTAGATAGATGTGGTGAAATAATTTGTGAATTCATCAATAGATATTTTTGAATCAAATGAAGTTGTATTAGGTTAATTATTTTCAAAGTCAATTTTTTCTAATTTCTTGTTTGATACAGGGTCTAGACACTCTATTATTTCTGATATATTTTATAGGTAATTGGACATTTCACATTGATAAGTGAGGCCAAAACATATGTAAAAAATAGAAAGGGAAATTTTATGTAAAAAACTAATCATAATTATCTTCCTAGTATTGTTTTTGAAATTTCATTACCTAATATACTTGTTATTTTTCCATGGTATAGTTTTATGTTAGTATGGTCATATATTGGATTTCACATTAACATGCTATTACTGATTATAGAGATGAAGATGTTATTTTTCAGAAAAATATATATTTAGTTTATATACAAGAATGAACCCATACATTTGATAACATATCATGAATACGCGAAACCATTAAAAATAATGAAATGAATTTTTTCTAGTACATATTTTTGAAAACATGGAAACTATTCCAAAAAATGATTTTATTGCAGTAACTGAAAATAATGATATTATCCCTGATTATTTTTATATTATTATACAAAATCGAGAAGTTAAAGCTAATTTTGACTTAGTTCATTCTCTTAATTAAATTTCTGAACCACCTCTTAACATAGTTCAAGTGTAACTTCAATAATTGTAAAAGTAGTTACATGATTTTATTCACAAAGGTTTCATTCATCCTATCACTTAACCATGGGTTGGTGCAATTTTTCTTAAAAAAAATTGATGGTTGCATGATGAGTTTCATTTATTATAGATATTTGAATAAAATTATTAGTAAAAATATGTATTCATTTTTTCATATCGAGGAAATGTTTAACCAGATCTAGGGAGATCAGTATTTTTAGAAATTGAATTGGTATCAAGGTACAATTAGCTAAAGTTTAATCAAGATTACATTCCAAAAACAACATTCTATCGAATATTATGGGAATTATGAGTTTTAGTATTCCATTTGGATTGAAAAATTTTCTCAGGTACATTTAAGGATCTTATAAAAATAATTTTTTGAGAATATTATGATAGGTTTTATAATGATTTTATTGATGTTAATTTGGTTTTTTCAGAATGTTATTAAGATGCTGAAAAATATCTATTGATTTCTTGTTGAAACTCCCAATGAAATGAATATGTACAAAAAATTTAGTAATAAATATTTTTTTGTTACAAATGATTTAATTCATTGGGTTCCTTTTTGGATAAGATACCATAGAAGTGGAACCCACTAAAAAAAGTAGTTGATTAAGTCCAAGTCCTAAAAATGTTTATAAAATTTGATGTTTTCATAGATTTGAAATCTTTTATTGGATGTTCTTCAAAAAAAATCCAACATCATAGAGACCATAAATATGGTAACGTAATAATGATTAAAATTTATGTTAACAAAATATAATGATGATTGTTTTAAATAAATAAAATGAATATTGGACATTGGTCTATTTTTTGTCACTCGCTAAGAAAGTGGTGATTTTTTCATCAACAATATATCATTATTAAATGGAATTGGTTGTGTTCTCATGCATAATGATTGGGTAACAGCATATTAATTAAGAAAAATAGATACATCATGTGTTAAATTATCCTTCAAATGATTTTGAATTATCTGATATTGTTTTATTCTTTAAGAAAGTAGAGACGTCATTTACATTGATCCATGTGTGAAATAGATAATGTTCATAATAGTTTAAAGAATAATTTTAATTAGAATGAATTGATCATGAGACAAATAATATTTTTGTAAGTGATAAATTATTAGGATTTCATGATAAATTACCAACCTGGAAAATTACAAATTATGGATTATTCCTTTAGTTGAGAACACCATGAATCATTAATAATTTTATGTGTTCAACATGACCATTTTATGATTGTTGGACTATATGTTGTGGGTGTAGTAAATTCCTATGTTTTATTTTATGTGTCAGTGTAATTGTCTTGGATAGAGAAAATAATAAATTCATTGAAGGAAGACTATGAGGGTAACAAAGAATGATTGAATTTGTTAATAAAGGAAAGTTAATTGAATTTAATGTTTAAAATGATTATTTCCTATGATTGGGAATGATATTGTTTGTTTCTTGCGATTCCCATTTGAAGAAAGAATTTTTAATTGATGCTCATAGTTCTTCATGTCCAGTTTATCTAGGTAACACTATGATGTACATGGACATTTGAAAGAATTCTTGGTCGGATGGTATGAATTGATATATTCCATATTTAACATGAGATTTTTATATTTTCAATAGGTAAAATAAGTATAGAAACTACCAAAAGTGACACATCATATTTTTCCAATACTTTAGTGGAAATTAGAAAATATGCTTATATACATCATGGTGGGACTACAAAAAAATTATTGTGGAAAAATTTAAATGTATTTTAGTGTTTATTCACCGACTAAGTATACAAATTTTATGCATATTAATTATACATTGTCATTAGATTTAATTTCTTAAATGCATGTCAACAAGTTTGGAAGGATAGATAATGGTCCTAAATATTTCGAACATGACCATTATCCCCAGTTCACTATTAGCTTTAAGAACAGCCTTCAAATGTTATTGGGCACTGAATTAACTTTTACTATAACCTTTCAACCTTAGTCTAATGGACATTCAGAATAAAAATTCATTTATTCGAAGCGATTTTATGTGATGTTTCAATATATTAATAGGTAATTTGAGATCACCATCCTTCATTAGTTTGTTTTTCTTATAATAATAGTTTCCATTTAAATATATAGATGGAACAATTTGAGGAATTATATGGAAAGAGGTGTCAAAATCTAGAATTTCAGGTTTAAGTAAGGGAAAGGATGTTGATGAGACAATAAATAATAGACGAAGTGCCTAGGATATGAATTATTATCCAACAATATATGAGTATAACATAGAGTATGTAGAAAAGTTAACAGATAATAGGTTGAAAGAACATTATTTTGAGGTGGGTGATCATGTTTTCATTAAAATATATCTAGGGAAAATTGTTATGAGTTTTATTTTAAAGGAAATATATATCCACTATTCTAAGGATGTTATGAAACCCAAAAGATATTAGGACTAGTTTCCTACTAATTGACCTTGCCTCTATGTTTATCCGAGGTACAAAATGATTTTCATGAATATATGTTAATAATGTATCTGAAAATTTCATCATATGATTTGAGATATAAGTAATTTAGTTAGAAGAAATCATTTCATGTAGCAGGTTTTTATTTTTGATCCCTGCTAGAATGTATTTCTGAATAAGATAATTCATCATGTTAAGGTTTTGTTTAGAAACCACATGGTTGAAGAAGAAACACATGAATCTGAAAATTTTATGAGGGAAAGGTATCCTCATCACTCTAATTAGTGAATAAATCATGTGGTTGATATTTTAAATATGGTGGTAGAATGTAACAACCCAAAAACTGATGAAACAAATTGTTTTCATATTTATTAATATTATTAAATTATATATATAAGCTATTATAAAATTAAATAGTTTTATTGAAATAAGTTTATATGTGGTTATATTTAAAATATTAATTAGAAAAGTATAGAAATTTATTATGAAAAAAAATTGAATTCGTAATGTAAATATTGTGTTCTATTAATTTTCTTTGAATTATCTACAAATTTTAAATTGTATTGTGAATATTTAAAAATAAATTTTTATTAAATAGAAGATTTTTTTGATATCTTCATGAAATATTTAGGATGTAAAATTTATAAAAGATGTTTACCAACTAAATTATGATATTATAATAGTAATATTATATTAAAATAATTTAGAACATGTAAATTCATATTTATTTCCTAAGAAGTAAAAAATTGGGTTTCATGTTGACATAATTCCTGCACAAAATTTACTAAGTCAAATTTGGTTCCTTATAGATAATAATTGAGGTATATAAAAAATATTAACAATTTTCTTGTTAATTGTTATGTATAATTTATCTCAAAAATATTCATATAAATATAATTTTTGATTACTATCTGGGTCCATGAGTTATATAGAATAATAATTCATAACTAAGGTACAATAACATATTTTGTTTTAATTATAATCATTTTTGATTTTTTTATATCATATTAATATATAGTGTTAAATTTTTAAAAAATTATTTTCCCAAATAAATGATTTTGTTAACTTTTTAAAAAAAAATTGAATACAATAGTATTGGATAATTTTTTGTTGAAAATATAGTACCATGATCTTTTTATGACTTTTTTAAGTCGTTACACATATAATAGCCTTATTATATTTTAATATTTTATATAATTCTGAAATTTTTCATCACCTCAATTATAAAAAGGTGACTCCTTTATTTAATTTCATCACCACGAGGTTTCTTGCCTGACCATTCTATTGAAAAATCTTTTCTCATCATCCATTGACACATTATTGTGTTTCTGTTCTCATAATATAACTAATTCAATGTCCCTTAAGAAGCTTCTCAAAGAGAAAGTATTCACGCGGTAAATTAATCATTCTTTTTTAAATTCATTCTAACTTATACCTCATCCTCAACCCTATCAAAATTTACATGATAACTCATGTATCATATATATACTAGAATTTAATTATCTTAATATTATATCAATCATGAAATCTATTATATTCTCCTTTGTTTCATAAATAAAAAATCATTTTCATTGTTTGTCAATTCACCTTGTTCATGGATGATGAGTTTTTATTTCCCATCACCGCATTCATAAAAAATTAAAATTCTTATATAACTATTTGTATGGTATAAATTCGTATATATATATATATATATTATAGTATCTCATTCTGGAAATAGTATATGTCTATAACACTAACAAAAACAAACTAGTTCGTGAAGGTTAAAAAACCGCCAAAATGGAATACAATTTATCACTAATAGTTTATCAAATGATTCATCATCATGATGGAATGAAAAAATGATTTATGGGACTATTTAAATATCTATAATAATGTTATTACCATTTCCTTCCACATCTAGAGTATTATTTTTATTTGGCATGAAATCTATAATGAACCGACCACGAAACCATGAAATAGATGCACCTAAACCAATGAATCTAAGAAATTATTATTAATAAATGGGTCAAAAATATTATAAATATATCATATAAGTTATTATAAAAATTTATATATTTCATTAATAACTCTCTTTAAAAAATTATATTGTTGGTCTGAACACATTTGAAGAAACTTGTTCCTAAGGTAAGGGTATTTCCTTTTAAAATCCTCCATAATTTCTCTTTAAAAAAATCAAAATAAACTATTTTTTAAAATTTGCAGTCTGAGTATATTATCCCTATTATATTTAGAATTATAGTTATGAGACTCCCTTTAAAATACATATTTGAATTTTCAATGAAAATATTTCCCTTTGTTTGTGCTCTGTATTCCATTGAAATAAGTCATTTTCCTTATGGAATTTTTTTATGATGTAATAAATAATGTTTTATTATTGTGTTTTTGTTGATATGAATCGCTAATGTCAATGTATAGTTATATTATAAACTAATGTCAAGTGGGTCTGTGATATCCATTAATGAATTGGATGTATTGGAAGTTAACCATAATGGAGAATCCAAATGTTACTATTATAGTTACATTATAAGGTGGTCGTGAGGGATACATTGTAAGGAAACTATGATAGTTATAGTGCATATTGTAATTGTGATGGTGATAATCATAAGTAATTGTGGTAATAAAATGATTAATTATTTTACTTAAAGGGTTTTTTATGCATTCGATGTTTTTTGGAAGCAGTATTTTCACAAGGTTAGTATAAGTTTATCTTAATGGTTTGAGGTATATATTTTATGTGTTTATAAGTATTCATGTACTAAATTTTTTTTCTTTTTCTATGTAAATTGTTGTTTTTTCTCTCATAATATGGTTTATAAAAATTTACATACGGTGGTAAGATGGGTAATTAAAAATAAGAATCCATGATGAATGTTGCAATGATTTTTCATGAAAATAATTCATGCTTTATTTTTAATGATATTTGTAACATGGAAAAAATGGATATAGTTTTAGTACTATCCACTTTGTATGAATGTCAATTGTTATGTTTGAATAATTATATAATTATATAAAAACATAAAAAGAAAACACATTTTCTATTGAAATAAAATTAATTCTAGTCTAAATTCACTTAAATATGTAATAGTTAAGGTCGGATAATTTGATCATCAATGTGAATAATATTGAATAAGGTAATGAGAACATAATCATAGATTATGAGAAAATCATAAAATAACTAAAACCCATCAATACCCAGATCATACATTTTGAAAACATGGAAAAGGAATGAGTTATTAAAATCAATAATCATTAGACATGTTGTATCTATATTGGTCCTAATAAACATTACAAACCGATAACATGAATTTAAAACTTTTTATGTTAACTTGGAGCATCATATTCGTAACAACCTTATAAACCAATTTTAATTTCAATAAAAATATATCCTACTTTAATTAATACAATTTCCTAATAAATTAGATTTTTATATGGTTTCCCCATCATATATGATATAACGGGCTCACCCAACATTATCTGGGACTCTCAATCATCAATGATGTAATGGGATTACTCACCACTATTTGGGCCACCCCATTATAAAATTCGTAATTATATAACTAGGTGTTATATAGAATACACCATCATTTAGGATATCCAAGATCCACAAAATGAATAAAAAACTAGAAACAATCATTATTCATTTTATAACATGATTAACCCACGAGAAAGAATCAGGTGGTATATCAATCTCATTTAGTTAATCTTAATGCATCTATAGAAAGAGAGAGAACGATATCAATATAACATTTTCCCTGTGGTGGATAAGTAACAAAAAAATTAGTGATCTTTTATACTAGAAAAACATTATAATATCACTAAAAAAAGTATCAGGGAAAATTTATTTTCCATTCATAAAATCTTTTTTATATCTTCAAACATCTTAAAAATACATTTCATTAAAATAATTCTTGGAATCAAATAAAATAAATTTAAAATAAATTTAAAATATTTATAAGAAGAAAACAAATTTTTTAAATATGTTCCCTTGAGTTTGAGAGTAAAATATCATTTATAAAAAGTTTGATAAAAATTTTTAGTAAACATTGTTTTGAAATATTTTAAATTCCTAACCAAAGAGATAAATAAAGTCTGTATATTTAAAAACATTTTTTGAAATTATTCTATGACCCAAATTGATTAAAGTGCTAATATTATATGAAAATATCATTTTTTACCATATTGGATGATAATTCATGAGAATTATAAGATTGTAATATCATATACATAATCATACACAGTAATGATATATGATGGGATTATAACAAAATCTCTTACCCCTTTAATAACATAGAATCATATTCCACATGAATGAAAAAATTAAATGAATATTATAATACAATGGAAAAAATTATATTTTTCATATTAAATTTCAATTGGTTAATATATTCATCTTATAAAATAAGATAGATGCGTAGAAAAAAAAACGTATAAAGTAAGGAAAATTGTGGAAAAATCCCTTGCTTTTTTGGTATCATTGGAACCAAAGGTACAATGAACGTGAGATTATAAAATTGATATTTGTATCCGTATAAAATTATTTATATGAATCATACAATATGACAATGGGTAGTATATATACCACAAAACAAAAATTAGTGGTTGATATAGAAATATCTCCTAGAAATAAAAATGAGACGAGAAAAATCCTTACCTTGAACATTCATTTAGGTCGAATGTGATTTAATCTCATGTATAGTTATTTGAAAATTTTTGTTAACATATTAATGAAACAAATTAATATTCTAAATTTCATAAATTATATTATTAAGCACATTTATAATCTTTTTATTAACAATTCCATGCTAATGATATGTTTGCTGTAATAACAGATTTTTTCAATTTGTTTTGACATTATTTTTTAGAATTATTACATCAATAATTGTTTCATAATATAAAAAATTTAAATTATTATATAAGTATAATATATATTCAGTTTATATTTATTTATATTAATCCATAAAATTTAGTGATAGGAAATGAAATATATCATTCATGTAGAGGGTGGGTCACATGTGCGACTGAATGTTGTTTTTGTTGTCATCTCAGTTTGAAATAATTAACATTATATGATATATATATATTCATTAAATTTTAATCATTATTTCGAATATATCAAATATTTTTGTTAAAATATCTGTTAATACATTCCATTGAATGCGTGAACAAATCATAGCGTTTCATGAGGAGGTAGTCCATTAAACACATGAATGATGTTATTGTATCCCCATAAATTATAATATTTGAATTTATGTGCTATATAATAATTATATGAATCATAATTACATCATAAAAGTCATATATATATTATATAAATGGTATGTCAATCATTATTACTAAAAATAAAAGGTAGTATTAAAAAAATGAATGGCATCAGTTTGTGAGGTTGTTGTCTGTTGTATGCAAAAATGAAGGTTTTGTAAATCAATTGATGGAATTGATTTTTGATTGAGTTGATATAATGATCATAAAAATTTATATGTAGATATATTTTAACAATGTTATTATATAATCATTATATTTAAAGAATTTAAGCTATTTGTGGAATCAAATCAAACAAAAAGGTTTTTTGATGAATGTTACCTCTTCGATTTGTAACACATTGGGTTTGAAAAAAATTCAGTTCATGGTTTGGTTGATTCGAAAATTTATGATTTTCATATTACAGTAAGGATGTTTTGATGTTATTTTGGTATAGGTGGGATGATCCAAAATACTGGATAAGTGGAAATAAGTGAATGGATTGAGTTTCATTGTATATTTGGGGAGGAGTTAAGTTAATGTAAATACTCAAAATTATTTAATATTGAGAGTTATATATTATATAATATTCCTAAAAAATTGAATTATAATGGAAGGGATGGAATATATGGTTGATATACACCTCTTCCACACAAATAAAATACATTTCTTAAAAAAAAATTTCCATAACTTATATGTCTCCTAATTTTTTTCATTTAGGTATTTCATTATGTTAACTACATTTATAATATATTTTACACAACCATTAAGACTAAATAAATGTGATAACAATTATAAATTTTAGAGAAACAGAGTTTTATAATTAAATAAATATTATAAAATATAAAAATGTGTGTTAGAAATTAATTTTAACAAAAGAACATGTAATAAAAAAAATATTATTGACCCAAACTACTCTTGAAATGTTTTTATTAATTAGTGTTTAATATATTAATTATCATAATATTTATGTCTGACTTAAAACTAATATATATACCAAAATGGTTACCACATGACCTCATGTGTGTCTCCCTATAAGCCAGAGGCTTCCGACTCAAAGTATGGGTGTAATGGTCGTTCAATGGGGAGACATTACCCTCATACTCAGAGTAGTACAATACTTAAAGATAGTAAAAATGTATGAAATTATAGATGTAGTATAAACAAATGATAAAGAATTGGAAGAAAAATTCAATATCAACTGAAAGTAGAAAAATTCCCAACACCGGTTTATACAAATCAGGCTTTGACAAAAGATGGTACATATGCCAAAATGGTAAACATAGAACATGATCACATTTCAATACAATATAATGCTCATGCAATAAATAAACTAAAAATTTAAATTTGATACTCATGATAATCCTATGTTCCAAATCAATAATTTTCTCCTAACACTATAGTTTCAATAAAAATATCACATGAAAAGGTCCATAGCAACAGAAATAAGTAGGTCTACTCCATTACCAATAGTACCAGAGAAGAATGTATGATATTAATCCCAAAAGGTAGACACCCATTTTGTCAATCCCAAACCAATTGGTGATCTTTAAATCTAGTATTGTGTAAGATGATATATAACAACTAAATAATTACTCAAATGTAAATATTCTTATAGTGTCTAGGTTTCCAATTATATACAAAAAAATTAATCAATATCATTTAAATGATATGTCTATAATATAATATTCATGAATGTTTCATTTTAACATAGTTCAAATGTGGATTCAACTAATTAATTAAATGAGTATTGAGACACCGTTCATAGCCCAACATCTGTTATAAACTCTTAATCAAAGATGCATAACCAGGCCATCTATAAAGTGTAATAAAGAATGAATCCAATATTTTTATTTGCCTTGGGAGACACATCACATGATTCCATTAATTCATTTATCAATTTAGAACTTGAGCCAATCTAAGGCCATCCAAAGTTAGAATATAGGTATCTATCTAGGTATAATATTAACATACACCCTAAAATCCCATCCCTGGTGAACCTCTTAGGACCCTTGTATCTCTCTAGTGTTGGTATAATGTTTCATCCACCTGAGTCCATCTTTGGAGGTTATTTAATGAATCCCTAAGTATCAACCCTAGAATATTAATAAATTCTTTTCATTCTGTCTGTATCATCATCTATATGTTCTATGTATCACTAATTATAGAATAGTTAAAATCTTCTATGATTCCATACATTGAAGTGAAATATGAATCCATTTATCACTCGGCTTATAAGTCAATCCTCAATAGGTCTTCCATGGAATCATTCAATTGAATCCATGTATCACCCTTGTAATGAACATAGTCCATGGAAATTTAGTCTTTTGTGGCATTATAATATGAGATCATGTGTCATTGAATGATCCAAACCATTTAATCATATAAAAACAGTTTAATCAATTTCACATCACATGCCATGGTAAAAAAACATTTGACATCTTATTGAAAACCAAAAATAATTATTCAATATGATTTGACATGTCAAGGTCAACACTAAGAATAATTCATAAACACACCCATAAAAAGGGTAACATAGGGAATTGACCAAATGATAAGGCTTACCATTAATTCAACTCATGTGGGAATTTCATTATAAGTGAATCTCAAGCCTAAGAATTCAAACCATGTCATTCACTATCATTTAAACATAATGATTTAATATTTACTAATCAACATAAAGAACATAACAAATATCCCTAACCTATAAGGGTTGATAAAGCATGGTCAAGCTATCATGGGTTGGTTCATAATTACTCATGTCGGAGAATGTTTATTGCAATCTTCTAAAAATTCAATAAACAACTACATGGTACAGTATTATCTATCTCATATGGTCAAATCCATACCAAGAAAATTCATTCTTAATCATAAAAAGGATATAATTAGTTCCAAGGGGCATAATCACTCATCCCTTCCCATTTAATGAATTTAATTTACAAATCTATATAGAAATCAATTACATGTTGGAAATCCCATGACATGTGGAAAAAGAACACCAAATGGTGTCTTAGGAAAATATCCATTAAAGTTAAATTTAATAATAAAACACAAGGGGTATTTCAGGATTAAAAATATATCTCATGGAATATACTTAATCATAACTCACATGGACAACTAGATATATTGAAATCATAATATACTCAATAACAACTACATTTCCAAGTCATCATTTTACTTACATGGTAAGCATCAATTAATGACATCAAGGTGACCTACACAAAAATCCCATATAACAACACCAAAAATAATACATTAGGAAAAATAAAACAACAACTAATCAGGATATAACAACTATTGCTACTTTTTGGTTTGAAGACAGTGCACCCTAATTAAGTGGTCTTACTGTAAACACAAGATTTTACTCATCAACAAGTCAGTTATCACATTTAGGAATTTCATTCAAGCTTCATAGTTTCATAAAAAAGGAATCTCATAATTAAAATTATTTAAAATAGAAATAAATATTTTTAAAATAAAAAGGTTCAAAGATAGGGATCCTACCACAAGAAGAAGACCAAGATGACTCTCAGCAGATGTAAGGTTTTGCGAAAACCACTCTAAACCACTTTACAGTTATACAAACATACATTCTAATATATATATATATAATTATATTCAAATAAATTATTCCCCTTTCCATGATGGAATTAGCATAAGGAAGATATGTATATTTACATGTCTATGTATGTGATATCAAGTCTCCATGGATTCACTAATTCTCTACAAGGAAAAGCCAGTGCCCCTAAATCCCAAAAGAGCCCAAAATAAATTAGGGGAAAAGAAAATTGGGTGTATGAACAAACCCAAAATTAAAGTGGAAAGCCAAATCAAACTCATATACCTCCCCTTCAATGTTGGATGCTGGAAAGTGAACATAAGAGTCCCACAAAAGCTTTCAAAGTCGCTATTACCGAAAGAAAATAATAATTTTTTCTTAAACCCCAAACCAGTGTTTCGTCAAAAATACTAGAATGATGAGAATCCATAAAATCAACTAAAAATCAATAGTAGTAGGAAGTAGATAACTTGACTATGTGCTTCAATGGAGGAATCAGTTGAAAATCTGGTTGAAATTGTGCACCAGAGGAGGTCATGTAGAGAGGGATCTCATACAATAGGAGGGTTCAGCTGAGGGGTACGCATATCACTTTTATGGGAGACTTACACAAATATTATTATTTAAATTTAATTTAATTTAACTAATTTAGAAATTAGGGTCTCGGTGCATGGTTTTTGGCTGAACAGTTTTTCAAACTTTAAACATCCTATGTGCCCCCTTACTGGGAACCTAGGCACCCTACATGGTTTAGAAACATTGTACTCATCATCTATTGAATAGTTTCTAGTTACATCTTGAACCACTAATAATAAAAGTGAGTCAAATGGTTTGTAAAACAAATTCATATTGTGTTACAACTTCAATACACATATAGTTATCAATATGGTTTCTTATTATGGGCCAAAAGACTTTAAAAAATCTGGGAACCCACTATAAGTCCTTAGAAAACTTTTTTTCCCATTCAAACACACATAAAACTCATCAAGCCTCCCAATAATTTTAATAGGATGTTACTTAGGTCCAAAAACATCACACTCAAGCATTTCAACTATTATATTTTTGTTTTGGAGTTGCATTTTAAAAATTACCCATGCAGTATTCTCCAAAATACTAATTTATAAGGAATTTGATCTAGTTCAAAAATATGGGATCTTACAAACAACAAACTTTATAACTTCTCAACAATGATATTCCAGGTGTAATAAACAAAATAATAAATTAACCTACAAGGATCCTATTTTTTATTTACATGACTACATCACATTACTAAAGGCTCAATACACATTGAATCACCCCTTATGCACATGGAAGTTATTCCATCCAAACTTGAGACAATGTTCAATTACGAACTAAAACATCAAATAGGCTTTCACCCAATCCTAGTTAACCAGAGAAACAATAATGTCATCATCTTTTTAAATAAATAGTTAAATGATATCCCCACCTTAGGGTTAGTGATTAGAAAAAGACCACTTCTAAATCATGGGTTTCACAACCAATGGAATTTCCATTCAAAACATTACCCTATGAGTTTTAATGATGAGCCCCACATAGTTTAAAAAAAGCACAATTTCATACTTCAAGCCTTCTTTTTTTACAACAACGAGTCAAATAAATGTCATTCCTAACTTCTGGTGACTTTTCATGACTAAACAAACACTTGGATATTTAAAACTGTTGTTCCTTAGTACAATAAAATTCATATTACAGTTCTATACCATTGTAAACAGTACCCTTAAATCATTACATATATGCCTGAAAATATTTCTATGATATCTTCATAAACAACCCACTGGAGTCTAAGGAACTATCCATAGGTATCCCATACCCATTCTATAAGTGAGATGTTGGTAGAAATAAAACATTCATCTATGATCATTGGTTGATCCCAGAGTGGCACCCGCCTGGAAATCACGTCAAGGAAGCGGCAGGTGTCTAAGAGTATATCCAAGGCTATCTTATATGGGATCACAAGTACCACTCAAGACATACCACGCCTCAATAAAATCCATGTATTATTCTATAACACTGACAGTGATAAAAAAACATCCCATGACATTCAAAATATAGGTTGATGTATAACTAACGCTCTCTTAGTCCATCATGGATAAGGTTATGATAATATAAATTATCATCACTAAGAATAAAAAATAAGAGGATACCCATGCCCACTAGAAGAAGAATGACTGATCCAAAATAGGTTGACCTATTGAATGAAGATAGATTTCATCCTATCGATGCATAACTATCCAAACCATGTAGCATATACCACCCTAGGCATTTAGGTTCCATTAAACATTACCAATGAATTTATTCCATTACACAATGATTTTTAAAAGGGTTTTGAAAATAGGAAACCTCTTCAACACCATGCTCATAAGAAGGCACCAACCCGATTCAAACATGAAAGCCTCAATGGTATTCGATAAATGAACTAATCATTTCTAAGGTATTCCTTAAATATGTTTGTTCTACTAGGAATAAATCTTTTAATATAGCTAACACAGTGATTCCCACCTATGGAGTATCCAATCTATCAAAAGAAAGATTGAACAAGATTCTTAATAATGCGCTAGTTATATATTTTCTTGCAACTTACAAGGGACATTCCAAAATCCAAAATCACCATGTAAAATTATTTGATATGAAATCCAAAATCAAACTTACCCCAATGTCAAAACGCCCATGACTAAGAGAGTCATCCTGAGTAGTGGGACAAACATGAATTTTTAATTTTTTAGGTAACTCTATTCTAGAGATGACCCGGTCACATGTTCAATAGCTCAAATCTCAATGACCTGACCATACTCCTATGGTTTGTAAACTCTTTTAACACAAAATCAGTACCTCATATTCAAACAAACACTACATAGAGATTAAAAGAGAAAACCACACATACTGAGTACTATCCATAGGATGTACTCCCTATGAAAAATAGTATAATATGGATCATTTAAAAACTAACTCAAAATCACATCTTCATATATAGCCATTAAATCAGATGAAAACATAATGAGTCACCAGTCATTGAAGAAAATAGAGGTTCACCCAATCTCCAAAGCAGTTGACCATGCATGAGGGTTGTCTAACCTACTGAACCAAGCATTCCTTGACACATATTCCTATATCAATGGACAAGATGTAATGAACACCCATATGAAAAAGGTCTTCCATTACAAAACCAAACATCCAACTGGGGACAAAATCACATTAACTACACCAAACATCAAAAACCTCATATAAAAAATAAATAAATCAAACTCTATGGTTGATACCCACCGTTGGATAGCCAAATAAAAAGCATATGCCTCAACCCCATCACTAGTTCATGAAAAACAGATTCCATTAGGCTTTAGATCAATGTTAATTTAATCCATTGCTAAAAATAATCATCCTACAGATAAATTGTCACATCTTTGTTCCATGGAATTCCATTGAAAACGTTCAACCTCCCGTTACCTGAGGGTTTAATCAAAGGATACCACTTCAAGATTTATTTTAATTACATTTCATTAAATCACTTCAACATTTAAACATTTGAAATAATTTTAAAAAAATCCTCATGTACCATTCATGTAAAACAATTAACTCAATATCCAATTTTTTCTATCAACTCAAATAAAAAACATGAATGCCTTGTCAACATCTTTTTTTAAAAAAATTTCAAATTCATTCACATTTCATCTTAATTAGAATATTTATCTTATAAATTAATTTTAATTGATTAGTTATCCTATGATGGACCCATTAATCTAGTATGGGATCTTCAAAAATTAACCAAATAGTAGTTATTTAGCTATAGAATAAGTAAACACCATAAATGATTATATTATAGAAGCGTGATCCAAATGACCTATATAGTACCTGATGAGTTTTTTATTGTTAACCAATGAACATAAGCTCAATACATAACAATGTTAACAATTATAATCATACCCTAATATACCGTGATTATTTAAGAGCTCAGTGATATGGGTGGCCATCTAACTATCAAAAAAGTTCCCACAAACCGTATAGTTAGCATTGGTCTCCCATTAATCGAAATCATTCTACATTGAAATTTAACATTATCCAACTTTTATCTATTTCAATAATGTCTACAATCATTTATAAAGGTCCAGAAATGGTTCGATATTACATGTTACCCTTATTCCAATCATATGGAACCCATACACCTTATAGTTCAAAACTGAATCCCGCTTACACTACCACAAATAAATTTCTTCCAACGAAACCATTTTCATATATAAAAACTATCATTCTATAATAATAATTATGCACATAGATCATGATAACAATTACAAAATCATGGAATATAATAACATAAACATTTTACACCATATGAAGTCATGTTAAATAAACATGCATTCTAAAATATAACCTAAATAGGTACAAATAAAATTATGGAATCACTCAAGGAATATAGTAATACATTGAAGGAAACCTACAAATGAATCTACATGGCATGGAATATTCATGGAATGCGAATTTTCTAGGAACCTAATATGATGCATGTCAAATCACATCCTTACCATTATGGGATAAGTTTAATATACAAAAAATTTATATAAATCCATAAACCATGGAAAACACACCATTAACTCATGATGAAATGACATCAGCTATAACTTTGAATAGTATAAATAAAAATTTCCATCCCTATGTACTTTTTTATTTCCCATATGTGGGGTGATCAGTCCCATGAATGTCTATTTACCATGAAACAAAACATTCCATTTCTCATGTAAATGAACCAAATATTGTAATAAAAATGGACGAATCCTTTGATACCAATTGGTAATATTCGAGCCCAACATTCCACTAAACTAGCAACTAGAATGGTAGACACATGGCCTCAAATGCATCTCTTAGTATGCCATAGGGTGTTGTCTAGCTGGGAGGTTGTGACGGTAGTTCAGTGCAGATAGTATACTCTCACACACAGAGTTTCATAACAGTAACAGATATTAAAATGTTAGCAATTAAAGATGTAGTTTAAAGAAATGATAGATAATGAGAATACGAATTCAATATCAACTGAAAATGGAAAATTGTGGCCACCGCCAATTTATACAAATCATGGTTGATAGAAGATGTTACATAAGATAAAATGGTAAAGATGGATAATGATAACATTTTAATAAATTACATTTCCCAAGTAAGAAAATAACTAAAAAGATCAAATGTGATCCCCATGAGAATTATGAGCTCCATATTAGGCCTTTTCTCATAAATCAAAACGTTATAGGAAAACAACCTAGGAATTGGTCCATAGCCCTGCAAAAAACTAGTTCTACATGGATTCCAATGGTACCTGGACAACTTGAGAGATCTAAATCTTATTAGGACAACACCTGTGGTGTGATTCCTAATCAATTACGTGTTATTTTAGTCTAGAAGTTTTAAAAAAGATATATAATAAGTAAGGATGTACCCAAAAGTAAACATCTTATATAGTCAATGTTTCTACTTATATTGAAAATTGTTTTCTCATTTCACTAAATTTAGAAGTATATGATTTAATTGTCATTCATGTGTCCTTATAACTGAATTCAATTAAGGATTCAAATCATTAATTAAATTTGTCTCACGACCTAGATCCTAGCCCGACATCTAATAAGGATTCAAATCATCTAATTAAATATGTCTCACCAACCAGCAAGGATGGACGATCCATAGATCATCCTTTTCATTGGTTGATCCGTGTTAATAATTTAAAATAATGAAAAAAGATTACATGAATCAAAACAAAATCCCTACCTTTATCAATGTTTGACGTTGAGGTGTTCCACCCGTGAAGGTTCAAGAATTCGAAGGTGTTAGTTTATTCTTGGTTCTGTTCATCGAGGTGTATCGATTTTTATAATGTTCCACCAACCTTCATCATTATTTTTTGTAGAGGAATTCTACCATAGGTTCTTAAAATAATGCATAGGTTTTAATTATCAACTCTCCAACGTGTTAGTTTAATAAAAAGGTAACACATCGCAACATTTCTATTACGCAGTAACGTAGCGTCATTACGCAATTTCATTTTTGAAATAGTGTAGACATTATGCTTACAAAAATGATCAATTAATGATCCACATTTAATGCACCTCATTTTTTCTTCATCATCACATAATAGAACTTTTGTTTACCTTTGAACGATTAGAATGAAAATAATATATATTTTTAATGTTATTTTATTATTTTCTGAATGGTCTGAAAAATAAAATTTCTATATGAACCTTTTTAGTTGAAGTTCAGTTATTTATCCATGAATTCTGGCATTCAATGTTTAATAGCACCCTTTGATTTTTGATCTAATAAATATTTTAAATGTTAGGTAAACCTACTCACATGTTAACATAGGCGAACATAAAAAAAGGTCAAAAGCTTGTTTCGGACTCACTGGGCCTCGAAATCATGTTCCTCCAATGTGTTTGGTCTCAAAATGATTCCACATAATTTAAAATATATTTATAGGGAATATTAGGGATATTATATTCTCCACACTGTTGGGCTTTACATCCCCAAAATCTAAAACAAAGGCCAATCAAATAACTAGGTGGTACTGGGCACGAATATGAGCCTCATGCTCCCATGTTCTCTCCTAAAATTTCTTATGCTACCACCAAACGTTCACTAGAGGAATCAACCATCCACAATGGACCCTCTCATATTGATCCACTATCTCTAATGGGAACTCCACAAATGTCACCCCATTGTCAATGTCCAGCTCACCTCAATCAATGACATGTGATGGATGATGCACATACCTCTTCAAATGTGACACATGGAAAATGTCAAACACTTGGTGCATCTATGGGGTAAGAGCTAGGAGTTATGCCACCTATCCAACTCTATTGATAATTTTTAAAGGTCCGGGGAACCTTAGAGATACCTTGTCGCCCAAACCAAATATCTTCTATCTTCATTAGGGTGAGACCTGAAGGAAAACATGGTCTCCCTCCTCAAAATACAAGGGACTCCGACTCCTTTCAGCATATGATATCTTCCTCCTCTGTGAATTCCTCATCTTCTCAAAGATAACCTACAACTTCTTATTGGTATCTTGTTCCAACTCTATAACCATGAGTACAGACTCCCATAGGTGTGTCCAGCATAGAGGCGATCTGCATAGCCACCCATAAAAGGCCTTAAATGGTGTCATGACCATGGTGGAGGGATAGATTTTGTTGTATGAATAATCTACTTGGGGTAAGTGGTCCTCCCAATTGCGACCAAAATTAGGGACATAAGAATGAAGCATTATCTCCATGATCTATATGGTCCACTCTATCTAACCATATGTCTAGCGGTGAAATGTTGTGCTCAAACACATATCAGTCTCGAATGCCTCCTCTATGCCATTCTACAACTGGTATTTAAAACGTGAATCATGGCCTAAGAAAATCATTGAAGGCATCCCCAGAAGCCGCACTATCTCCTATATGTAGAGACACCCAATTCCCTCTACCAATTCCTGCTCCTAGTGTGTAAGAAGTGTGTCAACCTGGTGAGGCTGTGAACAGTCTCCTAGATAGAATTGTTGCCCTTGGACGTGCATGGTAACCCCATCTCAAAGCCCATGGAGATAACATCCCACTTCAATTATGGAACAACAAGTGGTTGTTCCAAGAATTTTAGGATCTGATACATGGCCTTCACTTACTAACAAATAAGGAATTGTGAAACAAACTCTACCACTTCTCTCTCCATCATTGGACACCAGTACCAACATCTTAGATCCTTATACATCTTTCCCGCACTAGCATGTACCTCCAAATGGGATATATAGAAATCCCTCAACACCTACCATTACAATATCACTGATACTATGGTGCATCTTCTGAAATGGATGTCATTCTCCACATCTACCGAAAATCCATCAGGTGCCTTTCTTGAGAATAACTGATCACATCATTCCACAAAGTTAACATCTAAAAGCAGTGCCTCCCTAAATCTTTGTAATAGTGGGGGGGGGGGTGGCTGTCATTAAATGAAGATGAGATGATCCATCCTCATCCCCAATGGATTTGAGCATTACAGCTAGCTACTCTATGACCTCACACATCAGTAATAAACTACACCTCTTGTTGAGTGCATCTGCCACCACGTTCCCCTTCCCATGAGTATAGACTATCTCAATGTCATAGTCCTATAAGAACTCTAGCAATCACCTCTATCTCATGTTTAGGTCCTTCTATTAGAATATATATCAGATACACTTGTGGTCAGAGTAGATATGAAATCGTTCACCCATCAAGTAGTTATGCCACATATTCATGGAAAATACTAACACATATAACTCTGCAAGAGTCCGCCAAAACCATTGGTACTATCCACACAAACCCAAGAATATCTGCACCTCAGTCACAAAATTAATGAAATTAATGCCTCTAACATTTCTAGATCCACCACAACTATAGCCTATGATATGAAGTGTTCCAGAATGTGGACCTCTCGAATTAAAAACTTGTACTTTGAGTGCTAACCATTAATCTAGTTCCCATGGAGTGTATCCA
The DNA here is from genome assembly GCA_963277665.1 of Viscum album. Classification (NCBI taxonomy): domain Eukaryota; kingdom Viridiplantae; phylum Streptophyta; class Magnoliopsida; order Santalales; family Viscaceae; genus Viscum; species Viscum album. The sequence goes on along the minus strand of OY728143.1, from coordinate 737,969,909 downwards.
GGACTATCTGAGGTGTGTAGAATGCTCCTCCACTGACATGGAGTACACCAAGATGTCATCAATAAAGACTACCATGAAAAGATTGAGTTTAGGTTGGAAGATACTATTCATGAGTCCCATGAAAACTGTTGGGGCATTGGTCACACTGAAAGAAATCACCATGAACTCAGAGTGGCTATACCAGCATCTAAAGGTTTTCTTCAGTATATCCTCACCCCTTACCAAAATCATATGATATCCTAATCTGAGGTCTATCTTTAAGAACCCCCATGCTCACTTTAGCTGATCGAAGTGGTCATCAATCCATGGAAGTGGATACTTGTTCTTCATTGTCACATGGTTCAGGAACAGGATGTCCACCAATAGCCTCATCTCAAATTTGCCTTCATAGAAAAGAACACTGGGGAATCCCATGGTGAAATGTTCGGCCTCATGAATCCCTTCGCCTACAAGTCATCCAGATCAACCATCAATTCAAAGATCTCAATAGAATCCATCCAATATGTCGGTGTGGATATCGATGTCATTATTAGGTACAGATCGATATATAAGTCTACCTCCCTAGGGGGATTTAGTCCCCGAACAAACATAATAAATATAACCTCGTAATCCTCCGCCACTACAGGAAAAATCAGACTCCTCTCGTACATTACACTAAGGGTGAGGCTTGCCAACTTTTTTGTGATCGACTGAACCATCCTCTGAGAAAATATATCATGTGGTGAAAAGGATCCCTTCTCATCAGTGAAGAAAAAAATGGTCTCATCCTCATTGAAAAACCTCATATTCCACCTACAAAGTCTATTTGAGCATAGATTACAGATAACTAGTCAGTACACAAGATGACGTAATATGGCCTCAATGCCACTACTAGGAGATTACACCTGAAGTTCATCCCTCCTGGAGTAAACTCACACTGCCAGCAATGGTGTTTAATCATCAAATTCCCTCTCATAGAAGTCTTTGACTGTAATGATCAAGCAAATAGTTGTACCGGAATCTCAGATCCTTGAAGGAGAACTGTGGAAAAAAATAGTGACATGTACATGGGTCAAAATGAACTACAACTAAGGTAGAGAATACATAGATCATTAATCTAATCATCTCTAGAGACCTATGATCATAGGCCTCCATCACTTGATGCTATCATCGCCCTTGTATACTACCCCTAAGCCCGTGGTGGATAAGGTGGGGCTGGTGGTGGAAGAATCTCATACCACTATCCACTGTCTTCTTCTTGACATGATCTCCTACCTCATCTGCCACTCTACAGACCTTCTTGATCAAATCTCTTACTCATCCTTGGGAGTCCCACAACTGCCTGCTAATCATCTCTGTTGAAGGTCGGGAAGTCTGAAACCTTTTTTCTCTGCTCGCCGCAAATGAAGCACAGTCTGGTCCCCTACTGACTCCCTCAGCTCTAGGAGCCCCGCAAAGCTGCCCCTAAGTCCTAGGGTCACCTATTGAAAGACTTGGACCTCTTAGGACCCCTCACCTGATGCTTAATGCTCACAAAAAAAGACTCTGTTTCCTGAGGTATACTGGAGGCTCCAACTGTTGATTCCTATTACATTATGAATCTCCCCACAAGAATGGCTCACTCCATCACTCCAACCTCATTGGGGATGCTGAGAGACACCATGTATGCCCTAATCTATCAACTAGGTCTCTAAATAAAGGTATGGGCCATGAATAAAGGGCCAGGAACCCTGTATGTACAGTATCAATAGTTGTTTATAAACCTCGGAGAGTACTCGGCCACTGACAAGATACCTTGCTGCAGGTGAAGCAGCTCTTGGATGTGCATAGAGTGCAACATTATGGGGAAACATCCTCCCAAAAAGTCTGTTTGAAGTCTTCCCAAGAGTGGATTGCCTCATCATGCATCTCTATGATCAAGATCCATCATCTACATATCGATCCCTGAAGAAGTTTCATGGCCAAAATACCCATCTAGTTAAGTGGTGACCTCACTAAGTGACAGACTAGAGTCACTGCCTCCATCTAATCCTCAACGACCTGAGGATCTATCTCTCCCCTAAACCTTGGAGGTCTCAGTATTTGTAACTCATGCATGGTGTTGAGCCTGCGTGCGTCTTCTAAAAGTAATGTCGTTAGTAACTTTTGATCAACAGGTGGTGGAAACACCAGTGCACCACCTAGAAGGGCTATCTCTTTGACTGGTCCCTGAACCGACACCTCATTGTTTGGCAGGCAGTCCACACGATCTTATATCAGAAGCCTAGATTGTAGTCTAGATGGAGACATCTTGAAATATATAAAGATATACCATAGTAAAAAAATTATACCTAGTGAGTGGAATATTATTCAATAAAATCATAATAATACACTTATGGAACCAGTGTTTTCAAGTATAGAGCTAAAAAGAAAAATTCAGTGCCCTAGTGTATGGACACATCGGTCGTCATACCAACACTATACTCACCAAATTTGAAAGTCAAACTCAAAACATTGAAAAAATTTTATGCAAAAAAAATAGACTCTCAGTCACTAAGGTAGAGCCGACCTCCTTTGATGGCACTTTTTCATGACCCATTCCATGGGGCCAATTCCATGACATACCTCAATCCCGAATCCCAAAGGCTATTGGTTGGTGACTAGCGTTGAAGGTGAAAACCAACAACTAGGGGACATTTTCTTGAGTACCTATATGCACAAACACACAACAACATCCCAAGGATATAAATGTAAACGAGAATGACACTATAAATAACAAATTACTACAAGTACAATTGAATGTCAAATGGGAAAAAATACAAACCCAACCAGAGTATAACTAGAAAACACAAATGTACAAAAAGAAACATAGGATAGTCATTCACTGAAAACCTTACATGATGGGTCAATATAGAGTAGCCGCTAGAATCCTTAGAAGTACGTCTCATCTTCCTGGTCTCAATGGGCACCATCATGGCCTGGGCCACCAAATCCTCTGTTGTGGTACTGATCATCTTCACCAAACACAATACTTGCAAGTGAAGCATGTGCATGGGTAAGTAAAACAATACTCAGTAGGGACCTCAAAACAATAAAAGAAATACCAAAAATAAATACACAACCAAGACACATATCAAGATCACCGAGCATGATCACAAATAAAAGTAGCTCACACCATGTATATTCTAGAGTAGGAAAGTAGAACCATTAGTTTCATTGTTGAACACCTCTACTGTTGGAGAAATCCTCCTCAATGAGTATAGTGGGCATGTCGGGTCACATAAAAGCTACTTCCTACTAACCTAACACTGTTGTTGTATTCATCCCTAATAATTATTGTGGGTATTCTGGGTCACACACAAGTTTCTCCCAACCATGGTCATGTTGGGCCACACAGAAGCCGCTTCCATACTATGGCCATAATGAGGTACTCATCCTATCAAGTATTGTGGGTCCGTCGGGTCACATAGAAGCCTCTACCTACCATGGGCCAGTCTGGACACAAATAAGCTGCTTCCCAATAGGGCATAGTATCTCATACACATAGGGTTACTCACCAGTGGACTCTAGGTCTTATCCAACTGAAGGGTTTCTGCACGTATCATGCATAATCATTGGAGAAATGCTACCCAAGCCATCTGTAATATTCCAACATCCAATAAATCCTCCATAGAGTATTTCAAAATATCTTCCTCATAATTAGGGTTAAAATTCCAGAAATGGATCATCAATCGGATGCCTGGTTTGCATGATTTTGACGTTTTTACAAAAAAGAGGTCGTAGGGTCTGGGTTCAATCTGACCTTGTCAAAAAGACCCGACCCGTACCCAGAACCGGCCCGGCCTGGGTATGGTGCAATGGGCCTCAAGTCAGGCCCATCCCTCAAGGGCGGGTATGCCCCAATGGGGTGGGTCTGGCCTGACAACACAAGTCTGGCACACTAGCTGGCATGGTCCGCCAGGTCAGGATGCGGCTTGAAGCTGCATCCAGCTCTTCGTTCACCCTATATTCGATGTAGGGATGGTTCTTTTGTCACAGTCAATAAACCATGGCTTGAACTACACAGTTTCCCAGTTCATCTAGGTGAACTTTTATAGACTTTCTTCGACCATGTGCCTTTTAATAACGTAGCCCACAGTTTCAGACCGCTCCATCGACGTGGTCACCCGACCTCTTTATCAACGCGGCCGCCAGACAACATCCACCTCAACCGGCCTCCATCATAGCTGGTGGCTCTATCACCTCTCCGCAACCTGGGCTAGCCGTGGTGATTCTCTTGTCACACATTTCTGATGCATTGTCATCCACCTACGACCACTGGTCACTAAAGTTTCTACCAGAACACTAGTAGGGTAATCTGCAGACCCCCCGAGTCCGCTCTTGTGGTCCATTTTTCGCGCCTACATTTCCTACGGCCTCTATAGGGTATTTACTTCCCTATGAAGTTATGGATCTTTCCATGATGATATTTTAAAAATTCATCCACCATGAACACCCAAGGTGGGGGGGTTGGTCCTTGTTCATATCACCCCGCAACCTCTGTGTTAGAATTTTAAAAGCATGGATGCTTGGGTATCATTTTCCAACAACAATAAATCATTCTCAAAATGAAAACCAAGGAAATGTCAGCCTCCCACAAGGACGGACAATCCATGAATCAAACTGTTCATGGGCTGATTCGTGTTCATCATATAAAATGATGAATGGGGAAAACTAAACCAAAACAGAACCCCTGAATCGATCAACATTGGATGTTGAAGTGGTCCGACAGCGATGGTTAAATAAGTGGAAGGAGTTCATCGATTCGCAGTTCCCTTCTTCGAGGTGCAACAATGTAGTTAACGTTCTTCTTGCATTATTCATTCTTTGTTAGATAAAAATTTCACTGTAGGTTCATCAAAGAATCATTAGTGTTTAATTACTAACTCTTTAACACGTTAGTTTAGTAAAAAAGAAACACATTTAATCATACTTATTATGCTACAATGTTAGTTCATTAGGCTATTTCATTTATGAAATTGCATATTTGTTACACTTTAAAAAACAATCTATTAATGATTTTCATTTAATGCGCCTCATCGTTGCCTCGACACCTCACCATAGTGCCACTATCTTCCACTCAACAGTGTGAATGAAAAATAAATATCATTTTGAGGTTATTTTATTATTTTTCAAAAGGTCCAAAAAAATGTTTCGATCTAACCCTATTCAGTCGAAGTTATGTTTTTTCTTGGAATATCCTCAAATACTGATTTTAATGGTGCCCGTGAATTTTCGATCTGATTACCAGTTCAAATGTTAAGAAAACTCACCTGTACATTTACTTAAGTTAACATTAAAAATTCAAAATTTCATTCTAATCTCACCGGGCCATTGAAACATGTGTTGTCAAAGCCTATGATCTAAAAATAATTCCATATAATGAAAATAATTATACAAGAAATTCAGGTCAGTAAAATATTACAGTCCTGATTTGAGACTCCATCCCGAGAATACATCAATTGGATCCATGTATCACAATTGGAATAAACATAGATCATGGAAATTGAGTACACACAAAGCATTCTAATATAGATTCACGTGTCACCCAAGGATCTTAACCATTTAGTCATATTTCAAATCATTTATGAAATTACATTTGAATTCCAAGGTTAAAACCTTTTACATATAATATAAATTCAAAAACCATTTTGTGAATATGATTTAATGTGTTATGGTCAACAACTAAAACAATTCATAAATATCTCCCCTCAAAAGGGTAGGTCATGGCATTGGAGAACTCATAAGGCCTACCATTAATTAAACGAACATTGGAATTTATTTAAACTGGAATATCAATCTTAAAGTTTATAACCATGTTATTTAATGTCATTTATTTAGATGGATTTAATATGTCCCAGTGAATAATGGGAACATCTCATATACACCTCACCTAAAATGGAGGCTAAAGCATGGGCAAGCAATCAATTATTGGCTCAAAAAGTACTCATATATGGAAATCATTATAGAAAGATCCTATATCCTTAGTAGACTACTAAAATTTGTCTTATTATCTATCACACATGGTCATATCCATACAAAAGAAAGTTATACATAATCTAGAAATGAAAAAAAAGGTCTATGGGAATGGCCACTCATCCCTTCCCATTTAATTGATTTAATTCACAATTCAATATTCAAATCAATTCAATTTTTGACATCGAATGAAATGGGGAAAAAGGAACACCTAAGGGTTTTCGAGGCCAAAACACATTCATGGTCCATTTAATTTGAAAACCGAAGGGTTTCTTCAATCATAACAATGTATCTCAAGGAGTATACATAAACACAGCTTGCATGGGAAATAATTGACAGAACAAGAATTACATGATAAAAAACTACTATATGACCATGTCATCATATAACTCAAATGGGAAACATCAATTAATAACATTAAAGTGGCCGTGAAATAACATTCCATATATCAACACCAACATGTGCTCATGTGAAAAAATCTAACTATAATGAAGCATGATATTACAACTATCAGTACATTTTGGTTTAAAGATAGCACAAGGGGTTTTATTATAAAATCATGACGTTACTCATTAAAAAGTCATTTATCACAATTAAGAATTTAATTCAAGCTTTGATGTTTCATTAATCAAGGAAACTAATAGTTCAACTTATCTAAAGAACTACTTATATAATTATAAAATAAAAAGGGTGAAGGATATGGATACTACCTTAAGTAGAAGACCATGTCGACACTCAGAACATTTTAGATTTAGTGCCAACCACTCTAAACATCCCAACACTCAGACATATATTCATTTATATACATTTATATATATATATATCTCCTTTTATAAAAATCAAATAATCCCTTCTCCTTGAGGTAATAATCATGATAAATATATATATATATATATATACAAGTACCTATGTATGTGAGTACAAGTATCTAAGGAATCACCCACACTCTACAGAAAAAACCAGAGTCCCTAAATCACTAAAGGACCCAAATTAAATTAGGAAAAATGAGTGGTGCTGGTCAGACCTACCTCAAATGGTGATGGTGTGCTAAATCGAACCCATCCACGGCACCTTCGGTGGTGAATACCTAAACCTAAACCGAATAGTCCAATGATATCCTTTTCATGCCCTAATAATAGATGGAAACCAATAAACAATATTAAACCCCAACCTAGGGTTTTGGTTGAACTGGTAGGGAAATGGGAAGGTCTAAAATCATCCACAAATTGAGAGTATAAAAAACATACACTATACCTCATTGATTTGAACGAATAATCAGACAAAAAACTGGTTTAAAACTTCAATTAGGGGAGTCCATGAGTAGAGGGAGGTCCAGCCATAAGTGGGTTCAGATGAGGGGTCGCACAACATAGGTAGAGAAGTGGAAGACATCAGTTCTTATTTTTATTTTATTTTAATTTAATTTGAATAATATAATTTTTTTATCAAGGTCTTAGTGTAAGTATTATGACACTTGTTTTATCATGTTGTGCACTATTAGAGTGTACCTTTTCTAGGAACTTAGGCACCTCTTACAATTTGGCCTACATGATTTAGAAACCATGCACCAATCATGCTGGGAATAGTTATTAGGTGCTATCAGATTCACTAATCCTGTAAGTGAGGCACATAGTCTAAATTACATCTCTTGTGACATATTTTGTCCACTTATAATAATTCGCATGATTTATTTCTATCCGGTGTACGGTTTTACATATATCGTGCGCCCTCTTCAGGTCCTTCAAAACCTTTTATTCCTAGTCTTCCACTCCTGAAACTCATCAAGTCACCCAAGAAAGTAATCTAGGCTTCACTAAGGCCTAGTAACATCTATTTGAATCATTTTAACTCTTTTATTATAGTTCTAGTGTTCTGTTATAAAAATGACTCGTCCAGTACTCACCCAAAATTCAAATTTCTGTGGAATTTCATCTATTTAAAAAACTTTGGTTCTTATAGTTATAAAAGATCAATTGGTCTATGAAATGACCATATTTTATATTTATAAACATTTAAAAATAACCTTATAAAATATTTTATTATTAGTAATATTAAATAAATTAATAAAATATTAATTAATATAAAATAACATTAATATCAATTTTGACATTATTTAGTTAATTTAAATTTTAAAAATATCATTGAAATATCAAAATTAAAATATATTAATTTAATAGTTGAGTTTCATGATATATTCATAAAAAAAATATAACACAAAGATTCATTCAATTTACTAAAACTATAATATTTCTAGTAAAATTTATTTTATTTAATTATTTACTAAATAATCCCTACATTGGCGTTTCTGAATAATTTAATTTAATTATGTTAACTATAAAAATTTTAGATATTTTTTTATTATAAATATAAATAATTTCTCTTCCACCAAAATATTTATTACTGAACCTATGTAGTTTTTTCCTATCCACAAACATATATATAAATTTAAAGGATGATAAATTGATTTTTGTCTTAATGTTTTCTTAACTTATTATATGTGTAAATTTTATTAAATAGTGTCCCATAAACTCATAAATTTAATTAAAAGGGTCATAAGGGTCTAAATATATCTAAAAATGGGTGTTGGAAATTTTTTGCGTAATTTGTACACCTTATATTCTATGTTAAACCACACAGTGAACTTGTTTTTTACCTTAATCACTGAAATTAATTTTAACTGGTTCCACTAATAACATTGGTAATTTTTTTTTCTTATTATACATTATAAATTTTAATTATTATAAATACATAATCCATTTTTATAAATTCATCTCTCACAAAAGACAATATTAATTTCATATTATTCTAGAAGAAGTGACAAGAGATATGGTTTTTAAAGTGAAAAGGCTTAAAAGTTCACAATGTTTCTATATCAAAATTCAATTTAAAAATTATTCCATGAAATATATTGGACTAATATAGGAATAATTGAACTATTTCTAATTTAAAAACTTTTAAATAGAAAATTTGACTCTTTAAATAATATTGGTGAAAAGTCATTTTTAAATTAAAATTCAATAATTTTCACTAATCATCATAAATTGGAACTTATTAAAAAGTCACCCTAATAGAATTTTGACACTATCCATTAAAAAATAAATTATATTTACCTAGATTAAATTTTAATATTTGTAATAAAATTTGTTTTAACACATGTTTCCCATCCAAAAGCTGCAAAACTTCCTTCATTAAAATACATCCTGTAATGCATAAAATTAGATTTATTTTTATATCATGCGTAGAAATAAGATAAGTTAATTTTTATAAATTATTCATAATATATTATATATAATTCATGAATATCATACAATAATATTAAATAGTTTTTGTTATTAATATAAAAATATTTTAGATGAAGAAAAATAGTTATTTAAAAAAACATATCCATTACATTCAATTAATTTTTGTGTTGAATAACACCATAATATCCTTGATTTGGTGCCTTACATAATTAAATTATCATTAGATACAAAAAACTCATTCTTAAAAGGAATAATATTTTATTATTATTGTTAATATAGATACACAGTTGAAATTCAAAAAACATTTTAGACATAAAATACAAAAAAAATATTTGAGAACACCATTATTCCCCCTTTTCAAAACACTACGTATCAGTCATAATAAAATTCATAGAAACCATGGAAAAATAAACATAAGATATTGCTGAGATCAAATTCATAGTTTGGGTTTGGCACAGTAGAAGAAAATAGTAATCAATGGGAACAATCTACCTGGAGATGTAGATAAGTACACACACATGCCATTTAATCAATAAACTGACAATGAAATACACCCATATGGTTGATAATAAGGAAAATCTTTTGGATAATAAAAATTTAATATTTAATGTTTGAAATTATTAATTAATGGAAATTATTTATCATGATCATGAACCACTATAGTTATAACTATTCACAAAAAGGTTTAATATTCAAGTAAAAACCCATGTAATTCTATCATAACAGAGTCATCCTATGAGACTACTGATATACTGAGGGGTTATCAACAACTGATACACACCCTTGTCTTCTTATCCAATACATTTCTCATATATTGAATAAAGGATTTAATTATATTTTTTTCAATAAATGTGCCTTGAACCACATTGATATATTTGAATTATAAGTCCCATGAAAAAATAAAAATGAACAAAACATTCAAAAAATGACAATAATGATATTAATGATATGATACTTTAAAAGGGATGTATATACATGTCATAAAATATTATTAGAGAATAACATCAAGATATGACTCATGGAAATTAAATTTTGTTGAAGTCCTATACAAACATCAATTTTTTAATCAAATAGATCAATTATTGATATTCTCTATAAATAAAATTAAAATATAAATACAAAATTAGATGATCAATTATTGTTTCATGCATATCTGTAGCATGAAATAAACAATGAAATATATGTTTAAGCTAGTGTATGTAAATTGAATCAATAAATTCCTTTATAATTTTAATATATCGAATCATATGACCAATAAAATTAATAATAATAAATACAAGCATTTAATACCAGGAAGACATATAGATTTTTCATATAATATATCAACGGTATTTATATACACAAAACACTGGGATTAAGTGGTGATTAAGTAATATATCTCACAGAAGAAAAAAGTGTGATGAGAAAACCCTTACTTTGGACTTTCAAATATTAGTTATACTTTAAAATCTTGTATAATAGTTTAAAGTGGGTTTATAACTAGTTTATGAGCTATAATAAAATCTATAATACCTTAAATAGTTTTTTAATAAAATATTATTACCCATGAATTAATAATTTTTAAATGGAATGAGATATGGGTTAGTCACCCAGTCCATGCCCCAAAAAACACTATTAAAGAAACTTGATTGTTACTGTTAACTCATGAGGTTTAATGAGATCAAACCATTTGTAATAGGAAATATAAATACATATTCAATCCAATATGAATAATACAATGAAAAGTGCACTCTAAAATATAGATCTCAAAATTCTGTCATGTACGGTCACCAATGGTTCTTTAAATCATCTTTAAACAAATCAACTCTTTATTGAAAATCACATAATATCCATCAAGAGATTATCATTGATCTAAATATTGAGCCGTGATGTGCACCATCAAACTGTACTAATAGGTTAATGAATAATATAATAAATAAATTATATTCACCAACTTTCTACATATGACTAAGGCATTTCCATAGCCAAGACCTTCACTATGTAAAATAAGGATGGATGAATCTCAACAACTATAGTTTTTTTCTAGCCAAGACATCTTCTTCAGCCATGTAAAAGATCAATAATGCGATGCAATATTACTATTATAAGGAAAATATGATTTAAAAAGATTTAAAAAAACATTCTTTACAAAATCATGTTGTTCTCTTCGAGCATCACACAATGTCCCCCATAAGAGTATGGGAAACTACATATCATTATTAAAAAAGGAAAGAAAACCCTTATAGAAGACAACCAAAAAATGAAGATATTAAATATCAGACTTTAAAAAACAATGTTTCAAAAGAGTCTGAAGACTTAATCCTTTTAACTCTCAAGTTTGAATCAGAAACTCTCAAGAAAATGAAAAATCCATATTGATATGATAATAATAATAAGGAAAATGTCATATTGAAACCAGTGGGACCTATCTACATCACTAAAAAACACCCAAATTTATAACATAGATCATAGAACCCAGATTGCTTCAATCATTCTACTACTTTCACATCCAAACAGGTCTATCAATAAGAGGCACCAAACAAAGATAGGCTATCTAAAACCAGAAAGATATAAAGGGTCTGAGAAATGGAACATCAATGAGAATCAAAATAAAAATCTTGGATCACCAATAATCAACAATTTTATCTAGAAATAATCATTCCTTAGGTATGTCACTATAGATAAAATTGGGATTCTTATTGTATTCATCAACCATACTTATTAACATACATTTTCATATTGTGAGGTACATCTCAACAAAAATATGTCATAATATACAAATTAATATCTGCATTAACAATAGAAATAGTTTTTCAACCACCCAGGAAGGTGGTAATTGAAAAATAACAATATCATTTTTAACATAGGTCATTAAATTACATAAATTGACAAAAGTTGTATTTTGTTGAATAAGATGATTTATTAAAAGGGATTAATATATGATATTCAATTAACAATTTAAAATTAAACTAGGTACATGATTTTAGAATTATTATGCTTTGATGGGTTAATATATGATAAGAATGTATACGAAGAAAAAAAATAAAAGAGGTGTTTTATGAAATTTAAATCTTGAATATCACCCCCTTAAAGAGCCCACTATGGACCTCGATTTGTGTATTTTCGTGTGGATAAAAAACAATTAACATGTCGAGAGTAATTATGAGTGCATTGGGTAGATATTCATGTATATTAATGCCTCTTGTATCAAAATGGGGTTATAAGTGGTGGTATTTATACTTAAGAAGATGTGGGTTTAAGTGAATAAATTAAAGATTATTGAATTAATAACACCAGCCACATTGAGGTAGTATAAATTGAAATGTTTTACATTATTAATTAAAATTATGGAGGATGGTTAGGGTCTATAAATACCTCATAAAACCATTAAATGTTTTAATTTTTAGGTATTTTAATCTTTTACCTTTTGACCCTAACCCATGTCACTAGTTTACCAATAATGTGGTAAACAATTTTCTTTCCATGGTAAATTTTTAATACAGAAAATGGATTTAAACTTTAAAAAAATTAAATTCTTATTGTACATTTTTAATACGTTTTAAATTTTTAATATACATAATTTGAAATAATAGATTTAATTTAATTCTATATACACCACAAAAAATCCAATTTTTAATGAGAAAGGGTCAATATTTTGAAATGTTACTATCTAATTTCAATGTGAAACTAATTCCAATCAACCAAATTTGTTGGGTAGATATTTAATTTAACTTTTTTTAATTCAAAACCAATTAAAAATATAATTTAACTATATATATATATATTAAATGAAAATGTCATTTTCTAATAAAATTCAATGTTTTTAATTATTCACCAAAAAATAGAACTTTTCAAAAAATTACCAAAACAATAATGCTAATAAAATAATAATATTCCATATTTAAGAATGAAAATTATTTTTTCAAGAAAACTTATAAATATTTATATATTTATATTTAATATTTTTCTGCCATCAGAAGGCGTAAAAATTGCCTTATGTAAAAATATAACAGGTTATGCTTAAAATATGGTTTATACTTATCTTAAGAATATGAAACACAATGGATTAATATTAAAACATTTCATTGGATATAAATAAATTAAATTTCATTAATATCATTTCATAGTGATTATTTTATTAATTTTTAAGATCAAATTCCATTATGTGAAAAAATATTTTTTTTAAGAAAGTTATCATTTTTGATAAATTGATTTTCATTTTAATTTATAAATATTTAGTAATAAAACAATTAATTTTTAGTGATTTATAATCTATATTTTCATAATTTATTTAAACTTATTTGTTCCCTTCCATTACAACAGCTCGATGATAACTATCACAATTAAATAATATTTTAACAGATTGTTTACTCTTAGTGATTTGTGTAACATAAGATATTAAAGAGATTTAGTTTAAAAAGGGACATATAGTAAAATATAGGGGTGCTAAATTTTCCGATTATTAAATTAATTTCATTATCATAATTTTAAATTCGATGCTTGATGATTGAAAAATCATTTTTGGGAAACCCACATCTTAAATAAGTTTGATAAAACAACCCCCTAATAAGAGTGGAAATGAATTTTTAAGGTCTCCAATTTTTTTTATTAAATATAGGTTAACAATAGTTCAATATGAAAACAAGTAAATATGAGATAATTTTATCCATAATGGTTTAATGGAATGTGATTGGGAATATGGTCATCAAAAACTCTAACATCAGAAAACCATAAATCACAAATTTGTTAAATGTGTCATTGATTTCAAGGTAATAAAATTAAATGTATAACATTTATTTTCCCAAATTCATTTCCTAATGCTGAGGGATTATATTAATATTTAGTTAAAAAATTTATAAAAATAATTATACTTGATTAATTTCTTTGACATCTACATAATCCCATCCTTTTTTTGTGATTTGATCTAATTCCACTTTTTTATTTTATGATAGTAAATGGATATTCATGTTGAATTTTTCATAACTGATGAACTTTTATAGAGCATATGTTCCACAATTCATTTATTTTGCCTTTAAATATTTAATAAAACTAAAATGGATATCTTATGTTATAAACAAACAATAATATCCAATGTTCATATAATCTTTTCCATAAGTTGTTAATCTTATGATTTATCCAAAATATGTTGATCAATATTCAAACACTAAAATTTTATATAGAAGTTCAAATAAATTTAAAAAACATCATATTATTATCATAATTTAGATCTTATTTTTACATACCAAATAAATTAATTCCTTGATCACAATTAAAACATAATTAAAACAACCAAGCCTTTAAAAATAAGATATTTGGTTATTGAATATATTCCTAAAATCAAATCATGTTGTAAACCATTAAAAATATAAACCATCAAATCAATAACCAATTTCATTGTCACGATTAATATCCCATATAAATAAAACATTCATTATTATATCAACATAAATCAAATATTAAATTTTATCATCCATTAAACATGTGTTTTTTATAAGATCAGTTTTTCACTAAATCTCTTTCTTGGTTATCATTATCATTTAAAATCTGTTACAAGTCCAAAAAGAAAAAGTATTTAAATTAATCGTTATATATGTCATCATTCTTATAACCATAGATTCATTGTTATTATAATTTTTGAACTCAAACATACAGGTACATTAATCATTCTACTTCATTCATAAACAATTTTCCATGATTTATCATCTTATTTCTTAATAACTAAATTATATATATTGAATTTTTAGTCTCTTCATAAGTAGTATAACACATTACTTATATAACCTTTATAATTCACTTAATTAGTTTCCCCCTAGTACATAGGTTTTCATAATTATCAGAAATTCCACATTTGAAACCTTGAACTGTTAATATAACATTAGGGATACTATTATTCCCGACCATTCATTTTATTCCCACAAATAACAGTATTTATATCCTTCATTAAACTCCCAAAACAGATTCTTGTTGAAATTATAAACAAATATGAAACCAAATATTTTTTTCTCCATGATCTACAAAAATTAATCTATCCAAAAACTTATATCTTTTTATTATTTGATGAGTTTGATAGTTGGTGATGTGGTATTTTTCATATTCATGTATCATGATAACTAATTAGTCCTAAACACGACATCCATTAGTCTAGCCATCTTTAAATTTGGTTTCTCAACCATACATATTCTATAAAATTCATTGATAAAATATATTATTTTGGTTCCCATCACTAAATAAAACCAATGAATAATGTCTTAGCATAAAACAACAGAAATCAGAGTGAGATAATATAATTAAATGAATGTCTAAATAATGAAATGTTCTTATCAATACATGATTCATTAGTATTATCCAATGTTATCCCTAGTTATTACCAAATATACAAGATATTTTCTTATAAATAGACTTATCCTCAAAATAATTTATATGTTGATATTCCTAATATATTTTTCCTAAATCTACTTCGGAATGATTCTATTAAAAATTCACTAATACAAAATATAATGACCCTAACCCCAGTAGCATGGAGTCAGAAACCTACTTCATTAAATTATAATAAGATACATGAATTTCCATCACAAAGGAAGAAATATTTTACTACTCACTATAAACTTGATATAAATTTTAAATTTAAATTACATTGTATACATAAAATACATAATTTATTTTATTTGAGAACTCCATTATTCTCCCCTGCCACAAACATATTGATAATTCATAATAACATTCTTTTAAATCTAGAGGAAAAAACATAAGAATGGGGTGATCTCAAACTCTCGGTATGGATAAAGAAAAACAGATTTGATAATGAATCAATGATCATAAGAAAAATGGAATTCATAATAATTAAAAATAATTAAATATTATCAATAAAATGATCGAAAAATATATGAATACATTTTTGTCAAAGTAAAAATAGCATGGATAATAAAAACTAAATAATCAATATATGAAATTCATAATAAGGTAATGTCATATATCAGGAAAATGAATCACTACTGTAAAGTCCTTTGACACTATGTTTTAATCTACATGTAAACCCCATTTGATTATAGATTAATTTATTCAGCCCATGATACTACTGATGCATTGAGGGGATTTCTATAACCCTTCCACACATGTTTTTTCTTATCAAAATAATTCTTTATATATCAAATAAACAATTTAATTAGATATTTTAAATTAAACTGTCTCAAACCACATTGAATAATTTGAATCATAAGACCCATAATGTAATAGTAATTAATAAAACATTAATTAACATGAGTATAAATAAAAAGATGATATTATATATCACAATGGATGTATACATATCTCGTAAAATAATGTGGGGTCTTAACATCAAAATATGCCTCAATGATGTTATATTTATATGAACTCCCAAACACAAGAACATTTTGATAATAAAATGTATCCATTTATGAATTCACACCAAATCCACATAAAAAAATGGAATTACAGCATGATATAATAAAAATTAATTCCACACATAACCATATCAAAACCTAATCAATGATTTATATGTTAAACCCAATGAATTAAATTTGAGTTAATAAATTCACTACCACTTATAATCTATCAAATCATATAAATAATAAATATAATAATAATAAATAAATAGATTTAATAGAATTTATATAATGATATTCATGATATTGTATATCAAAGGGAAGTAAGTATCCCAAAAATAATATTATGTGTTAATATGGAATATATCTCATAGAAGTAAAAAATTGAGATGAAAAAACAATTACCTTATGCCTTGGTTTAGTTTTGTGTACTTCATCCTCCTGTATAATGGTTTAATGAGAGTTTTTAATTCATTTTCAAAATATAATAATATTTATAACACCTTATATAATTTTTAATAATAAATAATGATCCATACATTAATAATATTTCATTACCTTCCTGATTTTGGCTGTGTTCATTTAATGGTTTCATGATCGGTTCATAAGTGTATAATTATATGTGTTCTTATAAAATGGGTTCACAACTAAAGAAGTGGAAATACATATTATTAATTAAATTAGAAATATATAACTGGTCCAAAATTTTATTTTTATTTCATACATCTGGATGAATAATTTTATAAAATATTAATGATAATAGTTTTTTATATTTTGGGGGTTTTTCCATACACCATGAACTAGTTTAATTTTATTGACTACTAATAGTATAAATTAGTTTCATAATATAAAATATGTTATAATATACTTATTACAATATTTTTTAACTATAAATATAATAATATGACTAGACATGAAGGTGGTAATAGAAAAAGGAGAAAAAACATTATTCGTTATGGAGATTAACCAACATAATAAGACAATTGTTTCATTTTTTTATTAAAGGATGTAATAAAAGTTATAAATATTAGATATTCCATTATCATCAAAAAATCCTTTTATGTAAATTATTATGGATTTATTATGAATTTATGGATGAAGTAGATGACTAAAAAGTAGAAGTATACATGAATATAAGAGTGGTGTTTGAGAAAATTAACTCTAGAATATTACCTATTTTGAGTACACCTTGAGGACCATATGATTATTATTTTTGTAAGACCTAATAAAATAGGTCATGAGAAGATTGAGGTGGGTTTAGGTCATATAATTGAGTATATACATGGATTTTTTGTCTATATGGGGTGGTGATGGGTGGTATTTATACTTGAGGATATGTGGTTTTTTAGTGACTAAAATATTCATTATTTTATAAATAAAGCCAACCACATTGAGGTGGAATTGATATAAATGATTTTTATTGTTAATTATTTTTCAAGACATTAAGGGTTTCCTATTACCTTTAAAAAAATTTAAATTTGTTAATTTTTATTTTTTATAAGCCTTTACCTTTTAATGTTAACCTTTCTCACTATTTTAACTACACTACGGTAGATAATTTTTCTACCATTGTAAATTTTAATTCATAAAAATTAATTTTCCCTTAAAACATAATTTGGAACTTATTATTGTATATATAAAATGAATTTTACGATGTTCAATTTATATTATTGGAAAAATCTATATTTTTTATTAATCTCATTGACACAATTAAAAAGAGAGTTTTAAAGTAAAAAGTTCAAAATTTTGAACTGTTTTTATATACAATTTCAATATTAAATTGATTACAATTTAATAATTTGATTTTTTATTTATAACTAAAATAATTATATTTTAAGAACGATTTTAAATTAAATTTAAATATAAAAATAAATTCGATGAAAATGGTTTTGTAAAAAAATATTGTATTTTATACTATTCACTAAAAAATGAATCTTATCAAGAAACAACAAAAAATTAACCATAATAAATTAATGATATTAATATTTTAAAACTAGACATAATGTTTTCAAATAACAGATATATAATTTCCCAATTTTCAACATAAAATAGGTGCGACATAAAAAAGAGGTTAATTTTTTTTATAAAATTATAGCTTTCATGCTTAAAATAGATTTATTCATATTGTAAGACTATAAAAAATATTGGATGAATTTAAAAAAAAAAATTGAATATAATACATATAAATTTCGTTAATATATTTCACTAATAGTTATTAAATTATTTTATTAAGATAAAATTTCATTGGGGTCTTGCAAAAGTTTTTTAAAACACAACCATTATGTTCAATTGATTTTAATTTTAACATATAATTATTTGTTAGAAAATTAAATAATTTTATAAAACATTATAAACTAAAATTTCATAATTTATATAAACTCGTTTATTCCAACAATTCCAATGGCCAGGTTATATCTATCAGAATTAAATTATATTTTAGTAGACTATTTGTGCTTAGTGTTCTGTGTAATGTAAGCTACTGAAGAGATTGAATTTAAAAGGAGACATAAAATAAAATCATGTGGTATTAAAATATTAGTTTTGGTTTTTAATTAATTGGTAACAAATGTGTCCATTAAGTATTCATGTGTAAACCATTTTTTCTTAATTTATTTTATTTTATTCATTCCCATAATTCTAATATTTTAATGATAAATATCATGATAATTTATATAATTAATATCATATTATTGTTTGATAAGACTCGGCCTAGTGTACGAAAAAATTTAGAAAAAAACATGATGTTTTTAAGACACAATATAAACTTGGTCTTCCATATAATGCATTCTAAATTCCGCATTTCATGTAATGAATGCTATCAAATAATTTAAATTAATTTGATGTATGACTTTTCCTCAAATATAGAGATGTTATGTCTACCCCCCTTAAAATAAATTTCACAAAAAAAAAACTAATCTTGGATATCAACATATTAACATTTTTTATAATTCCATTACTAAAACCCACATAATACAATGAAATAAAAAAACCCTTGAAAAAGTTAAAAGGGAAATATATGGTCACCCGAATATATTCCTAACATGGATTAAGTATAAGAAGAAAGTTGTGGGGAAATTAAAATATGGATTTCTAAGGTAAATCTAATTCTAGGAGAATAATAGAGAGTACAAGAGAACTTGTTCAGGAGGAATCAAATTAAAACAAAACCACAAACCAAATGGGTGTGGATAAGGTCCTTCATATCGTCATTAAATAATTTAATATAATAAAATTTTATTTCAACGTGATTTTCCTAAAGGTGAAGGATTATTTCACTATATATAATGAAAACATAAATAAATGTTTTTTATAAAATGTAAAATTCCATTCATTATCTAATTTTCTCATCAATCTCATTTTTGTCTCCATATGAAGAGTATTCAATATGTATTTATCACCCCTAAAGAAATAAAAATCAAATTTTAAATACCACATAACTATATAAGGGATACAAATATATTCCTTTTATCATTAAACATTAAATAAAAAATAATTGGTATAACAATTTAAGATAATTTCCATAATTAATAAACCATCATATGATAAAACAGTATCTTAGATCCATTTGTAATACCCAAAGTTTAAAATAAATATGTTTATAACCCAATAACCCAAATAAAATTAATAAACTCAGAATTAATGTGTTTTTTAACCTCAATGGTTATATAATATCTTCTATATTTAAATCCCAAAAAGATGTAAATCTTCTTTTGAAAAAACATTAATCAAATAGTCACCAAATAAATTTTCAATCATGTGGTTATATTTATGGTTATTCTTGTCTTCCCATAATTACATAAAAATATAATATCATATAAACCATAAAGGTTTTCAATACCATAAAACTTATTTCTAAAAAATGTGAACTAATATTTCAAAATAGATTTTTTCCATAAACTTCAAACCATGAAAAAATATCTTAAAAATCTATTAATAACCTAAAAATCACTACTATATAAAACCATCAAATAAGGTTTCTAGGACTTTGAAATTATGATCAACCATAATCTTATATAAATGACATGGTATCTGAATAAATTAATATATCATCTTCTAAAAACATCATAATCTCGAATGTTATCTAAATATACCTTTGATACTAACTATAAGATCCATAAACCAACACTCTCAGATTTAGTGATAACATTTTAAAATTTACATTTACTTATTTGATGCCAATAATGGTGACCCATATTTTCATCAAAAGCATAAAACAAAAAAAGTAAATTTTTTTATCTCTTACATACTAGATTACATTTTCGGTTTAGAGCTATAGAGATTTAATCCAAACTCATGTTTAAAAAATTCACATGTCTATAAATTGTAATATCTTTAACATAACGTAAGATTTCATATTCACATTAATACACCATAAACATCCACATTAAATACCTGTAATGTATGATTGATACACAATAATTCTTTATAACCTCAAGAAAAGGATACTTATGAATGGTGGTCTGAAATTTTCATTAATGGTAAACAAAATTATTATTAATTGAATTATTTCAGTGAGCATAAGAGTGAATAAGGGTATGTAGGAATAATCAGAGTGCATGAAAAAAATAAGAGAAATATTTACCATAAATATAGGGATCATAAAATATGATAATATTTTATATGAAATACTAATTGAAATCTATAATCATAATCCATGTTATACCAATCTTGATCAACAAAAGCATTATAATCCCATTGCAAATAATTAATGCACTTTTTGATAACATGGATAATCATATTAATAAAACCCTTTTAAGAACACACTAATTGGAATTATCATATTTCATACAGAAAATATTATCACAAAATTATTAGTTGGAGAGTTATCTCGTTTCACTTATCATATAATCTATAATAGCCTTACTTAGTGCTATATAGGCTTCCCCATTATCAAAGATTTATGGGATCACAAAAAACTATAATGGTCACCCCATCATTAATGATGTAACTAGATCACATTGCTCTATATTGGTCACCCAACCATGTAACACATCCAAGAACCAATACAATAATTAAACAAATAGAAACCTACTAATTTCCTTTTATTAGTTGATTAATCTAGGTAAATGAAATAGGTTCCATAACAATCTACTTTAATGAATCTTAATCTATACAAGGAAATAAATATGATCGTATTAATAAACAATATTCCCAATGGTGGATAAGTAAAACATAGGTTTTTATGGTGAAAAAATTAATAATCTTAAAATATCCTTCAAACCATTCGTTATAAATATATCATTTTCACAAGTAAAATTCACTTTTTAAAACAAAAAAATATTTAAATCCATTTTTGGAAAATAACCACTGAAGCATATAAATGAATTTTGAAAATAATTTAAATCCATTTTTAAAACAAAATGCACTTTTTAAAATAAATTCCCTTAAAAATGATCATAATACATATTCTAAATCTTTTTCAATTCACTTTTACAAAAATATTATTGTTAGAGAACACATATTTCCAACCGAAGAGAGAAATGAACTCAAATTTTCTTCAAAACGTTTTATCAGTTATTATAAGTATACCAGGGTCGAAAAATGGTAATATTACATGAAAATATAATGAATAAAAATAGTATAATATAAATCATGATATCTATAATATTTCAACATCAGACACGTAATAATGCACAAACCTAATAAATGATGAGATTGTATAAAATTCTCTTTCCAATTTAGAAACATTGAATTAGTACAACAGTGAAGTAAAAAAATTATATAAAATATATAATATAAACTAAAGAATTATATTCATGATATAACATATCAAAGGGGAACAATATAAACCTTATAAATAAATATTGTTGTATCACATAATAATAAAGTAAAATTGTGCCAAAATTCCCTTACATCATTGGTAACATTGAACACACACACCCTGTGAAATATATATCATAATATAGTTATGTAAATATTTACAAAATTAATTTTAATAATAATATTATACATTACTTTTTGATATATACACCAAAAAAATTATGACTATGGAAAATATATCACAAAAATAAAAGTGAGATGTGGAAAAATCTTACCTCACGCTTCCTTATGGTCGAACATGATTTTTATTTCTATATATTTCCTTAAAATTTCATTTACTTATTAAATAAAAAAATTAATATATTTAATATCATATATTATTTTTTATGACCTTTCATTTCCCTTTTATAAAAAATTCCTTGTTGAAGTTACCTTTCTGGTAATTGCGTCTTTGTTTTTGGTACATGTTTTGACCTTTTATTTTTCCTACACTTACAGAAATTATTATTTAATACTATATATAATGTAAACCATGATATTAAAATAATATATATTCTATATATATGAATTTATATTTAGCGTTATTATTTAGTTATTGGAAATTAAATACATCATTCCTGGAGATGGTAGGTCATACATACACATGAATATTTTTCCCTTTACTGGTCATTTTGAAAAAAAGAAAAGTAAACGATATATATTTTATAATTATAGTAACATATTTATTTCTTATATATCACATATGTTTTTTGAAACATCCTTAATACATTAAATTTGATGTGTGAATGAATAAAATAACTTCATGAGGTGGTAGTCTTCCATATACTTGTACAATTGTATTTTATTCCAAAAAAATGGAATGCAAGATGGTATGTGTTAAAAAATAATTCCATAATATTAATTATATCATAATAATAATTATTGTCATATATAAATAGTGTTCCCATTCATTACTCTTATCCTTCAAAGGTGGTAATGGAAAATAGATCGACATTGGTTCATAAGGTGGATGTCTGCGCTACCCATAGATGATGATTTCATCCCCCATTTGATGGAAGTGTGTATATTTTAAGATATATCCCATATAATTAAAAAATATATATGTATATATATTATATTAGGGATTAATATAAAAGTGCGTATAAAAACAATTGAATGGGTTTGATGGAGAAATAAAAAAAATATATTCAATGTAGAATATTACCTCATCATCCGGTAATTCCTTTTGGTTTGAACAAAGGACATCCTTTGTTTGTTCTTTCCCAAATTGAGACTTATAATACATGATTTGTGAATTTTTAAGTGATTTGTTTTATTTTTTTCTATGTAAAATGTTTTTAGTTATGTGAAAAGTTTGTAAGGGTGGGTGCCCTTTTATAGTTGTGGATGAGTGGAATTCTTGTAAATAAAAAATTTATTTAATATTGGGATGTATCACTTCTATAATACAAATAAAAAATTAAACAATAAAGGATGTTAGGAATTCATTAGTCTATAAAAGAATCAACCAAAATAATGAAAACATTTTTTGATCATTTTTTCCTTAACACTTAATATATATTATTTTTTTCAATATAGTTTTTCATTAAAGTAACTATACTTCTAACCTATGTAATTAAAACATTAAGGCTAAATTAAATTAAATATTTTTATAAATTTATACCAACATGTTTTAAATGGGAAATAACTTTTTAAAAACATTCCATCTATTTAAGATATTACTTTTAACAAAAGGGCATGTAAATCACAAAAAAAAATTACACTAACTATACTAACAAACATTTTACTATTTTCGTGTAAATATATTCATTAAAAAATATATATTTTATCATTAATGGACTATGTTGTATACTTTTTACATTGAAAAATTACATTGTATAAGATCATATTTTTAGAAATTTTAAATCATTTAATATAATACATTTTATTAGAATGTATCATTAATATCGATTTTGACATTATATATTTATTTTAAATTTTAAACATATCATTTCAATAATTTAATTCAAATATACTATGTTCAAAGATTTATATAATGACATTATATTCAAAAAATATTAATCACAATCAGAAAATCGTTCAATTTAGCACAATTTTAATATTTTTGTTATCATTTATTTTATAGAATAATTAACTACATAATATATTATTTGGAATTTATTAAGAAATTAATTTAATTATATCATATCTAAAATTGGATTTAAATTATAATGATAAAACATAAATCATATATATTCTAAAATTATATTTAAAAGGGATTTTATGAGTTACTTCTCTATCTCCAAATCATTTTATAAATTAAAAGGAAAATGGAACTTTTTTTAATTTTTATTTTAATAACATATTTTAGGAGTCAAATAAAAAACATCTATCCCAAAAACACAAATATTTAGTGAATAATTAAATAAGGTCTTATATAGTTCCATAAAATTGGTGTTGTAGATGTTTTTAGTTATTTATACACATTATATTCTAATTATAATCACTAAGATAACTCATTTGTACCTTAATCACTAAAATCAATTTCAATTGTTTTATGAAATCGCTTTTGTAAAAAAATTATATTAGGAAAAATAAAAATTTTATATTATTAATATTCCAAATATATAATAAGTTTGTCCAAACTCAACAAACAAAAATGGTCGAATATAATTTCAAATTAGTCTCACAGAAGTGAGGAGAAAGTGTGTTTTTAGTGTGGAAATCTTCAAACATTCACAATGTTTTCATATCAAAATTATAATATAAAAATTATTAAAATGGACCATATTTGATAAATATCTGTATCATTAGATTATTTTTTATTTGGAACAAATTTAAACTATAATTTAACTATGTAAATAATTGAGGCCAAATTACAGTTTTCAATTAAAATTCTGTAATATTCACTATTCAACAAAGTTGAAACATTTAAACAAAATATTAAAATTTAACTATAACATAATACTTAAATTAACCTTTAAGAATGAATATTATTTTTTAAAATAAAATTTCTAAAATATTCAAACTTCATCTATAAAACAATTTTGCAATCAAAATACATTCAAAATCTCTTTTGGAAAATACAGAATTTTACATGTAAAATTGTATTTATTTTTATATATTGAATATAAAACACAATGGATGAACGTTAAAAATATTATTAAATATATAATATAAATTTCTTTAATACCATTAAAAAATTGTAATAATTTTCACATATTATGATAGAACACCGTAGTGTGCATAAGAATATTTTAAAATAATCTTTTATTCAATTGGTTTTTATTTTAATTTATTATTAATTGGTTGCCAATGAATTCATTATATTCACTTTTGTAAAAAATATATAAATTATTTAATATTTTTCCATCCCACCATTCAAATGTCTAGGTGATAACTGTAATGTTAAATAATATTATTAATAGTTTATTTTTGTCTGATAAGACTCAGCCTTGTGTGTAACACCAGCAATTGAAGATACTTGATGTTATGTAAAATGCATGATAAGATTGGTGTTTCATATAGTTAATGATAAACTTTTAATTTCTTATACCATAAGATATCAACAATTTTAAATTAATTTTAAATAATTTATTTTATAAAATATCGGGATGTTACATCTATGGGGCTGGAATTTAACTACAGGATGTATATTCATCGAATAAAATAATGTGATAGGTATTTTTATATTATTATGATGGTCATGACCCCTTAACCACAAAGTTTACCCCCACCTGGGTCGGCAATGTTTGAATGGAGATAATGACCCCTAAGACCTGCCTCTAGTAGGCCCTACATTGGTGTCTAGCACTAACGGTATAATAAACAAACAAATAAGAGGCATTACCCTCAAATAAAACACATTCAAAATAGATAGATAAAAAATACACCAACCAATTCCTAATTAGACTATAATATAAAATAAATTCCAAGTAAAAAAATGTAATGTCATGGAAACTACTATCACTAAAATGGAAAACTACAAATACAAATGGAAAGTAAAAAACAGTAGCAACAACAAAGACTGAATAGCTCATGCAACCCCAAGCTAGTAGTTACCATCTTGATCTTCAACATTCTCCACGTGAACTGAAAAATAGTTTATATATACATAGGTTAATTATAATTGTATACTCATTAGGATCCTCCCTGGAGCCTCTTGTGCAAAATTAATGAAATCATGCTAAAGCATAATAAACAACAAGTGAAACTAACTCATCACCTAAATAGGTATACTATGTTCCCAGCCTCACTATGGCTACGGTCACCAAGTATTTCATAAACTAGAATATATTATAATAAAAAATATCAAGGGTACCCCTCTATCACTTCCCCATTATTTTGCTACTTTTCTCGAACGTTGCGAGTCCTGAGACATCTCTCTCCAAAAAGGTTGTCCTGAAGACACCTAGATGAGCACTACCACATGAACCATGTACAACATAAATCTTTCCCACAAACACCTAGGTGAAGAACTAAACCATCTAGACAACCAAAAAATACCACATAGATTCTGGGATCAACCATATAATGCATAATGTTTATCATACCTCGGTGTTATGCCACATGCCATTACATCCCAAACACCGAGTGATTATCATCAAGCCATCAAAGCCTATACACGTTACACATATATTAGTCCACAATAAAAATATCAAAAATATGTTTGTGTGAATAACCACAATCCATTACAGTACTCTATATATATATAATTGGTAAACTATCTACTTTGATTATGAGAACAAGTAACTACCAAGAGAAGAGAGTGAGGCCAAATAGGGTTTTCATCCATCCATCCTCCAAACAAAATGTTGGTAAAACACCCCCAGGGCACAGAATTACCAAGGTCTCAGTTTCCCTAACTGAAGAGGTGGAGTATTATATAGAAACAGAAAAAGTACATAATATACTATAGGTCATCACCATACTATGGTCATAACCTAGTCTTATACTAATCAGCAGCTAATATCTCTCAGAATCCCGACTGCCACTGCTATGACTAGGTATCCTATAAGCACAAAAACATTTAAAGAGCATTATTACATTACATTATTCTATTTTTATCAGTTATAAATTTACTTCAATTAATTCTTTAAACATTTATTAACCATTAACAATTCCTCAATATATTTCATTAGCATCACACCCAAGTTTCATGCCATCTAGGCTTAACAAAACCAAGTCCACCGCTTCTAAAAAATTCTACCTTAGCATTGCATCCCTGAAAAATCCAGCACTATGGGTTAACGTCATTTATTCAATCATTTATTAATCTCATTATTGCAATCTCATATTCCGAAGAATTATTAGAAAATATTCTAAGCTAATAAACATAAGGGGTTTAACATAGTGGGTAATTGAATAACCTGTCAAGTCTTTAACACGAATATATAGAATGTAGACCCTTCCTCCCACAATAATATATGCATAGAAAGCGTGTGGAATACCCCACATGCCTTAACCCCTTTTTAAATAAGTTAATAAAGACAAGTTACCTTGAGCAGTGGGGAATTTAAAGTAGATAAAAAAACAACAAGAATCAAAAAACATACAAAACATTCACATCCAACCAGTTTCATTATCATTGGTGTCCTCCCTGACACCCACATGCATAAACCAATTCATCTCTCCACTCTAGGTGTCTACTACTATTACAACCAATGTGCCTCCCTACCCCCACACATATAATGATGGCCATCAAGGCTCACATCACTACACAAGAAGTAGGAAAACATATATCATATCAACTAAGATCGTGGCCCTTAAATAAGGCACTCTGCCTTCCCAAGTAATGGGATCTCACAGCTCCAAACATAAGGCACATTGGCCTTTATAACCAAGAGGGTAACTCAGAATCCTACTACGAATTATATATTATCATACAGCCAGTTCTGTAATCCATCTTCAATTAGATGATTCATTATTATTAGGTTCCAACTATGGGCGACCTAAACTGTAAGCTATCATACCTTCCACAAATTATTTAAACAATTAATTTTACATGACATTAAAACAATAACCATCATGCTTTAGGCTTATCATCCAACTAGAATAAGCATGGAAATATACCTCAATTTGATTAACATCAAATTACAATATCAACCGGATTCATTTACCTGCCTCTTTATCTTTATCCATTTAATTGTAAATTAATTCTGGCATTAGATTCTTTAACAATTTCATCAAGAACAACATTCTAATAAAAATCATAGATATGCCATCATCTAGAAAATAAATAGGCAAATCGTTGTCATGGTGAAAACTAACAACATGCGATTAAAAAAATTAATCCGGTTCAAATATATAATTAGGGAAATTACATTAAAATCCAAGGGGATAAATCATGATAACTCTATGATTTCCCATAAATAATTATACAAGAAACGAACCTCCAACCTCAAATGGTTTATGATGTTCGTTGATTGATAATAGATCAATGAAATGGATCACGATCGCCTTCCCCGTAACAACTAAATCCACTAGAGGATGTCGTGGTCCAACTATATCAACAAAAAACCAAAAGAAACTCCCACTAAACTATGGAAATAAAATTTCATAGCATGGAAAATATAAATGGGAGAATAATGATTAAAGGAAACCAAATATTGGAGGTAATCCATAACATAGATCAAAGGTGGATCGAAGAAGGAAGCCCAAGGTCGATCTTAGCGGAAGAGATCTCTAAAACTTTATAGAGGGGTATGGTGGGTCACCTATGATGAGAGGGATGGGAGCCATGACTGTAGGGTTGGAAAGACCTGAGTAGCTCGTGTATCCTTAAAACAAACAACAGTGGGTCAGTACACGATGTGTACTTCCCATTCATGTCATGTAATGCCTTGAAGTCATGTTCCGCTGAAAAACTCATTGACTCGGTATTTATTTTATTTTTCCAAACCTGAAATTGTACACATCATGTAACCCTTGGTCACTTCGTGTACCCCCTATTTCCAACATCTCATGAATGAACTCCACCAAACTTCCTTCCAGTCCCCTCTGAACACCCCAGTCATTAAAAACATACAAAGGGTCGATCCTCATAGATCAGGTCCCTCCCATCAAAATCTACTCAATTGTTTTTTTTCCTAATGAATCCAAAAACAACCTAAAAAGGAAATTGAAAAGGGGTTTTCCGAAAAACCACCCCACAAGATTCTTCTCTTGTTTTTTGTAGCCACATGAGATTAACAACTTCAGAAGAACAATGTGACACTTTACAATAACCACAACTAGCTCCCAAACGCTCTCTCGGGTGGGAGATACCTCCCCAAAAGAGAAAGCCACCTCAAACAACAAAAAAAATCCATCTCATATACAAGAATTGTCTATAACCACATAACATACATCATCACAAGTAAGGAGATAAACATCAAATACCTTTGGATACTGAGCGTGTATCTGAAACTCACATTCCCAAGAACACTCCTCCACACTACTATGACTCCATAAGACACAAACCAATTGGATAGAACTCACACACAACACCTTTTCCTTACGGTTCTCAATCACTACAAGACGCTCCTCGATGGTAGCATCATCATCAAATTTGATCTCACCCTAATTGATTATGTGAGAGTCATCATGAAGATAATAAAGGAGATGTGACACATGAAAAACATCATGTACCTAGATCTTCTGTGGGGGGAAGTGTTACTTGATATGGCATGGCTCCAGAAAAAGACAACACCTCGAAAGGCTAAATAATTGGGGAGACAACTTACTCCCATGACCAATCCTTTGCATTCCATGATGGAGAGTCACCTTCATAAACAATTGATATCAGAATTCAAACTCTAATGGTCTATTCGTTTAATTATCATATGATTTCAGACGATCATGTGTTACCTTCATCCTCTCATGAACCATATGAACTATCTCTGTCGTATTCGGCACTAGTTTTGGTCTGAGAATTGAAGACTCTCCGACCCCAGTCCAGTACAATAGAGAACGGCAAGGTCATCCACACAAGGATTTAAAAGTCTCCATATCAATGGTGGAGTGAAAAATATTGTTATAAGTGAACTTCTCTAAGGGTAACTACCTCATCCACTGAGGAATATCTAATGGCAGGAGGAATCCCCTAGGGACACAGTACTCGGTCGTCACCTTCCGCCAGACCAAATATCATAACACAAAATCTGAAACTGCATGATTCTGGCCAGGCCACCAAAACCGACTCAGCGAGGCTCGGTTCATCATTTTCATGCTAGGATGTACCCCAAAAGGCGAACTATGGAACTCTCTGAGAACCATCTCACACATCACTAAAGGGACAAACAACCTTCCCTGATCCAACACTTGGTGTTGTTCGTCCACATCCCAACAATCGTGGGCCTCCCCAAAAACAACTCGACCTCTCCAAATCTACACCTCTAGATCCACCAACTAAGACACTTCCACCTGCTGCACTAGAGATGACTACACTGTCATCTATGAATGAAAACCTCCTCCCCCAACATCTCCCATATCGAGTTGTAATTATGAAATTTCTTACACCACTCTTGAGAAATCAACAAATTCAAACATTGCATCACTATGTGGATTCTTTCTTAGTGCATCAACCACAAAATTCCCCATTAAAGGTAAATATGATATGTCGATGTCATATTCTTTTAAGAACACCATCCACTGATGCATGTACAAGTTCATGTCATGCTTGGAGAAAACATACCTCATGAACTTATGATTAGTGAAAACCACAGAGCACTCACCAACGAGGTAATGTATTCACAATTTTAGAACAAACACCCTTGATGCTAACTCTTGATATTGGGTGGAATATTTAAGTTCATGGGGACACAACTACCGATTCCCATAAGAAACAAATCATCTTTACTACATCAAAACACATCCTAACCCCAGATGTGAATCATCGTAGAAAACATCAAACTGAACTCCCTCTGATTGAAGTAAATGAACTAAATCACTTACCTAATTCTCAAATAGATACTCAAAATATTACTGAAAACAATAATTCCACAAGAATGCCAGACCTTTCTAGGTCAATGTTGTTACAGGAGTGTCAAATCAGGATTAATCTGCTACGAACCCCTGTAGTGGCCTGCGAGACCAAGGCAAATTCAAACCTCTACCACAATCATGGGGAATTCCTAGGACTCAACTGCAGCTATCATCAATAGTTCCAAAGGTAATCCCTACTAGGACCCAAAATTATCAGTGAAATTAATTTTTCATGCCCAAATCACACACATAGACAACATCCAAAATAGATGTTATTGATAAAGAACTGCCAAAAAGGAATGAGGATTCTCTTCATTATCCTCCTCTAGCGTGAAGTACACAAGGATGTCATTGATAAAAACCACCAAAGAGATATCCAAGAACTCATGGAACATAGCTTTCAACAATCCCATGAGCAAAGCTAGAGAATTCATCACACTGAATGACATTACCAAAAATTCGTAATGCCCAGGATGACAATGAAAAGATGTATTTGGGATATCCTTATCCTATAAAATCATATACTGATATCCTAACCATAAATAGATCTTCTAGAACCATCTTTTACCCTTTATTTGATCGAATAAATAATCAATACATGGAATAAGATAGATCATCATTGATGTCACATTGTTCAAGAAATAATAATCAATATACAAATGTAATCATCCATCACCCATCTTCATGAAAAAAATTGGTGTGCCCCATAATGATTCAGTCATCCAAACCAAACCACATTGAAATAGACCAATAAACTATATACATAGATCTAGTAACATAGAAGGCATCATCCTATATGTATAAATAGAGATATGAGACTCTCTTGGTGGTAGTTCGATACCAAACACAATCTCTCATCAAGGTGGTAATGCTACCACCACTTCAAGAAAGACATTAGTGTACTATTGTATGTCATTGGAGAACTCTAACTTATGGACCTTTGAAGAAATTAGTTTTATCTCATCCATCAGGGATGATAAGTATGGAACACACATGTGACCCTTCTGTGGGTCTCTCTCACAAATAAACACCGTCGGCTCTCCATCTGCATCAATGAACACCACTTTCCTTCTAAAGCATTACATAATAGACTACAGAGAATACAACCAATCCATGATGAAGATGAAATCATATTACTATATCCATAAACATAGAAAATGTATCCATGAGTAGTGTTTCCCCAACACATGCTCACATTATCTATATACTTCAAACAAGTTAGATCAACCTCAAAATGGCGTAGTCAACTCCAAGGGAACTGGAAGCCTCTATAACACATGTCCCATAGCATAGGAAAGGGTAGGTGATATAAAAGAATGTGTCACTCCAGAATCAAACAAAGAATACACCCATGTAGGAAATAAGAAATGGATACCTTGAACAGCGTCTGGCTCCCCTTGCACTAGAAATGCTAAACCATAAAACATACCACGACCTATTCCATGTAATCTATGACCCTGATGATGACCACCACCATAGCTAAGCTCTGCTCTCTGAGGACAGTGAGATTCTTAGGGTTGTCCTCTTCTATCCCCATTGGCTCTCTGCTGATCCAATACTGGTGCAACCTTCTACTGCTGCCTCGACAAGAACTACTATAATAGAGGAACCAGGATTAGATCACCGGGTGCACGATGACTGCTCTGAAAATTCTAGAACTCTATTTGTTGATGAACTCGTCCAACACAAGAAAAACAAGTGCTTTATCCCTTAGTATATTTCATAGAGTTGTATCTCCCAGAAAAATGAGATGTTGACATCTATGACCTAACCTCAGCCGAAAAGAATCTCTCCTACATTAAAAATTAGGAACCTCGAACCACAGTTTTGCTGCGTGTGGAATCATAATGACTCACCTCTTGTGATGTTTTGGTTATGGCCAATTTTTTCTCGACGACCTCTGCCTCCCCCCAAGAACATCAAGATATGTCTTCAGCATAAATGAGGTGACCTGGGGCTGAATCTCTAGATGCAAAGACTCATCTAAATGCACTTTCATAGCTTCCTCATCTAGGAACAGGTCTGAAGAATATCATAAAATGTTCCTAAAATGGATTCCAAACTCTCTCTCACTTGATCTACCCTGTCTAAGGGTAAGAAGCTTCGAGAAACTAGACACCTATGTATTCGATGAATTAAACTAGACTATGAAATTGTCTTGAAACTCCACCCATGAGATCACCAACTCCTCAAGATCCCTAAGGAACAAGAACCACCACTTTCTCGTTACTCCACGTAGCATCGCCAGAACCAATGACACCCAATGTTCATTTCAATCATGGATCAAACTGAAGTCTATCTCAACCTCCTCTAAAAAGTCTTTAATGACTGCATTTCAAACGGAGACCTCATACTTTTGTAGACTCTAGAACTAAAACTCATGAAGCATTCCCCACTAAGTGTTTTCATCATCAACGTCTACCCTGTGACAATCTAATGGTATATCCTTCTAGATATCTTTTGAAATAACGTGACAAGAACATCGACCTAGAGCCATAACTAAAAAATAACAAATAGTTAGATCCCCTTAACATAGAATATGGAAGACTCTACAATATTTAATTTTTTGTTTTATTTTATTCAATTTAGGTTAACCTATCCAAATGTCTACCCATTCAAACACGGGAACAAAGAATAATGATGTATGATCCTTTCATTGATCTCTAAAATGAAACTAGTATCACCTCAATTAGTAGCCACTGTAAACATAACGGTCTATGCATTATATCATAGGGGGCCATGAAATCTTATGTTTCAGCCAGTCTCTAGTGTTTACATCACTTTCTAAACATGAATGACATCGTTTCCCCACATACCCATGAAACATCATGTGTTCCTAACACCAAACTCCATACAATCCCTCAACCTGACCTATTGTACCACTCTATCATGAACCTATCACCATAATGTGTACCCACCTAAATCATCAATGTGAGAAGGTAGATAATGAACCCCGAGTCCCACTACTAGATGGCCCTGGGTTTGTAATTAGCACGGAGGGTATATTAAACACACAAATGGGAGGTATTACCATCTAAAAGAAAACATGTTAAAGAGAGAGATAAGAAAAACACCAACCAACTCCAAATCATACGATAATATAAAAAATACCAAATACACATATGTAATGTCATGAAAAAATACGACAACTAAATTGGAAAAAAATACCAAAGGAATGTAAAAACATCAACGAACACAAAGTTCGGACAGATCTTGCAACCCCAAGAAAGTAGTAACCAATCTGATCTCTAACCTACTCTAAGTGAACCAAAAACAATTTATTTTTACGTACAGTGAGTATAACAGTATACTCAGTATGATCCTCCCTAGAGCCTCTCATGAAAATGTGAAGAAAGCATACTAATGCAAAGTGAACATCAAGTGAAACTAACTCGTCACCTAAATAGGTATACTAAATCCCCAACCTCACCATGGATACTCTCTCCAAGTATCACATACAAGAGTATATATTTTAATAATGAATATCATGAGTACCCTACTACAACTTCCCCATTAGTTTTCTGCTTTACCCTAACGTCACATGTCCTAATATATCTCTATCCAAAATGGTCGGATCAAAGACACAAGGGTTTGCACTACCACATGTACCTCATGAAACACAAAACATTCTTGCAAAAACCTGGGAAAAAACCACACCATATAAACAACCAAAAAATACCAAGTACATCTAGGATCCCCCACATCCCACATAACCTGTATCATGCGTCGGGTATTATGCCTCATGATTTTACAACCCATACACCAAGTAAGGATCCTCAATCAATCACAACCTATACATGTTACACCTATAGTTGTCCAAAAGAAAGTATATCCAGAATATATGTGTGTGAATTACTATAAGCCATTACATCCCTCTACTCACATATATGGGGAAAACTAACAATTGTGCATACCAGCACAAGTAACTACCAAGATAAGAGAGTATGGCCAAAGGGGTCGTCAACCATCCATCATCCCACCAGAATGTTGGGAACCCCCCCCCCCCCACCCAGGATCAGAATCTATGGGGTGTCAGTTTACCTAACTAACGAGGTGGAGTAGAATATAGAAACAAAAATAGTTCATAATATACTATAGCTCACAACCATACTATGGGAATAACCATGTCCTAGACACAACTGCATCTAATGTCTCTCAGAGTCATGGAATCCACTACAAAGACTATGTATCTAATTAGCACACAACCATTTAAGGAGCTTTATTTCATTACTTCATTCCCTTTTTATCATTTTCACTTTAGGTTAATTAATTCATTAAAAATTATTTAACCATTAACAATTCCACATTCTATTTCATTATCATCACACTAATGTTTCATGCCCTCTAGGAATAACCAAACAAGGTCCACAACTTCTCAGAAATATTATCACAACATTGCATTCTAGAAAGCTCCAAAAACATGGGTAACATCATTTATTTAATTATTTATTAATACAATCATTACATTCCCATGTTCCTAGTCATTCTAGGGAATCATTCTAAGCTACTAATCACAAGGAATCTCAACATGGTTAGTAGTTGGACTACCCATAAAGTCTTTTCCACTTATAGAAATAATTTAGACCCATCCTCCATTTTGAAGCTAAACAGGGAAATAATGTGCTATACCCCAAACTTTTTTCTACTTTTGGAAGGAGGGTAAGAAAGACCTACTTCCTGGATTAGTGGGAAAAATAAAGAAGATAAGAAACCAAAAAAGAATTAGAAAACATCGAAACATTCACATCTAACCCGTTCCATTATCTATGGTGTCCTCCCTGACACCGACATGCATTAACCGATAAATCTCAACACACAATGCATCAATTATTGCCACAAAAATTGTGTCTCTCTTCCCCCCACATATCACGACAGCCATCCAGGCTCACATCACAAAACAAGCAACAACAAAACAAATATCATATCAACTGGGCTGTTTTTCCATAAACAAGTCATTCTTCCTACAAAAGTAATGGGCTCTCACAACTCCAAGCATAAGGCACTTTGGCTTTTATAAGAAAGAGGTTAACTCATGAACTCTACCAGGAATTATATTTTATCAAAATACCAGTTCATTAATCCATCTTGAATTAATAGATTCATTATTAGTAGGTTCCAACTATGGGAAACCTAAAATTCAAGCTATCATAGCTACCAGAAATTAATTGAACAATAAATTTGACCTGACATTAAAAAACAAGAACCAATATAATTTAGGTTTAACAACCAAATAGATGAGGCATGCACATTTTCATCAATTTTATTAATATTAAATTACAACAACAATCAGATTCCTTTACATTCTTCGTTAACATGATCTATTTAATTGTCAATTAATTCTGGATTTATTTTTTTACCAATTTTATCAAGAACAACATGCTAATAAGTAAGGCATAGATATCACACTATCTAGAAAACCAGTAGTCAAACCATTATCACTAGGAAAAGAAACAACATGGAATCAAACCAATTAGTTTAATCCAATAAAAATATTTAATTAGATCAATTACATTGAGATATAATGGTCTAAATCTTGATAACTCTACGATTGCATGTAAATAATTATAGAAGAAACAAATATCCTACCTCAAAAGGATTACAATGTTCTTCACTCAAGAATGTATCAAAGCAACAGGTCATGATCACCTTCCCTGCAACAACTATATTCACCATAGGATGTCGTGGTATAACCGCATCATCATCAACTAAAAGAAAATCCATTAATACCGTGGAGATCAAATACCATAGCATGGAAAAGTGAAACGGTAGATGACAGATCAATGGAAACAAAATAACATTGGTATACCATACCTCGGATCCAAGATAGATTAAAGAAAGTATCCGGAGATCGATCCAGGACAAATATATCCCTAAATAGCCATAGAGTGGTATGCAAGGTCACCTAGGACGAGAGGGTGGGGAGCCTTGGTCATTGGGTAGGAAAGAACCTAGAAGGTGGTAGTTTTTAAAACATACAAAAGTGGGTCAGTTCATGATGTATATATCCCATTCACATTATGTACTTCCTTGAGGTCTGGTTCTGCCAAAAAACTCATTGCCTTAATATTTATATTATTTTTGGAAACCTGAAATAGTAACGTCGTGTACCCCTTGGTCACGTCCTATAGCACCCTGTTTCCAACTTCTCATGACTGAACTCCTCCAGACATCTTCTAAGCCTACTCTGAGCACCCCAGTCTTTAGAAACACACAATGGGTCGCTCCTCATAGATCCGGACCCTCACAATGATAGTGCTATATAATGTAGATATTATTTTACCTCATCATATTTAACTCTAAAATGTAATCTTGTTAAATTATAATATATAATTATTTCGAAGCTATAGATATATATGATGTATTTGTGGTTATTTACATGAAAATATTTCAGTTTGAAAATATCATGTACAAAATAATGTTCACCTCACTTATGCATCCCAAAATACATTAAACATTTATAAAATGTTGATCCGCATTCCTCATAAGTTTTCAAGTTATTTAACTACAAATAAAATTGAGTAAATATTTAATTGTGAGGGAGATATGATCATTTAATCTGTAAAAAAGTATAATAAATTAATTCATTATAAAAAACAATGATAGATCATCACTGAAATCATATAGGATCAATTAAATGTTTGAAAATGATATAATTTACTTTTAACATAGAGTTTTATAATAATTATAAAAGAAGATAAAAATTTGATATTGTTCATTAAAGAGTTATAAAAGTGAGACAAGATAGGGTTTCTTCAATTTATATAGGATGTAGATCATAATTTAGGGACCTCATAATCCTTAAATTAAAAAATGACAAAATAGGCATTATGGGAAGCATTGATGGGATAATATTTTTTCAAATGCACATTTTCATCATGGAGATGGATATTATGGTGGAAATATTTTGGTATGAATTATTATTATTCACTAGTATTCCTCATGTTTATATGATTTTTTTTTCATATTGTTACTCTTATTTTGGATGGTTTTTTTCATTTTTTTACAAGTTTAATGGTTTTATTTGATGACACCTACATAACACTTGTGTCACTACACGTATCAATGTTTAATTTCCAATATTAATTGATTTTATTACATTTATTAGGTTTTGTTTTTTTATGGTTCATCATGGTGGAATGAATAATGGTTCTTATATTACGGGTGGGGTTCCAAAATTTTCAGGGTTAAGGATTACTTTTCAAAACTATTATAAGTGTTTTTAACAATTAATCCTTAGTGAGGAGATTTGGGAAAGAATAACTATCAATTTTATCCATATTGTCACTTATACAATGGAAGCATTGATAATATAGGGAAATAAATATCTACATACGTAACAAATATAATGATATGTTTGTTGTCGTTTGGGCCATCTATATGGTACGTCATACTGTTATTATTAGTAGATGCAAGGGTGAAATGGGACTAACAGATTTCAGATGGATTAGATATAATCCCATTACATATATTATTATATGAATTTGTTATTATTAGTTATGGTGGTTCAAACTCTTCCATAATTTATAGATGGTGATGAATATTTATCATATCTTTTACGACTCTTGGTACTTTTTTTCATTCATTTATTTTGTATGATCTCATTCATGTCAGTTTTTGGGAACATTGTATTTTTGGTTGTTTGTATAATATATCTTGTGATATTTCATGTACCTTATTTTCAATATTTGAAATATGTCGAATTTTATATATTGTACAATTTTATTGGGGTCGTCATTCATGTAATGTTTGAGAAGGTGCAATTATAATGGTGATAAATGTTTCATGACTAGAGTGGGATAATAATAATGTGGGATATAATTATGAACATTATAATTGTCTATTTTTAGTATTTTTTTATTCTTATTTAGTGTTATTCGTTTTTGGTTATTAAATGGTTTGTTAATTAATTTTCATTTCACTATTGTTTCACTTGGTCTATTGAATGATGAGACGATTTCAGTTCTATATTTAAGGGATTCATTATTAGTAGTATTTCTTAGATAGTAATAGAAAATGTATATAGGTAGTGGTCCTCTATTTGTACACTTGATATCCTATTTATTTATAATTATATTACTATTATTATGTTTCTAGTATGTTAGATGTTTTATATAATGAGTGTTTATTCCTTATAGGATTTTTAGTTTCTTCTTTTGAGTATTTTTGTATGCTAAATAGGTTGATCCAACATAAATTTCCTAGGTCCTTATCCTCTCCATTAATTTTTACAATATCAAAAAAAATTCTATTAGATACACCACTAAAAACAATTTATATGTTATGATTCTTGAAGTAACCCATGTATTATAAGAACACATTTTGCATCATTTTACATGACTGTATTTTATACATCACAATAAATCACTCATGATGTCCTATAGGAATTTTTTATTTAATGAATGGATACATTGAGAACATATTTAACAAACATTGAAAAATATATCCGATAAATAATATTCACACATGTTTCCCTTCATTCCAAATAATACAGAAATATAATTATAAATGTTTTCATGTTTATCTTTTATTAAATATCCCACTCTAATATATAAATCACATTTTACATAAATCAACTAGGGCTCATGTTTTTTATGGAATGATAACATATGAATTGGTGAAATCAGACACTTTGTAATGGGTGAGTATTTTAGATATAAATCAGATATTATATATGATATGAAGATACAAATTAAAATAGAAGCATATTATCATTATACTTGAACATAAAATAATAAAATAATACCGAATAAAAATTGTTCATGAATTTGGGTTCATTATATAAGTCATTCAACATAACATGAGAAATAAGGCATTGAAATGTAGAAACATGGCATAGTTATCATAATCCACTAAAACATTACATAAAATGGTGTAATAATGAAATATATCATAATAAAGCTTCATATTCATATGATTAATAATTACTTTATTTTAAAATTGATCTATAAAAACAATGAAATCACTTAGTGGAAAATTCACCCTTGTGTATCTAGTGCACTCCCCGTTCCCACCAACATAATCGATAAGGTCCCATAACAGATTATGTTCAACCAACATTAACATTTATACAGTCAGTGTAGGCCCATTAATGATCAATGATGTGATATAATGTTTTAACTAATATATTAGAGGGATATATAATTCATTTCCAATCCATCACATATTGAAACCTCATATATATGTGTGCCACACGAATAAAAAAATAATCACATTTCATAATAGTATAACAAACTATTGAGAAGGAAGGGGATTGATCAATTATTCTAAAAGATAATCTGAAATATAAAACATGAAAAGTATGTGGATCATATAATTTGATCATATCCCTACTAAGACATATGAAACATTAATGGAATCTTTATAAAGAAAGATAATGAAATGAGAAGAAGAAAAAAGGTGCTGGAAAATAGAAAAAAAAATATATTCAAGCCTTTGTAAAATATTATCTAATATAATATAAAATATACATTAAAAATCATACAATTAGGGATTAATTAATCTATATAATTACATTTAAATTTCACTTGTAAAAAAATTAATCCCGACATAAAAAATAGATAAGTTTGGTCTGATATACAAGAATATTTCTTGGGGGCTTATAAACCAAATTGAACAGAATTGTTAATAATACATGTCATCATCATAAATAAACTAATTAGAATAAAATGGATGTGTCATTATATAAAAATAACATATAATATTCCCCAATGATAATTTATTCATTGAAAATATCAACTGCAAATTGATATTCTAAATTCGACCCATACCATTATTCCTGACTTCAATGAATGAAAATTAAAAAATATTTATAAACATAGAAATCATAATCCATTATTTTATATCTCTAATAATATATATTAAATTTTATACACTTAAAATAGTATTATTTTATATATAAATATTAATTAATTAATATATATTTTCATCATCAAATGATAATATTTTTTATTCTTTTGTAAAAGTATGTTGATGAGGATGTTTATATTGATTAATCGATAAAAAGATTAATAGTTCTATAATTATTCAATTTAATTAAATAATTATGTTACAATGATTTATTTAGTTACATATAAATTTAGTGGATGTTATTGGAATGGTTGTTGAGAATTAAAACTGTGATGATCATCTTTCTCATAAATTGATGATATCAATAATTTTGTTTTTAACAAACATTAATTTCCATGTCACAATTATAGTACCATATTAAAATAATAAATTAATAATTAATATCATATATTATAAATAATATTTCCATGATTCCCTTTCATGATGAAAATTATGGTGTTTTTATTTTGTCGTTTTGGATGGTGGTTGAACCAACTCAATCAATACGATATCATTCTAATGAATGAGTGTGAATATAATTTTATATGATGAAAATATAATTTTAAAAAAATATTTATGTTCATGTAACATCATTTTAGTATAAAATGATATTTATAGATTTTGTATTTGTGAATTTAATTTTAAATTATAGTGATGGTCTAGATACAATGTCCATGTAATTGATTGAAATTTGTTCCATCAACATAAAGAATATAGGCATCCATATTGAGAAAATAATCTAAAAAAATTATATTAAGTCATTGTGAGAGTAAAATAGGGTATTTATTGATTAGATAAATAATGGATTTGAGTGATTTAAAATGGTTTGTGTGGGTTTCATTTTATAGGCTAAAATGAAAGAAATTTCTTAGGAAACATTATTGAGGTGAATTATAAAGAAGGATACATAAAAAAGTAATGTAAGATAGCTAAGTAAATGTTTGTGATAATCCTTCGATTTAATTCCATAATAAATATATGACTTCTATATTGTATAAATATTTAATTAGTTATCCAATATATGATCCATTTCAATTCTCTCTTTTATTACCTACATTTTACATTAATTATTTACCAATATGAATTTTTTTCACAAAAAATTGATATGATCCTTATTAAACTATAAAAATTCTATGATTCCATTTTTGAACAGAATATATTATAACTAAATCCACAAATATGATAAATTGTTCTATTATAATAAAATAATATATATATATATATATATATATAATTATTATTATAGAAAAATGACTTCTTAATCAATTATGTGTTGTTAATATTATTTCATAGAAATTAATAAATAATTTATATTTATATTTATATTTATATATTGGAACATTAATATTTATTACCATCATCCTTTTAAAGTCACCAATTTAAAATATCAATGTTAAAGTAAACAACACTTATCAAAAAATGTATAATGAAAAAGAAATTTAAAATTACATGATTTGTGTCATAATCCATTGAAATTAATTATTTATCATAAAATAATTAAATTTTAACAATCCATTTAAATTTTAATATTTATTTGAATTTTATGAACTCATAAAATTATGAATTAGTCTATGAAGGGTATGGTAATGGACCAAAGCTTCCATAAACATGAATTTTGATCTAAAAATTAAAAAGTGGATACACAAGATAGAGATAAATGTGAGTATATAAATCACCAAATTTTTTATAAATATGAAAATTATAACAAAGATAAATAATTTTTCGGGACTAATGTGATACTTTCACTATAATAAATTACATTGAGAGAGAATATTCAGCTATATTTTCCAAACTATAGATACAAGAAGATGTATATTGGATATTTATTTGGTATCAAATTTTCACCATCTACTACATATAAAGGGACCAAAACACCATAATTTCTTCACTTTTATACATATTAACAACTAAGATAGATTCACATTCCGACTATATTGTTTTTATTTTTTATATATTTATTTATATGCTGAATTATTTATTATTTATGAAATATCTTAGTTTAATTTTGATATTAAAAATTACACAACTACAATGATCCAATTGAATTTATTTATATTCAATAACCATACATCCAATGATCATATATTGAACAAAAATTATGCTGAAGAATATATATAGTACCTCTATTTATATTCTATATATATCCATATATATATATATCTAAAATAATTCAACATATTCTATAATATATTTTTTTCAATAATTATATTATATTTATAACATATTG
This sequence comes from Viscum album, assembly GCA_963277665.1. NCBI lineage: Eukaryota > Viridiplantae > Streptophyta > Magnoliopsida > Santalales > Viscaceae > Viscum > Viscum album. Next base: position 737,926,617 of record OY728143.1, on the reverse strand, counting down.
TATTATTTATATCGATTTCATAGTTTGTATTATCTTCATCGAATATCATGATGTCTAGAATTTATATCATGTATTAGTTTTATTTTGTGGTGGTTTCAGTAAATTAGTAATTATACGAATTGTGTTTCATGTCATTATATTATAATGTTTTTTATTTTTTTATTATAATATTATTCTATAATGAGAGAATGATTACCCTATAATGGTTAGGGTTTCATGTATCACATGTTATCAATCACATTAATTTATTTATTGGTAAATCCATAATATAATCATTGGGTGGAACATTCCACCCATATTAAAAGAATTTATCCCTTAGTATTTTATTACTATGATAAAAAATGAGTATAATTTTTCCTGAGTACATATTTGTTTCTCCTTATAATTCTATAAATATATGTGTCCTCCATAAAACATTAACTGGGGGACTAGTCATTTTCCATTGAATATTATATCTATAAAACAAAAAATAAATTTATGTTTTTGTTGATGGATATATCATGTTCCAAATATATTACCAGTTACTTCATTAAATTATAATTGTTAAATATGTACTTCTGTAAATATGAATCATTGATCACATCATGTAGTTTGAATTTTTTCGGTGGATGTGAATGATGATAAGTTAGAATAATTATACTGTTAAATATTTTCAGTGGTCTAATGAATTGAGGTATAAAATTTCACATCATACATAATCTCATAACACTATTATATAGTGACGTTAAAAGGAATACCTTACCTCAAAATCCAAAATCCAATTATCAAATATAATTATTATAAAAGATATTCAAGATAAATATTTTCTATTTTAATTAATCATTGAATGGATTAATTCTTCACAAATATTTATTTAGAAATGCCATATTCCAAAATCATACACAATCTAGTATCACAAAAATATGTTATGTGTTTTCACATGTTCTAATACAGAGCCTCATAAGGTTATATTAAAATGGTAGAATGAAAATTATTATTATAAGATAAAATTGTAGGAGTGTTTGATCCCATCCATTTTTAAAATCTTTTAAGAAGGACATAAATATATATTCAATGGTTTTAATGGTTCATTTTAATTAAAAATTTGTATTAGGATAATTATATGTATTTATGAACATCCATATTTTCAGTGTTTTCATTATAGTGATCTTTTATATATATGTATGGATCAGATCTCAGTCATATATAGTTTACATTATTAATATATATAGACATAAAAATTAAATTATACATATCAAAATTGGTTTTGTTGAGCAAAAAATATTATCAAATACCATTGAATTTATCAAACATTATAAGGTCTTTCACAAAAAGTGAAATTATAGACATTATAAGTCTTAGGAAGCTTATAAATGAAGTTCATGTTAATATTTTCACAATTATATATTGGTATGGGAAATGATGGAATCTTCACACTATACTTCTAATGTTAAACATGGACTTTCTGGAAAATAAATCAACATTAGATATACTCTATGTAATCCCACTTCACATTCTCCCACTATAATTAATCCTAGATATTTCTATAACTTTTTTTACTTAGGATTGTTATAGAGTGATGTGTCATGTACGTCTTATGAAATTACCTTATTTAATTATGTCATTTATTGGGAATATATTCATTTTTTTTGAATCTTATAATTGAATTACTATAAATATTAATCAATAGAAATTCCATAAAATCATCTATAGCCCCACAACCTCCTTAGTCAATTCGTTGATCCTCACATGGATGGGTATATAATAATTAAATTTTAAATGATATTAATTCTCCCCTAACCTTATGATTCTTAGGTCCACCAATTTCAAATATATCAGTATTGCATCTATTTGAATGCTACTATTTATTATGGTAGACAAATAATAACTTATTAAAGCCGTATCCACACTATTATATCAATTAAGGATATAATTTATTTATTGTTCATAGTCCATGAACAATCATTACCATTCCATTTTTTGTATATTCAAATATTGTATGTAAATATATACATTAACCACTTTTCATTAGTAAATGTTTCACATTTTTCATCATGGATATAATTTCACTCAATAATAAAAACATTACTACTTCTATGTCTAAATTATATTGTAGGTACTTTTTCTCATTAAATTTTAATTCAAATGATGCATAAGATACAACCACGTAATTTTTTATGAGAAAATATCCCAATAAATTCATTGATGTATCGATACAGATAAACTTTTTTTCATTATTTCATAGAAGTTTGATTATTTGTGTAATGAAAAATATTCTCTTAATTTAATTTAATGCTTTATCACCTTCACAGGATAAGATGAACATCAATCCATTAACAATTAAAATAGTCATTTGATTGGTATTGATGTTATGTTTTAAAAAAACATTTCGTAGAATCTTGAAAATATTTTAAAACTAACCATTTATATTATGGTTTTTTATCTTGGATACCATTTAATCTAATCCATCATTGATTGATCCATTGGTATACCCTCACTTGTAACAAAATAACATTTTAATGATACATTGTTTATCGATAATTCACAATTTATAATTTTTTATATAGTCTCTCCTTTATCAAGGTTGTCAGAATAATCCTTAAATGATCTTAATGCTCATCCATGATTATTAGATATATGAGAAAATTATCTATAAATATTACAAAAAAAATCCTCATGGAAATATCTAAAGACTTCATTTACTACATCCATTAATATAATTGAGTAATTTGTAAGTTTGAATAAAATCAATATGAATTCTTAGAGTTATTGTCTTGTACATAACTTTATCATTGTTATATACACTTATTTATCCATAATTTATGATATGAAAATCAGATTTCAATATTTAAAAATTATTAATTCCCTCAAAATTTATCAAAAAATTTATTAACCCGGTGGAGAGGATACTTCTTCTTGATAATGATCATGTAACATTAATAGTAATAAATTAAATGAAAAGGTGGTCATCGAATATTTTTAACTAATTCTCACCCAATGAAAAAGTAAGTGGGTGTATAAAACCCTTATTAATGATCCATTGGAATTTATTTTCATAACTACTGAAATTAAATCAGGGCCATTATAAATAGATCTTTTTATGATAGCATAAAATTGGATATGTGTTCTACTTAAAACTCACCCACATTATATGGGTTAGGAAGAGAAAACATTTATATAAATACATCATAATAATCATTTAAATTTGAAATTTCATCAATATAGTAATTTCCCCTTACTATTTTATACAAATATACAACATTATTGGGTGTTAAAATCGATATAAGGACATGATATTGATAAAATATTTCTAGAGTAACTTCTACCAGTAGACAAAAACTAGTTGATTTAGCACCTATAATTGGATATCCCTATATCAAACATTAATATGAGATATATATAAGAAGATCCAATCCATGTAAAAGTTTTTGTGAAATTTTATTAAATGGGGAATATTAATATTTTTAAATTTCATATTCCCCCAATAAGATCTCGTAGGGGGATATATTAATTAGATGCCATCATTGGACCACTATGAGTTTTCACTAATAATTGAAATAACTAAATATCATTTTGGTGATTTTGTTTTCTTATTAATCATTCTCAATATGTAGTAGTTAGTGGAACACAAATAAACTAATGCATTCTGAGTAATTTAGTGGATAATTAGAGTACATTTCCCCCACATGGTTTTCTTGACCAACTCTAGATGTTTTGATTTTATAGGATTTAACATTTTTTCCTTTGCTATAGAGGTTATAGACATTAATTGTTTCAAAATTATTATATCATAAATTTTATAATCTCAAGTATGGGGGGAACATTATTTTAATTCTTATATCATCAAATTTAGTTGATTTCCTCAACATATATATTGATCATTCACATTCATAATGTTTATAACATTAACACTTAAAGCATATAACAATTCATTTAATTTAAATTACCCCTATTATTGTTCACATGATATTTGTATATAAAGAAATAAATTTCCATTCCTTAATGGTTTAATGATTCAAGATTAAATGAAACACTGTTTTCACTGTATTTTCCAAAGAAAGTGAAAAATGGAAGTCTCCAAATTCCATTTCTATATTGAGACATAACAAAATGTTGAACCATTGATATCAATTTCCATTATATCCACTACCTTAAAAATATATGGTTATTATCCATGAAATAAATTGATAAATTTTCATTTGGTTTTAATGACAAATTCATATTAATACATTTTGAGCTATAGAAATTTATTTATTTGTAATAATGGATTCATATTCCCGTTGTTTTGAGACCCAATAAATCTCAGGTCATTTAAGAAAAAATGGTACCTTTAAAATATTAATTTTAAACATCCTCATTAAATAATTTCATTCTATTGAGTAGTTTTCATCCTCATTCGTCATACTCTCAATGAAATCCCATCATAATATACTATCACCATCAAAATAATAAATGGATAAAAATAATTTACGGACTAAACAATAGAGACATGAAAATATCATTCCCTTGTGTTGATCCATCGACAGCTAATTAGTGGATTAAAATTCCCACTCAATGATAGAGGATTCTGTTGTATTAAGGACTAAGTGAAGAATTTTTAAATTCATTGAAAATTTTAGTGTTTGAAATTATTCATATTATATTTCATTTCGTGAGTATAAGGGGTTATAATTACCACATAATATTACACTACAGTCCCCATCCAATTAGTATTCTCATTGGGAAAATCATTTTAATAGATATATACTAATTATTAAGGTATTCTTCTTTAATTCATTCATGGAATAAAACCAAATATTTTATATTAAGTACCAATAAGAAATGACCATAGAATAAAATCACAATATATGTAAAATCAATCATGGTTTTTCCAAAATCATGAAAAATTCATTTTCTTCTTTAACATTTTATGTTTTTCCTACAAATCAATAAATTCATCATAGTTTTTTTAGTTCTACCATTATCTTATTCAAAACATGATCCCATAAAATATGTAAACAATAATATAAGACAATCTATTTTGAACCAAGTATAACATGTATACATATTATATCATTTTACCAGAATGTTCATTAGATATCATATTTAATAAGTCCATAGAACTGAAGGGATTGGTGTATCTTGAGATTAGATACATAACCAAAATATTTTATATAGATATAACCAATTAATCTTAATAAAAATCATGGAACATGATACTTAAAATTAACAATGGATTAATTGGTCATTGTTTTTTGAGGAAATGTGTTTTATTATCAATAATGTATGGATTTTTTCATGTACTATGGATCTTTATAATATTTTTATGGTTGTGAAAAAAACTTTTTTTATATTTTGGATACTGATTAGGACCAATGTGATGTTTTTGGGACTCAATTTATTGAAATATTGGGCATGGGTAGAACATTTCCATGCTGCTTTTACATAAATTATTCGACTATATTGTGACCCTTATATAATTCCATAATATTATTTATTAATGACTGTCATGTAGGGGGTGTAGAGGTTCCACACCATGAGAGATTATGGAATGAAATTAGGGGGTTTTCCACTCATGGGTGATGCACGTCCCACTACAACATATAGGGGCTGTGTCGTCTCTATTCACTATAGTGATTAGTACCCTACTTATGAATCCTAATTTCTCAACTCAAAGGATTCATTATTCGATAGAGTTTGACCACGGTTCTCTCCTTCTATCGAGTGTGGTCAAAATATTCTTTATGAGGGATGCATTATGATGGGTCCAGACATGGGGTCTTCAACCCAAAACCATCAAGGTCAAAAAAAATACTAAGAATATGTGGTGTTTTTTAGCATGGAGGACCTATAATTTATTGGTTATAGTCTTATTTATATTGGTCACATGATCATAAGGGAGAGCTAGTTAATTGATTCCTACCCTCTATATATCCCTATGTGAATACTCCATGGAAAGTTGATATTATTGGAGATTAAATAGTTGTTTAAGAAGAGTTCTACCATTAATTTTCTCCCGTTTTACATTCACTTTCCAATGATTTTTTTAGTTCTGCATTAGGGTGTTGATGAATATTTTAGCAGATCATGATGAAATCATTCTAATATGTCAGTAATTTTTATAAAGTGGCTAATTTAGATCAACACATGATTAATTCCTAAGTTTCAGTGAGGTCATGGAGATAGAGTGAAGTTCAATTCGGGTTTCAAGGTGATTATTCATCAATGGTTTATATTTAAATAATATTTATAATTTTTTATTATTAATTTTCTCAGTTCTGTAGAATGAGATGGGATACCATGTAGTGATATGATATTGAATGATCCATGGATGGTTTTGGATGACGATAAGAAAAGTATGGCTTCTGTGGTACACTTATATGGATTTCATTAGCCTATTTCAAATAAAACTGTATTCATATTATGAATGAGTCTGAATGAAGCCATGTTTTCATAGAACAATGCAATTGGAATGGGATGTAGAGATTTTTGGATAATGAATTAATATAGAATTAAAACTATATGATTAAAAATTAATACTATCTATAATATTGGATAATTTGGGATCATCTAAATAACATGAATCAATGGTTTGGTGATGGTAGTTTAGTTTACAATACACTTTGGGTTTGTCTACTAATATAAGGTGTGATTTAGGTTTCATGGGATAGACCTGCTATGATAGAATTGGTAGGCATGAGATTCATATTCATAGAGTATATGGGTTATATTTTTTTTTGTATCCTGATTGATGAGAATTATCTTTTGATTTTTGAATAGACTCTTGTGTTTTTATATGGGTGTGTTGATCCAGATAGAGAAATATGTGGGATGGCATGAATGTTTTACATTAGTTATTAGACATGACAGATATCATATCAAGTATATGAGATTGATATAGAGTGTTTTTAGAGAATTTTTATATGGATTTGTGTGGTGGTTTCCATGGGCATAAAAGCAATGTAAATAAATAAATTCCTTTCATAGAGAATCATTATATTATGAAGGAATTTTTTTAGTTTGAAGTATCCTTATCCTATGGAATAGGTAAGGAAGAGGCTTAGGGTTTAAGGAACATAGTGGGGTGTTGGTTGTGTCTTGTATCTAGTTATATAAAATGTATAAGGGTGTAGGGGCTATAGGTTTTGTGATCAAGAATAATATGAGATTTATAAAAGGTTTTTTTGCTATGTTTATGTAACTGAGATGATGTATATGGGGTTTTCTAAGAATCTATGGGAATAATGTTATGTGCGTCAAGTCAAAGGGTTATGTATCTTGTTCATAGAATCCTTGAATCTGGTAGTGAGATTGTAAGATGGGTTTCATTACATTTTATTGTTTCATGCATGTGGAAATCAATGTGCAATTGATTGATGATAGTCAGGTTCCCCTATAGAATAGAGGATATACTAGTCTATTTAGTGTCCCATTTACCAATGGAATTTTGTTGGATACTTCACATTGTTGTTCAATTTTAATGGAATGGGATGTGATCTATAATGTGTTCCATCAATTAAGATATTTTATTTAATGTACTATATTGTTTTTATTTACTTTAATTTGTGTGTGGTTTTATAGTTCCATCATGTACAATCAATCTATAATTAGTGGGTTCTAGTTAAATACTTTTAATTAATCCTTCATTGATGGTGGAAAGTGTTTATTTATATTAAATTTTCACTTAATTTCAGAGAATTGGGATGGGTGCTATAATGTGCTCTCAACACTGCATTTGTGGTTAGTTTTTTAGTAAAATGATTTATCCCTAATCTCTATTGGAAATTAGTTATTGGGAACATTTAATTTACCCTTATATAGTGATGTAATGGGTTCTGAACTATCCAATCAACCCATTCTCTATTGGTGGTTGGTTTGGGTATTATTTTTCGTGACTTCCATTGAGGGTAATATATAATGAAATTCCATGTATGGCCTTCTTTCAGTGGAATAAAATTGGGGACTCTGATGAGAGACCTCCCTAACATCATTCGTTATTGGTTGAGGTGAGATGATGATATTGAAGTTATGATAATAAAGTTATGGTTGAGTGTCTTGGTTCCTGGATATCACATGATGCCCTGACAAGGGTGAATTATTTGGTGGAGCGATTTTTATTTCTATTATAGGTTGATGAAATTTTGGCTAGGATTTTAAGAGACGTGGTTAACACATTATGTCCTAGAATTATGGTTTATATAGTTCCATTTATTTTTCTTTTTCTAATCATATATATATATATATGAGCGTTTATATTATGGTTTATTGGTGATAAAACATTGAGTTTTATTTATAACACCATTCTTGATAACTATATTGGAATTTCAAAACTTATGTCAACTTTCATGTCCTTCATAGGTTGTACGGTGTATTGTAATGGCATAGCTTGATGAGTGTTGGATACTAAGATGAGGTTAGACTTAATAATGGTTCAAAATCGCTATTAATTTAATTATTTTTCTTATTGTTAGATGTGACCTTCCTAGTTTTTTAGTTTTAATGTATAACTCTATGATTTTTTAATTTTGATTTTTATACCATTTCATTATTTTTTATTATTATTATATGTTTTTTCTAGGATATTTTTAGTTATCCCCAATATATTTTATAATTTATATATGTTAACGGTCTCCTCAATATACAATTTAATCCCTATTCACTAGTTAACAACCTCTAACATGTGAGGAGACATGTTGAATACATATATCCCTCTAGATCATATTTTTAGTCAAGGTCATGTTATTAAAAGTTGTATTAGAGTCAATTTTTCTTTGACTTAAACATTAGGGTGTATTATAAAGGGAATAGGGTTGGGTCAGAGCATATGATGGACCTCATAAATGTTTTTTATGAACACTTTTTTCATTGGGAATACCATTCTAATATGGGTACAATTTAGTTTTTCTTGGTATTTTAATTTATGATTAATATATTTATTCTGATGTGATGTGTTTGTGATTATTTTGATTTATTATTTTATCTCATGTCATATTGGTAAGATGTATACCTACATCCATACTTTTTTTTCATAATATTCAAAATATTTTTGTATTGTTATGTTTGATTTATATTATGGGTTAATGGGGGTATCATTTTTTAATTTTTTTACATCATATATTGTGTTTTTTCTATAACATATTGGTGTAATTTTAATCAATTAAACCATGTAATTTTAATTTCATGTAATGTGTTATGAATCCTATAATTAGACGTTCTCCAATAATGTATGTAAATTCCCCTGATGCATGGTATATATAATGACAATAGATTGGTTGATAGAGGCATTGGATACCTAGTGATGACATGATAAATCTATTGTATGACTACGATATGTTATTTGGGGATATCCTAGAGTTACCATCAGGATATATAATCCCATGTGGGTTTGAATAAAGGCATGTGAAATTATTTAGGATTCAATATCCAAATCACCCTCAGTTTTTTATAGCGTGAATATAAATGGAAGGATTACTTGGATATCTATGATAATTGATTTTTGATGTGTTTTCACTTTTTTTTGTATGATTTTGGGTAGATGGTCATTGTTTTAGAATGAGGGGTAAATAGTGGGTGACATTTTGGATAGACATATCATTATGGAGGTGTCATTAGATAGTTCAGAATGAGGCTCTAAGGATGTTTCAATTAATCAATATTGATAAATGGGTGTAACATAGTTAGTGGTTTTGTTATAGATCATTGTTCGAAGATGAAATGATTCATTAAATCCTTATTTAAGTGGTGTTATCAGATTATACATTAGGTTACACTATTTAGTTCAGATATGATTGATTTAGATAATTAAAAATAACCTATGATAGAGTTTATTAATGGTTTAATGTTCCTCAAGGATGACTGAACATGTTGGCATAATTTTTTTAAGAAAGTTCATAAAAAATGAGGGAAATAAGAGATCTTAATTCATTCTAGTCATTTATATATTAGAATAGTGAATGAAAATATATGGGTCATGAACTAATAGATTTTAAGAGACTCTTACTGTTATAGTTAATTGTGGTCTTAGTGTAAATAGGAGTTATTGGGGTTGACATGATTTGTTAAAATGGGTAGGATAAATAAACCCATGTGTGATCTTGGAATACATTCTATATTGTTTCTGAGGAGTAGTGTAAGAGAATGAATTTATATTTAAACACCATTGGGGATTGAGTGTGTGATCCCCATTTCAAATTATTTTTGCCAATCGATAATAATGAAATTCCCTATGAACCTGGAATGGTTGGTTGGTAGTATTTTGTATAGAATCATGGGTAAAGAAGGAATTTCAAGGTATAGTCATAGTTTTTATTAATGCAATGGATGTTTTTTATGGATATCTAGTGTTGTAATTTTTGGATTTACTATAATGATACATATTAGTTTGTAAGGGATATCGTATTAGTCAAAGAGAAATAATTAGTGATTTTGTAGGGAAATGGTTGTGGTGATAACAATTAGTGGGTGTTGGTGGTGGAACGAAGATGTAAATGTATGAAATGCGTCTATTTTTTTATGGTTCTAAGATAAATTCCATGTTTTTAATTTGCATATATAATATAAAAAATGTATGTTTTGTAATAATTGTTAGGATGGTGTTTATTTGATCGAAGTGTAAGTTGGATTATTGATTCATTATTGTACAATGAGAAATAATGGCCATTGGGGATATTTTTTGGTGATAAAACAATGTAGCGACACTATGTTTTATGATAAGATATTACTCTATTTATTTAAATGATTCTATGATTCATATATGATTATATCATTATAAAAGTGTGATGGGATAACATTTCAACAAGATTAACTAATGTTTTTGGGAAAAGATAGCTAGAGAAAGACAAACTTGTTCATTATGTGGTTTTAGTTGTGTTTAAGTGTAAAATACATTTATCATGTTGACATCACATAAGATATAACTTTTTCATTGGAGATTCATATGGTTTCATCCATAGGTGTTGGAAATGGCCATTGTGAGTAATGATTTATGATGTGGATCACCAAAATATTTGCAACAAATCAATTGTTGATACTTAAGTCTCTCAAAGAGGATGAATCTACTGTAATTTTATCTCAATGATAACAATATTGGAAAGTGCATAGCCTGCTTATTGATAATTAGTGCACATTAATCATTAGAGTTGTCTAGAAGTAGGTCAGTCAAAATTTTGGGATAAAACAAGATGATTTGGTAGTGAATCAATGATTGTGATTGGTCCAAATTTATGTCCAAAAGTCCACAACAACTTCGCCTGGATGAGAAATAATATTTTAAGGAGACTGAAATTAGTTATTTATTTATGGGCCCATATATATTATATGATTTTTTATATTTATCCATACAGTGGGAACTGTTAAATGAACTGGTACTAGGACCACGAATCGATATTTTGGCACATAAATAGGAGGTATTGGTATACATGGGATGAGAATAGTTCTATATATCATGTCAGTGGGTCAAATATAGATTATGGATAATGCGAACCCCCATGTTTTGTATTATCTATAGGTTTTCAATCATCTCATGACCAATCGTCCATACCTAAATGGAATACAGTGAGGAATTTCGTTTCATGTACCATATGAGATCTGCACCATGATAGAGTTGGGGAGTTCCTTATGGGACGAGTCTCACATTTGTGATATATATCATGTTATGACAAATAGAGGTATAGTAGTGAATTTCTTGGGAAACATTTGGATTCCCTCATTGGGGTGGTTATACTATTACCTATATGGGTTGTTCCATGATAGAGATAGTCCATGGGTCAATCCCTCTACCATGGTTGGACATCCATGATCAAGAAGGGATGCCCAATGGTAGGTCTAGGTATGTGGTAATTATACCATGACATTCATAACTACTCAATGACTAGGTAACGGGGATATTTTATTATCATTGGATGAAAAATACTTTTGTGATTAGTCCCATTATTATTTAGGTCTCATTGTAATGAGAGAGGACCATTTATCTAACTTATCCATCTTTTAACGAATGAAATTCCCCTATAATGGGGGTTATTTTTTGTGATTCTATGGTCATTTAATGTGATTTGACTACTATATTATATTCTATTTTATCTTCCCTTCACTAGTTTACGATATTATTGTTATTGTTCCCAGTATTTCTGTACTAATTTCACAAAAGAATGGTTATACCATCCTAATATGAGTGAGAATATTCGTAGAATGGATAAGAAGGATCTAGTGTGGCCTAAAACAAGGATCCTAGTAAAGTTTCAGTAAATCTTTGATTTATGATAATTTTTATATGGATTTTTCCTTTTTTAAAAGATTCATACATTATTAAAACAATTAATTGTTATTTTTTACATGAGATATGATCTAATGTGGTTGTACCATATTGTATGAGGTATGGACTAGCTTACTCGAGGATGAAAATATATTATTTTTTATGTAAATATTATAAATAGGTATATGGTCCAATTATAAAAGAATTATATTCTTTTTATACTTTAGTTTGAATGCATGTATGTTTTCGTTGGACCATGAAAAGAAATTGGGAATGAAATCACCCTTAGGAAGGATATATGATTTCATTGAGAATCCCTGAGTCAGAATACGAGTCATTTATCTTTGTTATTTTATGTTTATATCCCTATAAACGTTTTTTTGAAGGATTTTGGAAATCAATTAAGATGATGAGAGATCATGGATTTGTCATGTATTGTGATGTGTGACATGTGTGAATGTGATTAGACCTCACATGGCCAGTTTTCTAGGGATGATAGGGCTCGGAATAGTAAAAATGGGTTAGATGGAATTACAAATAATTCATTATTCCCCAAAAGGGTGAAATGGAATCTTTGGATATTTGTTTAGTGTTATAATCTTTTAGGGGATTGATGAGAGGTAAAAGAAAGGTACCCATCGTAATGATATATCCAAGAGACATCATAACGTGTATATGAGATAGACACAATTTGGTTTGAGAGAGGTTTTTATTAGCCACAAATGAAATATTAATTTGGGATTATATTGAGATAACTCAATATGGTCCTTCTATAGAGTGACATGACGTGGAGTAGGATTTTTTATTGTTTTTACTAACATCCTATGGTTTGGATCAGGAATGTCATGCAGATTTAAAGAACAACATTTGGTATTGGTTGTGTATTTCATCTATCAACAAGAGACTGAAGAGGATTTGAGGGGACGATTGGACACAGTTATGAAGATGATGAGATCGTATAGATTTTTGTCATGTTGTGATTGTGTGATTCAAATGTCCTTGAGGGCATTATTATATTTGGATGGGTGAGTGAAAATAATTTTAACAAAATGCAAGTCAATCCCTCATTTCACTAGTTCCATAGGATTCGTTGAAGATATTTTTAGATGGGTCATTTTCTCTATTGATACTAAATGAGTTTTTTAATATGTTCATTGATAACAAATTAAATATCTTTCTTCATATGGATGATGGAATGGAGCATGATTTTAGAGACCCCTATCCTTAAAGTCCTGGGTTGGGTAATTATGTGAACCCATCCCCCCATTGGAATGTGTTAAAATATATTATGTTGTTCTTTATTAGATACTTTGTGTTTCTAAATATACTATATCCCTTATCCTACAACCAAAATAAAATGTTACGAACTATTATATACACCCTTCCCTGAATCGGATGGTAGTGATTGGGTACATTTATTGAACCATTTTTTATGAGGTAATAAGTAGAAAAATATTTTCTTCGCCCTTCTAAATAATTATTTTTATTGGTTAATATATTGATTTACCCTACAAGAGTTCTTTATATTGGTAGGGAACTGTGATGTGGACCATACCCTCCACCAGTGATTTTCATTGATTTCTATCATTTTTCCCTTCAATGATAAGGTAATTTGTTTTTATCTACAAAACGTGGCATTTTATATACTTAACTGGGTTTGGTAATAATTTATCATGTCCTACCCTATTGGAAATAAAGCATGTTAGAATCAATAAATCCTTTCATTATTGGAATTGAATAAGATATTATGATGAGTAACATCCACATCTCTTTCAGGTATGAGTTGTGGTGTGTGGCGTGAGATTAAAATAATTGAGTAGTGACTATAGAATGTTTTGATGGGTGTCATTGTGGACAAGATAGCACATAAAGACATAATTCAGGCATGTATTGTATTGGAAAGATATAGTATATGGAATAAGTTAATATAGATCTGATTAGGTGTCTTGATGTCCTAGTAATCATAAGATGAATAAATTTTCTTTATTATTTGGTACTATATATTTTTATTGTCTATTAATATATTTTATGAAGTATATTTTCTAAGATTGGAGAGCCCCTACTATGATGTTTATTTATACCATGTGTGAGTATTCATGTTTTTTTCACCTTAAGTACGCATTCAGATTAAACAAAGGTCATAGATTTGATCATGTTAAGGATGCAATATGGGGTTCAAACAGTAGTATGAAGAATGGATCAATGATTGATGTTTGTAATTGTGTATATGTTTATTTTCTTTATTATCAAATGTTATGGACCTAGTGGGTAATGAATGGATATATAAATTTATTCTTATACTTGGTTTACGTAATATAATATTATTTTTATATTTTTATATTTCATTCTTAAATGTTTTTGGTAAATATTTTTTATTTTTTTCTATTATACTATAGAAGAGATCACCAAAATTAATTTTAGGTCCTCCAAAATATTTTAACACCTCTGCTATAGAAATATGATTTTTTAAAGCTATATAGACCTCTAAATTGTACTGCAGATCTGGTATAGTTTGTTATAATGAGTATTATAGTGTTCTATTATTTTTATTATTATTTTTTAAATTTTACGTAAGGAATATGGACAATACAGATACTGTGATGGATCTTGAACTAGCGCATCACAGATATCTTTTATTGTGGGGAATGACTACTTACCATGGTATGGGATTTATGTTTTGGTTTTTAACTTTATATTGTTAATATTTATTCAAATGTGATGCATTTATAGAGAATATTGTGTATTGTTTTGTATCATAGATCATTTAAAATATGGTTCTATATATAGATCACAGAGGAATGAATGATCAAAATGACATGTATATTTTTATGTATGATTGATTTCCTTGATGATTTTTTATTAGATTGTTTAATGTTTCAATAATAATATCAATATTATTTTTCAATATAATATAGTTATTAAAATATACTCGACTAAACAATGGTATTATATTCTGATATAATTTCATGTGGATAATTATATCAGATGTTATATAGTGATAAAAATATATTCCCTTCTTTCAAAGGATGCGTAAAGAACCATGGGGTTTTGGAAGATGAAATGGATGATATGTGATGAATCATTGATGGAATGGTATGCCTGAGATAGTAGATTCATAGATTGTCATTGGTTTTAATGAGGATGTAGATACATTTATGATGGTTGATGAAAGACATGTCAAATCTCATAGGTTTTAATCAATAAAATGACCTTAGTGATATTTTTATTGAGGTGCGGTATATATAAAGGATGGGTTAGATTAATTTTCATATTTATTATTTATGAATTTTCAATATATTAAGAGTGAGAATGTGTTGTTTCTTGTTGTTTTGGTTATATGGACTACTAGTGGGTGATTATGTGGTTGGTGATAGATTGAGATAGGGGAATTTTTATAGTTTGGAGGGAAGAAATGAATATTCACTAAGATATACTATATTTTCCTATAAGACTAGCATGGCTAGTGGTTTAAGAATGTGCGCATAAGATTGATGGGATGTGAATAATAGAATAATGATTTGAGTGGTGTGATCAGGAAGTACATGGGTCTACAACCACTGAGATATAATGAACTTGGTTTATATATAATTTTATAACCCTCGAGTGTCAACGTGGATTTTTACGAAACATCTTACTCTATGAGGGGAAACAAACTAGTTAGGTGTGGTAACCTTTTGGGTTTTATACCATTTAATGGTCCTGTGTGGTTCAACAACATATATATTTTTTGAGATTCTTGTGGGTATAGTTTCACAGGGATTCAATGAAAATAAATGATCTTATTGGTTGATAAGATATATTAGTGTGGCTTAGGAGCATTGAAACAAATCAATTTTTTATATTATCAGGCACTATTGTCAAAACGTTTTCTAAGGGTGGGAATATAGTATAGAGAACATCATTGGAAGCTATAGTGAAAAACATAATTAATAACTACTAGAATGAGGAAACATGATTTTTATTTTAAATCCCCAAAAATACAATTATATTAATAATAATATATTAACAAAAAATTAATGAATCATATAATGTAATCATGCTGCACATAAATTATTATCACATAATTATTTAGAATTGAGACTAATAAAACACTTACATGATTAAAAATTTCATAGAAAACGCCATAAAAGAGATGGAATAATATTAATCATAAAATTCTAGGATTAATGGATAATTAAAAAAAATATATCTCAAATAGATACTTTGGACACCTCAAAAATTAAATTAGATACAGAATAAAAAAAGTTTACAAATAGAGGTATTTCAGAGGAAACCCCTTACCACTTTAGTGACTTTTTAATTAGAAATAAATTAGAGTTATAATATGAAAATTTTTATTTTATACCATTTATTAAATAAATAATGATATAATATAATAAATTTTAATTATACACACTATTAATGTGAAAATAAAAAATATTATTTATATCTTAGTGATGTAAAATTGAGATGAAAATACTTATCTTTTTTTGTGAATTATTAAAACAGAATTTATACGTCCACATCATAGACATACCTTTCATAATTAAAAAATTTATTCCTTTAATCATATAATTTTTTATACATAATTTTTATAAAAAGTTATTCTCTATATGAATTATTATGATTTTGTATATCAAGTATTTTTAGTTTGATCACTTATTAAAGTTTAATAATTGTGGTGACAATTTTTATTATTAAATCAATGGACATAATTAATATATAATTATAGATACCATTATATATTTTGTATAAGTATCTTTTTCCAAATAAAAATCCTTAGCATTTTATTATTTATACTTGAAGATGAAATTGATAATAAGCGTGTTTTTGTGATTCTTTACTATTGAAGTGTGTGTTCTATATTGGTAAATTAATTATTTAAATAAAATTGTGAAATTCAAAAATATAATATTGTTTACATATTTATGAATTATTATATACATAATTTTTTTCCATGGTAATTAATATTATAAATTAATATTATTTTTCATATAGGTGGTTACACCAACCCAAACATGAACATTAAATTTATTTAATAAAATATTATGAGGTTTTTTTTTGAAATGAAATTATAAAATACTCATAATTATATTATTAAAATTTTATTACCATAAAATATCCAAATTATAATGATGTAGTACAACAAATAAATGACATCATAAGTTACACATTTCGAATAAAATATTAAAATCGTTTTGTACTTATTTTAATTAATTAAATTAAAGATGTTAATTTATCGATCATATAATTATAATGATCCTAATTATTTTATAAAAACATTAATTGTAAGAAAAAAATAATTATCCATTATTCTAATCCTTATATCCAACCATGTTGGTGGTAATTGAAAATGAAACATGTTACGTTGGGAAGGCGGTTGTCACTCCAATGACCGAACAACCATTTTAATCTTATTATTGGTTGTTGTATGGGAATAAAAATTACAATAACCTTATATGATTATATTAATATATGTAAATAATGATAATATCATTATATTGTTTTTTAAATAATAATAGTGAAATATATAGATAATGTAGAAAAATATATTTGTGGGTATTACAAGTGATGATCACATTGATTTTCCTAGGATATCTCCCTAGATTGTATGGTGGAATGCCAACAATGAGTGATTATGGGAATTTTTTTGAAATAGACTTCAATTTTGAAATAATTTGAAATGTTTTGTAGAGAAATTATAATGATAAGTGAGTCTTGATGTGTTTAATAAGTTTCACTTTTATAAGATAAGGGAAGGGAAGCTTTGGTAGTAAGTCATACATTTTCAATGCTATAAGGTTACTATTGATGTGTAAAAAGCCATGAAATGAAAATAATTGTACTAGAAAGATATATTTTTTGATTCAATCTCAACCATTCATCTCAAGATAGATTTTATTTAGGATTTTGGACTTCCACTCCAAGATAAACTTAGTTAAACCAATTTATTTTTACCAGGATATTTTATTTTTAACCAAAGTAATTACTACTATTGGAAATATTATGATTGAACGTTTTATATATTTTGGAAAATAGAATTTGAAATTTGTAAAAAACATCATCACATAAGATTTCAATCGGTATTTAATGACAAACAAAGAAAATAAAATACTTCAACACATATAATAGTTTTTTAAAATAACATTATTATGATGTAAAATTTATATATATGATAAATTTATGATGTTAATTAAAAAATAATCAATAAACTGTCTTACTATTAATTGAATATTTATTATGGGGATTCGATTTAATTCTGAAATGAATCATTAGATTGAAGATACTTGACATTATAAATATAATGAAAAATATTTATATATTATAGTATCATTTTAAATAGATAAAAAAAGATGGCCACGCGTTTTATAAGTTTATATAATACATTAGAATAAATTATTTTATTCCTAAAATTCATATATTATTAATTATATGGTTTTTGAATCATTTATATTATCTTATATTGTGATAAAATCAAAGAAATTATAATTTTCATATATCACTAAATTTTTTGCTAAAAATGATCTTTTGCATAAATGAATTAAAACTCATAATAAGTAAATTTTGATATATGGAAATGAAAATTTAATTATAATTAAACTATTTCAAAATATAAAATTTTTAATTTTATCTTTTTATTAGAAATGAAGAAAAAAATTAGAAAGTACTTTTTTTAAATTGCATTTTATTGCCAATAACTAAAATTTTAAATTTATCATATCAAGGTAGTTATTTTTAATATATTTAAATATTAGGTTATTTAGTAATGATATTATAATATATTTTGGATCGTTTATATTTAGTGTTATGTGAAATGAATTTTATCAAAGTTGTTGTCATGTTTAATGGTGATTATAATTTTAGGGTGCAATAAAGCCCTATAGACTTGAAAATAGGGTTGGGATCATGATTGATGAGCTAAAAAAATGAGGAAAAAATATCGTGTATAAATGTATTTGCTTATCCTACTCCATGGAATTATATTAGGGCTTTATCAACACTTTGTTTTTTGAGGACTTTCAAGTAATTATGGACATCATAAAGGATTAAATTTACTACATTCTATTACATATGTACATTTTA
This sequence comes from Viscum album, assembly GCA_963277665.1. Taxonomy (NCBI): domain Eukaryota; kingdom Viridiplantae; phylum Streptophyta; class Magnoliopsida; order Santalales; family Viscaceae; genus Viscum; species Viscum album. The sequence goes on along the minus strand of OY728143.1, from coordinate 737,907,347 downwards.
TACCGAATAAAAATGGAGGTATCCTCCATAGAGATAGTAGATTATGAGGGAAATCAATCCATTTGTTTTAAAAATATATTGGGATATGAGATTTCCTATATTAGGAGGGTTGATGATTTCATTTATTTCTTTCATATCCTTTGAGATGAATATATAATCCAACTTTTGTTGGATGATAATGAATACCATCATGACTTGGTATACATGTTCTTAGGTTGTTATAGAATTATATAATGAATTATAGGTGAATTATTTAAAAATATTTTTTAAGTAATCAACAAGTTAGATCTTTTTATTCTTTTTGATAGAATATTGACAGAATATTTTCTTCATTAGTAACTCTAGAACACCCTTGAAATTTAGAAGTCTAATATTATCTATAAGGACACCTAAAAGCCTATAATTAATTATTATTATTCTGATTAATTTATTTACAACCCTATTATACTGAGAAGGTAAAGGTAATAACCTCAATTAAAGTATAGATGAGGTGAAATTATAAATTTCAACATTGTTAGGCTTCATATTCTTAATTTTTTATTTGATACTTCTAGAAGATCTATAAAAATATATCTCCTACATATAATAGTATCCCATAAGGAAGAAGTAAGATTGAAAATATGTTTCATATTCAGTTTGTAATTCTCCGAGATAAGGTTTCCAATGAGTAAATAAATTAATTCCTAATAACTTGGATGTTTTTCATGCATTTTCCCACATTAATTATGCGTGATTTATTTTGTATTAAGTGGATAAATGAATTTTTTTTTATTTTTTTATTATTAAAATTTATTTCATTTTAATTATGGTTTAGTGAATATTATTTTAGAAATACTTAATTCATGAATGTAAATGTTTTACTATTGTTATTAAAATTTTTATTCATTTTAATAAACTTTTGTTCTATGATGATTTATGTTATTCAATTTTTTTTATTTAATTTCAAAAATATATATTTTATTTTGATTTGGAATTTCATTTTTCAGGGATCAAAAATATTTTTATTTATAAATCCAAGGTTTTTAGTCCCTGTAATATTTATTTAATGAATATAAGATATTAATTTTTACTGGAGGTGGGTATTATTGTATATGGGACTCAATGTAAGGGAATTTTCATATTTTCGTGACATATCAAATATTATACATGGTTGATTCTAGAGGGTCGTTCATGTGGCTAGTTTTCACTACACATTATCATAATCCAATTTGTTTTTAGTATATAGTGTTATTTATTGTGTTTATCAAAAATCCTACTATCATAATATAAAATTACATGTATAAATTATGCAATGATATCCATGTATAAAAATTCTCAAGGAAACCCATGTTCATAATTCCAACGAACATTATGCAACCAATTCCTAGAAACCATCACAATTGTATATTCTAAAGAAGAAATAACACATTTAAATTTACAACATGCTAAAATATTATAAATAAAATGGGAAAAAAATTCTACATAAGAATAATGGACTTGGTGTAAAAAATAGAACCAAAAAAATACAACTCTTATGATAATGAGCGCTTTTAATGATGATCCACTCAAGAAAATTGAAAAATCATGAACCAAGACTCACTGGATTAATTGAAACTCACAGACCAATGATGATTTTATTTTCAACTACGTGTCATTTCTAAATGACTCATATTCTATATTATGTCATGTCAATGTAATTATTATTGAATTTGGATACTGGATAATGTATTCCATGTTTGAGATATATGATTACCCCATGACCACCCCGTTGTTATATGATTTTGAGTAAGATATGGAATCCATGAATGATGATATATATTCAAATATAACCATTAAAAATAGGAATTGAGATTCTCATTCTTGTCAATTGAAGAAGAGGTTGGGTTGACTCGAAGGGTATTGATGATCCAAATTATTGATTCAATTTTCTAGATTTTAAATTTAATTTTCTTGTAATGGGGTCAGGATGATGGGTGGCCTAATCTATCCACCATGGAAATGATAAAATTGATGTATAAGGTAACACAAAACCTATTTTATGGAATTCCCTAAATTAAAATTTCCTTGTTGATGTTTTTTACAATGTCAGGTCGTCTAATCATATTGAATTCATGGGTACCCTATGTTGGATGAGATGAATCATGTACCTAACGAGTGTTTACGTTAGGGAGATGATATTTTTCATTAAAATGAGTTTAACTTATATTCATTTAATATATAACTTATTTTTGAGTGGGTAGCGAGTGAATCTAATGTATTTTGTGAATGACCTAAGAAAATTATATCTACAGTCAATAATGAAGGATTCATTCACATAAGACAATAGCTGTGTAGAGAAAATTGCAGCCCAACCTAGAAAAATTGTTAATGTTCAATGGATTAATATTTTTCTAAATTTGATATATTAATAAATAAAAACGTCATGGAAATAAATATAAGAATATGGGAAATTTTTCATAAAGTGCTACTCAATATGAAATCATTATATTGTTATCTTCATAAATCAAGTATAATAATCCAAATGAAATAATAAAGGAAATATTGGAAAGAAACTAATTATTAAAGAAATAATATCCCTTGAAACATATATATTTAAAATAATGATGATATCTATTCATGGAAAACTCATGGAACATGACAATTTGATGGGAACAATATGTTGTTAATGGATTTCATACATTTTCATTATAAAATCTAAGGATGACGGTGATGGGAACCTAAAACCACACTATATGTTTTGAACAATTAAGTATAATTTTATATATATATTATTTAGTATGTTTTTATATTATTATATGTTTTTATATTACAAATATAATCTCTAAGGATGTTATGAACTAGTGCCTCCATTATACAATGCCACATTTCACTTAATTCTTAAATCCTTTTCCATTTTATAAAAATTATATTCATTAATTATTCATCCTCCATGATATTCCTTGATCTCATAAAATTGGCGATATAGGGATACTTTTCAAAAATAATTTCAAAATGAGAAACCTGATAAGGGATGGAGATCTGAACTCCTTGTTGATCATAGTCATCTTCTTGCTCTTGGATGATAATAACTTTGTAAGTGGTGATGCAAGTGAATGACCAAAAATTGGAATTGTTCATCACTCCATAACAATAATAATTGTCCAATTGATATATTATATCACATGATATATTATATGTTAGTTTATGTGTGACTAATGATCTAATTAGGATCACATTGCCCAATACGGGTTCCTTTTATTAGGGTGTTCTACTGGGTGATTTCCTCACATTTGGGACAATATTTGTGAATTATAATAGTTTCTATGAATAGATGTTCACCATTTAGGGTGGGATATGTGTGTAAATTGTTATATTGAGAACCCATTGAGTGAAGTTTAAAAATTTTCTAATCTATTTATAGATCAATAATATGTACTTGGGGAGTGGATCTATAATTTTATGTGAAAGTTTCTTGCTGACATCATATTCATTATCTCTGTATTGATTACTTTTTTGCTCATTCATTTTCAGAATATTTGTTCCACTAACTTTGAATATATGTTTTATATTATATTTCATGTGGTTTTTTACATTATTTTCCAAATCTTTAATAACAAATAAAAAATCTGTTTTGGGATGAAAACATGGAAAATTGACACAAATTCCTTGAGTCCGACTCCTGGGTTATCCATCGCTCTATATGAAGTTCGATATAAATATGTATTTGAATATCCTCATCAAAAGGATGAATCAAATGTTTCCATCATTTATAGGGAAGAAACAATTGTCTCAGTTTTGTTCGAATATTCCTTCATTAAAATATTCAAAAAAAGAAAAAAAGATCAATAATGATGGATATTAATAATTTCAATCCAGATTCTTCATTAAAGTTCTCTATGGTTAACAATATTTATAATTATATAGAAGCCTTTTAATTTTTTCTAAAAAAATAGAATACAATTTGATTTTTAAGGGCTATATATCATTAAATAATTAAAATATTTTCATAATTATTAAATTAAATGTAAATGGATCAATATGACAATAGGCATACAATAGAGCATTTGTTTTCCAATAAAAAGTTTATGATGTTTCCTGGAATTGAATACCTTACTCTTGAGGGCCAAAAGATTAAAGAGAACACCAAATCCCTTTTAAAATATATTCATTGATGTAACATAGATAAAATTATTGGAGAAGTGGGAAATGGAAGATGAATTTTTGGTAGCAATACATGATTCAAAAAATACATTTTACCAACCAAGAGAGATTCATGATCAATATTTAGAATATTTTTTATGGGTCATAAAGAGATGGATCATGCAATAATTCATGCTGGAATTTAACTCTTAGATGGCCATATTCTACATGTTATTCATTATAATTATTTTTATTGGATTAAATTTTATAATGATTTAATAATACCTTAATATATTGAACGTGCTAATTATTTCATATATATTTCCTTATTTAACACCATAAATGAGGCATTATATTTTTTTTGAGAGAATAGAGGATTTTAAATACCTCAATCCTAACCAAAAACTACTCCAATGTGACATATACAATGTGAAAGAAGAGTAAATTGACCGACTTCATGTATATTTTCATTTTATTTAAGTAATAATAATTTCATTTGATAGTGATTGTAATGGAACATATTTTTATATTTCATCTTCCAGATTTCATTTTTCCAAGTCACCTAAATTACATAGCTTCCTAGAGTGTATTTAGAGTGATGCACCAATAGAGGTAGTTTTATAAGTTCATATTTTCATTAATTATTCCTATTTGGGGGAAAATGAAGAATCTGAACATAATTTTTTTCAGGTGAATTCTGATACAAGAGTATCTTTTCACATGATCAATAGTTAAATTATAAATATTATTTTTTATTGAATTAAAAGATAATCCACATCTAGTATTTTATTTCCCATAACATTTTCATTCCATTCCTCAAGGTCAAGAATAATGGGCATTCCCTTTTATACAATCCAACCTAAAACTCTGTAAGTTGTATACTTCCAAGGTGTGGGCTTGGATTGAAATTAAAAAGGGGTATTATAAATATTACAAAGTACTAAATATGGAGTGATGTATATGTGGTGGCTCATATACAATACAATTCAACCTCTTTTAGAATGGGTTTGAAAGATATACTCTCTAGTTGTTGATATACTAAACCCAACTCCCATTGGGTGTTATGATAACATTCATGACATGTACTACTATATTCAATGATGAAATAATAAACATTACATTTCTTGTTTTTATGTAGATAATATTGGCCCATTTTTTCTATTCAATCCTTAAAAAATCTATAGGAAAAATTCAATCACATACATCTTAGAGAACCATTTAGGTCTACAGTTTTAGAAAATTATAACAAAATCAAACCTAAAAAATTCTCATGACTTTAAATAGAAATTTATCCTAATCAAAACATTTTTCTCATTCACATTAAGAAATAACTATCATCTATATGACTTATATTCTTGTGATAAATAATTCAACATCTTTCCCTATAACCTATGGAAAAAGAAACATACAAATATTTAGATGAAATGATCAATTAAGTTAACCTAATTATTAACAATCGAATTTCATCAATAAGTATAAGTGTACAAAGGGCATGATAAAATATTAAAAGTGCATGAGTAAATTATAAAATAACTCATACCTTCAAATACATGGCTAATAAAATATGAAAGCATCTAAAATAAAATGGTCATCAAAAAAATCATGAGTTATCAGATATCAATCTGAAAAATAAGAAACAATATAAACCCATATAATGACATTAAAACACTTTTTGGTTAGTTGGATCCTAATATTCATAAAAACCTTCCAAAACCAACATAATTAGAAAAACCATATATATGAATGAAGAGTTACCGGTGACTATATAATTGGTTTGTTATCTAGGGGAAACAATCATATAAGTTGTAATGGGATCACCCTGCTCTATCTTGGCCACCCCATCATTAATTCTATAATGTGATCACTATGAGCTATCTGGATAATACCATTGTCAATGATGTGATGGGATAACTAAATTCTATTTTGGTCATCTCATAATATAATACATCCAAAAACCACAACATTAACAAACCTCATGGAAACAAACATTATTCCATTTATAAATTGATTAACACATGTAAAAGAAATAGATTTTATAACAATGTCATTGAAATAATCATAGACATTCTTGAAAAAGTAAGAGGATGGTATATAAACAAAAAATATCTAGTGGAGGGTATGTAAATACATGGTTTTATGATTCTGAATAATTTAATCACCAATAAAATATAATTCAAATCATTATTGATGAAAAAATATTTTTCATTATGAAAATCACATTTTAAAACATAAAATATTTTGAAATTACATTTATTTAAAAACCACCCTAGAAACATATAAAGTATGTTTCAAGATTAATATAACAAAATTTAAAAAAAACAACATTTCATTCAAAATATTATTATATTACAATGAGAATAAAAAAATATAAAAAAATTTTGAATGAAATTTTATTAAACATTGTTTTAAAAGAACAAAAATTTTCAACTAAAGAGATTAATGAAGTTGAATTTTAATAAAAAAAAATTTCTAAATTATTATATCTACCAAAGTGCATTAAAATTGTACTATTACATGAATATTTCATGAATAAAAATATTATTAGAGAATTCATTATGATATTTATATTTTAACATTGAATACATAATCATACACAATACCAATAAATGACGATACTATATCAATGACTCTTACAACAGTTGTAAAATTGAGTCATAATCCTAATGAAGAAGAAACATTAAATGAAACTTATAATATAATTAAAATAATGAGAATAATTATATAACTATTCAATGTCAATGTATATACACCTTAAAAAATATAATAGGTGCATAACATAACAAATGTCTAAAAGAAGGTAAATTGTGACAAAAATATCAAACTTTATGTTAACATTGAAATCATATACCCCATGAAATAGATATAGTAAAATGTTAAAAATCAAATTAAATATAATTATAATAATCATATAATACATTAATGGTAATTAAATACACTATACGTCAAATATATGTTGTGAATAAAGATTATATATCACATAAATAAAAGAAATATGTTAAAAACCCTTACCTCACACTTAATTTTAGTAAAACATGATTTAAGATCTTATATATTATTTTTAAAGATCGTATAAAACTATTAAAGAACCATATTAATATTTTTAACATCATATATGATGTTATAATTAATTTCTATTACACATTTATTAACAATTCCATGTTAAATTTATGTTTCAGGTAATAACTTCTCTGTTTATAATATATGTTTTGACATGAAACTTTTTGTCAAATTACTTCAATAATAGTATCAAAATATAGAATATTTAATCCAATATATAAATATTATAAATATTCATTATATTTTTATTTATATTATTCCATATAATTTAGTGAAAAAAATTAAATACACCATACATGGCGTTGATTGGTCGTATGTACGCATGAATTTTGTTTCTATATTTTCATTTGGAATGAATTAATATTAAAATATATATATATATATATATAATCATTAATTTAGAATATTTATTTCATATTTAACAAATATTTTTTATTAAAATTTAATTTTAAAATAATCTATGTTATGCGTGAACTAATCACATCGCACCATGTGGTGGTAGTCCGATGTTCACATGAATAATGTTATCATATTCCAACAAAATGAATAGATTGATCTTATGTGTTATGTAATAATTTGGAAATAATCATTAATATCATAAATATAATTAATACCATATATAAATAACATGATCTCTATTATTATCAACCATTAAAGGTGGAAATGGAAAAATAAATGACATTTGTTCATGATGCAGTAGTCATCCATACACACAAATAATAATTTCATAACCCATTTTATGAAAGTGTGTGCTTTTAGATTTTAACCATATCATAAAAACATTTTAGTACATATATGAAACAATGTTTATTATATAAAAAATATATCAAAATATTTTAATGGATTTTAGAATGAAATAAAATAATAGCATTTGTTAATGAATGTTACCACTTTGTTGTGTAGAACCTTTTTTTTAAACCAAAGGCCTTACATGTTTTTTTCATCAAAAATTGAGGATTATAAGATGATATGAGGAATATTTGGAAGTGAATTTTTAAGATTATATATGATCTAAATGGTTCCAGTGGTGTGAATATTTTAGAGGAGTGAGTCCCCTTTTATAGTTGTGCTGGAGTGGGATTCTTGAAAATACTCAAAAGTATTTACTATTGAGAGGTTTATGTTATCTCATGTTCTAAAATAAATGTTATAACTGTTCCTTTGTATTTTTCCCCTATCCCCATTTCATTATAGAAATTAAAATGAAGTAAGGTACATTTTTTTGTCTTTTTTCCTTTCTAAATTTATTATATGGGTCAAATTCATCGAAAAGTGTCCCCAAAATTCACAAATTTCGATAATAAGGTCCTATTTGTAATAATATTTCCAAAAAATAGTTTGTGTGCATGTTTTGGGTCATTTCAACACATTATATTCTACATTTTACCACTAAGTAAACTTATTTTTACCTTAAATTTTTTATTTAATTTTAACTTTTTTCACTAATCGCATTATTAAGAAATATTATTTATCAAAGTAGATAATATAAAATATTATGAATCAAAATATGGAATAAATATTTCCAAAAACAATTCACCTAAGTGAAATAATTTAATTCAAATTAATCTTGTTAGCGTAATGATAAAGTTGGGTTTCAGAGTGAAATTTTTCAAATCTTCACAATGTTTTTATATGAATAATCAATGTGAATATAATTCCAATGGCTATTAATAGTTTAATTTATGAATATGTTAACTAATATATCTTGGAAACAAATTTAAAATATAATTTATCTTTTTAAATAATGTTTTTGAATGGACGTTTATCAATTAAAATTATAGTTTTATTATTATTCGTCAAAATATGAAAATATTAATAAATATAAAAAAATAAATCATAATATAATTTTTGAAATAAATTTCCAAAAATGAAATTTATTATTTCATGAATGAAAACTAAATTTGTATAAAATAGTTTTTAAATAAGTGCTCAATCGGATGGGGGAATAATATATTATGAAAAATACATCTTTTCTACATAAAATTAGATTTATTTTTATATTATATATTGAAAACACATAGGATAAACCATAAAATTTATTCTGATTTTGTTTTATATATTTATTTATTATTAATGAATAATATTAATAAGTTTATTATTAATATAAAAAAACTTGGGATCACAAAAATTGTTTTTTATAAAAACCATTCCTTTAAACTCAATTGCATTTTATTTTCATTTATAATAAATTCATGAACATTGAAATCATTATATAAACAATTGTAAATAAAATTTTCAAAATATAGTTAATATTATTAATACCCACCATTCAAATGGTTTGGTTAAAACTAGCATGCTAAATAATAATATTAACAGTATATTGTTTTTTACTGACATTCGACATCGCTTGTAACTTATGTTATTGAAGAAACATGATGTTATGTAAAATTCATGATGAATTTGGTTTTGTGTATAATATAATTTAAATATTTCATTTTATTTATCTTAATCTATCAAATAATTTAAATTATTTTTGAAATAATATATTTTATCAGATATCATAATGTTACAAACCTACACTTGTAAAATGAATTATTCCATTCAAATGAATCAGGGTTATCAAAGGATTATAAATTTTGATTATTTATTTATTGAAACCCTTATCATAATAATGAAATAAAGAAAAAATATTTTAAATGGGTTAGTTGGAAAAATAAATGCCCCTGATTTTAAGAAAAACTATGATTCCAGATATGGAGATCAATGCTACAAAATTAAAATATGTATTTGAAATGTAAAATTATTTCCCAATGACTAATAGAGGGTGATATAGAATATTGTGTGGTGCATGTAAATGTCACATAGACCACCTTCTAAATAGTTGTAGAAATATTCTTTGAATTCATCATTAAATATGGTAATAGGATAAAATTTTAATTCAAGATCATTTTCCTATGATGGAGTATTATTTCACCATATAAAATGAAAACATGTTGATATAAACTAATGTGGAAAGTAAAATTTCACCAATTAAATAATTTTAACTACAATCTCACCTTTTTCTCGTGATGATGAGTGTTCAATGTGAATTTTATACACATAAAAATCCAAAAACAATATTTTAAAGACAATATAACCATAAATGGGATAACAATCTATTCCTCCTATATTTAAAAATTAACAAAAAAAAATATTTAGCACATGATAAGATAATTTCAAAAATACATAAACCATTATATGATTAAATAATCTTTGAAAGTGAAAAGTAATACCCAAAGATGAAACAAAAAACATCACATAGCCGTATATCTCAAATTACCTCAATAACCTCACAAATAATGTGTTGTTGAACCTCAAATGTAATCTCATACTTTCCATATTTCAAGTCCAAATATATGGAAATATTTTTTTGAAGTAACATTAATCTCTTGGTCACCAAATAAATTTTCAATCATATAGTTGTCTATATTATAATATTTATGGTCCCATGATTACCATAACACCCAAGATAATATAAACCCTAGAGTTTATCATCACCTTGAAACATATTTACCTAAAAATTAAAGAAATAATTTACAATAAACTAACATTATACATGCACCTCAACCAAAAAAAATCTCTCTAAAATTTTTATTAACAACCTCAAATATTTTATACTACTAAAAACCCCAAATTAGGTGTCTAGGAAAAATAACCAATGATCATAATAAATATTATACATCAATTTATGTATCCATAACTATTGTGATAACCTCTTATGAAAACATCCTAATCTCAGAAGTTATCTAAACCTTCCATTGATACCAACTATAACAACCCATAACCTATACTACTAAATTCGGTGGTGAAATCATAAATATTATTTTTCCAACATTGATTATGAGAAGGGTGACTCATTTTTCCATCTAACTCATTCAATATAAAAATGCAAAAATTTCATTACTAATATAAAAAATGAGGTTTAAGGTTTATATTTTCAGATAATTATGAAAAAACACAAATAAATTTCAAAAGAAATTATATTGGAAGTTCTCCCATTTAAATATGATTTTAATTCTTAAATTAAGGCATCATCATCATCCTGATGAAATAACTTCTAAGAATAACTAATTCAATCTCATTATTTTTATCCAAGGTAAAAGAAAACATTTGAGGGTTATCATAAATGCTTATTAAGGGTAAACATAATCACTGAAAATTTAATTTCATTAATGATCATAAATGGTCATAAGGGTTTAAGGATATAATTAGGGTGAATTAGTGATTCATAAAAGAAATCATACCACTAAATACTTGTGTATTCACATATGAAAACCTATAAATGTAAATATTCATCATAATCAATATTCATGAGCCATATGATATCAATCTTGACCACATAAATCATTTAAAACACATAGAATGATGTTAAAACATTTTTTGGTAACATGGGGTATCATATTCAGAAAACCATTGTAAAAATCTTTTAATTTGAATAATCATATGGAAGACATATAATAAATCATTAAACAATGCATTAGATCCCTATTTGGGGGCACTAATAATAGAATATATAACAGGCTCACGCACCACTATCTTAGCCTCCCGATCATAAATGCTAAAATGGCATCACCTTGCATTATTTGGGCCATTACATGATCAGAGCTATTATAAGCTCACCGAGTGATGTCTATGCTACCCAATCATGTAAGACATCCATGAATGAAAACATGAATTAAACATAGTAAAAAATCATTATTCCTTTTATATCTAAATTACTCCATTTAATGAAAACATTGTACATAATAATCACATTGAAATAATCTTAATATATATAGAGAAATAAATAGGATAGTATAAATAAAAAATATCCCCAGTGGAGAATTAGTTAAAAAAGTTTGTTGAAATTGATGAACCGAAATTCCAATAAAATATAGTTAAAAATATTCTTGAAGAAAATATACATTTAATTTTTAAACTAACTTATTAGAATAAAAAGAAATTTTGAAAACACATTTATTCTAAAACAACCATACAAACATATAAAAGTTGTTTTAAAACAATTTTAAAATAATTTTTAAAATCTATTTCTTCAACCCTTTACATTAAAAATTTGATAAAATTATCATTAAAATATATTTTTAAAAACACTTTTAAACAACAATGTTTTAAACTAAGACAGTTATCCAACTGAAGAGAGAAATGAAGTCATCTTTTCATAAAAACATTTTCTCAATTATTATATATAACAAAGAGTGATATAATAGTACAATTAAAACAAAATATAAATTATAATCAAATTATATTAAAATTCAAGAGAATTGTATGATTTGATCATTGGATTCATTGTAATACAAAACCCAAATAAATGATAAGATTGTGATAAAGACTCTTACCTTTTTTGAAACATTAAATCATGATAAACTTTAATTAATAACATTAAATGAAACACATAACATCAGTGAAGTTGTTATATTCATGATATAACATGTCAATTTTGAAGTATCTACACCTTATGATAAAAGATATGTGTATAACATAACAAACATCTTTAAAAGGATAATTGTGACAAAAATCGATTTCAGCACCGGTATCTTTGAAACTATTAAACTAATGAAATATATATATCAAATTGATCTGTAAATAACCATTAATTTTATAACAAAAATCCAAAAATATATTCATGTTCTTTATATACGACACAAAATAACAATATCTGATGAACATGTCATATATCTCTTAGAAAAAAGTGAGACATGAAAAGCCCTCATATCGTGAATTATTTTGGTCGAATGTAATTTAACCTCATATAAAGTGTTTTTAAACATTTTATTTTGTTAATAAAAACCATATTTATATTTTTATAAAAATATATTAATTTATAATGACCTTTTATTACCCTTTTATTAATAATTCTATGTCTAAGTTATGATTTTGGTAATAGCTGTATTATTTTTCATATATGTTTTGACGTTCAATTTTTTTTCCACATAACTAAATAATAGTTAGCTTATCTAAAAAATTTATATGATGATATAAATATAAAATTGATTTATTACATATTTATATTGAGTAATTCATAATTGTTTTATATGAAATGAAATACATAGTTCACAAAGAGTATGATCCAGAAGAGGATCCAAGAAAAAAAATTATTAATCACTAGATGTAGAGCTAACCAGATAAGATTGATGAGATTGTATAAAGATTTCCATCAGGACCCGGCACCATGCATATTTATATGTGGAAATTCTAGATGACTATGATTCAAAGTGTGGATCCAGGAGATCAATGATGTAGAATCAAGGTGTGGGTAGTTCTAGTGGGTTGGTCATACGAGTCATGTAATGGGCATAGTATTCTTATGAGCCTTTGGGTCATGTATTGGCCTTCAGGTCATGTTGGAACTTGCGGATATGGCCTAAGAGTCATGTTAGGTTTCCCATTAATCCTTTAAAAGGCATATTATCCATTAAAAAATAAATAGAAGTCCTTCGGCCCATTCAGGCTGTTCATGGAGATAGTAGGTTGTATGTATGCACAAACATTATTTCCATTTTATTTTCATTTTCTATGAATGAAAAGTGAATTATATAAGTAAAAATATTATAATTATAATATTAAATTAATGTTATATATATCACATATTTTTTTTATTAAATATATTTAATACAATCCATGTAATGTGTAAATGATTCACATCACTCCGTGAGGTGGTAGTCATTCGTACAAAAGAACAACATTATCATTTTATCAGAAAATGGTAAATATTAAGGTATTTGTTATATAATAATTATAGAATCATAATTATGTAATAAAAATAATATATATCATATATAAATAGTATTTTCATCATCATTCAAAACATTGAAAAGGTGTAGTAGAAAAAGGAATGACATTGGATTATGATGCGGTAGTTCACTATACACATGAACGATGATTTCATAAACCATTTGACTGAAGTGTGAGTTTATTTAGGTAATAAAAATAGATTAAAAATGTATATATTTTTATATATGATATTAATTTTATTATATAATAAATATATTAATTAATATTAAGGGTTTTGTGATGAAATAATTCAAAAATGATTGCTGATGAATGTAAACTCTTTGTCACGTTACTTTATTTGGTCGATACCAAAGTCCATCATGTGATTATTTTTTCCCAAATGTGATGCATATTTGATTATATATGGGATGTTGGGAAGATATTTTTTGAGTGGTTTCATTGAATATTTTATTTATATATTTGAATAAGTGAGGAGAGTGTGTTCCCATTAATTGTTTATGTGGAGTAACATTCTTGTAAATACTTAAAAGTATTTACTATTCAAAAGTTTCACAAAACTATTCTTCCTCAAAAAATGAATAATAGTAAATGTTAGCGAATATATTGTTGATTAATAAATAAAAATATAAATAAATACATTTTATAAACATTACATTCCTTAACTCTTGATTTTCCATATTTTTTCCTTTTTTCATTAAGGTAACTTGTTTTCCAACAATAATATTTCAACAATTTAGAATATATTAAAGTGAGGATTCTTGTAGAATACAGAATCACTTATTCTTAATATTAAATTTAAATTATTAAAAAAAACTTTATCTTTTTTGCAAATTAATTTAACAGAATAAAATGTAATGTGAAATACATTTCTTTAATCCAAAAATTCTAATAATGTTTCTTCTATTTAGGGGTCAATATGTTCATTATAAAAGATCAATTATTCCATGAATGATACATTTTTTATATATATTAATATTTATATGTTTCTTTATAGACGATAATAATTTTATTAATTTTAAATCATGTAATAAAATATAATTTCTTATAAAACGATATTAATGTCAATTTTAACATTAATAATTTAATTTGAATATAAAAAGTATAACTATAAAAAAATAAAGTATATTATTTTTACATCATTTTATCATGATATATTCATATAAACAAACAAATTCATTAATTCATTATATTTACATCAATTTAAATGTTCTTATAGTCATTTATTTTATTAATTTATCAAATAAATAATCCATGGGTTGGGGTTACATAAAATTTTAAAGTAATTATATAATCTATTAAAATTAAAGAGAAATTATTATGATAAAAATTACTCATTTAAATTAAATATAATATTTATAAACTAATTAATATGGTATTTCCCAATCCCTAAATCATTATTGAAATTAAAATGATGAAAGGTACAATTTTTTGACATTTCTTATATTGACATATTATATGGGTAACATTCATTTAATTGTGTCCCAGAAACTCATATATTTTGATACAATGGTCTAATGGGTATAAATAAGTCCATATAATGGTTTTGGTCATCTTTGGGTTATTTGTACACCTTATATTCTATGTTTAACCACTAAAAAACTTGTTTTTACTTTAATTACTATAATTAATTTTTATTTTTAAAATACTCACTTTAATAAAAACATATATAGACCATATTATATAATATAAATTATAATATTTCAAAATATGGAATCCATTTTTATAAATTAAATTCCCATAAGTGGAAGGAACTAATTTAAAATTAATCCCACAGACTCGATGAAAAAGAAGGTTCTTAAAAGGAACAAGTTATAGTGTTAACAATTTTTAAATATCAAAATTGAAAATGAAAATTATTCCAATGACTTATATTGAATGAATTTATATATAATTTTATAATTATTAATATGAAAAAATAATAATATAATTTATATTTGTATATAATTTTGGTAAAAATATAGTTTTTAATTAAATTTCACTCTTTTTCAATATTCCTATAAAATTGAAGATTTTAAAAAATAAAAAAAATTACTATAAGAAAATTTTATATTATTTTTTAAAAAATTATCTTTATTTTTTTATATAAATTTTTTTTTTCAAATTTAGTTTTAAAAGATGTGTGCCATCTAAATGAAACAAAACTACCTCAAAAAAATAATGCTTTTTATCTTCAAAATTTGATTTATTATTATATCATCTCTGTAAAATACCTAGGAATAATTTTAGAAATTATATTTTATATTTTATATATATATTTAATATCATTAAATAATAGTAATTTAATAAATTTATTGTGGTCAAATTTTTCTGGGGACTTAAAAATTGATTATTTAAAAAAACACTTCCTTTCATTTCAAATGGGTTTTATTTTCATATATAATTTTTTTGAAACAAATGAATTCATTATGTAAACATGATTAAACCATATTTAAATTAAAAGAATTAATATTATTCATTACTACCAATCCAATGACTATTCAATAACTATCATTGTAAATTATAATAGTAATAGTATATTGTAGTTTGGTAAGACTTGGACTTGCGTGTAACACTTGTTATCAAAGAAACCTAATTTTCTGTTCAATGAAAGATAAACATGGTGGTGTGTATAATGAAATAATAACTAATAGTTTCAAGTAATATAATCTGTCAATGAATTTAAATTAATTTTAATAAATATATTTCATAAAATAATGGGATGATAAAATTATATGAAGATTTTATTTTTTAATTTTTAATTTGTAATGAATATTTTGTAATTATTTTTATGAAATATCCTAGATGATTATATGAAAGGCTCTTTGATATTCTAGAGAGAGTTATTGACTAGTTAAGAATTGTGGAAGAATAATTATAAATTTTCATGGCCAAGATGAACTAAAAACCGAATCATACTAGATGACAACTCCTTAAATCACAATTGGATTCCCTATACATTCATTTACAAAATATTAAAATATTTAATTTTTTATTCACATGAATGCATTACTCAATTATCTTTCACAAATATAATAGGTTGAGTTATTTTAATGGGTTGAGATAACAAAATCTATAAATTCATGGGAGAATTAGGTTTAATTCATTGCATTTGAATTATTCATATTTATGTTTCAGGATGTTGAGAACAATATATTGGGGGTTTAAAATTATATTATGTTATTTTTGAATATTATATCTTACATAGTTGAAATATTGTTGATGAATTGTGCATTGAAAATTAATTTGAACCAAAATTTTCAATTATGGATAGACCCCATAATTGCCTTTTCATTCAAATGCAAAAATATTGGGTTTTACTATGATTATGTTCAAGTAGAACATACTGTAATTGAAGAAATCAAAGACAAACCATTATTATAACACTTGAAAAACATAGTTCATAAGACCCATGAACATTATAGGTGTGTTCATAACACCAAATGACATAACAATGAACTTGAGTGCCCCAACATGCATTTGAAAGTAGTCTTCAAGATTTCAACATCCTTAAGCATTAACTGGTGATACCCAGACCATAGATCTATCTAAGAGATCAGACATTCAATACTCAACTAGTTGAAAATATTGTCTATCCTTTGGAGATGGTAACTATTTATGACCATCACTAGATTCATCCATTAATAGTCTATGCATAGCCTCAGTACACTATATTCTTTCTTTGTGAACAAGACTAGAGAACCACATGACCACACACTGGGCCAGATAAGTCCTATATTCATCATGTTTTCTATAGGAATAAATATCTCCCACAAATCAGAAGGTTCCATCACATAAGTATCCATTGAAAATGGAGAATCACCGGGGTTAAAGTATATTTCGAGCTCATAATAACATAAAGGGGTAGAGTCACAACCTCCATGGAGAAGACACCCAATAATCCCCCACAACTATTTTGACCTCCTTAAATATCAGTGTCTACCGAGTCCATAGAAAACATAGCCGACATGAAAAGAAGAGGCTCCACACATTGAATGACTATAAGAGGACACTACTCACCAATGAAAGCCATGAATTTTCCTTCCATATCTGAAAGGGTAAATCATCTATAGAAGCATTCCGTGAAAATATGCATATATTACTAGAATTCAATTATAAGGATGACATTGCACCATTTCATATCCAATAAGACAATATCCCAATAAGACTAACATGGTTCTGTCATCAGTCTATATCCCCATCACACCCCCAACAAGCTGGTCTGACCTTTGACTTTCATACTCAACACATGGGGAAAACAAAACCTCTATATGATTAGTCATATAGCAGGGGTTAGACTAGGTGAAATAATGGAGTATGAATATCCTGAATCAAACAAATAACATGTTGAACTGCTTAACAAAATGGTCATACCTCAAACGATCTCTGACCCTACTATAACTGTTGCCTTTGTAGAGTGAAATTAACCACTTCAATCTCTTTTTTCCCTCTATTATCAGCTACCTCTCCAAACACAATCAGGTTAAGGTTCATGTGGGACTCCTTAAGTTCGACTTCAACCTACTTTATATCCCCTCGGTGGAGCAGGAGCCTACTGTTTATACTGCTAAAATGGCATGTCTAGCAACTATTGCAGAGGTGGGAACAAAACCTTCCCACCAGCACCATACTGAGGTCAAACTGGCCACTAAATCAAAAGGTCCCTGCAGCCTCCACAATTGTACAACCTCTTTCCATAGATTATGGAAAAAGCATGATGAGCAAAATGTTGAAACTAAAATTTTTGGGGTTGACTCTATGTTGGGCGAAACCTTGAAGGCCCATAGCACCGAAGGCCAACTGCTGAAAGCCTTGGCCTTTGTGGAACCCTGTTGGGTCCCCTATCATGGTAGAACTCCTCACAATTGAATACTCTAATCCACTTCATGCTTCTTATACACCTCTATGTATGTCATAATGGTGAAGGGATTAATTGTGTACTCGATAGAAGGACGGAGTGCATCCTCTAAGTATCTCAACTGAGACTCTCCATTCCGAAAGTGGTCTAGAGAATAGAAAATAAGGTACCTGAACATGATCCCCATCTCCCAGATGGAAATACTCTTTTACATGGGGGGACTGTAAATCATGCCTCTTATTAGCCTTCATGATTGAATAATGGAATTCTGCATGGAAATCCATCTAAAAATTGACCCATAGAACATTGATACCCTTCCTCTCTCCCAGGTAGAGATTCCACCAATGACATGTTGCACCCTACATCTGGCTCATCCCTAGAGGAACCCAAATCTCTTTTAGAGCCCAGATCAAGATACAACATCTCAATATATCCTTGTGACAACTTTTCATCTTGGTATCTGAAATGAATCTTTCGTACATTCCCACAGTCTATTCCTAGAAAGCAATATGCATCGTCTACCATTGATCATCCTCCCCCACTAGTTAATCCTTCTGTCAGTCTACCAAGTTATCTATCTTAGCCTCCTATTCTTGTACCACAGGTGAATGACGATCGAGTGTCGTAGCTGGAAAATAAAATAGGTAACTCCTATTCCTTGGAATTATGTAATATTATTTATATTTCATTTTAACTAATGATTTATTTTTAATTCCAAAAACGTCACAATACAAACAAGAACACAAGTCATCATGATGAATGTACTTTTTAAAAGGGTCTCTACCCTACAACAAGTATATCCTCAAATGGTCATTCGGTATTCTTAGAGTCCTTTAATTCCCGTGTCAAATCTGGTCTTCCCTTCCTATGTCATGCACCAAGATCACCCAACACTTTGGTTCTACCATCCCCTGAAATCCTCATTGTTCCTAATTCTAAACTCTATTCTATCACTTCCCGACCACCTATAATGAAATTCTTTCATTGACCTCCTTTTTCAAGATGAGGGAAGGGATGGAAAAGTGTTTTGAACTTCCTTCATCAAGATGAAAAAGATATAATGACCCCTATGTCCCACCTCCAGTAGGCCCTATGGTGGTTATCAGCACCAAGGGTAAACATGTCTCCCAAAATCGAAGGAATTACAATTTTTTTAGTAACCAAGATGATGAGATACGATATATGACACTCATAAAAACTGCAACATATATTTTCAAAATAGTAAAAACAAATCCTATATTCGCGTTTAAGGAAATATTCTAGAAATACAATAAAAACTCCAAAATAAATACAAAATGAACAAATATATGAAGCAAAGCAACAACTATCCCAATGCCCAATACAGTAGGGTCTAGCACAGTCAGCGTAATCTCCCTGCAAACCTAAAAAGAGTTTTATATATGTAATGTGAGCATACGAGTATACTTTTATGGAAAAGATAAATTCACACATGCACAAGTGGAAGAATCATATTAATTCCCTTATGAGAAATACTATAGAAACACAAAGCGAACCGAAAAAAGGTATACTATCCTCTCCAACCTCACTAAGGAATGGTAACTAAGTAACACAAGTCAAGTAATTTTATATAGTGAGAACATTGATATTTGGGTACATATTACCACTTCCCACTAGTTAACTTCTCATCCCTAATGGTGAATGACATGATGCAACCACACTCTTACACATGACCCAATTCCACAACCCACCCACAAACACACCTAGGACACCAATTGCATCCTGCCCACAAACACCTTGGCCTAAATGACATCACATCCTGCCCCCAAAAACCTGGGCCACAAAACCACAACCACATCCCAAATCCACGTTGGAAAGAACACATCTCCCATAGACACCAAGGCCTCAAAAATATACCACAACATGCTAGAAGAATCATAAGCTACAAATGCATAGTAGAAAATGTATATGAGCACACATAACTATCCATACATCCTCCCATTGGAATTTTAGGAATGTGTCACGAACCACCTTAGGTACCCTGGTGGCCTGGTAACCGAAATAGCCCTAACATAGCATGAAGTGCATTCTTGTACCCCACGGTTCGGTGACTATCACCTAGAATCACACAACATGCCAGTGTGAATGATTTTTCCACTAAAAATGGGAAATAATAGAAATGACACATCATGAATAAACAAACGAAACACCACATGGAGTAATATATTAGAATTCAACAAGCACTAAACTAGCGCAAATTAGGACAACCAAAGTACTAAAATGGTAAAGCAGCCTCAAGTTCCCAATGGACACAACTCACCAATACCAATGCTCAACAGTTGGATCCACCTCCAAGAGATCCCTTTACTCTAACCTAGAAGAAGAATGTCTACAAACACTCAAAGGTAAAGGTAGCGTGCAGTCCTTAGCATATTAAGATGCCTCCAAAGATTCCATCAGAGATTTCAAATATAGATTATCCAAAGAAAAGCATTCAAATTTTAATGAAAAACAATTTTGGAAATTCAAATGCATATTTATACCAAACATGCAATAAATTCTTAAAATGATCGAAAAATAAATTCAAAGCACATGATTTACATTACTGGAGATGGAAATCTTCTAAATCAATGGATTAAGTAAAACATTTATATAAAATAGTTTATATAAATTCAAGAGGCATGTAAATCAGTTCCAACAAACATTAGTGTAAATTTATATCTCAAATATAAATAAATAAGCAAGCAACATGGCTATCTTTCAAAAGGTATGATAGTATTAAACAGTTATAGGATTCCATAATCTCTAAGTGAACTCATCAAAATGTGAATAAACAAGTCCCTATGACATTGGCCAAAGAAGACTTGTCAACAACCCATCACGGATGTGACCCACTGCAAGTATGTTTTAGAATGTTCTTGTAGAATAGAGTGTATCCAAATAACTCACTAACTACCTAAGGAGTTCATGTGCCCATACATAGTTGGTGAACTAATTTTATACTGATTAAAAATACAATTAGTATAAATCTCCAATTTAAAAAATTCTAATATCTTTCATTTAAAACCAAAATAGGTTTTATTCAATAAAATTCCTTTTTTAAAATATAAAACCACTAGGTTCATATCAAATCATTTGAAGCCATTTTCACCAGTTTGAAATCCATTCCAAAACAATTTGGTCATTACACATTTTATTTCTACCATTAAATTCAACAGTTTAATTGAAATCATTTCCATCAAATCCACAATTTAAATTAAACAATTTAAATCATTCAATTCCCATAAACACACCCAATTCAATGGAATTGGAGGTTTTATAAATTCTAGCCAAAACCATTCCAAATATCTTGATTCATGGTAATCGGTATTTTACCAATTTAATTGTAGTAATATTAGAGAAATTTAATTTAAATCAATAATGGAAATAAATCAAGCAATTCATGGACAATCAATTTGGCTAATCAAAATAGAACCACCTGCCTCAAGTTCATCGATGTCAGTGATAAAGATAAACAAAATCATGTGGTTCAATACATTTCCACAATGTGCCATTATCCCATGTGCCAACATGACAATGTTCGGTGATCACCAAGGGGTCCTAGAACCAAAACATCTATTCCATTTCACAAGGAAGTAATATATTACAAGTGAATATATTTTTTCTCTGCTAGATAATCTATGGATTATCATTTTATGTTAGCACATGCTTTCATAAGAAAACACCATGATAATAATTATAAACATCATTTGATAATTATATCCTTCTATTTTATTTAAAATGGAAATAATATGATACATGTAATTACATTTTCTCTCTCGTGGATAATTAAAAATTTTTTATTATAATATTGCATGCGATAATATTTTATCTCTCTTAGATAATTTCAAATTATCGATTAAAATATTAAATATGATAACATTTTATCTATCTTGGATAATTTCCAAATTATAATATTATAATTATAATAAGTATCCTTTGACAAAAGATGTTATTATCCCATGATAATTTTAATAAACTCATCACATTATAATTACCTCATTATTATCCTTTAATAAATTAACTTAAATTATCTTGATAATTTCATGACATTATCCCAATATAATTCATCATAATTATAATTTTTTTATTTTATGAAATAATAAATTGGTATTTTTATTTAAAATTACCTCCAAATAATATAGTGCAATTGTTCCCATAAAATTTCTTGCAGATATCCTTTATAATTTTGAAAAAAAAAATATCCTTCCAAAATTCATTGGAATTATCATTTTTCAATTTTATTTAATTATTCCTTGTTAATACCATGTTATTATCATTTCATATAAAAGATTATCTTTTGATAAATCAGTACAATTATGTTTTGATAAATATTTTCAATAAGACGTACAATTTTACTTTAATAATTCCCAGCAATTATCATAAACTTTTTTTTATAAATTATCACTATATAAAAACCTGTGATTATCCTTTTAGAATTATGTTAATAATTATATTTTGATAATTCACATAATCATCCTTTACTGATTTATTTAAAATAATACTTATAAAATGTTAAAAATAATATTGAACAATACATTGGTTCCTTCAAATTAGAAATATGATTTGGATCTTGCTCGTCGATATGAAACCAAAAGAACTGATGGTGTGTAAAACCGCTAAACTATGTCGAAGATATTGAATTTAGAATATTGTATGACTAGTAAATAAAAATAAAATAAAAATAAACCCTTATGAAAACACACAGTAGAAGTAGGTTTAACAACGAAGAAACAAAAATATAAAAATATAAATCACAACCGGACAACTTGCAGAATAGACCGAAGGTTTCTAAGACTCATTCTGATTAACAAAACCAGAAACCCAGATTGATTTGGATATTTAAAAACACCAAGTTGTATGGGTTTCATCTTCTCGAAATCCTCCATCATGAACTGGTTTAAAATATTGAATCAATCTAAAATTTATTTTCCATCCATTAATTCACTAATTTATCTTGTATGTTGAGTTAATTAGGTGAAAACAGTTGAAAAATGGAGTTTTAGAAACCTTTGGTCATCAAAAAATGGGGTTATGAATTATGGAATATGGATTAACAGTAATATCGGTATTCTCAAAATTAAATTTATTATTAAATTTAAATAATAAATTTAATCATTTATAACAATTATAAATAACTAAATTTAAAATTCAGATAGACCAAATGCCCAATGAATATGAAATTTATAGCATATCTAGGGTAAACACCCTACTCTGGATACAACTGTAGTCTCAGATTTCTAAAATGATAAACTGTTTGTGAGATATTAAAATTTTTTTAATTAAAAATAGGAATAATTATTTTATTAAATTAAAAAGTGTTATTTTTGCGAGCGAGGCGTCAAACGCCGGATGCAAAAAAATGTTATACCTTGTCTTTGGTAATTAAACACATCATTCTGAACCCATAAGTGGTCTCATATTTCACATACGACCAACTGTTTGAGAGATATTTTGTTATCATTAGTAAAAAATATATTAAAATATTATTTTATAACTTTTTTCTATGAGAGAGGCATACAAATGTCTGATGCCTTAAAATATTATACCCCATCTATGGTAACCACCATATTTTTGATGTTATAATGGTCATATATTTCTCAAATGATGCACCATTTTAGATTTTATTCAAATAATTTGAATAAAAAGTGTGTAATTAATGAATTCAATTTAATAATTTTATTCTATCATCATCAAGGCTTCAAGGGGCCTCATAATCCCTTTACCAACTGAATATAGAACTCAAAAATATTTAATTTAATATTACAAGTTATTAGCATACATTTAAGGCAATTAAAACATTTACCAGAATTTTACTAATAAATCAATTTTTCAACTTGTTAAATTAATAATTTTACACAAGAGGGTTTATGAATACCTGGACCAGTAATGGGATGTTACAACCTCTTCACCATATGAACATTATCTCTCTAGAAAGCCTACAAAGAAGCCACTACGTCAAAAATTTGTGTCCATCTCTCTCTCATCAGCGCCTCCCCCTCCCTCGTCGATTGGAAATCAAACCATGCTTTCATATCACATGGAATATATATATATAATCATCCCAAGAATAACCATGGTCTCAGAATCAAAAACTCGAACTGGTCGTTCTGTCATAGATAAAACTGGTCCTACTTTAAGATCACACCTACTCATAACATGATGTGGGTCAAATAAAAATCATCATGTTGAGATAACTAAATTACATTATGTATTGATGTTGGTTATAGTAGTAATGCTTAATGGTAACCAATGTTCCCCACCATAACAACAATCTCGAAAACTCCCACAAAATGGGTAGTAAACATCCCTTTCTTCACAAGTTGCCAATGACCCCACTATGTGAAAGTTGTAAGAACAACCGATTACCAACTGAGAACTCCAAAGGTCTATGTTGAAGATCAACACATGACTTCTGTTAAATCAGGGCCAATTACATTCACAGAAAAAACATTTTAATCTTATTTGTTGCCTCTTGGATCAAACATAGTCTAACCAAGGATCTTTCACCAACCTCCGACCAACACAATGGATATTTACAAGGATGACAATACATGGACTCTTACTAAGGTTTATTACCAGATTAATTCTAAATCCAATTCATACGTATTCTAGGGGTATAATGTTACAAAAATATCAGAATTCAATAGGAAGATAATAGATTACCACTCAGACTGAGTAACAAGGGAAATTATTTTAAATAGAAGGAACAAACATGATTCATATTTCACTTTTTTGAAATCACAATAGGGAAAATATTGGAACTACATAGCATGTCTTCTTTACCTAAAAACCCCTAGTGACTTAAGTTTAATTTTGGTGAGATATGTCCAAGAAATAAATCACAACTAACTCCTAAGTATCGACAAGATTTCACAACAGAATACTAACTTTAAGACAAATACATCAACCTCATTTTGATTCAATTTTGTCATGAACGAACTCAGGTACTCGGGTAACCTGATAACCGATCTGGAGCTGACATAGATAAAATGGAATTCCCGATCTCCATGGGTTGGAAACTAGCACTTGGCATTACAAAACAAGCAATTGGGAATAAACTTTTCCCCACCAATGCGATAGAAAAGAAATAAGACATTATGAATATACAAAAGAAACTCCATTATGAGAAATGTAACAGAAGTCCACAAGGAATAAACCAGCCCAAATCATTATAAACAATATACTATAATGTGGAAAGATCCCCAAGCTCCATTTGGACACAACTCACCAAAACCAAATCTCAACGGCTGGATCCACCTCCAAGAGCTCCCTTCACTTTTCTCGAACCTAGAAGAAGAAAGTCTACAAGCAACTGAAGGAAAAAGTAGGTTGTGAGCCTAAGCCCAGTAGTATGACACCAAATATTATCTAAAAGATAAGAAATATAGATTATCTAAAGAAAATAATTAAATTTTCAATCATAAATATATTTTCCAATTCAAAATCATATTTATACAAAATATGTTATACATTTTCAAAATTATGGAAAAATACATTCAAAGAACATGCTTTAACTTACAAGGGAGGACAAATTTATAAAACAATGGCTTAAATAAAACATTTATATAAAACATTTTATATAAATTTAGAAGCCATGTAAACCAGTTAAAAAAAATTGGCATAACATTATATCTCAAATATAAATAAAAAAGAGAGCAACATGGTAATCAACCATAAGGTATGACAGTATTAATCGACTATAGGATTATGCACTCTATATGAAAACTATGAGAATTGTGTACACACACATCCCGAAAACACTAGCCTAAGGAGAATCTTCACCAACTTGTTAGGGATGTGGCCCTCCTTTAGTATGTTTTAGAACATTCTTGTATCGTAGAGTGTATCCAAATAAATCAATATGTACCCATTGATTGCATGTGATCTTACGTGATTGGTGAACTATTTTAAGACCTCTTAAAAATATGATAAATCAAATACTTCCATTTCAAATGTTAAGATTTATTTCATTTAAAACCAAAACAGGTTTTATTAACAAACATGTTTTTTTTCACAAGATAAAACCACTAGGTTTATATCAATCCATTTTAAGCCATTTTCACCTATTTGAAATCCATTCAAAACCAATTCTATAATTAAACTATTTATTTCTACAATTAAATCCATCAATTTAATTGAAATAATTTCCATCAAATCCACAATTCAAATTATAAATTTTAAATCAACCAATTTTTATAAACATACCCAATTCAATGGAATTGGGGGTTTTCGGAATTTCCATCCTAAAACTATTTCAAATATCTCAATTCACTAGAATAGTATTTTTATCAATTTAATTGAAATATAATTTGAGAAAATGAATTTAAATCAATAATTTAAATAAATCAATCAATTCAAGGATAAACAATTTCGAAAATCAGAATGGAACAACCAACATTCAGGTCGTCAATGTCAGTGGTAATGATAAACCAACTCATGTTGTTCAATACACCTCTTCAAGGTCCCATTATCATAAGCACTGACACTCCAAAGTTCAATTTTTGTTAAGGGGTCATAAAACCAAAACACCTCTTTTATTTCACAAGTGAAATATTACATGTGATAACATTTTCTCTCTTCTAGTTAATCTCTGGATTAATGTTTTATGATAACGCCTACCTTCAAAAGAATAAAAATGAGAATATTTATAAATCTTATTTGAAAATTATATCCTTTTAATTTTTTTCAAATATAAATAAAATGATAAATGAGATTACATTTTCTCTCTCATTAATAATTACAAAATATTGATTGAAACATTTCATTCCATAATATTTTACCTTTCTTCGCAAATTTCAAATTATCAATTAAAATATTAAATGCAAAAATATTTTATCTCTCTTGGATAATTTCCAAATTGTGATTTTATTGTTATAGTAAGTATCCTTTGACAAAATACGTGATTATCCAATGATAATTTAAAAAACATTTCACATGATAATTACCTCATAATTATCACTAAAAAAATAATCTTAAATAATCTTGATAATTTCATTAAATTATACTTACATAATTCATTATTATTATATTTCGATAATTTGATAAAATTATCTATTGAAATTATTTTTTATAATTACCTTCCAATAATCTTGGGAAATTATCCCCATAAAATTTCTTGCATATATCCTTTAATAATTTTGAAAAAAATATCCTTCGATAAATCATTGAAATTATCATTTTCCAGTTTCATTAAATTATACCTTGATAATCCCAGGTGATTATCATTTCATAAAAAAATATTAATTTTGATAATTTTTTTCCACTATGTTTTGATAGTTATTTTCCATAAGTCATGAAATCGCCCTTTAATAATTAAAAGAAGTTATCATAAGGCAATTTTATAAAATATCACTTTATAAAACCATGTTATTATTAATTCAAAAAGAAAATATTATCTTTTAATAATTTTTTGCAATTACGATTTGATAATTATTTTCAATAAGATGTGAAATTTTCGTTTAAAAATTATAAAAAATTATCATAAGAAAATTTTATAAACTATCACTAGATAAAACCTTGTGATTATCCTGTTACAATAATTTTAATAATAATTTATTGATAATATACATAATAATCCAATGATAATTTATTTAAAATATTCCATTTAAAATTCAATAAAGCAGTTTGATCAATACATTGGTTCCATTAAATTAAAAATATGATTTAGATCATTCTCGTCGATACGAATCCAACGAAACTGATGGTGCATAAAAATTATCGACAACGTAGAAGATATTGAATTTATAATATTAGAAGAGTAATAAATAAAAATAAACTCATTACCTAAAGAAAACCCACACCCAATGAAGGTTTACATGGACCAAATGCATAGATGGAAGTCTGAACCATAACCGGCTTCACCTACCGCATGTAGATTAGATTAGAGGTAGCTAAGATGCATCTGGATTAACAATAGAGGAAAAATAGATTGATTTGGATATGTAATAACCCCAAGCTCCATGGGTTTCATTTCCTCAAAAACCTCCATCAAGAAGTAGTTCAAATGTTCGATTCAATATAAAAATTATTGTGTATCTAGTAATTCACTCATTTATGATGTTTGTTGAATTAATTGGGTGAATATGGTTGAAAATGGAGTTTATAAGACGTTCGGTCGTCAAAAATGGTTGTTATGAATTAATGAAGATGGATGAATAGTAACATCTGATTTTTTTGAATTAAATTAATAATTAAATAGAAATAATAAATTTATTAATTTAATATAGTTATAAATAACTAAATTTACAAAGCAGATATACCAAACGCTCGTTGCAGATGAAATTTTTACCCTATCTAGAGTATACACCCCATTCTAGATACAACTACAGTCATAGATTTCTCAAACAACGAACCATTTGAGAGATGTTAATAATTTGGTAATTAAAAATCAAAATAAATAACTAATTAATATAATAATGGTTATTTCTGTGAACGAGGCATCCAGCTGCCCAATGATAAAAAATGTTATACCTCGTCTATGGTAAACACATCATTTTGAACCCATCAGTTGTCTTGGAATTTCCATACAACATACTGTTTGAGACATATTTAATTATTTTTAATAACTAGTATATTAAATATTATTTTATAAATTTATCTCATGAGAGATGCATACAAACGTCTGGAGCCTTCAAATTTTATACCCCTCCTAGTGTAAACACTATATTTCATACATAACAGTGGTCTTAGATTTCACAATCAATGCACCATTTTGGAGTTATTCTAATATTTTGAATAAAAAGTGTGTGCTCAATATATTCTATTTATTAATGTTATTCCTTCTTCACTAAGGCTTTTTAGGCCTCAGAATCATACACCAACTCAGTGTAGAACACCAAAAATATTTAATTGAATATTCTAATATGTTAACAGTAATTTAATCCCATTAATACTTTTATCAAAAGTTCATTGATAAATCAATTTTATCAACATATTAAATTAATAATTTAACACAAGAGGGTCTTGGAATACCTGGACTAGTAATGGGATGTTACAGAATAGACACACTCTCTGATAACAATGATGGTGTTCATAATGTATTGATCAAAATGGGTGGGTTTCATATAGAAAATCACAAGGAACCACATGTATATATTTTTATAACAAACACTCAACCAAACCTATGGGTTTTCAAACAAACAACTAACCCACAAAATACCACCCTTACTACCACCTCTAAATCACAACAATATATCCTACCACATACGTGATTCATAACCCCGTCCAATTTGGTTAACCAATTATCATTATTTATTTAACAAGACAAAATTTTCAATTCCATCCCTATAGAGAAACTATCAAACACATAACATGTTATAAAGTTATCAAACCATTCTAACCACTACATAAGTCAAACAGAGACAGAAGGACTAGGGTAAAAAAATCAACCCTAATAACCATTCCTAATATTCCAGTCTCTAGAAACACTAGTAAAAACACCCACATAAGTTAACAACATACTTCTTCAAAATTACCCCTCCCAAAACATCCTTGGTATCCTCGCTGCAAGAAAAACACCACATCCCACAATAACAAAAAATCTTAATGAGGATAGAGTCCCCCTACACAAAAACTTCATGCCCAACAACTATAACACAATCTAGATATAGACCCACAATACAAAAATTTCATCCATTCCATAATTAATAAATCTCTCATCCTGAGATACCATTTCACCCTCAAACCATCATTACACACCGTAGTTCTCTCAATAATAGCATCATACAACGAGTACAAATCGCAAGATAGAAAATATCTACACACAACACATAGCCACACCTGAAAGAAAGTATATTAAGATTTAACACAGTTGTTCCTTAATTATGTTTGATAAATCAGTGATTATCACAGAAGATGTTTGATACTAGGTTATCAATTTAATCAACTAGATATAGGTGATTAATGATGTTTTCATTTTCACTGATGTTCAATAAAAGATTAACAACAAAAATAAATGAGTTTGGTGCGCAAATAGCGACCACCAACAGCCATGATTTTCAGAAGTCATACTACCAAAAGAATTCACACCATTGATCAATGATAATAGATAAAATAAAAAAAACATTATCACCATCTTTATAGACCCTCATTTATTACTATTGTATTGAAAATCATTATCGTAATAGGTAAGTCAAACATTATAACATAATATATTATCATAATAAAATCATTAATTTAAATTTTGGAATTCAACGTAAATCACAATGGGGAATTATCATTCCCACCATGCATTATACACAAATAAAATAAAAATAAAGGAAATCCTACCTTAAAAAACTGACGATCAACAGCTCCTCCTAGAACCAAAAATAAGGGGTTGTGCAATAAGCAAGAGACTATGAGGTAAACTAAATCTAAAGGCCACAACCCAACACACGTCTCTTTAAGGAAGAAAGGATTTGATCACACCAAAATAAAAATGGAAACACATGGGTAAGATAAGATCTCGACATTAAAGAGCTAGGACATATATCAAAGGAAGGGAAATGGTTTTCTAGGAAATTAAATTCATAACTTGGTTAACATAATGTGGTTTAACTATTTTGAAGTCCCATGATCATTAAGATATTAAATTTATAATCAATATCTTTTGAATAACTTTTATATTTTCTCAAAAAAAAAATTAAATCGATTTACGTCAAATAAAACATTAAAGGGGTGAAATTGGAAAACCCTAATAGAGATAGAAATTTTTGAAAACTGTCAAAATTAGTCACTGATGGTAGAGGAACTGAAACTGAGCTACCAACACAAATCTACTAAAATAGAGTCCTTGATGTTGAGATACGAACACGATTCACTGATAAGAGTCACCGACGTGACCTACCTACACTGAGCTACAGACACGAGTCACCAACACGACCTACTAATGTTGAGATATTGATAGTGAGTCAACAATGTGACCTTCTAACATGATCCAACAATGTGACCTACTATCTCTAAGCCATTGATGTTTTTCCAGGAGAAACCCGAACTTTTAATTCCTAACCTATAGTGCCCCAAGATTTTATATTACTTTATCTCATTAATGTAATTCAATAGTTTGTGTTACATGCAACACCAAGTTCAAGGGCACCCCAACTTACCAAACTAGCCGTTCAAAAAGCCATTATGAATTGTATCAAATGAATTTTGAATATTATATACTCTATATATTTTTAACATCCATATTATGTGTTTATTAGTCATAATATAACAATAAAATCATTTTTTCAGATAAAAGAAGTATTTTTCAAATAATGAAACTTTACTGCCTTTTTATGGCGATCTCTTTTTAAATCCAATATTTGAAAATTTTATCTATTAAAAATAATAAAATTAAATTCTTCTTTAGATGTGGGACATAAAAATTTAGTATGGATAAATTTTTAGCACTTTTCTAATAACTTTCATATTTTTGAAAAATTGTGAAAAATAGTGCGTTTTAATTCAAAATAACTTATTTAATACAAATATTTTATTGTGTGAAATTACGTATTTAAATTTTTTTGAATTATAATTAGTAATCTTTTTCATTTAATATATTTTTGGTCATTATAAGTAATTTCACATTAAAATTTGACATAAACACATGTCAATAATTTGATAGTTTTTACTTTTTATAACCCCACTTTTTGGTTTTCACAACAGGAATTAATTTTAACTTATTAAATTGAACATATACATTATGAATTTGGTAAAATATACTTCATCTTTTAATTTGGAATATCCATAATATCTTTCGGTGAATTTTTTGTATTTTTCTGAAAATATGCAATTTTTTATGAATAGTAAAAAACACTAGGCTATTATTTAAAAACAACTTTTTATTTAAATAATTATTTATTTTATTTAAATTTATTTTAAGTAAAAATATTTATCTAATACCTATATAAGTTCAATTTAATTTATTTTATTCATTTTATAATAAAAGTAGACGTATTAAATTTTGTTGAACCTTTTAACATATTTTACCTACCTTCAAGGAGAATTTGCAAATTTGCATTAAACTTAATTTTATTTCTTATTTTATTTTAATTAAAAAAATCTAAGAGGAATATAAAATATTAATAAGTAAAATTTGGTTCAATAGGATGAAAATATTTTTTGGTGAATAGTAACTTATGACTTTTATTTTCCACTCTTAAATGTAAAAATGGTAATTAAGGGAAAAAATGATATCATAGTTACCCTAAAACGTGTCGTAATTATATTGGATAAGATTAATTCGACCAAAAAACCCAGTGGAATAAAATATTATTCTCTTTGGTTCACATGGATTAAATTAGGAAATTTATTATTATTTTATTTAAAGATTATTTAAAAGAGTTAACATCAAAGTTTAATAACAAAACCATTTTTAATATAAGGTTAATCACACTATAAATTCGACTGTAAATATTAATTATAAATAAAAAAGTATTTCCTACATAATGTTATCTTATTTATAAATCTTACACATTAGATAACTTAATTTATCTATGACATAATGATGATTCATTAATTACCTTATTAATGATTTATTAAAATAATTGATATTAAAAACATCCAAATAAATGTAAATTCAGAATTATGATGAATTAAAATTATTTTATAGATTAAAATGACATGTTAGGGTTGTTTAAATAAATTTTATTCGAAGTGATAATGTTCTTATAACTTTCAGAAAAATCAATTTCTAAATAGTGTCAACCCCTATATAATTGAGTTTTTAAAAACAAATACTATATTATTAATTGATATAATATTCTTAAAAATCTAAGTATTTGCCAAAGTAATTAGATAAGGTTATTTATATTAATAATTAACCACATGGGGTTCTCTTGTCTTGTTATAGTATGTTTATTAACTATATTATATATAAATACAAAGAGACATGGTAAATGTCAAACTATTTAACTAAGAGTTAAATCTAAAAGATAAGGTTTGTATGATGACTTAAACCTATATAAAACATATTGGTTGAGATTATTTAGACCCATAACCACCTATGGATCGATATAAATTCATTTGAAGCCATTATAACCCAGAAATGATTGTATAAAAAATTAATATTTTAATCATTTTCTAAAGTGACCCTCACAGCTCTTATAAGAGGGAACTTCCTCTTCTCTCAAAATCACAAATCCAATGCCATTTGGCTTGGCCAAAACCTGCCCAAATATAATCCCAAATTATCTCACATAAACCTAGAGTCCTTTCATTGTTAAGGAAGCCAACCTAAGGAGACCTTTTGATCAACTCAAAAGGAAACACACCATGAAGAGGTAATAATTTCACCGCCCACATTTGAATTCTTTTCTTCTTTAACTTCCCCTTTATTTTTTTTTGCATATAGAAATAATAACTCCAGTATATCCTAAAAAATTTTACATTATAATAAATATGGTACAATCATGTTAATCATTCTATCCATCCTATAAATGAAAAGGATACCATACGTGCGTATGTACTGTTTACCGTCTCCAAGTCGTGGATTAGTTTGTTATTCAAACACTTCATTATTGGGATGGGAATAAAAATGACTATATCTGATGTAAATAATTAATATAACATGTTAATGATTCTTTATATTTTATATACCATCTAATTACATATGATTTCACTATCAATATAATGATATTGTCACTCGTACGTACATACGGATTACCGTCTACATGACGGGATGAGATTCATTCCCATGTCAACCATTAAACAATGATTATAAAAAAATATATTATTAATAAGTATATAATATATGACATAATAATGATACTAGATGTTAAACGTACCCTCGACGAATGTAAAGTGCAAGGTAAGGGATCATTCCTAAATCTCATTATTATTTGAGATTGTTTATGGGTATGTTTTTACTGGGACATATTTTTTGTCCATGTCCATGTTTCATAAAAGAGTATTAAATGGGATTCTTTTTAAGAGACAGTTTTATTAAAACATCATTTTAAATTTGTTAAATATTTATTCTTCTAAATCTTTCTCATTAATGTCCATGTTTTCAAAAGGGGTGTTTAATGATTTATTTATATGGACATGATTGTTCTTAAAATTTTAATTCCATTCAAAAGATTCAATGTGGTGTGGGAAACTTTGATTTAAAAAAGTATTTAAATGTTTTCCTTTATAAATTGAGTGACTTTTAAATGATTTCATGAAAAATGGATACATATCTAAAATATTTTTACAAATATTTTTAATCTATGTGTACATAATTTTATGGATTTTAAAATTATATGAACTTGATTTATTATGATACAAATCTTCCATAATGTATTAATGGTTATGTTATGTGTTTGTTTGTGGATGTTTTGTTTTTATACCATTCATTTTTTTTAGTTAAAATAATTGATGTTATGAATATGAAAATAAATGTAAATTCAGACTTCTGATGAATTAGTGATTATTTATAGGTTAATATGATAAAATAAGTTTTGTTAAATAGATTTTATTTTAATTTATAATGTTTTTATGACATTAAAAAAAATCAAATTCTAAATAGTGTCAAAATAGACATAATTGAGTTTAAAAAAATATTATTAATTGATATAATAATCCTGAAAATATATGGTTCATGTCAAATGAATTAGATAAGGTTATATATATTAATAATTAACCACATGGGGTTCTAATGGCTTGTTATAGTATGTTTATTAACCATATAATATAAAAATACAAAGAGACATGGTAAATGTCGAATTATTTTTCTAAGAGTTAAATAAAAAATATAAGGTTAGTATAATGACCAAAACATGTCTAAAACATATTGGATGAAATTATTTAGACCCATAACCACTGACGTCTCGAATTAAATTCATTTGGAGCCATTATAAACCGAAAATGATTGTATAATAAATTAATATTTTAATCATTTTCTAAAGTGACCCTCACCCCTGTTATAAAGAGAACATCCCCTTCTCTCCAAATCACAAATCCAAAGCCATTTGTCTTGGCCAGACCCTACCCAAATATCCTCCCAACATCCCTCACTTCAATATAGATTCCTTACATTGATTAGAATTCCAGCCTAAGGATCTCTTTTGTCAAATAAAAAAGAAAACACCTGAAGAAGAGATAATAATTTCACCACCCTCTTTCAAGTTCTTTTATTCTTATACTTCCTCTTTATTTTTCATTGGAATACCAAAATAATAAATCTAATACCTCTTACATACTATTATGTTACTATAAATATGGTATAACCTTGTTTTTATTCTATCCATCCTATAAATGAAAACATCACCATACCTGTGTACGTACGACTTACCGTCTCCACATCCTGGTGTAATTTGTTATTCAAACACTTCATTATTTGGATGGGTATAATAATGAGTTTAACTAATGTAAATAATAAATATAACTTGATAATGATTTTTAATATTTGATATACCATCACATTACATACGATTTCGACATCAATATAATGATATTGTCCCTCGTGCATACGTATGGATTACCATCTCCTTGACGGGATGATATTTATCCCCACGTCAACCATTCAACGATGAATATAAAAATACATATTGTTAATAATTATTTCATATATGGCATAACAATGCTACTTGAGGTTAAACGTACCCTCGACCAAAGTAATGTGCAACTTAAGGGTTAATTCATCAATCTCATTATTATTCAATATTGTTTGTGGGTATGTTTTTTCTGGGAAATATATATTATCCACATCCTTGTTTTATAATTGTTTTTTAAATGGGATTATTTTTAAGGGACACTTTTATTATAACATCATTTTGAATGTTTTAAATATTTATTCTTCTAAATCATTCTCATTAATGTCTATGTTTTCAAAATGGGTTTTTAAGGATTTATTTATATGGACATGATTGTTTTTAAAATGTTAATTCCATTCAAAAGTTTCAAAGTGGTATGGGATATATTGATTCAAAAATTTATTTAAATACCTTCCTTTCTAAATTGTGTGGCTTTTAAATGTTTTCATGAATATTTTATATTTCTCTCAATGATTTTTACACATGATTTTCAACTATGTATACATCTTTTGATGGATTCTAAAATTGTATGAAGTTGATTTATTATGATTAAAATCATACATATTGTATTGATGGGTTTTTGAAGTGCTTGAATGTGGATGTGTTATTTTAATATCATTTTTGGTTTATAGTTAAAGTATTCACATTTCTATGCTAGTTCTAATATGAATGTTTATGTTATTTTCAACCTTTTCATATGAGGAATGTATTGTAAATAGTAATTGATAGGTGGAGCCCGCTATAGCTCCTCGATGCATCGGTTGGTCTCATGAGACAATTAGACATAGTATAATTCCTCTGGTTCAACTTAGGAAAAACAAAATCAACCCTCTGGGATGTACTCATAGTCTAACCCAACTGGTTCATCTATAAAACAGACTCTTTGAGGAAGTACTCACCGTCAATACCGACTCTGGTCTCGTATCAGTAATTATAGACACTATGGGGAATCACTCAACATCATATTCCCCCATGTGGTCTCATAATGAGGAAACTAGAGACACTCTGAGGGAGCACAAAGTCCATGCCCCCTATGGTCAACTACACTAGGTTCCCACAACCCAATGTAAGTCAATTGTGCACGAAAGATATATGGAAGAAAAAGTAAACATCATGAAATACTAGGACAAACAGTCTACAAAGTATCACATCATGTTAGATTAGAAAATCAATTAATCCTCACAAAACTAGGCATGGAAAACTAAGTATCCTAACATGCAAAGCTAGAAAAAACTACCCATAACGAAAATTCATGGGAAAACACATGCATATCCTATAAAGATTATCCATTTTCACAATTAAATACCTCTACTCAATAAACAAAGTCATAGAATGCATTAACAGTGCTAAGATCCCTAAACATGCAACACCCAGAACAAGTGTATTCAAACTTTTGCACATATTACTCAAAGAGTAACTATGAAAAGTCACAAACCACTACCTCTGTAATATATGATCAATAAACATGAGCCTCATGACTTGAATAGACATATATCTCCATAAGTCAAAAAAACATCTAAAACGTTCATCCAAGGATATCTCATGATAGAAATGGAATCAGGAAATGTGGCTCAAGAAGAAGAAATATCTTACAGTGGTGATTCCAACGCAATAGACAGAGGTTGATTCAAAAAATGGAGGGAGAGTCAGGTCTCGAAGATGATATTTCTATCCTTTTCTCTCCCAGATGAGATGAGTCATGATGAAGAAATTCCTTCTAATTTGAGGTGTCTTATGTCTATTTAAAGAAATAAAAACAAAAGTACATGGCATCTTCATTAAATGTACACGACTTGTAGATTCCATTATGAGGCACTACTTTAAGAGGCCTCCAGGTCACCCCACACATCCTTGTACTCGGCCGTTACATGGCTAGTAAAGGTATACTTGAGGAAACTGAATACATGGAGTGTACTTATAAGTACACCGTATGTACTCTTGAAATTTCAAAAAACTCCTCTTTTTCCAAAAAAAAAAAGAAAACCCATACCTCAATAAAAGTTCTGTGTTCTTACAAACTTCCACCCATAAAGGAATTTTCCCCCTAATTTTCTATGAAAGGCAATGTTGAAGAAGAACCCTTGAATAGCTCCAACCATTGCAATCATTCATTGGCATCCCTCTCCCAGGTCTCATCACGTACTCACATGTGATGTCGTAGCACCCTTACCGGAGGAACAGAACGTCTGTGGAGAACCTACGTGCTGTCATCAAGAATCTGGATAGGATACTCCTCAAATGATGCATCCACCAATAACTCAACCTCCACAGGATGAAAAACATGAGACGTGTCTGAGAAGTAATGTCGAAGATGAGAAACATGGGAGACGTCGTGAATAACCTGGTACTTCAGAGGTAACAACAACTAATATGAAGCCTTCCTGACTCTCTCCAAAACATCAAATGTTCTTACATACTTCGGTGAAAGCTTACCATGTATCATATTGCACTTTTTTTCCACCCTCAGTATGACACGTAGAGAAACCTCATCTCTAATCTCAAACTCCGGATGTCATCTCTGTCGATCAGCAAACAAATTCTGTCATGACTGTACAGTGGCCATCCTCTTTCGAATAAACTACACCTACTCTATGGTCTCCTGAACAAGATAAGGTCCCAATATTGCTACCTCTCCTACCTCCATCCAAGATAGGGGTGATTGGCATGTCCTACTGTACCAAGCCTCATAAGGTGTCATCTGAATAGTTTCTTGAAAAATATTTTTGGAGGTAAACTCCACCAGAGGTATATACTTCTCCTAGGAACTCCAAAATCAAGGGTGCATACTCTCAGCATGTCCTCTATCACCTAAATTTTACGCTTGGACTAGCCATATGTGTTGGGATGGAAATATGTACTTAGAAGTACCTGTGTACCCAAATCGCTTTTTTGTCCCTACCAGACCTGAGAAGTAAAACGAGCATCCTTATCTGAAATGGAGTGCAGAAACCCACACAAAAGTATAATATCCTAGATGTACAACCTTCCCAACTCATCAACAATGATGGAATCCTTGATCAGAAATAAGTGAGAAACCTTTTTATGTCTATCAATAATAACACAAACTGAATCATCTACTTAAGGCGACCTCAGCAACCACTTCACGAAATCCATCACGACATCATTCCACTTCCACTCGAGAATGGGTAACTACTGAAAAACCCATGTTGTTACATGATGCGCCGCCTTCACTTGATGATATGTGGAACACCTCATAAAAAACCAGCAACAAATCTGTTTCTACCTAGCCACGATTACTGATGGTATAGATCTTGATACATCTTGGTCACACCAGGATGAACTTCCAAAACTGAGGTGTGGAAATACGGCATCAGCTTCTCACATATGTCTGCTAACACCCATATGCGTACATGAAAGTTAATGATCTTATCCTCTCATATGGTCTATATAGAAATAGTTTCCTCTCTTGACACACTCTCCCATATAACTAGGACTTCAAGATCTGATAGTTTCCTCATCAGCACACGATCAAGTAGAGTAGAGGTAACAACTATAGGACAAAGAAATGTTTTCCCCTGTCTATCGTGCACCTCAAAATTCATCTCAGAGAACTAATCCAAAAGCTTCTACTCACTACTGGCATCCTCAAGATCCATCATTGTCATCCTTCTTCTAACACATCAGCTTATCCGTCACCCTTACCAAGAATGTAGGAAAGCTAAAAATCAAAAGACTTATGTTACTCAACCCCCTTCACTATCTTAGATTCATATCGTTCTGAATAAAGATATACTTGAGAATTTTGTGGTCAGTGAAAACCAAAAAATGATCTCCCTATAGATAATGTCTCCACTAATGTAACACATGAACAACTGTAGCCAACTCGAGATCGTGCATCTGGTAATTCCTCTCATGTGGCCTAAAATGCCGAGAACCATACGCAACGACTCCTTATTCCTACATAGGCCCTGCTTCCAACCCAATACCTAATGCGTCACAGTATATAGTATAGCTCTAGACTGGATTAGGAAATAATATTATCACTGCTGAAGTCAACCTCCCTTTCATCTCTTGAAGGGATGACTCACAAGAATCCGACTATAAGTACTCCACACCCTTCTTAGTCAGGCTCGTCAGTGGCACTGCTAAGCATGAAATGTCTTGAATGAATCATCTGTAGCAACCATCCAACCCTAGAAAACCCCATACCTCAAAGAGGTACTTCATCTGATCCTAGGAAAATACTACTCTCACTTTCTCTAGGTCTACTGATTCTCCTGTCTCTAAGATAACTTGACCTAATAAGTGAATCTGGTCCACCAAGAAGTGGCATTTTGAGAGCATAACATATAATTGATGCTATCTCAGTGTACCCAAACTGATCTCAATATGTGTGGCATGGTCGTGTAGAGTGTGAGAGTACACCAAGATATCATCTATGAAGACTACAATGAATGAATCCATGTATGGATAGAACACTCGGTTCATGAATGCCATGAAAACTATAGGTGCGTTCATGTGTAAATTTATTACAAGAAGAATGATGTTACATTTTATAGGATGATATGAAATACCTTATCATTAGAGATAAAACGTCACCATATAATTATCATGTAGATCCACCCCCAGTAGCACTACTAAATTCAATTATTGTGGAGGAAGGGAATAAAATATCTTGGGATGAGGAATGTAATTTTCAAATAGAGGACGCACATATTTTTCAATAATATATTGATGTGTTTCCAAAGGATTTACCTGGACATCCTCTAGAATAGTAAATTGAGTTTTCCATCAACTTAATTCAAGATTCACGACCTATATCCAAGACCCATTATAAATTGGCCACCATTTAATTAGTGGAAATGAAGAAACAACTAGAGGAATTGGGTGATAAAGGATTTATTCTCCCTACTATTTCTCTATAGGGATCCCCTGTTCTTTTTGTTATGAATTAATATGGATTTATGAGGTTGTGCATTGACTACAGGGAGATAAATCATATAAAAATAAAGACAATGTGTCCCCTGACTCATATTGATGATTTATTTGAACAATTCATTTTGATAAAGTTTTTTTAATGATTGACCATTGATCCAGATATCATCAGTTTCTTGTGAGGAAAGAAGAAATTCAACAAAACTGTATTTCGAACCATGTATGGAAATTATGAGTTTAAAGTAATTCCTTTTTGACTGCCTAATGCACCCTTCCTTTTCATGGATCTAATGAATAATGTTTTCAAGGAATATCTTGATGAATATTTGGTGATATTTATTGATTATATCATGGTATACTAAAAAATATACGAAGTTCATGAAAATCACATACACACTATTCTGAAGACATATAGAATAAATGCAATATATGGATAGATTATAAAGATTGAAATTTGGCTTCTATCAGTTTCCATTATTGGACACATTGTCTCTAGGGATGGAATATATATTGATCCTGTGAAGATAAAGGTTGTGCAATAATGGCCAACTCCAATGAACATATCTAAGGTACATAGTTTAATTTGATAAAAATGTTATTATCGACGTTTCATTTAGAACATTTCCCATTTAGCCAACCCAATGACAAAAAATACATGTAATGGCGATAAATTTTTATAGAAAAAAGAATGTGTGGACAATTTCAATGAATTTAATAAGAGATTAATGAATTCACCAGTCCTGACTCTACCATCGGGGAATGATGGGTTTGTGATCAATAGTGATTTATCAAAGAATGGTAATAGTTTCATCCTTATGTAGAATGATATATTTATTGACAATGCATCATGTTAATTAAAAATTCATGGAAGAAACTATCCTAATCATGATCTTGATTCTGCAGTTGTAATATTTACTCTGATGATATAGAGACACTATCTCTATGGAGAAATATTTGAGATAAATACGGATCATAAGATTCTAGAATATATCTTCTCACAAAATGAACTCAACATGAGGCAAATGAAATGGCTCAAACTACTCAAGTATTTTGAATATTCTATACACTAACACCCAGAAAAAGAAAATAATGTTGCTGATATATTGAGTAAGAAGGATCATGGAGTTCTCAATAACATGGGGATTGACGAGGATTATTTGTACATAGACCTAGTGAGGATGGATATTGAAATTATAAAATAAGTTGAAACATCACTACTTTGTCAAATGGTTTCCCAATCATCTTTATTTGAATGAATTAAAGCATCATAGTCTGCTGACGATTATCATCAAAAGAAAATTAATGTTGTGAATGATGGGGAGTTGGATGACTTCATGTGTGAAGTTGGAATTCGGAAATTTGGGAAGAGGTTATATGTAACCACAACACTAGAGGAGAAAAGGGAGTTATAGGATGATCCTCATAGCTCAAATTTCTATGTACACCGTGGTAGAACTAAAATGAATAGATATTTGAAAGCAAATTTCCAATGGGATAACATGAAGAGAGAAATAGCCAATTAGTCATCTAGATGTTTAGTCGGTCAATGTGTGATGGTCGAATGATAATAGCCTAGAGGAGTTATGCAACCCCTACCTATCCCTACATGGAAATGGGATGGGATTACCATGGATTTTGTCATAGGATTACCCAAAACAATGAAAAAGAATGATGAAATATGGGAAATTGTTGATTGACATAACAAAACTGCATATTTCCCCCACTATAATGGAGGATTTTCAACTAGATAACCAATAATAACTCTATATTAATGACATTGTGGGACATCATGAACCACCTCTCTAAATTGTGTCTGACCAGGATACGCAATTTACATTGAAATTATGGAAATTTATTCTGAAATATTTGGATACTGAGCTCTGATTGAGTACTCCTTATCACCCACAAACTGACAGGAAATCAAAAACAATGATTAGAACCTAATAGGACATTTTTTGATCATGTTAAATTTGCATTCAAGGCATTTGGGATCAATATTTACCTTTAGTGTGGTTTTCCTACAATAATAGTTTCCATTCATGTATTCAAATGTCATCATACGAAGCATTGTATGGAAAGAGATGACATGAACCAACTTGTTAGGATGAAGTTGTTGAAAGAAAGCTTGTGGTCCCAGATCATTTGGATGAAACAATAGTTAATATAAAGACTATTCGAGGTCGTATCAAAGAAACTCAATGTAGACAAAATATTTATACAAAAAATTGAAGGATGGATTTAGAGTTTCAAGTGTGACTTCTAGTTTTATTAAATGTATCTTCATGGAAGGTTGTTATATGAATATGGAAGAAAGGGAAACTCAGGCCTAACTACATTGGACCATTTGAAATTTTTTAGAGAATTTGAGCTATTTCATATCGTTTACCTTTTCCACCTATCATGTCTAATGTACATAATGTGTTCCATGTCTCATTGGTGAAAAAGTAAATGCCTGACCCAATGCATGAATTCACTTATAAATGAAAAGAATTAGAACCTAACCTATCATACTATGAAGTTTCTATCGGGATTCTGGACACTAAAGAAATAGTGTTGAAGAATTGGATAACTCAGCTGGTAAAGATACTTTGGAGAAATCAAAAAATCGAAGAGGCAACATGGGGACTTGAGGAACTTATGAAGAAGAACTACCCAAATCTTTTTATGATGAAACATTTTGGTAATTTCGAGAATGAAATTTTTGTAAGGAGGGGATAATGTAACTACCAAATATTTTGAAAATAAATATTTAATGCATGAAATTTTAAGACTCTACAAAACACCACTTTTTTATAACCTATCCAATAAATATAATGTTTCCACCTATGCGATTTGAATTTTAATAAAATGACACAGATGATTGCATTTAGTAATATATTTAGAGTTTGATAAGAAACACTAATTTTTTAGAGAATAGTAACATACCATTATAAATATTACTATGACCCTTTTGAATAGAAAATAATAATATCATTTTATTTTCATTAGGTTATAATATAATGAGATCTTGATTAAATTTTCAACTTGTTATAAAAAGAGTTGGAGTTTTAATCTTCTTTTTTAGAATATATTATGATTTTATTTAGAAATTAAAATAAAAATAAATAAGAAATTACTTTTAACAAATGTATTTCATTTTTAAATTCTACAGGTCGAAAAATGGTTGGGGAAAATTTTTGGTATTTTCATAAAATACATGAATTTTGGGTGAAGAGTAAAATACGATAATTTACGATAAATGATAAATACATGATTTTT
The DNA here is from genome assembly GCA_963277665.1 of Viscum album. Lineage (NCBI taxonomy): Eukaryota > Viridiplantae > Streptophyta > Magnoliopsida > Santalales > Viscaceae > Viscum > Viscum album. The sequence goes on along the minus strand of OY728143.1, from coordinate 737,863,013 downwards.
GGTTAATAAGTGATGTAAGGCTTATATAATCTCACTAGGGTAGAACTCACATTTACATATTACTATTAGCGGTTACATGAATCAATACTATTTTTTGTCTTGTGGGAAACAATAAAATATTGAATAAAATTTTCTCAAATCACTCCTCTCCTCCACTATAAAAAATCCCCCTCACTCCCTCTTCTCTTCAATCCTCTAAAGAATTTTTCCTTGTTTAAATTATACTAAAATGTACATTCAATCTACTAAAAAATTTCAATTAGCTGTTGGTCTCATAAAAATACCAAAACCTCTTTCCTAAAGAGGCCCTCGAGAAGATTACATCAAGAGGTAAATTCATATTTTCATTTATTTGGTTTCTGGTTTCTTTATTTCCCTTTTCATTCATAAACTACTCTCATACAGATGTTATGATGACTCCACTACATTACATTTACTATAATTTTGTTATGATAAATTAATAATTCTACATAATCTCTCTATTCCCCATATTTTATACTCTAAATCAAAACATCATTTGAGATGTGTTAATTTATCACATTCAAGGACAAAGAGTTTTCAATTTCTTTTACCATCTTCAATTCTAGTCATGGAACCATTTTTATGGTCCAGACAGACTATAATAAATTTATTATAACTTATTTAAAGTTATAGAATCTTTTTTTACACATGATATTAATTTATAAATCAAAATGAGATCATTGTGATCAAGAACTGCCAATTAACCCAAACAAATGTCATTAAATATTGAATAATTATCCATCTTCACTCCCAATTACCAAAAAAAGTTTATAAATATTTAATATTATGGTTTTTCAGTAATATCAAAAAACTTATTCTATTCATAACCATTCACCTTCTGCATATTTATTCATACATGAATATAAGTAAACCTATCATGAAAACCAAGGAAGAAAACACTCCCAAATTATAAAATTGAATATATTAACACATCAAAAGGCCTTGAATAAACATAATAAGGTTATATTAAATAAATTAAAAGTAGAGTTAGTTCTCTAATGATTAATTTATGAACTTAAATTTTATTATTTACGTCATTAATATCATGTGCTTTGTACTTAAGGTAATGGTTTTCTACACGATTCTCCTTTTTCATTCGGGGTACACTTATTGTATACATACCAGAATTAAATTTTTATTTATTCATATATACTATTTATAGTGTTATAATGTTCAATAAATATGTACCAACAATAATCCTACATTAATTTAGTGTAATTGTTTTGTTTTAAAAGGATCTTTCATAAATTACTCCCGAAATACAAGACCAATTCAAGGGAACTTCTCAGACTCTTACATATTTTCAAGGGAACCATATAACCCATTTTTTGAAAACATTATCTTTATAAAAAAACAAATTTTTATCAAAAAAATACCTTACTACAGTTATATTTTTATTAAAATTATTTTCCAAAAGAACTCATCTATTTAAAGATAAAGATTAATTACCTCAACAATTAACTGATGATTTTATAAGAGTATCTAGATCTGTCTCAACACTATTGATTGATTATTATGTATTATTTGGATTAATATTTTATGAAATCTTATAATATATTTAATTTAATGGCTTATGATTACATTTATTGTGGATGTTCTATCGTAAAACCATTCACCAATTTACTCTAAATGGTTAGTGTTTATGATTAATGTTCGAGGAATGTTATTAATTTGAATATGAATGTATATGTTGTTTATGTTTTTTCCAATTCATATGATGAATGTGAGGGACATTTTATATGATGTTTGGGGCCAGTTATATCCCCTCTATGCATCAGTAGGTCTCATGAGACAAATAGAAATGGACTTGGGTGAGGGCTTTCCCATTTGTAGATGTGGTTTTGGATGAGCCCTTAATAATTTTTAGATATCTTACCCAAGGCCTTGACGGTATGTTTAATAATGTATGGAATATGCATTTCCATCATTTTTAGGCTATAAATTCTATGTTCATGAGGTTATTAGATTAATATAATACCCATTATTATTTTTTATTATGGAAATATTTACTCAACTCATATTTCTGCCATATTATCATTGTGTTTTTCTTTTAAAGGTGTGTGATTTTAAATATTTACAATGCCTAGTGTATATGATATCTTCCACTATATTTCTTACTATTACTATGCATTTGATCTCACCCCTTATATATGTTTCATTTTCTCTGAACTTGATTAATTTTATTATGAAATACCTATAGGGATAAACTTATAGTTTTCGATGATACCATTAAAACTTATATGATATATTTAATTTCATGTTGTAATGTTGAACTTATGTTTGTATGTGGGTTCCCAAATATACTATATTTTTTGTTCATTTAGGAGAAAAATTTCTTTCACACATTCCAATGAAATTTAATAAGGAACCAGCTTTAGGAAACTCGAGTCAGGTCTTTATAGAAAATTAAATGCAATTATTATTGAAAAGTTGATTCATGTATTCTGTCTCAATGTTCTCTATGATGGAAAAGTGACAAAAAAATCGGATGAAGGAATATTAATATTATTTATGAAATGAATCAGTTTAATTTGAATAAAACTAAATTTTAAAAAAGAAGTTGTCAATGCATTTAATAAAATGGTGACTGAATAGAATAATTCAAGAATAAATATATATTTAGTAGGGGAATATAAGGATATATATTTTTAGTGTTTATAAAAAATACTATTAATAGATAAAGAACACAAAAGGCTTGTTTTGAATTTCAATAACATTATTTATGATGTATGGGAAGATGATGTAAGGATAATTATCAGGGAAATCATAAAATATGATTAAAAATGAATCAAACAACACTAAGAGATGTGTTAAATTAATGTGTAGAAGAATCAAATCGAGAAAACCATGTTTGTATGGAAATCAACTAATTTTATAAATTCTGAATATTATGAGTACATTTAAATGATTACAAAACTAATAAAAATAGTTAATGAAAAATCATGAAAATTGTTTTTATATGAATAAAAATTCATGATTTCACTGAAATTTTGGTTTTAATAAATACCCTTGTTATCGGTGAGATGAATGTTGATATATATGTTTACCACATTGTACAAGGTGATTATTTTATATGAAAATATTATTTTATTGATATTATTGGAACTGTGGATGCTTTGGTTGTAAGAATGTCTTGAATTGGTTTATTTAATATTCAAACAATCACTCTTGATAGGTTTTAAGACATAAATTAATTGTGATTCACCACATTCAAAGAATATAAATTCAATAGTTTTAAAATTGAAAATAGATTTATACATTAGTATGATGTTCTTGATGTATTTCTATGGATTTTTGAAAAAAAAGTTCATCACAAATCTCAAGGGATCTAAATCTACTTATGGATTTTAAAATAAAAATACTACGATAAGAGACCTTTGGGAATAATGTGTCACTAAATCATTATTATTTTGAATGGACATTAATTTTTAATGATTCATCGAGATTTAAGAGCTTGTTGTATGTTTAATGAATGAATCTCAATGTTCAATGTTTTTCAGATTTATGTGATAAATGAAATGAATTTTTTCAGAAAAGTGGGATTTATTGTGATGGTCTTTAAATATGGAAGTTTCCATAAAAGAAGAAAATTAAAAGGATGAAATTTATTTGACATTAGTGGTGTTTTGTATTCTAGTTCATTGTGTGTTAAATAATAAAATAAATTGTGTCATAAATGACTTAGTAATCTTGAACAAAATAGAATGTATGATCTTATTAGTGGTGATAATGTTTGTGATTTTTATATGTTGAAAATATAAATTAATTGTATTTTTTCTAATTTTAAAAAGGAAAACACTTTCAATACTCCCATATGATGGAGGAAATAAAATCAACTCTTCCATAAGTGATAATTCACTCTAATAATTGTGGGCCCATGAAGAAGTAATAAACAAATAAAGCGAGGTATTTTTTTGATTTATTAATGAATATACTTACACTACATCTACTATATGTACGATGAATAATTTACAGTATCTAAAAAGATTCAATAGTATCTATATTAGTGATAAGAAGGTGTTTGGTTTCTCTCAAAATAAGAGTCTAACAAGTGACCGTGTAGGTTATACCGATGGATGATTTGAAAAAAATCTTCAAAATAATTTCATCAGACATGAAATTAGAAAATCATAAAAATGAAAAAAATATATTAATGAATGAATGAATATAATACATATGGATATATCAATAATACCGTAGTTAGATAACAAAAAATCACACTATTTCTAGAGAAAAACTATTCATGTTATAGTTCATATCCAAAAACATTTCCTTTGTAATCCATATTTAGAAAAGTAATTATATGGGGTTTTTTACAAAAATATCCATGTTTAACGTAATTATGATTTTGAGGAATCCCTTTTATTATCAATTTTAAAGGTAAAAATCATGGATAATTTTAAATACGAGGTATTGATTGTATCATACAAAGTATTCCACAAAATGAAAGATGATATCATTTTTAGAAATAGAATAATGAAATATCATTTATTATATATATAATAATGTGATTGAAAATAAAAATAAAGTGAATCACATTATGTATAGATTTCTAGAAGTTATAAAGAATAATATTTCATTATAAAACGTATATGTGCTGATTCTAAAAGCAGTACAGACTATGAATAATTTCAAGTTAGAGATATTTATTCTATAAATTCACATGAAGAAGAAAAATATTTTTCACATAATCCAAGGTTTAATAATCCAGATTAGTATCAAATAATAATTATAAATTTCAGATAATAGATTAATACTCGAATAATTTTGAGGATATCCTCTAACACATCATTAGTCTCTCATGTAGAACCAAGAGATTTGTTAAAAGTAATGAAACCTTGGGAGTGGGTTAATGTATTAAATACTGAGATAAATCAAATATAAAATAATGATACATGGTATTTGGTACAAAAAAAACAAATATAATAACATCACCAGTACATATTGCGGTTTCAAAAACAAGATGAATTAAAAATGCCATTTTGTGAGAAATATATAAATGTTGGTCGAAAATGTTATTAAATGGTTGAAATAGATGACTACAGTGAGATATTTTAAGTTATTTCAAGATGTGAAACTATTAAATTTATTATATAAATTTTAGAAAAAATGTAATGTGTGATATTTCAAATTCATTTCAATTTACCCTTCTTCAATGTTGAGTTTTAAGGGGATGTTTCTATTGATCAACCATTGTGTTTCTTTCTTTGTAAAAATAATAATTGTCTCTATAGGTTAAAAAACATAGTTTGGTTTATTGATTTTTCCCTAAGCTTTTTATTTTATATATAAAAAAACATAAGGGAACTTTTTTCTATGAGAGTAAGAGTTAACAAAAATGTCAACTTTTATTAAGATAATGAGGTATTTATCACTATTATAATCTAATTTGATGATACTACTTTTACATGAAATGATGGAAGTGTTCTTGAGGATATTTCAAAATAAATAAAGAATATATATAAATTTATTTTCATTGTATGATGAAAATATTTATTGAATTAAAACCATCTCAATTAAATGACTATATATTTCTATATTGAGATAATTATACTAATAAATTATTTCTATTTCTGGAATGGAGGATTCATCTTCTGTTTATATAACAATATAAATATGAACAAATAATTCAATTATGATCATGAAAACTATATGGATCCAAGTGATTTATAGAATATTATTTGTATCTGATTATACTTTACAGCATCATGACATGATATAATGTATGAGATTAAACGTTCTAATTGATATACAAGTTCTCTAAAAGATTCTCATATCATTCCTTTGATGAGAATATATAGATACATCAAAGTCACATAAAAATAATTATTAAAATATAATAGAAAATAGATGTATAACCTATTTGGTTTTTGATATATAGATTGGGAAAGAAGTATTGATCATTAAAATCTAATATGTGGTGTATTTTTAATTATTAGAGTAATATGTGTTTCGTGGAATTAAATAAATCATAACATATTCACTGTGAGCACTACCAAGACTAAATATACGGCTTCCACCCATGACATAACAAAATATATGTTCATGGAATCTCATCTATAAAATTTAAAAAAAATTGTGTGGTTTCAATTGTTATTGTTGTGTGATAATCAATGTTATATTAAATATTCAAACCATATAGTTTAATCTTCATGAATTAAAAATATTGATATTAAATATCACATAATTGATGAGCTAGAGGTGATTAATGAGATAAATTTGGAATTTTTTATAATCAGGGATAAGATATTAGATGTGTTTATCAAGCAACTAGGAATGAATTATTTCTTAGTTTGAGGATGATGTTAGGTGTTAAACAAAAAAAAATAAAAGGAAAATGTATGAGGTTTTGAACCCATAAGATATCAACTATTATTATACTACTGTTAAAGGGGAATAAGTTTTTTTAATAAATATATCCTTATCATTCTCATCATATTGGTTGTAAAAGTGGTAGTATACAATAAGGTGGGATTGATAATTGATGTGTGCATCCTTTTGGAGAATTATATATTAAAAGAAAGATTATATTTAAAGAAATTTAATAAATCGTGTATGTTATGATATGATTTTTCTTGATTTATTTCAAGAGCCTATTGTAAGTTGTTGAAAAAAATTATTTAGGTTTATGACTTTTTGTTGAATATTTTATTTTTAACATATTTTCATACTGATCAATATTTTACATATAACATGGTATTATTAGTTTAGAATACTTATTTCATTTCAAGAGTTCTCTCACATAGGCTTAAAATTATTTGATGATTAACCATTGCAATGCTTTCAAGATGTCAATTTGATTTATGATACCTAGTTTATAAAAAAAAACAAAGGGGATCTTATTGAGGAAAAGTGTTGCTGATATGGTTGTTGTGATTAGTAACATTGGTGACTTGGTGATGGGGAAATAATTGAATGTGTTTCATTTTTTTAACAATACAAAAATCTTATTATAATTTAATTGTATAATTTAATATAATATGTTCTTCATGGATACATATAAATATTTATATATAATTATTGAGGAATCATTATGCTTATGAATGGACCCTATATTCCTTATAGAATGTTTTTGTAGTGATGAAGGTTCTTGGATGAAATGTGGGATGAGCTAGGAAGACCAAACATAGACTAAATGGTTTCTTAATGAGATGTTGGTCCATAATGGGTAATTGCATACCTATGGTTGGGAAATTTAATGGCCATGATTCATTGATACTGATTCTATACAAAATGGTCATGTCCAAAATGAATATTGTGGTTCTCATGGTTTTCTTTTAGTATTCCTATTTGAAATAGACAATTCCAAAATGGATGTGGTGGTTCATAGAGTGCCCGTTGAGTCCACCTAGTAAAAATAGACTACAGTTGGTGAACATGCATGTAGTCTATCAATATGTGGTTGACAAGTGGTGTTGTAAGTATAAATAATAATATCCATAATCAAAAAACCTATGAGACATGTTTTTTTGAATGGACAAACTCAACCATTTTGTACTATGACATCATGCAAGTAATTTTATGGGTTTGTATTCATTGATGACCAGTTTTTATACTGAGGATTATTTTGTGGAAAAAAGGATTTTTAACTGAATAGGTGATGTCCTTTTAGAGGCAACACATATTAAAATTCAATGAAAATAGTAATAAAGGCGGAAAATGATGTGGGAATATTGGATATGTTAGAAGGAAGTTGTATAATTGAACTTGAAATTAAAAACATTCAAATTGGATATTATTCATTAATATTGCTACAATGAAAAGATTTTATGGAATTTATGTGATGAAAAAAATGAGTATCATGCACTTGAAGTTGGGGAGGAACTAAAAAAAGTGGAAATATATAATATGAATAATAATGGGTTGTGTAAATTAAAATAACAAGTTGATAGTATACATTAGTTTCTAAATATTATTTTAGAAGAGAAAGTGAACTACTACATTATCAAATGATTGGAATATTTGGAAGGCAATAACCTTGTCTGTATCTTTTTAAATATAATTTTCAAATTCTATGAAGCACTGTAATTGTTTAGATACTTTTTTTAACATGTGTTCAAATATAAATCAAAATTATTGTTACTATATATTGAAATTATAGGGTCAGAAGATATCAGTGAAAAATGTGTCTTGAAAAGGACCAACCCTATAATAATGTGATGTGAACTATGTAAATCTTATTTTCCCTTCATGTGTGTCTATAAAAAATAATGATTACTCAAAATAACTGGAAATGAGGTTTATTTCACAATGGAATATTAAAATAAAATCAGATTTGTAAATCACTCCTCCACCACTTGGTGTTTTATACTAACTTGGGTGGTTCCTTTTCAGCGTCCATGCTTACCATTCCAATGATATATATTATATCAATGTCAAATTCCTATATGAACTCAAACTTGTACTAAAGAATCAATTTTATATACCTACATAGAATGATAAACATTGATCCTTATGGTCCTGTATAAAACATGAACCACTTTCACAATAGCTTTTTCCTATGAGGATTCATAGAAAAAACATCTTCTTTAAACACCAAAATATTTGTTATATATCTCTTTTAATTTTTTCACAAAAACCTAAAAAGATATCAATTCATTTACCATATCGATATTATAATACATCTCTAAAATTCCCCAAAATATTAAAAAAACACCAATTACATGATTCCCACCTCTAGTATCCTCAAAATAGGATCACACATCAATTTGAAAATAACTCATTATAATATAATAATCATCAAAGATACAAGGTAAATGGAATTCCCTTTTGGGTAATTCATAGCAAGCCAGCCTATCTTGAGAAATCATGTATAAAACATGTGTAGAATTCTAGTGATCCAATAATTCTACACACCATAAAAATAAAAATTAGTGGATCCAGAGATACCAATTTTTTATTCTTTTATAGGGTAATATCTACTCCACCCTACATTATAAAACCCAATGAAATAAACCTCACTAGACTAGAATTAACACATAGAGATATTTCCTTCTAGTTGTCTCTCCTGATATATGTATAGTACCATCATAAAAAACATCATGATCATGAAATGATACAGAGTAAATGGGGTTTCATCAATGATAATAACTTTTAAAATGTTATGTAAGGGAAATAAGATTAGATTACTAACAAATTCAGGTAATTAATTACGCTAAATTGAATTACCAAGAACTCATATTGTCAATAGAGGAATAAGAAATCTATCTTTCTAATGTCCTCCTAGAGAACATAATGTTGGTGATTTCTTACCTTGAAATTGATTATTGATAACTAATTCAATCCCTTCACATGGTTAAATTTGGTTTCAATATTTTGTAGAGGATAAATTTTCATGGTTATCACTAGATTTAGTTGAAGATAGTCAATATAATTCCTTATGTTTTCAACCACTATCAAGTTGAAAACCCATGTGGATTCATGGAAAGACACACTGAGTCGAATAATAATCCTTCCCTCTAAAATCCTATAGTTTTTAAATTTAGATCCTTGAACATGTTCGGTCCAATTTGATATGATTTTGATGATATTTTAGAATCCCAAGGGTGTAAATCAATCTAAATATTGACATAAAATTGAGGAGGTAATATAGAAACATTCTTAGGGAATACATCCCTGAAATCTGACACAACCAATAATTGTTGATCATCTTATGTATCCACCCCTTAAAGTTCACAACTCACAAATTAATAGATTATCATCTATTATATCATATATAAATTCCATAATTGATTTTTTAAAGATTTATATCCCATAAATGTGAATCTAAATCCATCCTCATTGAAGTATCACATTATTCAATAGGTAAAGTGTATTACGGAATGTATTGATGTAGTTGGTCCATGCATAGGATGAAATCATAAAAATTCATGGCATCTACTGTGAGGTCCCTTGATTTATTTTTACCCTTATGATTGAGCTATCACTATAAAAATGTGACTGAGAAAGTGATCACCCACATTATGAATATATTTTTTAGTGGTTTGGGCCAATGTAATATTGGGATATCTAGGTACCAAACTAGGGACACCATAATGAATGAATAACTCTTGTTATGTTCCACAATTATGGGTTCCAAAAATGGGGACGAAACTTATGATAATTTAGATCATTTTGTATGCATAACTATCATACTAATTTATAGAATGTATTTGGAAATTCCCATAAAAAGTTTCTCTTGGTACATGGTGATGACTTCATAGGGAGATAGTGATGGTAGATTCTCATAACGTCCTCCTCCTCCATCACCATATCATATTTAACTGCTGAATCCACTTGAAAAAATGTGTCCCTGAAGACACCCTCTTGGTATTTATGGCGATTTAGATGTTTATTTTACTACCTCTAATATAATGTATCTTATAATGCATGATCACCAATATTGACTAGAGGTTAAAGACAGACATTTTTCCGATGACAACATCACACATAGGAAAACAATTCCTATATTTTAGTTTACTGGATCCCCCTTGCGAATCATTAGTTTCTATTACATGGTTCAAGGACTATATATTAGTAGGCCTACTGATTTTCTATGACTACATGTGGATGATGACTCCCTCTTTTGGTGACCACTAGTTTCACTATAACCAGCAACCCCTATTCTAAGAATCTCACAGTTGCACTATGATATAAGAGGTGATATTAATGGGAATAATTTAATCATAAATGTACATGTGGATGACTAAACCAAACTTATGTTCCTATAATAGACCACTACAAACCCTATCAGTGGAATATCACATGAGATTGGAAAATCGTGATTTATGCTCAATGGAAGTCATATTTCCTAGAAACATCCCTATGAGATCATGAATATACTCAAAACTCATTTTCCTAAGGATATCATAATCACAATATAGATGCTCAAACATTATCATGGAAATCATGGACTCATAATGTGTCTAGATGATGATAGAGAAATAGCATCTAATTACACCATGTAAGAGACTATCTATAAATAATACCATTGGGTAATTGTTTATATGTAAAAGATGATATTCATGAACCATATCCTCCAACCAGACCTCTCTATCTATAATGTCTATCACCCATTAAAATAAATATATATTATTTATTAAAATCATTGGAAAAGATATTTATGGCCTTATGATACAATAAAAATTTAAAGATATCACTTTTATGTATTATCTTAATAGTGAAACTAATCAATTATGGTGGGTGGTCCAAAATACCAAGGAGGTAGAAGAAATAGAACTCATGGAATTAATTTTTTTAATGAAACATTATATGGGAAATATTTCCCTAATGAGATAAAACAATAATGAATAGAATTTTTTTCAGATTAAAGAAAAAGGAGGAATAAAATGTTTCTGACACTAGGGATTCAAATACATGGTTATATAGGTACGCTAAAAATTAATCATACAACACAAATATCAAGATTTAAAATTTAATTGAAATGATTATTCCATGTATCTGAATGGTTCTAGTCTTTCATACTTTATCCATGTGAGGAAATAATTTTATCTTCCATAAAAATGGGGATGGAATTCTCTAGATCATATGTTTTCAATTGAAAAAAAAAATAAAAGATTAAATAAGGACCAAGAAAAATTGTAATGTTTCAAAGAAGAAGATGAGAATGATGTAATATACACCTTATGAGAAATATTAAATAAAAATCCTGGGAAATGAATAAAGGATTTGTGAGATTTTAGAAGAGTAATGATATGAGACATCCTGTGAAATTTGTACTAGAAATAAATTAAAATCTTCTATTCGATGTTTTAAATTTAGATAGATTGGGAAATACATAAGATAATTCCCCAATAATCAAGTGAAACAACTAAAAATTTTCTATGGGGAGAAGGCCATGATAATTATATTACTACAACATAGATAGAAGTATCCAATTATGTAGTGGGAGGTACTATAATTATAGTTTCAAATTAATATATTTCATTCACTTGTTGTAGATCCTAAAACTCAATTATATCTTCCAAATACTCCCACAAAATTAGATATTTCTCTGTAACTTGAAGAACATGGTTGTCACTTAAAACTCCTAGTATAAGTCTATCAACAATAGGGATGCGTCCAACATTCCCAATTATAAAGAATAAAAATTATTTACGTGATGTCCTTATTATCATACCTATGTCTGAATTTTATATAATCGTTTGTATATAATGAACTATACAATATGATTCAAAAAATAATTACAAGAAGAAGGAAATTTTTATTCGCAATGAAGATGTGTAATTCCTTGTATTTTTAATTGACATGTCATCATCTGCAACATGTCTACATCCACCTCTAAGAGCTCTCCTAAATGAAATATTTTGAGAAAAATAGAAGACACAATCTAGGTATAGTGGAGGAAATATAAAAATTGAGTATGTACCAATTGGAATAGAATACAATGATGTATTTATTGAGTAATTTCAGAGATACACATCAGAACACGATATTTAGTTTTCCATTGATTTAATCCCTAATTCAATACCAATATAAAATAATCCATATCGATTGAGAACACATTAATTAGTTGAGATGAAGAAACTACTAGAGGATTTATGGGATAATGGATTTTTTCAAAACTAGTGTTTCCCTATGGGGATACCATGATCTCTTCATGGAGAATAAATATTGATCCATGTGGATTTTCATTGATTATATGAAAATCAATTCTATTATAATAATGGATGGGTATCCTCTACCTCGTATTGATGACTTATTCGATCAGCATCATGAAGCACAATATTTTTCATTAATTTACCAGTATTTTGGGTATCATCAATTTAGAGTAAAGAAGAATGAATTTTTCGAGTCATTTTAGGTATAGACATTATGTGTTTAAAGAATTTCAATTTGGATTGACAAATGATCCCTCTGTTTTTACAGATCTGATGAATAGTGTATTGAAGGAATAATTTGGGGATTTTATTGTGGTATTCATTGATGATAAATTGTAGTATTTTAAGATCTATTAGGATCATGAAAATCCCATGTGGATCATTCATGAGACTACTATAAGTAAATATTTATGTGGTAAAAATAGTAAGTGTGATTTTTGGATTCATGAAGTTCCTTTTCAGGGACATATTGTCTCCAAGGATAAAATATATATTAATATTGCGATGAAAAGTATATTCATAGAATAGAAAAAACCAATTAATATAACTATATTACATAGTTTCATTGGTTTGGAAAGTTAGTATTGATGATGTCATCATAATTTTTCCAGATTGGATAACCTTTTTGTAAATATTACACATAATGTGTTTTTGTTCATTTGGAAAAAAATGAAAATATTATTTTGATTAAATAAATATGATATAGGAAAATTATCTAATTTTGAATCTAACATATGGAAATGATGGGTTGGGGATATATAGTGATACATAAAATAAGGGAGATGGTTATTTCATAATACAAATTGATAATGTTATTCTGTATGCATCAAGGAAATTTAAGTATCATGAATAGAATTATCCAAACAATGAACATGAGTTAGCTACTATAATATATACATTGGATATATAGATACATGATATATATGGTTAAATATTCATAAAATCATAAAAACAAATCTTTTAATTGATGGAGATAAATATATGAAAAATCTCATGGCTCAAGTTACTCAGGGGTTATGATTTCTTAATAAACTACCACATATGTAAAGAGAATAAATTAGTGGATACATTGAGTAAGATTGATCATGGAGTTCTTAAAAAAAATAAGGATTGAAAGGGATCTAATATTCATGGAAATATTAAATATATATGGAAATTATTAATGAGTGATATACATCAATCTTTTTTCAAGTTATTGTAAAACAATCATTATTTGAAAAGATAAGAAATTTATAATATAATGATGAGAGATATTAGATGAAAATTAATGTTATGAATCATTGTAAGTGAGTATAATCAATTGTTAATATAGTGTTCTAAGATTTGGAAAGATATTATGTGTTGCATCTATACTAGAGGAAAAAATGGAATTATTGAATGATGCTCATATAACAAACTTTTCTATACACCTGAGTTGTAGAAAGATGTATAGTGATTTGAGTAAAAAAATTGGTGGGATAAAATGAGGGAGAAAATTTATTATTATAATTCGAAATATTTTTTTCCATTATTTTAATGTTGTGAGATAGAAACCGAGAGGGGCCATGCGACCTCTTCCTATTCATGTATGAAAATTGGATGACATTACTTTGGAATTTGTCATAGGACTACCAAAGACTCCTAGAAAGAATGACACAATATTGGTTATCATTATTCATATAACCAAATATACATATTTCATATTTCTAAGATTAGTTTTTACTATTTAGATCATCATAAGTCTCTATATTGATTATGTTTTAAGACTTCATTGTGCACCAAATTCGATCCCATCTCTTCATGATCCTGATTTTACATAAAAATTCTAGAAAAATCTTATAAGGGATCTTAATACTATGATTCTTTTGATAACCACCTACCATTCTAAAACTGTTTTAAAATATAAAGAGACTATTTAAATAATGGAATACAAGATAAGATTATGCTATTTTTACATTCATGGTATATGGGATGGTTATTTGTCTTTTTTAGTGTTTTTTAGAAACAATAGTATTCATTCCATAATTAAAATTGTGTTATATGAAGCATTTTATGGTAAAAGGATTCATACTAAAAAAATTTGGGATGATTATGGTGAATGGTAACTTGTAGAACCATAACATGAGAAAGAATCAATAATAATATTAATGGCTATTCAGGCTCATAATAAAGGAGCTAAAAGCAATAAAAAGTGATATGTTGATTATCTGAGGAAATATATAGAATTCCATGTGTGGGATCTTGTTTTATTAAATGTATCACTATTGAATTGTCCTATAAGCTTTGGTTTGAAATGGAAACTGATCCTTCAGATCATTGGAGTATTTTAAATTTATTAATGGATAGGATTTGTTGGTTATCAGTTGGTAATGCAGAAAATTCTCTAAATTTACAAGTTATGTTTTACATATCATTGTTAAGAATGTATAGGCCAATCACAACCCATTTTCCCACCTATGAAGAAAGAGAATTAGAACATAATATATCTTACTATGAATATTCCATATGTATTTCTAATACTAAAGTGTTTTTATTTAGGAATGAGATGACACCTCTAGTAATTTTACTTTATAGAAATCAGAAAATAGAGAAAGTATTATGGAAATGTGAGAATGTTAAAAAGAAGAACTATCCCTATTTATTAAAGAGGTAATATCCAGGAAATCTCAAGGATTATGTTTTTTTTCAAAAAGATTTTAACACCCAAATAATTGATTATTTTTTACTCGTAATTAATTTTAATCTCTTCAATATCTTGTAATGCACAAAACTCTATTTTTAAATGAAAATACTATATTATAAAATTATTTAAACATTATGATCAGAAAATTTCCATTATATTGATGAATATGAATTTTACTATATAAATTTTGTAAACTAGATAGATTATATACGTATAAAATAAATTATTTGGATATATATTTATTAGAAATATAATAGGTATCATTTGAATGGATAAGATATGTTTTCTAAAAAAATGCATTTTACTAAACTGTGGTCTAGTTAAATAATGCACTCAAAAATTAAAATTAATTTTCACCACTTTAGATAATTTATTAAATAATTTTTTTTAATAATCATATCAAAAATATTATTGAGTGATTTTTTTGTATTTTTATAAAAGATTCATCTTTCAAAAAAATTAGAATATAATTCATTTTATTGAAAATTTCCGTTCCATTTAAATTATATAAAAAGATAAATTATAATAAAAATTGTTTTCAAAGTTTCATTAGTTGTATTATTTAATAATAAATAAAATTTATGTAATTGGAATAAATTTCATATTTAATTTGAATATTAAAACATTCTATGCTTATAAGAATTTCCCCTTTAAAAGCCTGCTTTTTCATCTGATCTACATGTATAATTTTAAATTGGATTCTAAAACATTTATGAATTTAATTTAGATAAATAGATTCCATATTTGAAAAGGGAATAATTTTTATTATCTAATATATTCAACTAAATTTATTACCATCATGAACAGTAAAACAAGTAAAAAATTATTATTATGCATAATGTAACATATGATTTTTCAGGGGCTATACTATGATGATAATGGCTATAATTGACCTACCAATTTGTGAAAAACAAATTTTATTGACTGATATTTACCTTATTGCCTCTATAGTTCTAATATGATAAATTTTTTGGATTTTTTCAGGACAAAAAAGGTGGGTGTACATGATTTTTTAGAGAATTCCATTTGTGTCATCTCCCACAAATATTAAAGGAAACCCCCCATCCTACCTAATTAACACTTCAAAGGCCATTTTGATTTTCCAAGACCTCACAAAATCACATCCTTACTCACCTCCAAACATTATAGAGATCGTGGTCTTATTATGAATCTATCCAAAGAAGGATTTTTTTGAAAACCTATTTTGTTTACAAAATAAAAGGTAATGTCCTTAAATGAGCATTTTTTTAATGTTTCTCCTACAACCAAATTCAAATATTATTATAAAATTATTATTTAAAAACATAAATATATTATATATAATTATAAGTTAATATATTACATTCAAAACAAATATTTTCTCCCTCTTCTATGAAATGCTATAAAAACTATATATCATGTTTAAGGTAGACTACCACCTCACGAACAAATATAATTGATTTTCAATAACAACATCTAAAATATGGATATGATGATGAATTTACCAAATTTATATTATATTTAATATAATAATATATAAATTTGATTATTATATCAAATAATCCATACTAATTTCAATTTTTTAAAATAAGATAATGTCTCTCATATGTGGGGAGAAGAATAGTGTTGTGAAGTGATGTGATTTATTTTTCACTTACACAATAATTGGATTGTAATAAGGAAAATAAATTTGAAATATTTTTTATTCATATAAAATTATATCATTTTTGGATAATTAATATATCACCTACATAATAGATACCAATTCTTTACATTCGTGGATATTAAATCATTTTATATGAATATACAAAACATTAAAAAAATACATGTTTGAGGACCATAATAGTTTTGAGTCTTAGGAAACATGGAAAAATATTATAAATTAGTGAGATATCTTTAATGTTTTACAAAATGTAATCCCCTTTTGTAAATCTAGTTAAAAACATTCTTCATAACTTGGATAAAGGAAAAATAATATAGGGTTGAGCTCAGATGCCCAATAAGGGTAAACATAAGAGATACATGAGTATACCATGATCATAAGGGTATGAGAACATGAGAATAATATTTGATGAAAATAAACATAATATAAAAGATCATATACATGAGTCATTGGATAAATATTGTAATTTCATAAGACATTAATCCTAAGTGAAGAATGATCTTAGGATATAAAACTATAACATTGGAATAAAACATGAAAATTTGTTAGAAACACAATCATATAAAAATATTCCTATAGTAGTAAATTCATTACTTCAAATTCCATCTTAGTAGTATGGTTTCACTCCTTATACTATATTGTTTTCCATGGATCACTCTCATGACCATCTTAGTAGTCTAGGTACCCACCCAAGACCATCTAACTAAACAAATTCCTTTACTGAGTCATGTTCATTCCCCATTCCATCCATATCAATCACATGATATATAAATCTTTAACCAATTGTTTGGTGTGATATATAGATCCCACCCATCTCATAATTAAATTATACATATGTGCTCTATAAGATTTTTGTAATTTCTGTTAATTTTGAGAGTGAATTTTTTGTAAGGAAGAGATAATGTAACATCTGAAAATTTTGCAAATAAATATTGAATTCATGAAACACTATGTATATAATAAAACAAAGTTTTTTATAACCTGGCCAATAAATATAATTTTTCCACCCGTGTGATTTCAATTTCAAAAAAATGACTTACACAGTTGCATTCAGAAATATATTTAGAGTCTGATAAGGAATGATTAATTCTTTTACCAAATTTTAACATACCGTTATAAAGACTAATATGACCATCATGAATAGTAAATAAAATTTTTATTTTATTTTAATTATGTTATAATATAATGAGATCTTGATTAATCTATCAAGGTGTTATCAAAAGAGTTAGATTTTTAATGATGTTTTTTAGAATAAATTATGATTTTATTTAAAAATAAAAATAAAAATATTTAGAAAATTATTTTTTAAAAAATGTATTTTAATTTTGTAATCTACATGTTGAAAAATGGTTCAGGTAATGTTTCAGTATTTTTTAAAAATACATGAATTTTGGGTGAATAGTAAAATAAAATAATCTATGATAAATGATAAATACATGATTTATTGGGTCATAAGTGAAATAAGGCTTATGTAAGCCCACTAGGTTAGAACTCATGTTTACTTATTACTATTAAGGGTCACATGAATCAACATTATTGTATTTATTAAGGGAAATAATAAAATAATGAATAAAATATTCAAAAATCACTCCTCTCCTCCACTATAAAAAATCCCCCTCACTCACTCTTATCTTCACTCCTGTCAACACTTTTCCTTGTCTAAATTATAAAAACCTATCCTCCCAAGATCCTCCCAAACTTCAATCATCTCTTCGTCTCAAAAAAAACCAAAACCTCTCCCATAAAGAGGCTCTCCAAGAAGATTACTTTAAGAGGTAAATTCAACCTTTCATTTCTTTTGTTTCAGGTTCCTTTATTTCCCTTTTATTTCCTAACCTCATTTCATTAAAATTTCTTGAAGACTCCAGTACCTTACATATACTATTATTTTGTTATGATAAAGTAAAAATTCTATATCATCTCTCTTTTCCCCTTCTTTTATACTATAAATGAAAACATCATCTGAGATGTGCTAATTTATCACATTCAAGGATGTTGAGTTTTTTATTTTTTTTACCATATTAAATTAGGATCAAGAAACAATTATTATGGTTTACATAGACTACAATAAATGTATTATAACTTATGTGATGTTCTAGAATCCTTTTTTCCCATGATATTAATTTATAAATCAAAATGACACTATTGTGATCAAGAGCCGTTAATTAACCCAAACAATTGCCATTAAAGATTTATATAATGATTCATATTCACTATCATTGAGAAGAATATTTATAAATATGTAATATTATGGATTTCACTAATAAAATTAAACTTATATTATGGATAGAAATTCACATTCTACATATTTATCCCTACATGAATATAATTACACCGATCTTGAAAAGGAAGGATGAAAAGACACCCAAATATTGAAATTGATTATATTAACCCATAAAAAGTCCATTAATGAATAAAATACAATAATAACAGATAAATTACATATAGAGTTAGTTCATTAATCATTAATTTATGAACCAATATTTTAATTTTTAGGTCATTAAGATCAAGTGAGGAACACCTTCAGACTTAAGGTAAGGGTTTTCTACACGAACCTCCATTTTCATTCAGGTTACACTTATTGTCTAAATATCTCAATTAAATTCTTATTTGTTCATATTTACTTCTTATAGTATGTTCAATATATATGTACAAACAAGAATACAAGTTTAATTTATGTTTATTTTTATGTTTTAAAAGGATCTTTCATAAATTCTTCTCATAATACAAGACTGTTTCAAGGGAACTTCTCAAACACTTACCTATTTTCAATGGAACTATATAATCTTTTTTAAGAATCCACTACCTTTATAAAAACACTCATTTTATTATGAAAATACTACCTTACTTCACTACATGGTTTATACAAAGTCTTTTCCAAAAGAACTCTTCTTTTCATAGTAAAAGAGGAATTATCTCAAGAATAAATCAATGATTTTATAAGAGTATCTTGATCTATTTCAATACTATTGATTGATTATTATGTATTATTGGGATTAATATTTTATAAAATCATCTACAATATTTACTTTAATATTAAATGATTACAATGAATGTGGTTGTTTTTTCTAAAAATCATTCACCAATTTACTCTGAATGGTTAGTGTTTATGCTTAATGTTCAGGGAAAGTTATTAGTTTGAATATGAATATATATTTTATTTTTACACATTCAAATGAGGATTTAATTAGAATTATTATGTGATGTTTGGGTCTATTTATATACCCTCTATGAATTAGTAGGTCTTATGAGACAAATATATATGACTTTGGTGATGCCTTTCCTATATTTAGATATGGTTTTAGCTGAGGCCTTAATCATTTTTAGATGTCTTGGACAAGGTCTTTATGGTATGTTTCATAATGTATGGAACATTTGTTTTCATCTTTATAATGATATAAATTCAAGGTTCATGAGGTTATTTGACTAGTAGAATACCCATGATTATGTTTTATTATTGAAATATTTACTCAACTCATATTCCTTCTATATTATGTTCACATTTTTCTTTTAAAGGAATTTGATTTCAATTATTCACCATGCCTAGTGTTTATGATATCATCAACTATATTAATTACTATTACTCTTCATTTGAGCTCACTACATTCATATGTTTCATGTTTTTAGAATAATATGATGTTTATTCTGAATGACCTATAGGGATAAACTTATAGTTATTGATGCTTCCAATAAAAATATATGATTTATTTCATTTCAAGTTGTAATGTTAAACATATGTATGTATCTATATTTCAAAATCTACTATACTATTTTTTCCTTAAAGATATGAATTTCTTGTAAACATTCCATTGTAGTTTAATAAGGCACCAGCTCCGGGAAACTGGGGCCGGTTCTTTAAATAAACATAGATGTAATTATTATGGAAAATGTTATTCATGTACTTGGCCTCAACGTTCCCTATGATATAATGGAGATAAAAATTTATATGACAGAATATTAATTATCTAGATTACATGAATCAGTTTAATTTAAATAAAAATAAAAGTTAAAAAAATAATTTGTTGATGCATTGAATTAAATGGTGATTAAAAATAATAATTCAAAAATCAAGGTATTTTTATGAGGGTAGCAGAATGATATATATTCTAAGTGTTTATAAAAAATACTATGTAATGAAAAAGTACACGAAAAACGTGTTCTGAATTTTGGAAAATATATTTATGATGATTGGGAAGTTGATGTAAAGAGAAGTATCATGTAAGTCATAAAATATGAATAAAAATTAATCAAAAAACAATAAGAGAATATATACCATGTCTATATAGAAAATTCAAATCTGGAAAACCATGTTTGTAAGGAAATCATCAAATTTTTTTAATTCTAAAAATTATGAGTACATTTACATTGTTATAAAACTAATAAACATAGATAATGAGAATGAATGAAAATTGTTTTTATGTAAAGGACAATTCATGATTTCACCAAAATAATGGTTTTCCTAAAAACTCGTCTTAACAGTGGAATAGATGTTGATATAAATGTTTATTACTTTGGAAAAGATGATGATATTTTATGAAAATGTTATTTTTATTGATATTATTGGAATTTTGGAGGCTTTGGGTGGAAAACTATCCTATATTGGTTTGATTAATAGTAAAATAATCACTTTAGATGGTTTATAAGACCTAAATTTATGACTATTCACTAGATTCAATGAAGATAAATTCAAATACATCCTTAGAAATATAGGTTGAAAAATGAAAATAGATTTATTCCATGGGATGATGTTCTTGAAGTATTTAAGAAAATTAGACTTCATGAAAATGGTTTCTTTTTATGCTAATATCCCAAATACTATCAATAGATAGTGCTATGAATTAATATAAAATAATGGATAAGGGATATGAGAAATCAATGGTTTTTTATGTTTCCTACAAATCTTCAAAATAGAATTCCAATGGATTTTGGAAGAACAATTCATCACAAATCTCAAGGGATCTAAATCTACTCATGGATTTTGATAAAAGAAAATGATTATTTTAGGACATTGTATATTATGTTTCACTCAATAATTATTTTCTTTAATGAATATTTTTTGTAATGATCCATTGAAATCTAAGATCTTGTTGTATTTTTATTGAATGAAACTAAATATTCTTAGTTTTTCAGAGTAATGTGATAAATGAAATAAATTTAGTTTTCAAAAAAGTGATATTTATTATGATGGTCTTGAAATATAGATGTTTCCAAATAAGAGGAAAATAAAAAAGGAATCAATTTATTTAACTTTATTGGTGTTGTGTATTGTAGTTCATTGAGTGTTAAATTAGAAAATAAATTTTATCACTAATGACTTAGTCATTATGCAAAAAAATAAAATGTATGATCTTATTGGAGGTGATAATGTTTGTGATTTTTATATGTTTAAAATATAATTTAATTGGATGATTTCTAATTTTCACAAGGGAATGACTTTCAATACTCCCCAAATATGGAATAAATAAAATCAACTCTTCTATTAGATATAATTCACTACAATAATTATAGGCCCATGAGACAGAATAAAAAATTGAATTATTTTATTTAATTTATCAATGAATTTACTTTTACAACATATATTATATGTATGGTGAATAATTTATAGTATCTAAAAAGATTCAATAGTTTCAAAAAAAGTGTTAAGAATGTTTTTGGTTTCTCTCAAAAGATTATTCTAACAACTGATAGTGTAGAGTATACTGGTGGATGATTTGATATAAATATTGAGAATAGTTTGATTAGACATGAATTTAAAAAATCATAAAAATAACAAAAAAATGGATGAATGAATGAGAATAATACATATATATATATCAATAATAATGTAGTTAGATAATGAAAAATCACACTACTTCTTGAGAAAATCTATTCAAGTAATGGT
This sequence comes from Viscum album, assembly GCA_963277665.1. NCBI lineage: Eukaryota > Viridiplantae > Streptophyta > Magnoliopsida > Santalales > Viscaceae > Viscum > Viscum album. The sequence continues at coordinate 737,840,208 of OY728143.1, read as the reverse complement.
TCTTATCCAAAATCATTTACTTTATAAGCCGTATTCAGATATGTAATTATAAGGAATTTGTTAAAAAATATCCATGTTTAATGTATTAATGATTTTGAGGAATCCCATGCATTATCAATGTTAAAGGAAAAATTCTTGGATTATTTTAAATATGAGGTATTGATTTTTTCTTACAAAGTATTTCACAAAATGAACAGTGATGTCATTTTTAGAAGAAAAAACTGAAATGTCATTGATTCAATTTATAATAATGTGACTGAACATAAAAATAAAATGAAATAACATAATGTATAAATTTCTATATTTTATAAATAATAATATTTCTTTATGAAGAAGATATACCATGATTCTAAAATTGGTCAAAATTATGAATAATTTCTTGTCAGAGATATTTATTCTAGAAATTCACAGGGGGAATAAAAATCGTATTCACATAATCTAATGATTAAGTAGCTTGTTTGGGATAATAAAATCATTCTAAATTATCAATAATAGATTAAAACTCGAATAATTATGAGGATATCCTCTCATGAATCGTTAATCTGTCATATATTACCAAAGGATGTGTGATAAGTAATTAAGCCTTGCAAGTGGATTAATGTAATGACTGAATAGATTAATATAATATAAAATAATAAGACATGGTATTCGATACTCAAACACAAAGAGAATAACATCACTAGAACATTGTGGGGTTTCCAAAACATGATAAATTAAAAAGGACATATTGTGAGAAATAAATATATATTTTTCTAAGAGGATATTCAATGGTTGAAAAGGATGACAATAATATTAAATTATAACTTATTTCAAGAAGTTAAACCATAAAATGTATTTTTTACATTGTAGAAAAAAGGTGATGTGTGATATTTCAAATTCATTTCAAATTTCCCCTTTTTCAATGGTGATTTTTAAGAGGATGTTTTTATTTATCAACCATTGGGTTTTTTCTTTGTGAATATAAGAAGTGTCTCTAGAGGTTAAAGAAATTTGTTTGGTTTATTGTATTTTCTATGATCTTGTTAATTTATGGATGTAACCAACATGAACAAATATATATGTATGATAGGAAGAGATAATAAACATATCAATGTTTAATAAGATAATGAAGTATTTTTCATTATTAATATCTATTTCGATGATTTTATTTATACTTTAAATGATGGAAGTGTTCTTGAAATGATTTCAAAATAAATGAAGGAACTATTGAAATTTATATGCATCGTAAGATAAAAATATTTATCAACATAAAACCCTATCAATGAAATGAAAATATATACTTATATTGAGATAATTATATGAATAAAATTATGTATATGTCATTAAGGGAGTATTCAACATCAGTTTCTATACTAAAATAATTAAGAGAAATTTATTTAATTATGATCACAGAGTGTGTGTGGATCAAATTGATTTCAAGAATATTATTTGTAGCCTATTATACTTAACAGCTTCAAGACATGATATAATGTATGAGATTAAACTTTCAAATTGATATAAAAGTTCTCTAAAAGTGTATCATATCATTCCTTCAATGAGAATAAATTGATACATCAAAGTCACATAAAAATAATTATTAAAATATAATAGAAAATAGATGTATAATATTTTGGGTTATTCATATAATTATTGGGAAGGGATTATTGATTATTTAAAGATTATATGTGGCGTAATGTTAATTATTAGAGTAATATGTGTTTCATGGGATTAAATAAAGTTGAACATAGTCATTGTGATCACTACTAAGAATAAATATATTGATTCCACCCATGATATAATAAAACATTTTTTGACGGTGTCTCATCTAAAAATTTAAAATTTTATGTGAGGTTTCAATTTCTATTGTTGTGTGATAATCAATGATAGATTAAATATTCAAACAATATAGTTTAATCATCCTAGATTCAAAACATTGTTATTAAATATCACTAAATCAATGAGCTAGTGGTTATTAAGGAGTTAAATTTTGAATTTTTTATAAAAAGGGAGAATATAGTAAAACTATATTTCATGACACTTGCAAAGAAGTATTTCGTGATTTGAGGTTGATGTTAGGTGTTAAACTAAAAAAAGGAAATGTTATGCAGTTTTCAACCCATATGATGTCAACTATTTTTATACTATATTTAAAGGGAGATAGATTTGAAAAAAAATATATTTGTTTTATCTTTATCATCCTATTGGTTGTAAAAGTATTAGTATACAATAAAGTGGTGTTATAATTTGATGTGTATATCCTTTGACAGAATTATATATTAAAAGAAAGAATATATTTATAGAGAGTCAATAAATGGTGTATGTTATTATGTAAGTTTTCTATAAATATTTTAAGAGTCTATTTTAAGTGGTTGAAAATTATTTAGGTTTATGAAATTTTGATGGAATATTTTGATGTTTTGGTTATCATATTTAAATATTGATCACTATTTTAAATACAATAGGGTATTATTACTTTAGAATATTTATTTCATACATAGTGTTTTGTCACATAGGTTTAAATTTATTGGATGATAAACCATTTCAATTCTATCAAGATGTCAATTTTATTTATGATACCTATTTTACACCAAAAACCAAAGGGGATAGTTATTAAGTGAAATCAGTGCTGATATGGTTCTTGTGATTGGTGAAGTTGATGAATTATTAATGGGGAAATAATTGATTTTGTTTGATTTTGTTATCAATACATAAATTTTATTATAATTTATTTATATGATTCTTTATAATATGTTACGCATTAATACATATTATGATTACTATATAATTATTATGGAATCATCATGACTATGATTGGATTCTAGATTCCTTATAGAAGATTTTTTTAGTGATGAATGTTCTTGGATGAAATTTGGGATGAGCATGGAAGACCTAACTTAGATTGGAGGGTTTCTTAATGAGATGTTGGTCTAAAATGGGTAATTTCACACCCATTGTCGGGTAATTTAATGGCCATGGTTAATTGATGGTGTTCCTATACAAAATGGTCAAGTCCAAAATGGATCTTCTTGTTATTATGGTTTTCATTTAGTATTCCTATGTGAAACAGACAATGCCAAAATTGATGTGGTGGTTCATATAGTTCTCGTTGAGTCCTCCTAGTAAAAAAAGACTATGGTAGGTGAACATGCATGTATTCTATCAAGATGTGGTTCACAATAGGTGTTGAATGGATAAATAATAATACCCAAAATCACTAAACCTATGTTACATGTTGTTTTGAAGGAAAAAAACTGTACTATTTTGTACTAGGCCATGGTGCAATTAATGTTAGGGGTTTATATTCATTGATGACTTGTTTTTCTACAGAGGCTTATTTGGTGGCATAAATTCTCACTATCTAAATTATTGATGTCCTTTTGGAGGCATAAAGGATTAAGATTCATTGAAAAATGTAATAATGGCTTAAAATGATTTGGGACTATTGGATATGGTTGAAGGAAGTTCTATGATTGAACATGATATTTAAAAGATTCAAATTGGAAATTATTCATTAATATTTCTACTATGAAAAGATTGTATGGAATGTAAGTGATGAAAAATTTGAGTATCATTCACATGAAGGTGAGGAAGAACTAATAAAAGTGCAATTATATTATATGAACAATAAGGGGTTGTGTAATTTGGTATAACATGGAATTATTATACATGAGTTTCTACAAATTTTTGACGAATATGAAGAGAAACACCACATAATCAAATTATGGGCATATATGGAAGGCATTCACCTTGTCTATATCATGTTAAATATAATTTTAAAATTATAGTCAGTACTATCATAGTTTAGAGACTTTTGGTGAAACATGTACAAGGATAAATCCAAATCATTGTTACTATATATTGAAATTATATGGTCATAATATATCAGTGAAATATGTATCTTGAAAAGAACCAACCTTATCATAATGAGATGTGAACGATGTAAATAAAATTTTCCTTTCACGTGAGTTTGTTAGATAATGATAATGACTCACAATAACTAGAAATGAGGGTTATTTCACTATGGAATATTAAAATAAAATCTGATTTGTAAATCACTCCTCCACCTTGTGGTTTTTCTTACTAACTTGGGTGGTTCCTTTTCACACTCCATGCTTCCCATTCCTATGATATATAATATTTCAATGTTAAATTTCTACATTACCACAACTAGTATTAAAGCATAAATTTAATATACCTACACAGAATGATATACATGGATCAATATGGTCTTGTATAAAATATTTACCACTTTCACAAAAGATTATTCTTATGAGGAATCATAGAAAAAAATCTTCTCTAAACTCCGAATTATTGGTTATATAGTTCTTCTAAATATTTCTTAAAAACCTGAAAATATATCACTTCATTTCTTATCTATGTATTATAATACATCTATAAAATTCCCAAAAACATTCAAAAAACACAAATTACATGACTCCCACCTATGGTATCCTCAAAATAGGATCACACAACAATTGAAAAAATAGCTCAATGTAATATAATTATCGTCATAGAGAAAAGGTAAATGGATTCCCCTTTTGTGTTATTTCTAGAATTCCCCCAATCTTGAGAAAGCATGTATAAAACTTGTGTAAAATCTGAATGATCCAAGAATTATACACAACAAAAAAATAGACATTAGTAGATCTAGATAAACCAATTCCTTGTTCTTTTATAGGGTAATATCTACTCCACTATACATTATAAAACCCCATCAAATAAACCTCAGTATACAAGAACTAACACATAGTGATATTTCATTGTAGTTAGCTCTCTTGAGGTATGTATAGTACCATCCTAGAAAACATCCAGATCATGTAATGATACATAGTAAATGAGGGTTTAATCAATGATAAATAGTTTGAAAACGTAATGTAAGAGAAATAAGATCTTTTTTAGGAATAAATTCTGGTAATTTATTACACAAAATTGAATTACCAATAACTAATATAGTTAATAGTGGAATAATAAATCTATCTATTTAATGACCTCCAAGAATATATAATGATGGAGATTTCTTAACCTAAAATTGATTATTGGTAACTAATTCAATAACTTCACCTAGTTAAATTTGGTTTCAATATTTTTTATAGGATAAATTTTCATGATTCTCACAAAATTTAGTTGATGATATTCAATAAAAAGCCTCATAATTTCATCCACTATCAATATGAAAACCCATGTGGATTCCTAGGAAGACATACTTAATCTAATAAAATCATTCTCAAAAAAATCCTATATTTTTAAATTTATCTCCCTAAACATTTTCGGTCTAATTTTATATGATTTAAATGATATTTGAGCATCCAAAGGGTGTAAATCAATCAAAATATTGACATCGAAATTTGGAGGTAATGTAGGAACATTCTCAGGAAATACATCCTTGAAATCCAACAAAAACAATTATTGCCGATCATCTTAGGTATCCACCCCTTAGAGATATCATCTCACAAACTAATTGATTATCATATATTATATCATAAAAAATCACATAATTGGTTTCTTTTGAAGGTTAGATATCCACTAATTGAGAATCTGAATCCATCCTCAATTAAGTATCACACTATAAAATAGATATAGTTTATTCGAGAATGTGTTGATGTAGTTGTTCCATGCTTATGATGACATAATAACAATTCAAGGCATATACTATGAGGTTCCTTGAAACATTATGACCATTATCAGTGAGATATCACTATAAAAAATGTGACTAAGTAATGACTCCCATTATTCATCTATTTCATAATGGGTTGGGGCAAGGAAATACTTGGATCACTAGGCACCAATCTTGGGACACTATAATGTACGAATACCTCTTATTATGTTTTAAAATTTGGGTTCCAAAAAGGGGAAGAAACATATGATACCTTAGATCATATAGGATACATAATTATCATATTAATTTATAGACTATATTTGGAAATTCCCATAACGGATTTCCCTTGGAACTTGGGGATGAATTCTTAGAGAAATAGTGATGGTAGATGCTCTTTAGGTCCTCATACTCCATCCCCTTATCATATTTAACTGTTGAATCAACATGAAAAAATGTTTCCCTGAAGACCTTTTCTAGTTATTGCTGGGTATTTCTAGGTTCATGTTACTACCTCTAATGTGATGGATTTTATACTGTATGATCACCAATATTGACTAGAGGTGAAAGACAGACATGTGTCTGGTGACACCATTACATATAGGGAAAAAATTTCAATATTTTAGTTAACTACATCCCCCTTGTGAAACATTAGTTTCCATTACATGGTTCAAAGACTATATATCAGTAGGCCAACTATGTCAAGAATATCATGATTTTCTATTACAGCATGTGGCTGATGACTCTCTCTTTTAGTGACCACTTGTAGCTCTATCACCTACAACCCCTATTTTATGAAGTTCACAGTTGTACAGTGATGTAAGAGGGGGTATAAATGCAATTAATTTATTCTTAAGTATACATGTGGACATCTTAATCAATCATATGTTCCTCAAATAAACCATCACAAACCCTATCAGATGAATATTACCTGAGATTGGTAAATCTTGATCCGTGCTCAATGTTTGTCATATTTCTCGGATACATCACTTGGAGATCATGAAAAACTAAAAACTCATTTCCAAAAGGATATGATAATCACAATATAGATTCTCAAAAATTATCCTATAAATCATAGACTCATAATTTGTCTAGATGATGAATGACCAATACCATCTAGTTACACTATATAAGAGACTATCTCTAAATAATACCATCGGGTAATTTCTTTTATGAAAAGGATGAAATTCATGAAGCATAACCTCCAACCTGACCACTATATCTACAATGTATGTCTCTCCTTAAAAAAATATATCTAATGCGTCGAAAACATTAGAGAAGAAATGTATGACCTTATGATACAATAAAAAGGGATATCTTACACTTTTATGTATTTTATTAATAGTGAAACTAATCAATTGTGTTGAGTGGTCCAAAATACCATGGAGGAAGAAGAAATTGAATTGATGGAATTGACAGTTTTAATGATAATTTTTATGATATATATTTCCATAATGAGAAAAAAACTATAATGAATAGATTGTTACTCAGATTAAAGAAAAAGGAAGAATAAATTTTTTCTGACTCTGAGGATACAGTTACATAGTTATATAGGTATGCTAAAAATTAAATATACAACACCGAGAGTATGGTGGTAGTTATAATTGAATGTATTATGACATGTATCTGAATGGGTCTAGACTCTAAAACATTATCCATGTGATGAAATAATTTTATCTTCCATAAAAATAGAGATGGAATTCTCTAGATCTTATACTTTCAATTGAAATCAAGAAAATAATAGGTTAAATAAGGACCAAGAAAAATAGTAATGTGTCAAAGAAGTAGATGAGAATGAAGTAATTTCCACCTTATGAGAAATATTAAATGAACATCCAACGAAATGATTAATGGATTTTTAAGATTTTATAATTTTAGAGATATGGGACATCAGGAGAAAAAATGGAATGGAAATGAATTGAAATCCTATATTAAATGTTTTTAATTTAGATAGATTGGGAACTACATATGATAATTCCCCGATAATAAAGTTAATCAAATAAAAATTTTCCCTGGGGAGAAGGCCATGTTTATTAGATCACTATAACTAAGAGATAAGTATAAAATTATTTGGTGGGAGGTACTTTAACAATAGATTAAAATTAATATAATTCCTTCATTTATTATAGATCCTCAAACTCAATTATATATTCCAAATATTCCCATAAAATTAGATATTTCTCTGTAAATTGAAGAAGGGGGTTATCAATGAAAACTCCAAATAAGAGTCTAAAAACAATTAGGATGTGTCCAGCATTACCAATTATGAGGCATAAAAATTATTTACGTGATGGACTTATTATCATACAATTGGAAGAAATTTCTATAATTATTTTTATATAATTTATTATAAAATATGATTCAAAAAATAATTTCCAGAAGAAGTAAATTTTTATTCACAATGAAGATGTATAATTCCATGTATTTTAAATAGATATGTCATCATCTGTGACATGTATAGATCCACCTCTAAAACTCTCATAAATTCTATTCTTAGTGAAAAAGAGAATTCATAATCTATGTATAGATACAGCAATATACAAATTGAAGATGTACCTTTTATACTAGAATACATTGATGTATATATTGAGTAGTTACATAGATACACCCCAAAACATGATATTTTGTTTTCCATTGATTTAATCCATAATTAAATATGAATATAAAATAATCCATATAGATTGGACACACTGTAATTAGTTGAGATGAATAATGTACTAGAGGATTTGTGTGATAATAGATTTTTTCATAACTACTGTTTCCCTATAGGGATCCAATGATCTCTTCATAAACAAAAAATATATATCCATGTGGATGATCATTTATTATAGGGAAATAAATTCTATTATAATAAAGGACTAGTATCCACTACCTCACATTGATGACTTATTCAATCAGCATCATGAATCATAATATTTTTCAATGATTTACCAGTATTTTTGTTGTCATCAATTGAGAGTAAAGAAGAATGATTTTTTAGAGTCATCTTAGGTATGAACAGTACGTGTTTATAGTATTTCAATTTGGATTGACTAACGATCCCTATGTTTCTACGGATCTAATGAATAGTCTATTGAAAGAATAAGTTGGGGATTTTATTGTGGTATTCATTGATGATAAATTTTTATACTTTAAAATCTATTAGGATCATGAAAATCCCTTGTAGATCATTCATGTGGTTATTATAAGTAAAGCATTATGTGGTAAAATTAGTAGGTGTTATTTTTTATTGAAGAAGTTTCTTTTCATGGCCATATTGTCTACAAGGTTGGAATATCTGTTAATATTCTAATGAAAAAGACTTCAAGAGAATGAAAACACAAATTAACATAACTATGTAACATAGTTTAATTGTGTTGGAAAGTTAATATTGATGATGTCATCATAATTTTTCCCAATTGGCTATCCTTTTAGTAAATATTACACATAAAGGGGTTATGTTCATATGGAAAAAGGAATGTAAAGACAATTTTGATGAAATAAATAGGATATGGGTCAATGATCTAATTTTGAATCTAAGATATGGAAATGATGGTCTGGGGATATACAGTGATTCAACGAATCAGTTAGATGGTTGTTTCATAATACAAAATGATAATGGTATTCCATATGCATCAAGAAAATTTAAGTATCATGAATAGAATTTTTCAAACAATGAGCACGAGTTAGCTACTATAATCTATAAATTAGAGATATGGATAAATTATCTATGTGGTAAAATATGCATAAAATCATAAAAACACATCTTTTAATAGAAGGAGATCAATATATGAAAATTTTCATGGCTAAAGTTACTCAAGGATTACAGTTTCTTAATATAATACCACATATGGAAAGAAAATAAGTTGGTGGATATATTGAGTTGGATCGATCATTGATTTCTTAAACAAATGAGTATTGAAAGGGATCAAATATTCAGGTATATATAAAATATATATGGGAATTATTAATGAATGATATACATGAATCCGTTTTCAAATTATTGTAAACCAATCGTTATTTGAGAAGATATGAAGTTTCTAATATGATGACGAGAAATATTAGAAGAAGACTAATGTTGTGAATTCTTGTAAAGAAGTATACTCCATTGTGAAGATGGTTTTCTAAAATTTGGGAAAAGATAATGTGTTACATCTATACTAGATGTAAAAATGTAAATGTTGGATGATTCTCATATAAAAAACTATTCTATTAACCTAGGTTACAGAAATATGTATAGGGATATGGGTGAAAAATTTGGTGGCATAAAAAGAGGAGGAAATTTTATTATTATGATTCCAGATGTTTTTTTCATTATTTGAATGTTGTGAGATAGAAACCTAGAGGGGTCATGTGACCTATTCTTATTCTTGTATGAAAATTGGATGACATTACTTCGGAATTTGTAATAGGACTTCAAAATAATCCTAGAAGGAATGGAAAAATATAGGTTATCATTGGTCATATAAACTAATATACACATTTCATCTATATAAGATTAATTTTTCCTATTTATAACCTCATAAGGGTCCATATTTATTATGTTTTAATACTTTATTGTGCACCAAATTCGATCTTATTTAATTTGGATATTAAAACATTCCATGTTTATGAGAATTTTCTCTTTGAAAGACCACCTTTTCATCCTGTATACCTGTATCATATTAAGTTTTATTACGAAACATTTATGAATTGAATTTAGATAAATGGATTCTGTATTTTTAATAAGAATAATTTTTATTATCTAATATATTAAAGTAAATTTATTACCATTATGAATATTAAAATCATTAACAAATAATTATTGTGCTTAATGTAAAATCTTATTTTGCAGGGGTTATACTATGATGATAATGGTTATAATTGACCTAAAAAATTGTACCAAAAATATTATATAGAAATATGTTAACCTTATCACCTATATTGTTCTAATATGAACAATTATTTAGATTTTTTCATAACCAAATATTGGATGAACATATATTTTTAGATAATTTAATTTGTGTTCTCTCCCACGCATATAAAATTCGACCCCACCCACCCTCCTCCCCAATTAACACTTCAAATGCCATTTGTATTTTCCAATACCTCAAAAAATCACAACCTTACTCACCTCCAAACATTATATAAACCTTGGTATTATTATTAATCACTTCTTTGAAAGCTTTTTTTCAAACATAAGTTAGTCTCCAAAGAAGAGGTAATGTTCTTAAATGAGTATTTATCAAGGTTTATTCTAAAACCACTTTCAAATAATATTTTAAAATGATTATGTAATATCATAAAAATATTATATATATTTATATTTTCATATGTTACATTCATAACCATATATTTTTTTCCACTTCTTTGAAATGGGAAAAGATATTATGGGACATGTGTAACGTGGACTACCGCCTCACAAACAAATATAATTGATTTTCCATCACAACCTTTCAAATATTGATATAATGATGGATTTAGTATTTTTATAATATATATATTTATTTCTATATTTATTTAACTATTATATCAAATATTATTTCCTAATGTCCATTGGTTTAAAATAAGATGATGTCCTTCATGTGTTGGGGGGAGAATCAAGTTGTGAAGTGATGTAATTCATTTTTCACTTACAAAATAATTAGAAGTTAATAAAGTAACATTTTTATAAATATTTTGTATTAATATGTCTTTATATAATTTTTTTGGATTACTAATATATCCCTTATGTAATAGATACCCATTATTTACATTCATGGATATTAAATCGCTTTATTTGAATATTCAGATCATTAAAAAAACAAGTCTTTGGACTAAAATAGTTTTGAGTAATAGGAAACATGGAAAAAATATTCTAAATCACAGAGGTATCATTAATTTTTTCCAAAATGTGTTCCCCTTTTGTATATCTAGTTAAAAACTTTCTTCATAACATGGATAGAGGAAAAATAATAAAGGGGTGAGCTCAGATTCTCAGTACGGGTAGACATAGGAGATACATGAGTATAACATGGGCATAAGGGTATGAGAACATGAGAATAAAATTTGAAGAAAATAAATGTTATATTTATTATCATAAACATGAGTCATATGATAAATATTAGAATTTCATATGACATGAATCATAAGAGAACCATGATCATAAGACATGAAGGCATAACATAGGAATAAAATAAGGAAATGTGGTAGACACATAAGGATATAAAATTATTTCCATGGTAGTAAATTCATTTATTCTAATGTCATCTTATTAGTATGGATTCACTCCCCAAACCATATTTGTACCCATGGATCAATCCCATGACCATCTTAGTAGTCTAGGTTCACTCCCAAGTCTATCTTAGCAGAAAAAGTCCTTTACTGAACTGATTTCACTCCCTATTCCTCCATATCAGCCTCATGAGATATAAATATTTAACTAATGCATTAGTGTGGGATATAGGTCCCACCCATCTCACAACTAAATTATACATTAATGTTCTATAAGATCATAAATATCAATATCACAACCCACGAAATGAAATTGGAATAATAAACTTAAAATCATATCATAAATTTTGGAAAAGATAAATTTTTTATTATCATTACATCAAATCATAATTCGTGAAAAGAATAAGATTTCATTAGAATATAACCAATAGAAGGGAAAAATATTGAAAAATATCATTTAATCAAAACATAATCCATTTAGAGGTTGAATATGAATCGAACATTTGGGTCATTTCCCCAAAAAGGCACGAGTAACACTAACAGATGTCATCTTTTATGGAAAATAATTTGGAAGTTTCTTCTAAAAAACATTTCTTAAGGAAAATATACATTATTATATGAAAAAAAAATTTTAATAAATAAAACCCATTGAAGAATATTTTCTAGGAAAAAATCCTTAAAACATATAAAATTATGTTAGAAAACCATTTTCCATGAAAACATATAAGATAATCTTAAAATTATTTTCAAAACCTTTTTCCATGAAAAAATATAAAATAAGCGTTAAAAAATTTAAAATGAAATTTTCTTTGAAAACATATAAAATAATTATGAATATTTTTAAAAACATATTTTCTAAAAATATAGAGAAAATTTATAAAATAAAATTAATAATATTTGAAATCCATTTCATTAAAAAAAATATTTGATAACATATAATGGTTCCTTGGAAAATCATTTAGATTTTTTTAAAACATAAAATATTTTTCTTTTTAAATCCCATTATAATAATGAATATAAAGTGTATTAAGAAAAAATATTATCTTAAAAATGAATATTTTTAATTTTCATAAAATGATTCAAATGATATAAAATAATTATGTAAAATAAATCCATACATATCGATCATTCATTTTTCTTTGTAAAAACATAAGAAAATCTCCTTGAACAGAAAACATAAACAAGTTACACTTTTTTGTAAAATCGCCATTTTCATAATGTTTAACACTGATTAAAATTCCTTTTTAATATCAGAGGATAATAGTAGATTTTTTTTTATTTTTTTTGTCAAAAATCATGGTTTTGAAAGAACACATATTCCCGACCAAATAGGTAGATAAAGTCATATATTATTAAATTCACATTCATAAATTACTTAAGAAAAAAATCGACAAATAATACTAATACCTAAAGATGTCATCAATAATCATAGGATATGATATATCGTTACAATTTGTGAAATATGGCTTATAAGGTTTCATCAATGGGAATAATCTCGAAAAACGATGGGATTGTTGCAATAAAATCTTACCACTTAGTAACATAGAATAGTACTACCCATATAAAAAATTGACATTACATTAAGATTAAAATACCATTGATATAAGTTTATTCATTATATAACATATCTATGTTCCATGTATACACCTCGAATAATAATAATAGTATATAACAAGCAATGTGTCTCAATAAAAAGAAATTGAGAAAACATTACTTTACCAATATGGTAGCTTTTAAGACGCAAACCACTTGAATTAAATATCATCAAATGGATATGAAAATAAAAATAATTTTTTTATAAGAATCATATATTAAATCTATTGTCAGTAAACACACCACACATATGAAATAGGAGGTGGGCATGGCCTATGTCTCAATGAAAATAAAATTGAGACGAGATAACCAGTAACTAATGTCTTGACATTCAGCCTACATGTTAAAATGCTCATTTATAATAAATATAGCTTTATAATACATCTTAAAAAGAAAAATATTATTATATATTTTACTATATATGACTGATTATAACTTTATATTACCCTTTTATTAACAACTCCATGTTAATATTATGTTTGGGGTAATATTTGATTTTTTCTCATATATGTCTTGACTTGTAGTTCATGATAATATTATATATATAAAATTATTTAATTATTTAAATAATGTGAAAAATGATTTAAACATTATATATATTCAGTATAAATTTATAAATAATAATCGATAAAATATATTAATATGAAATGGAATATAGAGTTTGTGGACTCAGTTGGTCATACGTACACATGAACTCCATTTATATTTTATTATTTCATTGAAAGAAAAATAATTAAGTTACATATATGTACACATATATTTAATATAATTTATATAAATTAATATGACATATATATCATATATGTTTACTAATCTCGTCCTTAATACACTTTTCTCAAACCGAGGTGTGTGTTTTGGGGTGATGAAAAAATGGTCTGATAAGAATCCTCACATATCTCTTATTGTAGAGACAGTTTCACGTCAAGTTCACAATTTTTTATTTTGACATTTATACATCATTATTCATTTATGGAAGATTGGATTAACCCTATGAGGACAAGGATATTTATCTCTTTTTTATTATAAAAGCGGTTCTATAGTCAAATGGTCCTAGTGGGCAATTTCATGGGGTGGAGTACTTGTGAAATTAGTTCTCCTAGGATATAACTTCCTTAGATGGTCTATAGAGGGTTTTTTCGTGGACCCAGAAACACCCAATAGCCCTGGTATCCATGATTCAGGGACCATCATTCCAAAGTAAGGTGCTCGTTGGATGATTATTTGTCCAATGCCACTTAAGGACTCCATTGGTCGAGAGGTTGGGAAGTCAGACTCATCACACATTTTTTTGGGAAATTAGTTCCTATTCTGGGACTCCATTATAGATTTAATTCTTATTAATATATTCGTGAATACTTGGTTCATTCCCAATGAATGTGTCTATGGGATACCCCTAGTTTGCAGGATCGTTATAGGCATAGATGTATTGGATACTATTGAGGTAATACTGACAAAATCAATACAATAAGGAACTCTAGAGTTTATTTGTAGAGACCCATACTTGACGTAAATGGACATTAAATTACTTTTTCGGAATACTTATTACATAACAAAAACCAACACACATGGACCATAATAGTTTAGTTTCTTTGAAAACTCGGAATATAATCTTCTAATCATGTTTAATGATCTTCAACATCTCTCACAAAGATCTTCCCCTTTTTTTATCTTTCATAAAACCTTTATTTAAAACCTGGGGAAAATGAAAACATAAAAAGGGTGTGCTCAAATGTTCAGTAAGGGTAAACATAGAGAACATAAAACAGTCCATAAACATTTGAATGTAAAAACATGAGCATAAAATATAAAGATCAAAATCATGAGCAATGACATAAAACATTGCAGTACATAAGGCATACATCATAAATGGAAAATTAATAATGATAAATTATCATATGAGTAAAACATGTAATTATGAAATCCCTTAAGCACATATTATGATTTCCATAGTAGCCAAGGCATTGCTTCCAAGAACATCTTTGTAGACAAAGTGCCTTTCTGAATCTAGTTCACTCCTCGTTCCAATTCTATATCACTGAACCGGATTAACTTTCAGTTCCATCCATGTCTATCTCATGAGATATAAACTTTTACCAAATTAATTGGAGGGAGATATAGGTCCCACCCATCTCATAATTAAATCATTCTTACTTTTTCCACAAAATAAACATAAATCATTCATCATAACCCAAAGAATAAAATGGGTTTCATAAACATCATCTCATCTTAACGTAATCCATATAAAACAAATGTATATCATTTCAACATAAGAAGAATCAAACAATTTAAATAATAGAGACATTATACTTGAAATATAATCATAATGTCATATTAGATGGAAATAGTTTTGAAAAAACACTTGAAATGAATTCTTGAGGAAAATAACTTTTCTCTTCAAAATCATTTTATTTTTATAAAATGCAATTTAATTTTAAAATAAAATGAAATTTGTTGAAAATAATCATGAAATCTTGTAAAATAATCTTTACGAAAATTAGGAGTTATGTAACCGAAAAATTCAGTTTGTGCAGTATATGTTAAAAAAACGTTCTTCTCATACTTTGGTCAAAAAAGTAAAAAAGTACCTTATATGGTAAACATATAAAAGATTCCTTCCATACAATGTGGTAAATGTCAAAAAAGGGTAAAAATTACTTTAAACATACATGGATGATTAGTAAACATTTTATGAATACTTTTTTAGAAAACATGGATATGGATGATAAAAATAACCCTAGTAAATACTTACGTATAATGAATCTTGGATAAAAAAATGAGATTGCAAAATTATCCCTTACCTTATGACCGATATGTTTTGTATGTATCTGAACCTCCTATATAATGATTAAAATAATGTCATTTACTTATTACAGAAACATATTCATTGTTATGATATCATATATGGTTCACTTATGACTTTATATTACCCGTTCTTTTGTAAATTCCATGTTAAAGCATCGTTTTCGGTAAAATCATTTCATTTATCGTACGTGTTTGGACTAGTTGTTATTGATATTATTACTAATTAAATAATTATCTAATAACTTCCCGAATGGAAAACATTATTTATATATCATATATATATTTAGTATATATATATAATAGATAGATAAATGAAATGAAACACACCGTTCATGGAGAATATAGGTCGTACGTACGTATGAACAACATTTTCCTTTACTTATTGACTTGAGTGGAAGTAAGCAAATAACATATAAATAAATTGAGTACAATTATTATGTTATATATACCATTACTATTCATTTTATATATTTTATAATGAATCTTGAATGGTTAGCATGGAGATTGAATCTGACCGTGTCTTGGAGACAGTAATTCGTACGTACGCATGAGCGATGATATCATTCCCATAATTATTGAATGGAATTATATTGGATGAAATAATATCTCATAATTAGTATCAGGTAATAATAACCATATATATAGTTATTCTTTACACCATTATACCCATTAAAGTATGGTGGTTGTGGAAAAACAGATTACACCACGGCGTGGACACGGTATTCCGTAGGTAAGCACGTGCGGTGATTTTGTTTTCTGTAGGATGGATAGAAAGTGAAATGGGGTTGTTTTATATTTATAATAACATATCAGTATATTATTTATACTTATGTTATTAATTTATAATGAAACAACTAAAGAAGAAGATGTTGAAGAAGAAAGAAACTTGAATGAATCGGTAGAAGAGATTACCTCTCCTTTGACACACCTCTTTTAAGCTTTTTCTTAAGGCACTAGAGTTGGACTTTCGAGAAGACCAGAACCATCAGAATGTTTCTAGGGAAGTGGAGAAGGGAAATGGCCTGAGGTTTGCTGAGCTTGAAGGCTCAATGTTGTGTAAAGAGGAGAAGGAGGAGGTGCCTTTTCATAAAAGAGGAGAGGGGCACCATTGGAATGTGCGAAAATAATTTTTATTATAAACTTATATTCAGTTTCAAAAGGTCAAAAAATAATTAAATATGAAGATAAGATCACTAATGGTCTAAATAAAATCATCCCATCAGAATTGGAAATGTTTTGGATAATATTTTACTCATTATAATCTTATTTATTTAAATCATTTATTAATGAGGTAAATACTGCGTCATTATTTTGTCATAAATAATTTAATTTATTTGATGTATAAAAATTATAAAACAAATACAATCATTTATGAAATAGTTTTATATTTCCAATTAATATTTATTGTTTAAAAGATAATTTATATAACCCCTTATAAAAATTAATTACTAAAAGATTTTTGTTAAGGTCAATTTGGTCTTTACATTAAATTAATTAATCCAAATTGTCATTATCACTAGCATGTGGCTCAATGGGGTCACAAAATCGACCCAAGGATGCCCATGGTCGTCCACAACTCATACAATAAGGCCAGGACAAGTTTGAAGGTACTTTTGAATTATTATATTATTATTTTGACCTTGAATTACCCTATTTACCTTTAACCGCAGTAAATAAAAGTCAAAAGATACTATTTCATCTTATTGAACCACATTTTACTTCATGATAACAACCACGTTTGTCGGATTTTTGAAATTAAATTCACAAATGAAAATAAATTTCATTTAAATGAAAGATTCAGTTTTTTAACCACCACTAAGTTGCTTCACTATTCATCAAAAATTGATGTTTTTCAGAAAAATACAAAAAAAATCAGCCTAAGCTATTTTTGATTTTCCGAATAAAAAAATGATGTTTATTTTTTAAAATTCAAAAAATAGAAGTGGAATTAATTAATTTAAAAATTAATTCGGGTTATCAAAACAAATAGTGTGTTTTTAAGAAACAATAACTATCTAAAGATCGACCCTTGTTTATGTCGAATTTCAAAGTGAAATAGATTCCAATGACCAATTATAGATTAAATGGTAAAAATATATTCTAATTACACTTTAAAACCAATTAAAAAGATAATTTGACCATATAAATTATTTTGATGAAATAAGTTGTTTTTAATTAAAATGTAGCATGTTTTTACAATTCATTAAAATATGAAAGTTATCATAATAATATGAAAATTTTATCCAAAGTAATTTTTTATATCCTGATTCCAAATAATAATTTTATTTTGTGATATTGAACTTATAAACATTTAAAAAACTAGATTTAAGGTGGGTGTGCTGTCAAAAGGCGGAAAAGCTGCATTTTTTTTAAAATACTTATTTTTCTCGAAAAATGTATTTTTTTCACACACAATGTTTTAGAAAATGTGTAAAATGAATAATAATGTTATAAAATTCCAAATTTAGTTAATACTATCCATAACTTCTAGTTCATAATAATATTATAAAAATATATATTGTTGTTTAGAGAATCCCGCTATTGCGTATGACACATGGTATCGAGGAAGGTCGCGATTGTGTGTGATGCAAGTGAAGTCAGGGATGTGTGTACTGGAAGCACCCTTTGGTGTCAAGTATAACATAATCAAAAATTATTTCTTTTATAAATTAAAAAATATCTATACTTAACATTGCATAAAATAATTCCCTACAATACACACATGAAATGTTGTGTAACACTAGTCAAGAATAGTGTTGCGTATACTACAATCTAATATGGTGTTGCATATATTACAATATAATTTTGGTGTAGCGTACAACACGAGACAAAAATGAAATTAAAATTATGTTTTTCATAAAATCTCAGGGTGTTACATTCTACCCCCCTTAAAAATAATTTCTCTATCAAATTTCATCATGGTTATAAGTGGTTTACTACTTGAAAGACTCTTTAATAGAAACCCATATCTTAAAAAGGAATACAAAAACTTAATTTCAATAAGTGAAGTATGAAACATAACGGTTACCCAAATTAACTCATCACAGGGTTTCCACATAAGAGAACATAGTTGAAAATATGGATATGGAAGAGAAATCTAACCCTAATGTACTGATGGAGAGTGGTAGAGAACATGGCTATGAAAAATTAAAGAATACCAAGACATAAATTTGTGATGATCTAAGGTACCATCTGATTCAACAGATATATGAGCACTAGGACAACATTTTTTGGTTTTCAATATCATTTCCCTAAATTTGAAAAATTTTAACTTAGAAGAAATACTTACTTGATTTTGGTAAAATGTCATTGTTTTTTGTGCCCTGAACAATTTCCAATTCATCAATTAAAAAAATGAAGTTGAATTTTTCTTCCATTAAGTGTTATTAGATCATGTGATAGAATGATAGGTCATTCCATTAGTCTCAAACATAAAGTTAGAAAAAGTTATATACATAAGTGCATCTATGGAGAGATTAATCATATACGGTTCCTAAAATGGACTTATACTTCATTTATCATACTGCTTAATAAAATAAAACTACTTTCTACTAACCAGGGACTTCTTGTAGTCTAGTGGTAGGCAATAAAGGCATGTCACACTTCGGTTGCGGGTTCAATTACCACAGCCTTGTTTGACGCGACAGGTTATCTCCTATCCTGCCAGTTGTCCCTTTTTCTAAAACTACATTCTTAGAACATTCCTGCAATAATATAGAAAACATTTATAGCTTTAAAAAATACTATATTATGTCTAACTTAATTAATTCTAATATTTTGGCTTATGAAAAATACTTATGTCCAATTTCATAGTATAAAGAAAAAAATTACTAGAAATTTCATCTACCATACATGCGAATACCGTCATTTATCACCCATATATCATATGATATATCTTATTGGTCACATTACAAACATGTGAATACCTTAATCATGTATTCTCTTGAAAATTTAATACCCATTTAACCTTAGTGAAAACATGAATACTGTCAAAAGTTAACTTTTTCCACATACCAAAATCCCAAAATATCTATATACTCAAACCATGATATAACTTTATCCATATATCAGTCATGAACTCATTTCATTATCTCTTTATCCCTTCATTATACACATATCATCTTCTTTCCAAAAATATTTCAATCAATTTTCATGGTTATTGGTACCATATAATTATTGAAAACCAATACACAGATCTTCTAAAATTCCACGATACCATAAATGAGATTCCATGACACTATTTTGAAATCCCATTACATAAACACTTAATCATTCCACAACATCGTTGTCATACAAAACATCACAAATATTGATCGCATGTGAGTTCCCTTTAACTTTTGACTTAAGAAGTTTCTCATGTCGATTATAATTAACCCTTGGATTGGGGCATTGATTAGCATAATGCCCCATTTCCTTGCACATGAAGCATTGAAGTGTTAGTGGAACGTTCTCTATAGTATTTTCTCTATTCACATCATTAGCTACCTTTTACCCATTACTTCGACACTCAACTACTCAATAACCTTATTTTACACACTTAAAACATTTTCTAGTACTTTTTAGGCAATCTACACAATTTTTCTTTCTACACTTTGAGCATAAAGAAACATTCATCTTCTTTTCACCATTGTTCTGAGATTTCACCTTGAACTCAATATTTCATTTCTTGTCAAAACCATGAGATGGATATGTAACACCAACTTCCAGTTCTACCTTAATAGCACAACACACAATTTCTTCATATGTACTGAAGTCTCTTATAGATAATTCCCTTCGAGGACTTAGTTTTAATCCACTGAAGAATCGATCAACTTTACTTTCAGGTTGGATGATAAAGCCATATGCATACCTTGCAAACCTTGTAAAATTCGCTTCATATATACCATCAGATTCATCATCCTTCTTCTTAAGCTCAAGGAACTCCTTTCCCATCTTTATTTGAAGAATACGAGGGAAGTACTTACTAAAAAACAAGTTCTTGAACTCATCCCATTACATGGATTCAATTTCATCTTGGGGCCTTGTATTCTTAATTAGAGTCCACCACTAGTCTTCTTCACCTTATAATCGGTAAACAACAAAAATGAATTTTTCATGCTATGTACAACGAATTATGGAAAATATATTTTCAATGGTACTGATCCATTGTTCAGTTACAAGTGGATCATAAGACCCACTGAAAGAAGGTGGGTGTTACCTTATGAAGGACTCAATAGAACATTGTTCGTTTCTCTGCACATTTGGAAGTCTAGAATGATTCATAGTTGTGTAAGTATAGCAACAAGATTTTTCACTCCATATCCCATCACATATTATTGTTCGGGAGGAAAATCATTGCATTTTCCATTACATTGATCAACATAGTTACTTCGAGTTCCATCCATCATCTAAAACCCAAAAAGAATAGTGTGAAAGGCAAAAATAATTCTTGGAAAACAACATGGTAAAGGGGGAGTACCATAAATAGCTAACATCTTAGGTTTAATTATAATATTGTTACCATAATTCTAGGACTATAACCTATACTCATACTAAACCTTAGGGAAATCCCTAGACATATCTAAGAAATATCTCTAGGGATCTCACTAAAGTTATCTCATCCTATTTTCCAAAGGTTGACTAAACCTTCCCTCTGATACCAACTGTAGAGACCCATACATGACGTACATGGAAATTACATTATTTTTGTAGTATACTTAATACATAACAAAAACAAACACACAAGGACCGTAATAGTTTAGTGTCTTTGGAAACTCGGAATATAATCTTCTAATCATGGTAAAAGATCGTCAACATCTCCCATAAAGATCTTCCCCTTTATTCTCTTATGTAAAACCTTTATTTAAATCCTAGGAAAAATAAAACATAAAAAGGGTGATCTCAAATTCTCAGAAAGGGTAAACATAGAGAACATAAAACAATCCATAAAAATTCGAATATAAAAACATGAAAATAAAATAAAAACATCAAAATCTTGAGCAATGACAAAAAACATTGCAGTACATAAGGCATAGATCATAAAGGGATCATTAATCATGATAAAATAGCATAGGAAAAAACATGTAATTGTGGAATCCATTATGCACATATTATGATTTCCATAGTAGCCAGGGCATTGCTGCCAAGACCATATTAGTGGAGAAAGTCCCTTTCTGAATCGAGTTCACTCCTCGTTCCAGTCCTGTATCACTGAACCAGATTAACTTTATGTTCCAGCCATTTCAATATCGGGAGATATAAATCATTACCCAATTCATTGGATGGAGATATAGGTTCCACCAATCTCATAATGAAATCATTGTTACTTGTGCGATAAAAAGAACATAAATCATTCATTATAACCCAAAAAATAACATGGGTTTCATAAACATCATCACATCTCAACGTAATCCATATAAAAAAATGGATATCATTTCATCATAAGAAGAATCAAAAAATTTTAATAATAGAGACATTATAATTGTAAAATAATCATAATGTCATCTTAGATGGAAAATAGTTTTGACAAAATACTTGAAATGAATTCTTGAGGAAAATATCATTTCTTTTCAAAATCCTTTTCTTTTCACAAAATACCATTTAATTTTAAAAGAAAAGGACTTTTGTTGAAAATAATCATGAAATCTTGTAAAGGAAGAATTATGAAAATTATGTGTTATGAAACCGTAAAAATCAGTTCATGTCGTATAAGTTAAAAAAACATTCTTCTCATACTTTTGCTGGAAAAGTAAAAAAGTAACTTATATGGTAAACATAAGAAAGATTCCTTCAATACAATGTGGTAAAGGACAAAAAAGGATAAAAATGACTTTAAACATACATGTAAGAGTAGTAAACATTTTATTAAAACATTTTTAGAAAACATGGACATGGATGATAAACATAAACCTTGTAAATACTTTCATATAAGCAATCTCAGATAAAAAATTGAGATTGAAAAATTATCCATTACCTTATGTCTGATATGTTTTGTATGTATCTGAGCCTCCAGTATTATGATTTAAATAATTTCATTGACTTATTACAGAATCATATTCATTGTTATAATATCATATATGGTTCACTTATGACTTTATATTACCCGTTCTTTTGTAAATTCCATGTTAAAGCAGTGTTTTCGGTAAAATCGTTTCATTTATCGTACATGTTTGGACTTGTTGTTCTTGATATTATTATTACTTATATAATGATTTACTAACTTCAATAATGTAAAACATGATTTATATATCATATATATTTAGTATATATAAATATATATAATAGATAGATAAATGAAATGAAACACACCATTCATGGAGACGGTAGGTCGTACGTACGCATGAACGTTGTTTTTCTTTCCTTATTGACTTGAATGGAAGAAAGTAAATAACATATAAATAAATCCAGTAGCAATATTATGTTATATATACCATTATTATTCATTATATACACATTATAATCATTTTTTACTGATTAACACGGAGATTGAATCTCATCGCGTCATTGAGACGGAAATCCGTACGCACGCACGAACGATTATATCGTTTCCATAATTATTGAATGGAATTAGAGTTGATGATATAATATCTCAGAATTGGTATCATGTTATAATAACCATATATATAGTTATTCATTACACCATTATACCTATCCATGTAAGGTGGTGGTGGAAAAACAAATTACTCCACTACGTGGAGACGATATTCCGTACGTACGCACGCGTGGTGATTTCATATTCCGTAGGATGGATAGAAAGTGAAATTGGGTTGTTTCATATATATAATAACATATAAGTATATTATAGATACTGATGTTATTAATTTATAATGAAACAACTAAAGAAGAAATAGTTGAAGAAGAATGAAACTTGAAAGAATCTGTAGAAGAGATTACCTCTTCTTCGACGCACCTCTTTTAAGATTCATCTTAAGTCACTAGAGTTGGTATATTGAGGAGACTAGAACCTCCAGAATGTTTCTAGGGAAGTGTAGAAGAGAAATTGATAGGGTTTGTCCGAGATTGAAATCTCAATATTGAGTAAAGAGGAGAGGGAGGAGGTGCCCTTTTATAAGGGAGGAGAGGGGCACCTTTTGAAAGTGTGAAAATATTATTTTTTTATAAACTTATCTTCGGTTTCAAAAGGTCAAAAAATAGTTAATGATAAATATAATATGACTCATGGTCTATATAAAATCATGCACTTAGAATTGGACATGTTTCAGATAATATTTTTATCATTATAATCTTATTTATTTAAATCAATTATTAATGAGGTAAATACTCCATCATTATTGCGTCATAAATAATTTAATTTATATGATGTCTAAAAATTATAAAAAAATACCATCATGTAGGAAATATTTTCATATTTCCAATGAATATTTATAGTCTAAATGATAATTTATATAACCCCTTATAAAAATTAATTATTAAAAGATATTTGTAAATGTCAATATTGTCTTTACATTTAATTAATTAATCCAATTTGTCATTATCACTACCAGGTTTCTCAATGGGGTCCAGAATTCGTCCCAACGATGCCCATGGTCGGGCACTACTCATCCAATAAGTTTAGAACAACTGTTAAGGTAATTTTGAATTATTATAATATTCCTTTGACATTGAATTACCCTATTTACCTTTAACCGCGGTAAATAAAAGTCAAAATTTACTATTCACAAAAAACAATCTTGATCTTATTGAACCACATTTTACTTATTGACAACAAAATTGTATATCGGATTTTTGAAATTCAATTCATAGAAGTGGTAAAATTTCATTTAAATGAAATAGTCAGTTTTTTAACCACCACTAAGTTGTTTCACTATTCATCAAAAATTGATGTTTTTCATAAAAATACCATAAATTCAGCCTAAGCTATATTTAATATTATGAATTAGAAAATGATGTATATTTTTACAAATTCAAAACATTGAATTGATATTAATTAATTTTAATATTAATTCCTGCTATCAAAACAAATAGTGTCTTTTTAAGAAACAATAACTATCAAAAGATCGACACTTGTTTATGTCCCATTTCAAAGTGAAATTAATTCCAATTACAAAAATTGTATTAAATGGTAAAAATATATTCTAATTACACTTTAAAAACAATTAATATGATAATATAACCATATAAATTATTGCGATGAAAAAAGTTGTTTTTAATTAAAATATAGCGTGATTTTACTATTCATTAAAATATGAATTTTATCAGAATAATATGAAAAAAGTATCCAAAGTTAATTTTTATATCATGATTTCAAATATGAATTTTTTTTCTCATATTTAACTAATAAAAATGTAAAAAACTATATTTAATGTGGGTGTTCCATCAAAAGGCTGTAAAACTGCATTTTTTTCAAAAATACTTATTTTTCTCGAAAAATATATTTTGTTCTCACACGATGTTCAAGAGAATGTGTTAGATGAATAATAATGTTATAACATTAAAAATGTAGTAATTACTATTCATAACGGTTAGTTCATAATAATATTATAATAATTTAACATTGTTTAGCGAATCCCGGTATTGTGTACTACACATGCTATCGAGGAAGGTCACGATTGCGTGTGATGCAAGCCAAGTTAGGTTTGCGTGTAGTGGAAGCTCCCTGTGGTGTTGCGTATAAAATAATAAAAAATTATTTCATTTATACATTAAACAAAATCTATAATTAATGTTTCATTGAATAATTCCCACAAAACAAACTTGAAATGGTGTGTAAAACTAGCCAAGAATAGTGTTGCATATACTGCAAGCTAATACAGTGTTGCTTATAGTTCAAGATTATTTTGGTGTAGCGTACAACACAAGAAATCAATTAAATTAAAAGAATATTTTTCATAAATTATTGGGGTGTTACATTATCGTCATCCAGGGAGGATGGAAGTTGACATGATGTTCAAATCGGTCCCATAGGATGGGTTTCCTATGTATCCTGGGGAGTGGAATCAAAACCCACATATTTCGAAATAACTTGAGAATACACATTGAGGCTGCCCATTTTAGGAGACAATATTGGGTGATCCCTTTTGGAAGGCCCCCTTTTTGAGATCGGGCCTTCACAGAGGTTTCTTACATATCCTTGTTTGATTAGGAGTCAGTGTTCTCATAGTTCAGAATTACTAGGCATTATGCATGGAAGCCGCCAATTTGAGAGGTCATGTTTTGGTGAACCCTTTTGGAAGGGAACACTTTTGATATCTAGCCTTCAATAAGGAGTCCTATGTATCGTAATTGGACTATGAATTATAGTTCACATAGATCTTAATCATGTAGATGTTGTAATCATGAAAAATCTATAATCCCATGTGAGTCATTCCTAGTGTGGGAAATAAGAGGATGTGAGAGATCCAATCTACCACACACCTCCTATCCTACTAATGGGAGAGGGTGAGCCCACGGAAGAAGAGTCTTGGGAGACTGTGGGTGAGGGTGTGGAGCGATTAACCTTTTAATGTGGGATGACATTAAAGGACAACCGGCTCGAACATTATAGGATTGGGGACATACCTTAATGGCGGTGCCTCGAAATGCATTATAGGAAAGGGGAGGAGTGTCTACCTCATCACAACGATAATGGAACATAACTCCTTTGACTGATCACCATTCTTCACTGAATCGTAAAGCGGTTGATCGCCCAAAATTCCTAGAACGTGGAAGTTCACGTTTGTGTCCCAAAGTTGTACTCTTGGATACCATGGGAATGTAGACTTGCTAACATCCCTAGAGTCTGGACCTTTGTGGTGAGAGCCTTTATGACTATGTTTACCATGGGTATTTAGACTCAAAGGGTCACACTAATTCACTCGATGATCTAATCATATGGTCCTAGAGGATTTTTAGGAGGATTTGTCCTTATGTCTGGGGACTGGTTCATGGAGGGGCTATAAAGGACTAGATGGTAATAGAGGGGCTATATGGGATCCAAAAGGAAGAATACTCCAAAACACCTCATTCTACGTACTGTCGTCTTATACGAGATGGGAAGAGCTCTGCATTTCATAGTAGTATGTGAGCAGAGGTGTATTTTGTGTACAAAATCAGTACGTAGACTTGGGCATGGACCACCATACGCCAAAATGGTATGCAGTCCTGAATATGGTCTATGACACCACTTTGGGTTCCATCAACATACTGATACAGTTTGCGGCATTGGGATAAATCTGTAGAGTCATACACTACATAAAAAACCATATTAAAGAAGATTCCTTGGGACTATAATTTGTAGGGAGTTCATCCGCAAGTAATATGTGGTTTTAAATTTCACCAATTATGTTCTTCATTCTTATATTATTATTAAGTTCATTCGCTTTATGTTTTGTGGATTGTTGTACCTGCGAAAAACATGGTTTGAAATTCGGGCTTCGCTGATGATTTGAGAATAAACCTAGAATCCTCTCTAAATCCTTTCATCCAACCTCTGGGGTACCCTTAATGCTTTCATCATCGCCCATATTTTCTTATTTTCCCATTTTATAGAGCATTGGGGAAACCATGTCTGTACGTATGTAGCACCATTTATAGAAGCCCGTGAAGAGATATCTTGACCTGTAGAAGAATTGGTCTACTGGGGTTTGAGGAGGTTGTGGTCTGTGCGTCACAGTTCATGGAAACCTTCCTATTTTTTTCATATGCGAACTTCTGAGTTTGCAAGAAAATATATGGATGGCCGTCACTCACTTGATTCCCTCTGTGATGCAACTTGCAGTCCACTTGGTTCATTGGCCATCACTTCGTAGGCCAGCACCTCACGGGTCATTCCGCGTACTGGGGGTTTGCGGTTTAGGCAGTCCGCCAACCCGTCCTATTGATGGTACGCGAGTCACAAAATATAATTTGAAAATTTTAATTCCTTCATGTTCTCTCCAATGTTTGAAACTCAATTGGAGTCCATTCTCTTTTCTATAATTATCGGAATTCATGCATCCTTGTGAAAAGTTATTGTGGGAGTATTTTCTTCCCTTTTTGATTTTTTCAAGACCCTCAAATTCCCTCCATAAGAATGGGGTCTGTTTGAAAAAAAAAGACATTATTCCGATGTAGAAGAATTCCTGAAAGGAAATGGTTTGTGGTAGAACAATTATGCCCGATAAGAGGGGAAAACAATTATATGTAGGGTCCCATGACATTTTTCTATTACCATTTCTCATGGTGAAAAGTGCTCTGGACTCTCCCTTAAATTTATGTGCCTTAGCATACCATCTCATTTGAAAAATCAATACTCATGAACCACTTCATATATGCCACGAACTGAACTCTTCACCATTTCTTCTACATACGAACTGAATTTTGGGTTTCACAAACTACATTAGGGAATTTTAAACAACAATCTAGACCTCCGCAAAGGAGAACACTACGCGGCTTGTGTGTCCCCACACCGAGCATGAACTGGTGGAATGAACATTAAAACTTAATAATCCAAAATTATACTTTTAATTAAAAGTATTGATTGTGAACATTGTGAGGCCTTGGTTCATGGTATCATCTTTATGTGAATCCTTCTGTTCACTGGCCAATTCTACATAGGCCAATGCCTAGCTGGTGTCCTGCATGATGTGGTTGTTCGTGGTATAACGCTTCTATGTATCGTATTAGTATGCAGGTATTATCTCTGCATACCATGTATCTCATAGGGATTTCATATGTGTATCATGCACCACGTGGTAAATGTTTTTCTCTTTTAGTTTCTGAGAATAGTAAGGGGATCCCTATGCAGACATATTTTTATGTCCTCTATACATTTTTAAGCCTTTATCCAAGTAATTTTATTGGACATACAGTTTACAGGATTTTGAATTTTCTTATGCATGCTATGATGGATTTTTTAAGGGGTTTCACTAACATCACTTCACTTTCTGAGGCTACTACTATTTCTTCTATTTCTGTTGCTAATGAAAAATCAATGAAAATGGCGACGTTGGTTCATTAAAAAAATTTGGTCGTTCCATTACACCATTATTCAATTAATATTCCTACAGCAAGTCAAATGGAATACCTAGATGCAAATAGTCTTCTTTCTTATGGTTTTGGTTTATTGTCTGATATAGCAATCCCAGCACCATATCCGACCGATCAGTCTGCTATATGGATTAATAACACCACTATCCCAAAGGGCATTGTTTCTTCCATGGGGTGGTACCTTCAGAGAGATATTGCCTTTGGGTGCTTAGTGAGCTATGCACCTTAAACATTACCGGAGGTGATATGGAATCTTGAAAAGATAGGCTACTGCAGCGAGAACATTGCTCAGAAGGCTACACAGAAAGAGTAGCATGGCTGGTCTTCTTGATGGAATCTTCAATCTGGATTCTCATTTAGCTTACATTGGTGGTGGCCTTTTTTGGGTTTTCTATAGTTACGAAGAATTTTTAACGAAGCTGCAAACCATGCGATTATATGAGGATGGTTAGGTATCTCAGGAATACCCTCACTGTCCCTCTACTATTATTTCACAGCTCCTGAGTAGGTGGATCCTAGACACCAATACAATCTATTAAACCCATGGGGAGGTTGGCAACAATCATTGGGACATCTGGTTGGTCTCTTGAGTCCCTACTATTGGTGATATGTATGATTAATTCTTACCTCCATCCTCTATTGGGATGATGAGGAAAGAACACCCCCAAGCCATGAAACTCATTGATCAGGTGAAGGCACTTTTGAAGGAAATTGATCCTTGTCTGAAGCAAGATGTTCCATTTTATGATTGGTATGGTGACTTTATTAAGAACAGTAGTCTAGAGTCTGATCCAACGATACATAGGGATTTTCCAACCAAAATAACCTAGAGACGAGCGGGTACATATTCGCCCACTCTCAATGAGGGAATGTTTCATAAGTGGTGATGAGGTCCCATCCCTGACATTGATCAATTATTTCAACTAGAGTATTTCATGGACATGATTCTGAGTGGGTGGATCTTACCAATATGGTAATATAGTTTTTTAAGAGGATCAACATTCATCATGGTCGCTACGTTGGACACTAACATATGTATCAATTTTTCTATCCCAGTGTTGGCCAATATTTATCACCTACTGTGTTGGATCAGTGAGGGGGGCCACCTTACCCGGTGACTGGGCTCTTCCAAATTGATTTGGGATAGTTTGGGGCCCACATATGAGGTTATACCATAATCAATTACTTACTGATTCTAAATTACAACCTCTGATTGTTTCTTCAGAGTACCTATGGGGTCATTCTAGTTTCTTTGGCTTCACAGGAGAAGCGAGATGAGCATACCAAAAAGAACGAACAAGACTTAACGTCTTGTATCAACATGTACT
The DNA here is from genome assembly GCA_963277665.1 of Viscum album. Lineage (NCBI taxonomy): Eukaryota > Viridiplantae > Streptophyta > Magnoliopsida > Santalales > Viscaceae > Viscum > Viscum album. Next base: position 737,809,797 of record OY728143.1, on the reverse strand, counting down.
GATTTTTATCTTATCATCCTTAGGATTACCCTATTGGTACTATTACGAATAACAAATCTGAAAAATTTGTAAACTGAAGTAAATTCATTTATTTTAGAGAAGTTTTCTTGGTTTCCTGTATCAAAGGGGAGCTTATTTTCACGGGATATGCACCCTACAGATTTAGTCATCAATTTAAAAATGTCCATAAGTTGTGTCCTCCCATTCTAAATAGTGCTCATCATGAGAATCATCTGATGATGGCCCATCAACTATAACTAATGTTTACCTAGGAGGACACCCAGTGCCAGGTCAGACATCCAGATTCTTGGTATTGTTTACCCTTCTTTACCAAAATCTATGTTGAGGCCTCTGTTAAATCAGATCTAAATGGCCAATTACATGATCTAGTTTCTATCGGGAATACTTCAAAGGCATCTTGGGAAAAGAGAATTGAGAATAAAAAGGGTGTTTTTGAAAACTCTCGACCAATAAAATATCTATGAAGGCCTCTTGGATCCCCCCCCCAATTGAAATTGTGAACCATGGGGTTGTGACCTCATAGGTGACTGAACAAGCTACATAAGATGTTTCTGGGAGTCCACCATCCACAACCCCTGAAGATTATTTTCTAGTGTCCTAGAGGAAATGGGACCTTTTGAAAGGACATGCTTCTACTAAAAACTTGTCCCCATATTATTTATATGGCTCCTCCAAAATAGGAATGATTACCTTACTGGAATTGGCTATGTGTCAGCACCCAATGACATTTCTTTTGATGGTGATCCAAAAAGGGTGGGTGGTTAACTTGATGACCTTGAGACCCTCTTCAATTCTTGGAGTTTTCGCCACATATACTTGCATCAGGTGCTCTTCTTGCTGGGACCAAAGACCAATGATGAGGATGATGATGTCGTTAGTTCACCTATGGTGTCTGCTACGGAAAATTCCTCATACTTGTTCCCAATGTCTCATAAATTTTCATCTTATCGAGGTCCTGAGTTTGTAGGGTATAGCATCCCGCCATTTTATAACATAAACTTTCATTTCATTACACGGAACTGAGGATCGGTAAGGTTTAGTGTCTTGGAAACAAGGATCATAATACATAAAAAAAACATAAAACATTCTTCTTAAACACTTGAAAGGCTTCTCCTTTAGTTCATCCTATGTTCATTATGCATCTCATAACCTGGGAACATACATCAAAAGAAAGGGTGAGCAGAAGGCCCGGTAAGGGAAACAAGAGAAACATTTTACAAGTGAACTTGAGATACTTCAATAAGGACATGAAAAGAACTTTAAGGCATGAGAAAGAAATCATGAGATACATCATAATAAAAATAATCATTTTTCATAACATGAAGATGTGGCTACAACATTTAATATTGACAATCGTTTCGTTTCACCAAGGTCCATCCCCAAGGTGTCGTTAAAAATTACCAAGGTTATTCACCAAGGCGTCGTTAAAATGGTCATCTCTAGAGATTAAGTCTTTACACAATGCATTGGAGCGCTATCAGGGCGCACCCTTAAATTTGTCTTTATTTTCATGTGAGCCACATATATCATCATCAAACATTTCATAAATAACCCATATAGCATAAAATAAATGGGTTTCATTTAATAATCATAACGTTTCAAAAACTGCTTTAAAGACATGATCTTTACGTTACTTTAAACCCACGGAAAGGGAAAGCGGGTATCATGTATGTAAATCCCAGAATTTAAAATAGAACATTTTTACATATATGTGAATACCCCTTTAGAAATAGGAGCTTTGAGTATTCACTTTATAACATAAAATAATTTTGAGGAAAGAGAGGCATTTTGAGACGAAAATTCTGCAGCATAACGGCTATGTTACAAGGTTTTAGAAACTTTGAAAAGAGAGGGAACATGGGTTGAACAATAATAATTGACCCATAAAAAGGTAGAGGGAGAGAATAAGAAGGATATATGGACATGGTGATGCAATTTCAAGGACATACCAATTGAAATGAAAAACATGGAAGGAGGACAAAAATTTGATTTCACTTATGAAAATTCGGCAGCCTAACGGCGTCACTTAAACTTCAACAAAAATGAATTGGACAAATGAAATAGGGTCTCTCATCATATGATCATAAGAGATCAGTATGATAGATATAGAGATCATACCCCAACATAATAAAAGGAACTTGAAAGTTTTGACATGAAAATCAAACTTGAAAAATGAGAAGGGTGAAAGAATCACTTAAACATTCGGCAGCCTAACAGCGTCACTTAAACTTTCATAAAACGAAATTATTAGAGTAAGAGGGGATCTCTCGTCATATAAACATGTAAGGGCAGTAAGAGGAATATAAAAGAACCTCCTCTCACATAAAAACATGGAGCATAAAAGGAATGACATAAAAGAGGTTACATGAAAAGAAAGAGAGGGGTCGGATCCCTTACCTTAAAACGCGACTCTTGAAACTCAAAGGATTGGACCTTGAGGGCTTGGGGGCAACTTGGAAGGACTCCTTGGAAGGTAAGAAGACCAGAACTTCGTTGGGGAAGAGTTGGGAGTGAAAAACAAAGGAGAAAAGGGTGGGTATTTATAGGGAAAGTGAGGGGACAAAGCATTAATGGCCAAAGGACACCTCACATGTGCTTTTCTCAAACCCATGTGCTCTCCCTTGGCATTTATCATGTAGTTAGGCCACATGGGGCCCCCAAAACAATAATTCACCACCCTTGGCCGGCCAACCCTCAAAAGATCTCATGACATCATCATGACATCATTATGATGTCATTAAACATACTGAAACCCTAAAACAGTAATTTTACTATTCACTGAAAATTCATCTTTCTCAGAATAATCCCAAAATTTCACATTAACCAATTATCAATGATATGATTTCAAAACTGAACTCCATTTTATAAAAATAGTTTTCTAAATATTTTTAATTATATTTTTAAATAAAAACACTATTCTTCGAAAATTCATTTTTTTCAGAAAAATCCCCAAAAAATTACCTTAACATAATATCGATGCTCTGAGTTCAAAAATAAAGTCCTTTTTATAAAAATAATTTTCTAATTATTTTTAATTAAAATTTTAATTAAAAAAAGACTATTCATCCGAAAAAACTAATACTTGAATAATAATTTATGAAACCGTTATTTAACCATTTTATTGAATCACATTACTTAACCAAGGTGTCTAAATTATATTAAAACTTTATTTGAGTGAAAATTACTAATCTATTTGGTCACATTACTAATCCTAAGCGTAAAATCACTATTCATAATTTACTATTCATCATAAATTAAGTTGATCTTATTAGACTCCAAATTCCTTAATGAACACTTTTGTAGAAGACCATTTTTTGAAAATCATTACACATAATTAGTTATTTAGGGTTTACATAAATATTTCAAAATATCCCTTTTTCAAAATTCATCAATAAAATACATTCTAAAATTATCTAGGCATTTGAAATTTCACAAACATCACTAAAGGAAGAAATCTCAATTTATTCACCCGAGAGGATTACACAAGGAAACTAGGGTCTCATCACATAGCCCCTTATAACACTGGCATAAGACCTAAGTGTAAGATGTGCTATGGTGAGAGAATCTGAGGGAGTCTCAGATAACATTGCCCTAGTAGCAATCTCCACTAACTTGAACTTCTCCTGCAAGCGTTTTCGTTCAAGCTTGACACGCTGGAGCTCGTCTTGGGCTTGGTCCAAAGCGAAGCCCACAGATGCTACCTCCTTCCCAAGCTCTGATAAGTGGGCTTCGTAAGGGTTGAGTCTACTGGATGAAGCCATCGACTCCTCTTTCTGCATTAACCATTAACATCTTATTAAATTAATAAGAGTAAGTTAATATACTACTCAAAAAGATTGGGTCGTTACATTCTTCCCCCCTTAAGAAATTTCTTCCCCAAAATTTACACTTTAGGCCTAGTCGAAAAGGTGAGGGTACTTTTGCTTCATTGTTTCCTCAGGCTCCCAAGTCGCTTCCTCATATTTATGATTCCTCCACAACACTTTCACAAGGTGGGTAGTCTTGTTTCGTAGGACCTTGTCTCTACGGTCCAAGATCTCCACTGGCTGCCCCTCTTAAGAGAGGTCATGTTCCAGTTGTACCACCTCTGGGTTCAGTACATGCGAAGGGTCGGGTATGTACTTCCTTAAGAGAGATACATGGAAGACATCATGAACTTGAGCTAGGTTCGGTGGAAGTGCTAGACGATAGGCCACTGCTCCTATGCGATCAAGGATTTCATATGGGCCAATGTACCTAGGACTGAGCTTCCCTTTCTTCCCAAACCGCATGACTCTCTTCCATGGAGAAATTCGAAAGAAGACTTTGTCACCAACACCAAACTCCAAGTCCCTTCGATGATTGTCAGCATAGCTCTTCTGCCGACTCTGAGCAGCGTTTATGTGTTGTTGGATGGCATGAACCTGTTCCGTCATCTCTTGCACGAGATCAGGCCCAAGAAGCTTCCTCTCACCAGTTTCATCCCAAAAAGTAGGAGTTCTACACCGCTTTCCATACAGAACTTCATAGGGTGCCATCTGAATACTCGCATGGAAGCTGTTGTTATAGGAGAACTCAACTAATGGGAGGTGTTGATCCCATCCACCTTTAAATTCCATTGAGCATAATCTCAACATGTCTTCGAGTGTCTGAATAGTCCTTTCAGATTGGCCATCAGTTTGAGGATGATAGGCCGTACTAAAATTCAATTCAGTGTTCAGAGCATGCTGAAGACTTCTCCAGAATTTTGATGTGAATCTTGGGTCACGATCAGATACGATGGATAGTGGTACCCCATGCAGCCTTACCACTTCCTTCACGTATATCTTGGCAAGCTGATCCAGAGGGAAATCTTCCCAAATAGAGATAAAATGGGCTGTCTTGGTGAGACGGTCCACAATAACCCATATCGCATTGTTTCCTTTGGATGTTTTTGGGAGACCAGTTACAATGTCCATGGTGATATTATCCCACTTCCATACTGGTATGGGTAGCGGTTGTAATACCCCCTTAGGAAGTTGTCTTTCTGCCTTTACTTGCTGACACACCAGGCACCTTGTAGTGTAATCAGCAATCTCCCACTTCATGTTATCCCACCAATAATGATCACGAAGGTCTCTATACATCTTAGTGCTTCCCGGATGTATAGAGAAAGTAGAGCTATGAGCTTCATCCATCAGTTCTTTCTTTATCTCCGGGATAGATGGAACACATAGTCTTGTACGAAATTTCAATACACCTTCTTGATCAATATTGAAATCAGGGAACTTCCCATCTTTTACAGCCTCCAACTTCTCCTGCAGCAAAGGATCTTCTTTTTGAGCCTTCTTGATCTTCTCTAGTAATGAAGGTTGAGAAATCATTTGGAATAGGGTTGATGATGTCCCTTTCCTTATAATTCCCATGTCCAGTTTTACTAGATCTTTAATCAAGGGATCTCCTACGATCCTTATTGTTGCCAGAACAACAGGATCTTTCCTGCTTAACGCATCCGCGACTTTGTTTGCTCTTCCAGGGTGATAATGAATTGAACAATCATAGTCTTTAATAAGCTCCAACCATCTCCTTTGTCTCATGTTCAATTCTTTCTGAGTAAAAATATACTTTAGACTTTGGTGGTCAGTGTATATATCACATTTCTCCCCATAAAGATAGTGCCTCCATATCTTTAGAGCAAAAACAACTATCACCAGCTCTAGATCATGCGTAGGATAATTCTGCTCATGAATCTTCAACTGTCGAGATGCATAAGCAATCACTTTGTCATTTTGCATGAGGACGCACCCAAGCCCTTTCAGAGATGCATCGCTAAAAATAATGAATCCTTCTCCAATAGAGGGTAGTGTTAACACCGGTGCAGTAACCAATCTCTTCTTCAGCTCTTGGAAACTTTCCTCGCATTCCTTTGTCCAGATGAACTTAACCCCTTTTTGAGTCAACTTGGTTAGTGGATTAGAAAGCCGTGAAAAGTTTTTCACAAACCTCCTATAATATCCCGCTAAACCAAGGAAACTACAAATCTCAGTTACTATTGTGGGTTGAGGCCACTCCTCCACAACCATTGTCTTTGCATGGTCAACCGAGATTCCTTCATTGGTTACGATGTGCCCCATGAAAGCCACTTGTTGTAACCAAAACTCACACTTGCTGAACTTCCCAAAGAGCCTCTCCTTCCGCAGAGTTTTCAATATAACCCTTAGATGATCTTCATGCTCCTCATGACTTTTTGAATATATCAAAATATCATCAATAAAAACTACCACAAAGTTATCAAGGTAGTCCTTAAAGACTCTATTCATCAAATCCATGAAAATAGCAGGAGCATTAGTCAAGCCGAAGGGCATAACAGTAAACTCATAATGCCCATATCTTGATCGGAAGGCAGTCTTGGGAATATCTTCCTTCTTCACCCTCAGTTGATGATAACCAGATCGAAGGTCAATCTTAGAGAAGAATTGAGCCCCACGAAGTTGGTCAAATAAATAATCAATTCTAGGAAGAGGGTATCTGTTCTTCACTGTGATCCCATTCAGTTCTCTATAATCAATGCATAGCCGCATTGATCCATCCTTCTTCTTCACAAAGAGAACTGGTGCTCCCCAAGGAGACACACTCGGTCGGATAAACCCCTTCTCCAACAAGTCTTGGAGTTGTTTCTTTAACTCTTCTAGCTCCACATTTTCCATTCTATACAGAGTCTTTGATATCGGTTGAGACCCAGGTACGAGTTCAATGGAGAACTCTACCTCTCTTTCTGGGGGAGGTCCAGGTAACTCCTCAGGAAATACATCCATGTATTCCTTAACAATCGGAACATCTTCTATTTGTATGCTCCCTTTCCCTTCTTCCTCATCACCGATTAACTCCATAAAGAAAGCTATAGGAGGTGCTTCTAGATAGGGATCAGTTCGGGATATCTCTCCACGGAAGATAACTGTAGGTCATTCATTCAAGACTACTGAGATTTCCTTACATCTGCATTTGATCTTAGCATTATACTTTGAGAGCCAGTCCATCCCTAGTATAATGTCGAATTCCATCATGGGAATGACTACTAGATTTGCGATAAGATTGTGCTCACCAAAGTAAACACTAGAGTCTCTAAATACTGTTGATACAAGGATAATCCCACTTGGAGTCTTGACAGACAACTCTACCTCTAGCAGTTCGGGGGTTGATTCTATATTCCTTGCAAACTTGGAGGAAATAAAGGAATGCGTAGAACCAGAATCAAATAAAGGACTTGCTAGTTTTGAGAGGACAACAAGAGTACCTGCTACCACATCATTCGGAACTTCAACTTTAGTTGTTGTGATAGCGAAAGCACGACTTTGCTCCCTTGGCCTCTGCTGAGGTTGATGGTGATTCCCCTCCACCGCCCTCGGATTGGGACATTGGTTAGCAAAGTGCCCAAGCTGTCCACACTTGAAGCATGTGACTTCGGGTAGGGCCAGAACCATCTTTCCTCTGTCGTTAGTGTTGGGAAGCTGAGGCTTCACCTCACTATGAAAATTCCGAGCAATATGGCCTCCTCTTCCACACTTGTAGCACTTTCCACTTCCGTTCAACCAGTTCCCCAGATGATTCTTCCCACATTTAATGCATGTGGTAAGTTTCATTTGCTTTCCACCTCTTCCCTGATCAAAAGACTTCCCTAAACTGGGCTCCAACGATCTCTTCTTTTCATTTGGCTTATGAGACCACTGTGTCTCACCAAACTCCAGCTCGACTTTCATAGCACTTCGAACTATTTCTTCATATCTATCATAGTCCCTGTTGGCTAGATTCTTCCGCAGATGAGGTCGTAGTCCGCCAAAGAATCTATCAACCTTCCCATTAGGGTCCTTGACAAAGCTTGAGGTATAACAGGAAAGCCTTGTGAAGTTCATCTCGTAGCTTCCGACAGATTCGTTCTCCTTCTGCTTCAGCTCGAGAAACTCTTTCTCCATTTTCGTTCTCATGGAACGAGGGAAATACTTGTTAAAGAAAATCCCCCAAAATTCTTCCCACTCCATAGCTTCCATCTCTCCTCGTGGCTTCGTGTTTTTGATCAGTGACCACCACTGATCAGCTTCTCCCTCTAGGCGGTAAACAGAAAGGGTGACTTTTTCTTGTTCCGAACAATGAAGTACAGAAAAGATCTTTCCAATGGAGCTTATCCATTGTTCCGCAACCGATGGGTCAGTAGATCCACTTAATGTTGGCGGTCGTTGATGTATGAAGGACTCAACAGAGTGTTGTTCCCTTCGTGGTGAGGTCGGCCTCTCAGCTTGATTCAAGTTATTACTCATAACTTGAGTCAGTTGGTTCATCATTCTCATGAATGTTTCCATTCCGGCTTCCATCGGAGGGCCGTCAGCACATGGTGCATTGCGGTCACCATCAGCACGGTTCCTCCTATTTCCCGCCATTTCTAAAAGAATAAAACCTTAGTAAGAAACTTATTTCATTTATGAATCTTTTAACTAAGACTTAATGCTTAGACAATTACACTTTTCTATAATTCCTTCATAATGATTCATAAAAAGCTTGTGATTAACCAAACATATCCCCCGGGAGTGTCGTAACCAAGAGTGCAGCAAGGCCCGTTATCGTGCACCAGTTCCCGTTCGAGTCTAGCTCAAAGCGGTGTTTTCGGGTTTTACCCCTATGTACATATGTGCCAGAGCCGCCTCTACCTACTCGTATCCAGACAGGGATGTATTTGTTTGATAAACCACTTACTCAATACTTACCAAAATACCAGGAAGTTTTCCTATATTTAAACTTTTCTATGGGGTTCTTCTTAAAGTTTTTATATCCTAATTTCCACAAATAACTAAACCATCCTTTGATACCAACTATAGCATCCCGCCATTTTATAACATAAACTTTCATTTCATTACACGGAACTGAGGATCGTTATGGTTTAGTGTCTTGGAAACAAGGATCATAATACATAAAAAAAACATAAAACATTCTTCTTAAACACTTGAAAGGATTCTCCTTTAGTTCATCCTATGTTCATTATGCATCTCATAACCTGGGGACATACATCAAAAGAAAGGGTGAGCAGAAGGCCCAGTAAGGGAAACAAGAGAAACATTTTACAAGTGAACTTGAGATACTTCAATAAGGACATGAAAAGAACTTTAAGGCATGAGAAAGAAATCATGAGATACATCATAATAAAAATAATCATTTTTCATAACTTGAAGATGTGGCTACAACATTTAATATTGACAATCGTTTCGTTTCACCAAGGTCCATCCCCAAGGTGTAGTTAAAAATTACCAAGGTTATTCACCAAGGCGTCGTTAAAATGGTCATCTCTAGAGATTAAGTCTTTACCCAATGCATTGGAGCGCTATCAGGGCGCACCCTTAAATTTGTCTTTATTTTCATGTGATCCACATATATCATCATCAAACATTTCATAAATAACCCATATAGCATAAAATAAATGGGTTTCATTTCATAATCATAACGTTTCAAAAACTGCTTTAAAGACATGATCTTTACGTTACTTTAAACCCACGGAAAGGGAAAGCGGGTATCATGTATGTAAATCCCAGAATTTAAAATAGAACATTTTTACATATATGTGAATACCCCTTTAGAAATAGGAGCTTTGAGTATTCACTTTATAACATAAAATAATTTTGAGGAAAGAGAGGCATTTTGAGACGAAAATTCTGCAGCATAACGGCTATGTTACAAGGTTTTAGAAACTTTGAAAAGAGAGGGAACATGGGTTGAACAATAATAATTGACCCATAAAAAGGTAGAGGGACAGAATAAGAAGGATATATGGACATGGTGATGCAATTTCAAGGACATACCAATTGAAATGAAAAACATGGAAGGAGGACAAAAATTTGATTTCTCTAATGAAAATTCGGCAGCCTAACGGCGTCACTTAAACTTAAACAAAAATGAATTGGACAAATGAAATAGGGTCTCTCATAATATGATCATAAGAGATCAGTATGATAGATATAGAGATCATACCCCAACATAATAAAAGGAACTTGAAAGATTTGACATGAAAATCGAACTTGAAAAATGAGAAGGGTGAAAGAATCACTTAAACATTCGGCAGCCTAACGACGTCACTTAAACTTTCATAAAACGAAATTATGAGAGTAAGAGGGGATCTCTCGTCATATAAACATGTAAGGGAAGTAAGAGGAATATAAAAGAACCTCCTCTCACATAAAAACATGGAGCATAAAAGGAATGACATAAAAGAGGTTACATGAAAAGAAAGAGAGGGGTCGGATCCCTTACCTTAAAACGTGACTCTTGAAACTCAAAGGATTGGACCTTGAGGGCTTGGGGGCAACTTGGAAGGACTCTTTGGAAGGTAAGAAGACCAGAACTTCGTTGGGGAAGAGTTGGGAGTGAAAACCAAAGGAGAAAAGGGTGGGTATTTATAGGGAAAGTGAGGGGACAAAGCATTAATGGCCGAAGGACACCTCACATGTGCTTTTCTCAAACCCATGTGCTCTCCCTTGGCATTTATCATGGAGTTAGGCCACATAGGGCCCCCAAAACAATAATTCACCACCCTTGGCCGGCCAACCCTCAAAAGATCTCATGACATCATCATGACATCATTATGATGTCATTAAACTTACCGAAACCCTAAAACTGTAATTTTACTATTCACTGAAAATTCAACTTTCTCAGAATAATCCCAAAATTTCACATTAACCAATTATCAATGCTATGATTTCAAAAATGAACTCCATTTTATAAAAATAATTTTCTAAATATTTTTAATTATATTTTTAAATAAAAACACTATTCATCGAAAATTCATTTTTTTCAGAAAAATCCCCAAAAATTACCTTAACATAATATCGATGCTCTGAGTTCAAAAATAAAGTCCTTTTTATAAAAATAATTTTCTAATTATTTTTAATTAAAATTTTAATTAAAAAAACACTATTCATCCGAAAAAACTAATACTTGAATAATAATTAATGAAACCGTTATTTAACCATTTTATTGAATCACATTACTTAACCAAGGTGTCTAAATTATATTAAAACTTTATTTGAGTGAAAATTACTAATCCATTTGGTCACATTACTAATCCTAAGCGTAAAATCAATATTCATAATTTACTATTCATCAAAAATTAAGTTGATCTTATTAGACTCCAAATTCCTTAATGAACACTTTTGTAGAAGACCATTTTTTGAAAATCATTACACATAATTAGTTATTTAGGGTTTACATAAATATTTCAAAATATCCCTTTTTCAAAATTCATCAATAAAATACATTCTAAAATTATCTAGGCATTTGAAATTTCACAAACATCACTAAAGGAAGAAATCTCAATTTATTCACCCAAGAGGATTACACAAGGAAACTAGGGTCTCATCACATAGCCCCTTATAACACTGGCATAAGACCTAAGTGTAAGGTGTGCTATGGTGAGAGAATCTGAGGGAGTCTCAGATAACATTGCCCTAGTAGCAATCTCCACTAACTTGAACTTCTCCTGCAAGCGTTTTCGTTCAAGCTTGACACGCTGGAGCTCGTCTTGGGCTTGGTCCAAAGCGAAGCCCACAGATGCTACCTCCTTCCCAAGCTCTGATAAGTGGGCTTCTTAAGGGTTGAGTCTACTGGATGAAGCCATCGACTCCTCTTTCTGCATTAACCATTAACATCTTATTAAATCAATAAGAGTAAGTTAATATACTACTCAAAAAGATTGGGTCGTTACACAGGGACTCCTGGGAAAGATTTGTGGTTCTCAAAACCTGCTCGACTCCCCTCCACCAACCTTCTAGAACTATCCATCATATCTAGTACTACATTTCTATATTCCTAGAGTGTCTCAGATTAACTTAGGGAGAACACTTCAAATGAAGACATATGGAGGCCTCTCTAGGGTGGACATTTCGACCTTCTAGTTTTTCGGGGATCCATTGTTCCTACCAGAATTTTGGCCGATGAAGAGCCTAGTGAGGTGGTTGTGTACATGAATGAAATGGAAAAATTCTTCTATGCCCCTATATATAGGCATTACTGGTTGGACCGCGTGACATTGATGGAGGTACTCCCACGGTTGGCAGGATATCTTGTTTTATATGCAACCTCTTGCCTTAAATTTTTTTGATACCGAGATTCTAATGGTTCCCCTTCCCCTTATTATTTTTTTTATAAGAGCCAGCAGGATATTGAGAAATGGATCTTTCCCCCAATTTATTCCTCTGGAGGAACTGCAGCTAGAGAGTGCGCCCTACCAATGGTAGGGTAACATCGGAAAGTTCCTCTAGAGCTCAGGAACACATGGAAGTGATCATCACAGACACCTCTAGGGGGTTTCCCCCTCCAGAACCTTTAGGTTATCTTATTTAGGATTCATCTCCATGAAAATCAATAAAATGAAAGCAGGCCTCCCAAATGTCAAAGCGCATTAGTAGTAGAATTACATTTATCCATTTGTTCACCTAGTAGATAAACCGAGTACCCATATCTTGTTGACTCACTGGTGCATGTATGTATTTTGATATAGGTACTATTGGAAACCAGATAGAGACTGATCAAGAATCTATGGATATGTTCCCCTTTATGGTAGAGGAATGGTTGGTAGCATTTGTAGTTGACCAATGTAGGGAAACCGGGCCTTCTGAAGAGACCAGGGGTACTTTCGACCATTTAGGTGTTCCTGATCATACTCAAAAAATCTATACATCAATAGTGAAAGAACACCTAGAAGTTGAAGGCTCATTTTACTGTGCTAGGACATTTCTCATGGAGAGAGATAGGGTGATCATTATGGTAGGGGTTGAATCCATTGGCGAGCCCCAAGCCATACTGGATTTAGGAGGGGCTTTAAATCATAAGTAACCAATCAATCGAGATTGAATAATCTTTACCCTTATAGAGGGAGTCACGTCAGATATTGGTACTCCTCATACTCATGTTGGGTTTTTAAAAGTCACAATCATAGGCCAGGCTGCTGTTCCGGCCTCTGAAAATTTGGATCATCCCATCGTACCCTTTTCTCAATTCTGAGAGATTATTTGTTTTCTTCACAAGAGATCTTGTGAATATTACCAATATCTGTACTCATTATATTTATAGGCATTATATCAATAGGATTATTCTGATGATTACCTCAGGGATAAATATTTCAACTGATTATGGCTCTGGGTCTTTAGTATTCTCGAGTGGTTGTGAAGTGCAATCTATGATTAAAGATGTGGCACCACCTATTCTAGGTAGTGGTATTGCAGTGGAGGTGGGCGTTATTGAAGTCATCTCTTACTTATTATATCAATTTAAACCACATGAATTATAAATATCAGTGGACAGCCCCACTCTATCATCTATTTAAACTACTAGATATGAGGTCATTGTAGGGTTGAGCTGCTCTATAGACTCTGAATCAAGTCCCACTCTTGTGAAGTTAATTCCTAACACTATTTTATTGTCATGGAGTGACTCTGAAACCGATAAAGGGGTCCTAGTAAATATTCATCCCATCCTTCAAAAGGTATGGAGAATCATTTTGAGATTAATTTCTCAGAGCCCATTGGCTGAGATGCCAGTGAAGTTGCCAAAATTATACCTCTAGTTTTTGGTCCTGGGTTTTGGAGGATTTGACTATCATTAAATTCATAATATAGTAAGGTAGGTGGTCACTTCTCAGGAAGAAAATGGTACGTTGGAGTCCCAACGTTCTATGTAAAATTCAACGGCTCATCTTGATGTTGTACGTAAAATTATTATTGAGGAATCTTCCAATCACACTGGAGTAGTTACCAGGATGAAATATGAACTGATCAAAAAAGAGTCAACGGTATAATAACATGATCAAGAAGTGGATAAAACTATCCATAAACTAATGTTGCTTAAACAGTACCAATCCCGAGTCGTTGTCATGTTTAAGGAGAGGGAATGGAAAATAAAATATTGAGAATAGACTGGCCTCAATTCCATAAGGGACTCATAGGAAATACGGGCAAGTGTGGAGGCTGAGAATATGAATTTATTAATGATTTTTAATCCATTTATGAGTCATGTCAATCATTGATGCAACTTCGTGACTCTTCCAAACATCTCCACTCAGGATCATGTCCTGCTTAGGAGGAGAGGCTTCAGGCTGTGCATGCCCACCATACTCTTTTTATTAAATAGGATCAAACCAATTTGACTTCAAATTATTCTTCTTTGACTTTTCCATTCATATAAATTGATCACAGTAAATGATATAAAAATCATTTCGATTAGTTATTAATTTAACCCATGATTTGAAACCAGTAAACAGAAATAATTGACCTGGGTTCTAATTTTTTTGTAACCCGCGGGACTCAGAAAGCATAGTTAAACAATATATGAGGAATTATGGAAATACTCATGAAAATTTGTGAAATTTTCATTGATACCCAAAATTTTTTCTAGGCCTACTTTAAACTGGATTAGCAGGTATAACTCCACTTTTTCATAGGCTGCCCATTGTGAGTTTTTATCCCAACAAGCTTTACGTCTCTTTTGATATCCTGAAAAACATATTTCTTTTCTGGACCACACATGGTGTATGTTTAATGAAATGATACTCGACTTTTATCTAGAGGTTCCCTTTATGGATTCTAACTCTGGCGAGTATGGAATCTTTTTTTCTGGAAATTCACTATCATAAAAATAAAACTTATTACTTGGTGTTTTAGGTCAAAAATCATTGACCAGACATGATTGAACGGGTTCCCCAATCTAGAATTAATCATTCGTAAATGTCCTAACATATTTCATACATGAATAACTGGTTTTTCATGACCCTTTATTTATGAGTTTTGGACATACATGAGGCTCGAGAGTCATTTTTGGCATACAAAGGTTGGAGAGGACTGTCATGTGGATGAATTTTCCTTTGATTTATGGTTTTTTTGTAGGCGATATACGCAGATCCACCGAGGAATGAAGTACTTAGTCAAACAAGCGTATCTACAGGACACTGGCCTTCCATTTCCGATGGCCTAGGAGGATTCACAACACATTGAATTTCTTTTGATGTTGGCAACTATACTGGGTGGCCTATATGAGTGATGATGTCTGAAATTATTATAGAAATTCAGATCAACTATGGGTGGGAAACTGTTCCCACATGATTCTTACTTGCGTAAGAGAGAGCTGGTGAATACTCATTTCAATTATAAATATTTTTCATGTTTGGGAATTCAAAAAGGGGAGGATATGTGAGCCATTATCAAGAGGGTTTATTAAAATATGGGGGGTGAGACAGGGCACAGATGTCATATGAGTATACATAAACATTAAAGGACTCTCTTGAGGAAGAATTTTACTTTGATTGATAGTCGTTTTATAGTCGATATATGCAGAGCCTCTAGGGCATGACATGCATAGTTAGAAAAAGGTGTATGTTGTACATTGGTCATTCATATATGATGGCTCTAATGGATTATGATGATTGGTACCTTTCAAAAAACAAAACATGGCCTTTAATTAGGGGTGCACATTAAGACGAAAATTGACATTTCTTTTAGCTGAAATTCTATAGGAAACCCCAAAATAAGCGGGGGGAATTTTTCCCTCTTACATACGGATCAAATTCATGCATATGAATAGGGTATCATTACTTTATAGAAACCTCAAGATGGACCAGAGATGAATCTGGTTGGAATGTTCTTATATATCCAGGATGTGGGTAGGAAGGAGAATTTAAACCATGAGTTTGATGGTCCTTGAATTATGAGGGCTGTTACGAGTCTTGGAAGTCATTGTGCATACATAGATAAGAGAGGACTCCCATGGGGACAAATTTGCCTTTGATTGATGGTTTTTTCATAGGATACATATTTAGATCCACTAGGGAGTGATGTGCATAGCCAAAAAAAGGTGTCCAGATGACATTTTATTTCCATCCCTGATTTCCATGGATGAATATGGGAATTTAGGATTACTCAAAGAATGGATTTTGAGGTATGGAAGGAGTGTATATAGATAAATTATAGAAATTGTGGTTTTGATTTACTTATGGAATTAGGTACCACTTATGTAGATCTGACTCATACGTAGGGTGAGGCATTCGTCCCATCTTTGTGTTACCCTATATTTGAATGTTGTATGGCCAGGATGTGGGGTTCCTAATGGGGAAGAGAACCATGATATTCCTTTTAGTGTAATTATTCTAGGACCAAATTCCTATACTTTTTTGTTAAAAGATCATGTTGGATCTCTCACTAATGTCCCTAATCTCATGTGAGCTATGCATGGTGTTAAAAACAATGGATTACATTTATTCCTTATCAAAATAAAATAATAGAAAAATCAATATCAGAGAGATCTTTAGGCTTAAACCAATGCTATAGAGTTTAACATCATTCAACAACAGAGATTCTGGTTGTACTCTTTAACAACATATGGTTAGGAGATTATCTGTTCATAGATATCATTAATAGATTTGATTTAATCATGATCAGGGTGTTCTTGAGTTCATTATATGTGAGTGATGATAGAAGGTGTATACCATAGTCTCAGGGGGAAACATGAATCAGGAGGGATGGCATGGGTCTTGGAAGCCATTGAGAGTTCTGAGGTAGGATAGGACACTCCTAAGGATTAATTTTTCTTTGATAGATGGTTGTTTTATAGGAGACATATGAAAAGCCACCAGGGAATGATGTGCATAGAAAAATAAAGGTGTCTGTAGGACATTGGACTTCTATCTCAGATGGCCATTAATATTTATGGGGATATATGTCTTCCCAAAGTGTGGAGTTTCAGAAATGAAAAAGGTGTGTCAGAGAATATAAGAAATAACCTACCCATTATTATTCGTGAACTACTATAGCTCCCATATAGATCTAACACGTATGTAGGGGAAGTATGATCTTTTTATTTCTTACGAGTGTTAGAATTTAGACAGTTAATTTCCATCATCTTTTTAATTTTTTTTGTGTAGGAGATTGGGGGCATGTTTTGGATCTCTTAACATTGATAATTAGGCTGCACCTGACTCCTTAGTAATATCATAGTTTCATGTCATGTGGTTAAGACCATTCATGGACTCCCTGGATAAGTCTTACCTACGCAAGGAGGAATGGGAATTTTTCTAAATGGTGGCTGGGCTGAGATTCAAGATCCAAGAATCACTAAATATCCTACATGGGAAGGAATCAAACCTTATGTAGTTCTGAATGTTCCCAACAAATGTTTGGTCCACAAGTAGAGACATGCGTGGGAATTTTTTTTGTTGGTGGCTAGGCTAGGATGCCTAATCTGGATGTCACTATGTATCCTACAAGGGTACGAATCAATCAAAACATAGTTATCAATGTTCCTTGTACCAATATTGCTCAGACATAGGGGTAGGGGAATTTATTTTTCATCTACATTGTATTCCAAGTCTACCATATTTTTATATATTGTCTTTCCGTAAGGAAATCCCAACCAATAATTGTAAGATCACATGAGTTATACTTGATGTTAGAAACAAGGAGTGTCAAGGGTTTCCCCATTAAATTTGGGGAGATAGAGGATAAGATATATTCCTTTTTTGTTTTTTTATATTTGGGGATGGTCCAAGATCGAGGATCGAGGTGTCTCTATGTTTCCCACTAAGTAATGGGAATTGATCCATACGTAGTTCTCTAGGGGATCATGTGTTTTATCTTTAGGTGATTAGAATTCTTTATGCCATGTAGTTTAACTTTATATAGTTTGGACAATATGTTGTGTAGTTTAGAATCATTCAGTGAGGATATGGGACACAGTTTAATGTCATGTTTCAGGGATGAGTTCCATACATTTTAACATTAGGTGGATAGGACAATAACTCATAGTTTAGGGTTATAGAGTTTGAACCATAGATGGGAATTGTTGTTGTGTATAGTACATCACCAAAAACATTGCATTTTTGGGGTCCATGAAGAGTTTTCCATCCATTATATCAATGAGTATGATCCATTGGAATAGACCCTATGAATGTCCTATGGTCCCTCCATCTTTGGTTTAAGATTTGGGTGATTTTCCCCATTTATCATTAGGTTTTTGAGGAATAACACCAATTCTCCTTTGACGAGAGATCGAAGGCCGGCCTTTTTGTTGAAGGCTCGTGCGATCTGATTTTGGTAGATTTCAAAATGGTGCAATGTGTACATAATTTTCTCATTTAGCTACTCCAACTCATAAAACCCTCTCTGGGATTTCTCTTCCATTTAATTTTGTTCGCAAATTGCCACACAAAGTGAAGTAACTTGAATTTATATAGGCAAAACCATTTATGCCATATATACTAGTGAGTACATGGTTTCCTTGCAGGTAGTGTAGGTTGTTGTTTGGTAAGACCCTAAATCATGAAAGAGATTGTCTGGCCATGATTTTTTATCCTTATCTACTATATTTTGGTTTATGTTGGAAAGAGTCTTGTTGAAAGCATCTATCTTCCAATTGGTCGTCACGTGGTAGCAGGATGAACGGTTTTCAATGATTCCATACTCCTAGTATAATTTTTCCATCTCAGCAGAGAATATGTTGGTTCCATTTTCCATTCGTATTGTATGAGGGACACCAAATATGGTAATGATTTTTTCATCACAAATCTAATGATGATTTTCACCCCGACTTCATTAATGGGTATGGATTCGGCCCATTTGGAAAAGAATTTACTTGTTGTGAATATGAACTTCAATTGTCTGGTAGTAGTGGGGGGATATGGTCCCACAAAATATATCCCCCAGGTGGAAAATGGCATGGAGTTCATAGTTGAATGATGTAACTCCAAGGGTCAGTGAATAAAATTCCTATGAAATTGGCATGGTTGGAACCTCTTGGTGAACCTGAAATAATACTGTATCATAGTGGGAAAATAATATCCATGTCTTCAGATTTGATGGGAGAGTTTGGTTGTCGATTGGTCTACTCCACAAACTTTGGTGTTCACTTCTTTGATGATGGAATTAGTCTCTTCTACATTAATTCACATAAGAAGGAATTTGTCAAGGCCTTCTTTATTGAGTATCTTTTCTTGGTTTTCCCAATTTTACAAGATATAGTTGACTTCCAATCTCCAGATCTATTCTCATCCAACCCAATTTGGAGGGATTTCTTCTCTCCAGAGGTAATTTTCATTGGGAGTCATCTAGTCGGTGGAGTGACCATAAGGCTCAAAAATAGGGATGTGTTTACCAATCTCCTCCATATTGTTTTGGAAGAATATAAAGAACATCCTATGGTGGGAAATGCTAATAATCATTTTATCTTGTTCTGGATTTTCTAGGGTGGTGGATTCATTTTCAAAATCACCGGCTTGATCATTTTATGTTCGAGGGACATAGGTCCGTGTTGGTTCTTATGGGAATCCTTCCATCTATTCTTAAACATGGTTCATCACGGAGGAAAATACTTCTTTCTTATGGACATAGTCACCATTGACATGTTTGATAACTAACATTGACATGTTTGATAACTAACACTGAATCAACTTTTACCATCAAGTGTTTGGCTCGTGCATGAAGTCCCAGATCTAGGTCGGCAATGTGGGCCTGGTACTCTTCTTAATTATTTGTACGTCCCTCCGAAATCAAGGAGTATGGAAAGATGTACTTTTTCTGGGATATGTGTATAAATCCCATCCACATTTTGTTGATATTGGGATCTTCCATACTTTCCCCCTGTCGGGATTCTAGAAGCACCATCGAAGTACATTTCCCTTGTGTGGGGGTCCTCATAAATGGAGAACACTTATTCATCTAGAAGTTTGACATCCAATAGTGGTGTTTCTTATCAGGGGTGATCATCTTGGAAGGCTACTAATGCATGGACATTGATAGCCTTATAGGGTACATACCATATGACAAATTGTTATAGGATGACCGCCCACTGAGATATGAAACCAGTTATCATTGGGCGGTTGAGGATATAATTTAACGGGATGTAGTAGGAGACTAGGTGGACCTCATGGTGCTATAGGTCATGCATTGGTTTCTGAACAATGAAGATCAATTCTAAGAAGTTATTTTTTACCCTCAAATATCGAATTTCAACATCTTACATTGTTCAGCTGAGGTAATAGAGGATGTTCTCACTACTAGAATCTCTCTTCTATGTGAGGAAGGAACCTAATGATTTCTCCATTGATGTTAAGTACAAAATGAGTGGCCTTCCTTCAACTGGATTCATTAGCACTAGTGGGATGAAGATATATCATTTGATACTGTTGAAAACTTCCTATAAATCACAAATCCACTCTTATGTTACCCATTTCTTCATAAACCTCATGATGGGTAAATATTTACCTGCCAGGTTGGGTATAATGTGATAGATTTAGGTAACGTGCCCCTGGAGATATCTCAACTCATTGAGGATGTGAGGGGAAGACATGAAAAGGATATATTTTTTCTACTCAGGGTCTACTTGATGCCGCTATGGCATACGAATAATCTAAGGAATTTCCCAGAGGTAATGTTGAATGCACACATTTGGTAATTCATCTTTAAACAGTGTTGTGTTAGTTTTTTGAAATCAACTTAATGGGTTGATAGGTCATTTGAGAACTATTTTGATATAACCACCAGATCGTCACTGTAGCACTCGACGAATTTTCCCTATATGAGATTTTATATGTGGTGCATGGTGCGCTGATATGTGGCACCAATATTGTTTTTACCGAAGGGCATCACCTTATAACAGAAAAGACCCTAAGGGTCCCTAAAAGTAGTACCTTATTCATCTCAATGGCCATTTAGATCTAGTAGTATCCAGAATAGTTATCCATTAATGAGATGGCCTCATGTGTGGTGTTTGCATTGATCAATAATTATTTGAGCAGGACTGAGAAATCATCTTTCACAGAGTGCTGGTGATAGTCCCTGAAGTTGGTGAAGATTCTAATTTTTTCTTTGTTCTTTTTGATAGGGACTATGTTGTCTAGCCACATTGGGTATTTGACTTCCCATGTGAATTTGGATTTGATCATCTTGTCAAATTCAGCCTCTGTTTTGGTTGCATGCATCGGTTGGGTCATTATGGATACATACTTATAGCCCTTGTGATCTTTTGGAAAAAACGAGATGATGAGTGGAGACCTCAAGATTGAGGTCTGGAATTTCTATGTTGTTCTAGAAAAACAAATCTTGGTACTTATTTAGGAAGTATTCATATGTCTCCTTCTCCTCGACATGCAGAGCCACACTGATTAGAGTGGGTTGTGGGTCAAATTCGATGGCCAGGACTATCTCTCTATCTTCATCGATTATGGTGGAGTCACCTTCCCCAAATACAGGAGTGGAATATTTGATGTATTCTTCTTATGTTTCTTCTTTATCATTCTCTTTATCATATTCTTCCTCTTCTTATAGAGATTGTATTCTCAAAATAACTCCTCAATTATTGGGAGAGAAATCTTCTTTTTCCATAATGAGTATAGTGGGGGAAGTTCGGGGTCCCAAGGATGGATCAAGAGCATCATTGGTTGGGATTTCCCTTCTCATCATAGGGGATATCTCATTATTTTGTGTCTTTAGATTATGCATGCTTAACATAAATCGTGAATACAATTGAGCCTATATCTATACATAATCATATACATTCAACTTGGTTGATGGGTAATTCAAACTCTTCTCCATGATGTTGGAGGGGGCCGGTGGGAGCCATTTTCTATCCATTCGGGGTAGAGATCCATTCATCATCATCAGCCAAAGACTTCTTCACTTTTAGTTCATAGAACCATGAATCGATGTAATGTGACACACATGACTCAAACTGGTATTTATCAGTGTGCAATGTCATATTTTTCCCATTAGTTCATTATTTAACGCACTTATGGTATGATGAAGGAATTGTAGCGTGTTGATGTAGCTAGGGCCTCCCTAACAGGACATTGAAGGTTATAATTTTCCACACTACTAGGAAAATGGAATCTAACATGAGGTCTCTAAGAAAAGTTTTATTATTGATTCCTCTCAATGGCTTATTCTCACTTTTTTCATATCACAGTAGAGTTGTGGCACAAAGCATAATACGGTCTTCACAATTGACCAGCCAATGAAGTGTTCACAGTAGGGGGAGGAGGATTCTAGAGTCATTGTAGATGTAAATACTATACACATAAATTCCATTTTTCATCAAGGATGCATATAAGGGTTTGAGGTGCCCTTGAGTGATGGTGTTTTCATCCCTATCTGTGATGGAGATTAAAGCATGAAATTCTTCTGAATTGGTCTCTATCTGATAGAATTCGGACGTTGTTACTTCATCCATGAATTCCATGGGTATTAGTAAGGATTTAATATGTTCCTCCCTAAGGTCATTAGAATGTCTCAACGTATCTAGTATTGATATCTTTTCTTATACTAATTCATCTACTTTAAAATATCATATTTCTGTTATGAAGTTCAGTGCTTCCCGACATGCGGCATCTCTTTCATAGATACTTTTGCGGACTGATGTTTGTACATAGATGGTCCGACCTCTTTGACCAGAGTTGGTGGCACTACGGTACTTTCTGGGTTCGGTTGAACTGGTTCTCCTGCAAACCTTGGATGATTTTATATTTCTTCCTCCTCCAAAGGATACTCCAAGATAACTGTTCATGGATCTCTCTCATCGGGGGTAGAGAAGAATTTCGATTCCCATTGTGTATTTTGGAGGGTCCTTCCACAATTTTCCTCAATATTAATAGTTTGGGTTATGGTGTGACCAAAAAGGTGACTCATTCCATGATCATTCCCACCAGGACGCCCTCTGCCTCTGCGGCCACTTTCTTCAGCTCTCTGTTTGGGAACAACAATTTGGGTTAGTGGCCATAATCTCCATCAGAGAAGGGGTCCATCATGTGAATAACATTAATGGAGCTGAAGATTACTTCATGATCTAACAATGTTTCTATTCAACTACATCCTTCTAATGGTTCTATTTGGAGGGGTGGTTCACGTTTCACCGTTTGGCGGGGCGACACCAATTGTACCTTGTTTATTGGTATGATGTCTGAAAGTGTTAGGACTAGATTCTTCAATGGTAGAAGCATTCCTTCCGGCTCCTTCATTATGAATTTCTGGCCCTTAGAGGACTACAAGGATGAGGATGACAATTATGTTGCATTGAGGTATATTGGGGGCACAGTTGGCAACTTAAACTACACCTAGAGGATTCCATGACCTCTCTTGACTATTTTTCAGGTCATGCAATTGTCAAAAACATTTCCTTCTTACTGGAAACTGTATTCCACTCCTCTTCCTCTCTATAATCTATGGTTGAAACAAACGCCACTTGTGCTGGATGCATGATCAACTTGACATGCCCAGAATCCACCACAATTTGTAGGAGATCCTCGAAGATGAAGCATTATTGGATGGTGTGTCCGAAAATCTGTTGATAGGGCCAATAATTTGGATGGTCATCGTGACCCACTTCATCAGCTCGCTTTTGCTTTTGTATCCCGAGCAAGATGCAGTTCATGGCCGCTATAAAGTATCCACAGACCTAGTCATCTAGGAAGAAGTTGCCTTTAATTTTTAGTTCCTTGAATATATCTACATTAGCACCCCATCACTCATCTTCCCATGGTGGGGGTGATTGTTGGAATCCAAGGGGTCCCCCACGGTTTGGTGGAGGCCTCATAACTAGAGATGTTTCCAGGGGTGGATTAAGAATGATGGAAGTCACTTCATCTTTCCCATCTCTTTTCCTTGGGGATGATGGGGCCACTAAGAACGTGATATTAGTTCACTAAAAATAGTATTCAATATTTTCAGCAACGGCCGAGAAATCTCGGAACCCACATATGTACTTCACTGGGATGAGTGGTGTTCATAATTAATCACGATGTATATCAATGCATATAAAAATCATTTTATCTTGAAGAAGCATCCAATTCAGGGAATAAGTCAGGCCTTTCCATATAGAAATGAAGTTTGAAACTCTTTCTTTCTCTTGAAACTTGCAGTTCATGAGATCACTGACCATTGTCTTAGGCAATGTCAAGATTGTCTGGAATAGAAACTATTGTCGAAGGTCCACCTGGTTGGTGATTGAGTTTGCTGGAAAGCTAGTATACTATACAAAGGCCAAGACCTGCAGGTTTCACATGAAGAATCAACATTTTACTGCTTCATGCTTCTTGGGAGATCCCATAATGGGGTCATGGTAAGATGTGTATAGAATTAGATACTATTCTATATCTCCTAATCCATTGAACACTAGGAATATAGGGTTTCTGAAGTTTGGTGGTGGTGGACCATGCCTCACCCAATTAGGATAGGGATTGCGCTATGGTTGTATCAGAGCATGCCTCCCATCCATGTCTTCTAGTCTATCTCTCTCTTGTTTGATGGTATTCAGGAGCCCTTGATGAATATCCATCAGTCTTGAGCATGGGATGGCGTGGAAACGGCCAAAGCTGGGCATGATGGTGGTGCTGAAATTTGGGGTGGGTACCTAACCCGGGGTATTCATTATGGGTTTACGTGAACGTTCTCCAGCTATCTTCCCAGTGAGGGGAAAAACATTATGTACTTACTTGGCTAGGTTTAAGTAGGTTGATAGTCCTGGTGCCATTTTGGAAAGGACTCTTAGATTAACTTCACTTACATGGATGATATTTTGTAGTAAGGCCACCTCTTTTGGGAATACCTGATGACATTGTACAGGGGGAACACCTCTAGGAATATTTCTCCCTTTATGTAGCTCCAAATTATTTCTCCTAGGCTCTTTAATTTCTTCATCCTCATTAGTGAATCATTCTTTGAGATTGAGGAACACATTCTTAGGGAGAGTTGGAGGTTGTCATAGACCACCGTGGATTTATTCTTCTCCTTTTCAGGGTTTTGTGAGAGAGTTAATGATGGGTTCATAGAGGGGGAGCCCAAATTTTGGACCTCTCTCTTGTTCTAGGTATGCACACTATTAGGTTTAGTGTGGGATTCCTCTGAGAGGGAACCATATTTCCTTCTGTCCTCTCCCTTTATATCATTTCTTGTGAGATCCATGCAGTTGACATTTACCATGTTCACTGATTCATACCAAATTGGCGGTGGTGTACCCGGTGCCTTATTGTAGTAAGGATTTATGAATAATTTTTTTGACTTTATCATTTTATTATGTATAATTCATCATGTTTCTTGGTGAATATTGACTTGAAGGGAGCCCTAATCTGACCTCGTAATGCACCTTTGTCTCGGTGGGTGCGAACCACGAGACAGGGTGGAACTGGTGACTTTTCGGCTCATCGTTCGTTAAATATGGGAGATGATAGCCATCTATTGTGTGGGAACATGAGTTAAAAATTCCCCCATCGTTATAGCGTGGGTTTTTATCATTCTTCATTTGATGCACTATATCCTAGATTAATTGGTCTCACGGGGTCATTTTGAGTTACAAATTCCCATAGCCCTATGGGTTGGGTTAGTTCTTGCATTGCGGCGATATCTGCTGCTATTGTCACCTTTCTGATTTCACGCACTCCCACACAGGTTCAATCCACGTATGGAAGCATACCTATACAAGATTTATGGGATTTTAGGATATGATCACTGCTTACTAGTTGGCCTCCCTTTGGCAGGAATACTTCTGGATATTCTATGTTGCCTGACTCAGAAGATTTTTGAATGATTGATATCCTCTGTTCGGGTGCTTTTGAGATATACTCTGGGCCATATTTTAAAGAGTATTCCATATTTCATGGAAAAGGATTTTATTTGATTTCTTCTTTTGGGTAATTAATATGAAATATTTCATTTCCAATGGGGATTGTTTGATAGGACTCACGGTGAAGTATATAGCTCCATGTTCTCCCCATCCATGAATATAAACTACAGTAAGGGTGAAAAAAATAATGTCAGAAAAATTGTGTAGTGTATGGAGGTAGTCCAATTCAATGTTTTTAATTTCCCTTACTGATCTTGGATTCCAAGTGGAATAGAGGGATTCTAGTTCTATTAGATGGTGAAGATGAACTATCATTTTGACATGGTCCGTGATCCATTCATAGGGAAGGATGTTTTCTTTTATTTGGAAAATAGTCATCCAAATATTGAGGTGAATGTCATGAATATATTCCGTAGACAACTCCCTTGGTATGTCAAAGTGAGATGTTCCCATTGGACAATACATCACTCGTATATTATCCATAACTAGTTGTGTTCTCACCAGAAACATGTCTGGCTGTTGTTCTTCCGGGGAAATCTCTTCTTGATATACCCATCTTGACTGCTTCCTAATAATTTTGATCCAAGAATCTGCGATGGGGAGATCCTCATTGATATGTGAACAGTATGGGAGTGGCTATAAAGATGAGTGTGGCCTGTACCATCTGCTTGTTGAAGAACGATATCACTCTTCATAGACAGAGTGCTAGATATTTCTTGGTCCATCATTCCGATTGCTTCGGCATATTAGGGCCTTCAGACATTTCATCCATTCAGAGGAGGGCCTTCTTTGCTGTATGAATTTTGATTGCAGGGAGGACCTCCGCAATTGGTGCTACAATAGAGAGGGATACCATTTCAACTTAATTCCATATCATGGGGAGTGTACCTATGGTTTATACCTTGGGGAGGACCTTTAGGGCGGGCTATAGATAAGGTAGGACCTTCTTGTTTCTTGATGTCATTGCGGGGAGGACCTTCTCGATAACTACTTTGATGGAGAGGCCTATTATCACAGCTTGATACCTTGTTGCTGGGAGAATATTTGTAGTGTACATCTTGGAAATGGCCTTCAGGGTGTACAACAATTAGGGGAGTACCATCATGTTTCTTGATGTTGCTATGGGGAGGGATTTAATTGCAATCGTCATAGTATGGAGGACCTTGGCAATGGCAAGGACTACTCTCACAACTCGACGTCCAACTGTAGGGAGAAGCATATCTACAACATATACCCTATAGAGGACCATAAGGGAGTACGGCAGCAAGGGGAGGTCTTTCTTACTCTCTGATATGTAGGTCAAGGAGAGGGCTCCCTGATGTGTATAAGGATATAGGCTCTTAGGATCGATCATTCCTGGCCCTCAGAGTGAGGCCCCATGGGTGATCTAGGGAGGACATTCAGATCTATTGGTAGTGATATTATGGAGAGGGCCTTCACAAATAATACCACCACTTAAGTAATTTCGCAATGGACTGATAGGGTCTTGAGATTTTATTAATATATGTTTGAGGGCATCATGAAACCTAACTTCCAACAGAGCAAGATCATGTTTGTGCTCTTTATTTCCTAGTTTCCTTTGGTGCATTTTATTTTTTAGTGCTCTCTTGCAGGTAATTGGGGCTGCCTACTATTGGAAACGACCATCATATACGTGTCCCATTATAAAATCGGTATACACCGATAGGCATCTCAAGTTTTGGTAGGAATATATGTCATCTCTTGAGCAGCCACCATGTTGGTCCGATGTCCCACATGTGGAATGGTTATTTGTTCATGATCCAGTTGTCCATGTATCACGAGATTCTATTTTCGACCGACCAAGTTGGGAATAAGGATCCAAAACTTCTCCAGAGTGACTGTCCCATTTTATGAGTAGTTCATTCCATTCAAGGAAACTGGGTTGAGGGCCTAGTTTCTCGCCTTTTCCACCGATTCAATGTTAACTTGGTATGTTTGGAAGATATGTTCTAGAATTAACATTCTATCTTAAATCATTTACAAGATGTGTTGAGATACATATTTGGATGGAACAGGTATAAAATTGCATTCTGATGTCGTAGTAGGAGTTTGTGTCTGCTCTGGTCATCCATGGGTTTCCAGTAGATACTTGAAGATCTCCTATACCAGGATAGAGGAGCAATTATTCCTCTGGTTGTCTTCTCTGCTTTCCAAACTATTTGACTGGTGGGATTCGTATTTATGTGCGGTGACTATCATATTTTTTCTCTTTGATGTATTTGTCTCACAGGATTTGTGTGTATCCACAGGAATTTGAATCTGCTCATATTTTATTTCAGCCCAATTTGGATGGCGAGCTTGTTGCTCATTAGTAGGTATTTGTGCCTGCGTAAAGCTAGTTGCAGGCACATTTGGTTGATAGGCCTGATACACATCGGCATGTATTTTCTGCATGTGTATCTCTAGTTACCATCCTATTTGTATGACAGTCTTGTTCTGGCTCGGAAGATATTGACATCCTCTAATAGTTTTCTGCTCTGTTTGTACTATTGTACCAGTGATCACTAGTAGGAATGTGAACGTGCTCATATTGTGCCACTCTATTTCTATGTTGGGCTTCAGTAGAGGGGCTAGAGTTTTTTTAACCTGTTGAATGCTGTTATGTTTATATGTTGTATAGTCTCCTCTAAAACTAGGGTGACATCATGATCCAAATTATATATTCGCCCCCTTGGTGGGATGTCTGAGTGGCCTAGGTCTTCTGGACTTCAGCAAGTGCCCTCGGCATAAGGTCCTCCCCAACATGAGGAGACTGGGTCGCCCGGTGTCAGTGGAGACAATATCTGGTAGGGTCCCAGGGGTAATACCCTAGTGCAGTTGATATGAAGCTGACATCATTGGCTTCAATTTCATCTCTCAGATAAGGGAGGTACTCTTTGTCACATTCTCAGGACAGGCTCCCGAAACAGTTTGAGATGACCACCAGGGTTGACTTATTCAGGAGCACTACTGTAGCTGATGAGGTGACTAGAGATCCTTTACAGAGTGGAGGTCTTGTCTTCTAGCATTCACCATGGGGAGAGTACCATTTTAGTGGTACTAACTGATCAGATTGTTGGATACCCGGTGTTGAAGACTCTTCGTAGGTAAGGGGGTCCTGATCTTCATTGCTGCCCCAACCGCCTGTGGGATTGCTAAGGCATGAGTCTGCATTGAGCATCATGATTTCATTTAGATCAATGGTTACTCTATGAGAACCTAATATATACATATATGACATAAAAACCACAAATACCCTATCAAAATATTATTATTTTGAATATATTCATATTTGAAAATTCATGTTAGCCTTTTTCCCCAACATTTTTGTTCTGAGATGAAGGGGCTTGAGTGGTGCAAGACTTCCCCCTTGGATAAGGATTCACGTCGGTTTCACCATTTTTGTTTCGACTTGAGGTGCATGTTTTGGGGTGATTAAAAAATGGTCTGATGAGAATACTCAAACATCTCATATGGTAGAGATATCATCACATCAAGTTCACAATTTTTTGTTCCATCCCATTATGCATCATTATCCTTTAATGGAGGATTGGATTAACCCCATAAAGACTAGGCTGTTTATCCCTTATGTATTGCAAAAGAGGGACCATAGTCAAATGTTCCAAGCTAGCGATTGCATCGGGTTGAGTACTTGTGCAATCGGTTCTCCGGAGATATAAATTTCTCAGATGGTCTCTAATGGGTATATTCATGGATCTAGAAACAACCACAAGCCCTAGAATCCATGATTCATGGACCTGATTTCCAATGGTAGGTGATCATTGGATTATTATTCAGTTAATGACACTTAAGGTCTCTATTGGTCGAGAGGATGGGCAGTAGTGATGATCTCACCCTTTGGGGGGAATTATTGCCTATTTCTGGACTCTCTTATAGGTTTATGTCATGTTCATATGTACATGAATCCACGGTTCATTCACGAAGAGTTTTTTATGGGATACCCCTACTTTACAGGATCATCATACGCATACATGGATTAGACGCTATGGACATAATGATGAATTAAGCCATACAATAAAGTACTATATTGTTTATCATCATCTAGGGAGTATGGAAGGGGAAATGATGTTGGGGTCAGACACATAGGATGGGTTTTCAAAATATTTGTGGGAGAGGAAGAAGAACCCACATAGTTTGGAATAATTGGGGCTTATGCAATGAAGATTCACATTTGGGGGCACATGATTGGGTGTGCCCTTTTGGAGGGGAACCCATTTTGAGATTGGGCCTTCAAGTAGGCATCCTACATATCCTAGTTTGACTAGTAATCAGAGTTCTCATATTTCATAATTTCTGGAGATTATGCAAGGAAGCTTCATATTTTAGAGGGCATGTTTTAGTGAAACTTTTTTTGACGGGCACCCTATTGAGCTCGTGCCTTCAAGCAGGCATTCTATGTATCCTAGTTTGACTAAGAATCAGAGTTCTCAAAGTTCATAATCATGAAGAGTTTGTAATCGTCACAAATTTATAATTCCATGTGAGTCATTCACTGTGCGATAAACAGGAGGATGTGAGAGATCCAAACAACCACACAACTCCTCTCCTACTGATAGAAGAGGGTAGGCCCATAGGGGAAGAGGATGGGGTCACCACGGTAGAGTGGATGATGCGATGAACCATTTAATGTGGGATGACATTATTGGTTAAGCGGCTCGACCTTTGAATGATTGGGGACTTACCTCTGTGGGAGTACCCCCAGAATGCATTCTAGGAAAGGGGAGGAGTGTCGAGCTCATCATAAGGAGAAGAAAACATAAATCCTTCAACTGATCATCATTCCCCACTAAATGTAAAAGCAGTTTATCACCCATAATCCCTAGAACTAAGAAGTTTATGTTAGTGTCTCAAGGTTGGACTCCGGGTTACCATAGGAATGTTGTCTTACAGACATCCATGGAGTCAGAACCATTGTGGGGGGAGCTTTTGTGACTCTACTTACCATGGGTTTGTACACTCAAAGGGGCACTCGGATGCACCTGATGATCTGATCATCCAAGTATGATTGCTTTGGAGGGGGATTTGGCCAGATGTTGGGGGACTGGTTCACAGAGGGGCTATAGAGGACTAGATAGTAATGGAGGGGAATGATTGGAACAAAATGGAATAATACCCAAAACACCCCAATCAACGTCATATTTTCTTATGAAGGATGAGAGAGGCTCTGCATACCGTAGAGTTATAAGGGAAGAGCGGTCATCCACATACCAAAGCAGTACGCAGGCTTGAGCATGGACCACTATGCACCACAATGGAATGTGGTCTTGAATGTGGTCTATCATGCTGCTTTGGGTTGTATCCACATACTGATGCATTACACTGCACCAGGTTAAAACCACATAGAGATATGTTATGTGGAACAACATATCGAAGGAGGGTCTTGGGGACTATCATTCATGGGGAGTTCATCTGTGAGAAATATGTGGTTATTGATTTCACCAATTAGGTTGGTTTTCCTCTTATTATTATTATGATCCATCATTTTATGGTTCGCGGCTGGCTGTAACTATGGAAAACGTGGTTTTCAATTCTGGCTTCACCAATGATTCAAGAATGAATCCGGAATCCTATTTGAATTTTTTCTCCAACCTATGGGGTCTCCTACATGATTTCCTTGTTCCCCCCCCCCCCTCAATTCCTTATGTTATCCTTTTATAGGGTATTAGAGAAATTTTAGCTATGGGCATGTGGCACCATTTTTTAGTAGCCCATGAAGTAATATCTTGACCCCATAAGAGACTTGGTCAACTGGGGTTTTATAGGGCAGTGGTTCCTAATTTGTGGTTTGTGGAACTCTACCAATTTTTTTCATCCACAAACTACTGAATTCGGGAAATGGTATGTGGACAACCTTCACGTGCTTGATTTCCTCTTCGATGTGGTTCACAGTCCAGTGGGTTCGATGGAAATTGCTCTGGGGGCTAGTTCCTTGTGGGTCATTCCACATACTAGTGGTTCTTGGTTCATGTGGTTTGCAAACCCTTCCTAATGATGGCATGCATGGAACTTATAATTCATTGAAATTTTTAATTCCTTCTAGTTTCTTCTGAATATTGCAACTCAAATTGATAATATTTGCATTACAAGACTTGCAGGAATGCTTTCTACCTTATTAAAGTGATTGTGGGAGTATTTTCTTCCCTTTGAAAAGTTTTTAGGACCCTACAACATTCCATGTGAAGTGTTAATTAATCACATAACATTGAGTAGGCTGTTGTTTATACATCCACATATGAAGTTATCATATATACACAAAATATAAAACATGAAGGTGTGTTTATATAATAAATACATAAATATAAAGACATCATAAATAACATATATATAATATCATAATCAAGTTTTAAAAAAAATTTCCACCCATGATGTGTGGTAAAGTGATAATTAAAAACATTTTTGCAAGGTGGTAGTCCCTCGTACATACAATCGTTACGTTTGTTACCCATTATATATAAGTGGGTGTAAGATTTAGTGGAAAAATATATTAAAAAATAGAATATTGGAGATACTTAATTTATTATATAAACATAGAATAGCTATATTTTAGGTGGTGTAAAATGAAAATAAAAGAAAAGAGCATTAGAAAGGATGTTTCCTATTCTTTAGGTAGTCCTATTTTTTTTACCAAGGGGATTCCTTAGTTATATTTCTACCCAAATAGAGTATTAATATATTAGGGTATGGATGTTGGGAGATTAATTTTTTGTATTTTTTGTGATCCAATGTCCTTGATTAGTGTTGACATGTGGTAGAGTGAGTCCTTTTTTTAGTGGTGGAGGAGTGAAATTCTTATATGTTTTTGAAAAGGGAATTCAAACCACATTTTTTCCATTTCTTTTGGATCCAATAATGTTCTAAATTATAAAAAAATTATTATAGTGTCTAAATAGTAACATAAAATCGAATTTGAACAAGTTTATAGGTCATTTTGGCACTTGATGTTACCTCCTTGTCCTCTATTTAGATAATTTTTTTATTCACTATAATTAATTATAATCACATTCACTAATATTTTTGGTAAAAAACTGTGTTCATATTATTAGAAACATTAAAATATTGTCATTACAAATATTTTTTCCACTATAGAAACTTTTTATCACATAAGTCGTATAAATTATTTTAAAACTAAACCAATAGACGGGATGACAATGTAGGTTTGTAATGTAAAAATGATCAAAAGGTTGAAAATTTTTTATATATAATTTAAATTAGAAAATGATTCCAATGATCTAATTTTTTTTTAATTTATGTACAATTGTCTAATTATAATTTAAAACCAAATTAAAACATAATTAAACTATATAAATATTGTTTAGGAAAAATAGGTTTTGAATTAAAATTCAATGTTTTTCAATATTCATAAAAAAAGAAACTTATCAAGAATAAAAAATACTTTTCATTAAGTAAATATAGTTATTCCAATATCATAAATTATGTTCATTTTTTGAAATAATAATTATAATTTTTTCAAAAAGTTGATTAAAAATGGCTTCACCATTAAAAGGTGGTAAAATTAAAATTTATTAAAATATAGCTTATTATTCATAAAGTTGGATTTATTCATATATTATACATATAAATTATATTACTTGAGTATAAAAAATATTTATTGAATTAATAATATATAATTTTATTTAATACATGAATCAAAAGTTGTTGAAAAGATATATTGAGATAATAAAATTTGTACATGGAAAATATTTTTTTTAGAAAAGTAATTTCTAAAATTAGAAATAATTCATATATTAATTTATACTAATTGATAGAAAAAGGATGAATTTTATACCCATTTGTAAATAATATTTTAAAATTTTAATTCATATTATTAATAATGTCAATTACATTCGCAAAGTGGTAGCTATAATGATATTTTAATAGTTTTGTTAATATTATATCATATTTCAATAAAAACATTTCCTTTCATTTAATGAATTATATCTAAGGGACTAATTATTGTGTGTAATATAAGAAAAGAATAGTTTTGTGTGTACCACATGCAAATATATGTTTTGTGTGTAGTGTACGATTAAGTAGTCATTGTGAATAAAGAAATTCAAAATCCCTTCAATTATATATAAAAAACTATATACAGTAATACATGAAACGAAAAACAATAAAAAGATTAAATGAATTCAAAAAAATATTTAAAAATATATCATGGTTTTAAAATTTTCCTTACATGTTCACTCATTAAGGGAATGATATTGTCACTTGTGTCTACATACGACATGTCATCTCAATGAATCAATATAATTAATTTTCCTAGTACTGCCATGTGGAATGATTCTAATTATATATATAATGGACAATATAATATATATAACACTAATATTATTCATTATGTTCTGAAACTATATAATATTATAATTAACATGAACATTCATAACCAAATATGCTTGAAAAAGAAATGTAATTAACACATGAAAAATTGATAATAATGAAATATTATTAAAAAATGGATTGATTTTTTTAGTGTATCATATATGATAAATTAAATATCAATATGGTTTTTTATAAATTAATCAAATTCAAAAAAACACTATAAAGTAGGTTAAATCATGTTCAACCATAATGAAGCATGAGGTAAGGGACTTTATCTCATTCATACTTCAACGAGACATAATTTATTATGGTACCACAAATTACATTTGTATGGTGTAAAACTAAAATATTTTCATATAATATATTTTCTACTTATTAATTTATATAGTTTTACATTTAAATTTGTATCATTAAGTCCAAGGTAATTTTAATTGAAAATTACTAAGTGTCAAGGGACATCGTTTGAATCTCCTTTCATTGAGGCATATTATAATGACATACACCTATATTATTTTATATGGTGATATACTATACCTTTTTTGTATTTAATAAGAATACATATTTATTAATGATTATTTATATTTTATTAGGTTTGTTATTCAAAGGGTTACAATTTAAATGTTACCAAATAGGTAATAATTGTTGTACAATCTCACTTTCTTTTCTGATTATTTTCATTCACTTGAACCAATCACATTTTTGTGATTGTATTCCATTGGAAACTGAATTTTTATTAAATATAAATATTTTTTTAATGGAAATTATTATTTCATAAAATTTATAACACTTATATTTATGGTGTTTAATTGGAAAATTATTTGAATAATTTCGGAAATATTGATAAATCAATATCTTTTATTGAATGAGGATGCATGATAATTATGCATATTTATTCATGAATCAAATTGATTATTTAATATATAAGGAATAATTTTTTCATGAAACAATGGTTTGGGACCATTTATAGATACCCCTTGATGCTTTGGTAAGTATCATTAGACATTTTAGTTCCTAAATTAGATGTTTTTTTACACATTATTTTTAATCAGT
Source organism: Viscum album (assembly GCA_963277665.1). NCBI lineage: Eukaryota > Viridiplantae > Streptophyta > Magnoliopsida > Santalales > Viscaceae > Viscum > Viscum album. The sequence goes on along the minus strand of OY728143.1, from coordinate 737,774,799 downwards.
CTTGAAAATGGATTTGATAGTTGTGGTATCACAATTCCTCAGATCATGAAATTAAATAATTTTTCTTTTCCATCAGTGAGAATTTTTTTATTATTATAATCAATGATAATTTATAAATGATATCATCTTCAGAATAATTTGATTATAAGTTAATTTATTAAATAGAATGTGGTTTTAGTTATTTACCTTTCCTAGTTGATTCTTATTTATCAAATATTAATATCTCCAATGTATTCCACCCTTTCTAAGAATTTGATCCCAGCCTTAATATTTTTTATAAAATTTCCAATATTTAAGAAGAATTTTTTTAATGAGTTAAATGATGAAAAATGTTTTATATTACTATGATTTATATTTTCTTTTCATAATATAAAATGAGTATCATGTTTGTTTCTAGTTTTCCCAAACTATTAAACTGATCAACCCTTTCGGATTTGACCCCTTTAATCTATACCAATGTAATACAGTAGGCAATGACTAACAATTACTAGAGTCTGGGTCATTACATATGGTCCTTGAGTACTAATAATGGTTCCATATTCCCTATAATATCAATATTATGATAACTATAATATTTTATTACTTTGTACACATTTACAACAATTCATATAACGTGGTTTCATAAAATGAACTACATCGCTATGTAGATGTAGTAGTTCATACATATGTCTGAATGAAATTATCATTTCCCAATGGATGATAATGTATCCAGGTAGATAAGATATTATATTTCAAAATTAATAATTACATCATTTATATTTTATGTATACACTAAATCTATCATAATAACGAGTCATGAATGATTATAATGTAAAATGATTCATATTATTATGTGGAGGTTGTCACCCACACTAATTCATGAGTGATACTTTCATTTCATATTTGATGGAAAAAAATGTGAAAATTGTTTCCTCATAATCCAAAAAACATATTATTATATTCATAATATTTGAATAATTATTTTAGGATTCATACAATATTTTAGTGGTTATTGAAGAATAGATGAACTTTTAATTGTTCGATAAGGCATACATATTAATCAATCATATGATGGTTTTAGAAAATTTCTATAAGAAAAAAATGAAATTAAGTAATATAGAATTGATTTTAGGTATGTCTGTGAAAAAATATACGGCTCAATGACATCTAATTAGATATAATAAGTAGTGGCCTTTTAAAAGTGAGGGTAGAGAGATAGATGGAATTACATAAAGGATATCAATATTTTCTGCTAACATTCATTCACCTATTGATTGGAATGGGAAATAAATCAAATTTAGGATATAAAAAGATATAAAAATATATATAAAAAAAATAAAAAATAATTATGTTTCATTTCTTCCCTTATCAAATAGTTTTACCCCCGTTAAATCTATTTCCACTAAAAGCGTGATATTTTTTTCTTTTATTTTTAATATTAATTATAACCAAATATTAAATTGAATTTATCAATTTTTTTAAATATATTTATTCCAATTATTTAAATTATTTTACTAAATTTAAGTTCTATTTTTCCTGCAATTATCAATAAAGTAAATGCACAAAATGAAATAAAAATATTTGTCCAAAAAATATTTTTAATGCATAAAACATATTTTAAATCTATTCATTTTCCTATAAAAAATTAAATAATTAAATACAATTTAATGATGTTATATTGAATAATTCATATAAATAGTATCGAATATTTTTGGTTCATTTAATATATTAACAAAAATTACATTTCACACAAAATACTATTTTAATTAAAATTTGTTTTAAGAGAAAAAATGAATTTACAAAAAAATAACTTATAATATTGTTTACTATGTAATTAATTTGACTACTTGAAATTAAATAATTATTATTTTACTTTGATATGAAATTTAAAACAAACGAAAATTATAAAATACTTTTTTTTGTGAAATGATATGATTGTTTAAAAAATTCAGTTTTTTAACTATTCACAAAAGGAAAACTATTTTAATAAAATACCATAAATTCACTATAAGACAAAAATTACATGATTATTTTAAAAACATTATTCAATTATTTAAAATAAATAACTATGAATTTAAGAATTAAATATAATTTCCACACCGATATGGTGATGGAATACACTTTTGATGAAAAAACTATTTTTGATGTAGAAATGATCATTTCTGAAAATTGAGTACATATTTATTTCGAATTAATAAATATATTTTACTTATATGATTCCATTTTACATATTTTTTGTAGTTTTTTTATTCTTATTCAATACCACCAATTTAACGATTATGTTTTAATGGTATCATTTAAATAATATATTTATTGTATATCATAATACAATTAATGATCTATTTTTTATTTCAAGAAAGATATCGAGCATATTATTATTTTAAACTAAATTTTTTGGATTATTCATTATCCATAAAAAAAATATATTGTGCCATTTTACTTTTCATCTCTGAAATAAAGGGTATAATATTGAAAAATACATTTTTTTAAACACACATTTTTTAAATGGATAATAATACTATTTTAGACAATACAAAGTAGAACATTTAAGGATACATAAAATAACACAGAATTAGGTTCCTAGACAAAAAGAAAATTATTGGGATATTAATATAACGAGAATTTGGGGAATGATAATGGATAAATAATAATAGAGTTTCATATAAAAAATAGAAATGACAATACAAAAGGGAAAACCCCCATAAATAAATGACAGGTGAAAAGACCATCAATTTATAATATATAATTGTAGAATGAAAAGACAATGTATTTTTAGGATCATATTATTATAGTTAAGGAATTATCATACCATAGTAATAATGAAAATATTTGTTTTTGAATTCATAACATCCATGAAAAATTCATAAGTTGAATTAATATTCCCATTAGGTTCCACCAAATTGCATCCCATATTCAAATGATCAATAAACAATATGAATTTTTCATTCATCACGTATGAAAATCAGAAATTAATGGATCAACAGAACCAAAAATAAAGACATGTTATTTCACCTATATGAAAAATGATTAAAAAATTTATGATTATAATCAATACGAATAAAACATCTTATGAAGAGGTAATATATTAATTCCAGAATCATAAAAAATATCACCCAATGAAATGAGGCAATACTATACACCATAATATATAATACCATTAATTTAGCATTGATTATTTCATGCATAATATATTAACTCATAAATCATGAAATAGAATTAATATACCTAAATGATTTTTTTTAAATCCAAATAAATGTAAAAAAATATGTTTTGAAATATGGGAAGAGTTATTCATTCTTATATAAGCTGCTAGATATGTTATAACCACATTCAACGAATTGTCATGGTTGAAAATTATTCCCCCATACTATTATGAGATTATAATATATAAATGATAAATATGTAATTGTTTATAGATAAATAAACAAGTAAACATGAGATAATAATCAACGAACCCCTTATAACAACATAAGGGATTTAAAAATTTGGTATAGTAATTATATAAACATGGCCCTTCCACCATGTCCTTTTTAATAACATTTTATTAATGATTGGTAAATTCATTAGAATAGTTTCCCATCCTCGTATAGTTTAAGAGAAAAAAACTAGTGGCCTCATTAATTAACTTACACTGAAAAACAAAATAGAATTTCTCTCCATACATGAAGTAGACTCCCATTCCTTTCATGTAATTACAATGATGGTTGATTCTAGAAATATTAACTTTTTTATTTTATAATATTCCTTTTTTTCTTTTTCCATATTTACCATTATATAATAATAATATGTCACCCTTTTCTATTTCATTACTTGAAAGTATATTTCTTGGAAATTTTTATCTTCCTTGAGGTATAGTGATACTATCACATCATATCTTGAAATTTTTTTAGAGATAAAAAATATTCAAATGAATAAATTTAGGCTAGTAATGAATCAATCGATATTACTCTCTATATTATACACATAGTCCATGGTAGTCCTTTTTAATCTTGTAATGTTTTATTTCTATGTAGAAAAACATTTATATCCTATTTGACAAAAACTCTAAAATATCATTTACAAATTAACTCATTTCCCATTATGAATATATTATATAATTGATATCTCATTTTATGTCTCAGATTGTATAACCTGAATTTCATTATTCTGATTAATATTTTTAATCAACTTATACCATTGATTATAATGTCTCTTAAAATAGATCAATAATAGAATAACTATTTCTCTTTCATTTCTTCCTATAGAATAAAATAACTTTTCAAAGGACCCGATCAATGTTTTACCTAATAATTGATTTTTTTCTTCATTAAACGTTGGATACTTATATCTTATTATGAAGTCCAAAATCACAGTATCTTGGCGTGAATAAAAATATTACTCTATACATCTTTGATTATTATTCATAAATTGTACTGATAAATTTTTACTCTTCATAGATGCAACTTTGGACTTATATAACATCATAGTAGGTTAATACCTATATAGAATAAGGGTGTTGATAAAATTAAAATGCCTAGCATTATTCAGCTTTTCTAAAGAGTGGAAAAAATATACTTTACCATAACATTGATAATAAAGTTGTATATATTCAATCAAGTTAAATACCTATAAGAAATGGAATAAATTTTAATATATAAACTCATAATCAAAATCTTAAAATACTTGGGAATATCTAAAAATAATAATAAAAATTATAAAATCACTAATAATGGTTCTGAAAGAGAATTTGAATCATTAAAATCATATCCAAATGTGTATATTTTTAGCTTTTGACAATTAGGATAAATCATTACACTGTTAAAAATCATGTTAGTGCTAAATAAACCCCATTATTAGCTATTATCCCCATATTAATTTATTCCACAATGATATATGTACTCTTATATCTATATAGGGTGGTATTTTCTAGGAATACAACATAGTATCTACTTTACAAATTTGTCTTAATATTAAAAAATATATAAAATTGACTATATAATCTACTATAATTAATTATTCTATAATTTATATTTTCATAAATATAGAAACCAAGTTCCCTAATTAACATACATTGATAATAATGATAACATTGTAACTCCTATTAGATAGATCTTATGGTTATTTAAATACATCGGGAAATATAAATGGGATCATGTACCAAAGGATCAAATTTTTTATTAGTATACTATATTCATATATTATTCTCAAATTACACTTGTAAACATTAAATAAACGTTAATATTATGGTGAAACAATAATTTTCTTTTCTTTTTGTCTATCTATGAATTCATTTATAGATCCATTTTTGTTATGAATGGAAAAAGAGAAAACATAATAATTGGAGATATTGGATTCCTTATAAGGGATGGAATAAAACATTACATATCATTGAATAAAAAAATTACTAATGTGTTATAGATAAATAACAATATACTATGTAATAAAATTTATATCATAAAAATGGGAGTCAATACATGCATGATATAACAATATAAATAATATCATGCATAATAATTGACAATTTTCTATTGATAGAACACATAATTTTGGGCATTATAATCTCACCAGCACAGCCTTATTCAATGGAATGAAAATTAAATTTGTAAGGGCAATTCCAAAATAAAAAAAATTTGATTCATGAGACCTACCGATAAGTCAATAGAATATAACAAGCCCCTCTCATCGCATACGATGTCTACTGATATTATCATGTGGAATAATAAAATTTCAATTCATTACATAATGAATAATAAAATTTTTATTGAGTAAATAGAATATAAAATGTTAATATTCTCCCTAGTCAATAAATATAACAACATGATCATAATCTAATAAAATAATATGGGGAATGGTATACATAGATAATTCCCCCAGAAAATTGTAAGACATGTCAATGGAAAATAATAAAAATAAAAATACCCTTAAAAGATCACTAGATTATTTCTTATGGAAAATAATATTCATTTTAAAAAAATTGTTTTAAAATAAAAAAATTCAATAATTTAATTTATTTTAAAAATATCATTAAAATTAATTTTAGGATACGCCATAGAAAAATAGTGATGAAATCTAGAAAATATGTTTTTATGATATGCATTAAAAAAATCACACCTTCTATTAAAAGATCATTATTCATAAAAAAAAGAAAATTACATTAAAAACATTTTATAGAAATAAAAAAAAATTATAAATGACTTTCATAAATCATTTTAGAATAATAAAAATATTTTTGAAAAAAATATAGACATTTAAGAAAAGGATTTATAAGCAAATAGAAGAACATTGTCAATTTTTCTTTAAAAAATTATATCTTAATTTATAGTAATTAGAAATAGAAAAATTAAATTAACCATTTTTTTATTAATAACTATTAGATAAAAAAATTATCAGTTTTATTATTGAATTACCATATAATTCACCCAAAAAAGCATAACCATAAACAATACCGAATAACTATGAGATTTGTGAATGAAATACTTACATCATTGTTACCATTCAAATCAAAACCCAAATGATGAAATATTTAGAATTATAAATTTAAATATATAAATTAATATTTATAAATGATATTAGATATCATAGGGAAATTATATACATCATTAAAAAATAAATTGGTTAATAACATCAAATATGCCCAAATGAAAAAAAATATACAAGGAACCATTAGCGCATGGATAACTATTTTTGTATGTCTTATTAATATATTGTATAATAAATTTTAATTTATTTAAATAAAATTAAAAAAAATTAATAAAAAAAAAATAAATGGTTTATTTTTGACATTTTATCACCCATTCATTAACAATCATTCATTGTCTTCATCACTTAGGGAGTTAACAACATCAATTTTAAGGTACGTTTCAATAAGGATGTTATGTTCATTGCATATTGATCATGGTATCATCTTATTCCTAATCACAGTCTTTTAATATTCATCATATTAATCATTATATACATTTTATCACCATTAAAATATTGTGGTGATGAAAAGTTAACCACATCACTTTGTGTAGATGGTAGTCCACATAAATGTGCGAGAAATGTTATCGTTTTCAACATATGAGAAGGTAAGAAGGTAGATAAGATTATATAATTATAGAAGAAGAATAATTTCATAAATATAACAAATATATATACATTAAATTCATCATCGTAACTAACCATGAAATTTTGTGATAGAAAAAACAATCGTATTGGATTCTGAAGGCAGTAGTCCACACATATTTACGAGCAATACTTTCATTTAAAATTTGATGGAAAAGGGGAGGAACATTTATATCCTATAACTGTAATAAATTATTTTCATATTTATGATACTATATTAATTATTTTGGTATTTATACAATATATATTTTGTATTTATAATAATAATTAAACATTGAAAAGGTCTAAAAAGTTGATTAGATCTTATTTGAGAGACCAATATTGGCTTACACATTAAGCCCACATTGGACAGTTTTTGGGGATGAAAAGAAGATCAATAAATAAGGGAACAAATATAGAATGGTTTTAGGATTTCATGGATGATATAGATTGAAAATTATTTTGACTAAAAAAGGGGAGATGGTTCCATTTTATATTTTTGGTTAGCGATTGATAATGAATTACAAAAATGATTTCAATAATATTAGTTTTCAGTCTTATTAACTTGGTTGAAAATGGAAAATAATATTAATTCAGGATAGTATAAGCTATTATACATTTTAAATATAGTAATTAGATAAGTTTATGTTCCGTTATTACCCTTATTCCCAAGTTTAACCCCTATTAAAAAAATTACAACCATAAATTCTTTAATTTATGTTACACTTTTTACTATTCATTGTGACCAAATATTAAAATGAAAATATTGAATTAATTTAATTAATTTTATTAAAAATATTTAATTCGTTTTATGAAACTAAATTACTATATGTGGTATTAATTAACATTAAATTAATTTCTAAAAATGCAATAAAAATCATTATTTTCTTTTTTAAGTATAAAACTGAATTTACTTTCATTCCATTCCATGTAAAAACATTGAAATTAATAGTATTTTAATTTATTGAATATATATTCTATAATATTTTCTAAATTATCAATCAATATTCATTTATTTAATTTTTAGGATAAATAACAACACACACATAAAAGAATTTTTTGAAAAATGGGTTTTATGCTAGAAAATGAACTTATAAAAAAATAAAGTATAATTCAGAATAATATACAATTTATTTCAATATTTAAAATTAATCATGAATTATTTTAATTTATGTTAAAAGTATAAATAATTTTACTTTTTAATTATTTGTATTAATTAATTGAAATTAATTTTTTTCAACTATTAATTTTTTGGCACTATTTAGTAAAAAATAAATCTATTCTGAAAAATTCCCTAAAAATATTACTATGAAAATATTAAAATGATTATTTAAAAAATAATCTTAATTTCCAAAAATTAAATTTATATAAAGGGTAAAAATGAAACATGATATTTACAAAAAAAATTAAAATAATTTTTTTTATTGAAATATATTTTTGATGTGTTAAATGTCATAACTAATAAATGAGTATATATTTATTTTAATTATATAATATATTTTTATTATATAAAAACACTATATGTATGTATCATAATGAATTTATTCCTATTCAAATATCTAATTTAATATCAAGGTTATAACTATCACATTTTTATATTATTGATATAGTATATAAAAGATCTCTTAATTATTAACATTGTGTGTTAAGAAAGATTTCAAGTATAATATTAATTTTAAAAAAATTATCATAGTGTTACATAAATTGCAAAGGGGTATAATATTATTTGAATAAAAAAATAATTATAAAATTTCAATAACACCAAATCTATTCACTCTTAGGTTTTTTTAACAATTCTTGGTCACTATAAGTGGTTACTGGTTTGGTACTATGATGTGTTCCCTAACCTATATCCCTGGGATGTGGTTGGGTAAATTTGGTGCACTCTTTCTTGATAAAGAGTAGTTTTCGATCAAATTTATGTGACGTACCCTACTTCTTCAGTTATGGATTCTTTACTATTATGTTCGCACTAAGATGCATTGGTGGGTGTTGTTCGAGTAATTTCATTACGCCCTTCCTAGATGAGGGAATGGGTAGGGATATATTTAGTGTTCCATTCACTCTATTAAATTGAGGTAGGTATTAATTTTTATATCCTTTACTTAGAAGAATACATCAGGAGACTATTATTGGATTGTTCTTTATAGGGAATGGGAAACGAGACCATGGTGAGTGACCTACCCCATATCATTATGTTTGGGTTGTAGTATGTGGTATAATTGGATTTAAAAGTAAATGAAGTAGGTATGGTTGGGTGTCATAATGGCATTCTCAAAACATGATGACATGATGCATGTGTGTGTGGTTGTGGAATGAGGTAGATTTTAGTATAGGGTGATGCATATTTGGTTAAGTGTAAGGGGGGTCTGTTAAGAAAATGATGACCCTATATGATTGTTTATTTATCTTGATTTATATTCCACATCATTATATCTACATGATGGCATATATTGGGGGCACATATTGTGAACCAATTCAGATTTAATTCCTATATTTTTCATAGGCACTCTTGTACACAAGTAGAACTTATGACTACATTCATGTCCAATACTAATTATGTAGTGTATCATGATATATTACCTCAATAATTATGTTATAATGGGATAAGGTAAGAATTATTGATGGTGGAAATTCATTTTTTAGTTTATTTTATTTATTTTTGTATATGACTGTCATATATGGATATAAATTTATGAGTGGATATATGATTCCACATGGTGCATTTATTGTACAATTTTTGTTTTATTTAATTTATCATACTCTAATATTTTCCTATTAAATTATCCGTATACATTGATCGGTATATCAATTTTGTTTTAGGGTATATTCCCTATAATGTAATATTTATTCCCTCACTTCTCGTTAGATGCCTTTAGCATATGGTGAAGAATTCTTGAAGCCGCAAAACCCTCTGGATTGGACTGGTGATCATAAAATGGTTATTGTAATACCCTTATATAAATATCTTATATATTACTCTTCTTAATTACCTATTAAATGGAAAAGTAAGGAAGGGAGAGCTTATATTCTTATTGAGGGGTGAGCATACGAGATATCAATAAGATTTTATAAATGAGATTAGGAAGAACATGTGGGTATGTAGAAAATGGATCGAAAATAAATAGGATGTAATAATGGGAACACTTTGTTAAGAATCACCCCATCATTGTAGGTAGTATATATCCCAGATTTCAGTTCTGCAGGAACATCTCAATGTCATTATGACTTTTTACACTCAAATAAATGCTATGAAAGGGAGTATCGTACCCCTAAAGCCTGAAAAAAAAATATATCCTAAATGGGTGGATGAAAATATTCTGAAAAATAAATTCATAAATCCATCCATTTCAAACTATGATGATGTGTGAGATCCATAACAACATGTTATGCCTTTTGTATCCAGATACGGCCCAATAATGATCCATTGTGACCAGAAGGAGGCTACCAAGATAAGATGTTGTGTATAGACTCTAGTTGTGCCAGAATTCATTTGGTACAGTATTCTTCCTACCAGATTAATTGCAGGATGGGTAGAAGTAATTCACTAATTACTTGATTATTTATACTCATAGCTATGTAAAATTAAAATCATAGATCTTATCAAACACAAAAAAGTGAAAATGTGGGTTTGCCTATTTTAACCGACATATGGAAGGTTTTAACCTTTTCACTCTACATCCCTATCTAAAAAATAAAATTTATAGAACCCTATAATAATAATATTTTGGATATGCTACAACTACCACTGATCCTAATAAACTATCTTAGATGATTCGATGAGTTTTCTGAAATAGAACATCTTTTGGAATATTCCTTTCAGCAGACATCAGATACATCTGAAACCATGACCTTGTTATCAGGGAAATTCATGGTAAGGTAGATACCATATTTGTTTTCCAAAAATTAGTAGGAGTTCTCATTCAAAAATCTATGTAGGCCCATAAATCCTTAGTACCTACTGTTGAGTAGCCACAACTAGAGAATCAAGCTCATTCGGAAGAAAAAATATATCAGGGATTCCTATTCTTTGGATAAATTGATGAAAAAATAATATTCCTTCTGAAATGGTTTTATCCCAATATATTTCCTTGAATCCAAATAAAATAACCTTCTCAATCTATAAAATCCCATAAATACAGAGGAGGATAAGCTAATTGATCAACTCGACTGGAACCATTTCCATAGGAGGCAGGGTCACATCATCCAGGATTCCATTGACTTCAATAATGTCCTCCAAATAATGGTTTATTCTGTGTAGGTGATTTTGTAAAATTCTACATCATAGCTTGATTGTGTAACAATTTCCCAACCAAAGTTAGAGGTGGATTGGAAAGATGTTGTATCTAGGTGGGGAATAAGTTTGATAACTTGTTGCCTCAAAAGGTAGTTGAAAGAGCTCATTCCACCTTGAGTGAAAAAAATGTGAAAACATATAATGTTAATAATATTCAAGTGATTTAACATAAAAAATAGCTCCATATGTGGATTTTACCATTAAAAACAAGATGATGCAGAAGTTGAACAATAATAATTATGTCATACTAAATCTCTAACTCTTAGAAATTTTATTCCTATAATATCCAGAGAACAGCCACCACCCCACCAAACAGAAACCTCAGCAGATGAATAGATCATCTTTGGTTCTATTAATTTAATACACTTAACATACCCCCTCATAGATTATTCATAGAGACCTTTATTACTAATAAGACTTTTGAATATTTATAAGAATATTTTCCGAGCTGGGAGATGAGACAGCATGCACTTCTGTGGCACGGTGTGCCTAGAATTATTTTTAAAAAAATGTTAAGTGTTTTTATATTATTCACACATGGTTACCTAAAGAATACGATATATATATCTTATATAGTTAATCAGATCGGAAATCTAAGACCATGTTTGGGTCTGGAACATAGTGTTTCCCCTAGGTGTGATATAATGTAAGTCGGTGTTGGACGTTCTGACCCCTTGCTCATTGCTGGTGTGTTACATGGGTAAATTTAATTATTAATTTATTCATTTATTCATTTAATATATCATACCTGAATATCTCTTTAACAGGTACTTCGATAAAAAATATGAGACCACCAATGAGCTCAAGAAATAGGTTTTACCCTAGGTAGAGTATAACCTTTGCCAGCGTTGGGAGGTTGGCATGTGTGTCATCATAGATGATTATTTATATAATTAAATAATTGATTATTTAAATATTTTATTAATATATTTTAACCTAATGTGAGGTTATAAATTCTTTTTTTATAAGGTTTGTCCTCATAACACATTTCCCAACGTCTGCTCCTCTTCATATACTCTCCTCTCCCCCTCATTGACAAATGATGAACAACGAAGAATGAACAATGAGACTTATGATATAGGTGGATCAAAGCGCATAATGGATCCTGATGAATGCAATATTCACTAATGATCGATCAAAACCTAAGGTAGGATTTATCTTTTTGTATTATTTACCCTGGTTGAATTTTTATATTGAACGCCAATTAAACAAATTTATTCACCAATCAAAAAACAATTAGATGAATCAATTTCTTGTTGTTTATCATGAAATTAAAAATCTGGAAGAATGATAAAAATCCATTTGTCAATTCCTTATGTTCTTGATTCTCAATGAAGATGGCCAAACAAACACGGCTATTGATCTACACATAGACCATGTCCTTCTCTTATTCATCCTCCACACGTTCTTCGCATGTTCTTCATTTCAAAATAATTAAGCGAGTCAAGAACTAAATGTTTAGTTTAGCGTGACATATAGACACAAAGATATCTACTTGAGGATCATGAATCCCATTCATCCCTTTTTTCGAGTTATTTCGAACCTAGAATTGTGCATGGAATGATTCCATGATACAGGTCTAGTGAGGGTTCTAGAGGTTCAAGCTAGAGGTTCCAGTGATGTGAGAAGGTGACTGTGGTGCCCAGGCGAGGTGGCTTCAGTGGCATGTGAGGTATCTCCAATGATTCTGGGTGGTGTGGAAGATTAGGCGGTGCCAGATCAAGATTTGTCTAGATTGTGGTCAATGTAGCTCCCAACGGTGTGGTGGTGAGTGCATAACAACCAGGGGCCATGTGGCTTCGGCAGGGGACGAGGCAAAGAAGGCAGTGGTGCAACTAGGTGGCACAGAAGATGTAGTCTGGCCATATGTGAGGTGGAGGAGCGGCGAAGGCAGTCTGGTCATGTGCGAGGTTATGGTGTAGCGGGATCTCAGTTCATCTACAAAGGTGAAAATCACGGAAGAAGTAATGAGTTGATTGTAAATAGAATGAGAGAAAAAAATCAAGCTGTAAAATCGTGAAATGGGTTAATTAGAGAGAGGAAGTGTTGAAAAGATGTAAATTAAAAAATTAAAGAAATTAAAGAGGGAATGTATTAAATAAGGGGGAGGTTCTACCAGCAAGAAACAAAGGGATACCCCTTGTGCGTCAATCTCATTTGAGATTGGTTATAAGGAAAAATTAAATTAATAAAAATATAAATAATTTTATGATTATTTCCGGTTGTAAAACCATAATTTCTCAGTAACTTATCTGTGTGACCTTGGTTTCACGAACCGACAGCAGAATTGCAACCCTAACTCTGAGACAGACATTCCGAGTCCAATATTGGATGTCTTTTTTGGGTTTTCAGATCAGGTACCTGTAACACTAAATAATAATAATATATTATTATTATTATTATTAAATCTTCAACCCTCTATAACTCCTGTGTGCGACGTACGATTGATTTACTGTCAGTGGCAACATGATCCTATCATTAAGATGGAAGATTGAAGTCTAATGTTGAATATAAAAATTGTGGTTTGTGGATCAAGTCCGTGAAACACCCAATATTATTATTATTAATTTTGTGGGATTTTTTATCCGAAATATCTCCCTCATGCGATGACAATATGACAAACCATCTACGGTACCGAAATCCTTGAGATAAAGAGGTCCTTTTAAGATACTACATGTGACCTTCAGAGAAATTTGGATTTTGGCTGGGTTGGATTGTAATCGAATCCAACTAGGCCCTTGTCACTAAAATCCTTATAGCTTACCGACCGGGTGTCTGATTAATGCAACGTCTATTTCATTGGAACCCTTATGACATGACGAATCATTGGGTTACTTCTTCATGGATCTTTTTATAGATTGATATATGACCGATGGCTTGAGGATTGGTTCTCCCAGAATCAAATGTGCTATGAGAGACAATATAGTGGCTGGTTGTGACATGAAGAAGAAGAAGAGCGACCAATGCAGGTTAGTGTCATAAACTCGAGAGTGGGATGATCTAGCTATATGACTAATCATGTCAACCTTGGTACCGGTGACCAATACAGGTGAGCACCAGCACCCAATATGGGTAAGCACCAGTGACCAATATGGGTCAACAACGACGACCAATACAGGTTAGCACCAATGACTAATACGAGTCAACAGAGGCGACCAATACAAGTCAACATCTGGGGACCAATACGGGTCAGCATACAATGACCCATAGGGGTCAGCATAAAATGACCAATAAAAGTCAGCACCAATGACCAATACGGGTCAGTACCAACGACCAATTCGAGTCAGCAACAGTGACCAATATGGGTCAGCATCTAGCAACCATTATGGGTTAGCATACAGTGACCAATACAGGTCATCATACAGTGACCTATATGTGTTAGCAGTATAGTTACTACAGATTGGATGACTTATCATTACGACTATTATTCCTTATCCCAGTATCCTAGAAGTTATAATTATAAGGTTAGATGTCTTTTTTTCATTGTGATTTATGATTTATGTCATTCTTGTAATATTACATACCATGTTATAATTTAGTTCCCCCTTAATGGAATGAGGTGCGGGAAACTTCTTACTGGATGACTGATATATCATGGGTTATACTGGAGTAGTTTTACCCCAACTGAACGCAGTGTCGAGGAGTGGGCTATTCACTTAGGTTCCCTCGGTCTTTGCTAAGGTGCAAGACCATGACAGTGATTCCTATAGTGTCGGTAACTAGATGAAGTTCTAGTATAATGTTCCTGAAAGATCACGTCCTTTCAGACGTACCATTAGGAACATTTGAGTTGTACCAGAAGGAGTACATCTCCTAGATAGGTACCATCAGGGATGGCCTACTCAAGGAGCATGTACATCAAATCCTTGAGTTACGTCTTAAGCCTTCTTTTGAAATCCTAGTAATGTATTCAAGGTCGAAGCCTTATTTTTCATTGGGGTTGAGACATGTATATATAGATGAATGAGGTATATGCATGGGTATATACATGTTGTGAGTTGTGGGATGGAGATCCCCTTACTCTCTTGTTTAGGTTTCGTTGAGAAAACATATTTACTATTGGGTGGAGCTGTACTGTTTCCATTCACTCTTGTTGTACATTATTCCCTCTTATTACCCCCACTTAGGTACTTCTCTAGATTCTCCCTCAAGCCTTTAGGTAATCTGACTGAGTTTTCTTATACTCAACCCTGCTTGGCTTTTCCCAGCATTTGATTTACCCTTGATGATGATGGACATGTCGATCGTGAAATTTGAATAGCTTATGGATACACGGTGCTTATACCACGTGCAATGGTCGTCGATTAGGATTCATCAGTTGGAATCTTCCAGCTATTTATCTTTTTAACCTATTGATGGGTTATGGAACTTGTCTTGTTGGGTGTGTATTTTCCCCCGTTCCCTTTAAACAATAATTTTATTGTACTTTTATTGTTTAAAGTTTGATGCATTTATGTTGGTTCCCTTTTTATTACAGTGTGGTACCTTTATTTATTTTCCTATTCACTTTTACATTGAGTTCGATGTGTGTGTGTGAATGTTTTTAGGCATAGGCCTCCACAAGATAGTTGTGCCTTCGGCTCTAGTCCCCAGCCTCTGGCCTATGGAGGGGGGCTTGGGGTAGTTGTGGCTTGAGCCCTAGTACATGTTCGGTCATTATAGTGTGGTATTAGAGGGTTGTTTAGCCCTTGGAATGTTGGTTAATTTTTTCTCTAGAAAGGTCATGATTAGTTTTATGGAAACAGTTTCGAAGTGTCTCGAGAGTGGATCTCAGGATAAGGAGTCCAATGAGGGTATGGGTGGCTGACATATCCATTCACCACGACCCTGATTACCCGATTTTCGACTCGTCACCATGAGACACGTATTGCAGGGAAGATTGGTACATTAATCCTATAGGATTGAGCCTTTGATTGTCCATCTCGAGTCATCTCCCCATCATTGATATATAGATAAGCTCATCAGATCGTGGTACTCCTTGATAACATTAAATATGTCTCTGTGATGACCGCCAGGTAGGATAATAGCTTTGTTTTATGATGAAGACTCTATGATCATTGAGACCATAGTTCATGGCCCATCATGTGAGACACATTCCTTATGTGGGTAGGTAGAAACACCCACACCTATTGGGTAGCAGACAGCCCCATCAGAGCAGGTGGAGGACGTGTGTAGGCTGAGCACACTTCATGAGTTATAGCACTAGAGACCCTTGAGTTTTCACAATGATCCAGACCCTCAGACAGTGAATGTTTGGAAAGAGCTGGTGGTCTGCCTCTTCAAGCCGGTATGGACACCGATAGACCATACGGTGGTTCTGGCAGTAGAAATTTTCCCCGGAGCAGTTTTACATGGGTGGATCCTAGTTATTCAGATACCCAATGAGTTGGCACTATCATGGGATGAATTCCTACAGTTGTTCCATGAAGAGTTCTACCATTCTAGTTTGCACTTTTTTTGTCTTCAAGAGATTCTCTAGTTACGGTAGGGAGGGGTGATGGTGACTTAGTGTGAAAATAAGTTCACAGACCTTGCACACTACTCTCTGGACATGATCTATAACAGATACTTCTGAGCGCGGATGTTTTATCATGGGATCTTTAGAGAGATTTGTGCTACCATAGTTTTCCTTTGCATATCCACCTATACTGTGGTGCTAGATAATGTAATGTTGACAGAGAATTTTTTTAGGAGAATTCCATACAATTGGTTGTAGTAGTGAGCACAACAGAACTGAGATGCCTTTTGGAGATAATAGATGCCAGACGATGAGATCTCAGCCTACGAGATCTTCTGATGATCAGTCTCAATAACATGGTCATATGGGGACTAGATAATGTAGTAGAATCGTGGTGGAATATTCCCTATGACTTGTGAACTAAAGGTGCAATTGTGTAGCAGATTTCCTTAGTGGGAAGTGTGGGATGTTCTACACTCACCTAGTGTAGGGAGTTTGAGAGATGTTAACTTCTCTACTGATGATCCTGGTGGAATAAGAGGATACAAATTTTCTTCAGTCGATGATGTGGACTCCTTAACTTCATGAGTGTAAAATAGAGTCCCGGTTGTTATTCATAGACTTTGAAATCCTATGTTACTAGATATCCTTAGGTTTTTCACCATATGAATATTCTAAAAGTGGGAATCACAAGACCATGTTCTAGTGACAAACAGTGATTCTAGTAGTGTCATAGGATGTGGAGGTTCACCTGGGGAGGCAAACTATCCCCTGCATTTTGGTAGGTAATTCAAGACTGTGTAAGGGGATAGTGAGGTTGCATACCGCCATGACTCACCCCAATAGTTGGAGTGGTTACACGATGCCTTACATGTGTCACAACTAAGAAGATACGTGTGTGTTCCTACACACATCATCAACTAATGAAATCTTTATGAGGGTGGACCATCCCTTGGGTGAACATTCATTGGCAGTACAAAAATTTAAAGGTTTCCCTAAGAGCAGGAGAGCTATGTGCGGGCTCGGTATCCCGAGTTGTTTCCCTATTTTTCCTTTTAAAGAACGAAAGCATAAAGTATGGAATAATGTAGAGATAATTTTTTTTCATAATAATACTTTGATGTATTTCTATGAATATTTCCAGAGTTGGGCGCTAAGATGACGTGCAATTCTGAGGCCCGGTGTGCCGAGAATTAATTTTACAAATATGTTATGTTTTTTTATATTACGCAGAAATGGTTATCTATGGAAAATGAGATATCTCTTAAATGGTTGATCAGAATGGAAATCTGAGACCAAATTTGGGTATGAATCATGGTGTTTCCCCTAGGCGCGACATAATGTAGGTCGGCGCAGTTTGTTCAGACCCCTCCCTCGTTGGTGGTGTCCTAAATGTATAAATTTAATTATTAATTTATTTATTTAATAGATCAAACCCAAATATCTATTGACTGAAGACTTGGTTGAAAAATCTGAGACCGCCGATGAATTTAGAACATATGTTTTACCCTAGGCAGAGTATAACTATTGTCATCATTGGGAGGTTGGCATGCATGCCATCATGGACGATTAATTAAATAATTAAATAATTTATTATTTTATTATTTTCTTAATTTCTATTAACCTATCGAGAGGTTATAAATTATCTGTTTAGAAGTTTTTCCATCATAAGCCTTTTTCCAATTACGGCTCCACTTTTTCTACACTTCTCTCCCCCTTGTTGGCAAACGCCGGACAATGAGGGGTGAAGAATTGGCATTCGGATCCAGGCGAATCGAAGCGCAACAAGCATAACAGATCTTGATCAACGTAAACTTCACCAACTATCGATCCGACCCTGA
This sequence comes from Viscum album, assembly GCA_963277665.1. Taxonomy (NCBI): domain Eukaryota; kingdom Viridiplantae; phylum Streptophyta; class Magnoliopsida; order Santalales; family Viscaceae; genus Viscum; species Viscum album. The sequence continues at coordinate 737,756,162 of OY728143.1, read as the reverse complement.
GGAAGGATTTATATTTATAGAGTCATCATCCTAGTTTGATTTTCATGATGAACGTGAATTAAATAAATTAATTCACTGATCAAAAAACAATTGGATTAATCAATTTCTTCTTTTTTATTTTCAAATTGAAGATTTGAAAGTATGATAAATATATATTTTTCAATTTCTTATGTACATGATTCTCAACAACAATGGAATAACAATCATAGCCATTGATCCTCACATAGACCATGAATATTTCTTATTCATCCCCCTTGAATTCTTCATGTGTTCTTCATTGAAAAATTATAAAGGGCGTCAAGAACTCAATGTTTCATTAACCGCGACATAAAAACGTGAAGATCTCGACCCGAGGATCACAAATTCACATTCGTATCTTCTTTTTGAGTTAGATCGAACCCGAAATGGTGAACTAAAGTATTTCACATTGTGGGTCTGACAAGGGTTCCAACATTCAATGCGGAGGTTCCAGTGAGGCGTGCAGGCAACTGCAATGGCTGGGCGAGGCTGATCAGGCGATTCAGTGTAGTGTGGAAGACCAGGCGGCACAAGATGGAAATATGGCTAGATGGTGGTTATCCCAGCTCCAAGTGGTGTGGTTGTGCATGTGCATCAATCGGGCACTAGGTGGATTTGGTTTGTGATGAGGTAGAGTAGATGGCGACGCGAGTAGGCGGCGTCGTGGAGGCAGTCTGGCCGTGTTTGAGGCGAAGGTGCAGTAGGTTCTTATTCGTCTACATGGGTGCCAATCATGGACGAATAAATGAGTTAATTGGAGAGGGAATGAAAGAACAAAATCAAGATGAAAAATCATGAAAGGGGTTAATTGGATTGAGTAAGAGTTTAAAATAGATAAATTAGAATATTATTTCAATTAATGTGGAAATACATTGAATAAGTGGGAGGCGCTACCTTCATGCCACAAAGGGATACCCCTTGTGAGAGAATATCAATTGAGATTAGTTATAAGGAATAATAATAATAATAATAATAATTAAAATAATAATTATTATTATATAAATAATTTTATTATTATTTTTGGTTATAAAACCAAAATTCATCTGTAACATGTCCATGCGACCTCGGTTACATGAACCATCAGTGGTAGTGCGACCCGGACTCTAAGATAGACATTCTAAGTCCAATATTGGACGTCTGTTTTGGGTTTTCAGATCAGGTACCTAAAACGCTCAATTAATAATAATATATTATTATTATTAAATCTTCGATCACCATAACTCCTACGTGTGAAGTTCTATTTACTTACCATCACTGGAGATGTGATACTGTCATTAAGACAGATGATTAAAGTCAAATGTTGAATATTAAATTCTGATTCGTGGCTTGGGTCCATGAAACAACCAATATTAATAATAATAATTATATTATTATTATTATTATTATTGTGGAATATTTTATCTGACATATCTCTCTCAGGCTGTGTCAAAATGAAGAACAATCTACGACACTAAAATCCTTGAGACAAGATGGTCCATTTTAGATACTCCACAAGAAATTTGGAGAAAGTTGGAGTTTTTTTGTGGTGGATTGTACTCTAATAGAACCGGTCCCTCCAAACTAAAATGCCTATAGCTTACCGGATGGGTGCCCGATTGACGTGTCGTCTATTGCTTTGAAACACCTATGACATAACAGATCATTGACCAACTTCATCATGTGTCTTCGTATAGGTTGAAATATGACCGATGGCTTGAGGAGCAGTTCTCCCAAAATAAAGTGTGTTATGAGAGGAAATCCATTGGTTGGCTGTGACATGAAGAAGAAGAAATAACAATGAGGGTCAACATTAGAAACTCCAGAGTTGGATGATCCAAATTTACATCTAATATACCTTACCTCTGTACTAGTGACCGATACAGGTCAGCACCAACGACCAACACAGGTCCACACCACCGACCATTTTGGGTCAGCACCAGCAACCAGTACTGTTCAGCACTAGAAACCAATACGGGTCCACACCAGTGACCAATACGGTTCATCACCAGCACCCAATACGGGTCTGCACTAGTGACCAATATGGGTCAGTACCAGTGAAAAATATAGGTTAGCACCATTGATGAGTATGGGTCAACACGAGCGACCAATATGGGTCAGCACCAGTGACCAATACGGGTCATCACCAGTGACCAATTCGGGTTAGCACCAGGGACCAATGTGGGTCAACACTAGTGACCAATACAAGTCCACACAAGTGACCAATATAGGTCCACATACAGTGATCAGTATGGGTCAGCACAACCGACCAATACGGGTCATCACCACCAACGAATACAGATTAGCACCAGCGACCAATTTGAGTCAGCACCAATGACCAAGACGGGTGAGCATACAATGACCAATATGGTTCAACATATAGTGTCCAATACGGGTGATCATATAGGGAACAATATGGGTCAGCACCAACGACTAATACAGGTCACCACCAGCAACCAATACAGGTCAGCAAATAGGGGCAAATACTGGTCACCACCATAGACCAATTGGGGTCAGCACCACTGACCAATATGGGTCAGTACCAACAACTAATACGGGTTAGCCCCAACAACCCATACAAGTTTTCACGAGGGACCAATACTGGTTAGTACCAGTGACCACTATGGGTCAGCTCCTAGACCAATACGGGACATCTCTAGTGATCAACATGGGTCACCACCAACAACCAATATGCATCAGCATGAGCGACCAATACAGGTCAGCATATAGTGTTCTATAAGGGTTAGCAGTATAGTTACTACGAATAGCATGATCTGGCTTTACAACTAGCCATCCCTATCCCAGTAACCTAGAATTAATACCATTAGAGTGAGTTGTCTCTTTTTCTTTGAGCTTCATGATTTAGATCATGCTTGTGATATTACATACCAAGGTAGAAGATACTTCTCCCTTGATGGACTGAGGTGCGGGAAACTTCTTACTGGAGTGACTATGATATCGTGGGTTAGACTAGATCTTTGTTCCCCCAACAGAACATGGTGTCTAGGAGTGGGCCTCTTCACATGGGTTCCCTAGGTCTAGCCTCAGGCCCAAGCCCATGATAGATATGCCTCTAGTGCCGATAACTAGAGGCATTTATAGTATAATGTTCATGAAGGATAACATCCTTTCAGACGTACCGTTAAAAATGGTGGATTTTTACCTAATGAGGTACATCTCTTAGATAGGTGTAATTAGGGATGGCCAACTCATGGGGTGTGTACTTTTTATCTTTATGTTAAAAATTGATCCTTCTTTGGAAATCTTGTTAATGGCTTAGAGGAGGGATCCTTATGATTCTTTATGGATGAGACAAGTATATCTGGATGACCTAGGTATATGTATATGCATATTCCTAGTGTGGTATGTGAGATAGAGATCCCATTACTCTCTCATTTTGGTTTCTAATCCACTATTGGGTAGAGCGGTACACTTTCCATTCACTCTTTTGGTACCTTCTTCTCTCTTACTGCCCCCTCTTTAGTACCTCTCTTGCTTCACCCTCGAGCCATTAGGGAATCCAACTTAGTATTGTTATTGTCACCCCTTATTGGGTTTTTCCCTCATTTGGTGTGCCCATTCAGACGATGGACAGATTGGCCATGATAGTAGATGTGATTCGGGATACGGGGTGCTTGGACCATGTGTGGTGGTTGTAGCATGGGATTCAGGAGTGGTACCCTTCCAACTATTTTACTTTTTCACTTTTTTCTTGGTTGTGGCACTTTTCTAGTTGGGTGTGTCATTTTCCCATTTCCATTTCATCTTTACTTGTCTTTTACTTGTTCTATTTATAGATCGATGCATTTATGTTGGTTCCCTTTTTATAGCAGTGTGGTACCTTCCATTCTTTTCCACATCACTTTTTCATTGAGTTAGATATGTGTGTGTGTACATGTTCTTAGGAAAAGGCCTCCAAGATTTTGTTGTGGCCTCGGCACTAGTCGCTATCCCCTAGCAAATGGAGGTGGGATTGGGGTAGTTGCAGCTCGATCCTCATTATGTATCGGGTTGTGATATGATGAAAACACCTTTGATTATGATTCCCCCATTCCTATCCATGGATATGGAAGCTGATGGCTTAAGAGATGAGGATACAGGGGACAACTAGGGAATGATCAGACCAAATATTTTAGTCACTTCTACACAATGGACATATATTCATCATACATCCATGGTATTTCACTCCATCAATCCCCAAAAAAAGCATATAGGTGTCCAAGATCCCTCAGTGATCATTTAATCCTACTCCTCTTACGCAACTAAATGGAGGGGGTATGATTGCTTTATCATCATATAAGAAGAGGAATGAAATAATTTCTTATGAAAATAATATATGGCTATCCTTCGACATTTTCTCAAGGGCTAGGCCCATCCACATCTATCATCTTGTCTCCTAATACACATAATAGGGAGAAACCCCATATTAGGTAGTACAATCCTTTATCAAAAAAGTATGACATTATAAAATAGTTTTTGGTTGTCTCAGTAAAAATATTAGTCCTAGATTCTCTCTATCAGTGAGTAGAACTTGTAGAGGCATTCATATATGTCCTTCATGGAAAACCAGATTTTGAGACTGAAGTAATTACAGCCTAGGATTGTTGAGTGGAATTTTTTCCATTATAATCCCATGTCACCATCTCATTCACGAAGCTTGGACATGAAGATGTTATCTACGGTCACATTAAATACCTATATGTTTTTGGAAGACATGTTGATGTAGACATCCAAATGGATCTAACTGTAAATAGTTTTAGGATCAAAATCATTCAGATTTTGACCCTTTGACATTTAGGATATGGTGAGGGAGACATACCCCATTCAAACCTAACCATTCAAGGATTTGATAATATTGATCAAAGGCATATTAATAATATCAATTCCAAGTATTTTTTGAGGTATTATATCTAATTATGTTTTCATTGTTATCCAGAAATACAATGCATATAATGTCCTTCTTGGAAGACTTGGTCTTCATATCCCTATGGTGCTACCATGAACATTTAATCAATTCATGAAATATAACTTCAATGGTAATTTAATTATACTACATGGTGTTAGTTCCCCCTTTTATAATTTTTAAACCATATATGATTAGGAAGGTTTCTACAAAATGAATGTTTGAAACCCATTGGTGGATGATGGTGTACAAGTTGTAGCCCCCAATGGATTGGGGACCACCATTGTAAAAAAATTTATTATGCTAAAAAAAAGTATGTTTTACCCCTAAACCTATTGTGGTGTTGGATATAATCCAGGATTTCTAAGATCCTTTCATCACTAGTGATATAATGAAAAAAGTTATCATTTATGAAATATTTCTACAAAAAATATGATAGTCCAGGATGAAAATGTATCTTCTTATGTCCTCCCCCAACCAAAAGAATATATATACAAGCTTGGATTACCTACCATATATGTGAATTAATCCATGGAATTTGATGTGGATTTAAAAGAGGATGACTATAGGAACAGTCCACCTAAATTTTAGGTAGGTGTCACCACCACCATAGATGAGTTCAGGCAGGTGAATATGGAAATAGAAGAAGACCCTTGACATAAGTTTATTAGTTCCTCAATGACCCTAAAAGAGAATGATATGTCTATTGAATTTATAATGCAACATCAATATGTTTTCACTTTAAATTATAAAAAAATCATGGAATGATCCCTAATGTGGCAACGCACTATCTTAGATTAGCTGATGCACATAAAGGATTCTAGAAGACAACAAAGAGGATCCATCCCTATCATATTAAAAATGACCAATATTAATTTGAAATATTTATCAAACCCAAATTTTTCTTCTACATTCAATATACAAGATGTTGAACCAACATCATCCCAAAAAATGAAAATGAATGAGATGTTTAGGATCTGGATCGATTCCAAAGGCATTAATCAACACTTCCCAAATAATTATTTCCCAATACCAATAACATTATTGTTGAACAATGAAACTTCTCTCTTCCAAGATATTTCCCTCTTTTTTGTTTATTTAGGTTAAAATCAAATTAATATTTTGATATAAGATGAAGATGCCACCAACTTAGGATAACCTTAAGATATATTTTTCTATCAGGTCATTCCATTTAGATTAAATAACATTGGAACCACTAAAAAATGATCTACTCATGATATCCTTAATAAATTATTGGGATTAATTATAAAATGTTTTTTGTTGATTTTTTATCAAATCATGGAAGTGATGTGATCACCTCATAGATATTCAAACAATATTATTCAATTTGTGACAACATAATCAGAAGATGAATCTAATGAAATTCACTTTCAAGGTATGGTTAGTTAAATTCCTTGGATTTTTGTTATGACAGTTCAACATTAAGGTTAAAACTAAAAGTAATATTGCAATTATAGCAATGTAACACTCTAAAAATATCATATAACTGAAGGGGTTTCAAGGTCACCACTCTTATATTCGACGTTTTATATCCATCCTGTCAAAAATGTACCTACCCATTACTAAGATAATGAATAATGAATTCCCCTAAAAAAGTTACAAGTAATGCCAACAAGTTGATAGGATTCTCATGAAATTCTTTATTCACACATCGGTATTCAAAGTGGTGGAAAAAGGAAAGCCACTTATTTAATATGTGACCTCCATGGAATTATCTATAAGTTCTCTCTTTATATAAGGGAATGATGTTAGGAGGTAAAAAAACCATATTACTTTAGTTGAATGATGCTAGGTACTAATATCTGGTATTCCTACTTTTAGAAGAACATCCTCACAATCATATTTTTAGTCAAAAAGTTTATTAATTACTTCCAAAATCAGAATTAAACTTGTTCCTTTATATTGAACAACTCAATAACATACTTGGATTCCCTATTTTGACTTTTCTTTTGATGAGGTTAGTAATTATTCTACTATAATATGAAATCTAGTTCATCTCACATAAGTGGGAAAAAGGGAAGACCATAACTATTTTCTTTGCACAATATCCTACCTCATAAAGTGCACTAGTGTACCATAGACTTAATGAGGAAGTGTTTTGGTATACCAACTTCACTCCTCAAATATGGGATATGTTGTTTTTGTGATGCCTCTTGAAGTCCTATTGTAATGATATTTTAGAACAAAAATATCAACAAGGTTATTCTATGAATTTTATTTGGGTCCCCATACAAATAAATTTCCCATTACCTTTCCTATTGTCTCAAAGAATCACAATAATGAGGCCAAATACCAAGCCCACATTGTTGGATTGGAACTAGAACTACTATTATAGATAGCCTACCTGGATGGAAAATGGTACTGAATGCTACTAATAAAAAATATCAATGAAGAATATGGAATTAAGGAGTAATTAAATCCTCTCACTAGTTTTTCATATGGCTGATGGAAGAGTTCACTTTTGAACTCACATTACATCAGGTTCCTCATTTCAAAAATTCACATACCGATGTATTGGAAAATGAAGCTACATCCCTATAAATCCCTAATCAGGATGAGCTGGTCTACCGTATTACACACCGAAGGGTGATATCATTAGTAATTTTTTTGTTACATATAGGAAATTAATCACATCAACTCTACCCCAGAGCTTGATGAGTCGATATCCACATATGATATATGGATCCCATAATTGATTATCTCTAAAATGTGACCCTATCAACAGACTGAACTGGAGTGGAAGAAAATTGATGTTAAGTAGTGGATTTCACCATTCTAGATGATCCAAATGATAAAATATCCTCTATAAATGAGAATTATATAGAATCATTCAAGGATTCATATTAGAAATAATTACTACCACCTTCATGGAATAATTTTAGGAAGACTCTTTTGGCTCTCATCATTCTTGGACTAGATTCTCCCATTAAATCATGAGGATTGGTTACTACATGAAAAAATGATTCAATATTGTGTGCAATACACCAATTAATTTCATTTATTTTATATTCATGAAAACATCATCCATCAACCCCATAAGTTTCTACATAATGATAAATATTCCTTGATATTTATTGTATTTTAAATAAATATTGTGGGGCCATATAGCCTATCCATATTTAAGTAGTTTATGTAAATCCATAATACTACAATTTTATTTCTAAATGGGTTAAGTAAATACCCATAATTTAATTGAAAATGAATAATATCATTAACATCATAAATCCTACATCATTTCTAGATTCATTGTCCTTCACATGATATTGAAGGACAACGTCACCAAATTCTTCTCTACCTATTTGAAAAATTATACTTGGATTACAACATTGAGTCAAACCACATATCCCTCTATCATGAAGTATAACATGAATAGATTGAGACGTTCAATAATAATATATTGAATATACACTTGATGATGGAATAATAATACAAGATGTCTTGTCAAGACAAGATCCTTCTTGATTTATGGGCCTAAGTTAACACCATGTGCACTACTACACAAGTGACGCTGTATTCATTGGTGTACGAAAAGAAGTCAGTAATTCCCATATAAGTGTAGTTTTCCTCTATTTAGATATATATATATATATTGAAACCTGTTACGGGTTGATCAATCTAAAAATAGGATTCAAGAGTTAGAACATCATGTTGATAAATGGTTACATACACTACAAAACCTCGATGGCCATCAGAAGCAGATCACATGAGACATTAATAAAAAGGTTCACCACCTTTAATTCTATCAAGGAGAACTAGTATTGTATCCTAGAACCCCAATGATACTAATAATACACCTACAAATCTTAAACAAAAATATGAAATACATTACATGAAACATAAAGTATATTCTATTGGATATTACTCATTGGTTATAATTGACATAGTGTGTGTCATGACCACCCACCATTGCAAGGTTTCATAGGAAATACGTTACATATTTAACATTTAGCATTATGAATCCTCGTTTATGGTTTCAAACGAAAATGATTTTTTTTTCAAATGAAGTTATGTTGTAGGGTAATAACCATGGCCTAATGATGTTATACTACACAATTCATCATGATTTCATGACATTAAACTGTCGGGAATACATACATACCGCATTACAAAAGACTACACAGAAGGAATCATAGATAAATGAAATTAAACTACATGGTATGTCAACTCCAAAATGTAATAATTTAAACTACATAGTGTCCTACATTATTACCATAGGATGTTAAACTATGTGTAGAATATCATTTCATAGACGATTCACAGCTCATGAGCTAGATATGTGAAAAATAAAATAGAATTTTCCATGTCATATGTGTGAGTCAGATCCACATAGAGAATTACCCCATTAAAAAATAATGGGTGTCTTGATTATAGACATAAAAATATTTTTTTTTGATACCCAACTCTTAAATCCTACGTCTAGTACAATATATTTGTCTCAATTACGAGACATTAGAATGTGTGAAAATTTCCTCACCACATGACATTAAAATGTAGTCGTACCTTGTGTACCAATCATAGGCTTCCATGAAAAACTATCTCTAGAATCCTCGTATGAAAAACAAGGGATTCGTATCATGATATAACTTCCCAAATTTCTGAAAATTCTTAGAAGGCTATGTGAATTCATCATCACATTTAGTGGCCTGCGTCTTTTCTAAATGACATTAAATGACACAATTTCCTAGAACTATGTCTGTATTTATCATTTCAATGAGATACATAAGGGCACCTAGATCATATATATGTCCCAACCACCACATTATGAAAATTCCCTTTTAAATTCTATTAATCACCTCTATATCATTAAATAAATTGTTTCTCTTCTTTATTTCTCATATAGATCATAGCTCATGTGGTATTATGAAATTTAGTAATGTAATTTTCTTCATGATCATGCTGTATTAGTTCAATTCATTGTTATGAAGGTCCTAGATGCATGAATATAAGAGAAATAGTATAAGTCAGTACCGCGTTATGTTAAATTTCATGGTTGTAGTTTCTTTCATGACAAAAAACTCTACATTACTACGTAACTTTCTTGAGAGGATCACAATCTATGGTGTTTATCTTCTGTCACACCTCCATTCATGAACTACATGTGGATTCATTCATATCATCACATTATATGTAGATTCCCTTATATCTCCAATCCCTAGCCCAGCCACACCAATCAATAAGAACAATGACCACCTTTGTGAATATGGGTCAAAATTGTGTGGAATGTTTCCCATTTAGAAATTATTTTTGGATTGATTACATAATCAAATGATATGTATTAATGCCGGGATTTCCAATATCAGGTCTACCCAAAAAACTAAACTGGGAAAATAACCGCTTTATATATGGGTCCGACCTATGTGAGGATATTCTTGTTCAAGAACTACATATGGATTTATTATTATCATCACAGGATATGTACTGAAATGAATATATCAAATATCAAGTCTATCCACAACAATAAAAAGGAATAATCCCCCCCAATGCATATGGGTTAGACCCACATGGAGTGTTTCCCATTGAAGAAAAATGTAATTATTGATTCATGTCATCACAAGATACATAGTGATTCTCAGATTTCCAATCCTAGGTCCAACCACAATAATCAATGAGAACAATTTCCCCTATGCATATTGGTCAGACCTTCATGGATAGTTCCCCATACAAGAACTAAATGTGGATTGAGTTGTATTACTATATGATTCATTGTGACACATGAATATCCAATTGTGTGCCCAACCACAACATGAAAATGTCCCCATTCATGATTACAAGTCAGACATCAACATAGAGAAATCATAAGAAAACTATATGTGGAATGATTCATGTCCTCACATGACACATATTGAAACTTGGATCCCCAATCCTAATTACATCCATACAAATAGTTAGGAAATATACATAAATTTGTGTATGGTTCAAACATATGTAGAGTTTTCCAATCCAAAACTAATTATGGATTGTTGGATAATATTACCTAATATGTTGTTCCACATATATCTTCAATATTTTGTTTCACCTCAACATATAAAATAAGAAATATAAACCCCTAACTAGATAAGGGATGGACCTATATAGCAATAAATCTAAGATTCACTCTTATGTGGATTAACTGAAAGCCTTGTTGTCCATTGTTCCTCACACTATTCATGGATCATGTGAGCTTAGTGAACTCGAAAGGATTCTCTATATTACATGACCAATAAACATTTTATATCAGGAACCACATTCTTACTATTTTATGTTATGTTTCATGGAAAATGATCTTACTGCATGATGTTAAACTACAAGAAAAACTTCCATACGACATGAAGAAAAAATCTAAATAAAATATCCTTACAACATGAAATTCAACTGTAAGGAAAATTCCCAATTTTCATGACTTTAAACTGAATGATAGAGATATCCCCACTACATAGTGTTAAAATATTTAGGCCATCATCCATTGGTAATTGTTTTTAGAGGACCATAAGAACCACACACATTTCCATATAATTACATGGTAATTTCATCATCTTTTAAGAAGCTAAACCCATAAATAACACCTAGTGTCTTGAGTGTCCTTGGTCATTGTGATCCTTCGATGGCCCTTTGAAAGACTCCCCAGTTTCATGGGATCCTTTATTTGACTATTCATGTCTGGACATGGTTCTTGTATATGATACCATATTCATCAACCAAAAATTTAATAACATGAAAAGGGGATTTATGATACATGTGAGACATGAAATCATCATGGAGGAACTCTTCACCATAGAGTTTTATGACACATCCCTGACAGGATTGTACAATATCATTATTCATTACCTATGAACCTTGATCCCTGATTTACTACATCTTAATCTTTTTCTCGTAATTATGATGTATTTATCTTGACCCTAGGTTTCCTAATTATTTTGTTTTTTAACATCCCCCTTTCCCATATACTTGTGAATCATGACCTTAATTTTTATGTAGTTTTGCCAAATCCTCAAAATCATAAACTTTATCATTCGATGGTTCAATTTGTAACATCCTAAAAATACTAGTGACTAAGAAATAAATATGTGTTAGTATGAATACCCATAGTGGGATTCCTAATAAAAATTCAAGTATCATATCACTAAATTCTTCATCTTTATTGTTTATGAAAATTGAAATGCATAATTAAACAAGGTAAAATTATCATAGGCCCCACTGTGTGTCCCTAGTAGAAGTCAATCCATGTTTACTAGACCCCCTAGTCTAGAAAAAACTTAATGGAATGATTTTCACTCCTTATCACCATGATAACATGTTGACTAGGTGGAAACAACAATTTTGTGGTGCTTGATCCCTTCTTTAATCTTATAATTTTTTTAAAAAACATTCATGACGTTGATGTGTGAGCTGGGACAACTAGTTTTTTCAGTTGATATCCATATATTTGAACCCCATGGACATTAGGATTATATTATCTTGGATATTCCACATATAAAATTGTTAACAATTAATAGGTAATCAAAACATTCCATTCGACCCTTCGATGTATCCCATTAAATCAGGAGGTTATTTCCCAAATTGCGTGGAACATTACAGGTTCATCCCATTTCTAATGGTTGACCAATACCCAATGGTCCCACCTCTAGTAAAATCGTATATTTTGAAAACATTATATAAAACTCCCATAAACAGACTATTCCAAAGAATTTGACATCCTCAATATTACATCACTGTGTTTTCTAACCGTTATTAATGTAGGAATGTGACACTACAACCCTGAACCATTTGATGGCCCACACCATGTGTCTCAAAACCACATATCATATTGATCGATCCTTCAAGCTAGAAACCAAATCTACCATATAATATAATAATCCTTCCTTGGAAATAATTGTCTACACTTCTAACATCATCATCTAGTTGGTTGAATCTTCGTAAATATTTCATATCCATTGGAAATGTGGGGATCTAATTTTCTTGATGATGTATGTATGGATGATGGTCTCATGTACAAGGTCTTAAAGCACACAAACAAGATGAATATCCTTATATTATAAAAGGAAATCGAAATATCATGAGCCCTAGTAACATCGTGGTGGAACTCAACACCATAGGGTGTTTTGGGAAATCCTTGGCATGTCTTCCACATTCTATACTCAACTGTTTGATCTTCACAGTTATTAAATATGTCCCCAATATTCCAAAAATCCACGTGTAATCAACATCCCAAATATTTTACCCTCAATGAATAATATCCTAGTCAATCATTCATGGCCCTAAAAAATGTTTAGTAGTCCTTTTTAATTCACCATTATTGTAATACTAATTTTCTCATTCATATGGTTTTGTGAGCCACAAAATAGAGGCATATCCTCCTTGTTTGAAATGAACTACAAACCTCATGAGACTTGGAAGCACTGTAGTAGATCTCAAACCCTTAGGATGTTTTGGTTCATCCTAGATATGTATTCCCAATTATAAATTCATCAATCATATCCTTGAATAAATAATTTTATTTGAATTAAAATTCATGTATGTACCACATGAGGTTAAACTACATGAAAGGCATCATCATTATATGACATTAAAGTGAAATGAAAATGTATTTACAACATGTTGTTAAAACTGCAAGTAGAAAACTATAACACATGACAATAAAATGAACATAGAATGATAGATAATATATGGTACATTACTAAAATTATAATTTATGAGATATAATATTATAATCTATAAAAATAGAATTTCTGAGATGGAAGACCCTAAACTACAGCACTATAATGCCCCATATAAAGGAAAATGTGAAAATATTATTTGGATAAACGTAAGAGGAATCAAACAAGTTATGAAGAAAACCCATATGGGAGAATACTATGAAAGACCATGCCAACACAAATAACACCTTTCACCATATGAAGCATAGGAAAAAAATTAGTGCAATATAAACAAAAATATGAAAACATTATATGGATCATCACTATTCCCCCCAAAAAATATAACCCTACTAAGTCCATTGACATAGGAAACAATTAGTGCACTATCCCTCTAGGACATTCATATTTTATACAAACAATCATTTTAAATTAGGTAAACTAAACTATATTAGATGATATACATAAATAAGGAATCTCGGATCAATGGGCATTGATGAAAAATTCTCAAGATAACTCTATTATTATTTATTCATTTAAATCCATGAACATTGTTTTACTTGGTATTATGAAAAGGATGTGTATCATTGAAGATTCATGCAACATTAGATCAATTAAACATCATAAAAATCATGAATAAATTAATTTGAAATAATGAAATATAATGTTTATGAGATTATTTCATTTATAATGTACAAATGAAATAGTAATCTTCATATTTCAGAGCCTCTCCAAGGATTCCATCAAATAAGAAGACACAGTTGTGATCATTCTATGATAAAATTTTATTTGAAGGATTTTTACCAAACATGCATGATTATGGTGAGATGCGTTAATTTAATGATGATGTGGCACTTGGTCCACTTCTTCTACAGCTACTCGAGGAAGAAGAGTTTTGATAAAATAGGATAACTCACAAAATAATTTCTATGTATTCACCAGTAATGATGATAACATTGAGTGATCATAAATTGAGTGCTCTAAGATCTCCTCTTATTTTGCTATATGTATGACCACATTATCCATATGGGAATGAAGTTAAGATATTATCGAATGACTTCATTATAAAACATCCATAATTTCCCTTATTTATAGGGATAAAGAACCATTTTCATCAATACTACAAAATTCCTTATCACTGTCAAACTATTATTTCTAAGTTAGGATGATTTGATGCATTATATCATATATTGTCCACTAATCAAAGACTCCCAACCCCATGTCATGAAAAATATGGGCAATGACTTCCTCTTCATCCTGAAGTGTCACCAAATGAGTCTCGATGATCAAGATATGAATCTTATTCCAATTTATCCTACACCTTTCTCTGTCCCATAAAACTATTAGGGTAGGTATGTCAAAAAGAGGAATGGATGTTCGGGATGACGAAGAAGGGAGTGGGGATTCTTCAAGTTCAATCCTACCAAATAATACATCATCCAACACTGGTATTGAAATACCATATTCCTCTAAATATTCTATCATGCTAATGAGATTTTCATATATATATGATAGGGAAGCTTCCTCAAAGGCATTCCAAGTCTTTAAATAACATCATTGCTAATGGTTGTAAGGGGTTCAGAGAAGGTTATGGGTTTTCCACATGAAAGACCAATTTATTTAGTACATCACCGTGGTATGATTATATCTAATCATGGGTGTTATAATAATATATAAATATTGAGGCACCAATGGGAAGAAGAATAATTTCAGTATTTGTATCATCAGACACCAACATGATCCAAAATTGAAGAATAAGTCTCGGATATTGCTCATTCAGAAATCCAACTGGAGGAAGAGTATAAAAACTTTTAATGTATCCAAATCAATGTGAAAAACGACATGGGGTGTATAGATGTTGGATTATCATCTCATCTGTATAGAATTAAAAAACACATCTTGGAGATAGATTTTGAACATCCTTTCATCAAAATATCCACTTCCAGTATCAAGTATTTTCATGTTTAGTGTGGGATTGGGCATGAATTTAAAATGTTTGGGATGAATAAACATGTAAATTACCACATGATGTCCTAGTATTATTGCCTAATCACTCGATATATTATACACCTTGGGATTGAATGATCCATCTTATTTCACATTAGTGTTATGATATTTGTAATAGTGTAAATTCTATCATATCTAGAAATATATAAACTGGAATGGACTTACAATAATATATGGTATGTTTCCTTGTTGTATTTGGATAGGGAGATAGTATAGGTGAGAAGATTAATTAGAGATAGATTATGAGGCTTCTACTCTACTAATGAGTATTCCATCAACATCATGCTCACTCAAACTCCTAGGAATTTGTCCCTAGCCTGTAGAATCCATCTATCCAAGAAAATGGATATGAATGCCACCATATTATGGCCTTAAGGATATCTCCAGTCTCATCGAGTAACCACATATGGCATACTCTCTGACCTCAAGGATATACAATATGATCCTGTATTATATGGAACCTATTGTGAAGGGACCCATGAGGGATTATAGCTATAGGTCGAGTCCTTGTTTGGTAGATAAATATAATGATTCAGTCTGTAATAGAAATGAGTGGGTATAGATTAAAATCCTTAATTAACCTATCTTTAAAATTGTTAAACATGCCTCCATCCATCTTCAATGTATTTGTGGGGTAATCCTAGATGTCCATAGTAGGAAGAAACTCATCATACATCTCCCAAGGAGGAGACATCCCACTTAGAAGGTAGATGTCCTAGAGGATGGTCCCAACCTCAAAAAGGGATTGATGGAATGAATTAGTACTACGAAATAAATAGATACTAAACTATTTAATATGTTCTAATTTATGGTATATGATTAACTGAGTAAGCCATGCTACCGCATAAAGATGAATATCATGTAGTTGGTTCGAGAACTCTTAGTAGCATTGCCTAACCTAGAATGGTCCTGACATTCATTAGATTAGTTACAACCGGACTGTAAGTACCATTTCTAGATCCAATTGATTGATGTATTTTTTAATGATGATTCATGTAAGGATGAATCTATTTGATTTATTGGTTTGTGAAAAAATCATAACTGTACATACATCAAGGGGAGTTCAACAGAACAAAGGAAACACCAATTACCTTGCTACAACTATATGAATATCTTCGTAAACCAACATTTGAAATTAATCGAGGTAATATGAAAACAAGGAAGACATAAGATTGTATTTAGGTGAGGTAATGATTGGATCATCCAGTAGGATGAATCCATATAGAGTAATCTGCTATGATTGGAGAATGCTCTGGAGTTTAGGTGGTAGAAGACCATAAAAGGATCACTTTCAAAGAACACATGATATCGATGTTTGGAATTTTATTCCAAGAAAATAGTGCCCTCTAGCTGGCTACATTGGAGGTTTTCAAAGAATATGAATCCATCTGTACAAAATCTAGGAAAAATGTTAGATGAGTGATAGATCCTTCCAAAATATGTGAAGGATTTTGAAAATATCAATTGAATTTCATGAAACATAAAAGTAATCATGACCTCATGGCCTGATATAGGTCTCACAAATGCACAAACTAATACAGATTTCATAAATATCATATCACATGGAGTATCTCAGGATGACGCAGTCTGTTATGAGAATCATGATTGTGTGACCCAGAGATGGTCACATAAACCACATAATGATCAAAGTGACCACACGACCAAGCTATTAGATCATATGATGAATACAATATAGTCATGTAACTAATGACTTAGGTTATGGTTCTAGAAATTATCAATAATTATTTCATGATTAATTTGAACAAGTACTGAAAAAAATCAAATTGGATGATCAGATCACACAAATGAGTCTGGTGGAGCTGTCTTGTGGCTAGTTCTTATAATTAGTACTATATATAAGTTCTTGTGGAGAGGTCATGAAAAAATGATCTTACAGCATTTCCTTGGGAAGGATTCTTGTAACCAGATTAATCACATGTGCTATGAAATATGATTAAACATATTGATTGAGATACCCCTAAATCTCATGTATATAGGGAATCCTAAGGAATACCATAGGTCACCTATAATATAAAACATCACCCAATACAGTAGCCTATAGAAGCTAAAAAGTATCCGGAATGAATTTACTATATGAATAACTAATTCCTTCACCATTAGAAAGTTTTTCCAGGGGGTATATTGATGCACACCAGATGAGCATTGAAAAATCTAGAATTGAATAAATACATGATGGATTGGTATTATTTTCTCCACAATAAAAAGAAAGGGAAGTCAGATGAATCACATGTATAGTATAACATCTAAAAGGGAATGTGACTGCATAACCTTCAGATGGTCATTTGAATGGATTATGTTGTATACATGATATACAGTTGATCAAATAAGGCCCCTCTAACAAACCATAATTCTCTTGTTAATATATCATGACATGTTTTGATGATCATTAAAAGGATACTATATGAGCTCTTGTGATAATTTGGAATCTTTAATCAATATATGCCAAACATGATCCAAATCACATTTTAAAAAAATTGTGGAAAGGGAGGAAGCGCCATGTGATGGAGATTTATATTAATGTTCATGTGATGGGATTATGAGTTTTTTAAGACTTAGGGGAGCCCCTTTGCGACATTTCCACCATTTTACATGATAGCATGTTGATGGGTCACATTGATTATGTGAAGGACCTTGTACATGTCCATTTTATTATACGGTACTCCTTTATTTACAAATAGAAACATAGGGTTTGTATATGATGATTCTGAAAAAACATCTTAGAATCTATATTTGATCACATTATGCTCCATATAAAAATTGATTAATTGTTCATGAAAATAGACACCCACCATCATGTGATCCCATATCATTATAAAATATGGGATAAAATAAAATGGGAAAATGTGTAATCTTTTTCTCAAGGAAAGATTCACTGGTTTTCTTGAGAATGGGGTTGTGCTCCTCATCTTCACAATAGGGCAATGTGACCTATTATCCTGATCTAATAGGTGTCCATTGGAAAAGTAGTCATTATCTCAAGATAGGACACTGAAACGATGTTTTAATCTCATGAAAAAATATAAAAATTTCTTCTTCGATAACACAAATAAATTTTTGCAAGCATCCAGATCCTATAAATGCTATCATATATGTTATTTCGAGGGTATAGTAGTAGTTAGACATGTTAACATGGATATGAAAAATAAAATTTACTATCTAGGGTCTAGTGAAAACGGTGATGAAGTAATGATCTACCAGTCGTTTATTATGATGTGATGCCTTGGACGAACCATGAAATGATCTAGTGAAGTTCATGATGCAACAATCCATCGACTTACCCCAACTCATATATATCAATATAAACCCCAAAAGAATACGTATAACTAGGCTAGTGAGGCCTATAATTTCTTCCAATAAATATAATTAAAAACATTAGATGACAAGTATAGATGAGAGAATCAACTACACTAGAGAGCGGGAGTAGACTTCTCAGAGAGAAAGTTTACACAATCATAAGGATATTCCACAAGGTAAAATTACAGGGATGACTTAAAGGATAACATCGATCAACTATGTTCATCGCATGATTGATCTATAGATAATGCTAATGACTTCAAGTACATCAAGTATATTATGAAAAGGTGTTTCATCATGTTTACATGGTAATGAGAAACCTAAAACCTGATAATTTTTGACAAACAATAATGAACATATATAATAAAAACTAGAAAAATATGGAAGACTTATGTAAATAATAATATTCTAATCACCATGTAATGTCATTGTGCACATCAAACAACATATCTTGATCATTAAGAAGCACTATGAAATGCCACCTAGGTCTCGCAAAGTCCTCCTCCTATGTTATAAATTTCATATGATGTCGTCTAGGCATACCATCTATGTCATGATACTCCCTTCATACATTTCATGAAAGTTATGTGACGCCCTCTAGGAATGACAAACAAGTCATCTGATGCCTTCCAAGCATGCCATCCATGTAATGTTACACACTTCAGTGATGTTAATCAAGTAATGTGGTATCTATAGGGTTTGTCACCCAAGTCTTGTGAAGTTCACTCTGCATTCTAGCCAGGCTTTTCAATGTTGTTTATTCATGTCATCATTGATCATGTGAGAACCTCCAAGACCTTCCATCCAAATAATGCTATGTCAATCATAGAATTCAGCTACATCATGGGATTTTCTTTGGACACATTTATTAGGAAACTTTTACATTTCTAGATTTCCTCATACATGTCATTCAGACACCACATACACCTAGTGAAGACAATCAATACATTTCATGAATAAATTCAGATACATCGTAACCTTGATTGGTTTACATATTCAGGAATACCACTAACATTTACTATGAGAACAATAATTCTTTTTATAAAGACATTATGTAGGATTCCATCCCATTTCTCGAGCTCCAATAGGCATCCACATTAGTGTAAGTACTCCATATCATAGATATTATAACCCATGGGATCCAATCTCATTTATAGGATTAATATTCCTTCACATCCATTAGTTTAATGATAATTGAAATGAACTATGAAGATTATGGTTACTTATATTCAAATGATACATATGAGTTCTTTCTATGTCTCATGCCCAATATAAAACACCCCATCAGGGCTCCCCGGTTTATAGTCCAAATTCCATATACGATGAAACTTGTCACATGTTATCCCTCGTTTTACTCGCACTAAGAATGGATCATGTGGGCTTACATATTTAGAATAATTATATCATTTCCCCATGTATTTTCCCAAGTTTGGGAATCCTCAGTGTGTAATCCACATTCAACAGCATAATAGGACTGCTACCATACAAGGAAAAACACCTCTGGGTAAGTCTCGAATGAATGATCAAACCATGATGCCACATATTCATTTTATAAATATGATACAAAGCACTCCTCCATAAGTCAATATATCAATGTATATTTTATAAGTTCCCTCATATATATCCTTTACACATGATGTTAAACTGCAATGTTTAATTGAACATTTTTTCGTTTCCTATCCTAAACAAGATATATAGGATTCCTCATAAATGTTCAATCCCTACATTGAGATATAAATAACCTCACTATATGGTAGTTAATGATAGATTCATTTATTATATGGGTTAGAAATATAATTTTCTACCCATTTTTATGAAATGATGGGAAACTGATGAAGAATATTGGATACATACATACCCACTTGTTAATAAAAACCCCATAAACATATTAATTTATTCGAAGCCTGATAATTTTGTTAGAGTAACTATTCCATATTAGTATTAGGAATAGATAAATAAATATATCTCAAATCTATAATAGAAACCTACAATAGGTGACAATTTCCCCCAAAAAGGGTGTGATGAGACCAACCTCCCACCCTCTTGACCAATGTAAGGTCTTAAGTAACATCAAGTTTGAAACCCCAAATGACCTTATAAATTTGGAAATCATGTTCATAATTATTAATGGATGTGGGAACCTTATGTAGTTTTAGTAAACTATAAATATGGTGGACTCGACGTGATTAATTGTGCAATAAATTAAACCCCCCACTATCTATCAAATGTCCCCAAAACATTTTAATGAAACATAGAAGGACAATTTAAGAGTCTAAATGGAATTTATATATATACATATTTTCAATTAAATTTACAAATATATATTTTTGATATATCCTTCATCTCAAACATTAACTGATGATATCCAGATCAATGGTCAATAATAGAGAAGTCTCAATATTTTCATATTTATATGGATATATCATCCAAATAGGGTGTAAAATAAATAATTTTTTGATATTTTATTAGTATCAAAATAATGATTTCAGTTACTCATTGATCTATCATATTTTTATAATGATGAACTTTGAAACAGTAACCAAATCACATTGGTGTATGAATCCTATATCCATATTTTAATGAAATTTTTTATTCTATTATTATAATTGAATGGTGATCATTATATATGAACTCTTTGAGATAATAATGCATCTAGGTGTGATTTCAATGATAAATTCAACCATAAACTATTGGATAATACTAGACATTTCAATTATAAATACATTAATATATTCACTTACAATAATTACATTATCAATATTGAATTCTTCCTTGATCATTTTTTATAGAAATCCATCATTATTGTGTATCGAGCCCAACATTGTAGAATCTTATTCAAGGGGAATGCCATGATTATTATTATGATGATTCATTATAACAGAATGAGTTGAGATATGAATGAGATCTATTTTCCATGAAACTAGATATGTGGTTTATATATGGAAAGCTAATCCATTGCCAGTATTTTTTCAAATTCATTCTGAGAAAGAATAATTATATCAACAAGAATATTCCTCACTCAAATCTCAATCTTGTAAGATTTAAATATCTAAAATGTGTTCATTGATCCATATGTTTTTTCATAGATCACTCAATATCCATATCCTATGGTTTTGATTCTATATTAATTGAGTTCATTTTTTATATAAATTATTGAGACACTCGTAAATATTGAAATGTATTATAAAAATTTTAAAACAAATCAAATGTAACACACATGAATTCATTATAATAACCTATATCAGTGGTAGTGATCTATATTTCCCTACTGTATTCCCATAGTTTGGGATGTTTTTAGGGTGTATGTTTATAATTGTATCATGGGGTGGGGAATTGGTTCACATAATTTCAAAAATAGTTACGCATTAAGGATTTCAAGGAGGGAGGATCATTATATGGGGTCGTTTTCTACTATTTTTAATTAAGTAACCCCTAAAAATTACTTCAGTAGTTGTGGGAAGAATTCACCACCTTACCAAACATAAATTTATTCCCTAATATGTTGAGAAAGGTATCATGGTGTTTATTCCAACCCTATTATCATGTAGGGTGTTAACATTTATTCCATCAATATATCTTACCATTAGAAATCTATTGATATTATAGCATTCATTTTATGTCTATGAAATAATAGATTTATGGAATTTTCACCTCTAGCTTTACTATACATTGAAAAATATACTCGTAACTAGATAAGTATCTTAGGCTAACAACCTATTAATACACCGTTTTAATAAACAAAATAAATGATGGATATTGATTTATAATTGGGATATATAACCATATAAATACATAAAAATCCTCTATATGTTATCTTGATGAGTTATAATACACTCATTAACCTTATGTTTCATCCTCATGAATTATATCTTCATACACATGTGAAGAGTTTTTGGATAGATATTTATAAGAATACTTTGATAAACTCATCATATCAAATTATTCATATGTCTTCCTTCCTTATTGTTTCTATGGTGAGAATGCATTATTATAATGCATATCCTTATATATGATGAAAAAACCAACATAACATTTTCTTCTCTAGGTACTATAGATTGGAAAATATAATTTTCATTAATTTTATCCATTACATTGTAATAATTGGATTATAAGATGCACTTTAGGTGGGTGGATTTTGTCTCAAGAATGACTTCAGATCAAGATTATCCATCCATGGTACATTTTATATATCAACATAGTTTGAATTATAGTTTATTTCTTGATTCATTTGGGTGATATTTTTTACAAAATTGTATACCTCGACTCGCATCCCATTTTGAAGCTCAATGGGATTATCATTTCATATATCATCAGTCCTTTTGTTAAATCAGTTTCTCCTAGATCCTTTCATTTAATTAGTATTTAAATGTAAAATATTATAATACACAATTTAAAAATAAAATAATTATAACATATTTAGTGATTAATAAATAATATGTTCCCCATAATATATAAATTTTATGGCCTGAATCAAGGAAATTCTTTATCTACTTTGTAATAGTGTCCATAATCATAGCATAAAAAAGTGCTAAAATCCATCTTAATGGTTCATAATTAAATTATAAATAACAAAATTATAACCTAAAATATTCTATAGCGAGGTGTGTAGTGTTAGTTCCAATAATCATGTAATGAATTGATGAAATAGTTAATTCCCCATAATCCTTTTTCAATGTGATTTCCCAAAGTTGAATTTTTGCTACATCTACATCCACATTCCAAACAATGTTGTAATTGTTATTAAAACAACATAATTATGGCATTTAAAAGTTTTCATGATATACTTCTATACATAGACTCACCACTAGGGTTCCAACCATGATTTTCTAACATTAATTCTTAAAAATAGTTAATTTAATCACAAAAACATTCTAAACCATCACTATGGTAGAAACTAATGACACATAAGATAAGAATAAAATATAATTTAATTAACCACATTAGATAATATATCTCGGAAATAGTGTAAGAACACAAGAACCAAAAGGATTATTATCATGGATATTAGATGTATAAACATCATATTTCCCAGTAGATTCAAATATTACATCATAATCACACTACTCAACATGTTTTAATAGACATCTCACATGATACAATAATATTATTTAAATTTATGAATGGACCATAAATAAGATTAAACTCTAAAATGAAATGTAAGGGATGAATATAATTTTCTTCATGGATTAAATCAATTGAATAGAAAAAAATCATAAGCAAAATATATTATCATCGTAAGTGGTAGTTATAAAAAAGTGTTATTCAATGTACATGGAATAAGAACATAAATCCAAAGATGGTAAATAAAGAAAAAAACTATCATAACATATATTAGAAAGATTAAAGTATAATCATTAGATCATGATATCAAAAAATCATAATGCATAACATCATTCAATTTTAAAAAAAACATTAATTGGGGTAATCATTAATTACATGAATCCTACACTTTCAACTAGGGTTGTGAATGACTAAAATTTTCCATTTCTCAAATATATAATTATATATAAAAAATTAAGAAATTCATTAGAGGGTGATTTAGGACCCACAAATAATCATATATACTTACTAGTTACACATTAAAATAAATCACTTTCACATCATAAGTAACACCTAGAAAAATATTTGTTTCATAAAAAATATTAAATGAAATTCGATTACGTTTAAAATAGATGCAATTGAAAAAAAATCTATCTCAATAAATATTCATTATAAAATAATTTACCAACAACAACATATAACACATTATGAAACAATGGTAGGTTTCTTAAAATTTTCAAATATAATAAAAAAATAATTAAATCGATCGAATTAAAAACATGAGCACACAAAAATTAATCATTTAAATGAATAAAAATAGAGGGTGAAAAATAATGTGTATCTCTATTTTTGATTTATATTTTTGAAAGTATAGAGGAAAATTAAATAAAACATATAGAATTATTTTTTTGAAAAATTATCATGTAATCATCGAGGTAAAAACATATTCATGATTCTATTTTCTGAAATCCTCATTTGTTTTCTTAAAATAACTAAAAATATAAGACTTCGTAGACGTTGATTTTAATTAAAAACATGTAATATTAGATTTATAGTGGGGAGAATCATTTAACAAATAAAATAAATGGATGATGTGAACATATGAGAGATAAATTGAAGAATAATTCATATAACTAAAATAAAGAAGTTTGAGTTACCAAATCTCTTACTATTACGCTCGATTTAATGGTTGTTATTTAAACTCATAAATATGTAATATAAATATAATTATTTCAAAATTAATTTAATTTACTTATCCATTTCTATTTATACTTTATAATTATTCAATGTGATGATATTATTATGTTCTTATCTCTGTTTAATTTTCTAGTTTGAGTTATCTTCATCATTAAAAATAATGATCATAATCATGATGTTGTTATTCACTCCTCTCCCAAACTAAATAATTCAATGATAATGAAAGGTACTAAAATTATTATTTTTTAAATCTTTATAATGGTATAATATTATTCATAGGGAATAATTTTTAGGATCATTAAAATGATATTAGTAATGATGATGTTTCAGTTATTTTTAATATAAGGGCAACGGTGTCATGATCAATGAGGTTTATATAATATTTACTATTATAGAAAAAATAAATCATTGTTTTCTTATCTATAAAATATTTAATTAACACTTTTGACATATTAGTATATTGTGATTCTATTTTATATCATTATTCAAGTTGGTTGTCAGACCAAACAAAACAAGAGAATAATATAATTAATAGTTAATGAATATTATGAATGTCGTTTTTATTGGAATAATATGTTTTTAAAAAATTAATAATTCCAATAATTTCAATATTTTCAATAATATTTTAATATTTTTTAATAAATAATAAATATAGTAGACGAAAAACTAGATACATTAGTTGGTGGATTCAATAGTCCAAAAAACTAGTTAAGGTTATAATTTCATGGAAAATGAGAGTTGATAAAGGTAGATAATAAATTAATATTTAATAATCATTAGGAATATATATATATAATCATTATAATTTAATTCCAATCAATTAAACCATCCGTTAGAGATGGTGATGAAAAATTATCAATGAAATTTGAAGAGGTGCTAGTCTACGTGTATGCATAATATGCATTTTTATTTTTTCTATTTTATTGGGAAATATTAAATAATTTTTTTTCATTTTATATAATAAAATATTTATATATTAGTTATAATT
Source organism: Viscum album (assembly GCA_963277665.1). NCBI lineage: Eukaryota > Viridiplantae > Streptophyta > Magnoliopsida > Santalales > Viscaceae > Viscum > Viscum album. Next base: position 737,730,088 of record OY728143.1, on the reverse strand, counting down.
ATTTCATAATATTATGGTAGGGATGTTTTTTTATAGAGGACAATTAAGAAGAAAATATCATAAAAGAATAAATACATACAACTAGAGATTGAGTAGTCTCTTAAAAACGTCATTCAAAATGGATTCATTACTCTTGTTAATGGTAATCATATTCATAATAAATTTTTAGATTAATTTTTGGGGTAAATTTATAGGGTTTTAGGAATATGTATAATGTGAAATTTGTAACACAATGTGAGGGATGTGATCCACTTTTATAAGTGAAGATGAGTTCAATTTTTTAAGAACCCTTTAAATTTTTATTAATGGATTGTTACCATGAAAGGGTATGAATATTGAAAGGGTAAAAGACAATTTTAGGGGTTTTTTTCTTGACCCATACATTATACAAAATTTTTGGAAGAAAATTTATAACATATTTCTGTTTGATTTACACATTTAAAAACTATTTTTTAGAATTTTTTATTTAATGGGATAATTAATTATTTAAATTAGTATATAATTTTGATGAAAAAATTAAATTTAATATTTTACAAAATTTGAAACCTTTGATGTCAAATTTTTATAAAATGTAATGCCCCGACCCCAGAATCCCAGAGTCGGTTCATTACTACGTATCATTGGCATGATCACAAAAGATCAAGTCTTGAATGATTGATTAGATTAGTAGCCTTGAAAGTACTAGATACATTCATAAGGTTTACATTACATCATAAAATGTAAAACTAGTACAACATTGTTTCTATAGAAAACACTGAGATCCCATAGACTATCCCTAAATGTCAGTCATAATATACATAATCGCATCCTGGGAAAAATAAAACATAGAAAGGGTTGAGATCAGATGCTCAGTAAGGATAACAATATTGTGGAAACATTCATTAATAAGCATAAATATTTAAGGATGTATAAGACTAAAACAAAATCCTTTTAAAATTGAACATCAGAAAAATATGGAAAAGATAAAAATCAAATAATTCCATTTACTTATCCACATGGATATTCTACTAGTCGAATAATCACATGCAATATCAATAGCCACTTTCATAATGATGGATGGCATAATGCCCGACTTTCATAACCACATAGTCAAGGCCTTGTACCAGGACTCAAAATAAGAATTTTTCAAGGATTTGGTCCAAGACACTAGTGTGTCTCATGATACCTACCGATGCATTGAGGATCTATAGCAGGCTCTACCAGTCACTTACTAAGTCCAATGCATTCTTCATATAAAAAGGTTTATGCATAACATAATTATTCTTATTAAAACTAGCATACGAAATATCAATAATTTATCCATAAACCATGAATGGTATAAAAATAACACATCCACAACGAAACATATCACAAAACCATAAATACAGTATGGACATTTTGTATCATAATAAATCAACTTCAAACAAACTTAATATCCATTAAAGGATGTTGACATAGATGAAATAAACACCTTTTTAGAGAAACATCTCTTTCTATATTGAAATAATTTAAAGATCACATAATTATAAAATAAAACATTTATATTTCAAAATGTTCTTATATGATTATATGGGATGCTTCAACGATGTTATAAGGGTGGAAAAATAGTCGCACCTGCCGTATGTGTTAAAAAAAATTCATACCTTAAATTTTTCGAAAAGGACAAAAAGTACCATGTTTGGAAAATGATGGAAAGATTCCATTATAAAAATATTATAAAAGTCAAACAAGGTTATAATTGACTTTTACACATAGTATATAAAATAGTAATAATTTTTTGAAATACATTTTTAAGAAACATGGATGTGGATGATAAAGAGGTCCAAGTAGAGAATTACGTATAAATAACCTCTCATAATATGATTTCATACATGATCTTTTAAAATTGCATTGTTAATAATATATTAGTATTATCGTCGTTTCGGGTGTTGATGGATTCGTTTTCTATTCTATTATTTGTTATGTGAGTTATATTTATTATAGATGCGATGTATATTGTTCATATCCATAATGATATAAAGTTTTTAAACATTATTTTCAATCATCAAATAAAAATTATATATGAATAGATACGATGATGAATGAATCTCATCGCGTTCGTGGAGACGGTAATCCGTACGTACGCACGAGTGACAATATCATACTTTTGATATAAAAATAATATATAATTGGATGATATATCATATATATAGAGTAATTATCATGTTTTATTTATTATTTATATCATTTACACATCATTATTATACCCATCCAAACAATAATGTATTGAATAACAATTACACCACGATGTGGAGACGGTAAGCCGTACGTACGCACTTATGGTGAAATGTTATTAAAAGATGGATAGAATAATGAATATAGTTGTAACATATTTATAATAACACCACAATTTATATAAGTTACTGGAGTAATTATTTTATAATGGAAACAACAATGAATGATGAAGTGGAAGAAGAAAGGAACTTGAAAGATGTGATGAAATATTTACCTCTTTTTTCGGGTTCTTCCTTTTGATTTGATCAAAAAGGTTTTTTAGGATGGCTTTATGACTAAATTTATGACTCTAGGATGACGGGAGGAAAGTTTATAGGTTATTTGGGTAGTTTGTGGCCAATAGAAAAGACTTTTAATGTGTGAATTTGAGATAAGGGTGAGTGCCCTTTTATAAGAGGGGTGAGGAGCGCCATAGGAAAAGCTAAAAATATTAGTTTAGAATAAAATAATTTTTGCTTCATAATGTATCCAAAGTGTAATATTTAAATTCTAAGGTAGGGATTAATCTAAAATCACTCATCCAATAGGTTTTAGATAGGTTTGGGTCACTATATTAACCTTATCTTTTAGATTTAACTCTTAGTTAAATAGTTTGACATTTACCGTGTCTCTTTAAATTTTTATATTATATTGTTAATAAACATACAATATTATTTCAAGAGAACCCCAACTGGTTCATTAATGATAAAAATATCATTATATTAGTCTTTTGACTAAACTTTATATTTTTAGGAATAAAATATCAATTAATAATATAATATTCTTTAAAAAACTATTTTATGTCAATTTTGACACTATTTTGGATTTTGTTTTTTCTAAATTCATAATAGAATTATGAATTCGATAAAAATACATCTATACAATTCTAATATGTCATATTAAACTATAATATTATTTTAATTCATAAAAAGTGTCAAATTACATTTATTTATATATTTATAATATCAATTCTTTTAATATTTCATTAATTAGGTAATTACTGCATCATCATTGTGTCATAAATATATTAAAATTTTGAACATATAAAAAATATTAAAAAAATACCATTATGTATTAAGTATTTTATCTTTCCAATTTATATTTATAGTCGAATTTATCTTATGTTAAACCCTATATAAAAAATGTTTTAGTTATTAATCATTGATTTTATCTCTTTTAACTATTCTTTGAATTAAATAATAATAAATGTCCTAATCTAATCCAAGTGAACCAAAGTTGTTCATATTTTATTTATAAGGTTTTTTTTGGTCTAAATATACTTATCAAATAGAATTATGACATGGGTTAGGGTAAAAATAATATCATTTATACCCTTAATTACCCTATTTACTTTTAACCGTGGTAAATAAAAGTAAAAGGTTACTATTCACCAAAAATTATTTTCATCTTATTGAACCACTTTTTACATAATTATATCAACAGTATCTCTTGGATTTTAGAAATTCAACTCGCAGAAGTAGAAAAATTACGTTTTATGTAAATTTTTAAATGCTCCTAGGAGGTGGGTAAAAGACGGTAAAAAGTTCATTAAAATTTTTTATATCTAAAATTATTATAATTTGACACCAATGATTTACATTGTACAGATATAAATATTATGTATCTATTTTGACATAAAATAAATTTAAATAAAATAAATAATTATTTAAATAAAAATTCGGTTTTAAACTATTACACAGTGTTTTTCACTATTCCTCAAAAATTGAATATTTTCAGCAAAATACCAAAATTTCACCCTACGCTAATTTCGATATTATGAACCCAAAAATGAAGTCCATTTTGAATGTTAAAATATGTTAAATCTCAAAAAGTGGGTATTACTATTCATAACGGCTAGTTTGATTTGTTATGATGTGTTAGATCTCAAAGTTGCGCAAAACACACGCTATTGTATTATTCAAAGAGAAGCATACTGTGGAAGCCTGGGGTGTTACATTCTCCCCTCCTTCAAATAATTCCATCCTAAAAATTTCTAGAATATTACTACATAAAATGACTCAGGTGGTTCTTCATCATAAGTTCCTTGAGTTCCCACGTTGCCTCTTCCATCTTACAGTTTTTCCACAAAACTTTTACGAGATGAGTCATCCAGTTTGTTAGAATTTGTTCTGCCATATCAAGAATCTCGACAGGCTCGTCACAATAAGATAGATTAGGTTCCAGTTCTAATTTCTCATTGGCGAGTACATGCGTATGGTCAGGCATGTATTTTCTCGACATTGATACATGGAACACATTTTGAACCTTGGATAGACATGGTGGAATTTCGAAACGGTAATCTACAACCCCAATTCATTCTAGAATTTTGAAAGGTCCAATGTACCTAAGACTCCATTTTACCTTCTTACTGAAATGTATTAAACCCTTCCATGGAGATACCTTCATTAAAACATGATATCCTACCTGAAAATCAAAATCCTTTTTAGGTTATCTATATATCTCTTCTGTATACTTTTGAGCTTCTTTGATGTGGTTTTGGATTACCTTCACATATCCATCATTTCCTCCACATGTTCTGGACCTATGAGTTTTCTTTCCCCAACATCATCCCAACAGTTTGGTGTGAAACACTAATTTCTGTATAATGCTTCATATGGTGCCATCTGAATACATGAATGTAAGTTTTATTATTGGAAAATTCTACCAGATGTAAATATTGATCCTACATAACATGAAAGACAATTGAGCATGATCTCAACATTTCTTCTAAGGATAAAATAGTCTGTTCTGATTGACCGTCAGTTTGGGGGTGGTAGGTAGTGCTCAGATGAAGTTCAGTATCTGGGGATTTTTGAAGAATTTTCCAAAATGTGGATGTGAAACAAGGATTGTGATAAAAAATAATCGATAGTGGTACACCATGAATTAATACAACTCTATTAATATATATTCTTATTAATCATTAAAGTGGTAAATATTCCCTTATAGAAATAAAATGTGCTGACATGGTAAGATGATCAATAATGACCTATATTGCATCGTTCCTTCTAGGAGTCTTTGGTAGTCCCATGTCAAAGTCCATCGTAATATTATCCAATTTTCACTTAGGTATGAGAAGAGGATGCATGAATCATCCAGGCTATGTCCTTCTAGATTTCACTTATTGAAAAACTATACATCTTGACACAAAATCAACAATCTCTCTATTCATGTTGTCCCCCCAAAAATGTTCCTTCAAATCATTATGCTTTTTGGTGTGCCCAGTTTGTATAGAGAAATTGAAACTATGTGCATCATCCAACAATTCCTTTTTTTATCAGGTATATCAAGAACACAAAGACTCTTCCCAAATTTCAAAATTCCATCTTCATACACAAAGTCACTCAATCTCCCATCATTCATAGATTTAATCTTTTTTTGAAACTCTTCATCATCAGCCTAAGAACTCTTTATCCTTACTAGTAATGATGGTTTGGCAACCATTTGAAAAAGTATTGATGTTTCACATTCCATGGTGATTCCCATATCCATCTTTACTAGATCCATGTATATAGGATCCATTTCATCTCTCATCTTTTTCAAAACTCTATGATCTTTTCTTCTCAAAGCATCTACCACTGTATTTTCCTACCTCGGGTGGTAGTGTATCATGTAATCATAATCCTTGAGTAGTTTAATCCATCTCATTTGCCTCATATTGAGTTTTTTACGTGAGAAAATATACTTAAAACTCTTTTGATCAGTAAAAATCTCACATTTTTCACCATAGAGATAGTGTCTCCAAATCTTAAAAAAAATATTACAGCTGCTAACTCAAGATCTTAAGTAGGATACATTTTCTCTTGAATCTTTAACTGTTGTGATGCATAGGCAATAACTCTGTCATTCTGCATTTGGACACAACCAATTCCCTTCTTTGATGCATCACTATAAATAACAAACTCATCATTCCTCGATGGTAGATTCAAGATAAAATCATTGAATAATCCTCTCTTCAATTCTTCAAAACAATCTTCACACTCTTTTGTCCAAACAAATTTAACCCTTTTTCATGTGAGCTTTGTTAATGTGATAGCCAACCTTGAAAAATATTGGATGAAATGTCGATAATAACCTGCTAAACCAATAATACTATGTACCTCAATTATACTCGTCGGTGCTGGCCATTCTTGGATTTCCTTGGTCTTAGAAGGATCAAAAGAGATTCCATCCTTTGAAACAATATGGAAAAGAAAAGAAATATCCTACAGCCAGAATTCACACTTGCAAAACATCCCATATAATTCATGTCTTCTCAGAGTTATCAGGATAATGCACAAGTGATTTTCATGATCTTCGTATATTTTGGATTATACCAAGATATCATCAATGAATAGCACTATGAAGTCATAAATATATTCCTTGAAAACTCTATTCATTAGATCCATGAAGACAGATGGTGCATTAGTTAATCCAAAAGAAATTACTGTAAACTCGTAATGCCCGTACCTATTTCGAAATTCTATTTTCTAAACGTATTCCTTCTTCACACACAACTGAGGATATCCAGATCGAAGGTCAATATTTGAAATGTATTGATCTCAATGAAGTTTGTCTAATAAATCATCAATACGAGGTAAGGGATACTTGTTCATTATTGTTATAGCATTGACCTCCCTGTAGTTAATGCACAACCTCATAGATCCATCATTCTTCTTAACAACATGGATAGGGGCTCCCCATGGAGAAACACTAGGGTGAATAAATCCCTTATTACTCAATTCCTATTGATGTTTCTTTAGTTCCACTAAATCCACAGTGGTCATTCTGTATGGTGTCTTAAATATGGGCCCAGATCTAGGAATTAAATCAATGGAAAACTCAATTTCTCATTCTAAATGATGTTCAAGTAAATATTCTGGAAACACATCAAAATATTCTTTTACAATAGAAACATCCTCTATTTGAACATTATTTTCCTCGACTGTAGTTATTTCATTCTCTTCCTCCCCAATAATTGAATTTAGTTGAGCTACTAAGGGTAGATCTAGATAAGAATTATGTGGTGATGATTCTCCTCTAAATATAAGGTGTTCTTTATCATCATTATAAAAAATAATAACCTCTTTCTTCTTATAATAAATATTTTCATCATGGTCTGAAAGACAATCCATAGTGAGGATTATATCAAATTCAATCATGGGTATGACAGTGACATCAGCAGATAAAGAACATTTATATTCCCTAATGGGGATTGATTCGCAAAACATTTTTGCAATGATACTTCCCTTAAGAGTTTTGACTGAAAACACCCTTGTTAAATCAAAATGAAAATATCAGATTTTCTTAGAAAACTGGGATGATATGAAACAATGTGATGATCCAGAATCAAATAATGCATTTTCTAAACTTGAGGAAACCATTAATTTACCTGCCACCACTTCTTTCAGAGCTTCAACCTCAGTATTAATGATATGTTAATATTGGCATTGATCCCTTGGCCTTTTCTTTGGTATGTTCCCCTGACGCTTAGGACATCCATTCATATAATTTCCCCTTTTCTACAATTGTAGCATTCAACATCAACAACCTATTTCTTCCCCTTTCAATCGTGAGCTTGGTGGACTTTTTCACCATACTTATAAAAGTCTCTCATTCCCTTCAGGAATGTACCAGGGTGTTTCTTCCCAAAATTACTGTAGAATAGATATTCAAATTTATCATTATTACCCTTATTTCCATTTCTAGAGACTTCAGTAGATCTATTCTTCTATTGCTTTGCTTTATAGTCGTAAGACTTAGATAATTTATTTTCTGTCTTGATAGCCATTGATAGAATATCTGCGTATGACGGGAACGATTGTGAGACTAATTCTAGATGGGGAAATGGTTTTAACCCATCAAATAAATGATCATTATTACTTCCCGGGACACGTAAATAATCTATAGAATGCCTCGTTAACCTTGTAAAGTTAGCTTCGTACTTTGCAACATTCTCATCCTCCTTTTTCCTTAGACTCATAAATTGCTTTTTATATCTTCTTGATGGTCAAGAGGAAATTATTTTTCAATGAAAAGCTCTTTAAACTCCCTCCATTCCATATTTGATACTTTATTATCTTCCTTTGTGTTTTGAATCAATGACCACCATTGATTAGCATCTCCAGTGAGGCGGTAAACTACCATGACAAATTCTTCCCTTTAACTACTCCCCAAGGCATTGAATATTTTCTCTAAAGAATTTATCCATCACTCAGCTACTAATGGATTATAACACCGAATTGATTTTTTTTTGCTTTTTTCCTTATAAAGAGATCTAACATTTATCCTCTATGTTGTGAATCACGGTTCTCTATATGGGTAAGGTTATTATTCATAGCGTGAGTGAGTTGTCCCAATATGGTGATTAGCTGATCAGTACACGTTGTATCACCAGCTCCACTATAATTATCATGAGCCATAGGTAAATCCCAACATGGAGTGTGTGGATTGATAAAATTTCCATTCCTTCTACTTGGAACCATTTCTAAACAATTTAATAAACAAAATTAGTTTATGAATAAAAATAAATAATTCCAAACATGTAAAACACTTAACATAAATTGAACAGTTTAAGGATATAATCCATAATCATAAAAAATATGTTTTCTTTGAGGAATAATATACTAATAAATCGTTAATAATGACATTTAATGAAAATTGGAGTTATCCTAATCTTACCCCCGAGGACTGTCGTAACCAAGAGTACAGTAGGGCCTGTTGTCATGAACCGGTTCTCGTTCGAGTCTAGCTCAAAGTAGTGTTTATGGGTTTTACCCCTAGGTACATCTGTGCAGAGCAACCTCTATCTACTCATATCCAGACATGGATGTATTTCTTATAAAACTCACAAAATATCTACAATACCAAAATTATCGGAAGTTCTTCTATACTAATCATCAAAGTCTATCTTAGGGTAATATGTTCTAATCAGAGTTTATCTAAATCTAGATTCCATGGTTTGTACTAAACTTCCTCTGATTCCAACTGTAACACCCCAACCCCAGAAATCCAGAGTCTGTTCATTATTAAGTATCATTGGCCTGATCATAAAAGATCAAGTCTCGAATGTTGATTAGTTCAGTAGCCTTGAAATTACTAGATACATTCAAAAGGTTTACATTACATATTAAAATAGAAAACTACAACAACAATGTCTCTATAGACAACAATGAGATCCCATAGACTATCCCATTAGGTCAGTCATAATATACTTCTTCACATCCTAGGAAAAAGAAAACATTGAAAGGGGTAAGATTAGATGCTTAGTAAGGATAACAATATAGCAGAAACTTTTATAAAAAAGAATAAACATTTAAGGAAATGTATAAGACTAAAACAAAATAATTTTAAACATGAAATTATTCATAATATGGAGTATATAAAAATCAAATAATTCCATTTACATATTCACATAGATATTATACTAGTAAAATAATCACATACAATATCAAAACCACTTTCATAATGACAAAATGCATAATGCCAAACTTTCACAACCACATAGTAATAGACTTGTGCCAAGACTACAAATAAGATGTTTTCAAGGCATTGTGCCAAGACAGTAGTTTGTCTCATTAGACCTACTGATGCATCTATGAGCTATATCGGGCTCCACCCTTCACTTACTAAGTCCAATGCATTCCTCATATGAAAAGGTTTAAACATAACATAAACATTCATATTAAATCTAGCATACGAAATGTCAATACGTTATCCATAATCCATTAATGGAATAAAAATAACACATCCACAGTAAAAAATAACACAAAACATTCTATACATTATGGATGTTTGGTATCATAATAAATCAACTTCAAACAAATTTAAAATCCATCAATGGATGTTGACATAGATGAAATCAAAACCATTTTATAGAAATATCTCCTTCTATTTTGAAATCATTTAAGGGTCATGTAATAAATAAAGAAAACATTTATATTTGAAAATATTCTTATAAGCTTGTAAGGGAAGCTTTGATGATTTTATAACAGTGGAAAAATAGCTTCACCCTCCGTATATGTTAAAAACATTCTTACCTTAAATTTGTCGAAAAGGTAAAAAAGTACCTTGTTGGGAAAAAACGGAACGATTAATTTATAAACATATTATAAAAGTAAAAAAGGTTATAAATGACTTTAAACTATACTCTATAAAATAGTAATAATTTTTTGAAATACATTTTTATGAAATATGGATGTGGGTGATAAAGAGGTCCCAGTAGATAATTACGTATAAACAACCTCGGATAATGAAGAGATTATTTAATTAACCCTTACCTTGTACATATATTTGGTAAAGGGTAGGTTAACCTCTTTTATAATTGTTAAATAATTGTTATTAAATTATTCAAGAATCATATACATTAATATGATATCATATATGATCTTTTAACATTGCATTGTTAATAATATCTTAGTATTATTTTCGTTTTGTGTGTTAACAGATTCTCTTTCCGTTGTATAATTTGTTATTTGAGTCATATTTGTTTTGAATGAGATGTATCTTATTCATATCTAGAATGATATAAGGTCTTTAAACATTATTTTTAATCATCAAATGAAAATTATTCTTGAATGGATACAATGGGGAATGAATCTCATCACGTTTGTGGAGACGATAATACATATGTACGCACGAGTGACAATATCATTCTTTTGATATTAAAATAATATATAATTTGATATTATATCATATATAAATAATAATTATCATGTTATATTATTTATTTAAATCAATTACACATCATTATTATACCCATCCAAATAATAATGTATTGTATAACAATTACACCACGATATGGAGACGGTAAGCCGTACGTACGCATGAAAGGTGAAATGTCTATCAAAGGATAGATAAAATAATGAATATGGTGTAACAAATTTATAATAACATCATAGAATATAGAAGATACTGGATTTATTATTTTAGAGTGTAAACAACAAATAAAGAGGAAGTGGAAGAAGAAAGGAACTTGAAAGAGGTGATGAAATATTTACCTCTTTTTTTGGGTTCTTCTTTTTTATTTAATCAAAAGGCCTCCATAGGATGGATTTATGACTATAGAAATTACTCTAGGATGAAGGTATGACAGTTGAGAGGGTATTTGAGTAGGTTTTGGCCTAGCCAAATGCCTTTGATGGTGGGAATTAGAGATAAGGGTGAGTGCCCTTTTATAAGAGGGGTGAGGGGCACCTTATGAAAAGCTACAAATATTATTTTATAATAAACACATTTTCGGTTTCTAATGGCTCCAAAGTAAATTATTTAATGGATAAGGTGGGGATGTGTAAGAAAAACTCATCCAAAAGGTTTTTGACAGGTATGGGTCCCTATATTAATCGTATCTTTTAGATTTTACTCTTAGTTAAATAGTTTGACATTAATCATGTCTCTTTGGATTTTTATATTATATGGTTAATAAGTATACTATATACATCCAATAGAACCCCAAGTGGTTAATTAATGATACAAATATCATTATATAAGTCTTATGGTAGATTCTTATATTTTTAGGAATAGAATATCAATTAATAATATAATATTTGTTTGAAAAACTCTTTTATGTCAATTTTGACACTATTTGGTATTTTATTTTTTCTAAATTTATAACAGAATTATTACATCAAAACAAATTCATATAACCATCCATAATATATCATATTAACTTATAAAATTAGTTTAATGCATAAAAAGTCACATATTGAATATATTTTTATATTTATAATATCAATTATTTTAATATTTCATTAATTATGTAATTACAACATCATCATTGTGTCATAAATAAATTAAAATATTTAATGTCTAAAAAATATAAATAAAATATCATAATGGAGGAAATATTTTTATCTTTCTAATTAATATTTACAGTAAAATTTATCTAATGTGTATCCCTATATTAAAAATGTTTTAGTTATTAAACATTGATTTTATCTCTTCTAACACATCATTGAATTAAATTATAATAAATGTCATAATCTAATACAAGTGGAACAAAGAGGTTAATAATTTATTCCTAATGTTTTTTTCTCTAATTTTACTTATCTAATAGAATTAGAACATGTGTTAGGGTAATAATAATATAATTTTTACCATTAATTACCATATTTACTTTTAACCGTGTAAAACAAAAGTAAAAAGTTACAATTCACCAAAAATAATTTTCATCTTATTGAACAAAATTTTACATACTGATGTCAACTATGTCCCTAAGATTTTTGAAACTCAACTCACAGTAGCGGTAAAATTAATTTTTATGTAAATTTGCAAATGCTCCTAGGTGGTGGGTAAAAGATGGTAAAAATTTCAATAATTTTTTTTATATCTACAATTATTATAAACTGACTCCAATGAAATACAATGAACATATACTGGTATTATGTATCTACTTTTTCCTAAAATAAATTTAAATAAAAAAGTAATTATTTATTTAAAAATTCGGTTTTAAACTTTAACTCAGTGTTTTTCACTTTTCATAAAAAATGGAAGGTTTTTAGAAAAATACCAAAATTTCACACTAGGCTCATTTAGATATTTCATACCCAAAAATGATGTCCATTTTGAAAGATAAAATTTATAAAATTTCAAAAAGTGTGTATTACTATTTATAGCGGGTAGTTTGATTGGTTGTGCTGTGTTACAACTCGAAGTTGTGTACAACACATGCAACTGTATTATTCAAAGAGAATCGTACTGTGGAATCTTGGGGTGTTACAAATAATATTATCATATGTAATAAAATATTATGTAAAATGTTAATTTTAAAATAAATGTACATAAAATGTAAAAAATAATTTGTATGAATAATGTGTTTTCAAGATTATAGATTATGTGTACTAAATATATATCAATATTTTCAATTTAATAACATAATTTTTTTATAATAATATATTTTATTTTTATTTCAATGAAAACCAACCTATAATTTCCTCATTAAAATAATTAATTTAAACAGAATATCAAAAATCATTTTTATTAGAAAAAAATTTATTACTTTTTTGGTATAAGGTTAGACATAAGTAAAATAAATGTTATAAAATATCTTCAAAAATGACTAAATGTATTCATTAAATCACTATTTGATTAACTGATAATTTTTATCATCGATTATATTCTAGTAAATGAACGTAATTCAATATATTGAAAAAAACAAAAAAAAAATATTATTCATCTTAAATTCAATTATTTTTTAATAAAATAAAAAAATTCATTATCGAATACTTTTTATGTATGAAATTAAAAAAATAAGATTAATATATTGAATTAATGCTTAACATTTTATATAAATTAGTTTTAATGAAAACACAAAATTTGAAACCAATTTCCTTTTAAAGAAATTACTCGTATGTAAATATATATTTTATATAGTATTTTCACAGGCTAATTACACATTTTGATACCCAAAAATTTAGAGGCCCTAATATATATAAATATATATATATATATATCATATTTAATAATTATATTTTATTAATGTTTTTTGGGTAAAATATTTTGTGGAAAAATAAATAGAAATAAAATATATTTTGATTAATTTTCAAGTAAAATCTTGGATCGTTATATTTTTACCAAAACTATGAATATAATTTTTACCCCTATTTCTTTTATTAAACTAATTCCTTTGTTATGATTCTCTATATTGAACCCTATTTATTAGAGAATTATTATACATTTAATTATTTTGTATTTAACTATAATATGTTGTATTATACCATGATATGGTCTACGACATTATAAATCATATCTTGGAGCCTAATTATATTTCTCTATTTCTTGATTATTGAGAAACATTGATTCTGTGGTGATTGGGTTTCCATTATTTTGCACTAAGTCATATGTAAATTGATAATCATGGTGATCATGATGAACGGAGACATTGAGATTTCATATATACAATACATAATTTAGAATTGTTATATAAATATTATGTGTCAATTGATTCATTTTATGTCATTTTTATACTACCATCACATATTTTCAATTGAATTAGTTTCATATGAAACTAATCCTTATTAAAGGCATTTTTATGATTTAATTCAATAACATGAGTATTTTTGGAATAATTTATGGTATTGCAATAATTATCTAACACTTCTATTAAAATTTTATTCATGACAATATTGTTTAGATAATTTTTACGGTCATTTTTATTACATATCATTGGTTACCATGTATAGTAAATATCAGTGTTGAGCCTTATTTTTTTGTCTTAGTTTGCGGTATATGTGTGGAATACACCTATGAATTACAAATTCAATTATTATATATTCATCAATAAGAGGGGAAAGCCCTTATATAAAGGAAATAATATATAGAAGAATATGATTATATATATACATATATACACATTCCATCATAAGATAAGTGAGACTCTTTTATGTGGATTTCAATTTACATTTTCTCCCTAAAAAGGTGTAGTTTCCACCTACGTGTTACAATATATCTAGTTCTTCTATAGGAGGATGATTTCACAAACTCAAACACTCACTCACACACAAATACTCTACTTCCAATATAAGATAGATTTTGATGGAAATATGTGAAGGATAGGTTCCTTTTTTATGATAGGTACCCTAAATGTATTCCATTCACGGTTCAAAATGGCCTAGATATAGTAGGTAAAAATAATTAATACACTCTTGGGATGTTCAATTTGTTGTTTGGATAATTTAAAACACATAACAGATCAATTTAGTATGGTTAATGTTTTACAATAACCCTATTGATAGACTATTTTTTTATATTATCAGCTATCATTTTATTCCAATATTACATAGTTGTCTTTTTGAAAAAAAAATATATGGTTTGCTGGTGATTTCCATATGTTATATTTTACTCAAACCCCACATGTGTTCCCTTGGAGAGTGTGTAGGACCTATTTTCCATGATCATGTTGTAATAGTGGGTTCTCTTGACCCAACTAAATTTTACTTTCTGGTTACTCTATCATGGATATATTAAGTTTTACATGATGCACACTTACATTTATAGTGCGCACACTTTTAAATCCACTGTTTTATAGTAATTCCCATAAATTAATTTTCATACCGGAAGGTTATAGTATATTCCATACAATAATGAGAACCTATAGATACTATGTCATTATTCATAATTATATATCCTTGGTCTAAGAAACAACATACTGAGTATAAATTGTAGATGTCTAGGAATCAGGTGACATGGGCTGAAAAGGATTGATACTTCTTATCATAAAATTTACACTTGGTGATCTATGGAAGGTGATATCATGAGGGAATACCCACCAATAATAACATCACTTGTTTCATGTGTCATTGCATGTTCTTATCTAGAGACATGTGTATTAGTCTATAGACATAATATTATTATCAATTTTTTCGATTTGATCACATACATTAATACAATAAAAAAACCATTATATTGAAATCATGGAATACTAGCTTGTGTTGGGTTCTCCATTGGTGGTATGAAATTGGTTGAATAGTAATGATAGAAATTTTCACTTCTGAGTTGTGGAAGTAATATCTTAGACATGGTTGATCAGGATGGTAGTACCTTCATAATTCCTTGACCGAGGTAGTTGACGGAATATTTGCTCAGTTAGATCAACAAATAATAAATCAATAATGGATGATGAAATAAGTGTGCGGCCTACATTATGAGATATAAAAATACAAAGTTATTATATTACATAGTGTATGTCTGTAGGTTGGTTGTTGTAGCTATATTTATTCCTTATATGTTTAGGGGAATTCATGGCTTGCTAGACACTACTCTTGGTTGGTCTATATTATTCACTTATATCAAGATAAGGTCATATAGGGTCACACACAATAGTGTATTTGAGAAACATATCTATTTCAGTGAATAGGTATTTAGGACTTGGTGGGTCATACCATGGGATTCATGAGTTTTCCAAGTCATCGATCATCGATGAATATATAAATATAGTTCCATTTGAGTATATAATAGTTGGATTGAATTTATTTAATAAATGAACTGATTAGGTACTTAGTGAATACAAGAAAATTTTAATATTAATGATTATTATATTAATATTCTTGGTATGTTTAATAACAGCATGAATTATGAGAAGAGTTAAATAAACTAGTTTTATCCTGTAATATATTGAATATATATCATAGGTATGTGATAAAATATAAATAATATAAATAATATTTTTTAATTCGTAATATTTTTTTTAGTGGGGATCTAATTTCAATGGGACAGGGAACCCTTTCCAGGTATTTGACTCTCCCACTATATATGCAAGATAGAAGCACTCAATCCATGCACTGTTCATTCCAAAATAATGAGATCCCCTCTCTCCTATATTCTTTTAAAAAGATATAGTAACTCTATGAGAAATATATCAAAGGAGAATTTGATAGACCGTATGAATGAGATTGTGGTGATCGATGTGAAATAGAAGGATTCATTAGAGCTCCACCGTAGAATGCATCATTTGAAGAACTATGAGTGTGATGATTCTTAGAGCATGTGTGGATGATCTAAAGGGGTTTGTATTCAGATCCTATGAGAAACGGTCACTGAGGATGAGTTTTAGTTGAGCATGCTAATATTTTACAAGATAACTATTTGGTTTTAATCTTTATACTTTGAATAATTCACAGGATATCCCCTGACTGTACCATGATTCAGATCATATATACGAGAATTTACATCTTTCTGGTGATGAAAATATTTAGGTCTCTATCCAACCATCTTTTTATATATGGCCTCATACCAAAAAATTGGTATCTGATTAATTGTGTAAAATTTATGAGTTGAGAAAGAATGTGTATTTTCATTATATTTAGTAAAGGGTTTAATTTTAGTCCTAGTAAATCTGGTCTCACTTTGATCCAATCTCGGTTGACAATGTAATTTTCATCCAAAAAAAAGAATGGATCATTTTTTGGTTGATTTGAGATAATAAAATTTGAAACATATATTTTATATGTGTTGATTTTATGAGGTTTCAGTTTCAATTACCTCAATTATCGATCAGAAACCATTTGTCGGAATAGTTTTTTCTTAATGGGAAAATGATTGTACTAATGATATGTGATTTTAATTAAAGTAATTATTATTTGATTCAAAAGTAATATAATTTTTCAAAATCATTACCAGGGTCTAGAATATTTGGTGAATCCCAAATCCAATATATGGAATTTCTATGTGGGTAAAAAAAATAAAAAATAAGCATGTTGTGTCAGTGGAAATAATGGAAACAACAATACTTTAAAAATTAAATAGTGGAGCCTAGATCTTGGATCGCATAAAAAAGATAATTTTTTCTCCAAAGGGGCCACCTGCTTGAACCTTAATTTGCCACCTCCATTGATCATATGCTAAGAGGTCTCCTGCAGCCCAGCTATCCTGAAAAGATCCACTCCTCCATCTTTGTTTTTTGGAGATCATGCACGCACTAACCTGGTCTACAATGTCTTTGATTCCTCCTGCATTGATTGGTAGACCAAGCTGCCTTCCCGCGACACCTCCATCCTCAAGATGTAACGTCGTTCTACTGCACCATAAACTATTCAGTAGCCGCTACCCCTCCCTCTACCACATTACAGATGGATAACCTCTTCCATGTTGAACGGACAAAAGCACATATGTTTAAGGCAAGGGACGAACCTCATAATTTCCAGATCAGGCATGGTGATTTGCATTCATACTAGTGTGTGTCCTCCCACCTATGAGGTTCCCCTTTTAAGACATGTGCTATGTTCCCAATGTTTCCACTATCCTTTTGGACTCAAACAACCATGCATTGGGCCGAGGAAGGTTTACATGATCGAGAAGGGGTCTAGGCATGCCCACCATGACATAAAAATCCCTTTACAGGCTTTGAAAAAACAAAAATAAGCTTCTGTGGGGTCATCTCAACCCAAAATGAGCATGGGTTGGGGTTTGAGGCCCATGATAATTTTATACAACCAAAATTAAATAAGTTATTAATTTTAATTTCGAAATTAAATGGAACAAATCATAATTTTTTTTATATAAAAAATAATAATATTTTAATGTTGTGGATTAATTAATTTAATATAGATATTAAATTTAATTAATTAATTTAGTTACTTTTTGGAATTAAAATAAAATTATTAATAATACCAAACAAGATATAAATAAATTATTTTAATTATAAATTATTTAATTTATATATAAGCCTTCATACATAATTTATTAGGTTCTATTTTATAATGCTTTTATTTTTACCCCCTAAATAGTATAGAGCATTAACTAACCATGTGCAGGTATGCTATTCATTTATTTATAGAACTTCCTGAAATTAATGTAATTAAATAATATGTTCTATGTGTCATCATTTTTTTCTCATTTAATATATATAATGTTCTTTGTTTCGTGATAAAAGTTAATTATATGTATTTTGTACTCCTGAGACCTGATTTCATGCATGTGATTGTTATTGTACAATGATGAGGATGGTGTAAGATGCATAAAACTTCATGTCGAGGTGAAATTAAGATGAGTAGTGGACACACTAGATAGGGGATGAAGTGCAACATGAGTCATGTTATGACTCAGGTATGATTCCCTTAGATCATGGATAATCCATTAAGTTTAAATAGATAAAAAAATATTATATTCTCATGCCCAGTTAGGTATTTTTATTTCCATTATTCATTTTCATATTATTTAATGAATTTTCATAATATTGGGAAACACATAAAATAACAAAATATAAAATTAATAAAGTTGTGTTAACTGTTTATTTTTATATTAATGTTCCATTATAATAATAAAAACATTGAAGGAATAAATTGCTATAAATTCTTTAATTTCATTGAAAAATAAAAAAACCCCTCAAATAAATATTAAATCATGATCACCTTTCATCATTTAAATTCGAACAAAACTGGGTGTTTGATGTGTTCGTTAGCGAATGCCGATGGTGCCTCCTATTACTATGGTGTTATTATGAGATTAAGGAGTTTACTTAACTAGAATGACCATCAATTAAGTATACAAATCTCGTTTTTTCAATTATATTCGAAAAATTGAGTAAATAAAGTATAGGAATTCGGAAGCATAGAATTTAGTCAACGGATTAAGAACAATGAGTTAATTTATTAGGACAATTTAATGCCTTCCTTGAAACCTTAGATAAGTGGAATAATAAATAATGTATTTTATTATGGGATGCTCAAGGATCATTTCCAGTAGAATACTGAAGTGATTGAATATTCTGATTCTAGTACAAAGGGTTTCTAGTGTTTGATGAAATAGAGGGTACATTTAATGACTTAAATAATATGTATTGTCAAATATATAATCAATATAAATGTACTAATATACTATATTGGGTTTCAATATAAAATTAAACAATATAAATAAAAATAAACAATAGTAAATATTGGAAAAAGTCCCAATTAGCATAAACCTTCATGAAGTAATACAAGCCCTTGCACACAATACTAGAGTATAAGAAATTCAAGGTGCTGATATCCCAATACCCTTTTGTCCACATCAAAAAGCGAGGGATTTAAAATTCCATATAGGATTTTGATTTATGAAGCATATTAATGATATTTTATAACACTTTCATTAACTTCCAATATAAGTTGTGGATACTACATGAAGAGATTGATGATATTACATGTAGCCTCATCTCAGAGAAGCTTATAAATAGAAAGTGAAATGAGATATTTATGAGGTATTATTTTATATGAGACATGTAAATATAAATATGAATTACAAGTTATTCATATATAATTTTCACCCATGTACTCCATTTTGTTATGATTAAAAATGAATAGTATGGAGAAAACTCGTATTTAACTTTTAGTTTTAGTTTACTAAGAAAATATAACATTAAAGAATGAATAATCTTTAAATATTATGGTGAACTAGTTGAAAGAATATTTGAAAAGCACAAAGGCATGTGGCACACTAAAGGAACTTTCAAATCACCCTTCAATGAAAATAGTTTCTAAATATGAGGGTATTTTCTATGTATGTTCTGAAATAAATCGATTGATGTATTAATGAAATTGGATAAATCAATGAAAAAATTAGTCACTTATTCTTCGGGAACATTCATAATTACATTTAATGTATCTGTTATAATTATTTGGTCTTTTATACAATTTAATGCACACATATGTGTATTTAAATTTTGTAACAAAGTAAGAACATTTCAAGAAGTATGGTGTGTTCTTCAATTGGAAGAATAATGGTGCTTCCAATGTTAGTCGTCATAAGTAAAAATCTTCTATTTTTTTATTACTGATTCTAATAGATAATTTGTTATGTACCTTGAAAAATATTTGGCTCACATCTCCATTGGACAATATAATACATTATTACATTTTTGGAATAAATGTTGTTTATGGTGTCTCATGCACAACCAATATTATATTAATACCTGGATCATCAATAATAAATTATGAATATAAAATTTAAGACTTATATACTTAGTTGTTGAAAGGTAATACATTGTCAAAAAACAATAGGAATGTCAAGGATATATCCAGTATGGTACTCAGAGTCATTGGATTTAAAGACCCTTTTTATTATTAACATATTCATTTGTTGACCAAATATGCATTTATAAATAACGATAATATGACAAGTTTTCAGATTTAGTTCATCTGTATATCTTAGACTATTCCAAGGAGAACCTAGTGTTAAATATATTTCATATGATTTTGTTAAGTTATTATCGAATTTTAATGTCAATGTAAGAACCCGGATCTTCTTTTCAGGTATGTTATTCCTTTTTCTGATGTTTTTGAGAAAAGAAGAGTTTCTATAAATTTTCGAAGAACACATTGTGTACTTCGTTTCCATAAGAAGGTCATGTGCTCCCCGTGTCATGGACACACACAAAATCGTGTGTGGTGATGTGGAGGCCGCCCAAAGAAAAGTATGGAAAAGGTGAGTACATGCCATGTACTCCAAAATTACATGCCCTGTATTTTGTTTTTTTCATTAAATGCATCAGGGTCGCGTCTGATTGAAATAACAATCTTTTTCTAGGATTTCTTTATCAGAGGGAACCTACACGACTGTGGACCTTCAACGAACCCATGATCCTCTTTCAATCCTCCAAATCAAACTTCAACAGTTGCGTTGAAATCACTTCGGTGAGTTCTCTCTTCATCTAGAGCATCGTTTTCTAATTCCTCTTCTTTTCCATGTTATCATGGGTTGAATATTTTATGCGTTTTCATATATCTATGATGTTCTAAGGAGATTCAGGCCTAATGGTTCAGGTATATTGATCTCCTAACCCTAAGGTAGGTGTTTCATTCCTCTATGTAGAAAATAAATGAGTATTATGTGAAAATTACACCAATACCCTTGAATGGGGAATTGTTTGTTTACTGTTTTTCCCCTATTGATTGCATGATTTGCTTGTATGCCTGAGTAGAGGTTATAGTTTTTGAATATGGTAATTTTTTTTGTTATTTGGATGTATTTCACATTCATGTTTTTCCAATATGTGACCTTTGGGTATAGTTTTCCTATTAGGATACTATTTACATTCCCATGCCTAGTATTATAGGATGGTGTGGCTATTGCTCTGATATGCTGTTAAACTGTAGAATTCTAGCCATGTAGTTATTGACGATTACTTTGGTTGTTATGCAATGCTATGTTTGCTTGACATACACATGGTTGAGAGAACATGTTGCATAGACCATAGGGATAATTGAAGTTAAGGGCTTCCCCAGAGTGACTTAATAATTACGATGCGAGACCACATGGGGAATTGATGTTGAGTGATTCCCCAGAGTGGATGTCATCCCTCGACACGGGCCATAGGGAGAATTGACGTCGAGTGTTTCCCCAGATAATCCTTAGTACGATTCGAGACTATAGAGGGAATTGATTGTGAGTGCTTCCCCAAAGAGTATATACATTAGTTGAACCATAGGGGTGAGACTGTGTGTGCTTCCCGGAGGGTTGCTTGTACATGATAGGTAGAACTAGAGGGGATAGGTTGTAGGTACTTCCCACAGGGTTAACTATTGTGTTATCTGTTTTGTTGTTGCATGTTGTGTGGTGTTTTGAATGCTTAAACGGTTGATTGTTTACTACTTAGTGCTTCCTTTTTTAGTGCTTTCTATACTTTTATCTTCCATATACTCACTAAATGTTGGGTAAAGATCTTCGGGTGGTTTTATACTAGGATTTAGCCTCCCAACCTATATGGGCCATGCTTTTGGGCCCAAAAAGATTATATGGTTGTAGGTATAGACAAGGTCAAGCTCCCTATGACTTTGGGTAGTTGATTACATTGGAGCTGGAGAGCATGTGACCAATCCAAGGCTTCCGATGCTGAGGCGTTTCTCATATATTTTTCTTATGTAGTTTGGTTTAGTACTATATTTGGCATTATGTCTTGTTTGGCTACTTTCTTATACATATATGTATCATTTATCATTTATTTATATATTTTTTCTCCGGTTTTTTCTCTATCAGACATCCTTGTTTAATGTTGTTGGATATTTACTACTTAAGCTATTTTGTGTTGTTTATTTCCGATCTGTACTCTACCAATGAGGGCATAGTCACCCCTCCATCACCCCCAAGGCCTTCACTGCTACTTGGAAGCCTCTGGCGTTGGTGGAAAGGTGCTTGAGTCCATGTGGCCAGATGGGTACGGGGCGCCTCTGGGTGGCTTCGAAGCTGGGACGTTACAAAGTGGTATCAGAGGATTATTTTCTCTTGACTTATTATTTGGAGCCTTTATCCTGGGATAGGAAGGAATAGGTACTTGGTAATAAATTGTGATCAGGAGTAGCTAACCCATATACAGGGAAAATCCAATTTACCTCATGTTCATGAATACATGACATGTTCTAGGTAGACCCAACGTGTACTGGACAAGCATCACCTAGACTGTGTTGTTAGTGACATGGTCAGACACAACACTTAAACTACACAACGTGTTCCAGATAGACACAACGTGTATGAGAAAGGATAACACCAACCCGTGTTGTTCGTGACACAGTTGGGTACCTATGTCAGACTACATGACATGTTCAATGTGGATGTGTCCATGTTGAACACGTCGTATAGTATAATACTAGGAACCTGACCATGTAGCTTACAACAAAAGTCGCTGGAGTCTCTTTTTATACATTCTATTTCAACCTTGAACACGCCATGTAGTCTGTCCCAGGTACCCGGTCGTGTCACGAGCAACACTGGTCAGTGTTATCCTTTCTCATACATGTTGTGCCCATTTGGAACATGAAGTGTAGTTTGAGCGATGTGTCTGACCAAGTCACTAACAACATTGGCCAGGTGAAGCTTGTCTAGTACACGCCGTGTCTACCTTGAACATGTTGTGTAGTCTTGAACACAATTTAGATTGGCTTTTCCCTATACATGGGTGAGCTACGTTTGGGAAATGTTTATTTCCAAGTAAATATTCATTTTTATCCCTAGACAAAGGCTCCAAGTAGAATTTCAAGAGAAAAGAATCCTCTGATACCACATTATAACATTCAGGTTCCGGAAGCCACTCAGAGGCACCCCGTACCTTGTTGGTCACATGGCCTCAAGCACATTTTCTCAAATGCCAGAGGCTTCCGAATAGAAGAGAGGGCCTTGGGTGTGATGGTGGGGAAAATATGCCCTCATTGGTAGAGTACACGGCGGAAATAAACAATACACAATAGCGGAAGTAGTAAATATCCAACAACATTAAACAGTGGAATACTGATAGAGAAACAACTGGAGCACAATTATATACATAAATGATGCATGATACATATATTTATAGGAATGTAGCCAAATAAGTCACAATGCGGCAAACAGTACTAAACCAATGTACAAAAGAATAATAGATGATCAACTCCACAGCATCCCAAGCCTCGGACTGGTCCCATGCTCTTCAGCTTCAATGTAATCAAGTACCTGAAGTCGAAAGGCTCTTTCCCATGTCTATAAATGCAGTAATATAATCTGTTTATGATCAAAATCCTTGCCCAAATATGGTGTGAGACTAAATCCCAGTAGGAAGCCACCGAAAGATCTGTTCCTAACAGTCAGTGAGTATATGGTAGTTAAAAGTACAGAAAAACAAGGAAGCACTAAGCAGTAAACAACACACATTTTAAACATTCACAACACCAGACAACATGTAATATAAAAATAGATAACACAATAGGTAACCCTCTGAGAATTACCCATAGCCTATCCCCTCTCATCCTACCTATCATATATAAGAAACCCTATGGGTTTCACACACAGTCTCACCCCTCTGGTTTAGCTAAAGTATAGTATCTCTGGGGAAGCACTCACCATCAATTCCCCATATAGTCTCGTATCATACTAAAGGTGCTCTGGGGAAGCAATCATCATCAATTCCATTGGTGGCCCACATAGAGGAACTAAAAAAACTATGGGGAAGCACACAACGTCAATTCTCCCTCTGGTCTCACATCATAATTATAAAGACACTCTGGAGAAGCACTCAACGTCAATTCTCTCTATGGTCTATAACCCAGGTTCTCTTGGCGTTGTGGAAGTCAAGCAAGCATAGAATCACATAACGGTCAAATTTAACCTCAAGAACTACTTGTTTAGCATTCTACAGCATAACAGAATATCATAGAAATAGTCACACAGTCCTATAATATTAGTCATGGGAAAGTAACATCAGCCTAATAGGAAAACTAGACCCAAATGTCAAATATAAGGAAAACATGCCTGGTCAATTAATCCAAAGAACAAAAAATTACCATATTCACAAACAATAACCTCTACTCAATCATACAAGCAAAAAAGGCAAACAATAGGGGAAAAACAGTAAACACGGAGTACCCTGTTCAAGGGTATTGGTAGGATTTACATATAATACTCAAAGAATCTCTACAAAAAGGCACAAAACAACTACATCAGGGTTTTTAGATCAATATACATGAACCAAAAGGCTCAAATCTCCTTACAACATAGTAGATCAATGAATATGCATAAAACGTTCAACCCACACAAACATGGAAAAGAGGAGGAATTGGAAAAAGATTATCTAGAAGAAGAGAGAACTCACTGATGCGATTCCAACATAACCGACATAGTTCGATTCAGAGGATGGATAGAGGATCGGGGGTTTGTTGATGATCTGCAGCCTTATGGGGTCTCTAGGATGAATAAATCCTAGAAGAAGATGGTTTTGTCTGTCAAATGTCACCATGGTGCGTTTAATGAAAAAACAAAATAAACGGCATGCACTTTTAGAGAACATGACGTGTACTCTCTTTTTCTGTACTCTTCGTTAGGCAGCCTCCACATCACCCCACATGACCGTGTGTGTGGCCTTACATGGCCAGCACACAGCCTTCTCTTGCAATGATGCAAACAGCATGTACTCATAAAGTACATGGCATTTACTTCAAAAATTTACAGAATCTCCTCTTTTATCAAAAACTCCAAAAAAAGAAAAAACATACTTGAAAAGAAGATCTGGGATCTTACAGTCAAGTATTGTATATGAATATTCATAAGTTATTAGATTCTTTGTTCTCGGTTTCCAAAAAATATCTCAATAAAAAATTCATTGATCAATGTAATATTGCAAGGGGTAATTCAAAAACACGTGTTACCATATGAATATAGTGTATATGATGCTAATAAGAAAGATTGATAAGGATTCATATATGTTAAAATTGATAAAAAAATATCCTGGAGTAATTCATAAATTCACATTTCCTTATACATATAAGAGAAAAGATGTTTCTAAAAAGACTATCAATTTTGCAATATATATCTATTTCCGAAACATCCAGTGTTTTCAAGACATGCATTATAAATAACGGTGTTATCAATTACCATATTCTAACAATCATGAATTATAGGTATCATATGAAGGATAGTATGATGAAAATACATTATGTCATTAGATAATCTGTTTAGATGAAAATAATTTGTTAGGATTTATATGATCTCTCATCAAGAAATACACAAATTTCCTATATAGTAATTATCAAAATGTTTCTAAAGATATTACAGAAAACCTTATGGTATAAAATATATTGTAATGTTATATAAAATATTCAAATTAAAGGGTGAAAATATCTACATGAGATAGTGTTATAAGGATTGTCTTGGGATTAGTCAATGGTAAAGATGCACAAGTACTTTGAATATGAAAAAGTTTCACAAGATCCCATATAAGAGAATGTTTCTGAGACACAGACTGCATAGGAAGGATACAACCATGGTGATGCTTTTAAATTTTCCATGGGCAGCGCTACATTATTTATTGTGGATAATAATTCCTACATGTATTTAGTATATAGAAATTAGAAAAAATTGGAAAGATAAATAATAAATTCAATAATAGACTCCATGTATCTAAGAACATGGGGATTATTTTTTTTAATATTGTGGTGGGTATTCAAGTAAGACTATACATGGATTGTAAAATAGAGTTACAAATAAGTCTATATTGTTAATACAATGTAATTTTGCTTAATTCCATTAGAATTGATAATTTTCATAGGAAATCTCTATAATCAAATTATTGAGTGTTGGATGTCAAGAAGACCAGTCACAGAAGGTGTCTATGTGGTGAAACTAGAAATGGATGGTGACATCATATAATGATAAAAAAATGGAAAATATTATTTAAATCCAGTTTATGATTACAATAATAAAAAAGATTATAGAATATTAATTTTCAATGCATATATTCCATGTTGATAGAAGATGTTAGTGGGATTCATGGTTTTATAATTCAAATATGTTCCATAACATATGGGAAACAACTTTTGGTCTTATAGATTGTTAATATTAGAAACCAAGTGACTAATTTTTGATGGGAATAAAGTAGAGACCTATGATCTTGGAATCATGATCAACCAAGCTGGATCTGATAGTTTCTTCGACATAGTCAAATGTATATATACTTACAGGTTTTGGAAGAATAAATCATGGAAAAATTCAAGAAATATTTGATACGAGTGTCACATGGAATACACCTCTCCAGGATTACAAGAAGAGGCACAAGAAGAGATTATATTAGTTAGTTAGAATTACACATGCATCTATAATGGATCAATCACATTTTCCATGACATGTAAAAGAAATGATATTAATGAAATATACATTATAGTAAGAAAATATTAGTTATATCTTCGAGATGTGACAGGGAAGTAGTCAAAACAATCCAATTGTACTTGAGTAAGTAAAAATTGATATGTACCTATAATGGGGAGAAGAAGGGATACTAGGTTTAAGGGGACACAAACTACTCTTCATTGGATCAATGATATATAATATCATAGTCAGGATATGGTAATGAGTGAGGTAATATTATACAAGAATGTGGTGTCTATAACTATAATCACCGAGTATGTTGAGCCTTATGGGGTATTTAAAAATTAATGTCTTAAAAGCAACGATTTTTTCTTGTTCTTGGAATGACGCCTAGTTAAAAACGTTTTCTCATTATAATAATTATATAAATTTCTATAGACTATATTTTAGCCTTTGACAATGAAAAAATTAATACACTCAAGGTTTACATCTCTTTAAGAGTTTTACTCAATGAGGTGATATCAGATAGAGCTTAATAACCATGTAGCAGAAAGAAGGAAGAACTATCAAATAAATTTGCAACACATAATAAAAATGATCTTAATCATGTGAGTGATTAAAATTATAGTTAACAAGTTGTCTTTATTAAAAGTGGGAGTGTAGTAATAATGGGTTCCCTATATCCAACTAAATATAGCATTTTTTTACCATACCATGGATACAGTGAGATATACATTATGCACACATACCATTATAGCATAGAAATTTATTTTTCCTCTATATAATGGTAATTTCCATAAATTTATTGTCATATAAAAAAGTTTATAGTAGTTACTAGGATATAATTAGAACATCGAGATGCTATGACATTAATCATAAATTTATTTTCTAGGGTATAGATACATCATACTAAATTATAACAACTAATGTATGACTATCATATTCTTGGGAATCATAACCATTGACACTTCTTGACATGTTGTTTTCACATGGTGATCTCTGGTTGGTGTGATCATGAGGGTAGAACATTGAATAAGAACACCTCATGTTTTAGGTGTCATTGGATGTTCCTATCTATGAACATGTGTATTAGTCTCTTAACATGAGATCATTATCAATGCATTCTATTTGATTGTGTAATTTTATGCATTGAAAAAATCATGATATTGAAATCATATCGAGGAATCTTGTGTTTGGTTTGTAATTGGGGGTATTTCATTGGTTGAACAGTCAATATAAAATTTGCCTCTTCATAGTCGATGATGTAATATCTCTAGAATGGTTGATTTGGATGGTAGTACCATCATAAATCCTTGGATGAGGTAGTCAAAGGTAATTCCATCAAGTTAGATCAACAAATAATAATGCATGAAAGGATGATAACACAAGTTTTTTTTTCTTTATGAGATATCGAAAGACAAAGGTATTATATTACATAGTGTGTGTTGGTAGGTTTGATGTCATTCTTATAACAATTAATTATATCATTAGGGGACTTAATGGGTTTCAAGACACTATTGTTAGCCTGTAAATACCATTAAATTTTATCAATATAGGCACTTATTGGTTCTCAAAAAATATCCTAATCAAGAATATGCATTATTCTATAGAATTGGTATATAGAACATAGTGGGACCCAATATAGGGTCTCACAGATGTATATTTATTTGATGATTGGTGAATAAATAAATTCATTATTATTGAATTATCGTACATTTGGGTTGAATTTTTGTATATAATGTATCCAAAATGTATTTAGTGAATAGAGGAAATTATTATAAGAGTGAATATTATTGTGATCTTCCGCGATTATTTAAAGTTAGATTTAATTATGGGTCGAGTCAAACAGACCTATTTTTTCATTACATATATCTATTATATATTACAGTTATGTGATTAAATATAAATAATATTTATGGTGTAGTTTAGTTCATCATAAATATTAATTTCTTTCAAATTTAGTTGGGGATATATTTCTTGGGGTTAAGGAACAATTTCTTAGTATTTGACCCTCCAACTATTTAAGTAGGAGATAACCACTCAGTCCATTCATTATTCATTAAAACAAAATGAGAGCCTATATCCTCTATCACTATCTAGATATGGAGTGTCTCAGTACTAGAGATTGATCCAATGAACCTTCAAACAATGGAAGGGACATGATCATGATGATTGACGTGACACTAAAGGATTCATTAATGATCTTATCTAGAACCCTATATTCAATGAATAATGAGATCACATATTCTTGGACAATTTGTGTATGATATTGATGGGTTCAACATCAGGTCCTTTGAGGAATGGTCACTATATAATATCTTCATTCTTTGGACCGACAATTCATATGAGGTAACCATTAAATTTTAATTGTTTTGGTTTGAATAATTATACATGAGATCATTAGACCATATCAAGGTTCAGTTCATCAAATATAATAATTTTTTTCACTCTATTAGTGAAGATTTTGAAGATCCCAAGCCCTTCACCTTCCATTTTTCTCCCTGT
The DNA here is from genome assembly GCA_963277665.1 of Viscum album. Lineage (NCBI taxonomy): Eukaryota > Viridiplantae > Streptophyta > Magnoliopsida > Santalales > Viscaceae > Viscum > Viscum album. The sequence continues at coordinate 737,700,364 of OY728143.1, read as the reverse complement.
CACCAACAAATACAAATAATGTAATGTTACATACTTATGCGCATTGAGTTTTTTATAAAATGGATGGTTCCTAATCATGGTGTGTGGTGTCATGGTGGTCCATTTTATAGTCTTTATAGTTCATATAAAGTGAGTGTAGAACGGGTTTATGATGTGTTTCTATCAAGTTATTACTCCAAGAAACTTGTGTTTTTGACTATCAAGTCATATTTGAATCATGCTTATTGTAAAAAGATAAATGTATTCTATTTTAATTGGGTTTTGTAATTTTATTGACACTTTAAAATACTTATAGAGTGAGTGTGTATCCATGTAGATATAATAATAGGTGTTGATCAGGCATAGCTTGAACATATAATTCCCTTTTGGATACATGGGATCATGACCTCTTGGTCTTTTGACCACATGTTCAATTCCTAATTTTCATGTGTACATTTAATATATTTTTTACCATTTATTAGATTGCTAATTATGGCACATCACCTCAGTATATTTCAGTAGATATCTCCAAGTGTTCATGGATACCTTTTTCAATCAATATGTTTGTATATGGTATTGAAGATCCTAGATTGGTTCCAGTCCAGTAATCTAGGATAGGCCATTACAAAATGGTATAAGAGTCACCAAAGTTATTTGGTATGGTGTTGAATGTAATCAGAAGATTGGATGATTAGTGAAAAAAATGTAACCTCTAAATATTAGTATACAGTATATTTATAGTGGAATATTTTTCTACAATTGGTGTTTATATTTAACTTTGACATCGTTCTTGACATAGCCATTCATCACCGAGTCTCATTATTTACAAATATGTGTGTATAGGTTGGAATAGATATGGAAACATTGAATATCATGTTGTTTGATGTGATTTTTTTCACTGTTATTCAAATAATTTAAATGTTTGTAGTTATAGTATCCAAATAATTAATAAATAGTGTATTCTTATTTTTTATTAATGATGAGTGGGTTATTATTAATAATTTGAGTGATTCAGTTTGTTTTAAATCCATTTCTTAATAAAAATTACATCATTATATTTAATGTTTATTCATAGACATATCTTTTTATTTTTTTTTATAAAGTGATAAATAATGATAGAAAGTCTCATATAAAAGAAAGGATGGGGATAATGACAAATTTAAATCATTGAAAGTCTCAATTATGAATCTTCTATTCCTTTATGTTTATAATATGCGATCTACTTAATTATTGTAGACCATATAACCACATCGAACCCCAAATGAACCATATGAGTTATTGGACCTAAAAAGTTAGATTAACATCAGATTCTATTATTTTTAATGTTAGTAAGAGTTCTCTATAAATATAGGAAATGAAGAAAATATAATTTACACATTATATAGTTTAATGTGAACAAACAAAATTATTCAACCTCATATATATATAACTAAAAGCGAAAACTATGAAATTTTTTAAAACCAAATCCATTCCTTAATAATTATTATAAACCTAACTTGAATTATGATTTTTATTCACTATTTATTTTAAATTTCCTATGTAATAATGTGTATTTCACATTAGTTATATAAATAACATATTGGAATGAATTGTTTAATGTTTTCATAAAATCAACGAATGTAAAAAACTATAATTACATAAAATTTATTAAATACTAAAATAACACAAAACCAACTATTCGAAAAGTAATCTTCAAAAATACCATTTAATATTCTATTAGTATATCTTCATGTGAAATTTGATAATAAATATTTATATCTTAACATGGTTTCACATACAACATTATTACAAAATAATAATAATTTAAAAATATATCTATAATATATTGTACAAATATATTAAAAATTAATCAAATATTTAAAAAATCATCCCATAATCCCAATAGATGTTTTATCCCATTCATATTATATATATTTGAACCATCCTAAAGTTGTAATAACAAAAATCAACACTATTTTCACAATAATGAAACAATAAATGAATGAAAAACTAATAATATAATTTTACCTTATTAAAAAATCTAATTTTCCTTGTTATAATTTTATTCATATAAAAATCAAAAAAAAATATTTCAAATATTAAACTACAAATTGGTGACAATGAAACTTCAATTACTAAATATGTTGTCAAATAGCCATAGATTTTTTAAAATATTCAGGCCAAAGCCTTTTTATTATGATGGAAAAGGCATATTTCTCTATGAGGGGAGGGAGACCCATTAGATATCCCAATGTCCGAAGGCTATGTGAAAAATGAATATGGCCCAAGGGAATAGTGCAGCATCATGCCTACACCATCATTTTAGTTTCACCAGGTTAGTTTCATGCCTGCATTATTCTTATACCACTGCCTATATCATATGAAAGTCATATTGAAAAAATTGATCTATATTACAAATAACACAACATGATATATAATATAATAATAAAGGTTATTTTAAAAAAAATTCACCCCTATGAGATCATGTGTGTTTTGAACAGTAGTTCTCTAATTAGAAAAAGAAATGATTATTTTTTCTCAATCTTTTATATCAAAAAATCTCAATTTTCTTGAATTCGGAAGAGTATAACTACCTTTATTATAAATATAAATATGTTTCCACATCTTTATTCAACAATAATGTTATTATTTTGGTAATGTTTTCATCATAGTTTACTAATCCTAGAATTTATATGCATCTATGTAGATATTAGTGGACACTATGGATTGTAATGGGAAGGCCCCTTAGTAGAAGAATGTTGTTTCTCCTCCCTAGAAGATCAAGAGACAATTTATTTATTATTAATCGTTTTACTATAAATCCAATTAGGTAACCATTAGTTAAATATGATATAAAGTTAACTTATGAATTAGTAAATTAAAAGTGATTAAAATAGTATAAATAAAACCAAACTAAACTTAATTTTTATCATATTTTCTAATATTATTTAATTATTTGATACAATAATGTTGGAAATAATTAATGATAAATGGAATGATATATATATAAGAAATAATAGTTCATGTGAAAAAAGAAAAAAATATTAAAACTAAATTATATTTATATGAAATTAATTTTCATGTAAAAATACTACTTATTATATTTTTAATATTATATTCATTGACAAAAAATAAAATTTAAATAAATATTTCTCACATTTTTTAGTATTGTAAATGTTAAATATAAAATAAATATATAATAAAAATTATATAAATAGATTAAAAAATATATTTTTAAAATTGTCCTTTTTTATGATCATTCTGTATGTAGTGAACCGTGTCTCTGGAATGGTAATTAGTATCCATTTATAATCATTCTGGGTAAGTATATATCTCACATAACTCATTGCCATTTTCAGATTTTTCATTAAGAAATATTATTTTTTTTCATAAAAAATAGATGTCCAACATATCATTTGATCGATCAAGATCAAATAATATTTGTTTTTCATGTGATTCTATGATAAAAGGCTCAATAGTGCTTCCAAATAAATTCTGATCTTCACGTGTTATTATAAATTTAACTTTTTTAACACAAATATAATTGAATGTCCATTATCACTTCTAAACATAAATAAATTTTTATTGTACTCAATTTAACTAATATATTAAATAATTCAATAATATGAACATGATGTGCCGATTTTTTTAAGTTTTTCAAAACAAAAATGTATTGCTTTAAGAAAAAAAATACAATATAATTCTATCACACAAATATATTATCATGGTATTTTTTTAAAAATTCATTTCCACTAATTTCACACTTAGACCATGTTATCATATTAAACCTAGGAAGATATATAACACTGAAAATATTTCCAATTCATTAGATCAATAAGTTATGTTCAATTTAATCAATGGAAAAAATTTATTTTTATTATCTTTCATTACAGTAATATCATTCCACATTTGATATTATATTTAAACGCCATTAAAATGAAATTTAATAGATTAATTTTCATAACTTATTTTATTATAGTTTTATAAATGTTATTAGATTATTTAGTAACCAATTTGTGAAAATTTTTATAATACATATATTATTTCCTCCTATAGTGACATTATCAAATATATATTGATATAGGAAAACAAATATATTACATTACAAACAAGATTTATATATTCAAAATTTATTCCTTTATATAAACATGATTCTCAAAAATAATGGCTTAGCATTTATGTGGATTTTTAGAAAACCCCTTAAATATAATTATATATGATTCAAAAGGATACACTAAATGTAACTATGTAGGTCTAAAAACTTATATTATCACACCAAATGATCCCTTTAATCTAACCTGAAATCAAAAAAGTTATTATATAGAACATTTTGTGTTGGAAAATTATATAGAATTCACCCTATTTTAATTAATTCATGGATTTAGATATAGAAATTAGTTAAAAATTAAATTGAAAAAATCATAAAAAGATGATAGTCATACTAACATGGATAGTTATTTTTTCATATAATGGAATTGGAATTAGTGGTTGCATAGTAACAAGAAAATCAGGAAATTTCTTCTTGGTTAAAAGAGAACAATTTTGTGACATAATTTTTTATTCAATGAGATGTTAAAACATGAGGCACTATTATAACATAGAATTCATATAAAATTTTAATTTTCTCCGTCTTTGTTAATTTATAACAAGCATGAGGATTTTATGTCCATTTTCCATTAGGGGTGGGAGATGACTCTGAATATATTCACATTGATAGTAAGTAAAATATTTTATTATATCTAGTCCTATTCTTCCCTTAAATATGTAATTTCCCGACCCTTGAAGCATAGAGTCAGGTCATTATTACGTATCATTGGCATGATCACAAAAGATCAAGTCTCGAACGATCGATTAGTTTAGTAGCCTTGGATGTATTGGATACATTAATAATGCTTTCATTAAATCATAAAATGGAAAACTACAACAACATTGTTTCCAAAGACAACAATGAGATCCCATAGAATATCCTTGTAGGTCAGTCATAATATACTTCTTCACATCCTGGAATAAATAAAACATAGAAAAGAGTGCGCTCAGATGCTCAACAAGGATAAGAATATAACAGAAACTTTCATAAATAATCATAATTATTTAAGGCAATGTATAAGACTAAAAAAAGATTTTAATCTCGAACTTCATCATAAGAAATCAATGATAAAAATAAAATAATTCCATTTACTTATTCACATGGATATTATACTAGTCGAACAATCACATACAATATCAATAGCCACTTTTATAATGATGGAATGCATAATACCATACTTTCATAACTACATTGTCAAGGCCTTATGCCAAGAATACAAATAATATTTCTTCAATGCCTTGTGCCAAGACACTAGTTTATCTCATGAGACCTACCGATTAATCGAGGAGCTATAGCGGGCTCCACCCGTCACTTACTAAGTCCAATGCATTCCTCATATGGAAAGGATTAAACATTACATGAAAATTCATATTAAAACTGGGATATGAAATATCAATACATTATCGATATACCGTGATGGTATGAAATAACATATCCATAGTCAAACATATCGCAAAACTATTAATACAATATCGAAGTTTTGTATCATAACAAATCATCTTCAAATAATCATTAAATCAATCAAAGGATGTTGACATAGATGAAATAAAAACCTTTTTTAAAGAAATATCTATTTATATATAAAAATCATTTAAAATTCATATAATTATAAAAAAAACATTTATTTTGGGAATATTCTTGTAAGCTTGTAAGGGAAGCTTCGATGATGTTATAACGGCGGAAAATCTCTGCACCCACATTATAAGATAAAAAACATTCTTACCATAAATTTGTCCGAAAGGTTAGAAAGTACCTTGTTTGGAAAAAAAATGGAATGATTCCTTTATAAACATATTATTAAAGTCAAAAAAGAGTATAAATTACTTCACCCACAGTTATTAAAATAGTAAGAATGTTTTAAAAAACATTTATAAAAAACATAGATGTGGATGATAACGAGGTCCCAGTAGATAATTATGTATAAACATCCTCAGATAATGAAGAGATTGTAGAGTTAACCATTAACATGCACTATTCCTTGGCCAAGGGTAGAATAACATCTTTTATAATGGGTAAATGATTGTTATTAAATTATACAAGAATCATATACATTAATATGATATCATATATGATCTTTTAACATTGCTTTGTTAATAATATCTTAGTATTATCGTCATTTTGGGTGTTATCAGATTTGTTTTCCCTTATATTCTCTGTTATGTGAGTCATATTTGTTATGTATGGGATGTATCTTATTCATATCCTGAATTAGATAAAGTTTTTAACCATTATTTTTAATCATAAAATGATAATTAGTCTTGAATCGATTCGAGGGGGAATTAATCTCATCGAGTTTGTGGAGACAGTAATCCGTACGTACGCACGAGCGACAATATCATTGTTTTGATATTAAAATAATATATAATTGGATGTTATATCATATATAAATAATAATTATGATGTTATATTTATTATTTCAATCAATTACACATCGTTATTTTACCCATCAAAATAATAATGAATTGAATAACAATTACACCACGACGTGGAGACGGTAAGCCGTACGTATGCACGTATGGTGACATGTCATTCAAAGGATAGATATAATAATTAATATGGTTGTATCATATATATAATAAAATCAGAGTATATAAAAGATACCATAATTATTATTTTTGAATTGAAACAACAAAGAAAGAGGAAGTGGAAGAAGAAATGAACTTAGAAGAGGTGATGATATATTTACCTATTTTTTCTGGTTCTTCCTTTTGATTTGACCAAAAGAGATCCTTAGGTTGGCTTTATGACTAAAGTAATGCCTCTAGGATGAAGGTAGGACAGTTGAAATGGTATTTTGGCTGTTTTTTCTAATCCAAATGTCTTTTATGGTGTGAATTAGAGACATGGGGGAGTTCCATTTTATAACAGGGTTGAGGGGCACCTTAGGAAAAGCTAGAAATATGATTTTATAATAAAATAATTTTTCTATTTATAAAGGCACCAAAGAAGATTATTTAAATTAAAAGGTGGGGATGTTTCGAAAACCACTCAACCAATAGGTTTTATACAGGTTTGGGTCACTATATTAACCTTATCATTTAGATTTAACTCTTAGTTAAATAGTTTGACATTTACCATGACTTTTCATATTTTAATATTATAAGGTTAATAAACATACTATATAATTCCCAGAGAACCCCAAGGGGTTCATTAATGATACAACTATCATTATATAATTCTTTTGGCCGAGATTTAGATTTTTAGGAATATAATATCAATTAATAATATAATATATTTTTTTAAAAAGTCTTTTATGTCAATTTGACACTATTTGGTATTTTGATTTTTCATAAATCCATAACAACATTATTACTTAGAAAAATATTTGTATAAACAAACCTAATATGTGATATTAACCTATAAAATTAGTGGAATTCATAAAAAATCTCAAATTACATTTAGTTGGATATTTATAATATCAATTATTTTAATATTTCATTAATTATGTACTTACTCTATCATTATTGTATCATATATAAATTAAATTATTTAATGTCTAAAAAATTAAAATAAAATACCATTCTGTATTAAATATTATTATCTTTCTAATTAATATTTATAGTCTAATTTATCTTATTAATTACCCAATATTAAAAATGTTTTGGTTATTAAACTTTGATTTTAACTCTTTTAACTCTTCACTGAATTAAATAATAACAAATTTCATAATCTAATCCAAGTGGACCATAGAGGCACATATTTTATTCCTAAGGTTGGTTTTGGTCGAATTATACTTATCCTATAGAATTAGGACATGTTTTAGGTAATAATAATATCATTTTTACCTTAATTCCCATATTTACTTTTAACCGTGGTAAATAAAATTAAAAGATACTATTCACATAAAATTATTTTCATCTTATTGAACCACGTTTTAATGAATGATATCAACCATGTCTCTCATATTTTGAAATTCAACTCACAAATGCGGTAAAATTATGTTTTATGTAAATTTTCATATGCTCCTTGGAGGTGGATAAAAGACACTAAAAAGTTCAATAAAATTTTTATCTATCTAAAATTATTATAAATTTACTCAAATTACATACATTGAACATATATATGTATTTTTTATCTATTTTTACCTAAAATAAATTTAAATAAAATAAATATTTATTTAAATATAAAATCTTTTTTAAACTATAACTCGGTGTTTTCACTATTAATAAAAAATTCAATGTATTCAAAGAAATACCAAAAATTCAGCAAAAGCTAATTTCGATATTCCAAATCCAAAAATGAAGTCCATTTTGAAGGTTAAAATTTATAAAATTTCAAAAAGTGGGTATTACTATTCATAGCGGCTACTTTGATTGGATGTGGTGTGTTAGAACTCGAAGTTGCGTACAACACCCGCTACTGTATTATTCAATGAGAAGCGTACTGTGGAAGCTTGGGGTGTTTCATTCTCCACTCCTTCAAAGAATTTCATCCTCAATATTTCTATATTAATACTACATAAAAATACTCAAGTGGTTCTTCATCATAAGTTCCTTGGGTTCCCATGTTGCCTCATCCATCTTATGGTTTCTCCATAAAACATTAAATAGCCGAGGCATCCAGTTTCTCAACACTTGTTCTCTTGTATCAAGAATCTTGACAGGCTCTTCCCAATAAGAAAAATTAGGTTCCAGTTCTAATTCCTCATAGATGATTACATGCATTGGGTCAGGCATGTATTTTCACAACAGTGATACGTGGAACACATCGTTAACCTTGGAGAGACATGGTGACATAGTCAAATGGTAAGCTACACCCCCAATTTGTTCTATAATTTTGAAAGGTCCAATATACATGGGGCTCAATTTATCATTCTTACCGAAATTTATAACACCCTTCCATGGAGATACCATCACGAAAACATGATATCCTGCCTAAAATTCCAAATCCTTCCTTCATTTATCAGTATATCTCTTTTGTCTACTTTGAGCTATGTTGAGGTGGTTTTAGATTACCTCACCTTTTCCATCAATTCATCCACTAGTTCTGGGCCTACAAGTTTTATTTCCCCAACATCATCCCAACAGGTTAGTGTGCGACATATTTTTCTATATAATGCTTCATATTGTGAAATTTTAATACTTGAATGGAAGCTATTGTTATAGGAAAATTCTACTAGAGATAAATATTGATCTCACATACCTTGAATGTCAATATATCATGATATCTACATGACTTATAACGTTTGAATTGTCTGTTCTGATCGTCCATCAGTTTGGGGGTGGTAGGCAGTGCTCAAATGAAGTTTCTTATCTAGGGCCTTCTGAAGACTTTTCTAGAATCATGATGTAAAACATGGATCACGATCAGAAACAATCGATAGTGGTACTCCATGAAGTCTTACAACTTCATTAATATATTGTCTTGCTAATCATTCAAGTGGTAAATCTTCTCTTATAGCAAGAAAATGCGCCGATTTTGTAAGGTGATCGACAATGACCCATATTAAATCATTCATTCTTAAAGTATTTCATAGTCCCATGACAATGCCCATCGTAATATAATCCCATTTCCACATAGGTATAAGAAGAGGTTACATAACTCTTCAAGGTTGTTGCCTTCTAGATTTCACTTTTTGACAAACTATACATCTTGACACAAAATCAAAAGTTTCCCTCTTCATGGTGTCCAACCAAAAATGTTCCTCCAAATCCCTATACATTTTGGTGCTCCTAGGATCTATATAGAAATTGTATCTAGGGGTATTATCCTACAATTCTCTATTTTGATCAGGTATATCTGGAACAAAAAGTCTCTTCCCAAATTTCAAAATTCCATCTTCATACACAATGCCACTCAATCTACCATCATTCACAGATTTAATCTTCTTTTGAAATTATTCATCATTGTTATGAGAACTCTTTATCCTTTCTAGTAAAGGTGGTTTGAAAACTATTTGAAGAAGTATTGATGTTTCACCTCCCATGGAGATTCCCATATCCATCTTTACTAGATTGATGATAATAGGATCCCTTTAAACTCTCATCTTGTTCAAAACTCCATGATCCTTTCTGCTCATAGCATTTTCCACCATATTTTCCATCCTCAGGTGGGAGTGAATCGTGCAATCATAATCCTTGAGTGGTTCAAGTCATCTCCATTGCGTCATGTTGACTTCTTTCTGTGATAGAATATACATCAAACTCTAATGATTAGTATAAATCTCACATTCTTCACCAATGAGATAGTGTCTTCAAATCCTCAAAGAAAATATTACAGCTGCTAACTCAAGATCATCTATAGGATATTTTTTCTCAAGAATTTTCAGCTATTGTGATGAATAGGCAATAACTCTATCATTCTACATAAGGACACAACCATTTCAGTTTATTGATGAATCACTATAAATAAAAAACCCATCATTCCCTGATGGTAGAGTCAGGATAAGAGCATTGACTATTCTGCTCTTCAATTCTTCAAATCATTCTTTACACTCTTTTGTCCAATCAAATTTGACCCCTTTTTCGTGTCTGCTTTGTTATTGGGAAATCCAACAAAGAAATATTTTGGACAAAATGTCGATAATAACCTGCTAAACCATAAAAACTGCGTACCTCAATTATACTCGTCGATGATGGCCATTCATTGATTGCCTTGGTCTTAAAATGATCAACCGAGATTCCATCTTTAGAGACAATATGGCCATGATAAGAAATCTCCTGAATCTATAATTTAAATTTGCTAAACATCCTATATAATTCATGTCATCTCAGAGTCATCTGGATAATGTGAAAGTGATTTTCATGATCTTTGTAGATTTTGGAGTATACCAAGATATCATCAACAAATTCCACTACAAAGTAATCAATATATAACTTGAAAACTTTATTCATTAGATCCATGAGGATAGAGGGTGCATTAGTCAAGCCAAAATCCATTACTGAAAACTTGTAATGCCCGTACCTGATTCAAAATTCTGTTTTTAAAATGTCTTCTTTCTTCACTCACAACTAATGATGTTCAGATCAAATGTCAATCTTTGAAAAGTATTGATATCCATGATGTTGGTAAACAAAATCATCACTGCGATGTAGGTTATACATGTTCTTTATTTTTTTATAGCATTGATCTCCATGTAGTCAATGCACAACCTCATAGATCCATCTTTCTTCATAACATAAATGACAGGGGCTCAACATGAAGAAACAATAGGGTGAATAAATCCCTTATTACTCAATTCTGATAGCTGTTTCGTTAGTTCCACTGATTCTATTGTGGCCATTCTATAAGGGGTCTTCGTTATGGGCCTTGATCCAGGAATTAAATCAATGGAAAACAATATTTCTCATTCTGGAGGATGTCCAGGAGAATCATCTAGAAACACATCATCATATTCTTTCACTATAATTACGCCCTCTATTTGAACAATCTTTTCCCCACCCACATTTATTTCATTCTCTTCCTCCCCATTAATTGAATTTAGTTGAGCTACTGGGGGTGGATCATGATAAGAATTAGTTGGGGATGATTCCGCTCTAAAGATAAGGTGTTCTTTATCATCGTCATCAGAATTAGTATCCTCCTTCTTCATAAAATAAATTTGTGCATCATGGTCTGAAATCCAATCTATATCGAGGATTATATCAAATTTAGTCATGGGTATGATGATGATATCATTAGATAATGAACATTTATATGCTCTAATGGGGATTGATTCACAAAACATCATTGCAATGATACTTCCCTTAGGAGTTTTGACTGAAAAATACCCTGTTAAATCAAATTGGAAATATATAATTTTATTAGAAAACTGGGAAGATATGAATCAATGTGATGATTCAGAATCAAAAAATGCATTTTCTAAACATAAGGAAACCATAAAATTACCTGCCACTACGACTTTCAGAGCTTCAACCTCAGCAGCAGTGAGAGCCTATGCTTGGCCTTGATCTCTTGGCCTTTTCTGAGTTATGTTCCCTTAAGGCTTAGGAAAATGATTTTCATAATTCCCCCTTTCTCTACAATTTTAGCATTCATCATCGACCACCTCTTTCTTCCCCTTGAAATCACGAGGTTGGTGGCCTTTTTCACCACACTTGTAATAGACTCCCATTCCCTTCCGGAATGTACCATGGTGTTTCTTCCAACATTTACTGCAGGATGGATATTCAACTTTTCCCTTCTTCCCCTTATTTCCATTTCCAGATATTTTAGGAGATCTTTTCTTCTCATTCATTACATTAATGTTGTAAGACTTAGAGAATTTTTTATATGTCTTGATAGCACATTAGACAATATCTTCGTTTGACAAGAAGGATTTTGAGACTATTTCTCGATGTAGAAATGGTTTTAACACATAAAAGAAATGATCAATATTACTTCTTGGGTTACTTCAATAATCTATATCATGCCTCACTAATCCTGTAAAGTTGGATTCATACTTTGAGACATTCTCATCCTCCTTTTTCCTGGGGCTCAGAAATTGCCTTTCTATATCTGCTTAATGGTCACGATAAAAGTATTTTTCTATGAAAATATTTTTCAACTCCCTCCATTCCATATTTGATACATCATCATCTTCTTTTGTGTTTTAAATCAATAACCACCATTGATCAGCATCTCCGGTGAGGCAAAAAATTTCCATGAAAACTTTTTCCCTTTCGCTACTCCCCATGGCGTGGAATATTTTCTCTAAAGAATTTATACATTGCTCAGATACTAATAGATGTGTACCCCCATTCAATGTTGGTGGTCGTTACCTCATGTGGTGATCTAGTATTGATCCTCCATGCTGTGGATCAGGGTGCTCTATACGGGTAATTTTATTATTCATAACCTTATTGAGTTGTCCCAGTATGGTGATAAGATGCTCATCACCAGTTGTATCACAAGCTCCACTATAATTATATTGAGCAGGAGTTCAATCCCTTCATGGAGTACGTGCAATTATAATCTTTCCATTCCTTCCACTAGGTGCCATTTCTATACAATGTCAGCAACTAGTTTAGTTTATGAATCAAAATACATAATTCCAAACTTCTAAAACACTTAACATAAATTGAACTGTTTCTAGATATAATCCATAATCATAAAAAATGTTGTCATTGAGGAAGTATATAATCATAAACCCTTAATTATGTTTTGTATATAAAATGAGAATTATCCTAAGCATATCCCACGGGAGTGTCGTAACCAAGAGTGCAGCAAGGACCTTGTCGTGCACCCATTCCCGTTAGAGTCTAGCTCAAAGTGGTGTGTTTGGGATTTACCCCTAGGCACATCTATGCAATAGCCACATCTACCTACTCATGTACAGATCGGGATTTACTTCATGGAAAACTCACAAAATCTCTATAATACAATAATTCTAGGAAGTTCATCTATACTTATCCTCAAAATCATTCTTAGGGTAATGTGCTCTAATCCGTGTTTATCTAAATCTAGATTCCAATGTTTTTACTAAATTTCCTCTAATACAAACTGCAATGACCTAACCCTATAAGCCCAGAGTTGGTGCATTATTACGTATCATTGTCATGATCACAAAAGATCATGTCTCAAAATATAGATTAGTTTAGTAGCCTTATAAGTACTAGATACATTCCCAAGGTTTACATTACAACATAAAATGAAAAACTAAAACAACATTTTTTCCATATACAACACTGAGATCCCATAGAATATCCTTCTAGGTAAGTCATAATATACTCTTTCGCATCCTAGGAAAAATAAAACATAGAAATGGGTGAGCTCAGATTCTCAGTAAGGATAATAATATTGTGGAAATATTCATTAATAAGCATAAACATTTAAGGCAATGTATAAGACTAAAACAAAATCCTTTTAAACATGAACTTCAACATAACATGGCAATAATAAAAATAAGATAATGCCATTTAATTATCCACATTTATATCCTATAAGTCAAATAATCACATGCAATATCAATAGCCACATTAATGATGATGGAATGCATAATGACATACTTTCATAACCACATAGTCAAGGCCTTGTGTCAAGACTACAAATATGATTTTGTCGAGGCCTTGTGCCAAGACACTAGTTCGTCTCATGAGACCTATCAATGCATTTATAAGCCATAGCGGGCTCTGCCCATCACTTACTAAGTCCAATTCATTCCTCATATGAAATGGTTTAAATATAAGATAAACATTCATATTAAAACTGGCGTATGAAACGTCAATAATTTATCCATATACCATGAATGGTATAAAATAACACATCCACAGTCAATCATATCACAAAACCTCCAATACAATATGGATGTTTTGTATCATAATAAATCATCTTCAAATAATCATAAAATCCATCCATGGATGTTAACCTAGATGAAATCAAAACCTTTTTAAAGAAATATCTCTTTCTATGTTAAAATCATTTAAAATTCATATAATTATAAAAGAAAACATTTATTTTGGAAATATTCTTATAATCTTTTACGAGATGCTTTGACGATGTTATAACTGTTGGAAATAGCAGCACCCGCCTTATATGTTTAAAAAACATTGTTACCATAAATTTTTCAAAAAGGTCAAAAAGTTCCTTTTTCGAAAATGACAGAATGATTCTTATATAAAAATCTTATATAAGTCAAACAAGGGTATAAATGAATTTAACCCATAGTATATAAAATTGTATTAATGTTTTTAAATACATTTTTGAGAAATGTGGATGTGGATGATAAAGAGGTCCCAATAGATAATTATGTATAAACAACCTCAAATAATGAAGAGATTGTAGAATTATCCCTTACCTTGTACATTTCCTTGGTCGAGGGTTGGATAACCACCTATATAATGGTCAAATAATTTTTATTCAATTATATATGAATCATATACATTAATATGATATCATAAATGATCTTTTAACAATGCTTTTTAATAATATGTTAGTATTATCGTCTTTTCGTTTGTTATCGGATTTGTTTTCCTTTATGTTATTTGTTATGTGAGTTATATTTGTTATGGATGGGGTTTATATTATTAATATCCAGAATTATATAAAGTGTTTAAACATTATTTTCAATCATAAAATTAAAATTAGTTTTGAATGGATACAATGCTGAATGAATATCATCACGTTCGTGTATACGGTAATCCGTACGTACGCACGATTGACAATATCATTCTTTTGATATTAAAATAATATATAATTTGATGGTATATCATATATACAGAATCAGTATCATGATATATTTATTATTTGAATCAATTACACATGATTATTATACCCATCAAAATAATAATGTATTGAATAACAATTATACCACGACGTGGAGACGGTAAGTCGTACGTACACAATTATTGTTACATGTCATTCAAAGGATGGATAGAATAATGAATATGGTTGTACCATATTTATAAAAATAGAATAGTATATAGAATATACTTGAGTTATTAATTCATAATGGAAATGACAAATAAATAGGAAGTAGAGGAAGAAAGGAACTTGGATGAGGTGATAAAATATTTACCTCTTTTTTCGGGTTCTTCAATTTGATTTGATCAAAAGGGCTCCATAGGATGGATTTATGGCTAATGAAACGCCACTATGATGATGGAAGGACAAGTGAGAGGGTATTTGGGCAGGGTTTGGCCGATCCAAAGGGCATTGAGGTGTTAATTAGTGAGAAGGGTGAGTGCCCTTTTATTAGAGGGGTGAGGGGCACCTTAAAAAAACCTAAAAATAATATTTTATAATAAAGTTTTTTCAGTTTATAATGGATCCAAAGTATATTATTTGAAGGATAAGGTTGGGATTCATCGAAAACCACTCAAACAATTCTTTTTAGATAGTTTTGGGTCACTATATTAACCTTATCTTTTAGATTTAACTCTTAGTTAAATAGTTTTACATTTACCGTGACTCTTTGTATATTTATATTATATGGTTAATAAACATAATATTTACTTACAAAAGAACCCCAAGTGGTTCATTAATGATTCAAATATCATTATATATGTCTTTTGGATGAACCATACATTTTTAGGAGTAGAATATAAATTAACAATATAATATTTGTTTTCAAATCTCTTTTATGTCAATTTTGACCCTATTTGGAATTTTGTTTTTCTAAATTCATAAAAGTATTATTAAATTAAAACAAAATTCATCTAACCGACCATAATATATCATATTTAACTATAAAATTATTGTAATTTTTAAAAATTCTCAAATTACATTTATTTGGTTATTTATAATATCAATTATTTTAATATTTCATTAATTAGGTAATTACTCCATCAACATTATTTTATAAGTAAATTAAATTATTTAATGTATAAAAATTATAAATAAAATACCATTATGTATGAAATCTTTTTATCTTTATAAATAATATTTACAGTGAAATTTATCTTTTGTGTAACCCTATATTAAAAAAGTTTTAGTTGTTAGACATTGACATTAACTCTTTTAACGCTTTTTTGAAATAAATAATAATAAATGTCCTTATCTAATCCAATTGGACCAAAAAGGTTCACATTTTATTCCTAAGGTTGTTTTTTGGTTGAATAATACTTATCCAATAGAATTAGGACATGTTTTAAGGTAATAATAATATCATTTTTACCCTTAATTACCATATTTACTTTTAACTGTGGTAAATATAAGTTAAAAGTTACTATTCACCATAAATTATTTTCATCCTGTTGAACCATATTTTACATACTATTATCAACCGTGTCTCTCATATTTTTGAAAATAATCACCCAAAAGTGGTAAAATTTAGTTTTATGTAAATTTGCAAAGGCTCCTATGAGGTGGGTAAAAGACAGTAAAAATTTCAATAAAATTTTTATATATCTAAAATTATTATAAACTGACTCTAATGAATTAAATTGAACAAATATCGGTATTATGTATCTATTTTGACCTAAAATAAATTAAAAATAAATAAATAATTATTTTAAAAATTCGGTTTTAAACTATAACTCTGTGACTTTCATTATTGATAAAAATTTGAAGGTTCTTAGAAAAAGACCAAAAATTCACCCTAAGAAAATTTTGATATTCAAAATCCAAAAATGAAGTCCATTTTTAAAGATAAAATTTATAAAATATCAAAACATTGGTAATATAATTCATAACGGCTAGTTTGATTGGTTGTGGTGTGTTAGAACTCGATGTTGCATACAACACATGCTATTGTATTATTTAAAGAGAAGCGTACCATGGAAGCTTGGGATGTTACAAAATATCTACTATTTCTCCAATTAGACTATAAAATATATTTCTGACATCATACTTTTTTTCAATGTTATAATTAAATTCCTTATAAAACTAATATTTATTCTCAGAAAACTAATTTTCTCTTATATATATATATTTATATAATGAGAAAATTACTATTTCTTTAGAAATACGAAATTAAATTTTTTCAACATATAAACATTATTATTGTTGGGAAATGTTAGTTGAGGAATATTAAATTTTTATAAGGAATTGTATTCTTTTTATAACCCTTAAAAATAATTACTAAAATAAAAAACCATTGATGTCCCATAAAAAATGATTGTATCCCTTATTTTCATCAGTATCATGATGTCCCTTAGTCATATTTTAGACATGAATTTATTCCTATTAACATTGTATCAAATTAATTTTTTATATATATTGTATTTATTTATAGTGATCATTAATATTTCATGCAATTTAAAATATTTCAGTTTGTATGGACCAATCACTAAGATACCTTCCTCCCAAAATAATTTAAATAAAAAATTAATGGTGACATTTAATCATCATTATCATTTTGAAGATATTTTTTATGAAATCATTAAAATCCACAAGATTAATTTTTCCATCATACAAAATTATCTGTGAAAATTAAAAATTACAAAAGACAGTGGCCCTGAATTTTTCGTAGTCGAAGTTATTGATTATATACTTTATTTTTCATAGAAGAGAAATATTGACTGAATTTCTTCTATTGTGGGAAATTAGCTAGATTATATAAGTTTCTATTATAAATTCATTGATTAGAATACCATGATATTTTCTCATTTATAAAAATCAGAATATAATATTTTGAAATGAGAAATTATAGGAATATAATAAATAGATTAATAATGACTCTTAGTACTTTTCATAATGTTTTATCATTCATTCAACTTATATATTGAAGTACTAAATTTTGGACAATCTGATATGACTTTATACCCCTTTCTCCAAAACACATAATAATTTTGGTGGACTTTTATCTCCTCATCCCCCAATCCCATCATAAAACATATTCATGTATTTATTATAATTTTACTATAATTGATAATTTGTTTTTGAATAACGTCGTTCAATGTTTCATTATATTATATAAATATATATTTTTTCTATCCATTATTATAAGTGAAGATGGAAAATATCAAAATATCATATTATTCATCCATGATATAATGTTTTTTATAATCACCATATAGCATCTTAGATGTTTGTATTTTTAAATTGATTCCACTTTAATAAAAGAAATCATTTCATTAATTTGATTCAAATGGTCATATTTGAAAAATGCATCATCATTAGATCATAAATTATTCTTAATTTCACCATACAAAATTAAATGACTAAAACATGGATTATAACAATTGTGGAATATTTGGTCATTTACTAATAAGATTCACAACATTATAATATTTAATAACATCATACCTCGAAAATAAAATAGGTCATTTTTTAGAAAATTTGTTTTAGAATGATTTAATAAATCTACAACCCCTTCTTTTTATATTGAACTTTCTCATCATTTAGTAATTAAATTATTATTCAATATAGAATTTTAAATACTTTGTTATGAATATATGTTAATTTATTTAAAAATTGTTAATGAAAATTTAATTTATCGAATAAAATAATATTTTTTACAGAATAAATATAATTATATTATTAACAATACTAACACTATAATTTAAATTCATAATATTAGAAATATTATTATTGAAATTAATTATAACATGAAAATAGTAATAATATGAACCATATTAAAAATTATATTAATAATTTATTAAGGAAATGAGAGATACAAGAATTGTAAAAAAATCAGACACAAATGATCTGGAAGGGACAGACCACACCCCTCCCAGTGTTGAACCACTATATAGTAGGCATGTTCCAATATTAAAGATGAAAATACCAATAGAATATATCCTAAATGCCCCTTCATTTTGACCCTAAAGACCCTTCATTGAATATTAATGCTAAAACAATCTTTATACTATAATACATTCTACAGTACCTGCACAACAATAATGACTACTAAATTTCTTTTAGTGCCATAGTACAATAAGGTTTATATTAATAACAAGAACATAATGTTAATATTTACATTATAAGCATTAATAGTAATAATAGTAATATTAATTCCTATATAATCAATATTATCCTTAATACTAAAAATATTATTAGTAATATAAATATTTATACTATTAACATCAATATCAATATTGATAATATTTGAAATAATATTATTAATATTACTAAAATCAACACTAATAAAGTCACTATTATTAATATGAATGCAAATTCTACTAATTTGAATAATAATATTAATATTGATAATATTTACATAAATATTTATAATAATAATAATAAAACAACTAATAACAGTATTTAAAGAAATATTAATATGTTTAATAATAATATTTAATGTGTTATTAATATTAACATGAATTATAATATGAATAATATTATAAGAAATATTATTATTAATAGAATTAATATTAATATTAAAAAAATTTCAAACTAAAATTAACAATACTACCATCTCTATTAACAATTAAAAAATTAATATAAATAGATATAATAACGTTAATAATAGTAACACTAATTTATTAATGATATATATTTAGTAAAATAGAAATAATATAATTAAAATACATATTAATATATCAAATTATACTGAAAAATATTCATATAAATCTATTGTGACATTTTTAAAAAATTGTAAATTTTAAGTTCTAATAAATGTTATAAAATTCATCAACTATTTATTTTTTTATTAAATATATATCCAAATACAAACGTACATACATAAATACATATATTCATATATGAATACATATAGAATATATGATAGGAGACAAAATATATTTTTCATAATTATTACAAATATATTTTGAGTAATAATAAAAAATCATTATTCATGTTTACTAATTGATACAAAAAAATAATGTCATATATAATTGAATAAATAATGGATATATAAATGATAGAATAATTGAAAAATAATATTATAAACAATGATTTATCAACAATAAATTATATAATTCATCAATAATAAGATTAAAAAGTTACCCATAAAAAACAAAATAGATTTCAAATTTCAGAAATTCACAAGTAATATGACGGAAACAATTGATCAGATTAATGAAAAACAACATAAGTTCTAGAATTAGTTTCCCATAAAAAATATATAATGTAATTTTATAAATATTCTTAATAAAATTTAAGAACTATATACCTAAATATGATATATATTAATTATAATAAAATAATTGAAAATATGTGATTGATTCCAATATGGAAATATGGAAATAGAATAAACATCAAAGAAGGGGAGTAAATGATGGAATCTGATGAAAGATGAAGTTCACATGGGATATTGGATGATGACATCATGAGATAATTAATTTTAGATGATGAATAATTGGGAAGGATCATAATACGGGATCAACAAATGAAGAGGGAGAAATCTTATAAGTTTAGAAAAAAGTATAATATAATATTAATCAATGAAATTAAAAGAAAAATTAGATGGTTTTTTTTATAAATTTTTTATAGTTATTGACATTTTTTATTTCTATAAGAGAATAAACAAAATTTTTATTAATATTTCTTTATATATGTGCAAAAAAATAAGTTGATGGATTTTAGAAATGATAACAAAATAAAAATTATCAAAAACTATTTTCATCATCACATAAGAATAAATGACATTAAAAACTAGTTTTTTCAATATATTTTTTTAAATGGATGATAAAAAATATTACCTCCCATGTATTTATTTTATATTCATATTCCTGAGAATCTCACTCAATGAATCAAAGAATACGACATGTAGAGATGTGACAGAAACACTCAATAGCTAATGTGACATGGTATTGTCAACTACATCACCCTCACAACCTATAGGGAAAAGTCACTGATCGGGATATAGAAGTGTGGTTATATCATCTCAATTACTTCTTTGAGGGCACTAATACTTCTAAACATCATCATGATAGTCATATTATATTATGATTTTATAGTGTGGAATGATGATTTTTAGATATCATCATCGAGGTATATAAGGATTATGGACTCAAATGATAGTGTTTCAAAGCATTATTTTACATGAAAATATATCCCTATACTATCCTCTAATTAAATTGTGAGGATTTTAAAGAGGGTATATGAATGGATTGATTCCTATAATAGAGTGTTTTTTTGAATTCACTAAATTATCAATTATTTTACACTTACATAAGCGAGGATATTGATTTGAAATTGTGAGGAATTGATATAGGATCGGGTGAACCATTATAGAACCAAGTGGTGATATTTAATGTCACTAAATTCTCATAGGCGGTGGAGAAAGATGTTTAGGATAAAAAATTTTCCCATAGGTGTATGAAATATAATAGAAATTTTAAATTTTATAATATTTTTTTAGAAGAGGTATATCAAGGTAAATCTCAACAAGGATGTTATGGTGGAATAAATGTTACTAAATATTGTAGAGGATCTCAAGCTTGATTCTTGTAGTCTGATTATGTGGGACATAATATGCCATACTATACTTTTAATCCAAATCAATGCCACCAGTGCTGATGTTATGGTTATCTGAAATGGTTTTACCAATATAACCAATATAATATTGATGAATGACACTATAGTAGAGACATAAATAAAAGTTTCAGTCTAGTGGTAATGGTATATAATAAACCTAAACATTATTATGTAGGAATATGTGGGGAAACATTTGAGCTAGGATGATCTATCATTTTGTGACACCATCACCGTGCATGTATCTTTTAAAAATGACCTTAAAGATAGCCAATATAGGGTGTTTGTGACAATGTATTTGAGGTCTTATGTGGATGAGGGTCTGTCAAAGAAGATAAGTACTGTTCTAGAATATTATTACTTTATTTTTTATGTTTCATAAAGGTGAATTCAATTCATTTATATCGATGATTGTAGTTTCTTATTTGGCATCATTTGTGGAAATATATAAAGTTATTATGATGATTTATTATCTGTTAGAAAAATGTATAAAACAAATAAGAAGTATCATTATTATCCTCTTGTAGTGGGATTATAATTATTCCTTTTGCGGTTTTCAACCCATGATATGATCATCTATGATCTCATTCTGATCATAATTTGGTTAAATTAGTGAAATTATCTTATCCATTTCTATAAGATTAGAGTTTCAATCTAATTTCATAATGGAACACAAAACAGTTATGTGGGGGAATGGGATCAATAAGAAGATAGAGAGTGATGTCTATATGATTATTATGGGAAAACTATTTCACAAATGTAATTCTTATGTCTTAGAGTATTTAAAACAATGATGCATAAATAATTACCAAAAATGGTATTCTTCGTATTCGATGTGTTTCCTATGAAAATTTATATGTTCTTTCCCCAATGT
This sequence comes from Viscum album, assembly GCA_963277665.1. NCBI lineage: Eukaryota > Viridiplantae > Streptophyta > Magnoliopsida > Santalales > Viscaceae > Viscum > Viscum album. Next base: position 737,677,730 of record OY728143.1, on the reverse strand, counting down.
AAGGTGGGGTTTTTGATTGATTTTATGTATATAATTGAGATAATTGTTATTCCACTATATAATATTGAACTAATGTATTTAATATAGTTTAAATATAAATTTGAAGTATTAGATATTATGTTTTCAAAATGCAACATTATTTTCAATTATTGTACTCTATTTCTCATCATAGTGAAGTAATATGTAATCCATAATATTTATATGCATTATATGATGTTAAATTGTCACAACCCATCCCAGTGGGGACCACACCGTGACTCCCCAAGCCCGCCTCCAATTTGCCAGGGGCTGGTGACTAGAACCGAGTAGGCATATTACTAATATGGAAGGCATTTCCTATGTACCTGTACACACGCACAAATATCTATGCCCACAAATGCTAAAATTTAAAAACCACAAATGAAAAAGAATGCATGCATACAACTAAACCCAACCAACAGAGTACGACGAAAGGTAGAGTACTGTAAAAGTAAACTGGGCTAACAATACAAGCCCACCAAAAAGCAAACAAACAAGAGTCTGAAAAAAGAAAATTCGAACCTGTAAGAACAAAAGGTTCTAGGACTGTTGCTCATAGCCGTAGGAACGCCTCGGCCTGTAGGGAACTCAGAATGCTCGGTCCTTCCCTGATCCACCCAAGACTCTGTCAATAGGCTGCTCGTCTGCACAAGACACTAGACGTGTGGGAAAACACCGTGCAGGGGTGAGTATAACAATACTCAGTAGAGGACCCCGAAAACCACAAAGATGTGCACAAAGTAAAGGTACATGTATCTATGCATAGTATATGTATTCATAACATATATAATAGACAAGAAATACACAAAACCCAAACCCACGGTCTAGATACATGTCACACAACTGCATTCCCCCCGTAAGGGATTCTGTTCGAAGATTCTGTGATGCACTAGTTCCAAGAGAACACAATACATGAGTCTTATAGCTCTGATGACGTCCATCCGAGAAGTGTTGTTCATCGGGAACAGTCACAAAAATATCTACACTCATTATGAGAGACACACTCTTGAGTGGAAAATATCACAATACACAGATGAGGATCACTGCCAGGGCCATGGCGGATACCGCGACTTATCCGGATTCACCATTTAGGTGATACTCTAGCTAGGTAGAGGATCAATGCCCGGTTAGGTTGGTCATATCGATGCCTGAATCTACCTAGGTTCAGGAATGGATAGAGGATCTCGATCCAGGCCTCACAGATTGATGCATGACTCTATCATAGAATGTCCTGCAGAAGGGATCATACTCCTAAGTGGGAAATGATGCCTGTCCTTTAGGGAACGAGAAGAAGGGGCACTAACCCAAATGAAATATGTCCAAGGTACGGTGAAGGAATGGACCATGCCGTTTTCCAAAAAGTACACGGTCTGTAGAAAAGATACAAGCCGTGTTGTCTGACCCTGGGTACTGCCCGTGTACAACGGCCCATGTCATAGGCTGGTTGTGTTGAAAAAACTAAGTACACGGTGTGTAGTACGGTGTACATGCCGTGTCTGGGTAATTGGGTTTAGCTCCGTGTACTCTGGCCATGTGCCCGTACACGGTCATCAACCAGTGTACTCCAACCCATGTAATCTGCACACCGGGTGGCCCATGATACTGGCCTCGCCTGGCCGTGTGATTGGGTACACAGTCATTTACTCCATATCATGTCCGCATATCCCTGAGATACACGCTGAGCTCCACGTATCCGCTTCTGTCATGTTGTACACGCCGTGTCCCCTAATGTCGTGTAGCTCATCCCGTTTCCGTGTACCACCCAAATTACACGCCGAGCTTTTGGGAAAGTCCAACACACCGTGTGACCAGGGTCACATGCCATGTTATTCCTCTCTGACCCCAGAACCCTAGTCGTTGGTGCCAGTACTACATGGTGTGTTCCTCATAAGTACACGCCGTGTATTCTGGAAATTTCCATCAACGGTGCTCTTCGCCGGCGCACCTCTCGTGCTGCTCCGATTATTGATTCAGTTGTCCGATCACCATGAAATTTTAAGGTTTTGGTCTCCTTGATTCCATTAAGCCGCTTCCGGTGTTTTCAGACCTCCGATTGGGTTGGAAAATGTGATTTGATCTTCTCTCACAAAGAATGCTCGAAGAACGCCCTTTCTGATCTGGTCCGATTCATCATCTTCCATCATCGCCACAACTCCACATGGTCATTGCGGTATCGAAACATCGATTTAGGATCATTGCGTCAGGGAATGGATGTACAACGATCCGTTATTCATTTCCCCGCGAAGAACGCGAAGAACGCACAAGGAATTAAGGGGGAAGAAATCCAAATAAACAAATATAGGAATGAACCTCCACCTTCGTTCTTCACAGCAATGATTTTCTCCCGTTAATAGGATTAAACAGAGAAAGAATCAACAACAACATAAAACATGGATCAATTCCCCATATTCTTTCCTAAGAAAATTTCTCCTCAAAGAACATACAAATCCACAGATCAACATTTTCGTGGTTGATCCGAGTTCTTCATTAAATTCCTAAACAGGGAAAATATATTGAAATAAAAACCCCTAGCTTTTGAAATTATTGATCATTGACAAAGGCGGTGCGTTGAAGTTGCCATCGAGATCCTTCAACATTGTTGGCGTAGCGATTCTAACCTTTGATCCGTCGTCGTTCGTCACCGAGAGTTTTCTCCAGTGTAACAAGGATTCTTTAGAGGTTCCTCTCAAACGTCTCCAATGATCAAAAATTGTTCAACCCTTTAAAAAGGGAAGCAAGATTGGCACTTAATTACACAGTGATATTAATGACTCCTACTTTCCAAATCTTGATTCATTATGATGCAGCATTAGTTAAAGAAAATAGTCATCCCATCACTACGTATTAAAGAGTCAAACTTTCCTTTTATTTGTAATCATGACACAACATTTAATTAAGGAAACAGCTTCCCTTTTACCGCTCTGCAGCGGTTTTTTCCATAAAATAAAATAAACATTTCGATTTTTATTTTATTTTATTTTTTATTAATACTTCTGAAAATTAACTTTTTTCCTCAACCTGTGCCAATTGAGGTTAGCCTCACTCATAGGTAAAGTCGTTGTCCCAGACGCAACGGTGTGCTTAGATTTTTAATCCAGTCATCCGTTTGGAAACTGCCACAACCGCGCACAGGTACCGACTCACTTAACGTAAAAAGTTCAAACCACCATTCTGGGGTCACTGGACCTCAGAATGATGTGCTTTCTTCTTTCCCGGTCCCGAAATAATACCATAAAATATTTAAAACTAATAAACATATAATCAAATACATTACATTCTCCCCACCTTGGTGCTTAACATCCCCAAAAATCGAAAACAAGGTCTACTCAAAAATTTGTGGGTTCTGGGCACAGATATGAGCCTCCCTCTCCAACATGATCTTCTGAAGATTCTCCTGATGCCACCGGATGCGCACCGAGGTAATTGATCACCCATGAAGGATCCTCTCCTACCGATCCTCAATCTTCATTGGGTACTCATCAAGGTTCACAAAATACTCGATGTCCAGCTCACCCCAGTCGATGATGTGGGACAGGTCATGCATGTACCTCCTCAACTGCGATACGTGGAAAACATCATGTACCCGATGCAACTGTGGTGGTAGAGCTAGACGGTACGTCACCTCGCAAACTATGCATAGAATCTAGAAATGTCCGATGAACCTTGTAGATATCTCAATTCCTTGGCCAAATCTTTGTAACCCTCATCGAGGTGAGACCCAAAAAAGACGTGGTCTCCCTCTTCAAACTATAGAGGTCTCTGTCGCCTGCCAGCATAAGACTTAAGCTGGCTCTGTGCGGTTTTCATCGGCTCTTGGATGACCTACACCTTCTATGTGGTAGCCCTCACTAACTCTGGACCCATGTTTGCTGACTCTCCACGGTCAATGCAGCAAAGCGGTGACCGGAAGGGTCTCTCCTACAAAGCTTTGAACGGTGCCATACCAATGGTGGAGTGGTAGCTGTTGTTGTATGCAAAATCCACCAGTTGTAGGTGGTCCTCCCAACTGTGACCAAAGTCCACGATACAGGCTCGCAAACATATCCTCCAGAACCTGAATGGTCCTCTCCGTCTGACCATCCGTCTGGGGATGAACCTTGAACTCAAGCGTAACTGAGTCCCAAAAGCCTCCTGCAATCCGTTCCACAACCAGGATGTGAAGCGGGCGTCTCGGTCGGAGACTATAGTCGAGGGGATGCCATGGAGCTGAACTATCCCTTGCACATAGAGGCATCCCATGCCCTCTACGGAACTCTGCTACCTGATAGCTAGGAAGTGGGCTGACTTGGTGAGTCGGTCAACGATCACCCAGATGGAATCGTGCCCCTTGGATGCCCGTCGTATGACCGTCACGAAGTCCATCAATATTCCATCCCACTTCCACACTTGAAGTTCCAGGGGTGAGCTAATCCTACTAGAACCTGGTGCTCAGCCTTCACCTGTTGGCATGTGAGGCATCGAGAAATGAACTCTACTACTGCCTTCTTCATGCCTGACCACCAGAACTGTCGCCGGAGATCCTGGTACATCGTTTCCACTCCAGGATGTACCACCAAAGGGGATGTATGAAACTCCCTCTGGACCTCCTCCTAGAACGCCACTAGTACAATAGTGTGTCCTCTGAAAAGTAGTATGAACTCCCCAACTTGCGAATATCTATAAGGTGCATTTCCCATGGATAAATGATCACGTAAAGCTACATAGTCGACATCCCCAAGTTGTGCCTCCCTAATTCACTGTAATAGTGGAGGGGTGACAACTATTGACTACAGTTATGATATTTCCTCTCCATCCATAAAGGATTACTATAACACAACTAACTGCTGTGTCACCTTACTCAACACCTGTGAGCTCTACCTTCTGCTAAAACCATTTTCCAACTTGTTCCATTTTCCAAGGGTTTAAATGATATCAAAATCATAGACCTCGAGGAACTCTAGCCAACTCCTCTACCTCAGATTCAGATCCTTCTGCGAGAAGATGTACTTGAGACTCTTATTTTCATAGTAGACAATACACTACTCGCCCATAAGGTAGTGTCTCCACATCTTCAATGCGAAGACTACCGTTGCCAACTCAAGATCATGGGTTCCATAGTTCTGATCATGTGGCCTAATCTGGCGTGAACCATAAGCAATCACTGCATGCCGCTACATCAGGACACAGCCGAGCCCGGTCCCTTTTGCATCGCAGAAAACTAGGTACTCGACACCCTCCTCTGGTAATCTCAAGACTGGGGCACTCGTCAAACTCTGCCTCAACTTCTCGAAAGCTTGCTGGCATTTCTCTGTACATATGAATGGTTTCCTCTTCCTCATCAAGGCTGTCATCAGTGCTGATATCAAGGAGAAATTAGGGATGAATCTCCGATAATACCCTACCAACCCAAGGAAGCTCTGAACCTCCGTCACGCTCCGAGGTGGCTCCCATGCTAACACAGCCTCCACCTTGGCTGGGTCCATAGCCACTCCATCGACTGAGATGACATGTCCCAGAAAGTGGACCTCCTGAATCCAGAACTGGCACATTAAGAGATGCCCATAAAGATGGTGCTCCCGAAGTACATCCAGAACCATTCGCAGGTGTCTCGTGTGCTCCTCCTCTGACGCCGAGTACACAAGGATGTCGTCAATGAAGACCACTACGAACTGGTCCAAGTACGGCTGGAAGATTCGGTTCATCAACCCCATGAACACTGGGGGGCGTTTGTCATGCCAAAAGGCATCACCATGTACCCATAGTGACCGTAGCGTCATCTGAAAGTCGTCTTCGGTATATCCTCTTCCTGCACTCGTAGCTGGTGATAGCCTGATGGAAGGTCAAACATTGAGAACCACTATGCCCCACTTATCTGATCAAAGAGCTTATCAATCCTTGGAAATGGATACTTGTTCTTCACCGGCACCTGTTTCAGGTGCCGGTAATCCACGTTAAACCTCAAACTCCAATTTTTCTTCTTGGAAAACAAGACAGGGGCCACCTAGGGTGAGATGCTTGGTCTTAAGAAACCCTTGCTCTGCAAATCCTCCAACTGCACCCTCAGCTCGCGAAGCTCTGCGGGAGCCATCCGATAAGCTGATGAAGAAATCAATGTCGTCTTGGGGTTTAAGTTGATGGAGAAGTCAATTTCCCAGCAGGGAGGTAATCTAGGGACATCTTCGGGAAAGACGTCCTCATACTCCTCCACCACTACTGGGAACTGAGAGCTCACAACATCTACTGATCCGAGGGTAAGACTATCCAACTCATGAGTGATTGGCTACACCCTCTTATGAATGAGCACAATTTGTGCTGACTATGTTTCCTTTTCTCCGATAAAGGAAAACCTTGTTCCATCACAGCGGACACACAACACTCTTTGCCTAAAATAGTCAATCTGGGCAAGGATCGAAGATAACCAAACCATACCGAGAATGACTTCATATGGCCTCGACGCTACCACCAAGAGGATCCAACCGAAACTCTCGCCTCCAAGGGTATGATCATAGTTCCTGCAAAGTTATGTGATCGTCGAGTCTCCTCCCGTAGGTGTCTCCAAACATAAGGGTCGAGTCAACGGTTCTATCGGAATCTTGAGGTTTTGTACAAGACATGTGGATACAGGGGAAATAATGGAACCTTTGTCTATGAGTATGGTAGGTAAGGTAGAAAAGACACAGATCGTACCTCGAATCATCCCTGGAGCCCCTAGGTCATATGCCCTGACCGCAAGCAGCTGTCCCCGTCCCTGTCCCCCAGCTCCCTGAGCTGGGTGCGGACCTCCTGGGGGTGGTGCTGGATATAAGTTGAAGCATCTTCCACCACCTGTAGATCTCCATGCTCCTCTGCCACTTTCACCGCCTGGCGGGTCTGCCTGTTATGTTCTCTGCCTCTGCCTCGGTGGTCCATCCACCGCTTCCCTGTAAGCATCTCGACGGGTCGAGAAATCCCTCCCGAGATGTCCCCTATTGTCGCATGCCTAGCATCTCTTATCCCTAGGCTGACTATATCCCTCCTAAGAGCCGTGGAATTTAGATCCCCTATCCAAGGTTCTCCTCCAACGTCTCTCACATCCTAATCCCCACGTCTGATGCTGGATCCCTGCTGCCGAGGTCTCCGCACCAGTCTGCCTATTGTTGACTGCCGACGGCTGTCTCTGCTCCGCCAAGGATCTCTTGACCACCAAATCTTCCTCGAGCACTCCATCATAATTTGATATGCATAGAGGCACGAAACTAAATAATATGTCTCGTCGTAATCCTCGCTCAAAGTTACAGGCTCTAAAGTTCTGATCCCTAACCATATTCATCGAGTACCTGGAGAGGTTGGTGAACCACGAGGAATAGTCAACCACTGTCATACTGCCCAGCTGGACCTGGAGAAGCTCCTGGATGCTCACAGCTCAACCGGATAGAACTCCTCTCGGAAGAGTTTCTCAATCTTTGTCCATGAATGAGTCTCCTTGTCATGAGTCTGTGTGGTCAGACTCAACCATCGTATGGCCAAACCCTGAAGAAGGCTCGCTCCTAGGATCACCATTTGGTCTGATGGGGTCCTCACTAGGCGGAAAACTCAAGTCAGTGCCTCAATCTAGTCCTCAGCAACATGAGGGTTGGGCTCGCCTCAAAACCTGAAGGGGCCTCAGTCTCTGAAACTCATGGAGTATGCTGAGCTTGCGCTCCTCGCCGGTCGGTACCGCAGCTACCACCGGCTGCTCCGCTGGTGGTGTTATAGCAGGTGCACCACCTAGTGGCAACGCCTAGGGGGTTGGTCCCTGTATCGAAGCCTCTTCACTGAGGGGGTCATCGTTTTATTCATGTTGCAGAACCATAGCAGGTATGCATCGCGGATGAATCCTATAAACAAACAAGATGCACTATGGTCAATGAGTATATCTGGATAGATGACACAAATGACATGGAAAACACAACCCATTCAGATATGTTGCATGTACCTTTTATTTCCCCGCAACCAGTGCTTTCGTGTACCGAGTCGAAAAGTTATTTATCAGAGTCCTAGTGTATGGATACGTCGGCCGCCACACCAACACTAGGGTATCTGGCCTGAATGTCAAACCCGAAACAATCAACACTACTTCTCCAAACCAAACTCAAAGACTCTTGGTCCTAAGGTAGAACCGGCATGCCTCTGATACCACTCTGTCATGACCCGTACCAGTGGGGCCCACACCATGACTCCCCAAGCCTGCCTTTAATAGGCTAGGGGCTGGTGACTGACACTGAGTAGGCATATTACTAACAAGGGAGGAATTTCCTAAGTACATGTACACACACACACATCTCTAATCCCACAAATGCTGAAATATAAAAACCACTAAGGAAAAAGAATGCATTCATACAACTAAACCCAAACAAAAGAGTACGATGAAAGGTAGAGTACTGTAAAAGTAAACTGGGCCAAAAATACAAGCCCACCAAAAATAAAACAAACAAGTGTCTGAAAGCTACAAAGACCAACCTGTATGAACAAAAGTTACTGGGACTGCGGCTAGTAGCCATAGAAACGCCTCGGCTTGTAGGGAACTGAGAAAGCTCGGTCCTGCCCTGGTCCGCCCTGGACTCTTTTAATAGGTTTCTCTTCTGCACAAGACACCAGACGTGTTGGAAAAGCCCGTCCAGGGGTGTGTATTACAATACTTAGTAGAGTACCCCGAAAACCAAAAAGCAGTACAAAACGTAAAGTTACAATCAGCTATGCACAGTATATGTTTGTAGAACATATAGAACAAACCAGATATACTCAAAATATAGACTCGTAGTCTAGAGACAAGTCACAAAACGACATACCCGCGTAAGAGATTCTGTTCGATGATTCTGTGATGCACTCATTTCGGGAGAACACACTCCATGAGTCTTATAGCTCTGATGGTGTCCATCTGAGAAGTGTTGTTTTTTAGGAACCGTCACGAAATATAGCTACACTCATTATGGGAGACACACTCTTGAGTGGAAAAGATCATGATACATTGAAGAGGATCACTGCCAGGTCAATGGAGGATACCGCGACTCATCCGGATACACCAGTTAGGTGATACACCAGCTATGTTGAGGATCAACACTCGGTAAGGTTGGTCATGTCGATGCCTGACTCTACCTAGGGTCATGAATGGATAGCGGATCTCGATCCAGGCCTCTCGGATAGGTGTCTGACTCTATCACAGAAATTCCTACTGAAGGGATTATACTCATGAGTGGGAAATGATGTCTGACCTTCAAGGGAATGAGAAGAAGGGGCACTAACCCAAACGAAAGATGTGCAAGGTACGATGAATGAAATGACAATGCAGTTTTTCAAAAAGTACACAGTATGTTCAAAAGATACATGCCGTGTTGTCTGACCCCGGGTACTGTCCGTGTACAAAGGCCCATGTCATAGGTTGGTCGTGTAGGAAAAACTAAGTACACGAAATGTAGTACGGTGTACACGTCGTGTCTGGGTATTTGGGGTAGGCTCCGTGTACTCTGGCCATGTGCCCGTACACGGTCATCAACCCGTGTACTCCAACTCGTGTAATCTGCACACAGGGTGGCCCATGTTACTGGCCTTGCCTGGTCGTGTGATGGGGTACACGGTTATGTACTCCATCCCGTGTCCGCATATCCTTGAGATACACGTCGAGATCCACGTAGCCGCTTTTATCGCGGTGTACATGTCGTGTCGCCTGAAGTCATGTAGCTCATCTCGTGTCTGTGTACTACCCAAAGTACATGCAGAGCTTCGGGGAAATGCTAACATGCCATGTGACCGGGTTCATATGTCGTGTTATTCCTCTCTGACCCCGAAACCCTAGTCGCCGCCGCCAGTACTACATGATATGTTCTTCATAAGTACACCCCGTGTATTATTGAAATTTCCAGAAACAACACTTTTCACTAGCTCGCATCTCGTGCTGCTCCAATCATTGATTAAGTCATCTGATCGCCACGAAACCTTCATGTTTTGGTCGTCCCGATACCATGAAGCCGCTTCCGGTGTTTTCAGAGCTCTAATTGGCTCCAAAAACGTGGTTTGATCTTCCCGTACGAAGAACGCTCGAAGAATGCCCTTTCTGATCCAGTCTAATTTGTCATCTGCCATCATCACCGCACCTCTACAAGGTCATTGTGGTATCGAACCTTTGATTTTTTATCATTGCATCGTGGAACGGATGCGCATTGATCTGTTGTTCGTTGCCCTGCGATGAATGCAATGAACGCATGAGGAAAGAAGGGGGATGAAATCCAAATAAAAAATTAAGGAATGAACCTCCGTCTTCATTCATCACGACGTTGACCTGCTACCGTTAATAGGCTTAACCAGAGCAAGAATCAACAACACCATAAAGCATGGATCAATTCCCCATAATCTTCCCAAATAAAATCCCTCCCGTAAGAACGTAAGAATCCACGGATAAACCTATTCGTGGATGATCCACATTCGTTGTTAATGTCAAAAAATGGGGAAAATAAATTTAAATAACAACCCCTACATTTTGAGAGGATCGATCATTGACGAATGTGTTGCGCTACCGTTGTCGTCGAGATCCTTAAACATTGTTGGCATAGTGATTCTCGACTTTGATCTGCCTTTGTTCGTCGCTTATAGTTTTCTCCAACGTGCTGTAGATTTGGTAGAGGTTCCTCTCAAACGTTTCCAACGATCAACAATTGTTCACCCCTCTAAAAAGGGAAACAATATTGGCACTTAATTACAGCGCGATATTAATGACCCCTACTTGCCAAATCTTGAGACATTTTGACGCACCATTAGTTAAGGAAACAGACGTCCCGTCACTGAGTATTAAAGAGTTCAACATTCTATATATTTTTCATTCTGACACAGCATTTAATTAAGGAAACAACTGCCCTTTTACCGCACTGCAGCGGTTGTTTCCATAAAATAAAATTAACATTTAGATTTTTATTTTATTTTAAATTTTTATTAAAACATCTTAAAATTAACTTTTTCCCTCGACCTGCGCCAGTCTTGGTTAGCCTCACTCTTAGGTAAAGTTGTTGTCCCGGACGCAACGGTTTGCTCAGATTTTTAATTCGGGCATCCGTTTGAAAACTTCCACAACCGCGCACAAGTGTTGACTCACATAACTTAAAAAGTTCAAACCACCATTCCAGGCTCACTGGACCTCGGAATGATGTGCCGTCTTCATGCCCAATCTCAAAATAATTCCATATAATATTTAAAAATAATAAACGGAAAATCCGAGACATTATATAAATGTTCTTACTATTAAGAACCAATTAAAATGGCATGAATAGATTTTTTATTTTACCAATTGAAGGATATAAATTTTTTTTAATTGTTATTTGTGATATGGGTGTCCCAAAAATTTTTCGAGTCCTAAGAATATTACAAATTTATCATTATGAAGTTAGTATGGGAATTTTGAAAATATAGATAATTTATAAACTTGTTTAATTCCCCTGAAGTAGGTATAGATTTCATGTTCCTAATCATTCATATCTACTAATAATCCTTCATGTTTGCCTCAATTTTTATTATCATACTACACAATAAATCTTAGATGCACCCTGAATGGAATCATCAGGTGATTTTTAAAATAGTAATGTAACATTTTTGAAATGTAATCAATTGGGTTTTCTATTCTATAGGATAATTTTTTAATCCATTTATTTTCTTAAGATGTAGTTATATTTGATCTTGATAATGTATAAATTGTAATGTATTGGGACATGATTTAAAAAATATATACATTTCATAATTTCTTTGGGATAGTTTTGTATGATAAAAATTCATTCTTGTGTTATGAAATATCACTCCTCCTATGAATATGATATCAATGAATGAGGTGAATATTAATTGGTTTGAGAATTGAGAGATGGGGTTTTTGTAATTAATTGAGAGTTTTATAATGATACCTCTTATATTCTTTCCATACTCATGTAATGTATTTTGATATATAGATTTATTATTCATCTATTGGTACTCGGTGAGGGTTAACACATTCTCATCATGCGGTTTCCTTTAGTTCTAGGTAGTTTCAACTACATGCTATGATTAAAGAGACCTTGATGTTTAACTCTATGATGTAGTGTTTGAAAAGATATGACAAGAGAATTTTATATTAAGTAAACATATCATGGGAAAAAACCATGATGGACTCTCATATATTTTTTCTCAGATGGATCATAATTCAATGAAAACTCTTTAGTTGGAATACAATAAGTCTATTGATTTTATGCTACTCTATGCTTTGGTAAAATGTAATGTTACATCCAATTAAAATGAAAATGGAAGAAATAGTAAATGTTAGTTGGTATTTATCTACATTTAATAAAATATTAATATAGTATGTATCTATATTCCTTAAATAACAAATTAGTGGTTGTGGTATGGTTAAATTATTTTATGATATTAGATTAGAACTATATCATAAATAAATAGAGACTCTTTTTTGGGAGATCTTAGAAGTATATATTCCTAATTTAGATACATTGTTTTGTGTTCATGAGATATTATGGACTTTTAATACCTCATAGGTAATGGGTTGGAGAGAGTATTACTCCTCTAATTGGTATTTTTAACACAATGTTTCAAAGATATAACATGATATGTATATGTAGTTCAAATAGAAATACATGAAATATTTGATTGCAGGATTCATATCATGATGTCTAATGTGTCAGAAGGTTAAAATAGAACATCAATGTACCATTGGGAAAATGAATCAAAATCCTATTGTTGTAGTGAACTAAGATAAAATTATAATGGATATCAAAATAGGCATACCAAATTATTTTAATTTCTTGGAAGATAAATGGGTAGTTATCAATCATTTTACTAAAACCCTCAAATTCCTACCTATATTGGGAGAATATCCAATCAATTAGTAGGTAATACTCTATATATTAGATTTTATGAGACTATACGGGGTACAAAATTTAATTTTATCTAACCACAACCCATGATTTAACTCTTGTATTTTTCATGGTTTTCTGAAGTAAAAAAAATATCATAAGTGAATTTATGATCTAAATATCTTATTTAGAGAGGAGGTTATTCATAAATAACCTTTTATATTTTGGAAAATATTTTCAGCCTATAACCTTTTTTGGGTGATCTAGAGAGATTGATTTACTAGTTGTATAACCTTTTATCAATATTGGTGATGTGGAATCTGTTTTGATGGATAGTTATGAGGGAATACATGGTTATCCCTCTCATTTTCCATTATGGTATATATATATTAGATTGTAATCATTTTTTTCAAGAATTGTCTATAATAATATAAGATGTTCAAATATAGTCTAGATGATATTTTAAATGGCATGATGTTTTGAAAAATCATATATTGATCAGACCTGATGACCATTATAGTGGTGAGATGATGATTACGTGTTTCTCTATTTCTCCCATAGATTATGGAGTTAAATGATAGGTTAGAAAGTGAGACACTACACTAAATTTATTTGGAAATTCAAAACCATAGATAATGTATGGTATATAGATTATTGGTTTTCTTTTAGACCATGTTTTGGTTCAATGAAAAATATTTCCCATGTTTTAAGGTACATTAAGTATTTTCATGTACATACTCATGTTATTCATTATTATGATAATGAGTTAGAGTGAGATGGTACATCAATAGTCTAACCTTTTGATATCAATAATTGGAGAAATAATATCTTTCTTGGATACATTCTTCTCTTTTTTATGATTATAATCATAGTGTTATAATTATAAATATGAGATATGAGAATATAAATTTGAGATAATGTTTCATGCCATTACATTCTCTAAGGAATTTCATGACCTTTTTTATTTCCCTTTGCCTGGATCTTGTCTTAGGGTGTCTGGAGAAATTAGGATACAAAATTGGGATCCTTTTTTGTATATTCATACATACGTGCCCAGATGGAACTAAACATGTGCACCATGCCACTGTACCACATGAACTCTGGAAAAACTATCCATATTCCAATGGTTGATGACTAGAAAATACGATCTAATAAGATACATGGGGGTAGTATACCTTCATTACCATAATAATAAATCAACAAAAATCAATATAACTAATAACCAAAATGATAAGAATAAAAATTGTTTCATATTACCTTTTCCCAAATTTAGGTACGTTCTTAAACAATTGAAATAACCATATCATGTCATGATAGTCTAAATTTCTAAAATAAAATAAAAATAAGACCATAAATGAAATCCCTAAAATGTTTCTTGATGTAATTTATGGTACCCTAATCCATGATCCATCCCAACTACAATATCCACCATTTAACAGATGTTCTTTTCTCTTATTTTGACACGCAACCATGAAGTCTACTCATGTACCCAATGGAGGCATTCTAATGGTGTGATTTCAACACATTATGCAACCACCAAAACTGTATACAATAATATCAAATCAACTTATATTGTGTGTATACAGATAAATAGTCAGTAAAATATATAATTAATGTAAATAATTTTTAATTAAAACTCTTCTCTATTAGCACCGTCAACTCAAAATTTACACTATGGGACCAATATATCAAATATACATTGTGTCATTATATATTCCCAAACCATATCTATAATTGGGTTTTACTAAATATGTCATACAGGTGATCATTAATCAACTCAATCATATCATTTTACCAAGGATCCTTAGTTTTTGTATCCATATCATTTCCATTATATGGTTGATTTGAGAATCAGTCTACTATCTGATTCATACATTTTATTAGTGGGGGAAAAGCATTAGTCTATCCTAACACAATGAATAGGAACTTCAATACAACATCCAATCCATACCATAATTAAAAAATTTCATATTCCCTCACTGGTGACCTTTTATCAGACAATAAACACAATGGTGTATCTATTCATTTATCAAGTTTCTATGGTTCATTACAATAAAAATGTCACTAAATTCCATTAACTATCCCATTTAACTATTTAAGCACAATTGTATCAATTAGACATTGATTCAATCATTTTTCCCACATGGATATTCCACATTAAATTCTTATCACATTTACCCATAGACATTCCAAAACTCATTTTCTTCATCTAACTAACCCAAATAGTCTCATATCTCATTCTAACATGAAGAAATTAAACATTTTGATATCATTATCCATTAAAAAAATAATTCAACATATATTTTTTCATATAAAAGGGATTGTACACACCATGGGAAACAATAGGCCTAGACAATGAATCTCCAACGAATCCCATGTAGATTTTGAGGGGTCACATACACTAATTGGGGCCTTAAAACATTTTTCATAATTAAAAACATAAATAAGTGGACCATTTGTGTAATAAAACAACCCATTAATAATATTACCATCGTGATTATTGGAAATTAATTTTCATACCACCATCAACAACATCACAGTCATGTAATCATCCAAACTTGGCCCATGATTCATTCTCAAACAATATCTAATGACTAATGTATTAATTTTATAGAAAAATAAGGTTTCATGGATTAATAAGGATAAAAAATTCCACCATGATTCTCCAATAAAATAGAAGAAATAAAGAGTTTTAGTGTCACCAGGATATTATTTTTGAAAACAATGAAAACTCAAATGACTATAAATCAAGGAAAAATTATCCTTGAATGATTTTAGAGAACATGGTTTATATCCATTGGCATTGGTGGGGTGAAATTTTGGGGAAAATGGGTAAGAAAATTTAATGCATTAGTGGGAGAATTGTAATTTAACCAATTTTAAATAAGAACAGGCTTTGTTGTATGATATTTCTAAGCTACTAGAATGGTTTTAAATACTATGTGGTGTCCATGAGCCTACCTTTGTCTAAGGGGACAAGACACATAGTCTCTTGGTCCATGGAACATGATTATTCTTAACCATGTTCCAACCTTGTACCATGGAAAGGATGGACACATTTCTTTTTTTACATAATAAACCTATAGAACACCCCCAAACCCCTCATATCATTAGGAATCATTTTAATAAAAAAAAGGGGTCAAAAATTGAATGTTGCGTACCTCATATGATGGTCAAGAACATATATTTTTCCCACGTTATTACATATGTCCCTTGTGATGTTCTCCCAAACATCACCAATCATCCATAGTTAAATGATCAGGACACTAGGCTTGCATATCTGCATCCCTCTCCCATGTTTCCTCCCAAATTTGGCTATTATTCTACAAAAATTATAATAAAAGAAAATGTATACCCTACAAAACATTCTCACTATGGTTAATAGTACAAACTGTAGTATCTTCAATGGACTCATCGACCTCATGACCAACTTTGTGAACATCGATTACATGATACATGTTTGGGTTATAATGTCAAAGATTTGACAAAATAATAACATCATGCATACCCAAATACCACCATGGAGGAGCCATTGGGGTTATACTATAAATGTTTTGAGAAATTAATAATATCATGTATACCACAATACCACCATGGAAATGCTATTTATTACATCACTTTTATAATACTCTTTATAATCCCAAATGGTTTAACATACATCATATATAACATTCCCATTTTCCAAATCCTACGATGACCCAATCTTGGAGAAACATGGTGGAACACATGGTAACCCACAGTAAACTGATGAGGTCTATGACATTGATCAACATATGGCATTTGTATCCATTGGGCCATAGATATGTGTTTTTGGGTCAACTAGACATGCTATGATGTCTTATGAATGATACATGATCCCAATAAATTTGATGTGTCGTATTCCATCAAACATAAGGGTGGTAAACAAGGCCTATAGTAGAGTTCTTCATACGGATCCATTTAGTTAGTCATTATTCCCATCATATGGTGTCACCACACCTTCAATGTCATGTCAAAAGACCATGACAGTCTGAATCCTTAATGTTCCTCCTCCTAACATGACATAAATGAGATGTATCAATAGAATATGACATTAATTTTATCAAATAATTATCCTCTTGGACACCATTTTTGATTTTAGCAAACAAATATGTCATCTTACACTATGAACTAAAATATTTAAACTCTTGAGCCTATGTTTCTGACTCAAAAAAAAAAGTATAAAAATATTTCCCTTTCCATTTTATAATCATTCTCAAATTAAAAGGCAGAATCTAAAAAATACATCACTACTATAAATGATTAATGCCACTCGTAGAAAATATTTAATTAATGGTCTTATAATTAGAATAAATTAAATAATTAACACATAAAAAATAATTCGAGCAACATTTCAAGGTGTAAACCTCTATAGCTAAATCAAGATCATGTAAAGGATATTTCATTTCATGTGGCCTCAACTATTATGATCTATAATACATGTATCATTTCCCATAGATCAACACTTCCCCATGTACAATACCAGATGCATCACAAAAAAATGTATACTCCAAACCATGATAAGGTATGATTAGAATTTATGTTGCGGTCAAATGCTTCATCATATCAGGGAAATAATTCCCAAATGCTTCAAACCACTAAAACCTTATACCCTTCTTTTTTATGCCTTATTTTAGAACTATAAACTATGAAATGACTTTTATGAACCTTAAAAAAATTCAAAACTCAAAAAATATTAGATATAAAATAATTTATTGGCCTTCTTAAATGATTCAAACACTATAATATTTTGTAGTTCCCATAACACACATTCCTCTAAGAGGATATGGCCTATGGAATAAAACCTTTTGATCTAAAAATAGAACTTATATAGCATGTAATATAGTAAATAATCAATATGTTTACAAAATTTGATACCAAGATGTGTTTCATGATCATCATGAGTCTGGTAGTACACCAAGATGACATACACAAATAAAATTATTAAATTATCATGTTATGGGTGTAATATTTCGATCATTAATCTCATAAACATCACATGAGAGTTATTCAACAAAAAAATAATAATGATGAACTCATATAAATCACACATATTTTTAAAATAATTCCATAGTATTCCAACATGTCTCAATCTCAACTGATGTTACCCTTACCTCAAATAAATTTTTAAGAACAAAAAATGCCTTAAAGGTATTCAAAAATATAATTAATATACATAATAGGATATAAGTTCTTAATTTTCATCTGATTCAACATTCAGTAATCAAAAAATAACTACAATGTTCTATCATCCTTCATAGAATGAAAAACTAGTGAACCCAAAGGCGACATACTCAAATGAATAAAGAATATATCATCTTACTCGTATGACTAAACCATATACTAATGATTCTATTATTGTTCAAATTCATTAACATGGAATTGAAATTTATTTGGCTCCATGTATAAACTCAATTGTGAACTCAACCTCTCTCTTGGGAGGAGAACCTGATAAATCCTTTTGAAAATTGTATTAGAACTAATCCCATACTAGATTAATGATGTCAACTTAGGTTGTGACCTCACAAGGTTATAGAAGAAATAACCCTTCATAGCTTTCTGGGACATCCTATTCCCTATGATGAACATAAGCTTCACTGATATGATAAAGGAAACTGGACCTTATATAGTAAAAAACCAATGTGTTCCAAGTATAGAACCAAGTTTCTTATCTCCAATATCTAGTAAAAACCTATCATATCATGCACATACCACCCATGAAGAATATAGTACCCACTACCCTTGAGGGAAAACTCCTTACATTGACAGATACTATAAAGTCTCAGGATTTTAAATGATATTTTTTTCCAAAAAAATATTTGTTATATTATATATTAATTTAAACAAACCAAAAAAAAATATATCATTAATAAGTATAGTTACATTAGTCATCTATGAAACCGATGAAAATTCTAAACATTTCAACAAGAAAGATATAAAATAAAAAAAAGCTAAAATGGGGAAATATAGACCGCCCAAATATTCTAGAATCATCACCCCTATGAAAAATTCTATATAAATGAAAAAAAATATTACTAATGTATTCATAATCATATAAAATGAAAATATAACTATATGATGGAATAGAAATAAAAATTTAGTGAAATAATGATGTGTTATTTATAGGGAATAATGTGACCAGTTGAATAATAATATGATCATTAGTCAATATAATCCTTGTTCTATTTGAACGTTTGGGACTATTCCCACTGCTAATAAAATTTTTATTATAATTAGTTTATATAAGTAGCAATGAAAGGATACTGGAAGGTGAATGGAGAAAAGATGACCTAAACCAATATATACATATTCATTGAAGCCCATTTATCATAAAATGTGACAAACGTAGTGTCACCATGGATATTAATTGACCAATACCAAGGCAAGATTCAACAAGTGAAGCAGGAATGAAATCATATATAGGGTAATTTCATGTTTGTGGATATTACCACTGAATCAATTTTAGTGGAGCCACCCCTGAAATAACCACCAACACACACCTTACCATAGTGTGTACCGAGGTGTAATAAGGGTGTAAGATTCTAGGACTTAGTTTCTTAATGTATATATTAATTTTCACAAATAAAATGGTTATTCCATCAACTCCATTTTAATTTCATAAGGAAATAGTCTTTTAGAACACTTCTATTTAAAAAATGGTATAAAATAAGTTTCTTTTGTGTATGGAAATTTTTATAATTGTGAGAAATTTGATTATTGATAAAAATATACTATTTGTCAAAAAAATAATATTTTTATATTTAAATGGTAAAATTATAATTTTTTGATAATTCTATCTATAAAATATATATCATATTTGAAATCATATCTATAAAATATGTTACTGTAACCTTTTGAGAATTTTCTAAAATATTAAATTTTTTCAGGAATAGAAAAATTACAAGTTTGTGTTTTTGTTATTGGTTTTTTAAAATCATATATATTTAAAAATTATATAATAATTAATTAACCACTATTCCAAACCAAATATATGTTATATTTTTAATATTTTGAAATTTAATATAATTTAGTAAATTTATAACCATATAAATTAACTCTCAAAGTCTAAAGTGGAAAATTTGATTAAAAAATATTACTTCTTGGAAAATATAATATAAAATGCAGAAAAGGAAGTATATTTTTTTATATAATAAATTAAAATATCAAAAAATTACACCAACATTTATAAAACCATGAGAAAACCCCATTTTTATGACAATGGTTTTTGATTTTCCACATCATATATTTCCAAGAATTATATTTGAAAATTATTATACAATTATACTTTTTTTCTATAAATAATCACCCAGTTTAAAATTCTACTTCACTTTTAATTAATAATATATTATATTCTTGTTATTTTACCACCCATGGTGTCCCATAATGGTGTCATTAAGGCCCATATCTTCCATCCTCATGAAATATTACCATATCTTCAAGGTAAGGGAATCTTAACTTCTTTTTCCATCCATCTTCCCTTTTTTCATGCCTTTAAATTTCCAAAATAATTCATTTCTTCAGTGGTATATTATAACATTAATATAATTAGAATTTATTATCAATGGGATACCCTTTTCCACTCTCATCCCACCCTTCATTAATCTATATTTATACCCATCATGTTGCGGAATTTATTTCTCTCGTATACTTGAAAATTATCATTTATTTTCATTTTTTGAATGAAAATAACTCTCACTTTCCATGGGTATTAGAATATATATCTAAATTGATTTATTTATTTGAATACATACATATATAAATCCTAAATTATCTTTTCATGGGTTATGAATTGTGTAATGATCAGCTCTTTAACCACTATTGTACTTAATAATTTTGAGAGGAAATCCATTATTTATTATCCATGTTATATTAATGAAACGTTTTTTTACAATATATGAGGATCAAAATAATTAATCAATATTAAGGATTCACCTTAATTGATCTCCATGTATTTGGGTAAATAATTAATCTCGATAAATGAAATGGTATATGATATCTTGGTAAATAACATTGATAATTGTGATTTATGGAATATCAATGATAAACCCTTCTGATATTCTTATGAATGTATCATTTAACTTTTTTAGTCACATATACATTTCATGAATCATGTAATTTTTATAATGATACTAATATTTCTCTCTTATTCATAATGTATTTTTATAACCCATGTTTTTATTGATATTCCCCATGAGCACATGCTAAATGTCTCCATCTCTTATTCCCATTCTAGGCTCATGATCAACCCTTTGATGTATATTCCCAGGATATGAGATACATTAAAAGTAACTAATTGTGAACCCATGATGAATTATTTCACATTGATTAGATGAATTTTTTATTTTTTTCATGTACAATGTTCCTAATTTATAGAAAACTAAACATTCAATTATCTTGTGTTTTATTCCATGTAGTGAAAAGGTTATGTAATAGAAATGTGCAATGACATAGTTAGTATCGAAGGATAATTAAGTTATTTTAGGAATTAGGACATGATAAAAATCTTTAATAGCCTTAGGTATAAGGATAAAAATATTATAAACCCATAGAATATTGGCTATTTATTAAGATAGAGCTTTTATATAGTGAAATTCGTGTCTGGATACTACAAATGGATGTGGCTCTATCACAGTTGTACATAGGTAGAACAACACTAAAACACTATATTGAGTTAGAATCGATCATGAACTTAGGTAAAATAATAGGCCATACTACACAACTAGTTTTACACTCCTATGGAATATTTTTTATTAATTATAACCATTTTATGAATCATTATTAAGGATATGAAAAATTTAAATGTTATTAGTGTAGACTAGTGAGAAACACATATAAGAGTGATTTTTTAAGAATTAAACTCCCCATATAATTTTAAAATTCCAAAAATTACCATGTTTCCAACTAAGGTTTTCTTCTATTATAATAGTTATGGGACATAGAAGGAACAACATAAATAATGAGTGAAATGGACAATTCACTATGGGCATTCTGATGGGAGCTTGAATAGATTACATTATGAGGATGATGAATCAAATTTCTCATGTTGTGAATAATAACATGAACCATGTTGAGTAACCAGGTTTACTATGAATGGAAAAATATTATTTTGAGTCCTCCATGCATCAATAAATACCATCTACTAGTGGATATACCGACCCATTGATTGTTGAACAATGGATTACCTCTATAGAAAAAATATTTTTTCTTCTCGTTTTTTTAGAGCTAGAGAATGTCAACCAAGAAGTATAACTCATAGAACAAGAAGCTGATTAGTGGTGGGAATTGATGAAAAAAACCAATGTAAGAAGGTTGACTAATGCTATGGAGTTGAAAGAGTTTAGGGGAATATTTTTCAATAAAATATTGCCATGTACAAATCAAATAAAAATAGACAAGGAATTCCTAGAGCTCAATAAGATGGAAAATTTATCAGTGGGAATGTACAAAATAAACATTATATGAATTTATTTATGCATCTCTAGAATTTTTATTGATATGATGGGAATGGTTGAAAGATTCATCAGTGGACAAAGACCCTATCTATAGAGGAATTTAGCAAATTAAGACTATAAAAACTATGATGAGATACTGTATAATGTTATAAAGTTTGAATTGGAGTATGGATAGACACAATAGTCTCATGGGTAGAATTAAAATAAGAGGGAAATGGATCCAATATTAGTGAATAATATTGACCATGAAAGAGGACAAAAGAAAGTGAAACATCCCAAATTCAAAAAATGTGTGAAGAAGCATATGGGGAACATATTTCTTAAGATTGGAATGATATATAGGTGTGGAAGAGATGAGAAAATATCATGGAACTATGATAATGATGTGATTCATCATTTTATTAGAAATAATTAAAAAAATATGATGATGCAAGACCAACATAATGTTTAGTGCTTCAAGTGTTCATATATTTTGAGATTTTACAATCAATGTCAAAATTGGAAAACAATGGAGGAAAACCACCATCACCCTTATCATAGGCCAAGGGTAAGGGTTACACTTTATATATCATGATGGGTAAAGTGGATTCTCTGGAGGATATTGTGTTAGGTATAGTCATTTTTCAATTAAAGTCGAAATGTATTTTTTTTCTAGTTATACACATTCGTATATTTAATCAATGTTTTCAGAGAATGTATAATAAATACCTGATTTTATATAAGTATAGTTATCAGTCATGAATAATAGAGTGGTTATCCTAGAATCAATAGTTTATGTAAACATTAGTGTTTTCATTGGTGAGAATTATTTAATCGAAAATAATGAATTTATTCCCATTGTAGAATTTGACACAATACAAGGGATAGTTTTCCTATAAATTTATAACACTAAGATCAATTATAGGAGTAATGAAATTTTTTTAGACATGAATGAAAAAATTATATTTATTTTTATGGAGAGATATCCTGGATTGAGCTTTGTCTAAAATAACATCCATTATAATTCTTTATAGATATGTATACTTAAGAGGGGGAGGAAATGAATTAATAAAGATATAAAATTTCCCACTCATTAATTATTACATTTATTTATATAATAAAGGGTTACATAGAAAAGCATTAGAAAGTGAATTAGACTCTTCCATTGAACTCATAACTAGATCGAAGTTGATATCGTGGCACATATATATAATGTAAAATGTAGAGTTATTGGAATTAAAGTAACAATATAAATATCTATTCGAGAAAATATTTATCTAACCACGTTTTTTCCTTGGTGACCACTAATTCTATTTTTAAATAAGAATAATAGATCAATGTGGATATCAGTTGATTATATAGAACATACCTAGATCATAGTGGAGAACAAGTACCCTCTCCCATGGATTGTTGACTTATTTTACCATCTTCATGGGTCTCAATTATTCTCCAAGATAATCCTCCGATATGGTTATAATCAATTTAGGGTGAAGAAATATGATATTATAATGGTTTAAATCTAAAAACGATATGTGAAATATTAATTTTCTTTATCCCCTTTGGGTTGATTAATGATCTTGTTGTGTTTATAGATTAGATTTATAAAGTATTTAATGAATACCTTGATAATTGCATGGTAGTTCTTATTGATGATAGAATGATATATTTTAATAGTTACATGGAGAATGAGTGTCATATAAGGGATATATTGAAAAAATATGGGGAAGAAGGAGGTTTTTGGAAAATTTAATAAAATTTTAGATTTTTACAACACATTCCATTACTGGGGAACATTGTAACCAAAGAATGAATCTCAAATGACACTACCAAGAAAATGGTTATAGAGGAGTGGCCTCATCCTTTAATAATAAATGAGATTTGTAGTTTTCATTCTTTATACATATATAATACACTGTTTTTCAAAATAAAATCAGGACCATCTAATCCACTAACTAAGGTACCTTGAAAAATAGATATGTTTATCGATATAAACGTGTGAGAATAATGTTTTTAGGAACTATTAAAAAAATTGGTTATTATACCTATGTTAACATTACCCCTTTTAATATAATTATTTTTTATTAATAGTGATGCATATATGAAATTTCTTGGGGGGATCATCATAAAAAATGACCGGATGAATGCTTATGCATCTCAATATTTAAACCCTCTGTAGAATAAATATCCTATGCATGGCCTGTATTTATCTGTATTTATTTTTTCTCTAAATATATCAATGTAATATCTTTATTGGGTTAAATGTTATATATACTCATTAAACTAGAGTTTGATGTTTATATTCACACAAAAGTAATTGAACATGAGGCAAAGGATATGGTTAGAATACCATAAATACTATAACTATTCAATTTAAAATCACCCCATAAGAGAAAAAAATGATACTAGTGAAATAAGTAGGAAAGATATTATTTTTCATAAAATGATGAGGATTAATGGAGTTCCATTGAAAAATGATATAATATGGTTGGAAACGGGAATCATATGTTATGGGATATCATCAATCCTATAAAAATTTATTTCTATGACACCATTACTGGAGAATATCAAGGTAGCTCAAAAGGAATATTATTTGATATAAAAAAAGATATATTTTGTGATTATTTGGATGTTTTATGATATAAATATTGATTAATAAGGGCTAATAATGTTCTTTACAGGGATATGTCTAACGTCCATCCCATAGATAATGAAGGAGCTGATGGATGAATCTTATAACTCAATATTCTCAATACATACTAGAAGAACTAAAATGAATAGGGATATTCATGATCATCATCATTGAGATAATAAAAAAAGAATATTATTGAATATAATGGAAGATTCATTTTATCTCAACATGTGAAGGAGGAGGTGATAACTTCTTCAAAGGTTATTACAACCACTAACCATTCCTACTTGGAAGTTGGAAAACATCACTGTATAATTAGACACTAGTCTCACAAGAACATCCAAGTGACCAATTTTATATCACTTATATTGGATTGACTCACCAATACTGTCAACTTAATAACTATTTAGGAATATTTATCTCTTAACCAGCTTTCCATGATATACATAACAGAACTGGTGTGGTTATATGAGGCTCCACTATAAAAAATTTCTGATAGTGATCTATGGTTTACATCAAAATTCTGGAGAATTCAATATCCTATAAATACTATATTGAATAATATTACAACCTATAACCCCGAAACTGATAGATAATTTGAAAGGACTATTTAGAAAGTTGAGGACATGCTGAAACAATGCTCAATGGAGTATGAATGTTAATGGGTTCAACCGCTTCTCTTATTTGAGTTCGCATAAAACAATAACATCCACTCGATTATTCAAATAGAACCCTATGAAGCTCTATATTATAAGGGATGTATAACTCATTATTGTTGGGATGATGTGGGTGAGATAAATGTTCTTGGGCTTGGTATAGTGCAATCGATGAATGAAAACATTCATGTCATCCAACAATATATAAAAGCTAACCAATGTCAGAATAAGATGTATGTTGAAAACCATTGATGGGACATGACGTTTGGTGTTGGAGAAAAATCATTCTTTTGTATATCGAAAATAATAGAGTCATGCATTTTTTTTAAAATGAAGCTTATCCCTTGGCACATTTCCCCCTTTGAAATCCTTGATCACATGAAAGTAGTGTCCTATCAACTAACACTTCTATCAAATCTATATCATGTTTATGATGTATTCCATGTATCTATCTCGAGGAAGTAAATTCTTCATACTTGACAGGTAATTAAAATAAAGGTGGTACAACTGGAACATTACCTCTCTTATAATGAGCAACCAGTTGATATCACATATAGTAGGGACAATGATCTACTAAACAATACAACATACCTTGTCAATTTGTTATGTCAGAAATATAGTAATTAAGTTGTGATATAGTAATGATATTAAATAATTAAAAGAACCCTCACCTATTCTCAACTGATAATATTAGTTGAAATTTTAGGGAAAAATTTCTAATGGGGTGATTAATGTAATGACCCATGATTATTAAATGATATTTTTTTCATAAGATATTTTTTGTTATATTTAAATTTATTATACACGAATCAAAAAACCATATCTAATAAATTAATATCATTGATGTCGTCATATAAAAAACTAATGAAAATTCCAAACATTAAAACTGGACAAAAATTTAAATATAAAATCTAAAATGGGAAAATATTGATCGTCCAAATTTTTAATAATAGTTCACACCATAAAAACACTTTTTTAATGAATAAAATATTAGTAAACCAATCAACATCGTAGAAAATGTAAATATAATCTTAGGAGTAAGTGTAACGAAATATGAGTTGAATAATGAATGGGTATTTATATGGCATAATTTGATCATTGGAATATAAATATGAATGTTAATAAATATAATTTGTGTTCAATTTGATAATTGAGCAGTATACCTAATAGTAATTATTTTACCATTATAATTAATTTTTTGTAGTAATGAATACAGATAATTCATGTAGAATAAATAATCTATGTCCAGAACCACTAGATTCATTCGATTTTATACTTATTTGTCACAACATGGGAGGGAGGTGGCACCACCAGTGATTTTCCATAAACAACACCAAGCCAATATCCATCAAGTGTGTCGTGAACAAAATTTACTATTATATAATTTCATGTTAGTGGATATTAACACATTGACATGGTCAGCTGAGCCACCCAATAAAACTACCACCATCACACACCTTATAATTCCAAATTGGTGTAATATAGTGTTACATTTCAATGACTTAGTTTCTTATAGTTCATATTCCTTTTTAAAAATATAATTTTTATTCCATAAATTCAAATTTATGAATTGTTTTCCTTAATTTTATTTTAATTTAGTAAAAATCAACAAATTTATTTTTGACAGAAATATATAAATATATTTTCTTAAGAATACATATACAATTTTATAATAAAATACCGTATTATAAATAATATTTTCAAAATTTTAATAGGTGTTTAAAACACTCATATTTAAATAGAAATTATAAAATAATAATATAATCTTCTCAGAAGGTTGTATAAGTGTTAGAAATTTGATTGTGCCTTAAAAACTACTATTTATCAATAAATAAGGATTGTTGTATATAAATGATACAATTATAATATATAGATAATTATATTGATAAAATAAATATTATATTACATATAATATTCTATAAATATAGTTAAAGTGGTTTTTTTAAAATTTTATAAAATACATCATTTTTTATTTAATAGAAAAAAAATACAATTTTGTGTTTTCAGTATGTTTTATGATATCATATTCATGTCATAATGAATGAATAATTAATTAACCACAATCCAGAACCCAAAATATTTTATTTTAGGAATTATATGTATTTTAATTTCTTTTAATAGGTTTCAAAATATATAAGTTACTATCCAAATTCTGAAATGGAAAATTTAACGTCAATAACAGTATATTATGGAAAATGTATTTTCCTATATCCAATGAAATTTAATGAAAATGTGTTTAGTTCTAATAGAAGATGATACCC
This sequence comes from Viscum album, assembly GCA_963277665.1. Taxonomy (NCBI): domain Eukaryota; kingdom Viridiplantae; phylum Streptophyta; class Magnoliopsida; order Santalales; family Viscaceae; genus Viscum; species Viscum album. Next base: position 737,649,902 of record OY728143.1, on the reverse strand, counting down.
TAAAATGTGATAAAAATGTTAAACACTATGATAAAATTCCATTGGTAATACAATTGATTTTCATTTTCCACAAACATTATTTCCAATACCTATATTTTGAAATTACTAAACAATTCCTCCTCTTTTACAATAAAAACGCCAATGATTTCATCATTCTCCTTAACTCATAATACATCATCTAATAATTTCTATTGATGTTTTCTCCCAAAAAGTCCTCCAATGGTTTTCTTAATCCACTAAGGTTCATCCTAATATGTATGAAAAACTCTTGATGGTAAGTTAAATCTCCACTCTTATTTTCCATTCTAGTTCCCTTTTTTGTATGTATTCTAATTTCCAAACTAATTCCTTTGTTTAAACTTCTTAAATTTCCATAAATATATGAATAATATTTTATCAATGCTATAAACATTTCCCCTCTCTTTTCCAATTTCCTTAATCGGTGTTTTATAACCATTTGAGGTTGGATTTATTTCTCACTTTTAATTGAGAAATTATATTTTTCAAAATACGCAAACCTTGCACTTTTACATGGGTATTAACCAAGAAGTAAAATCATTTCTTGATTAAGATATTTACATATATGAAACATACATTCCATTTTCATGGGTTATTAATGATATAATGATAGTGTCTTCATGGTCCTTTCAATTCCATGATTTTGATAAAAAAACCCATTATTTATTTACCATAGGTTATTAATGAACTGATTTATGTTGATCTATGTGGCTCACATTAACTATAAAATGTGATGGATTGTTCCCTGAGTGCACTCCAATTCATTTGGAAATTAATTATTTTATATATATGAATTTTTTATGACGCCTTGGTGAATATCCTTGATATATTTTATTTATGACACTATGATGAAAGAACTTGGTGATATGCATCCGAATGAATCATTTAAATGTAATAAAAAAACATCTGTGTTATTAATCATGTAATGTTTATTATTATATGCATCATTTTCTATTTTTCATACCATATTTTTAAACCTCATGTTATTATTGATATGAATTATGATCACATTCTAAATGAATCCATTTATTATTCCCTTTCCAGGATAATCCTCAACCATTTCCTTTGATATATGTCCCCTGGATATGATATAAAGTAAATGTATGTTATAGTTAACCCATGAAGAACCCTTTCACGTGGATTAGAATAATTATTTATGTTGTATGTATTTTGATCCAAATTTAAAATAAACTATACATTTATAGATTCTAAAATTTGTTCTATGTAATGAAAATATTTTGTAATAAAAAGGCATGGTGCCATATATACCCTCTGATCACACCCGAAATGGCTTCTTCATTGAAATATACCAAACCATGTTCTCCATTACCAATTTAAAAAAAATTACAAAATAGGATGATGTAAAATAATGTGAGGATACTATATCAAATAATGACCCATAAAGAATATTTGAAACAAGAACCGTAACTAGAAAAATTGATGTCCCATCCTTATCACCTGTTGGAATAGGTTTAGAAACAAACCTACTACTCTGCACATAACAACAATTTTGGGCCCTATGCACTGCACGTCACTAGTTATATTGACACTCATTCCTTAGAGAACCACATCCACCACCCTAAATATTATTACTAGTATAACTCTAACTACCTAACTAATTTAGGGTAGTAGACCCCCTTCAAGTTCTCTAAATTGATATTGATCCTCTATCCCAGATCATTGGTTGATGTTTCCTAAAAATCATATAAACACATCCCATGTTGTAAAATTCACAACAATCAATAGGTGGTCGGTGACATTTAATGTGTATATTTCTTAGGATTCCACATTGATATAAGAACACATATTCAATACCCCAAGAGGCTAATCATATCCCCTGGTAATGTTTTCCACCACTAACATAGTGATAGGTATAAAAAAGACTATTCCTATGATTGGAATTCATAACACTATACCACCGAGAATAATACAACTATATACTACTTGAATACTACATTTGGTTCCCAATATAATATAGTGAGTTATCCAACAATTATCTAGCCTAGTTAATCATCAAAATATTCACCTTGGACATGACCACACATCTAATTATGAATAGAAATTATTTATTATTATTGTATCATTTGATACTAATGATGGATTATAGTGTTTCAATTCGATGAAGATTCTAGCATTATCTATCGTAAAAATAGTACCTTAGGTAAGCCACAAAAAATCTTCATATTTTTCCTATCTTAGATTCTATGGAGAGAAATTTTCCAAAATCATTTCATTGAAATTATTCCATGACATACCATATTCCTGCTCAGTCTAAAACCAAATATCCATCTAGTTATTTTCATTTCCTCATAAAATATATGCTCTGAGATTGATCCAATTATTTAAAAGAATATCTATATGTTCAATAATTATATAGATAGAATCAATCTACAACTATGATGCCTCAGGTCCACCATCCATTGAAAATGTTATAGGATGATGTAACTAAAACTCTATTGTTAGATAAAAAATTCTCAGTGCAACCCACCTTGGGTATCTCTCAATAAATTTCATACTATGGAAGATAATCTTATTGAATTACTATTCCTCTATTAATTAGAACTAAAGAGGGTGTTTTCTTACTAATATGGGTGAAATCTGGGTGATTTCAACATATTTACTAGCCAGTAAATATCGTCATTGTGGTGTCTCTATATGTTACCACACATACTACTCAAGATCATAAAATATAATTTAAAATTAAAAAAAAGTGGCCTAACTACAAGTCATAATCATCATAACTAGTATACAATATCCCAGAAGATATAATCACATCTTTATCACAACCCTCATCCATCCCTATATTTGGTCATTGCTAAAATAGGGTAAACCTAACTTATAAAATCATAAGGATTTCATTAAACACCATTGTAACCACTTCAAATTCAAGAAACATAAATCATCCAAATTAAAATTATTATAAGAATTATAATTTTACACTTCCCTATTAAAACGTTTTATAACTCCTTATTAAGAACTATTTTCTTAATATCAAAAGAAGAAAAGAAAACATTTTTCATTTACCATAACCAACCAAAACCTACTTTCCCATAAGTCCCATTAATGATTAATATCTTATAAATCTTGAGTTCATACATAATGAATGATTAAAAAAACCTCATACCATCATTATACACAAATAAAACCACATAAAACTATTACAACAAATAATAATTTTTTCACTTAATGTGTAATAACATCCATATCTAACATGAAGCATCAATAAGAATAATACTAAAAATTTAATTTGGGTTTCCCCCTGCTCATGTGTTATCTAATCCCATGAAAAATATCAGTAGAAAGGTTTAATACATCCTAATTTATTGTATAACATTCCTAAATAAAAATAAAATATAAAGTAAAATTCAAAATAATTCCACTTTGTGACATCCCATCTCATATGCCACTGAAATGGTGCCCCAACCTACTAAGCCACATCACCTCAACATCACCTCAAGTGCATCTCCCCATATTCAGGATCCTTATAACTACATGTTAGTGTATAATTAGGTACATGTGGAGAATATAAACTCTTTAAAAAAGTCATCAAATAGGATAAATTAGTATAAAAATCAACAAAATTAAAATAATCATCAATTTTGCATCATAGAAACATTTCCTCAAATCAAGTGCATTCCAAACCTATACAAATATCCATTTGATGTCATTTTAGTCCAAATCTCCAAAATAGAACAAATTACACTAAATAAAATACCCAAATTGGGTCCGAAAATCATTTCTTGTCCCCTCATCCATGATCAATGCCAACTCCCATATGAGAAATCTAATATATGACCTTTTCCGTTTGAGTAATTTTCAACCATGAAGTCTTCACAAGTACCCAACGACAATCTAAGTTGTTTGTGATTAAAACATAGTAGGCCACCACCAATGGTGTCTACATTAACATAAAATCATATAATAGTGTATTCATAAGTAAATATAATTATAAAATAAAATTATTATTTAAGAAATATTTTCAATTAAAATATTATTAAGTAGGCCAGAGGGAAATCAGTTCCCACTAAAGAACCAACACATAGAACATTATCTGGCCTATAAGGGATGTTTTAATAATATTCTATAAATGTTTTAACCCTATACTACACATGGGAGATCATTAGTAAATTCAATCATATTATCTCACCAAGGATCATCATTTAAGGTATCTATATCATAACCATACTATGAAAACATGGAAAATCAGTTTGACATCCCGTCCACACCATTCATTGGTAGGGAATTATACATTAGTCTATCCCAACCCAAATATTGGGAGCCTCAAGCCAACATCCTAACCATTCCATTATTTATAATTTATATTTTCTATCATTGTCGACATGTTATTAAACAAAACATATGGTGCGTCATTTCCATTTATAACTTTTCCATGGTTCGTTATAATAAAAATACTAATCAATCTTTATAATTATCATATTTCAAATTTTAAGTCAACCATTAAGATAACATACCAACATGGAAATGTGCCTTGAAATACCTATCAAATTTACACATTTAAATTCCACAACTCATTCATTGTCTTCATGCTAAGCCTTATAGTAGATTTTTCTATGTTCACAACCCAACCATAATTTAATTAGTTTAATATCATAAACCCATTAAACTGTATTTTCAACACACATTTTACCTTATCCAAGGTAGTGTCACACCCCTTGGTGGCCCATAGGTCTAATCTAAGCTTCCTCAATGGATCCCACTGGTATTTTTAGAGTTATCAAAAACCATTTAGGGTTTAAATTATTTTTAAATAATTGAGAACATATCTTTTTGGCACTAAATAAAATTAACATAACCCATACAAAATATTAACACCACAAAAATATGAAATTAACATGTATATCATGCACTTAAATCTTTTATAAAGAAATATCCCAACCTCATCCCTCGATTAAATTTCAAACTACCTATAATAATAAAAATATATATGCACATGAAAATAATCATTTCGTTTTTTGGAATTATAAAAAACAATTCACCATTATTCTTCTATGATATAGATGAAATTGGTTTTATAGAATCGCATGTAACTTCAATTCAAAACCAAAATTGCTTCAAGGGACCAAGAATCAAAATAGAATAATCCTCATAACATGGGAGAGCTCCTTGTTCATAACTCTTGATAGTTGAGTGAGGAATGGGTGGAAAATTGGGTAAGAACATTTATTTAATGTTGATGTAAAAAAGGGAAATTTCACAATTTTAAATAGGTTCAATGTTTGGGTGCACTATTGGCTAAACCATTAGCCATCATTGTAAAAACCTTTTTCTAAGTGGGGGATTGTCCTTATAGTTTTCATGGGCCACTTAAATAGTATGAGAAAAATTCAGTGGTTGTTTGTCGGCTTCAATCCAATGGGTTGGGCCACATGGTCTCCTTTTTATTGGCGTATGTTTATCCCTAACCATGCACCAACCACGCACCATGTACTAGATTGACACTTTTCATCCATTTAGACATCCTGAACCACTAAAACACCTGAAAATCCCCTCATATCCCTACAAAGAAATTTTTTAATCAAAACTAAGAAAGTAAAACAAAAATATAAATATTACATACCTTGTATAAGTGTTATCATCTTACATAGTTCATGGTTGGTGCACACTTTATCCAAACCGTGCACCATTAAGTGATAACAGTGCATAATAAATTTCGGGGGTTTCATGATAAAAAAAAGGTTTTCCCCAACCGTGCACCCTAAATAGTAGGGGTTCACCATTAAAGTGAATTTTTAATACACATGTCCCCCTCTAGTATACTATGAATTGGAAATTTAATACCATTAAATTTATTTTAAAATCTCAATACACCACTTGTTTACCACAAATCACTATATTTTGACATTAATATTCTTAATTGGCTATTGATGGACCTCAAGAGGTGAGATTGGCTCTTAAAATGACATATAATTGTTAATAGAAGTATCATTGATCCCATTGGATCTCCTTCTAGTTGTTTAATCTCCTATTATGTGGTTACTCCTGATATTCTTGTTCGTAACTCTTTAGATAGAATATATCATAATGTTGTTTATGGATATAAATATTCTTTATATAGATCATGATTCTTGGACTAAATATTTGATCAAATTTTCCCTTATTAATCATTGGAGTTCCTTGTTAACAGTGTTGAAAAGTTTGATCTCTTAAAGAAATCTAGCTGGTTTCATAAGGAATTACCTTACAATAGATACCCTACACTATTTAGTTAATATTTAATTAGTTTTATATGATTTTGAAAAACATATTTATATGATTTTATGTTTGATTTAAAAAGTTAATGGATATTGTTTAAACCACTAAATTTAAATTGAATTGAAATTGTTGGATTATTTTGAGAAAATGAAAGAATTATTTGAAACATTATATGATGAAATGATTTAGTATTGATTATTGGGAAAGTTGGATTAAATTTAAATATTATTTTTAATGGAATATATTTGATGAAAACCTATAAGTTGTGTTTGAAATGAAATAACATGTTAAAAAATGAAATTTTGGAAATTGATCAATTAATGATGATATGTTTTGAAATGACTGATTTTCCATAGATTAATTGATTGATTAATTGAAGCAAATATGAGCCTAGGTAGTTATTGGTAATTCGGAAAATCACTCAAGGATTTTGTGTCCCATGAATTGAATCGATGATGAATACACTAATAAAACAGTGGTAGGAAGGATTTCTCAAAATGGGATCCATTAAGTGTGTGTCTATTTTAGTGTCAACACCTATCTTGAGATGTAATTAAGATTCGGATTTGTGAGGATAATATTACTAGAAACTAATATACCACATGGCATAAAATAGTTATATGATATGTTTTTATTTTATGATTACATTTAATTTATTATGAATCATTTTATCCATCACAACTATTTTATAAATGTTAAGAATGTTTATTTATTCCTATTTTGATATAACTGAAATCATTTTTAGTTGAAGGCATGTTTTTTTGAATATGTATATTTTTTTCCATAACTGTTTTATTAAAATTGGAAACATAAATTATTTAATTGTTATGGAATTGATTAAGGAATACTTAGTGAGACCCTATTGAACTTTATATCTCACACCCTATATTTTCATTTGAGTATATAGAGATTATCTTATATCATGTCCAAGAAAAAGAAATCTTCCACTTAGAGATGGTTGATTTTTATGACCCTTGGGACCCAGGGTGATGAAGGGGACTAATGAGGATGTGATCCACGTGTTATATGGGATGTCTATTATTTATTATTGATTGACATTCTGTACTTATTTATGCACAATTTTTTGTCTTTTTAGATATTTGGCTATGGTAATTTCTTATTGATGATTGTTGTACATAACAAACTGTATCATTTATATTCCATTGTGTTTTAAAAAAAATCACTCCCTAATTGTTCTAATATGATTTCATTTTAATTTTTCCAACCCATGGGGATAGGGAATGACTGTCATGATATGTCAGAGCTGGATCAAGTATTATTATTATTCCCCCATGTCTAGGTTGGTTTGTGATAGATGAAGGCTAAATGGTTGATTCCATTTACATGGGATGCTAGTTAGATATTCATAGGGGTAAAAGTCTAATTATGGGGAGACATTAATAGATGATATCATTTCAGGTGAGTTAAAATTTCTTATTTATGTATTTATAGTCATTTTTAGATGGGTTTTGAGTTAGTGGTGGAGGTAAAGAAATTGGATCACAAAGGGGAAAATATGGAATACCCTTAAAGACTTTGGACCATGAAATACAGGGTGGTTCTTTATTGGGTAATCGGTGAGGTCCCATTGATGTGGATGTTTTTTCATGTAAAAATGATACATTTTGGATTATTCTAGGTAACTAGAAGTCTCCTCATAGAAATTATATTTAAAAAGATTGTAACTATTGACTTTTAATATGACAAAAATAATTCCCTTAACCATTGGGTAATGATTTCAATCCTAATTTCAAAAATTTTGAATGCCATGAGTGACCATACAATTTTTTCCCAATCTCACCTTCATCCCTAGTATAAGTATTCACCTAATTAAATTTTTTTTACGCTGAGAGTCCTACATCATTGAATAATGGGAAGTGGTATAATTTATCCTCATTTGATCCTAGTGTGTTCATGACTCTCTCATCCCCAACATTAATCTTGTTTTTTTAATATTGGTTTCATCATCTGAGTTGTGAATGGGACTTTTTATCTCCATTTATTAGGATATGGTTCCTTTAGTCAAAATGGACATGTGTATTCTAATTAGAGAAGTTATTTAAATTATAATTGTTATGAATTTGGATTTTTACCAATTAGTGGGATATTTATCATTCCAAACTTCTGATTCTACATCTATATTGTCTTAGATGAGTGATCATATTATCTTACCCTAATATTGTAAATGTTTTGATATATTCAAGGCATGGGGTTGAGTGATGATGTAAAAACACCATCCCTAAACACTTATATCCATTGGGTTATTTATTAGATATTAATCATAATCCATGAGATTACAATCCAAATATCAATTTTACCTATTTTAAAGAGATTAGACATATGAACATTAAATTTCAAAATAACATATTATATTATCTAAGTACAAATCACTATTCATTAATTATATCCATATAGTTGATCAAACATAGTATCCCTAGTCATTACCTGAGGATATGTAAATCATATTAAATGGGTGATCATATATTCTCTGTAAGGGACAATCTATTTTATAATACAACATGGGGTAATTATAACATATTCAATATATTGGTAATAGATAATGGTTAAGGCCAAAAGAATGCATAATGAATCACAACATAATCCAGGTATGATGATGAAAATAAATAACCACATAGATAAAATTAAAAGGTCTCCTAATTATGGATATTATGTGAATTCATAATATAGATCATTATAATAATATCGTTGATTCCTTGCGCTAATATTTCGATCATAATGTTTAAGGATGATCTGAGTACACAATCATGGTCTTATTTTGTGACGTAAAACTACACTAAGGGGATAAATAATTCTAGGCCCTTCCAATCACATAATTTAAAATGAATTACATGATATAATAAAAGTTAATAAGAAATAATTTTTATATATTTCATGGATTAAAAATTTAGAAATATATATAAAAAATTTTCAATGATTATTTTCATTAAATATTTCTCAATAAAGAATAAATCCGGGCAGGGGTGAATTTCTGGGTATTGTAGAAGTTTTGTAGAAGTGGTGACAATGCAGTATTGGGGAGACTGTGGAAGGAACTTTAGCAGCAGTGATACTGTAGTATGCACTATAGTAGCACATGTACTGTAGCAGTACAATTCACTAAGGGGTCATTTGGGCCAAAAAAAGTGGGCTTTCAAGCCTTGTATTTAGGCCACGTGGCCTTGGGCCTTCAGGTTCTGTAATAGGTCACCCTCTACCCAGTATTAAGAGATATTTCCTTTATATAATAAATTGAGGCATCGACCCTAACCATTAAAAATTTATTATATAAGAATGAAAATTTATTTTCCGTAATCATGAATACGGATATCATTTGAAATAACCATGAAACTGATTAATGATTATTTTTGAATGAAAATGTTCAAATAGATACCCTTATCAAGTGAATAATACCTAATTATATTTATTGGGTCTTTACCAAGATTAAGATGATCAATGTGTTTAGACCATAAATTAATTATATTTGTTATCTAAGGAGACCAAATAAATTATGTATAAATAAAATGTAAAAAAATTATAATATTTAATCAATCATATAATTTATGCCTTAAGAATATAAAAGTTTCTTTAAAAATTGTCTACAGTTCAGAATGTATTGATAAAAATTGTGAGTTTGTGCTCAAATAAAATTTCATCCACATGGGACCCAAGAGAGTTTTCAATATCTATCTTACCAGTATAAAATATTATTAAAATACAACATTATATAAACAATAAATCAATAATACTACAAATACGCTGCATATATATCCATTTTAGTAATGGGTTTTTTTGTTGTAGTAATGATTATACATAATAACATCTTTTGAATGGAGTATAATTTGTGTTAAATGTGGTCTTACTTGTAATTTATATCTATATAATATTGCATAAAATTATATATTTACAATATTATAATAATATCTATAAATTTTAAAATGATACTACAATAAAAATATAAACGAGAAAGGAAAAGGGATAGAAAAGGGACCCAAACCTCTCTTGAGCGGTATATCCCAGTATCGTCCCTCAAAACCAACTAAACTCTTCATTATTAATGAGAGGGAAATTGGAGAGACCCAATTTGAGCGGTATTAATAGAGGTATTTGAAATTATTAAGAAAAAAATTATAAGGGTGTGTATTTTACATGTTGGGTGTGGAGTTTCATGGAGAAATTGATATAATATTTTATTATTCCATTATCATAACTATTCTACTACCTCACATAGCTCACCATTGCTAGATTTATTTCTCCTCATTAATTGTTTGTTTCAACATATTCAAAATAACACTATTTTCATATTTGAGTCATGTTTAAACAAATATGATGCCATATTTAACATATATCAACATATTCCAAATTTTATATTATATTTTAATATTTTATAAAAAATTACCATATTCCACACATTGGTTAATTTCAACATCTGGATTAAAAATATGAAATCCATTATATTATATACAACATTTAATTTCTTATATCTTACTATTTATATAACGATTATTCATTTTAGAAAAATATGTTATCGAAGTAAAAAAATTCATTTATAAAGTATTTTCCACAATAATACTACTTAACCAATATATACTTTAAAGATTAACAAACCATAATAGTCTATAAGGTACAGGTGTGAAATGTTTTTACTTTCATTGTTTGGTTTGTCAAATGTTGATTGTGTATTTATTTCTTCGAAGACTTTCCAATTGATAATTTAGTTAGAACCTCAATCATTGAATTTATTCTTGGGATTGATGATGGTATAACCCTATTAATGTAAACATATTATGTTATAAGAAATAAATTTCCTAAGGGGTTTTTTTAATTATGATTGAAAATGGATTATCCGTTCTATATCGTTTATCTCTCATCATTACCATTAATATTCAAAAATTCGAACTTTAACATTATAAAAACTATATCATCAACAATCATAATTACCATTGGTCATAACACATAAATATAATGAAATGGAAATATTTATAATTAATTCAAGAAAACATATTTAAACTATTCACTTAATAGTAATTATCACTTTAATTTCTTCCAATATGTCGATTAGATGGATTTTATCATATTTTGTATAGATAGTTATTTTTTATAGCCATGATGTTTATTGGATAATATGATAGCTAAAACATTAAAATTATACTTTCAATACTTAATTATATGTAATCAATATTATTAGTAGTGAAATATTAATAATATTGTATATTTTCATTTACTAAATCATTATTATTTTCAATATTCATATTTGTTACTATTATTTCATTGGAATTGTATTATAGACACTTATAATAATTTCCACCTAAAGATTTTAAATCAATCCAAGAATGAAATAAGATTAGACTTTATTATCACATCCTTAAGATTCCATTCCACCCCATCTAGTAGGTTATTAACTTAAAGATACTTCACCAGATTATTTATTAAATTACACACAAAAGATACTCCCTTGTAGTTGTAATATGAATTGATTCTTATTTATATGATATATAGGAATCCGAAAATAACATTATTATCCTTAATAATATGTTATGGTTCAACAATATTCTACCTTAATATTGATATATATAATACAACATTCTCTGGGTAACAGTTCGACTACAATTCTAAATTATAGTCCACAACTCCTATTTTTTATAATATATCTAACATCTCAATAAATCATGGGAATATATTCCCTTTCATTACAAATCACAGGACCCATTTAAATAGATATTAATTTTGAAAGATGAAGTCACCATATAAGAAAATAATATCATTTTTATTAGAATATCTTTTTATTCCATATTGAACATCATTGAAACTATTCTAGATTTATCATAAACTCTATGATGTCCCTTAGACATGTTCTTGACCCAATAACTTTCTATATCCATCTTCACCCCAATTTCATAGTGTCTAAATCCCCCCCCATAAAATTATTTAAATGGTTCCATTTTTATATTAGAGAGGTAAACTATTTTCTTTTCTAGGTGTGAAACATTTACTCGTCTTTAGAGACCATATTTTAAACATCAAAATTTTATTTTAGATAATATAAATTTTATTTCCTTGTAAACTCCATCATTTTGTTACACCCATGTATTGATTGATTTTTTCCCGTAATGAAATTTCATTGATAGCCTACATTAAAAGAAACACCTAGTTTTAATGAACTATTTTATAATATATTGAAATGATTCTGTGGATAGTTTATTAGTATAGTAATATTTTATTCAATGTATAATAAGTAATAAAAATAATTGAACAATTAATTCCTCTAAGATTAGTGACCATTAATAGATATATAATGATGGAATGATTTTTAGAAATATCAAAGTAGGAAAGTGATGATGCTTGTAAAATTGTTTTGGATTTTTTGAATCTTGTTTACTAAGAAAATTCACCCTCAATGATGTGATGAATCATGGGGAAATGTTATAGACCAATTATTTTCCACATTTTAGGAAAATAGTCTATGATTTATGGGGATTCTAGCAAAAAAATGGATTCATTTAATGTAATTAGATTTCTTGCTTGAACAATTCTTTATGTTATGCCTGGAAATTATTTGAATGGATCATAAGTGTCAAAGACTAATTTCAATGATGAAACACTCTTTGAATTCATTTATAATATGTGAAGTCCATTGAATTTTATATTATTGTATGATGATTTTTATTTAATATCACTATGAAATTAAAAAATTTACTTCAAGGGATTATGAATTTATAATGAAATTATGAAATTCAATGTTATTTTATTAAAGTCCATTAAAAATTATATATTTTAATGATAAATGAATTTAGTGTCCTTGCATTGAATTTAAATAAAATATCATGCATTATAATTTTATGGGATCATATGTTTTCCATGTTACATTTATTTTAGGTTAGAATATACCAAAGATACTTATTAAGTTAGGACATAAGAAAGAAATAAAGGAATAAAACATGATCCCAAGGGACCCATTCAGTCCAACACATGTGGGAGGAGGCCTCTAAAATGTGGAAGGTCCATTCTAAAAGGTATCTTATGGTTTTGGGTGAAGGTGTGAGTAGCTACATGGTAATGAGAGATACATGGGTGAATAGCGCTCGCAAGGAGAATACATTTGTGCACTTGGGGTGAGCAGGTCATTCCACAAAATATATGGTGTGTACAGTGTTTAAGCCTCCTGACCCTAGGGCCACCTCGAGGGGCATAGAAACATTATATCCTTTTAAAAAGACACTAGTTTAAGTGAAATAACTATGTGGGATCCTATGAATTGTAAGGTACTATTAATCTATAAAAAATTATATTGATATATCATAGGATGTTCGATTTATGATTACATTATGGTGCATAATCCTCCATTTCATTGTATTCATCTTCATCCTGATGAGTAAAACTACTCAAAAGTTATTAAGTCCTAAGACATCAATTTACCAAAAACTACCATTCTGGATAGTACTATAATTTACAATGATCAAATTGAGATAAAAATAAACTCAACATACTAAATAGATGCACAATACATCATTTTTCATGAATTTAGAGTAATAAAAAACCATATTGATCCAATGAATAGATCTCATGATTCAATTCCATGAACAAAATTAGATAATCACAAAATATAAAAATAACCCTTAAAATTTTGAATGATCGTATTTCGATAACATGATCAACTTGCATCATGATAAGTTATATGTATAACATGATCAAATGAAGACATGTTGATAGTAATATTGGAATCATGAAAATCCATCATGTGAATAGATTATAAGAATCTATTGCATCACATGAATATTTATCCATCATGCGATTCCATAACATGAAGAAGAATGAAAAAATATTTAAAATTAATGTTCTATCAGAAAAATATATTTTAGCATAACGATTTTTTCTTGTTGTTGAGCATATTACCACTAAGGGAAAACCATATAATGAAATCATTCAGGTGCTGTAATCAGTTGATGTGATCACACAAGTCACATGATCATTTTAGTGTCTCATTTAGATGATAGTATATTCCTAAGAATATTAAAATTAATGGCTCACTGTATCTATCGGATATGTCATAAAAACTATACCCATGATAGATTATCCTCAACTATAAATATAGAAGCAATGAAGATGAGGGGTGAGCTAATATATTACTGTGATCTAATGGAAAAATGATGATTTTTCTCAATGATCAAGTGATAAAAATAGCCTTTGTTACTTGTTCACTTGAAGGACACCTATGAAGATTTGAGATCACAATAATAGAACTGTGAAACTCCCTATTTATGTTAATGATTGTTGTTGAAATCTTATTGATCTTGAAGAGATGATCCAAAAGGTTACCGTAGTCTTCGGATGAAAAAACCCCAAAAAACCATCTTCATAGGAAGTAAAATTATGTCACATGAATGTTACATTTTTAAAATCCCATAGAAAACACATTTCTCATGATGAAGACACTAGAAGACATTATAGGTTTCATGAATAAATGGTGAAGATATACAAGAGTCATTATTAGCTTTTGATAAGGGATATATGATCCTATGAATATTACATGTGACCATAAGATACAGTGTGGTGCAAGAAGTGTTTGAAGATCCATGGATGATATAAAAGAAAAGACTACAGAATAGGTTCACATTATTCAATCTCATGAATCCTATACATGATGCATTTATGAGAAGCTGGTTCACATGCCGAAAATTACAGCTTCAGTTTTGAATGATCTCATGAACTTGAAGAAGAATACATTGATGCTATACATTGGTTCATATATGTGGTGTGAAGTTTTACTACTTATTCTAAGGAGATTTCATGAATTATGTTGTAAACATATTTGGATTTATGTAATATCTTCAACTATCTAGTATTCACCAAGGAAAACAGACATGAGGTTTCATGAGATGTCACATACAATAGTAATAATAATAACATCATATTTTATGTTTTATATTATGATTTAAGGAGAATATTTTTATTCTCATGGAATGATTCATTCACCCATAAAATAAATGTAATGTCTAGGATTTTTTGTGTATTATTTTTAAATATTATATGGATTTATTTCCGAAACAGGCCTTTTGATGGCGTGCCATTCCAAGGCCCGGAGTGGCTGGAATAAATGTTTGTAAGAAATTAAAATTTTAAATACCACCCGTGAGTGAGTTTCTTATAAAATTGGAATATATTTTAAATAGGGGCTCAAATCAAAAATCTAAGGGCAACGTTGTGTTCATAGTAGTGAATTTACCTTAGGTGGGGCCTAACATTGGCCGATGCGGGTCATCTATAAAAGATAATATTCTGGCGTTTTAGAGGAAATAAAATAAAATAATATTTTATTTTATTTTAAATGATTCCAAAAAACAATCACTCAGATTTTTTAAAAAAGAAGAAGGATCCCCTAGTTAGACATATTTCACTGGAGATCCCCCTAGAATCCTCTGGAGTATTGGAGTGGAGCAAGACATGGATGATTTTTTATGGACCACCGATGAATGAAAATGCATGGATCATTGCGTAGTGAGATCGAATCCCGACTGATGACCGATCTCCCTCTTTGTCGCCGACCAACATATGGGTTTGTTATTTTGATTTCTTTCTTCCCATTTCTTGGATTAAAACAAAGAATGCTGATCAAACCACAAACAGGCTGATCCATGGATCATGCTTTCATGTGGGAGGGTTTCAATTTCTTTTTCTTTTGGGGATTAATTTCAGAAACTGATATGGGATAATTTTCAGATTATCTTTTGATTCTCTAAATTTAAATCCTTCTAACAGGAGTGAATCAACGCTGTGAAGAATGACGGCAGAGGTGTATTCCTCTTTTGTCAATTGATTTTCTTCCTTTTCTGAACCCTATATTCTCCACCTTCTTTGTGAGGTTATGAACATCAAATCATTGTGTGTCTATTTTATAATAAAATGGTCCAAAATTGGAGACTCAACATCATGATGAATCAATGGAGGTTCAATGATGATGGAAGAATATAAATCGACCCAGTTTAGGAGAAAAGGTTCTTCGACCATACTTCACATGGATGATTGAAACAAGTTTTGGGGATTATCAAATGACCAAAACCTTCTGAAACATCGATGGAATGGTGGGAAAACTTTGGAACTTGAGTATCATGAAAATCAGATGGCCGGATTGAGGATCAATGGATCCCCGAGGTGCAGCGATGAAGAACCTATGATCCTGGAAATTTACAAATTACACGGCATGTATCCTAAAGAACACGCCATGTAGTGTTGGTGGAAGAGTATAGGGTTACGTGATGTAGAAAGCGATGACATGACGTGTTCTTAGAAGAACACAACATGTGGGTATTTACGTAGGACTCTCCATGTATCGTAGAAGACACACGGATAGAGACTATAGTACATGGCTGTGTACTCCACAACCCAACCAGACCAGGCCGACAGCATTTGATACCACGTATACCTGTAACACGGGTTGTAACACATGATTGGAATTCATGTACAGGAACATGGCCAACATAAACGGAGTCCTCCCTGTGTAAAAAACATGGTATGTCACTCTATTAAAAACTATGTATACCTTCTTTTACATGACATGCCTTGAAACACTGGTCTTTGTATACAGGCAGTACCTGGGGTCTAAGGACACAACATTTGACCTTTCTACATGCCTTGTCCTTTTCACTACATGGCTTGATCTTATGGTCAATCATATCATGGACATGTTTCATTTTGGTTAGTGCCCCATTTTCCCATTCTCCTGAATTTTTGGTATCGTTTACTTCTACAGGAGTATGATAACATTAGCAGGACTTTCCGATATAGAGTCTGGTATCCCTCCGAGAGGCCCAGAGTGAGATCCTCTATCCATTGTTGAACCTACGTAGAGTTAGGTATTGACATGAATGCTCTTACATATTGATGATTCTCTACTTATAAGGTGAATCTGGATGAGTTTCGGTATCCTCCATGTCCCTGGAAGTGATCCTTATCTATGTATCATGATATTTCCCCACTCAAGAGTGTGTTCTCTGGAAATGAGTGTATCTATATCTCATGTCTTTTCTAAATGAAAAGTACTTCTTAGGCACATGACATTAGAGCTATCAAACTTGTGGAGTGAGTTCTCCTAGGAGACTTATTTTTGGAATCTTCAAACATAATCCCTAGTGGGGGTATGTAGTTGTGTGACTTGTCTCTAGACTACAAGTCAGGGTTTTGAGTATATCTAGATTTTGTTACTATTTCTATTTGTTCAGTAGAAATATATAGTGTAGAGATGACTGTACCTTTCCTTTTTGTATTGATTTGATGTTTTTGGGTTCCTCTACAGATTATTGTTATACTCACCCCTACACGGGATTTTCCCACACACGCCGTGTCTTGTGCAGATGAACATCCATTGAATGGAGTCAAGGACGGACCAGGACAAGACCATGCTTTCTGAGTTCCCTAAAGGCCGAGGTGTTCCTACGGCAATGAGCAGTTGTACAAATACTACTTTGTACTTATAGTTTGGACATTATATTTATCAGAGTCTTGTTTTCTTAGTGGCCATATATTCTGGCCTAGTTTACATTCAGTACATTACTTTCCATCATACTCTATTGGTGGTGTTTAGTTGTATGCATTCTTTTTTTTCCTTTTTGGTTCTTACATTTCAATATTTGTGTTCATGGAGATGTGTTCATGTGAACATGTATAAAGGAAATGCCTCCCATGTTAGTGATATGCCTACTCGATGCTAGTCACCAGCCCCTTTCATATTGGAGGTGGGCTTAGGGAGTCACGACACGGGCCCCACTAGGACGGATCATGACTGAGTGGTATAAGACATGGTCGGTTCTACCTTAGGACGAAGAGTATGTGATATTGGTTTTTGGAAAAAGTATTATATGTTTTGAGCTCAGCTTTTAGGCCAGAGACTTTAGTGTCGGTGTGGGCGATCGATGTATCCATACACTAGGACTTTGATAACCTACTTTTCAACTCAGCACATGTAAACACAAGTTGTGGGGAAGAAATAGAATGGTACATGTGTCAAATAGAAATAAGTTATGTTTTCCATGACCTTTTTGTCAGCTATCCAGATATACTTGTTGACCATGGTAGACCATGATTCCTTACTGGATGCCTCCACGATGCATACCCGCTAGGATTTAGCAGCGTGATAACGAGGATGACCCCCTCAGGGATGAGGATTCGATACAGGGACCAATTCCCTAGACATTTACTTCTGGTGGTGCACCTGTTATACCACCACCTATGGAGTATCTCATGGTACCTGCGGTACCAACCGATTAGGGGCACAGGTTGGGCGCACTCCATGAGTTTCAGAGACAGAGACCCCTCAGGTTCTGAGACAAGCCTGACCGTTAGGCGGCTGGGGACTGGCTTGAGACAGTGACTAGAGATTTCCATCTAGTGAGGACACCAGCGGACCCGATGGTGATCCTAGGAGTGAGCCTTCATCAATGTTCTATGGGATGGTGGTGGAGTCTGACCACACAGACTCATGACGAGGAGACTCTTTCATGGGAAAAGTTTGAGTAACTCCTTTAGGAGGAGCTCTCTCAAGTTATGCTGAGAGAAGTTTATATCCTGGAGCTTCTTCAGCTCCAGTAGGGAAGTTTCATTCTGGATGACTATTCATCGAGGTTCACCAAGCTTTCCAGGTACTCAATGGATATGTTCAGGGATTAGTACTTCTGATATCAGACTTTTGAATGAGGTCTATAACGGGACATCCGAGATAGTGTCGCGCCTCTATGAATGTCAACATATTTTGGAGAGCTCAGTTGGACTCTGGTGATAAAGAGCTTATTGGCAGAGCATAGATAGCCAATGGTAGTTAGTATCAGGAAGACAGGTGTAGATCCCTCTGCATTAGAGATCCGATGTCAGGCATAGGGATCAAGATGTGGGAGATGTCAAGGGGGGACACAGGATAGGGGATCGATAGTCCAGGGCTCTCAGGATATATCTAGTCACCATAGAGAGAGGTGGTGCTACTCATGTGATGATAGGGGATATCTCTCTAGGGATTTTCTAACCCGACGAGCTGGTGATAGAGAAGTTGTGGATGGACCACTAAGGCAGAGGTAGATAGTGGAGTCGTCAGACCTGCCAGGTGGCTGACGTGGCAGAGGAGTAGGGAGAGCTATAGGTGGTGGAAGATGATTTTATTTACATTCACCACCTCCCCCAGGAGGTCCGCACTAGGATTAGGGAGCTAGGGGGCCGGGGTATGGACATCTGCATGCGGTCAAGGTGCACGACCCGGGGACTCCAAGGATGATCCGTGGTATGATATGTGTCCTCTTTACCTTAGATCCCATACTTTTACACATATATTCCATTCATTCCTTCTTCTCCACATGACTTTTGTGAATCCTTGAGATTATGGTAGAGTTGTTGACTCAATCCTTACACTTGGAGACAACTACGAGAGGAGACTCGAAGATAACACACCTTTGTAGGTTGTAGGATCTTACCCTTGGAGGTGAGAGTTTTGGTTGCAACCTCTTAGTGGTTGCGTTGAGGCCTTATGATGTCATTCTCTGTATGGATTGGTTATCTTCGGTCCATGCCCAGGTTGACTGCTTTAGCTGGAGAGTGTGGTGTGTCCGTAGTGATAGGCGAGGCTTCCCTTTGTTGGTGAAAAAGAGACCCAGTCATCAAAGAATGGCCTCTTACATAAGAGGGTGAAACCAATCACTCATGAGTTTTCTAGACATTCTCTCAGAGCAGTAGATGTTATGAGCTCCCAATTCCCAGTAGTAGAGGAAGAGTATGAGGGCACATTTCCCGAAAATGTTTTAGGACTACCTCCCCACCGGGAAATCGACTTCTGCATCAACATACACCCTAGGACGAAACACATTTCCTCACCAGCATATCAGATGGCTCCCACAGAGCTATGTGAGTTGAGGGTGTGGTTGGAGGATTTGAAGTGAAAGGGCTTTGTAAGACCCATCATTTCAAACTGGGAGGCCCATGTTTTGTTTTCCAAGAAGGGAAACGGGTGTTTGAGGTTGTGCATCGATTAACGGTGCCTGAATTAGGTAATAGTGAAGAAAAGGAATCCACTACTGAGAATCGACAACATATTTGATCATTGGATAGGGGAATATTGGTTCTCGATGTTTGACCTTCGATCAGTTTATCACCAGTTATATGAAATGGACGAGGATATTCCAAAGATGACTTTCAGATTCCTCTACGGTCACTATGAGTACTTAGTAATGCCTTTCAGCATGACAAACGCCCTTGTAGTGTTCATGGGACTAATGACCTAGATCTTTTAGCTGTATTTTGACATGTTCACAGTGGTCTTCATCGACCACATCCCTTGTGTACTTGGAGTCAGGCAAGGGGCACACAAGACACATGCAGATGGATCTAGACGTACTCTGAGAGCACAAGATTTATGGGAATCTCTCAAAGTGCTAGTTCTATATTCAAGGGGTCCACTTTTTGGGACTCATAATCATAGTATATAGAGTATATGTGGAGCCAACCAAGATTGAAGCATTGTTTGAATGGTGGCCACCTTGATGCGTGATGGAGGTGCAGAGCTTCCATGGGTTAGCGGGATATTAGTAGAGATTCATTCCATATTTCTCTCAGATATCAGAAACAATGAAGGACTTGACCATAAAGTGTCAAACCTTCATATGGATGGAAAAGATACAATAGTATTTCGAGTAGTTGAGGTATGATTTGATAATCACCATGATTTTGAAATTACCGGAGGATGGTGTCGAGTACGTAGTTTCTTATGACGCATCAGGAACCAGGCTTGGTTATATCCTGATGTAGAGACAGGTAGTGATTGCTTAGGGATAACGCTATCTTAGGCCACATTACCAAAACTATACAACCCATTATCTCAAGTTGGTAATTGTCATTTTCGCGTTCATGATGTGGAGACACTACCTTATGGGTGAATAGTTTTTCATCTACTCAGAACATAAGATCAGCAAGTAAATCTTCTCCTAGAAGGATCTGAATCTGAGATATATGCATTAGAAATAGTTTCTCTAGGAATATGATTTCGAAATCATCTATATTCCTTGGAACGGTAATAGGGTGAAAGATGCTCTTTGCAGGAGATCATGCTCGCAGCTGTTGAGTGATGCGACATAGCTGTTTTTCTCGTTAGAGTTATCATTTGTGAATAGAGAGTGTGGATCTTACCTTCAGTCGATGGTTTCCACCCCTCCACTCTTATAGCGAGTTAAAGAGGCATAGCTTGTGGATATTGACTTTGAGGCTTTACGGGCTTAGTTTTACATGGGACATGATCCTGATGGATATATACAAGGTGGGGAGCACGTAGTTCTTTTCAATGTATGCACTGTTGTACTAGTGGCATTGCGGGATGAGGTATTTATGGAGTTTCATACATCCCCCTTAGCAGGAAATCCTTGAGTGGAAAAGATGTATCGGGATCTTTGATGACAATTCTGGTGGTTAGACATGAAGAAGGTAGTAGATGAGTTCATTTCTTGATGCCTTAAATGCCAGCAGATGATGGTTGAGCACCAGGTTCCAGCAGGATTAAGTCACCACCTATATATTCTAGAGTGGAAGTGGGATGGAATATCGATGGAATTAGTGATGGGCTTACCACTGATGTCCAAGGGGCATGATTCCATCTGGGTGATCATTGACCGACTCACAAAGTCATCCCACTTCCAATCTATCAGTGATAAGAGTTTCGTAGAAAGCATGGGACACCTCTAAGTGCTTGATATAGTCTGGATTCATGGTGACCCTTTGAGGAATGTCTCAAAAAGAAATGATCTCTTAACATCCCAGATGTGAAAGGGATTTCAAGAGGTTTTTTGGACTCATCTACACTTGAGCATGGTGTTCCATCACCAGACTGAAGTTAAGACAGAGAGTAACAATCAGGTTTTGGAGGATATGTTTCTTTCTTGTATCTTAGACATTGGTCATAGTTGGGAGGACCACCTACCACTGGTGGAGTTTCATAAAATAACATATACCACTCCACCATTGGAATTGAACTGTTCTAAACATTATTTGGGAGACCCTGCCAGTCACTGCTTTGATGGACCATCCCCAGAGAGTCTGCACTCATGGGTCAAGATTTGGGGCAAGCTACCATTGAGAAGGTGTAGATTATCCAAGAACAGATTAAGGCTGCACAAATATTTCATCAGTCTGATGCTGACACATGTCGGAGACCTCTGTAGTTTGAGGATGGTGAACACGTCTTCCTTTGTGTCTCACCTCAAAAACGTTTATGGAGATTTGGGTAGGGCGACTAGTTATCTCTGATGTTCATCAGACCTTTACAGATACTACACAGAGTTGGCGACTTGGCGTATGACCTGGCCTACTGCCATAGGTGCACTGGGTACATGATATCTTCCACGTGTCACAGTTGAGAAGGTATGGGTATGAACCATAACACGTCATCTACTTGGGCGATCTGAACATCGGGGATGGAGAAACCTTTGCTATGTACCCAGTGGATATTGAGGATCGGCAGGAGATGATCTTCCATGGGTGATCGATTCCCTTGTTTCACATCTAGTGGCAGCACAAGAATCTTCGTGATAGAATTTGGGAATGGGTGGCTCAGATCTGTGCCCAATACCCACATCATTTTGAGTAGCCTTATTTTGGCTTATCAAGGACATAATTCCCCAAGGTGGGGATAATATAATGTCTCGTGTATTCCATGTATTATTTTTCAATATTATATGGAGTTATTTTAAGACCAGGCCTTTTGATGGTGTGCGATTTCGAGGTCCGAAGTTCCCCGAATAAATGGTTGATATAAATTAAAAATTTAAACTCTATGAATGAGCGGTGCTCCATTAAAAGTGAAATAACATTTAAATGGTTTCTCGGATCAAAAATATGAGTGCACTTTTGTGTTCAAATTAGTAACTTTACCTTAGGTGTGACCTAACATCAACTGGCACGAGTCGGTTGCAAAATATTGTTTTTGGAATTTTCGAAGAAATAAAATAAAATAATATTTTATATTATAGTAAATTTTTTCATAATAAAACAATTATTATTTTCATTATAAATGAAGTAGCTCAAGGTTAGACTCATAACCCTAGATATCCCCCTAGAATCATTTGGAGCTTTGGAGATGAGCCAACCTTCGAGGATTTTTTATGGATGTTGACGAACGATGACTCGTGGATTGTTTCAAAGCGAGATCAAATCTCGACTGATGACTGATATCCTTCTTCATTGATAACCGAGGTATGGGTTTGTTAAATTTATTTAGTTCTTCCTTGTCCATGGATTAAAATGACGAACATGGATCAACCCACAAACAGAGTGATCCACAAATCGTGCGTTCATGCAGGAGGGTGTCAATTTCATTTTCTTTTGGGGTTTAATTCAGAAAATTTATTTTGGATAATTATTATATTTCCATTTGATTATCTCTATTTAAATCCTTCTAACGGGAGAGAATCGATACCATGATGAATGATGTTGGAGGTTTGTTCCTCTTTTTTCTATTAATTTTCTTCCCCCACTGATCCTTGCCTTCTTTGCATTCTTCATGGGGTTATAAACATCATATTTTTATGCATCTATTTCATAATGTAATGATCCAAAATTGGAGACCCGAAATTGCGATGACTCAATAGAGGTTTGATGGCAATAGCGGTAGAAGAATTGACCCGATTCAGGAGAAAACGTTTTTCTACCATTATTCCCGTGGATGATTGAGACAAGTTTTTAGGACCAATCGAAATCCCAAAACCTCTAGAAACATCAATGGCATGCAAGGCAGAACATTGTTCTAGGGTATTATGATGATCAGATGGGTGGATTATGGATTGGGGGAGCCCTGAGGTGTGGCGATGAAGAACCTGTGATTCTAGAAAATTCTCGAACACACAGAATGTATCCTGAATAAAATATTTTTTAGTGTTGGTGGAATCATCTAGGGTTCTGCGATGCACAAATTGATGACACAACGTGTTTTCCAAAGAACATGGTGTATTGGTCTTTATATAGGACTCGCCATGTATCTCAGATGATACACATACACGAAGTGGAATACACAGTTGTGTACTCTGCCACATGGCCAGACAACGCTGGCTATATAGGTTACCTCATGTACATGTTACACGGGTCGTAACACACATGTAGAAGCTGTTTATGGGAACATGTCAAGCGTATAGGGAGTCCTCCCCAGGTAGTGGAACACAACATTTCAATCCCTTACACACCATGTATATATTATTCTACCAAACATAACTTGGGAAATGGTCTATTGTACATGGGTAGTACCCAGGGTCCGAGAACACAATGTGCGACCTTTCTACACATCCTGTACTTTTCAGTACATGGCTTGATCTTCTTGTCCATCATATCTTGGACATGTTTCATTTGGGTTAGTTCCCCCTTTTTTCATTCCCCTGATGGTCAGGTATCATTTAATTGTATAGGAGGATGATCCCTTTAGTATGAATTTTCAAGATAAAGTCAGGTATCCCTCTGAAAAGCCCGGATCGAGATCCTATATCCATTCTTGACCCTAGGTAGAGTCAGGTTTCGACATGACTACTCTTATAGGATGCTAATACTATACTTAGTAGGTGAATCTGGATGAGTCACAATATCCTCCAGGGTCCTTGAAGTGATCTTCATCTATGTATCATGTTCTTTCCATACTCACAAGTGTGTGCTCCTGGACTGAGTGTATCTATTTCTCATGGATTTACTAATGAATAGTACTTCTCGGACGAATGACATCAGAGCTATCAAACTCGTGTAGTGACTTCTCCCAGACGAGTGCTTCATGGAATCTTCAAACTAAATCCCTAGTGGGGGTATGCGGTTTTCTGACTTGTCTCTAGACTGTAGGTCTGGGTTTTGAGTGTATCTGGATTGTGTTACTCTTATTATATGTTCATTATACATATATCATGTAGATCTGACTGTACCTTTCATTTGTGTATTTCATTGTGGTTTTCAGGGTCACTTACTGAGTATTTTTATACTCACCCATGCATGGTATTTTCCCATACATTTCATGTCATGTGAAGACGAGCAGCCTTTTGACAGAGTCTAGGGTTGACTAGTACATGACCGAGCTTTCTAAGATCTCTACAGGCCGAGGTGTTCCTACAGCTACGAGTAGCAGTCCTGGTAACTCTTTGTGCTTACTAGTTGGAATTTTTAGTTTCAAAACTCTTGATTTTTATTGGTGGGCTTGTATTATATCCCAATATACATTCACTACTTTAGTTTCCCTTGTACTCTGTCAGATGGGTTTAGTTGTATGCATTCATTTTTTTCCATATTAGTTTTTACATTTCAACATTTTTGGGCTTAGTGATGTGTGTGTGTCTGTGTATGGTACATAGGAAATGCCTATCATATTAGTGATATTCCAACATGGTACTAGTCATAAGCCCCTGGCCTGTTGGGGGTGGGCTTGCGGAGTCATAGCACAGGCACCAGTAGGACGGTTCATGATAATAACATTAAAGAAATTGTGTATACTTTTACAAAATTACTGTGTTAGGCATCATTAGTGGAAGAAGTACATTATTGATAATTTCATATTTTTGGAATAACACAACATGTAGTGTGCTAGCTGATTCCTCAGTCGATCATTTAGAAAACAATGTGAGTTTTATTAGATGTTTTATCTTCCAATTATTTAATAATAATTGGACTATGTGGAATGATTTTTTATATAGTGAAAATCATATAAATTAGTTAATATACAAGATTATATAGTTGACACAAACACATAAAATGTAGTAAAGTGATCATGATTAGAAGTATGGTTAATATGTTTTGATGAATCAGTGATTATGGTATAAAAAATATATTTGAAGAACTAGTGCTGCCATTATAATGAATTCCACTAACACAGTAATATTGGTAATTTCATTCCTGATATTTTTTGGTAATTCAATGTGTTTTTAATCTAAGTAAATCTATAGTGATAAAAAAATTTGAAATAAACAATTGTTAATCACTATAAGGGGTAGTTTTATCCATCAATAAAAATCCTTGTAAAAATATTTTTTTAGGTTTAATTTCGTTAATTATATTCATATCATGTGTATGTGATCATTGAGAGAGTATAAAAAATACAATTCTATTAACTGGGTCAATGATTTAAGAGTAAGTGGGGCTAATTTTAAGGAAGGCATGAACATAGTATCATGTATGGTACACTAATTCACAACTCTTATGTTTCCTTCTACGATCCATATTGGCTCTAAAAGTGGCATCATAGGGTTTTCTCCTATGATTGGATCAATGTTTTTATACCTAGATGATTTTTCAAGGTTTATTTTGAGTGAATATATGAATCTGATTCTATATAACCTCATGTATAAATATTACTATCCACTCCCATTGAATAACACATTAAGGTATAATAGAGAACATTGAAAAAATTGAAGAATACGGATGTAAATAGATTCAGAAAAATCACACTCAAATAAGTGAAGGATTAGCGAATTTTTTTGAAATCAATTTTGTAATGACCTAAAAATTCATTAATAAAAATTCCTCTTGATCTAATTAAATTTCTGATTATATAAAATGTTTATATAAAATTTTACATCCATTGGTTTTAGTTTTTTGGATTTTAAAATACTATTATGAATTGTGACTATTGCTAATATAGATGTCGAATAGTTATCAAATGAATAGTATAAATACTAAGCCTTAACATATCCAATTTACTCAGAAAAAGGAAGTGATGACCTCATCAAGTAGACTTGATCTGTATGAAGCCCATTTTTCAGAACATAGAAAGTAGGTGGTGTCATTATGATTTGCTCTTGACCAAGCCCAAGATGAGCTTAAACATGTAAAGCTTGAGCGGTACCAACTACTGTAGAAGTGGAAGTTAATAGAGATTACCACATGAGCAATGTTATCCGAGCCGCCCCAAGAGTCTGTCACCATCTAAAACCTTACCCTTATTCCTTATGTGGTTGTTATAAGGGGTTATGTAAAAAGAACATAATACTATGACTATTTGCATTATTTTTGTATAAATAATGTTCAATCAATTTATTATTGTTACTTTGTAAATAGATTTTAAAGAACAAATATTATTTTTAGATAATATTCTACTAAGAAATATATTTTCATGAATTAAATGATTTTTTTATTACATAATATTTAATTATTATTATCAAGTTACTTTTTATCAAATATAAATTATTGTATAATTTTAGGAATGCAATTGTAATTTTTATCAAGGTTTGAAAGCTGTATTTGTCAAAACCCATGAATTTTCAATAAATGTCGGGTATTATTTTAAAAGTAAAAATTCATATATTTAGAAAATTATTTTGATAAACTGAATATTATTTTTGTTATCAGGATGTAAAAATTATCCAACATTGAATTTTTCAAAATTTTTTGAGATAGTCGAATTTTTAGTTAAAAATTAAATATTGTTCAAATATATAATGTGTTTTATGACATCATAATGACCCAATAGTGATGTAATAAAATACTACAAACATTATGTTTGGACAATATATGTTTTGAAATTAAAATAATGTGATTTTTGGTTTGACTGATTTATTTTAGAAAGCTTTAGTGGATCCTTCAATGCTTATAAAACAATTTCTCTTTTTAAATTGTTTTCCTTGAGAGTGAGACTCACCTCCACATAACCAACCATATTATTTTAACATGATCATCCATTAGCCTTATAAAATATTGGTGTCCACTCCCCTTTCGAAAAAACCATGTTCTAGTTTGTCGTTATTATTAGCTTAATGTGAGGTGTCCCAAACCTAAATAATAAAGAATTTCCTCTTTTTTCTTTTGAAAACCCACCCATGCTCCCACTTACTCTTCACTAAAATCCTTTAGAGTTAGACCAACCCCTACCCTCATCTCTCTAGTATCCTCCCAAGGTTCCCCAGTCCCCCAAGAATCCTGTCTTAAGCCTCTCCGAAGCCTTTGGGATCACACTTCCAAGTAAAGGATTTCTTCCTTTCTCATTTTTTCCAGTTTTCTTTAACTTGTTATGCCCTTTTTTTCAATTAAAAATGTTTGGGTATAATTTGTCACCTCCATGATACTACCCTATTTATGTTTGGATGATAGGAGACCCCTTTTTCTCTCATTGATTCAGCCCATGTACACCCATTACCATGCCGAAATTCTGTGAGGGATTTCTCTCTCCTCTTTTACATCCAAGTAATTCTTTTGTATTATGTATCTAGATTCCATTATGTTTGTTGGAAAATGTATCTATATTACCCCTTTACTGTTGATTTCATGTTCATATAATTAGACAACCTTTTCTCTATCATCAAAAATTTTCATGAATACTTATGTCACGACGTTATTCTACCGAAATGGCACCGCGTTTTTCCAAGCCAAGATCATTGTGAAGGGAATACTATACCCATGTCACTATCAGGGTATTCACCTTTATGCACATTTACAAGTTGATTATAGAGTTTCATTTATGAATTCCACATTATTATATTGTGGAATAAATGATGATGTTTAATGAATTCATGTTTTATGATCCATGTGGAACACTTGTGCTTGAAATGAAATGTTTAAGAAAGGGTGCGCCCTAATAGCGCTTCAATGAAATGGGTAAAGTATAGTATTATGATACGACATGATAAATGGGTGTTGACACATGATAATTCATGTTAAATAATGTTTTACTCATGATTCTTGTGATGCGAGGGTTTAATCATGTTCCATGTGCAATGAGCATTGGCTGATGATAATTCCATGTTAAGTGTTGTTACCACATTTCCATGTTATGATTATCATGCTTTATCATACCTTTATTTTTCATGTTTCTATTGTTCTCTATTGATACGTTTATTTTTTATCATGTATTGTATTACTCATTTTATTCCATGTTTATTCAATTATTGGGCTTTATAGCTCACCTTTTTTTGTACTTGTCCTCAGGTTATCCCATGAAATGCTATGTATGAGGGAATGTAGTGGTCATGTAAATGAAGTTTTCAATAAAGATGTTGTTTTTTATGTTCTAAGCTGTTATGTAATGTTCTTAAGACCCAAAGAAAGTATACCTCTTGTTCTTCTATGTTGTATCAAGTGAATATTTTATGTAGTAAATCAGGTTTAAGTGTATAATAAAGAGAAGGGTTTTTATAGTTGTTATCAGAGGATAGGTTTAGTTATTTTTAGGATTAGGATTAGAATACCTAAGTGAATACATAGAGACAAGAATAATTATAATAAAAACATCCCTAAGTATTGATGAGTATTGAGTAAGGGGTTTTTCAAGAAAATACATCCCTATTTGGATACGAGCAGGTAGAGGTGGCATGGGCACAAATGTTTCCAAGGGGTAAGACCTGAAAACACCTCTTTGAGATACACTCGAATGAGAACCAGTGCCCGACAATGGGCCTTGCTGTACTCTTGGTTATGAAACTTCTGGGAGATATGCTTTGGTAAATTCACAAGATTAATATAAACCCTTATTAAGGGAATTTAAAAAAATCCCCTAAGAATATATGTCCGAAAGTAGATCATGAATAGCATAGATTGAGCCTATGGATACATAAGTTAAGGAAATAAAATTTATTTATTATCATCAGTTTTTTCCTTGGATTATCGTTTATGTGTTTCCCCTAACATTACTTTTATTCCAGATGATGGCTGGTAATAGGAGGACGTGGGATAACAACCGATGTGAAGATCAATGTGATGATTATGCTATTGAGATGCCCAACCTGGTGGGAGCAGCAATCGTGAACTTTTTCACTCTTCTCTCTCAGTTAACTCAAGCTTTGAAAAGAAAAATGGGTCAAGAGGAACATTCTACCCCCTCTAAGAAACAACAACTTGCTATCAAGAGATTCATGAGACAAAGCCCTCCTACTTTTAATGGATAATATGATCCTTCAATCACCGAACAATGGATCAACTCCATTCAAAAGATATTCTCCATTAGTCAATGTTCTGAACAAGAGATGGTTTCCTTAATTATTATCATATGGAGGGTGAAGTTGATCAATGGTGGACAGTGATCAAAAATATAAAGCCTGAGGAGGAGTTTGAGGAATTTGAATGGAGGTGCTTACAAAATATGTTTTTAGATATATATTTTTCGTGCACCCTCCGACTTAAGATCGAAAGGGTCTTTCTTTCCCTCACGAAAAAAGTCAA
The DNA here is from genome assembly GCA_963277665.1 of Viscum album. NCBI lineage: Eukaryota > Viridiplantae > Streptophyta > Magnoliopsida > Santalales > Viscaceae > Viscum > Viscum album. The sequence continues at coordinate 737,619,548 of OY728143.1, read as the reverse complement.
AAAATCTATCAGAGCATACAAGGAAAACATCACAAGGCTTGCACGATACTCCTATGGCCTTTCCATTACGCCCAAATGAAAGTTTCACCGCTTCGTTGGTGGGATGTAACCTATCATACAGAAAGTGTTGGCGATCAGTGACTTCGTTAGCTATGAATAAATTGTCTGATGTGCCCTCAAAGGTTAAATGGATATCCGATAATCTCAGCGGTATCATGGGGATAAGAAGCGAAAGGTGGACTTAAATTCTAGTGGTTCTATGGTAAAATCCAATGGTTCTATAAAGATCCAGCACCCCACTTGCCAAAGGTATAGAAAGAAGATCCTCATAAATTTCCTGAAAAGGATAAGGAAATGCTTTTGGTGTGGAAGAGAAGGGAATGTAGATGTTAAATGATGACAAGAAAAATCTGCAGCTGCAACAGAGGAGAGGAATGCTCTGTTCAAACCTCAATGTGTTTTTCATTTCTACCACAACAAAAAACTTGGGTATCTTTAAAAATAGTTCAGCAAGCCAAGGGTTTTCAGAGGCAACCAACAACATCCAAGGTAGCAAGGGAGATATTTTTCCATCACTACTGCTAAAATGAACCCCAACAACGAAGTGGTGATAGGTACACTATTTATTCATTCAAGAATAGTGAACATAATTTTTGATTCAGGTTCTACACATTCTTATATATCCCAAACATTTAGTAGAACAATCCCAACACCAAAAAAATCATGCAAGTAAAGATGTCGGTGAGTACAACAAATGGGGAAATCCTTGCATCCCATGAATATAACACCTACCCTGTCATAATATATTTATTGAATTTCCCAAAAAACCTCATCATAATCGCTCTAGTGGAATTTTATGAAATTATGGGCATGGATTGGATTTGATTATATATAGCCAATATAAATTTATGTGAGTGGGAAACCACTCTCCATGTTTAGAATCGACCCGAGATTATATACAAGTGCAAGGAGGAAGATGAATCTTTTTTAGCTCCATCATCTCAAGCATGGATATTACTGCACTATGAGCATTTTATCTGGCATAGATTATTGAGTCTAAGGAGGAAACCATCCTTGGAGACTTGCCTCTTGTGAGGGAATTTGATGAAGTATTTTATGAGGAATTTCCTAGTCTTCATCCTAGAAGAGATGATGAATTATCAATTGATCGTATACCTAGGGCATTGCCAATATCCAAGAATCCATATAGAATGGATATTGTGGATCTTGAGGAGATGGAGAAAAAACTACAAGAGAATCTGGATAAAGGGTTTATATGCCCAAGTGCTTCACCTTGGGGTGCACCAATCCACTTCATCGAAAGGAAGATGGGTCAATGTGCCTTTTCATTGATTATCGTGGGCCTACCAAAATCATGATAAAGAACACGTTTCCTCTCCCAAGAATTGATGACTTCTGCAGTCAGCTGTGAAGAAAACAATACATATACAAGGTGGATTTTTTGGTAGGGATATTATCAAGTAAGGGTGAAGAATGAGGATATCCCCAAGACTGCTTTTCATACAAGATATGGGAACTATGAATTCAAAATAATGGATTTCAGAGTAACTAATGATATAGAAAAATCGTCATAGATATGATGAACAGAGTATTTAAGGATTACCTCAAAACAATTGGTAGTATTTATAGATGATATTTTGATATAATCCAAAACCATGGAGGATCATGTGGAGTATCTAAGAACTGTACTAGAGACCTTGAGGAAGGAGAAGCTCTATGCAAAGTACAACAAGTGTGAGTTCTGGTTGAAGGAGGTCTCATTCTTGGACCACATCATCATAAGAATGAGATATATGTGGATCCCTCAAAAATAGATGAAATTGAGGGATGGATGAGGACAACATCTGTAACTGAAATCCATAGTTTCTTGGGGTTAGCTGGATGTTACCGACAATTTGTGTTAAATTTATCACAATTTTCCAACCCAATTTCCAAGTTAACTCAGAAGGGATTAATGTTTTCATGGATTGATGAATGTGATGAAAGATTCAAGGAGTTAAAAATGAGGTTTATCACAACTCCCATGCACACATTACCCACAAGTGGAGAACTTTTTGTGGTATTCAGTGATGATTTGAAGAAGGGCATGGGTAGTGTGTTGATGAAAAAAGAAAAATTCATTGCCTATGCTTCAAGGCAATTGAAAGTTCATGAGTAGAGTTATCCGACACATGAATTAGAGTTGTCTGTGGTGATCTTATCATAAAAAATTTAGCAGAATTATCTCTTTGGGGTGAAGTGTTAAATATATACACATCTCAAAAGCCTCAAGTATATATTTTCAGAAAAAGAGTTTAACATGCACCAACGAAGATAGTTAGAGATAATCAAAGACTATGACTGCCCAATCTATTACCACCATTGGAAAGCGAACAAGGCGGCGAATGCCCTATGTACAAAAGACCCAGAAATTCTATCATTGATGAGAATTGAGAAGGATCCAATCTTCTTCGACATGATGAAGATGTACATGGGCATCATAAAGAATGTAACATCATCAATCCTTTCACAAATGATTGCTCAACCATCTCTTTTGGAAAAGTGAAATGATGGTTAAAATGATGATGTGGGAATTCAGATGAAAGTGGAAGCTATCATAAAAGGGAAATCCTCAGATTTTGATGTTAATGAAGAAGGAATAGTGAGAATTGGGAAAAGCCTATGTGTTCCATCATGTCTGTAGCTAAAGAAGTAACTTTTGTATGATTCACATAGTTTAAATTTAACTATTTACGCAGGAAACACAAAGATGTATTGATATCTCTTAGAGAATTATTGGTGGGATAATATGAAGAAGGAGATCGCTTGGTATACATAAAATGCCTACTGTGTCAGCAAGTGGAGGTAGAGAGGTAGAAGTCTAAGTGGATGATGCAACCATTCCCATACAAGCATGGAAATGGGAGAACATCACCATGGACTTTGTCACTGGACTTCTGAAGACATCCAAAGGCAACAATATAATCTACATTGTTGTGGATCATCTTATAATGTCCACACACTATATTGAAATTCCAGATGATTTTTCATTAGATCAACTGGCATGGATATATATCAGGGAAGTGGTAAGGAATCATAGAGAAGAACTATTTATTCTATCTGATCGACATCCAAGATTCACCTCTATGTTTTGTAAGAGTCTTCAACATTCATTGGATACTGAACTAAACTTCAGTACAGCCTATCATCCTCAAATGGATTGCCCATCTAAGAAATGTATTCAAACACTGGAGGACATGTTCAGATCATGTTCTATGGAATTCAAAGGAGGGCGGGGACAACATCCCCCACTAGTTGAATTATCGTACAATAAGAGTATCCACACGAGCATCTGAATGGATCCTTATGAAGGCCTATATGGGAAGAGGTGTAGAATACATACGTGTTGGGATGAAGTAGGGGAGCATAAGCTACTAGGACCATATATGGTTGAAGAAATTATGGAGAATGTGACAACCATTCAGCAGTATATCATGGTATCCTAGAGTCGACAGAAGAGTTATGTAGGTAACCATCAATGAGACAATAAGTTTATAGTTGGTGACATAGTGTTTTGATGCATATTCTCATGGAATAAGGTCATGTGGTTTGGAAATAAAGGGAAGTTATGTCCTAAGTAAATTGGCCCCTTCGGGATTCTTGATCATGTTGGGGTTGTGGCCTATCAACTAGCACTTCCTACTAAAATGGAAAAAGTACATGATGTCTTTCATGTATCCCTATTAAATAAGTATATACCAGACCCTTCTCAAGTACTCTCTTCAGAGTTAGTATAGTTAAAGTATTTTCTTTCTTATGAGTAGCAACCAATGATGATCTTAGATCATAGAGAAAAAGTTCTATGAAATAAGACAATGCCCCTCATCAAGGTGTTCTGGCGAAACCACAAGTTTGAAGAAGTGATGTGGGAATATGAGGAAGAGATAAATCAATGTTACCCACATCTGTTTTAGTGTGGGAAAAAGAAATTTCAAGGACAGAATTAATTAAGGGGGTAGATTGTAACGACCAAATTTTTCATTAATAAAAATTCCTCTTGATATAATTAAATGTCTCATTATGTAAAATGTTTATATAAAATGAGAACTCCATTGGTTTTATGTTTCGGTATATTAAAACAGCATTATGAAAAGTGAACATTGCTAATATAGTAAATGAAGTGTGATCACATGATTAGTATAAATATAGGGCTTTAACAAACCGAATTTACTCAGACAAAAAGAAGAGATGACCTCATCCATTATACTAGACCCGTACAAAGTCCATTTGTTGGAACTCTTAAAGGAGGTGGCATTATTAGGCTTAGCTCTTGTCCAAACCCAAGCCAAGCATGAACACATTAAGCATGAGAAAAAAATAACTATGGGAGAAGTGGAAGTTAAAAGAGATTAACACCTGAGCATTATTATCTGAGCCACCCCAAGAGTCTATCCTCATCGCACACCTTACCATTTAGACTTATTTGGGTGTTATAAGGGGTTACATAACAAGAACCTAGCACTATAACTATGTACATTATTTTTGTATAAAGAATATGTATTCATTTTATTATTGTTATTTTGTAAATAGTTTTTAAAGCACAAATAGTATTTTTTTTAATATTCTACTAAGAAATATATTTTGATGAATTAGTAGATTTTTTAATTTAGTAATATTTTATTATTATTCTCAAATTAATTTTTCTTAAGTGTAAATTTTTTTATAACTTTATGAATACAATTGTAATTATTATTAAGTTTTGATAGTTGTTTTTTGTCAAAACCCATGATTTTTATATAAATGTTGGTTTATATTTTAAAAGTAAAAATTCACATATTTAAAAAAATTATTTTGATAAAATGAATATTATTTTTGGAATCAGGATGTCGAAATTATCCAACAGTAAATTTTTCAAAATTTTCTGACACAGTCGAATTTTTGGGTAATAATTAAATACCGTTTAAATATATAATGTGATTTGTCCCATCATAATGACCCAATAGTGATGTATTGAAATACTATAAACATTATTTTCAGACAATATATTTTTTACCATTAAAATAATGTAATTTTTGATTTGTTTGATTTATTTTTCAAAGCATTAGTGGACCCTTCAAGACTTATAAAATATCCTTTTTTAAAATTGTTTTTCTTGAGAGTGGGACTCACCTCCACAAAAGCAACCATATTATTTTAAGAAGTTCGGCCATTGGACTTATAAAATATTTTTTTCCACTCCCCTTTGGAGAAAACAATGGGAAAAATCATGGGCTGGTTTATGCTTTTGATTAGCTTAATGTGAGGCGTCCCGAACCTAAATAATAATTAATTCCCTACCCTTTCTTATAAAAACCCAACAAAGCTCCCACTTACTCGACACTCAAATCCGTAGGAGTTATACCAACCCCGACCCTCATCTCTCTAGAATCCTCTCAAGGTTCCCCAATCTCCTAAGAAGCCTCTCTGAAGCCTCTCTCAAGCCTTTGGGATCACACTTCAAAGAAAGGGATTTCTTCCTTTCTCATTTTTGTCCAATTTTCATTTTGTTGTAACGCCATTTTGTTTGCAATTAAAAATGTTTGGGTATAATTTTTTACCTCCCTCATACTGACCTCTTTATTTTTGGATGATGGGAGATCCCTTTTTATATCATTAATGTGGCCCATGTACACTTGTTACCATGCCGATATTCATTAAGGGATTTCTCTCTCCTCTTTTACTTCCAAGTAATTATTTTGTATTATGCATCTAAATTCCATTATGTTTTTTGGGTCATGTATCTATATGAACCCTTTACTGTCAATTTAATGTACATATTATGGGACACCCTTTTCTCTCTCATAGTTCATTTTTATGAGTCCTTATGTCACACCGTTAGGCTGCTGAAATTGCAACATGTTTTTCCAAGCCAAGATCATTATGTAGTGAATACCATACCCATGCCTCTATCAAGGGTATTCACCTTTATGCACATTTACATATTGATTATATATTTTCATGTATGAATTCCACATTCATTTATCATGGAATAAATGATGATGTTTAATGAATCCGTGTTTTAAAATCTATGTGGCACACTTATGCATGAAATGAAATGTTTAAGAGAGGGTGTTCCCTAATAGCGCTCCAATTAATTGGGTAAAGTATAGTATCATGATACGTCATGTGAAATGTCTGTTGACTTATGCTAATTCATGTGGAACAAGGTTTTACTCATGCTTCATGTGCAATGATGGTTTACTCATGCTCCATGTATAATTATCCTTGTCTCATGCTAATTCCATGTTAAGTGTTGTTGCCACATTTCATTATTATGATTATCATGCTTTATCATGACTTTATATTCATGTTTCTCTTCTATGCCATTGATATGCCTACTGTCTAAAATTTATTGTATTCGGCATTTTATTCTATGATTATTCACTTACTAGGCTTTATAGCTCACCATTTTCTTATGCATGTCCTCAGGTTATCCCATGCATTGGTAGGTACGAAGGAATGTAGTGGTCATGTAAAGGAGGTTTTCAATAAAGATATTGTTTATATTATGTTCAAAGTTGTTACGTAATGTTCTCAACCCCCAAATACACTAAATATCTCGATATTCTTTATTGTATCATGTAAATATTATATGTAATAAATCAGGTTTAAGTATTTAATAAAGGGAAGGGTTGTTATAAATTTACTATGATCCATTTGAATAAACATTCTCAATCATTGGATAGTATGAGGAAGATAATTATTTAAAAATTAATGAAGACTTGTAATCTCAAATTTGAAATATGTATGGATTTTATTTTTTATTAATTTATTTGATATATACATGGTACTATCAAGAATAATTTTTATAATAGAGCATAACTTTATGTGGAAATTATTAAACATGATGATGCACGTGATTTGAACATCGAAAGGTGCAGTGTTCCAAGAGAACTCTTTAATTGAAAAGAAGAATCTATTACACTTTTCAGTGATAATATATCAATGATTGTAGATGAAACAGAATTTAATGTTAATGAGATAATCATTACTAAAAAATATTTTAATGAAGTAGTCCATGAATATGAAACACTGTTCAATGTTCCCATGAATGTCAACAATTATTAGCATGAACACAATTCTTTTGTTGTCATAGAGCATACCATACTAGTGGATTTGAAGAAAAAATTTCACAAAGACTATAATAAAAATATAATTTCTTAGAATAATCAAATAAAACTACTATTAGTGTAATGGATCACCAAATATAAGTAAAATACAAAATAATGAGAGAACATAACAACCATTTGATTAAATATAGAAGGTAGTCTATATATCAGATTAATAAAATGAAAAGTAAACTGGAATGAAGGATTATATTAGGTGAAAATGATAGGTTTTACTCATCATTGGATATCATGATATATTTGTAATATTTGAAAATTTAAAGGATACACATATTGAATCTTCCAAAAATGATGAGAATATGAAATATATAACACGAACCTATGAAGAGAGTCAATAATTATGAAAGGTTGTTAATATAAAAACTATTGATGATGATCATGTCTCTAAATAGCCTCATAATGGTTGAAATAAGAACTCTGAATCAATAATTGATCAACCTTATACAATCACAAGGATGAACATCCCCAAAATTCTAGTTAACATTATTTCAATTAATGTAGTCTCAACTATTTTTATATGTTAAAAGGAAAATTTTGGAAATATTAGAATATATAATAATAATAATAAATATACAATGTACCAAGGGTGGACACTGATAAAATATATTAAAATAGATCCAAAATTTTTATCCAATGATGGAAGGTGATATTTTAAAACAACAAGGGACTTATTCAATTCATACTAGTACACCAATTAAAATAAACCTTTTTTTGGTAAACAATTATTACTACTAGAAATTAAAAAATATAAACATTTATTTCTAAAAAAATTTATCAGTTTTTGAAAACTACATAAGGTCCATTTTATGGGGGATAATAAATTATGTGAAGAGAGATCATGTATGACTAAAGTAGAATAAAAATACGTAGAAAAAATTTATCTATCAATAATGAAATTGGGTATGCGAAATAATTTTATGATTTTCTAAATAGAAGTGGTAATAGTTATGTGGTGTAATAGTATATACAATGAATTCACTATGTCTATGTTTATGAGAAGAAATGACCAAAAAATTTAAAATCATAGAAAAATAGCTAAAAAGTCATCCAAGGGCTATTATAAGAAGAAGTTCATCAAAAAAATATAAAGAAAGATACTCCAATGATGAATATTAATAGGAATTAAAATAATGTAATATCATCCATGGAAAGTTGATTCTACTATAAAAAGGATTTTTCATTAAATGATCCACTATAAAAAGGCCATGGATGTAAATGGAAGTGTGATTAATTCAAAAAACATAAACAATATAGTAAAGAAACAAGAAGCTAGGAATTAGTGATTATCTTTCTGAAGAATACATTGATAACTCACCCAGGGAAGGTAACTAAAAAATATTGAATAATTAATGTTTATGATCAAAAAAATTAAAATAAGTAATGTATAATTACTTTTCATGATCAATTTCATGATACTAGAGAAATGTATAATGAAAATGATGAAACATTTGTTAAATAAAATGAAGAAGAATAAAATATTGTCTTAGATGAATGATAATTAAAATTTTATAAGGGGATTCCATGAAATGGAAACTAAAGTGTATCAGAAAATTTGTGTGGATGGTTGAAGAAGGATATAAATTACGAACTAAATTGTAAGACTATTATACATCATCAAAGGGGAATTAAAATGATATTAAACACTAATTTGGGGATTCTATAACACTATTTGAGGATGTAAAGAAAAAAACTCCACTAAACATGAAGGTGAATGAATGAAAAGAGTCTGTGTTTTAAAAAAATGTTGAAAATGTTAAATGTAAAGGATACCCAATCATGAAGTTTACCAAATAGATTAGATATATATGTAAAAGATTCTATAAGTTGAGTGAAACACCATTACTAATTACACTTATTAAAAATCCCTAAATTTTTCACATTATACCCATTATTATTTTTCAGTATATATGCACATATATTTTATGAAATTGACCCTAATGATTATTCTCAAGATAAAAACTAAGTGAATAACGTGGATGAAATAAATTTTAATGAATATTCAATATTTGATAGTTACATTAATTTTTTAAAATTTGTGGTTTATCTAAATGAAAATATTAAACTCTATGTGATGAAATTTTCCACAATGAGCAATGAAATGGAGTTCAACTTTGAGGGTGGATAAAACATAAAGTATATGATATCAATGATCATTTCTTGAGTATCTATAAGTCAAGGTTATCTCAATATAATTTGAATGTGGAGGTTATCAAATTAAAATTACATCACTTTTCATGATTATATTATATATGTGCATCATGGTGTAGTGATTGTTGATGAGTAAGCTAATAGAAAGGAGGAGTAAAATAAAAATTAACTATAAATTTTTAATTTGTGTAATGAAGTACGATGGTAGATATTTTTTGGGATACATAATTGTTATATAGCCCATAGTTGTAAAACAAGCATTTTTCTAGAATGATATCACATGAATCTTTGATAATGGATTATATAAACAAAATTTGTTGTGTCTCTATTTTTTATCAACACCCTGTTATCCCACATAGACATAGAGTATAACAAATAAATAATATTTTCTAATATAACAATATGGTACCATCATTTTTTCATGCAATGGGTAGGTGATTTATGAAGTCCATGAAAGGAATAATAAAACCCGTTCAATAATCATATGTATTTTTATCAATTAGGGGGATAAGAGATATTAACATTCCTAAAGTAATTGGAATTAATAAAAATGGAAATGGGCGAAATCAAAAATCCCATGTGAATGGTTAATTATTATAGTGGTATTTGTTTTCAATGTATATGAATTACTAAAAAATCAATGTATGATAAAGTACACTATAATTAGTGATTTATAATAGAAATAGATGCTTGGGAATAGTATAAAAAATATTCAAAAAAGATGGTTATCATGATTAGAAATTTGTTATGTACTCTTTGGAGCTCATTTAAAATAAAAAATCAACATTTTTAATGTGATGATTCTTGTAGAATTTTTATTCACTCATTGGATTAACTAAGGATGATAATTATTCACTATTGTTGATAATTATTAAATAATTAATATGGAATCATTTATGGAATCAGATGTAATTCATGAAAAATTATCCAAGTTAATTTGGATGATTTTTTGAACATATCAAAAATTATAATGACTTATACAATAGAAAAAAACCCTATTTGAAATAAGGTATATGATGTGAAGGCCAAATAGTAGTTGATTATTACATGTGGTGTTTTATTGAATACCATGGTGAAATTAACGAAATGAACTTAATGGGATTCAGAATTTATAGTTGAATTCCAATATATAAATACGAATATTTATTTATGTACTTGAAAATTTAATTTTTTTATGATGAATGGAAGTGGTGGAATTTCATGCACATTAAATAGAATCTCATGAATTGTAAATCCATGAGGCATTTTGGTGGACATGTTATATTTATTTAAGTCTACAAAATATTCATTATATTTATTATATTGGGAATCAGACAAAATATATTTCAGAACCATAAGAACCCAAGGGAAAAATATAAATACAACACATTTGGGTGGTGGCCTCTACAGTATAGGAGATCCATACCACAAGGTATCACATTAAATTAGGTGAATTTTTGAGATCCTATATGGAAGGTAAAGGTGTATGGGTGCATATAACTCACATGGACCACAAACTGGCATTCATGGTGTTTGAGAGGGTGGTCCCACCCAATATATGATGTGGGAAGTGTATCTAGTTGTTGACCTTAGTGTCGTATTGATTTGAGTAAGGAATAAAATTACATTTTATGTGGAGTAATGCAAAAGCGAAACCCCAATACGGTATCTCCCAACACCTGGGATACTCTTATTATTTAATTATTATAGATATATATCATGGTAAATTTGATTTATGTTGATAATATGAAACATATTATTCAATGTTAACATCTTCCTCCTTATCAGAAAGATAACTGCTAATATTGATTTTATCAATGATCAATCACAGATGAAAATCATACAACCAATAAAAATAGTATTGGTATGACCAATAAGAAAACCGATACAAATAAAAAATGATCAACATAATGAATCCATGGATGCAACATTGTTTTTCTTGAATTATAATTATTCAAAGAACCATGATGATTTCAATAGGCAGTCATTTGGATCTGTCATATGAATAGAAGTGGATCAAGTGAATCCATAGTGAAACCAATCCTAGAAACACATGATGTTATTTTCATCACAAAATCAAGTTGAATCATGATAATTTTAGTGGATCATGCAATAACATTAAAAATATTCGATTGTAATCTTGCCATCGTGAGAAATTGTCACATGAATGAATGTTAGTCAACTGAGACATGACATGAACATGGAGCCATCAAATTAAGTTGACATTAGTAGAATATGGTATCTATCATTTTCATGAATGTTCTATTATTAACATATTTTATTGAATAAATATATTGGACTGTTTTCTAGAATATGTCTAACAAGGAACAACATAACCAGTGAATTTATCATGAAAATCAATCACTTGAATCATGTGATATCATTCACGCCACATAATTATGTAGGGATCTATAACACCTCGAGATTTAATGAAAAATATTCTTTTAATTTAATTGATGTCCTCTGTTTTATGATACACCAAAATTATCTTGTATTATACACAACAACATATTAGCTTGCAGTATACACAACACTATTCTTGGCTAGTGTTAAACACAATTTCAAGTTTGTTTTTTGGAAAATATTCTACGCAACATAATGTATAGACTTTTTTTAATGTATAAATGAAATATTTTTTGATTATGTTATACGCAACACCAAAGGGAGCTTCCACTACACAGAACCCTGATTTGGCTTTCATCACACGCAATCACGACCTTCCTCGATAGCGTGTGTAGTACGCAATACCGGGATTCACTAAACATCGATATGTTGTTATAATATTATTATAAACTAGCCGTTATGGATATTATTAACTACATTTTTAATGTTATTACATTATTATTTATCTTACACATTTTATAGAACATCGTGTGAGAACAAAATATATTTTTTTAGTAAAATAAGTATTTTTCGAAAAATGCAGTTTTCCCGACTTTTGATGGCGCACCCACATTAAATCTAGTTATTTACATGTTTATAAGATTAATTTGACAAAATAAAAATCTTATTTGGAATCAATATATAAAAATTTAATTTGGATAAATTTTACATATTATTCTGAAAACATTAATATTTTAATGAATAGTAAAAACACGCAATATTTTAAATAAAAACAACTTTTTTCATCACAAAAATTTATATGGTTAGATAATATTTTTAATTTGTTTTAAAGTTTAATTTAAATATATTTTTACAATATAATCCAATTTTGGTCATTGAAATTATTTTCACTTTGAAATTGGACATAAACATAAGTCAATCTATTGATAGTTATTGTTTCTTAAAAACACGTTATTTGTTTTTATAACGGGAATTAATTTTAAAATTAATTAATTCCACTTCTATGGTTGGAATTTGGAAAAATAGACATCATTTTTGAATTTGTAATATCAAATATAGCTTAGGCTGAATTTTTGGTATTTTTCTTAAAAACTTCAATTTTTTATGAATAGTGAAACCACTTAGTGGTAGTTAAAAAACTGACACTTTCATTTAAATGAAATTTTACAACTTATGTGAATTGAATTTCAAAAATCAGACATACATGGTTGTTATAATGAAGTAAAATGTGGTTCAATAAGATGAAAATAATTTTTGGTGAATAGTAACTTTTGACTTTTATTTACTGCAGTTAAAGGTAAATATGATAAATCTAGGTTAAGAGAATACTATAATAATTCCAAATTTCCTTTACATCTGTCCTAAAGTTATTGAATGAGTATTGGCCGACCATGGGCATCCTTGGGTCGATTTTGGGACCCCATTGAGCCACTTGGTAGTGATAATGACAATTTTTATTAATTAATTTAATGTAAAGACAAAATTGACATTAACAAAAATCTTTTAGTAATTAATTTTTATAAAGGGTTATATAAATTATATTTTATACTATAAATATTAATTGGAAATATAAAAGGATTTACTACATGATGTTATTTTTTTATCATTTTTAGACATCATATAAAATAATTTATTTATGACACAATACTGATGTAGTATTTACCTCATTAATAAATGATTTAAATAAATAAGATTATAATGATTAAAATTTTTTCCAAAATATGACTAATTCAAATTTGATGATTTTATTTTGACCATGAATCATCTAATCTTCATCGTTAATGATTTTTTGACCTTTTGAAACCAAATATATGTTTATAATAAAATAATATGTTCACACTTTCCAAAGGTGCCCCTCTCCTCCCTTTTAAAAGGGCACCTCCTACCTCTCATCGTTACACAACATTGAGCCTTCATGATCGGTCAAAACCTCACCATATCCATTCTAAACATCACTAGAAACATTGTAGAGGTTCTGGTCTTCTCAAAAGTCCAAATCTAATCCCTTTAAGTGTAAGTTTAATGGAAGCACGCTGAGGAAGAAGTAAATTCTTCTACCGATTCCTTCAAGTTTCTTCCTTCTTCTACTTTCTCTTATTTAGTTGTTTCATTATAAAGTAATAACATCAGTATCACTAATATAATTATATGTTATTAGGAATATGAAACAACCTCATTTCACCTTCTATCCATCCTATGGAAAATGAAATCACTGTGCGTGCGTACGTACGAGATACCGTCTCCACGCCGTGGTGTAATTAGTTTTTCCACCACCACCTTACTTGGATGGGTATAATGGTGTAAAGAATAACTATTTATTGTTATTATAACATCATACTGATTCTGAGATATTATTCACTCTAATTCTATTCAATAATTATGGGAACGATATCATTTCTCTTGCAAACGTACGGATTACCGTCTCCACAACGCAATGAGATTCATTCTCCATGTTAAAAACTAAAGAATGATTATAAAGTATATATAATGAATAATATTGAGATATATGACATGATATAGCTACTAGATTTATGTATATATGTGTGTGTGTGTGTGTTTGTGTTTCATCTACATATTTCCTTTCAAGTGAATAAGGAAAGGAAAACAGCGTTCATGCGTACGTACGGCCTACCGTCTCCATGAACGGTGTATTTCATTTTATTTATCTATCTATTATATATATATATACTGAATATATATGATATATAATTCATGATTTAGATTCTGTAAGAAATTAAATGATGATATAAGTAATAATAATATCAAGAACAAAAAAGTCCAAACACGTACGATAAATAATACGATTTTACCCAAAATGCTGCTTTAACATGGAATTTACAAAAGAACGGTTAATATAAAGTCATAAGTGAACCATATATGATATCATAACAATGAATATGATTCTTAAGTAAGTCAATGACACTATTTAAATAATTATACATGAGGTTCGGATACGTACAATGTATATCAGACCTAAGGTAAGGGATAACTTTTCCAATCTCGTTTTTATCGAAGAATGTTTATTCGTAAGTATTTATTGGGGTTATATTTATCATCCATGTCCCAGTTTCTGAAAATGGTTTCATGTATGTTTAAATTACTTTTTACCAATTTTTGAATTTTACTACAATGTATTTATGGAATCTTTCTTTTGTTTACCATTTGATGTACTTATTGACTTTTTTGGAAAAAGTACGAGAATAATGTTTTCTTAAACTTATATGGTGTGAACTGATTTTTACGGTTTCATAACCACTAATTTTCATTAAGCATACTTTACAAGATTTCATGATTGTTTTCAACAAAAGTAAATTTTTTTAAAATTACATTGTATTTTGTGAAAAGAAAATGATTTTGAAAAGAAATAATATTTTCCTCAAGAATTCATTTCAACTGCTTTGTCAAAACTATTTCCATCTAAGATGAAATTATTTATTATGATTATGTTTCAAGTATAATTTCTCTATTATTTAGTATGTTTGATACTTATTATGATGAAATTACTTCCATTTTTTATATGGATTACATTAAGATGGGATGATTTTTATGAAACCCATTTAATTCTTTGGGTTATGTTGAATGATTTATGATTATTTTGTGGCACAAGTAAAAATGATTTCATTATAAGATGGTCGGGACCTATATCTCCCTCTAGTGAATTGGGTAAATATTTATATCTCATGAGATAGACATGGATGGAATGAAAAGTTAATCTGGTTCCGTGATACAGTACTGGAACGAGGAGTGAACTCGATTCGGAAAGGGACTCTGTCCACTAAGTTGGTCCTGGCAGCAATGCCTTGGCCACTATGGAAATCAAAACATGTGATTAATGGTTTCCACAATTAAATATTTTATTACCATGTTATTTTATCATGATTAATGTTTCATTATGATCTATGTCATAATTACTTCCATGTTTTATGTCATTGCTCAAGATTTTGATGTTTAAACATTATGTTCATGTTTTTTTATTCAACTGTTTATGATTTGTTTTATTTCCTCCATGCTTACCCGTACCGAGCATTTGAGGTCACCCTTTATATGTTTTCTTTTCCCCATGATTTAAAGAATGGTTTTAGGTAAGAGAAAAAAGGGGTATATCTTTATGGGAGATGTTGAAGATCTTTCACCACGATTAGAAGATTATATTCCGAGTTTCCAAAGAAACTAAATTATTACGGTCCTTATGTGTCTATTTTTGTTATGTATTAATTATTATGCAAAAGTAATGTAATGTCCATGTACGTCAAGTATGGGTCTCTATAGTTGGTATCAGAGGAAAGGATTAGTCAACCTTTGGAAACTAGGATGCAAGAAATTTAGTGAGATCCCTAGAGATATTTATAAGGTATTTCTAGGGATTTCCCTAAGGTTAAGTCTATGTATAGTTTATAGTCCTAGAATTATAGTAGCAATATTATAATTAATCCTGAGATGTCAGATATTGATGGTACTCCCCCTTTATCATGTTGTTTTCCTAGCATGATTTTTCCCTCTCACACTATTCTTTTTGGGTTTTAGACGATGGCTGGAACCCAAACGAACCGTGTAGATCAATGTAATGGAAAATGAAATTTT
This sequence comes from Viscum album, assembly GCA_963277665.1. Lineage (NCBI taxonomy): Eukaryota > Viridiplantae > Streptophyta > Magnoliopsida > Santalales > Viscaceae > Viscum > Viscum album. The sequence goes on along the minus strand of OY728143.1, from coordinate 737,603,331 downwards.
TTTCCTCCTGAAACATAAAATGTGATGGTAGATGGAGTGAAAAATATTTTTTCTATACTTACACAAGATATGAATCATTCTGGACTTCCAAATGAGTAGAGAAAGGAACAATATTCTATTGAGTCCTTCTTGGGGCAACATCCACCATCTTATAGTGGGACTTATGATCCACTTGTTGCTGAACAATGGATCAGTACCATTGAAAAGATATTTTCTTTATTTTTTTGTACAGAGCATGAAATAATAATTTTGGCTATTTTTCAATTAGAAGTTGAATCAGACCAGTTGTGGAATCTAATTAAGAATACAATCCCCCAAGATAAAATTGATTCCATGGAATGGGACGAGATCAAGAACTTGTTTTTTAGTATGTACTTCCCTCATATTCTTCGAACAAAGATGGAAAAGGAGTTCTTTGATCTTAATCAGATGGATGATGAATTTGTGGGTATATACGAAGCGAATTTTACAAGGCATTCAAGGTATGAATCTGGCTTTATCATCCAACCTGAATGTAAAGTTGATCGATTCTTCACTGGCTTAAAACCAATTTTTCGAAGGGAGTTATCTATAAGATACTTCAGTACCTATGAAGAAATTGTTCATTGTGATATTAAGGTAGAACTGGAAGTTGGTGTTACATATCCATCTCATGGTTTTGACAAGAAATGAAAGATGGAGTTCAAGGAGAAATCTCAGAACAATGGTGAAAAGAAGATGAATGTTTCTTTATTCTCAAAGTGTGGAAAGAAGCATGGTGGATATTGCCTAAAAGGTACTAGAAAATGTATTAAGTGTGGAAACTAAGGTCATTGGGTAGTTGAGTGTCGATGTAATGGGAAAAAGATAACTAATGATGTGAATAGAGAAAAGACTATAGAGAACATTCCACCAACACTTCAATGCTTCAAATGCAATGAAATGGGGCATTATGCTAATCAATGCCCCAATCCAAGGGTTAATGATTATCGACATGAGAAACCTCTGAACGAAAATGACAGAGGGAAGTCACATGCGATCCCTATTTGTGATGTTGAGGATGAGAATGATGTTGTGGAATGATTAAGTGTTTATGTAATGGGATTTCAAAATAGTATCATGGAATCTCATTTGTGGTATCATTGAATTTTGGAATATCTATGTTTAGGTTTTAAATAATTATATGGTACCGGTAGCCATGAAAAGTGATTGAAATATTTTTGGAATGAAGATGATATTCCCATAATGAATGGATAAAGAGATAATGAAATGAGCTCATGACTGGTATATGGAGAAAGTTTTTTCTTGGTTTGAGTATATAGAAATTTTGGAATTTTGGTAAGTGGAAGGAGTTAACTTTTGACAGCATTCATGATTTCACTAAGGTTCAATGGGTATTCATTTTTCAAAAGAATACATGAATAAGGTATTCACTTGTTTGGAATGTGACCAACAAGATATATTGTATGATATATGGATGATAAATGATGGTATTCACATTCTTGTAATGTGACCTTTACTATAATCATTTTCTTTATACAATGAGATTGGATAAATGTATTTTGGATATGTCTAAAGATTGGAATGGATTATTTTGGACATAAGATAGTATTGATTAAGGCTATAACTTTTTTCGATATTATTTCTGTAATGTTATAATAGGTTAGTTTTAGAAAAAGTTCAACCCGTAGGACGGGAGACAACCCATCACGTCAGACAAGGTTGCGGGAATCAAATCCACAACTGAAGTGCGAAAGGCCTTTATCTTCTACCACTGGCCAACAGAAAGTCCCTGGTTAGTAGAAACTATTTTTATTTTATTAAGAAGGATGATCAATGAAGTATAAGTCCATTTTTAGAACTATATACTATTAATCTCACCATAGATGGACTTATGTATATAACTTTTTCTAACCTTATGTTTGAGACAGATTGAATGACATATCATTCTATTGCAAGATCTACTAATACTTCATAAAAGAAATATTAAACATCATTTCATTAAGAGAAGAAGATGAAATTGTCCAAGGCACGTGTGACGGTGAGATTGTACTAAAAACAAGTAAGTATTTCTTTTAATTCAAAAAAATTTAAACATTAGAGAAATGATCTTGAAAACCAAAAATGTTTTCCTAGTGCCCTAATATCTGAGGAATTAGATGGTACCTTAGATCATCACAAATTTATGGATTTGTGATTATTGGATTTTCCATAGTCATGTTATCTACCACTCTCCATAAGAACTTGATGGTTAGATTTCTCTTCCATATCCATATTTTCACCTATGTTCTCTTAGTTGGAAACCTAGTGATGAGTTAATTTGAATAACTGTTACATTTCATACTTCACTTTTTAAAATTATGTTTTAGTATTCATTTTTTACGATGTGGGATTCTATTAAAGAAATATTCAATTAGTAAAACACTTATAACTCCGACGAATTTCGAGGGAGAAATTCATTTAAATGGGGGTAGAATGTAACACCCCGATATTTTATGATGTTTTTTAATTTCATTGATATATTGTGTTTTACGCTACAGTAAAATTAGCTTGTACTATACTCAACACTATATTAGCTTGCAATATACACAACACTATTCTTGGCTAGTGTTACACACAATTTCAAGTTTGTTTTGTGGGAATTATTCTACGCAACATTAAGTATAGATTTTGTTTAATGTATAGATGAAACATGTTTTGATTGTGTTATACGCAACACCAATGGGATATTACACTACACACAGCCCTGACTTGGCTTGCATCACACGAAATCGCGACCTTCCTCGATAGCGTGTATAGTACGCAATACCGGGATTCGCTAAATAATGATATATTGTTATAATATTATTATGAACTAGCCGTTATGGATAGTTTTAAAAAAAATGAATTTTATAACATTATTATTTATCTTACACATTTTCTACAACATCATGTGAGAACAAAATATTTTTTTCGAGTAAAATAAATATTTTAAAAAAATGCAGTTTTGACGCCTTTTGATGGCGCACCCACATTAAATCTAGTTTTTGACATGTTTATATGTTCAATTTGATAAAATAAAATTTTTATTTGGAATCAGGATATAAAAATTTACATTGGATAAATATTTCATATTATTCTGATAACTTTCATATTTTAATGAATAGTAAAAACACACTATATTTTAATTAAAAACAACTTTTTTCATCGTAATAATTTATATGTCTAGATTATAATTTTAATTGGTTTTAAAGTTTAATTAGAATATATTTTTACCATTTATTCCAGTGTTGGTCATTGGAATTAATTTCACTTTTAAATTGGACATAAAAAAGTGTCTATCTTTTGATAGTTATTGTTTCTTAAAAGCCCACTATTTTCTTTGATAACGGGAATTAATATTAAAATTAATTAATGCCACATCTATTTTTTGAATATCGTAAAATAGACATCATTTTTTAATTCGGAACATAAAATATATATTAGGCTTAATTTTTGGTATTTTTCTGAAAACTCTCAATTTTGTTTATGAATAGTGAAATCACTTAGTGGTTGTTAAAAAAATGACACTTTCATTTAAATGAAATTATACCACTTCTGTAAATTGAATTTCAAAAATCTTATATAAATGGTTTTTATAAAGAAGTAAAATGTGGTTCAATAAGATGAAAATAATTTTTGGTGAATAGTTACTTTTGACTTTTATTTATCGCGGTTAAATATAAATAGGGTAATTCAAGGTTAAATGAATACTATAATAATTCAAAATTACATTAACCCTTGTACTAAAATTATTGGATGAGTAGTGGCCGACAATGGGAATCCTTGGGTCGATTTTGGGACCCCATTGAGAAACATGGTATTGATAATGACAATTTGGATTAATTAATTTAATGTAAAGACAAAATTGACATTAACAAAAATATTGTAATAATTGATTTTTATAATGAGTTATATAAATTATCATTTCGACTATAAATATTCATTAGAAAGATAAATTTATTTCCTACATGATGGTATTTTTATTATTATTTTTAGATATAAAAAAAATTAAATTATTTATGACATAAGAATGATGCAATATTTACCTCATTATTAAATGATTTAAATAAATAAGATTATAATGATTAAAATATTATCCAAAACATGTCCATTTATGATTGGATGATTTTATTTCTACCATGAGTCATCTAATCTTCATCGTTAATGATTTTTGGACCTTTTTAAACCAATGATAAGTTTATAATAAAATAATATTTTCACACTTTCCAAACATGCCCCTCTCCTCCCTTATAAAAGGGCACATCCTCCCTCTACTCTTTACACAACATTGAGCCTTCATGCTCGGGAAACCCCTACCCATTTACCTTCTAAACATTCATAGAAACATATTAGCAGTTCAGGTAATCTCAAAATAACAACTCTAGTCCCTTAAGTGGATGTTTAATGGAGGCAGGTCGAGGAAGAGGTAATTTCTTCTACCGATTCATTCAAGTTTCTTCCTTCTTATAATTCCTCTTATTTAGTTGTTTCATTATAAATTAATAATATCAGTTTCAATAATATAGTGATATGTTATTATAAATATGAAACAACCCCATTTCACCTTCTATCCATCCTACAGAAAACGAAATCACCACGCTTGTGTACATACAGAATACCATCTCCATGCTGTGATGTACTTAGTTTTTCCACCACAACCATACTTGGATGAGTATAATGTTGTAAAGAATAAAACTATATTGGAATTATAACAACATATTAATTCTGATATATTATTCACTCCAATTATATTAAATAATTATAGGAATGATATCATCACTCATGCGTACATACAGATTACCGTCTCCACGACGCGATGAGATTTATTCTCCATGTTAACCCCTCAAAATAATTATAAAGTATATATAATGTATAATAATGAAATATATGACATGATAAAGCAATTTTATTTATGTATATATATGTTTGTGTCATCTAATTACTTCAATTCAAGTCAATAAGGAAAGGAAAACAATGTTCATGCATACGTATGACCTACCGTCTCCATGAACGGTGTATTTCATTTTATTTATCAATGTATTATATATATATATATACTGAATATATATTATATATAAATCATGATTCACATTATATAATTAATTAAATCATTATATAAGTAATAATAATACCAAGAACAAAAAAGTCCATACACGTACGATAAATAAAATGATTTTACCGAAAACGCTACTTTAACATGGAATTTACAAATGAACGGGTAATATAAATTCATTAGTGAACCATATATGATATCATAACAATGATTATTATTATTTAATAAGTGAATGAAATTATTTAAAACACTATACAAGAGGTTCGGATACGTATGAAGCATATCAGACCTAAGGTAAGGGATAACTTTTCCAATCTCGTTTTTATCCGAGATTGTTTATTCGTAAGTATTTACTGGGGTTATATTGTCATCCATGTCCATGTTTTCAAAAAAAAGGATTCATGTATTTTTAAAGTCCTTTCTACAAATTTTTTACATTTACTACAAGGTATGTGAGAAATATTTCTATTGTTTACCATACGAGGAACTTTTTGACTTTTCTGGAAAAAGTACGAGAAGAATGTTTTTATAAACTTATACGGTGTGAACTGATTCTTACAGTTTCATAATGCCTAATTTTCATAAAGCTTCCATTACAAGATTTCATGCTTATATTGAAGAAAATTCATTTTATTATAAAAATACGTTGCATTTTGTGAAAATAAAATGATTCTAAAAATAAAGGATATTTTCCTCAAGAATTCATTTCAAGTGTTTTGTCAAAACTATTTCCATATAAGATGACATTATTTAGTATGATTTTGTTTCAAGTATAATGTCTCTATTATTTATTTTGTATGATTATTATTATGATGAAATTATATCCATTTGTTTTATATGGATTACGTTAAGATGGGATGATGTATATGAAACCCATTTTATTCTTTGGGTTATGATGAATGATTTATGTTTCTTTTGTGGTACAAGTAAGACTGATTTCATTATGAAATGGGTGGGACCTATATCTCCCTCCAATGAATTGGGTAAGGATTTATATCTCATGATATAGAAATTACAGGAATGGAATGTTAATCTGGTTCAGTGATACAGGATTGGAACGAGGAGTGAACTCGATTCAGAAACGGACTTTGTCCACAAAGATGGTCATGGAAGCAATGCCTTGGCTACTATGGAAATCATAATATGTTCTTAATGGTATCCACATTTAAATGTTTTATTCCAATGATATTTTTTCATGATTAATGTTTCTCTATGGTCTATGCCTTACGTACTGCCATGTTTTATGTCATTGCTCAAGATTTTAATATTTAAACATTATGTTCATGTTTTTTATTCAAATGTATATGATTTGTTTCATTTTCTCCATGATTACCCTTATTGACCATTTGATCACACCCTTAATATGTCTTCTTTTCACTATGATTTAAAGAAAGGTTTTAGGTAAGAGAAAAAATGGGAAGATCTTTATGGGAGATGTTGAAGATCTTTCACCACGATTAGAAGATTATATTCCGAGTTTCCAAAGACACTAAACTATTACGGTCATAGTGTGTCTTTTTTTGTTATGTATTAAGTATTCTGAAAAATTAATGTAATGTCCATGTACATCAAGTAGGGGTCTCTACATGATCTTATTAAGAACTTTAAAAAATATGTCTCACCATATTTATAAGACACAAAATCGAAATTATATCAATTACTGTGTAACCTCTCATAAAAATATCAACACAAATAAAATGAGAGATACTATGATATATTTTAGTGCTCCCATAAGAAATAGAGAATCCACATTTACAGATCATTTTAATTAAAATTTCCCATATTTCTTATTCACATGAAAGAGATACTTGATTCGTTGAGCTCACAAATATATAATTTCATTCTCCCATTATAAAATATGGATAGTTCATATGATCTTATTGATATTATGAAGGTGATCCACTAGGATACACTAGTTTTTTGAAGAATAAACATGAGATACACCTTTTCCATAAAATATAAAAGTGGGAAACATTCTTTCAATTTCTAAAATATCATGTGGAAAGATATTTTCTAATAATTATGAATCACAAAAGTCATTTTGGTCTCATGAAATAAAGAAATAAATACCCATTACCTATATATGGATTTCAAAAATAACACAATGATCCAACACATGTATCATGTGACCAGAACACAAAATATAGTGCATTAAGTGCTTGAGGATCTAATAGAATGTATAAAGTGAATGCTATAAAATATTTTCAAATGATTAATAAAAAACAATACTATACAAAATGAAATTATTTGAATATACAACAATTAAAGAAAACTAGAGTGATATTCCTGAATGATCTAATGGATGTGATCAATAATAAATGGATTCTATGAACTAGTTTATATTAGTGGAGTGAAGGTGTTAATCCTTTTTGATAGAGATCCCTTGAATGATAATATGAACATGAAATAATCCATGAAACACATTATCAATTCTTGAAGACATCTATGAAAAAATATTTTGATGTTCTTTGAGAAATAACATACTATAATAACGATAACATTTATTATGTTCTAATTGAATATTCAAGATGATTAATATTAGAGTTTGTGAATTATTATTTCTTATATAAGGTCTTATTTAATAACATATGTGAACAAGAACACATTTATTTCATCCAATATCATCATTTATAGACATTTTATCTATACGATCATTCGATAATCATGAAACAAGACAAATCTAGTGTGATCACAGAATCTTCACATGAAAATTCTAAAAATACAGTGAGATGGAGTATACGTTTCAGATTCCACTTAATAAATAGTATAGTGTGTATGTTCTTATAGTTTTTTTGATACATTGGTAGTATAAGGTCTCAGTTATAAATAAATATTATACATTTTATGAAATCACATCTAGTTTAATAGATATATCTTGTTCTGATGTTGGGTGAATATATTTTTAATTAAATAGTGATTTTGGTATAAACAATTCCATTAATGAACTGGTGAATCCAATATAAAGAACACAATTGAATCAATAATATTTATAAGCTCACTCCAATCATTCTCACCAATTATATCCATTTTAAATCATTGAAAATTTATAGTGATAATATAATCCATGAAACAATCAATGTTTGATTATGGAAAGGAGTAGATTATCACATCAATTCCAATCATTGTAATTTTTTGTGTTCTACAATTTATTATAATATCATTATTCTACAAGCGCATTTAGGGTGGTAAGGGTAGGGATGGGTTTGAGGTGTGGTTGTGGGGTCCAATCCTCATGCAAGCGGGTTTAATGTATTCTCTTCTTTGCATGTGTGCTGCTTTAACAGTTGTATAAACATTTTTTAATATCTTCATTTAATATGTAGTTTATTTTTTAGGGAACACAATAGATCCATTCCAGATAACTGAGTCATGATTTTGAGAGTAATAGGGGCTAATTGTAATGATATAATATGCTTCATAAATAGTGTACTAAGTTGATTCACCTCCTACAAGTGAACCAACACTATCCATCTAGGAACAACATATAACATTATAACATGGGAATTGAATTTTTGATAATGAATTGATCTCAATAAATTAAAAAAATTATATTTCATTCTCATGTAAAATTTAAAATCATTGGTTATCAATTAATATGAAATGAAAATAAAAATCTTTAAAATGTAAAAACTTTTATTAATTTTTTTACACGGGCAATGTGTTTTAATAATAATAAATTAATTTGATTTATAATATTTTATGAGTTTATTTAAATTTATATATTATATATTCAATCAAATTTCTTATCAATCATATAAATGTTTTACTCATAGGAGAATAAAAAATCCATTTTTATATATAGAAATTTTATTTTTCTGAGAACTATTTTCATAGTGTTTTTTGTAGTTATTGTAAAAGTAATTTTGAACACATATTTTAAGGGAAAAATAAAATTCAATTTTGAAATAAATATGTAAAAATTATATTATTTTCAGTTTTTTTTAAATTTTCTGAAAATATTATTTTTTTCAATGAATATTAAATATACGGATTTTTATTAAAAAGTGCCTTTTCATTTAAAAAATATTAAATTATTTTTTTAAAATGTTTCGAAATAAATAAATATTTCAAAATATAATGATAAATTTAATTTATATTATTTGAATCATTTTCTTATATATTCTGATATAAAATAATTTTAAACTTATAGAAATGATATATTTTTAAAACTTTTTTCATCACATATATGGGTTTAATTTTAGATTATGTTCATCAATATATATGAATTTAATTTGGTAAAATAAATATTTTTTTAATAATAATAAATAATATTATAATATCATTTCGTTATTTAAAAAATAATAGTAAAAAAATAACACCTTAATTACAACACTTATGCTTTAAACAACATTAAAGGGGGTTAAAGTAATAATGATAATTTTTCCAAACTAAAAATTCATGAATACTATTTTTTATCCATATTTATACCTTATATTAACCCAAATTCTAATATATATCAATTTTTATGTATTTTTCATTTTAATTACATTATTATTTTTCATTCTTTTAGGAAATTTCCAATTGGGATCCCTCCATCACTTATAATACGACATCACATATCCTCGCCCTTCGGAAAATCATGATACTTTTTGGTTAAAAAATAAAAAAAACTATTACATAAAATCCAATTCCAATTCCTTTAGACCTTGTTTGTATTAGTAAATTCGCCTAATGTGTTTTTTTGTACTGACCTAAAGAAGTTGTCAGAAGAAGATGTGTCATTCTTAATCGAAATTTTTTTGTTTTATTTCTTCTTCCCCCTCCATGAATAATTATTAAAATATGATTAAATAATAGTAACAATATATTACATATAAAAATATTTTATTTTGTGAATTAAATAACATATATCAATCCACTCATCCATAAAATGTCAAATGAAATCACCAAGAGTGTGTACAACCGACCACCACCTCATGAACCGATGTAAATATGTTTCCATAACTACCTCACATGAATGTATATAATGATTAATTTAATGTATATATATGATATTTATGAAATTATTATACTTATTTAATTACAAAATCTCATTATCCTTCTTATCTTTTAATCCATTTAACAATGATAACGTCGCTCATGTGTATTTGGGGAGCCCCACATAGACGAAGAAACATGATATCTTTTTCATTTTATTTTGACATGGATAGTAATCATGATAAATTTAATTATTAAATATGATATATAATATAATAAAATTATTTTTTTATTGTTTATTGAAATTTATATTTCTTTTATTTATATGGCTATAAATGAAAATAGCGTTGATGCAAACCTACAACATATCACCTCAATGAATTGAGTAATTCATTATCTTATCTATAATATTTCTAAATTAAAATAAATATTTATATAATTAATTAATTTTATAATTATATCATGATTAACATTATAGAGATTAGGTAAGCACAATCAATGCACACAAACCGAAACAAAATAACCAAAACATGTATGAAAAATCAAGCAGTTATCATTTGGAATAGTAATTTTAAAAACTAATTCCTAAATAAAATGTGGTAAAAAGTTATCATTAATTAATATATGGAATGATATATAATATTATTGTTATCTAATATAATTATAATCAAAGAATATTTATTTTACAACAGGTTCAAATGTATATGAAAAATATAGAGACTTTGGATAAGGGATTTTCATCTCATTTTTGTTTCCACGGGACACATACCATATTCACCACAAGTTTAATTTGTGTGGATTATATACTACCCCTGAATTTATATTGTGACTATTATTAAAAAAATGGTATATAAATATCCTACAATGTTTATTTCATTCATGGGGATTATTATTAAAAAGATACAAAAAGTGGTAAGTGTTTTCTGTTAAAATATCATTGTTTGTATAGATTGTTTATAAATACATTTTTTATGAATAAATATTTTATCTTACAGTAATTATGCATGTGAGTTTTTTTATTATTATTATTATTTTAGGAGAATTATTTTATTCCATTCCTTTTTATCTCTTTAAGATCTAATTTCCACATTTAACGATAAAATGGGTCTACCAAGGGAGGTGTTGAACCAAAAGTTAACATCCTATTTTCTTGTAAAACCTTTTCTAAATACTATATTACTTATATATTTCAACATTTTATTTTAAAATATCTCTTATATGTATATTTTTAATCATTTGGATAAGGAATTACAATTTTAATTATTTTAGAAAATTTCCAAATGGGTTCCCTCCCCCACTTATAAAATGACATCTCTTCTCCTATCCTATTCACATATTAAGATCCTTTTGGATCAGAATATGCATATAAAAACCCCATTATTACCTACATTAATATTTACTAAAAGCCTTGGGTTTTGTAATAAACCCCCATATGAGGTATTTTGGTGGAAACCAAAAGATGTTTTTCAAATAAGAGGTAACATTCTTAATAGAGTTTTTTTGTTTTATTTCCACTTCCACTTCCTTCAAATCATCATCGAATATTATTAAATAATAAAAAAATTATATTCCAAAAAATAATATTTTATTATGTTATGGTAATAAGAATTTTCCATATCCACATCCATCAAATTGGAAACTAATCCCTCAATATTGTGTATGGTAAAATATAGTCTTACGAACTAATGTAATTTTTTTCCATCACCACCTCCAATAGATGGATATTATGATGTATTTAATGCTTATATATATTTTATATTTTGTTAAGAAATATTTTTTTAATTATAATTCCTAATATTCATTCTTTTTTCAAATATATATTAAATAGACAATGTTCCTTGTGATTACGTATAGACTACAGCCTGTATAAAGTGATGTGATATGTTTTTCATTTTATTTTGACATTAATTATTATACAGACATATTAAATGAATAATAATTATATATATGACATAAAAATTATTTCATAAATTTTAAATAATTTTTTTCAATTTTTTTATTGATTCTAACAAAAATAAATAAAGTTATTCATGCACACATATAGATTACTGTCTCCCTGGAAGTTGTACATAATTTTTAACATATAAATATTATGGCTGAATATAAAAATATATATATAATGAATTAATATTATATTTATACCATGATTTAAATTCTAGAGATTATAGAATAATAAATAATTTACCTGGACAAAAACATAAAAACTATAACATACATGAAATATAAAGTAGTTATCACTTAAAAAGTAATTTCAATAATGAATTATTAATAAATGGATGGAAAAAGGTTATAATTAAGCCATATATGAAAATATTTACATATTATGGATCTTTAATATATTTATAAAAATTATATATATGTTATATATGTGTTTTGAATGTTTATAAAAAAATATAAGACTTGTGTGGTAGAATTTTCCTATAACATTTATTTTTGTGAGGAAAATTTTATATTCACCACTTTTTTCATTTATGTAATTATTATACTAGTCATCAATGTGTTTTATGACAATTATAAAGAAATTATAGGATATATATATATATCAATATAAATTAATTTTAATTTAGGGGTCTTATGATTCAAATATTACCAATGTGGTTAGGGTTTTCTATTATAATCACAATTTTTATCAACATTATTTATGATTTTGTATTATTTTGTGAAATACTATGATTAATATCCCAATAATCCCATGATATTTATTCTCTTCTAGTTATTTCTATAAAATATATTTTTTCATCATTTTCTTATATTTGAGAACTAATTATACATAAATAATTTTTTTTATGGAAAACATACTTTATTTCTCAATTCAGTGGAAAATAATTTTTCATCCAGGTCCATATATTAAAAAAATATTCAAGAATTTATTTATAATTCTAATATAATGGTTTGAAATCAATTTTATAACTTCTGTTATTTTCTAAAAAATGGTTTTAAAAGTACTTTTTTCCTCATTTCCCAAATGATGTACTTTTTTAATTTATAAAAAATGGTTTGAAATGATGTTTTTTTTACATATATATATTTAATAACATTTCCCACATCCGTGAGTGCTTAATTATTTAATGCTTATTTTTCAATGTTTCCATTATACTTTTAAAAAAATATTTATATATTTTTCTAAATTTTATGATTTTAAATAAGTGATTTCAATTTGAGATTTTTTTTCCTTAAAATGTCTTTAATAATTTCTAATTTTTTTTATATACATCAACAACAATAACCATTTATTTTACACATTTCATACTTGTTATATACTCCAAAAATAATACTTATATTTATTATCAATATGGTTTATGATTATGTTAATAGTGTTTTTTTACAAACCACTTATTTTCCATGTGATATGTTATGATGATTGGTTGAATTGTTTAGAAACCCATTTCATTTCATGGGTTATAAAACAATGAAATCATTATGAATCCAATTTAATTCTTATTAATTATTATTTGATTAATGTTTTATGATTATTTGGAATATATATATATGATTTTCATTATGTGATGCGTGGTCGAAGAATTATATATCACTCCGCTAAATTTGGTTAATATTTATATCTCATGAGATAAATGGGATAGGAATGGGGAGTAAAATTAGTTCAGTTGGGATATTTTTTCAATGTGATAGTGTTGGTATTTAAAATTTACTATTATGATTGTTTGAAGTATGTACATATTCTACTATTATTTTCTTAGAAATGGGAATTGGATATTAAGGAAATTAATCTCTCTAATGATGTATATTTAATTTTGTTTGTCTTATACCAATTTTATGATATCATGTCCTATTTACTTTGATTATTTGATGATTCATGACTTATGAAGAAAAATGATTAATTTAATGAATCAACATTTTTTTCTATTATATAATTGGTATGGTTTTCAATTATTATTCTCATGTTATTATTACCTTAGGCTCAAGTTATATTGATATCTCTCTTATGTACACATATATTGAAAATTCCCACACCCTTTGTTATATTTCCTTTTATTACGATATGAAAAAATCCAATATGTATGATATATTAAAGAATGGTGATAGTTATAATGAACATATTGGGTCATTATATATTTAATATATAAGATAATATACCTTGTATCCATCTTTCAAAGAAAATATACTTTTATGTTTCTTGAATGCTTCATTATATTTTTAAATGAATCTTCATATAATCAAATGAAATATAAATGCATGAAAATTATGGGCTGCTATATCATGCACCTTTGTGGAGTTACTGTAAAAAACCCATTATAGGTAAAACAAATATATAATTCCTTAGATCTCAATATATATGGCCTTAGAAAATACCCCACTATTTTGATAGTCCATTCATATTATCCATCAATTTGAAGGTGGTATGATTTTTCTATGAATATCCTGTGTATTTAAACACTTATAGATAATCATGATTAACTAATATGTAAAAATTATATTATTATTAGAATCCATAAATAATAGCGTGTAATTAGGTCTCACAATTCTATTTATACTCAAAAGTGCGTGATGATGAGAAAACAAATCATCATCATTTGAAATGAAATTTGGCAACATTGTATGTTGATGTAAAATAATAAATATTTAAATATTCCAAATAGATATTTTTGGTATCAAAATAGATAAAAAATAAAGAATTATAATCCCTAAATATATTTATTATAATAAAGGTTTCATATATCCTTTTGGATGTTATATTTTATTCAATAATATATATAAATTCTAAGAATCTTCTGGTGTAATCTCCATTGTCATTATTCAAATTTTCCCTTGAGAAAAACTATAAAGAATATCTATAAATATCTGTGGTTCTAATATTAATATATAATTTCTTTTATGAGCAACATAAAATAGATCTTATTTCAAATTCGTTAATAATGTAACACATAACATCCTACCAAATCATTATAATATGTTATCAATGATGTTAAACTTATGTAATTTATTACATGAAATTTAATTTTTTTATTTTGAAATCCTATTTAAGGGAATATAAGAACCCATGCCAGAAAAAACCAAAAAACATCAATCATAAGAAGATATATAAAATCCATTGAAATATAATTTAAGTATATTAGACATCGTATTCCCAATTAATTTCCAAATAAGTCTATTTACATCTAAATTCAGATCATCCATGATAAGTTCCCCAAACAAATAGTCCAAATTGTCAAATATATTTATGAAATTATTAACATTTAACGTACCTATATTGAATTATCTTACCAAAATACAATCATTATTATTTATCCAATACATTTTCACCTTATTATTGTGTAATTTCTCATTCCTCCCATTGTCTCTCTTTTTTTAATGTCATACCACCATATATATATTTTTAATCCACCATAATAATGAAGGATGGTTAGTTAAATAGAATAAAAATGATGATTCACAATTTTTCTTAGTACATATGGTTGTAATTAATAAATCATTAATAATTATATCATTCTCTATGTCACTTCTTAACAACATTATTGGATCGTTCAATAAGGCACATTGGACCAACACTTTTGAATGTAATCATAATAAAGTAGTGTGATCAAATAATTTATAATAAAAAATAATCAGAATATGATCATGGGTTATATCAAAAGAGTATCAAAAACCATTTTCAATAGTGAAATATCTTATTAAAATTAATATGAAACGATAAGAGTTTTCCATAAATATTGATAGTGTAACACGAATTGTAAAATGAAAAAAAGTACCAATGAAAAATAGTGTAAGATATGAAACAAAAATATAAATAATCAGTTGATACCATAGGCTCATTGAATCATAAATATTCTCCAAAAACATAAAACACGAAATTATAAGTATATGTGATGCCTCACTATCATAAAAACACAACATTGTGTTATAGACTCACTATACATGCACCATATATGGTATCTATTAAGATAAGAGAAATTACCAACGTATTGGAGGGATAATTAATTTTGAGTTCACCCCTAACAAAAAAATATCATAATATGTTCATTTATATTTTTTTTATAGGAGGAATATAAAATATACATTAAATTTAATTAACAGAAACCCCTTGATAATAAATAGTGTTTAATAATCTTGGTAAGAATAATAAATGAAGGATATATTATATGGATTCCCAAGAGAAGAAGGAATTTACCCATATTTGATTGTCTTATTCGAATAAGTGATCATATTCTTGAACATGTATTTCAAATATAGAAAAATTCTTCAGATGGAATGGAAATTCAATAATAGAAACAAATAATTTAGTAGATTATTTTTGAAATGGGTAAAGGATCCTTAAAAGAAGGAAAAAATTATTTCCTTACATTAGTACTGAATTGATAATGTAGGGGTTTCCCTAAATTGAATATTTTTTTTCAAAAAAGTCAATTTTTTAAAAAACATTCTGGTGGCAGTACATAAAATTAAAAATGATATACATATGTTTTCTTAAATTAGAATCACATAATAGAGATAATTGGAAAGAAAACATAAAAAATGTGTTGTCCCCAAAAAATAAGGTTATAAAAAACATGATATGTATATAATTAATATGTATATATATATATAATATATAAAAAAACACATTTTAATATGAGAGTATAAAATGGTGTAACTAAATGAAAAACTATAACAAAAAAGTAACATGCAATTTTCAAAAAATCCCTTAAGAACACTATAATTCTGGAAGTATGTAACATTTAAAAATCTTTTTTTGTGATATAAATGTAACAAAATTGAATGTAAATATTAAATCCAAAAAAATAATTATTGGGAATAACATTATATTTTTTTATTGATAAATTTTATGAATAAAAATTTTCATATAAGGAAATAAAATTTTGATAACAAAACTCTTAACTGTAACCCTTTTTTGTCAAATGTAAAATAACTTTAAATATATCTTAAAAAACTATATTAATAACTTATTTAAGAAATTATTTCATACATATATCCTTTTATAAAAATCTTTTATAATATTTTATTACATATTGTCAGTAATATTTTATTCTCATCCTCAAATTTTATTATCTTCGATTGTTTATTTTATAGAAGTTTGGTATTGTTTTTTATTAAAAAATATTGATGATTAAATGTAAATCATTATAATATTTTAGTATCTAATAATATAGATTTTAATTGATTTATAATATTCTAATTTAATATTATTTTAATTTTAGTTATAATTCACAATAACAGATATGGTGTTGACCCTGCATAAGTAAATATA
Organism: Viscum album; assembly: GCA_963277665.1. Lineage (NCBI taxonomy): Eukaryota > Viridiplantae > Streptophyta > Magnoliopsida > Santalales > Viscaceae > Viscum > Viscum album. Next base: position 737,586,157 of record OY728143.1, on the reverse strand, counting down.
AATATAATAATTACCATGAATTATTAATAAGTAATAAATTAATATATAATTAACCTAAATGTAAAAACTTATTGGATTATAAATTTATATTAATCATAGTGATGATCTCAGATCATTTTATTGGATAATTATTTTGATTATTGGATAATTATGAGATTATTAAATTATTATAATAACAATGATGAGATTCATTCATTTTTTGGATTATTATATTATTAATTTATATTAAATTTTGTTTTTATGTATCTATAATCATCCATGGTATAAAGGTATTCCATTTTTATGTAGTTTTCTAAACTAACCCAAAGTAGAAAATCAATAATATATGGAAAACTATGTTTAATAATGTGTTATTTTTTTAATATTATATTTGATAGATTAGTAGTAATATTTTATTTAGAATATTTTTAGTTGATAAATAAAATTTTATATAATATTTTCATGGATAAATACTAGAATAATAAAGAAACATGTCACTTTTTTAGAGGTGGTAGTCTGTACATACACACATGCGACACATTGTTTTACATAGAAAACTAGAATATATAAAACACATTATATTTTGAAAATATTAATAATTTTATAAATAAATTATTATTTATTTATATAGAATTTTAGAACATTCAATATATGTTAGAGATGAAACATCATGCATGTTGTTCATAGATGTGGTAGTCTCGATTCACATAAGATAGTGTTTTCAATTTTTGAATGATATTGGATGAAGTTAAAAAATTGATATTAAATTAGTATAATAATATTAAATCATATTATTAATATATATGTTAATAAAAATTACTATATATATAATAGAAATGAGGGGGTATAATAATAATGCAATTAATAGAGCTAGGTTGAGAACATTAGCTCTAACTTTTTATGTTTTTCAATTGTTAACACCTTAAGGATGTGTAACATTGTATTTTAGAATGGGAATATATAATAGGGAATGGGTAAAGAGTTTAGTAAGACATGGGAATATTTTTTCTCTATGTAATTATTTATAATGAGGGTAGGAATGGGGTGGAGGTGGGCCAATTTTATATGTAAAGGGAATGCTATTGATTTAAATATAACATTTGAATATAAAGAGATAACATGTTTCACCGGGAATGTAGAGTACAATTTTCCAATAATGTTGTATTGGATATGGTAAGGTATGTAATCCCTCACACATTCATTTATATGGTTTTTTAAACATGTTTTTATATCTTTTACCCATATTTTCATTTTTTATAATTTTTACTATTACCATGTTTATTAATTTTTCGTTAGTTAACTAAATTTTAATGCCAAAAATAAATGTGCCTCATTATATTATTTTGACATAATAACGAAAAACTATGAGATAACATTTATCATATAAAACATACATATATAATAATAATTAAATTTTACATTAGTGCATGTAATGCATAAAATCCCATTTGTGACAACGTTAATTTTTATCCAAAAAATGCTATGTTATGGACAAAAGTTTCAAAATGGTTTCGAATAAGGAAAATATTTTTTTATTATCTAGAGTATTTTAATTTATTTTCAAATTAAATCCCAAAGAATTACCTACAAAAAAACTAAATAAAATAGATTGATTAAAAATATCTTTTATTAGAAAATTATCATTTAATTTTCCATATGTAAGACATGAGATTACTATATGAAACATAATAATAATTATTATATCATTTCACATAGTAAATAATTTTTTGTTAACTCATTTTTTTATATTTTATTATTTTATAATTACTTTTCCATATAATCATAAAGTCAATACTTTTAGATAAAATATATTTATCATTATTCAACAAACAATCAACTATTTTATAAAAATCCAAAAAAAATCACCCTAAGATAATAATAATATTACTATTATAATAAAAACATTATGGTGGTGATATCAAAATATTATAATTATATTTTTAATAAAAAATATAACAAATTATAACTACATAAGAAAATTACATTATAAAAGATAAATTGATCCCATCCATATTTAACATCATTTACTAATTCAATTGGCATTATATTATCCCCATCATTAATATATATATAATATATTTTTTTATTTAACTATATGAAATAAAAATTCAATTTTATAAAAAAATACACTCTTATAAATAAAATGGACCTGTTAGTTTTATCAATTCGTTAACAAATTAATAATTTTCCCTCAAAAAGTCAAAATGTGAAATATTGAAAATAATTATGATAAAACATATTACTTTAGGAATTATTCCACTATATTGTAATAATTTATTGTTACATAGCACTCATGGTCTTCTTATAATATTCAATTATAACAAAAGTAATAATGGATATTATGGGTGGTGATTCTGCTTGTATCGAACTCATTGAAATTTCTACCTACCTAAAATTCTCTAATGCATAAATTATCTTATATTATATCATTTGACTTTATCTTAGGAGTAAAATAGGTAAAAACATTGTGAAAATTCTTCCTTTCTGATCTTGAACAATTTATCCCTTTAAAAGAATATTCTATTAACCAATTCCATTTATTTTAAATTTTCTTCATATATTAAAAATTGTTGTTACATTATTTTACACAACTGATTTCATGAATGTATTAGAATTTTTTAAATTTGTTACATAATTTTAATATATAATAATTCATATTTTTTCTAGAGTGGAATGTGAAATAGTATATTTGACTAAATATATTTTAATAGAAAAAAATAATGTAATAATATTTTTTTGTCAGTCCTCCATTAAATAGATTTGATCATCACAATTTTTTTTACTACTCATTAAAAAATATTTACTATTATATAAGTCTCATGATTCTATTTATAATTATTTTCCATCCTAATTATTTTAGGTATGTCTAGTGAACTCTTGTTATCTCTTATATGATAAATTTAAATAATATTAAGATTATATATAAGGGTTTGATGGTATTAAACCACATGAATTGTTGTTAAAAACTGTTTATTTGGAGTGAAATTTAACATGGAGTTTACAATAAACCATTTACCAACTTCTTATATTTAGTTGATTTAGGGTTTTTTATGTGAATTTATTATCTTGTAAATTTTTTTAGCTTCCACATAGAGGGAGTGAATGCATTCCAAAAACTACATCAAATACACATAAATTAAGGATAATGTGATTAAATAAAGATAACATTCACATAGACATCCATCCTAGATGATATATAGTATTAGGACAAAATAATCATACAAAAATATGTATTTATTAACAATACAATATCTAGTCATCAATTTTTGATTTAATCTTGTTATAGTTCATTAAAGGATCATTTAGAATAAGAATAAAATAAAAAAATATTAGTTCTTGAGATGATGGTTAGTGTTCTAAAATATGTATTATTTTATAGAACGCACTTATGTAGAAGGTATTTCATTTCATTTCCATTATTCCCTAAGCCTTGGGTGTTTCTCACTATTATCATTGTTATTATCCCCTGGGTTGTGACTTTTATTGAGGCAATTCCCATGACTATGAAACTTATGTCATTGAATTGTTAGTTTACCCACTTAAAAAATCTTACTTCCTTTCACTATATCTATAAAAGACTCCATTTTCTTCATCAATTTGTTTCTCTATAAAATTAATATTACAATAGATAAAACAACCTCTAATTTTTTTTAATCATTCAATTGGGCACCTCATCCCATTTTTTCAACATGATCAAAATTTAATCTTGTTTCATTTATAATCTTCATCACCTTAAAATCAATGGGATTACACCCTTACCTTATAATCCTAATTGGAGACTCATATATATTCCCACTCACAATCATAAATCTCGGTTTTTTGTTTTTTATAAAAACATTATTTTATAGCTTATCTCTTATCTCATTATATTGATCTTTGGAAAAATATCTATATTATCCATGACATCAATTATTTACTTAATTCATTATATCTACATCTACTAATAATACAATACTGTTTCAAAATGAACGATTCCTAATTATAATCATAATAGAATTATCATGAATGATATTATGATAAAGTTAACCTTGAAATATCATACTCTATACAATAATCTTATTAGATTTTAGTTTCACAAACATTTATCTTAGTATATTCTAATGTATTTTTTTGGTTTTCAAATACTCTATAACACAATTCATTAAAATATTATATAAATTTAAATTTATTGTAAAATGAATTTTATTAACCAATGAATATCCCCTGGAATTGTCGAATCAGGTGTGATGTATTAGGCCCACTCACTATTCCCCAAGTGAAGATCATGTATATACCAACCATCAGTTTTTGGGTGATTAACCCTAGTATCATATATACCATATCCACATCCACTTCCTAGTATCTATATAGATATTTAATTTGTATTAGTCTACACAATTTATACTATAGTAAGTTGTCATAATGTTATCATGCATATAGAATCATCCCGAGGGGTTTTAGAAATGTTCTTGTATATTAATCCCTGAAATAAATAAAATGATCATAAAAATTAATGTAATAAAGCATATTTCTATTGAGGTATAAAATTTTGGGTTATTATTAACAGTAATTTAATTTACCCATTAAAGATGTGTAATCAGGTCATGAATGTCCTAGGAGGATTCACATCTTGTTCAAAGCCCATAGTTGTATATAATTAGTGAAAATATTTGGGACATACATTCAGTAGAAAAAAATGACTCCCAAATGACATGGTTACTCTAAAAATTTAAGGGAAATTTTGAGGTGGTTAAGGATACACATGGTTTTTCGAAAATAAAAAAACTCCAGCTTCACAACTATGTGAGATTGCATAAATTATTGACAGTGGGTTTTAACATAGTTTTCTTATAGTTTTGGAAATCATGAACATTAACAATGTAAGTAAATATTTAAGAAGTTACTTGAACATGGTTTTTACACATATTGGTAAACAGATCACCTTAACCATGCATCCATAAATTTCTTGGTTTAAATTACAGATTTCCCTCACTTAATCTTTTAACCAATTTTCCGTTTTTATCTCTTTCTTTCAGTAGTATAAATTATATCTTTCCTCCTACGAGCTCAAAATCTGCATCATCTTAGAAATCCAGGTATCTCATACGTTTGGTGTCTGATTCATGATCCATAAAATTCATTGGATACCTTAAATGAAATCTAAAAACATCACTATTAATATTAATATTTATCATTGAATCTGTTTTTGTATTTATGTGAAACCACATTTATAATATTTTCATGGTGTTGGACCATTTCTTTGATCTCATCCAATATAATATAAATACGAGGATGATATCATGCATGTAGTCATTTATAGCCGTGTGGTATGTGATATCATCATTTTCACCTAGATTATTGATGCTCCATAGAAATGTCGGCACGAAACAATTTGAATTTTGGTAAGAATCCATTTTTAAATGTGTTATTAATATTAAGTTGATCCCCACACCCTCATTCATTCCTATTAAACCTTGTTTATAAGTCTAGAGGATGTAAAAATCAGTTATGGTCACCCCTTGGGTGTGATATGTTGAACTAACCCTTATGGCTAGTTGAATCAAATGAAGAGAATTTCTATTTAGCTTTTAGATTATACATTAAATGACTTCCATTATTGTGTAATTCATTAAAGTAACCTAATGAAATATTTAATCTATTGGTTCTCATATAATAAGAATACACCATTTTCTATTTGGCCTTAATGTCCATGTGACATTTCAAATTATGTTTATAATTATAAAATGTAAATTCCATGTTAAGAGAATTAAATGAATTTGGGTATATATGATGTATTATTAGTGATGATGGCTTCCCTTAAATAAATTAGCTAAATTGAATGGATTGTGAATTTTGGATTTTTTTCCATTAAATAAATGAATGGTTCAAAAGAAATGAATAAAGGTCGGAAAGGCCACACATAGTTGTTCTTTTCTTCTTATTTTCTTAAATTGTACGGTTATGGATTATTTATATATATGGTCTTGGGAAACATGATATTTGAGAGGTAATGTTTCATGTTTCATATTATATATATATGATTATAGATTTATATATGATAGGATAGATGATATGTTTTCATTTCCTCATTATGGTATCATCATCTCTTACATTGGGTATTGATCAGGACATCTCACAATATTAACAATAGTTGTAATTTAGGTTTTATGCACCATGTCCCTTGTTTAGAGTGTTGAAATGATAAATCAGTCACCATCTTGAGTGAAAAGCCTGACATATACTACCCAATATGGTCTTTAGAGAATGTAACTTGTTTCATGGGCTTATAGGCTCATTAAGATGGTCACATATGTATGAGTTATGCTCTAGTCCATCCATCAACTATTACTCGTAATATATGGATACTTACATCAGCACATATATGGTTCATATATGTAGAAGAAACATATATCACTATATATATATATATTAGTACTATATTTATATATATATGGTTACTACTCTTGAAGATATTTCGACCATTAGATGAAGCCAGTAGTGCCGCAAGATTTCCATGAGGAATCAAAGTGGTCTTTTGATAATTTTTTCATCTCTATCAATTAATTAATATTACCTACACACTAATTAGTTATGAGAACGTCTTGGACTACTTCCATACACAATTGGCGGTGGGATGTCGAGATTTATATTTCAAACCCTACATCGGATAGCTTTAGTACATGAGAAGATCATTTGACTCCATGTATTGATAATGGAATGTGCCCTTATTCAGGATTTTGACAAGCTCATCTTACATATAGAGAATAGGAGAAGTGAACCGATCATATGCTTAGGATGATTATGGAGTACCCCTTTTGTTATTTTAATCATTTTTATAGTATGAATTTATATTCTTAATCACATTTCCACCTTTTTATTCAACATGAAATGAATCCATGTATATGACACTGCCTAAGTGGATTTTATTATTATTTAGTTGATCAATTCTTTATACTTCACACATAATTATTTATTCTCTCTCATATTATATGCTTTAGATACTAATGTATGATTATTTTTAAGGATATTTCAATTATTGAATTACGATAAGAGGTTATAATATCTTCACTTTACAGCCTTTACACCCTCACTACTAGTCGGAAAACTCTACTGGACATGGTGGCGTGCATAAGGCCATGTGACCCATCACCTCAGGGCACAAGTTATGTGGACCCCAAGTCAGGATGTTACTATGTGGAATCATAGTCTATATTTTTAGTATGTATTACTCTATGGGTATTATACATGAGACTTTGAGTTAAAGTAATTTTTAAATGACCGTTTTTTAGACATTCCTTATCCATGTACAGGGGAAACCCAAATTACTCGGGAAGGGAAATTAAAGTTGTGGATTATGACATTTATGGTTTATATGAATTCAAAATTGTGTGAGACAGTTGTGTTTTCATGTTGGGGGTATTTGTATAATTGAAATGATATTTTTTTACCAAGGATCCATTAAATGAGGGAAATTAATTACATGAATCATAATAGGAACAATAGGATTAATATTCCATGCATATTTTCATGCCACATTTATTTTCAGCATGTATGTGCCAGCTTCATATTGATAGTTTATTGATTTTCTATGGAATTGTGATAACATTATTTGAAGGGATTATAAAAAATCACATATACACAATTTTCCAACTGTATTCAAATAGTGGTTTTCTAAATATGTTGTAGTAGACACCTTTAGGAGTCAATAATGGAACATTGATCGATGGACTATTGGCTTCCTGGGATTGAACATGTTACGGTGTGGGTTAAGGGGATGCAATATTTTCATTCATATAGAGTATGGGTCCTTATGTGTAAAAAATAGTAATCCATATAATTCAACCATCATAAGTGGTTTAAATATTCCAAAAATCATGAATTAAATAGAATATGAATTTTATAGTAATAATAACCATATTATATACACTGAAAACAAGGACATAGAAACAAACTTGTCCTTAGTAGTGGGTAGTGTGGTATCTATTATAATATTATGACCTTTTATGGTCTTCTTCTACCATTTAGTGATGGATTTTATAGTAGGTAGGGATCTTTGAATATTTATATATCAAGTATTTATACCTATCCTAGTGTGGTAAATATAATTTTCAAAATTTATTAACTCACATCTCATGAGTTTGTTTGGTATTTCATCGTTATTCCTCCCAAATGAACTCCGGTCGCACATCCAGAAGGAGTTCAAGACCATTCCATTGAGGGGGTGGACATTGATCTACCATATGTAAGAACATGTACCCTTTTTTCAGCTATGTGTTTTTCTTTTCTGGTGTTTTTGAGAAAAAGAGGATAATATGGAAATTTATAGAGTGCACACTATGTACTTTGGAGTACATTCCATTTATCTAGTTTCCACAAGTGACCATGTATTGGCCGTGTAATGGCCAAGTACATGGCCGTGTGGGGTGACCTGGAGACCACCTAAAGTGGGGCCAATTAAGGTAAGTACAAACCATGTACCCTTAAAGAACATGCCATATACTTTTCATTTTAATTGTTATATCAGACCAGGGTCGCGTCTTGTTCATAAAAACCCCTTATCCTTGGGGTTTTCATGTCTTGTTTGTGAAAAGATTAGATGATTCCCTCTGACATTGTGTGGATTATCAGAATTTGAACCATTTTATAGTCCATAACCGATATCCCTTAACAAGGATTGATGATCTCTTTGATCAGCTTCGAGAAGTACAGGTGTTCTGAAAGACTGAATTAAGATCTCGTTACCAAAATTTATGTGTTAGACCATCTGATATACATTTTACATCCTTTCAGAGTATGTATAGTCTATATGAGTATTTGGTTAGGTTGTTCAGTCTCACAAACGTGCCAGTAGTTTTCATGGAACTGATGAACTGAGTGTTTGATCCATACTAGGATTCATTCATTGTATTCTTCATGGAAGATATCTTGGGGTACTCTCAAACTCGACAGGACCATGCCCCACATCTTGAGATCATTTTTAGTACACTGAGAGAGTATCTGTAATATGATAATCACTCAAAATACCACTTTTGGATGGACCAAATTCACTTCAAGGGTCATGTCATCTCAGAGACAAGAGTATTAGTAGAACCAGAGAAAGTGAGAGCAGTAGATTCCTGGGAGAATCCAAAGAAAAAATTTTAGGTAAAAATTATCTAGGTCTGGCTTGTTACTAAAAACATTTCATACAAGACTTCTCATACTTAGTAGTGCCACTAATGAGCCGGACTAAGCAGGGCGCAAAGTACTTATGGTCAGATTCTTCTGAGTCACCCTTTCAGGAGTAGAAAGGTAGGATGACTTCAGCACTGATACAAGTATTCTAAAAGAGGGGAAAGAGGTATACTATATAATCTAATCCATCAAGTATCGGGATGGGAGTAGTGCTTTTCATGGGAGATGGATTTGTTGCGTATGGGTCTTGGCAGTTGAGGGAACATGATAGGAATTACCCAACACACGTTCTTGAGTTGGCTATAGTTGTCCATGCTCTACGGTGTTGGAAAAATTATCTTCTGCGAGAGAATTTTGTGGTTTTCAGCGATCATAAATGTCTTAGGTATATCATTACATAGCATGACCTTAATTTGAGACAATGAATTTGGGTTGAGTACCTTTAGTCTTTTGACTTTGATCATGCCTAAACTTCTTGGAAAGGAAATGTAGTGGCTAATGTGTTGAGCATGAGGACTCAGATACATGTAGTGAAGGAGACTAACATTGATTGGTAGCTTATGGCATTGTTATTTAAGATTTATTTAGAGTTGCATGATATAATGGGGAAAAAGTTTCATTATTTTGTATCTATTTCCTTTAATATACATGATCGAGTCTGAATGAGGCAGCTATCAGATGCTGACGACCTAGTCATATGGGAGATTTTCTCAAGAGAGTACCCTATTCTTGGATGGACCATAGAATGGTTGACATCTTGCGCTTTCATGGTTGTATATGGGTGTCAGTAGACATACACGAGAAGTTGATTCAGGACTTTCATTCCTAATCTTTGGCAGTTCATCCCGGTGTCACCAAGATATATCATGATCTACACTATCAGTATTGGTTTCCAGGTATGAAAAGAGACGTTGCTGGGTTTTTTATGAGGTGTTCCACCTGTCATTAGGTGAAGGTGGAGAATTAGAGACCTGTAGGGATTTTTCAGTAGTTACACATTCTTGTGTGGAAGTGGAATGATGTCGTGTTGGATTTTGTGACAGGTTTTCTGAGGTCGTCTCGAGGGAATGATGCACTATAGGGTTTCATTGACAGTCCCATGAATATTTCGCACTTCTTTTTGATCAAAGAGATCTTTAGTGTTGATGAATTGGGAAGGAGGTACATCTGAGAGGTTGTACGTTTACTAGGGGTTCCACAATCCATTGTTTCAAATCGGGATGTCTGTTTTACTTCTCAGGTCTGGCAGGGACTACAGAGGGCTTTGGTTAAATAGGTACTTCTGAGTATAGATTACAACCCCTAGATTGATGGCCAGACCCAGCGGACAATATGGGTGTTGTAGGACATTCTTCGAGCATGCGTCCTATATTTTGGGGGTTCTTTGGAGAAGTACATACCTCTTTTAGGGTTTTCCTACAATAATAGTTTTCAAGAAACTATTCAGATAGAAACTTATAAGGATTTGTAAGGTATGTCATGCCAATCACACATGTATTGGCAGGAGGCCGAAGAGGTAGCAATGATGGGACCTCGTCTTGTCTAGGAGACCAAAGAGAAGTTAGAGTTAATTCGAAAAAGGATTGATATTGCACAGGAACGGCAGAAGTCTTATTCTAATCGACCGAGACAACCACTAGAGTTTGAGGTCAGAGATCAGGTTTTTTTATGTGTCACAGTGAGGTTGTGAAACAGGATTATTAGAAGACAGTGAAGTATTTCACTGAGATATGTTTGACTGTTTGAGTTTTTGGACAGAGTCAGGCTGGTAGCCTATCAGTTGCAGTTACCTCAGAGGTATCAAGCTATGCACAATGTCTTCCACATTTCTCAGCTAAGACGTTTCTTCTCGAACTCTTCCCATGTTTTTCATCCTGAAGAGGTTGAGTTGGAAGTTGATGCATCGTTTGAAGAGAATCATATATGGATTGTTGATCATAGTGCAAGTGTTCTTCATGTCCGGTCATACCCTCTAGTATGATTGCTATGGCAGAATGGGTGAGTACAAGATGAGACTTGGGAGATGGAGACTGATGTATGGTTATAGTGGCCGGTGCAGTTCGAGGACTCTTCTTCTACGATTCCTTGTAAGATAGATTCATGGAAAATTTTCCTTAAGGGGGATGTTTGTAAGAACCCATACCTCATTTTCAAGTATGGGTTTTTCTATTCTTGTGTTTTTCAGAAAAAGAAGAGAATTTAGGTATTAAAGGAGTTAAGGTCATGTAATTTAGAGTATGCATTTTGTATCTGGTTGTAGTGGGTGATAGTGTACTAGTTATGAAATGGCCTAGTACATGGCCATGTGGGGTGTCTTAGAAACCGCCTAAAGTAGTGGATTGTTAAGGCAAGTACACATCATTAACCTTTAAAGAACACAACATGTACTTTTCTTTTTTAATGTCATATCGGACTGAGGTCACATCTCATTCACTGAAACCTCTTATTCTAATGGCATCTCATCAAGGAGTGATTGAGGAGTTAAATTCTTCCCAGATCCCCATATCTATCATCTGTAATCTGATTTAAACACCATATATTGCATTGGAATCAGCAAAATTAGCTCTTTCTTCTTATAGAGACTCGTTTCTGGATTTCTATCCTTTAATGAGATATCCTTGGTTGAACATTTTAGACATTTTTGTAGATCTACATTGTTCTAGGTCGATTCAAGGGCTGAAGCCAGAGTATATTGATTGTACAATTCCGAAGTAGGTGGTTTGTTCCATTCCATAGTTAGTATTTTAATATTATGTACAAAAGTGACCAATTACCTAGAAATGGGTATTGTGGGTTTAGGGATTTTTTCCCTATTGATGCCTGCTATGCCTTGTGTTCCTATGTAGTGGTTGTTTGATGGTGAATGGTGTGATTTCCCATGCTATGTTTTTGTTAGCCATGTTTGTTTTGATATTGACCGCTTGGTCTCACGTTGCGGGTTAGGCTGCTTATTTTCCATGCCTAGTGTTGTTAGGATGGAGTGATATTATCTAATGTTGTTATATGCTTGTAGATGATTAGACAATTAGTTCTTGAATATTGTTAAATGAGTAGTTTTGATGGTTTACTTTTTATTTTTAACATCGTTGTGCAAAATTGATTTACACAAGGCTATGGGAACATGGTGTAGTATACGATATGGGGAATGGACACTATGAGATTTTCTAGAGTTTCTGTTTACTTTTACATTATGAGACCATAGTGGGTATGGACTTTGTGCACCCTTAGATTTTATGTTGTTCTATATTGCGAGACTATAGGTGGAATTTTACATTTAGCGATTTCTCATATTGCCTATAGTTACCGATATGATACCATAGGCAGAATTGACAGTGAATGCTTCCTCATAGAGTCTTTGCTAAAGCTAAACTAGACGGGTTAGACTGTGAGTACTTCCCATAGGGTTGATTATGTTTGGTTGGTTGAACCAGAGGGGTTAGGCTATGATTACTTCCAAGAGGGATACATGTATTTGATTAGCTGCTTACATTATATATGAAAATGAATGTAATTGAAAGTATATGATTGTTTACATTTGAGTAATTCCTTGTTTACCGATTCATTTTTCTTATTGTGTTCCATATATATTCATTGATTATTAGGGATTTATCATTTGGTGGTTACCTATATAGATTTTTCTCACTCCCTATTTAGGTCAGGATTTTGGGCCCAAACAAATTATATTTCTTCGGGTATAGATAAGGGAAAGTGCCCTTCTACATTAGGAACTTGACTACTGTGGAAATGGAGAGAATGTGATAAAGCTAAGGCTTGTGATGCTGATAGAGTTTATTTGTTTTTTTACATTGGTTTAGTATTGTATCCCAGAATTGTGTCTTGTTTCCCTGTTTTCCTAAATGTATGTATCATGCATCATTTATACATGTGCTCTAGTTTTTTATTACTCTGAGTCTTCTTTTGTTTACTTATGGCTTGTCATTACTACTTCCGCTATGGTTATCTATTTTTTTACACTATATTACTCTATCAATGAGGGAATAGTTTCCCCACAATCACACCCAAGTCCCTCACTTCTAGTCGGTAACCTCTTGCATTTGGGGAAATGGGCATGAGGATTTAAGACAAACATGGTATGAGGAACCTATGAGCGGTGCCACGAACTGGGGTGTTACACCAGTTATTCCACCCACATTTACACCTAGAGAACATCTTCATATATCTAATATGGGAACTAAGGAAATGTTCTATGAGGAAATTCTATGTATGATATAGAATATGAATGGTGACATTCGACCTGCCCTGAGTATATTAGATTTTATTTAGAAGATCCATTAGTTGTATTCTCCCTCCTTTTGGGGAGTAGTGGACCACACAATGATGAGTTGTGGCTAAAATATATCATATATATTCAAGATTTTAGATATTCCTCTATAGAGGATGGTCAATCCTGATGCATATATGAAACATGATTCTCTTTTATGGTGGTGGGATCTAATAATCTAGGAAAATTGGAATTGTGAAATGGTCTGGGAAGATTTAGAGTAGTTGTTATAATAATATTTCATTCCCAAATGTTGATGGATGATAGAACTAAGGAATTAATCATCCTATAGTAGGTCATCTTGTTTTTCATGGAGTACTCTACTCATTTTAACATAGCTTTAGGGTTTCTTTCCTATTCTAGATTGTGATGATATTATGACTGCCATCCAATTTTATGGTTGGATGATATAAGCCATTCTCCCAATGGTCAATGTGTTTAGGATGACAACCATATATGATGTAGTCAACCAAGCCCTTATTTTAGGTAGAAATTTGAGGAAGGATTAAGGTGCGAGTGAAAGTGTTTTGAAAAAAAGATAAACTAGTGGATCTTCTTAAGGGGAAAAGAGATACTTTGAAGATACTCGTGGGGTAGAAGACATCAGGATCTTTATGATGACAACATTATAATTTTTCACCAGTGAGAAAATATGGGACATAAAAAACCATTGTTCCTAGATGATTTAGTTGAGTGTTGTGTTTTAGATGAGATGGGGTATATCGAGGGATTTTAAAAGACATTCCCATTTGTTACAAGAAAATGAGGATCTACACCCACTCAATGATTAGAATAAGGGATAGTAGAATCAAAATGGGTAGGAAACTAGAGTACCACTAGCTTCTCATGCTAAGGTGGTGGTTGAGGTAGAGGTTGTTAGAGTGATGATTCTCAACACTAGTAGATCAGTAATGCATGCGGAATTTAGTTATTGACATAGGCCCACAATATACACCATTTACATGAAGTCCAACCTACATCAAAGGAGTAGAGAACTATACCTTGTACTTTACAAGGTAATGTTCAAGTACCCACTACATTAGTGTCCAGTTTATTTCTTATAGGTGTGTGTGTCACTCTTTTATATCTTATGAAATCACTAAGAATATTACCCTTCAAATAAATAAATTTTATACTGTTATGATGAGAGACACCCTTGTTAAGTATCATATCAGAAGTAATTTGTTGTTATATGGATTTTGTCCATGAGATAGGTGGAAACCTCCTCATATGGAATATTTTTTATCCTCGACAAGATGTCTTTTAACGCAATCATCGGGAAAGAATGGTTAGTCCCCTTTCAAAAAATTATGGACTTCTATAGTTAGAGGGTAACCATTAGTTTAGATGTGGGAGGATGACATGTAGAAAAGGGAAAATGGGTTGTCAGTGCAACTAGAGTGGGACCCGAGCAACAGAGGCTAGGATGTGTAGTAGAGAAAGTCATCAGTATTTTTTAGGACGAACAAGGGTTACAACTAGCTATTTTTACTCAAACACAAGATAATTTTAGAGACATATTTCTGGAATTACTTTCTAGTCTACCACTGTTAAAATAGGTACAATTCATTATTGACCTTGTTACCATACAATCACCAGTGAAATGTCACCTAATAGGATGGCACCAAAGGAACACCTGGATCTCAAGAAATAGTTTTAGGATAGCGAGGCTAAAGGATTTAAAATCCCAAACACATATCCATGGGGTTCACGTATCCCTTTCTATAAGATGGTGGATTGTATCCTTAGGGTAACTATGGCTTATCATCATTTGAACTAGCTAACAATAAAGAACCAGTTCCCACTTCCTAGAATAGATGAACTCTTTGATCAACTCCGAGGTGTGAGGTTGTTTTTATATATAAATTTTAAGTTCATCTATCAGCAGGTGCATGTACGGTCATCATACATACCTCACATAGTGTTCATATGTAGGTATGATATTTATGAGTTCATAGTTATGTCATTAGGACTCACAAACACAAATTTTGTTTTTAGTAATCTTATCAATAGTGTTTTCCACCCATATCTAGATTTCTTCGTGGTAGTCTTTGACGATGATATCATGGTGTATTCACACTATAGACATGAAAATTAAAACCATATTGAAATTTTGATGCATACACTGAGAGAAAAACAAGTCTACTATGAGTTCATTAAATAATAATTTTAGATTGATAAAGTCCACTTCCTTGGTTATATCATATCAGATATAAGAGTTTCTATATATTTAGAGAAAGTGATACATATAGTTTCTTTAGAGATTCCCCAGAATGTATTTGAAATTCAGAGATTCATGGGGCTAGTTAGATATTACAGATGCTTCATTCAAAATATCTTGGTTCTTGGAACACCACATATGGGGTTGTAAAATATGTGTGTGAAATTACTATGGTCAAGTAATTATAAAGTAGTCTTTCAAGAGTTGAATGGCTATTTAAATTAAATGAATATACTAAATTTATAGGTTCCAAGAATGATATATAATCTATTCTTTTATGCATTAGGTATTAGGCTTGGAGATGTTATGAAGCATGATGAGCTAGTAAGTTCATATGGTTCTCATCATTTTAGGCCTCATGAGCGTAATTACCGAGCACACGTCCTCGAGTGAGCAGTTTTAGTACATGGACCATGTTATTAAAGAAATTATCTACTTGGAGAGTGGTTTTTGGTATTCACATATCAAAATAACCTCATGTAAATCTTTACATAGTTGGATATTAATATTAGAAAATATAGGTTGGTTGAGTACCTATATTCGTTTGATTTCTAGATTTCATGCATGCCTGGTAATGGAAATATAGTGGACAATGATCTGAGCCAAATTTTTTATATATAGTTTTCTCAAGAGGAAAATGGTCGATGGATTCAAAGGGAATTATTCTTATACAAGAACCTTTCAAATTAGGAGAATCATGGTCAGAATATCCTCATGGCCTTAGTAATGAATTATACTCCTCCAGAACAGTTAATAATGAAGCAGTTATCTGATCGACATGTCCTTGTAATAATGGATATAATTTTAGATGAGAATAAACCTTCATGTTGGACCATGTATGGGGATGAAAATATAATATTTCGTGGGAGTGTAAGGGTCATATCTAACATCAGAGTGGACATGATGTAGTAATTCTATGCCTCATCATCGATGGTTCACTCTGGTGTCACTAAAATGAATTGGTATCTATAACGCCTATATTGGTGGCCACATATGAAACATGATATCTTTATATTCCTCACTCGGTGTTACACCTCTTAGTGGGTAAAGGTGAAACATCATCATATAGAATATATTTTACAACTTTATTCCATTATCAAGTGTAAATGCAATGGTGTTTCAATATTTTTTTGTTACTATTATATGCTGATCACCTCATGGAAATGATATTTTTTTGTGTTTCATTGATCGTTTGATTATGGTCACAAATGTTTTACCCATGTTAGATACCTTCCATATAGATGATTTATGATGGGTATACAATAAGAATGTTTTTCATCTTTATTAAGATTCATGTTCTATCATTTATGTCATAGATTCTAAATTTATGCCATGTTTCTGGTAGGGGTTTTAAAAGGAATTGGGGACACTAGTTCATTTGATCATTGTCTATCAACCATGGACTGATAGAAAAAAAATGTGTGAATGATTTATGTTATATGTGCCATAATCCATGCACGTTCCCATATCATTAAGGGTTCATTGAAGAAACTCATTCCCACCATTGATTTCTCTTATAATAAGAAATTTTAAAATTCTATCGAGATATATTCTTATGATAACTTATATGGTTGGACTTTTAATTCACCTTTTTTATGATTAATGTTAGGGAAGGTAACTATACTTGGACCACATCTCATGAAGGATACTATAGATCTGGTCGTGGGGATCAAAAAGTTAATGATGAAAGCTTAGTTTAGACAGCTGTTGTATGTAATCTAACACTGACGACTCCTCATGTTCAAATTTGGAGACCAAGTTTTCTAATGTGTATCTCATATGATGGGAAATAGATTTATTAGGAAGAATGATAAGATCTCATTCATAATTTATGGTCCCTTCAAGGTTGTGACGTGAATAAAACAAGTGGAATACAAGTTAGAACTTTTTAAGAGTTAACAGTCTATGCGTGATGTATTTCATGTATCTCAGATTTTCTAGTACTATCCAGAACCATCATATGTATTTTAGCCTTATTTGTTTGATATGGGTATGGATTCTTCCTTCCTAGTGAATCAAATTCATATTGTGGATAAAAAATATAGACACTCAGAGACAGATCAGTTCCTTTGGTATTGGTGCTATGGATGAACGACAATGTACACGATGAGACATAGGAGAGGGAAACTAATATATAAGCTCAGTGGTTGGAACTACCTTCTGATGATACCTCTTTACCCTTAGAAGGACAAATTGAGTAATAATTTATGAAAGAGGTCTTGTTGTAATGGAATATCTTTTCATGAATGTTGGATCATTTTTTTGGTTTAAATTCCTTTAACAATCCAGGTAAAATGCATAATCATGTCAAGAAGGTCCCAATAGAGTATGTGGCCATTTCTGAGCATAGAGTTCCTAATAATGGGTAAAATAATTGGGCTACACTATTAGAGGAAACCATTCTTCCAAACAAACATGATTACTCCAAACTATACAAGGCATTTCAAAGTCGAAGCAGGAGATGAACTTGTTTTATGAAATTGTGTACCTCTAGGAAAAAGGATGTCTGATATTGTTAAAATTCATGAAAATGTGTTTTCACGTGATTTACACATTGTTTTTGGAAATCGTACACCTTAAACATGTGGTTAAATTACATTAACAATGACTTTCACATGGTTTTCGAACATTTTGGTAAGGAATGTAGCTTTACCATGTGCTCTTATATTTCAAGGTGACATTATATTTTTTCCCTCACATAAACATATAACCATTGTTAATTTTCCATATTCTTCCTCCATATGCTAAAAAGAACACCATTCCCCTATGAGATCAAAATATCCATCATCCTTTTCATCCATGTAACTCCCTTATCTGGTGTTTGATTCCAGATCTGTCAATGGTATTGGATTCCTTACATTGAGTTCTAGAATCATATCCATTCCTATTTAATTTAATCTTATAGTCTATAATTCTATTTAGGTTCATGTTAATTTCCCCTATTTTAATTGTGTTATAATAGTTCATTGATCTCTTCCAACCTACTCTGAATCTAACGCCGAAATTGATCAAGGAGTCATCGACAACCTAGTTGTAGTTTGTATCCCTGATTTCCCCAAGAGTTTTGATGCTTCTTAGCTATTCTATTATGTTGCATGCCTCATTTTGTTGATCGTCCACATTTAATTTAGTTCTTAATTTTAAACCGATCAACGCACTTTAAATCTTTCCAATTGAACCATTTTTAGAAGTTAAGTTGATGTAGACATCGGTTATCGTAACCCCATGTGTGTGAAAAGTTGAACTACCCCTAATGCTTAATTGAATAAAATTATTGTAACTACTATTTATCTGTTGGATTATAATTTAATTGATTTCACATTTTTTATATAATTTTTAAAGGAAACCAATAAACCTATTATGTTATTGGATCTCATATACATTGAACATACCATGTAGGATATTGCGTAAATGGCCATGTAACTATTCAAATGAATTTTGTGATTTATTAATTGAAAACTCCTTGATAGAATAATTAAATGGGTTTGATTATATAGGATGAATTATTTATGATGGTGGATTCCCTAAAATGAATTGGATGATTTCAAAAAATTAAATAAATGTAAGGTATTATGGATGTTGGTTTTATTTTCCATTAATGAACTGAATGTTTCAGGTGAAATGAATAAAGGGTGGGAAGGCCACACACATTTTTTCTTTCCTTATCAATTGCTTAAATTGAATTATTATTCCTTATTTATTTATATTAGCTTGATGAACACAAAACAAGATATGTAATGCCTCATGTTTGATATTATATATATTATTATTCCTTGATATATGAAATGGAGTGATATTAAGGGTTTTATTAAGAATGGCAGTATCATGCTCCTTACATTGAGTGTTGATAGTGGCGTCTCTTAAAATTGACTCTAGTTGGGCATTGGTATTTACGTACCACATCCCTTGTTTCGAGTGTTAACATGATGGAATACTCACCACCTCTAGTGAATAGCATGATTTCTTCCAATCATTATGTGATATAGGGAATGTGCCATGTTTATTCAAATTATAGGCTTGTTTGACTGGTTATAGTTGACTGAGTTATGTCCCTATCCATCTAGTAATTAGTACTCTATGTATATGTCTACTTATGTCTACACAAACCTAGTTCATATTGGTGGATGAAATATATATCACTATATATATATATTGTTACTACATATATACATATTATTACTCTTTAAGAAGTAATTACGACATTGATCTAAACCACGTAGATCCACCAGGTGTCCCTTATGAACATGGGAAGGCTTATGTTTATTTATTTATCTTTTTTAACTAATTTATATTACCTACAAACAATTTATTTATGTGAACTATGAGGATTACATATTGTAACATTTGGTGATGTCCTACTAAAATTTTATTTGACATCCTACTTGGGATGCCTTTAGTTCCAAAGAATATTATTTGACTGCAATTATTGACATGGGAAAGTGTCGTGCTTATATTTTTTGACATACTAAGATTATAAATGGATAATAGGTGTAGAGGACAATGAATATGATCTATATTCTTATAAAGTATCCCTTTTTTATATTTTCATTTTTCATAGTATGATTGTATATTCCTGCTCTCATGTTCTCCTTTTGTATTAGTATTCCATTCATCCCAATATATAAAACTGCCTTAGAATCTTTTTTTATTATTTATTTGACCAGCTATTTATATTTTTGAACTTACTTATTTAATTCGTATGTTCATATATACGTCTGAAAAAAAAATTATGTTTATTGTTATGGTTACTTCCATTGTTCCATCTAGATAATAGGGTATATTTTCCCCACCATACCACAAATACACCCTTTATTCTAGTCGATACCCTCTAGAATGCAAGGAGTCATGATTGTTTCCATGTGACACACTAGGCAGGGGCATGAGTTATGTGGACCATAGGTTAGGTTGTTTCAAATAACTATACTAATAATCATAAATAAAATAACCTTGTTCTGATACCAACTAAGGTTCCTCAAACATTCACTTAGAGATTTTGGGAAAAACACATACATTACAAACTTGTTTCGATAAAAAGTGAGACGATACTGGATAAACATGTACATTTTTAACATAATATTAATAACATAACCATTAAAAGTAAATATATTCTTTAAATACCATTAATCTATGTATTTTATAAATTAGGACTAAATACATTTGAAATTTACTTCATAATGCAATCATGTTTTTTTCTATTATTAAACCAAACTGGACCCCCTTTAAGACACCTCACATGTTGTACATATTTTAATTGAATAGGAAATAGAAGGATAAGATCAAGAAGAGACCCAACTAAAAATAAATGAAAAAAATTTAAAAATTACACTAGGGTTTAGATAATAAGAAATTATGTAAACTTGAGTTAGGGAAAAAATTATTTAAATGAACAAGGGACATTAATAATTTTATTGATGTCCTGACAGAGAAACATGAATTCTAAATTGAATATACATTAAAAATGGTATAGTAGTGAAAGATAAGATTGTAAACATTGAATAATGTAATGATGTAAAAACAATTTGGAGTTATTAATATGTGGAAAAAGCACAAAACATGGAATCATAAGAATAAGTCAGGGTTCACTATGACAAAAAAAATTACCATAGTGTTCTAGGCTTACGCATGAGCATTGTACAAAGTATCATAAGAGATTAAAAAAATGAACAATGAACTGGGTGGATATATAATTTCATGAAAACCTATCAATAAATGAAAATAATTATATTTACATGTTAATGTGTTCCACAAAAGGATAATAGACCATACAAAAATAATAAGCATGATAATAAACATGAGAAGGAGTTGGTCTTCATAATCACTTTTCAAATAATAACTAGATGGTAAAAAATAATGGTTATAAAGAGAATAAGGATTAAAATAAATTTGGCAGTTCATATTTAAAAAAATGTGCAATTCCCATCACTAAGTAGTTCCAATATAGAAATATTCACGAGTAAGACTGGGAAATAAAGAAAAAAACAAACCAATTTGGTGATGCCTTTGGAAATAGTTAATGGATCCATTTTAAGTGGAAATATATTATTATTTTTCATGAAATTTGAATTTAAAAATAAGGGATTATTATAAAATAAATATAGTATTACAAAATATTTCATATTTAAATTAATTTTAATGGGTTGGTACATTATGTAATGTAAGGATTATAGAATCTCACAAAACAAGAGTTCCTATAATAGAGAGAATTATGTAGGGAATTTTTAATATATATTATACACAGTATTGAATGGTATTGAATAATATTTGTATATATTAGTATCATTTATAGAAAACATAGAATACCTAAATGAGAATAAAATGCGATAAATGAAGAAGAAGAATGATATTATATAACCCAAAATTAACAAAGGTGGTTCAAAAGGTCACTTATGTACACCATAAATCTGGATTCTTGTGATAATTAAAATGGGTTTTATTTTATATAAATTTAAAATTATATTATATATATATAATAAATTCATAAAAATAAAATCATAGGTGATAATATACTGAAACAATAGGTAGAATGTTTATAAATATCAATCCCATGTCAATGAATAAAAATTGAGTTAACAAAAACCATTATATTTAGTCTATATAAGATGAATGTGATCTAAAATAATATATAACTAAATTCAATATCATTGATACATATCTTATAACATCATTCAAAATTACAATTAATTTTAAATATTATTTAAAATAATTTGTTACAAGTATATTAGTTTTTTAATTTTCTATTCTTCATAAGATGTTGCAATTTCTGGTTGGTTTTTTAGAATGAGTTTCATAAGGTATGTGTTGAATTAAGTATATATATTCAATGATTAAAATTATGACAACAATACATGTTCTAGTATAGATGAATTATAATTTCTAAAATGGTTAAATTTAATTTTTTATTTATTGTAGTTATAACGTATGGTAATACAATAATATATTAAATTTCAATACAACCTTTATAAAACCCTAAAAAATATTATTTTCCCATTACTGATTAATAACACCTTAAGTTATACATAAATAGTCGCCCATGAGCTAAAATTATATAATTATTCACGTGGGATTTCAAAACCAATCAAAATATTAGAAGCTATGATTTACAGTTTATTATTCATTAGAATGTGATTATTTTTCATAATATCATTAATAAATAATCATAATTATATCATATGTATGTTTTATTATGTTGAAACAAATTTAAATAGATTTTAATCAATAAAAAATTGTATATGAAAAATTAAATGCATTGTTTTTGTCGAGGTGGAAGACTGTATGTACAAATAGGAGATATGTTCATTTTAATAGAACTGGGGGAATAATGGGAATTGTTATTTATTCAGAATAATATATTTCATATAAACATAAAAATTACAAAATCAATTGTGTTATATAAAGATCTTTTTAATTTGGTGAAGAAAAATCAATCACACTATTTAGAGAGGAAATATTTCGCATGTAAACACGGTGACCACTTTATTATTTAAATGGTTTTATGGTAATTTAAAATTTTATTTTGTTTTAGAATGAAAAAATTTAAAAATTTATTTAATATTATTTATTTCATAATATCATATATATAATATTATTCAATAGATAGAATAATAATATAATTATGAATTCTTGATTGATATCCTTACATTTCTCTTCGTATATTTTCCAATGGGTGACACATTAAGGCTCTATAAATTTGTCATCTGGAAAGGTGAAGGCTTCATGGACATGGTATGAGAGTTCAATCTAATTTTTTATAATTAGTGATTAAATTTTGTGTATTTGGGATTTTGTTATTTTTAAGGGAATGATATTATTATAAATATAACATTTTAACAAAATAATTAAATCTGTTGTAAGGACCCAAACATAAATCAACCCATAATCATGAATTCTAAATATTTTTTCCTGTATCTAAGACGTTTTAAGTTTATATAAATGTTTTTATTTAATAAATCCTACATATAAGATATACTTATAACATGGAAGCTTTTACTTAGTAACCACATTCTCACAGTATAATTATTTTATAATGAAATACATTTTCATTACCTAAATAATAAAAACAATTATTTAATTGAAATCATATTTGATTAAATCATCCTTAATTTTTAGGAAAAACATTTGATAATGAGGAATCATAATAAAAACCTCTATAAGAGTTATATAATAAATAATAATGGAACTTTTTTCTTAATTTAAAATCAATGAGATCATATAATTTTGTTTTTCTTTAACATAATAAACATTGAATTAACTTAAATTTTTCCATGAAAATGAAATAAAATTTATATCTGAATTATTTTCATGAAAAATATTATATGAAAACATAATCTCAAAATTGTAATCATTATGGTTTAATAAAAAACTAGGAAAACCATGTAATACATTTTCTTAAAAACATATATTCTTAAACATAATGGGAATAATAACTCCTTTAAAGAAAATATCATTTGATTATCTAATGAAATAAAATTATTTCCCTACTAACACATTATCAAGAATATTGTATTCATTTTTGATCCTTGGAAAATCATTTTCATCTATAACATATAATAACATTTTTCAGAACCCTTACAAATAGAATCACCCACTCGAGGTATACCAACATCATTATCCAAAGAACATAATCATAACATAAGTCAGTGGAGATATATAAAGGTGTTAAAAATCATTATAAACATTTTTAAAGGACCACAACATGTATAAACCATACTAAATATGTCACTTTAATAATCAGACTTATAAAAATATACGTTTTAATCTAGAGGTTAAAAATTTTCATATATTGATAAATATATTTCCATTAAAATACCATTTTAATATTTAAAATACATCAATAATAGATGAAGAATTTTATTTTAATAAATTAATGGAATATTGTAATTTAATATAAACATAAAAAATTATTTCTATGGTGGGGGTGCAATTTTGTTTTTATTCTTTAAAATAGAATTTCTATTCCTTTTTTGTAAACAATGTTTAAAAAATTCATATAAAATATAAAAAAGATTAATTTTTATAAAATATATGAAAACCTAAAATACACATAAAATGACATTTATAGGTAATTTATGTTAGTATAAATACATCCATAAATGAATTTATTAGTAATTATAATGTGGTATAAGATTTGTAAAAATAAATCATTAGAAATTTTAAAATGAGCATTTAATGTAAAGTATACCTTATCTCAATAATGAATTGTCACATACATTATTTATCATCATGAATAATAAAAATTAAAAATTTACATGATTAATAACCACTCATAGGTTTATTATCCATTATTTTTACTTATACCAAAGTTAAAATATATTTTTCAATTGATTAATTTATTGTTGGATGTTTTGATAAAATTCAGTCTAATGTCAGAAATGTCTTGAATAGGTTGAATATAATAAAATGGATCAAGATTATAAAATTTATAAAATAAAAATAAGTTTATTATTATAATTTTTATACTTAGTAATACTTTTATAACCAATTATATATGATGTTTATGAATATAGAATTCTGTTACAATCATAGAGACAATAATTTGTATATACAATTGTGTAAAATTTCAAATATTCAATGAACAAAAGGGAAAGAAAGTAAATATTAATTTAACATTAAAGATTTAATATTATATAATAAGTATCTATTTATTTATATAAATATATATATACACGTAGTCTTTATGAGGTGGTGATGAAAAATATAATACATCAATTTGCAATGCAGTTGTTTGCGAGTACACATGAGTGATGTTGTTATTTTTCATTGGGTCGTATAGAAAGAATTAAGATATTTGTTTAAATTTAAAGAATAAAGTTTATATAATATATATACATCATTATTTAATTTTTATAATTTATTTTGATGATCCTTAATGGCTGGGGATGAAAATTGAAATACATCATCTCAGAAGGCAGTCGTCTGCATATACTAACAAGTGACATTATTTATTTTCTATTAGATGGTTAAGTAGAAGAAAAACGGTTATACCAAAAACAGAATATAATTTTAGTACATGGGATTTTATGATGTTATTATATTAATATTTTTAGACTATTTTTAAGGATTAAAAAAATAAATATAAGGAAAACACTCAGTTTTTAACTATATCTCTTCTTTGGAAAGCCTCTATATGTTTATGCCTGATATCTTTGGGAGATGGAATTTTTATCAAACCATGACCTATCATATGTGGGGAGGGATGATGAAAAATATATATAGTCAATTATTGGATGAGCTAAATTACTATTGAAATGTGATGGTTATAGGACAGGTGGTATCCATATATATGTGGGGGAAATGACACTATTTGAATTTTTCAAATTATTAAAATATATTAATGTATTACTAAATAAAATGGCTCTAAATGACTCATATTTTATTTGTATATGATATAGGGTAATAATATGATAATTAAAATGATTTATAAATGTGTTTCAATTATATGAAGCATTAAAATTTTAGTTTTAATCATTTAAATCCACTTTAACTCTAACATTGGTATGTGATTTTTACAGAAAAGTTAATATTATTAATGAATAACAAATTAATGTAGCCTAATGTTTTTAGACATTCATGATTCTAAAAATGTAATTTATTTTCTCAATTTTATTTTATATAAATAGAAAAAATAGATTTAAATGAAGGCATGTAAAACGTATTGAAAATGGGTTTACAAAGAAGTACAATTTATGTATACATAAAATTTATAGAAAAAACAAGTGTGATGTTGAATCCAATAACACTTATTGCAATTTTATTAATAAAAAATAAAAAATTATTATTTAAAATTAATAAATTATAAAATTAATCTAGGTTATACTCTAAAATAGCTAATCATTTTCCAAAAAATTGATATCTTCAAATTTTGTCAAATAATTATAAGTTAATAAATTTCCAAAAAATTAAATATAAGATTATTTTGACATTATCAGATCCGAAATGATATTTTATCATATAAATATTCTATAATAATATAATCTAAACATATTAAATAAAAACATTTATTATATATATTGTAATTTAATGGGAAAAAAATTTGTTCTATTTTATTGTAATTTTTTTAAAAAAATATTTATATTTAATATATATTTATAAAATCTAATTTATTAAAATTTATAAGTAATTAAACTAATATATTATTATCTATACCTGGGATGCTACATTATTCCTCAATTTTTAAAATTATTGCCTCTAAATATTTATCATTTCTTTAACATGTGTGGATATTTTGTTATCCATTAATTTTTATATTTCCTTGTGGCTTCATCAATAAAATGGTCTTTCTAAAAAAATTGATAATGTTGAATCATAGTATTCCACATCACCTACCCTCTGGGATCAAGAATATAAAAATACTATTCCTTATAAGAATGTTTCTCTTCTGACTAAATGACTTCAAGATTGAAAACATTGGAAGAATTTGATGAATCTTTTATTAACATTAAAACATTTAAACACATCTTGTACATGATATTCATTCAGAAAAAAGGAATAATTATATAATACTAATCCAATAATTTATATCGTTTTTATATTCCAATGCACTATGGGCCTAACATTCCCTTAATACAAAAATAGAGATCAATTTTCCATTTAGATACTCAAAAAACCACGATCTCCTACCTCAAATGAAATATTTTCACTCTAGTTATCCTTATAATTTTTCTTCCTACGCTAACCTATAGACATATTTTTCTAAATTATCATCATCAACTAAACCATTTCATCTACAAATTTCTATCGCAAATAACCTTCTTTTGAACAACATCATCCAAACAATATAGAGTGTACACATATTTTCATATAATGCATCAAATGTTTCCCTCTATATAGAAGAATGAAATCCATTATTATATGAAAATTTAACTAACGACATATGTAAATTCTGACATCCATAGAAATACATAAAAAAAAATTATGAATCACGTCTTCTAGTTTATAAATTATTCTCTCTTAATTCCAAATAGATTGAGGATAAAATGATATATAAAATTTTGATTGAATACCCAATATCTTCTGAAGTATAATCCAAAAATTAAAGATAAATCCAGGTATTTTACAATTAATTAAATGGATATATTCTCTTATTCACATTATATTATTAGAAATGGATTTATCATCCACCATGTTAATTTTAATCTTACTTTAATTGGTTGACATGTAAAACATTTCATTCTAATGTCATCAATTTGAATCTTCATCACATTATAATAAAATTACCCTAAATGTAACTATACATCATTTAAATTTTATGATTAATAATAGATTTAGAACTATTGGATTGGATCAGTAATCCTTAATTCATCAAATATTCTACAGTCATAAATAATCATTTTTTCAATCTAAAAACAACTCCTCTATCAATGATACATTTGGTAAACTTGTCTACCTTGAACAATTATACTTCTTTATGTAAAACATGATACACATTTTAAGATATCATAATTATCTCTCCAAATGATGAAAGCGCTGGAATATTAAAAAAATTTGAATTTATATCCATTAAAAATTTATTGGACTATTTTAATCAAATTATTTACAAAAGTATCATATTCAAAAAAATATAGTAGTTTATGAGGGATTATATTTCAATCATAAATCATCAATTACACTGACTTCTTATCTTGAATTGTAATAAATAATTTATTTATAATTCTTATTCAGTTTCAGAAATTACATCTTCATCATGTTCAACACTTTTTGAGTGAATTTATACTTCACATATTTATTAAAAGTCTTTTTTTCACAATGATGTGAGCATTGTTTCATTTTATTTCAATGATTTTTCAATATATGTAATGTAATATGATTATTAGGTGGTGATGTATAAATAATTTTCATGGATACATTTAATGGAATTTAATTTCACAAATGTAAAATTCTCCTTGGAAACTCGGACGGTTTTTGTGCTAATATTAAATGATAAAAAACAAGTGAAAAGGAGATTCCATATTTCTTAAAAATAATTATGAAGGCCATGAAATAATAATTTCATATTTTATAATGAATATGATGAATTAAAATTTCGATGAAAAAAAATAATTCTTGAGGAAAAATATATATTGTTGAAACGTGGGTTGGCATTTTGGGATAGGGTATTATACACATAGAATACAAATTTTATGGGTGTTTAATAAATATATTGGGCCAACCACACAATCACCAATGGGATATCCCCCAACCAATGATATAAGATCTACGGGGTCAACATTCTCGGGAGAGACTAGCCATTGAATAATCATTGAATACAAGGCTATGTTTAAACCTTGAAGAGAATCGATCCTCTTGATTGCAGCAGGACAATGTAATAGATTTGTAGAGCATAAGACAAAAGGAGTGCATAATTTTGGCCTTTCACCCATAGAGTTGTTGCCCATTGTGGGGTGTGTATAGGTGAAACAAGTTTGAAACCCAAAATATTTCCTTAATTAGCAACTATCCTGACTTTTCTAAAATATTGGAGTAGATAATGTTGGGATATCCAATGCAGTACAACATTTTGAACAATACTATTTACCCACAGATAAAAAACCGGATATAACATCAATTTTCAGATGCGATTCATCTGAACTATCCTTCCAAATCCCATAATGTATAAATTCAAATAAACTAATTCCACCCTACTCGTATTTAATCTTAGTTTCACCTTAATCAAATGGATTCTTCACCTTCTTCCTGTCACATGATGAACCTAAAATCATGCGACCCCACTGGGACAATCAAAGAACTGTCACAAGATTAAAAGAAACTCACTAAGACATCATGATAGTAGAAAGACAAACATGATTCTATCACAAGAATGTTATTCAAGAACCAATTATAGAAATAAGAAAACCATGAAGGCATCACAAGATCAAGAAATAGTTTATGATCACATGATACCCAAATGTTATGAATATATTAATGAATGATTTATTTGGATTCATTAGAGAATGTTCATCGACCCTTCATATGATCGACAAAGTGATCATGCATAAGATATCACATGATCACGTAATCACGTAATCTTTCCAATATTGATTGAATATTCTTAGAGTTTTGACATTCATGATATCCCAATATGTTTGGAAGTTTCATGAATTTATCATCATTTTATTAAAATTGGAACTATATAGCCTATATAAACTGAGGATGACTCAAGAATTTAAGGGATGCAGATTTGAAATAATGATAGATAGATGGAGATATCTCATTAAATAAGATTAGTTTCATTAACTAATAATGAAATGGTGAATATCTTGAAGGGACTAGAGAAAACCCATATTCATATGAAAGAGACGTCAAGGAGAAACCATTGTCCTATTAATAAAAATCATGTGAGCCATCATGTCTCATGAAGGCATTTTTAATTAGATCCATGGACATCACCTTCTATATCATAAATTAAATGTAAGCATGTATATTTATTTTGTGAATGAGTTTGAGATATACTCATGGATAATAGCCTATTACAACAAAAAATGTAGAAAGCCATCCATTTCTCCTGAAAAAATCCTCAAACCACCAGTCTATCACAAAGGAGTAACCCACAAGACTTCCATATGTTGCAAAAAGAATAAAAAAGTAACTCAAAATCATTTCATTTCATGGGAATCATTCTAGTGAAGTATTTTTTTACATGAATTTTTTGAGAAGACACACTCAGGAATTCAAGGTCATACAGTGGATGTGGTCATCTCATGTAAACATGTGAGTTTCACAAGGGTCATGAAAAGGTAGTAAAATGATTGTATAACCATGGTTAGATCACATTCTTCACATGATAAATTGAATAATAGTGGATGATAAAGGTTTCATGCAAGCCATGATAACCATGGAACCCATGAAATTAATACAATTATAATTGAGCTACCCTATTAAGTTCAAGTTCAATGAAATCCATGTATGGAGTGTACTTGGTTGAATTGAGTAGATAATTCAAGAATAAGAATATAATGACTATGAAATTTATATATTGAATAAAATATTTAAGAAAACATTGCACATATATTTTACTTCATTGATTATGGATGATACTTTATATTGAAGGATGAATAGCCCATGCATTGTTTCCCTGAGGTAACTGGTCATTATATGTGAAAAAAATTAATTGATCAAGGCTGAAAAAAATATTCAGTGGATATCAAATATAATTCAAGTGTTCATGATAAAATCATATCTTACAATCACTTCAAGGATTATTAAATTCCATAATATAGTTGATCAGTCCTTTATTATAGGTGGTGTCTTTTGATTAGATTTTGGAGTGGTTGAAGTACACTGATTAGAGATAGGAGTAGAAGGATTATCTCAGTTAGAGATGTATGAAAATAGAGCATCTCAGTTGGTTTTGGGGAAATTTAATCATTTTTTATAGTGAATAATCCATCTTGGAGGACTAACATTCCATGTATTAGGTCTTTATACTGAATATTGTAAACTCGTTGTTCTTCTCTCCATATTATTACCACAACACAAGTAGTTATATTGATAGATAATATTGAGTGGATTTAGAAACACAACAAGTTCAAGAGTTGGAAATGAATACTAAATAATATAAAAAATTAAACCACTGATTCACATATCCCTTATCAGTGTTTAATGAGTAATGGGGCTCTATAAGGGGTATAAGATCATTAGGTTTACTCTAGAGTTCCAAAAATTATTATGCTAGATATAGAATATCAATTATATCAACAATAATGGTGTTACAATATTTTATGAGTAAAATTATCATTGTTGGAGGAATAAAATGGTGTCATATCTTCTATCACTTGATATATAAGTGAGAGATGCTACAATAGTGGTTTCTACACTCCTCATTGATGATGCTTCCATGACACTAGCCAATAAGAGAAATCAGGAGTCATATGGAACGGTGTAAAATTCCATTTTTGATTACCTTATATGAAAGGTATATATATTGGTCATAGAAATCCATAATGTAAAGGAGCTCTAGATTAAACTCAAAAGAATCGATATTGAAAATTTCATAGTATTGGATTCCACATTACTACTTTAGAGGTCTATTTTTGAGGAAAATAAAATGAATTAGAAATAAATTATTAATGACTATTTGACCAGAGTAAATGATATTGTCAACATTTTTTGAGTATTTTACTTAAAATCTATATGAATTTATAATGTTTTTAAAAATAGTGGGGAATTTTTAAAATTGTTTTAATACATAGGTCTCATACCTGGAATAAAGATGCTAATTGTCACTTGATGAACAACACAAAATTCATATAGAAAATTAGATGATTAAATTTATCATATTTAGTAATAAATATAAAATTTATATGTCCTTTGAATCTATGATAAATGTGATAATTTGAGGAATCATTGGAAGATGAATATAAATATTTAGACAATGATGAAGATTAATTTGGGTTCACTCACATTTTTTGCTTATATCAATTATGTTAAAGAAGGTAAAATGAATGGTAAATAATAAAAAAATCTAAATTATTCATATATGGTGTAATTATCCATCTTCCAATGATGATTACAACTAATAAGGATGATGAATCAAAATCATATTCAGAATTAGATAAATATAATTACATAAAAATAAATTTGATATGAAGAAGAAGAATCACTACAATAGATGGAAAATAAATATTTTGAGAGAAAATAAAATAATTGTTATCAATTTGAAATCCAGATAATAATGTTGGATTCTTTTCACCTGAAAACAGAATAATTAATTCATTATGTAGCATTGATAATGAAGTGTAAAGAAAAAAACATGAGTAGAATCTAAAAGAACCATTATAATTATGCATTGAATATAACATATATCTCAAGAAAGAAATTTAAATTCACGATAATGAAATTAAAGTAGCTACTAAAAATAAAAAAGGACCAAATATTACTATTTATAAAGAAACGAATAATCATATCAAGAAGTAAGTACCATTTCCCAGTGAGATCAATATTAACAAAATAAAAAAGACCTGAACATGATAAAAAGATATGTGATCTTGAAGAAACATTGTTATCTAGAGAAGAAAAGTTTTTTCTGAATGAAGCCATATGTGTAAAAATTCAAAATGTGTTGAAAATGGATAGAGAATATTTCCATAAATCTATTGAGATCAGGGATGAAACATCTCAATTTGGAGAAAATAAAGGTAAAAGTGAACTTAATCCTTTTAAAAGATATGTTACTTTTAATTGTGCAGGTGTGAAATCCAAAGTTAATAATACGAGAGTCATGGAGGATTCGAATAAATATTCCACATATGGGGAATGGAATGATTTTCCTCGAAAGAAACAGCCCACTAAGAAGATATAAATAAACAAATATCTATATTCACTTAGAACCAATCATGAAGAATAATGTTTCATGAATTTCATTATTGTTGTGGTAAGCATTGTCACAGAGCCATCTCCTACTAGTTAAATATTTACTCACAATAAATGTGGAAATAATCAAGGGTTATATTCAATGATAATAAGAGGAAACGTATTTGAGAAAATCACATGTTAAAATATCCTCACCACAACTATCTAAACAAGAAAAATTTAATATTCAAGAAGAAGGTTGTGGTATATGGAATTTTGATGGTTAGAATGCTTATGTATTTTTGAAAAGGATGGAAGGAGATGTTCCATATAATCTGAAAAGTGATATATTCCAAAATATATCCAAATGAAAACTCATTTAATGATTTTATTAAGATTGTGAATGCCATGAAATATTTCCATGATATTTGGAAACATTAGTTGAAACTAGCTAAACAATTAGAGGAATATGAGAAAATTTCTATATCTAATGGAAAAGATGTAGACATAAATAATGAGGATGAAGCTGATGAGATGTTATACAAATGTGTAAACATGAAAATCCATGATATTGAGGTTGAATGAATTAATCAACAAAAAGATGAAGGGATGAAAGAAGACACTTAGATTAGAAAGTCTCAAAACAAGAAAGAAGTTACCAATGAAATATTCCCATATTGATATTTGAAAAAAAAATTATCCTATATTGGGAGAAGTATCTCAAAATTAAAGTTGCATATGAAAAACCAATATTTTAGTCTCTATACCCTAATTATTTTTTCAATTTTGAACTAAAAATAATGGAATTGATGGATATGTTTGATGTTGTGACTTCAAGAAAACATGATAAGATTGTATTTCATAGATTCTACTAACTTCCATTAAATGGAACAAAATTCTAGATCCATTATGGGTTATAAACCCTGATAATAGACATGAAAGAATTTTGAAAATTACACATTAGTGGTTAATGTATTCTCATCACACATTCATACCTTGTTTGTAATTTTATTATCTTATCAAATATGGGGATGTTTTTTGTTAATGAAAAAATGATAAAGTGGGGATTCTTTTTATTTTCACTTGTAAATTATGATGTGTTTGTTGAATTATGTGTTAGATTTATCATTTCATTAAAAAATATGATTATTTACAAACCCTTGAAAGATAATTGAAATATTTTGAGCATGATTTCATATGCATAGTGTTTAGGGATTCCTTAAAAATCATTGGTGGTATCTCTCTTATTTTGTATACTAGGTTTCCCTATATAGATACAGTGTTGACTAAGTAATGTCTCTTTTATAATAGTATGATTTGAAATAATTCAACTCCTCTAAATTGTTTTGGAATTTTAATATAATGGACCAGATCATATATTCAATAGAAAAATGAGATGAAATAAATTCAACAGTTATCCATTACATTTTATCATAATTGGGGGGTATTTTTTATCCCACATATTTATTTTTGAAAAATATAGTGAAAACAAAATAAAAAGGGGGATATTTTTGGGTCTAGTGTATATATTTTTATAAATAATGTATCAATATGTGTTTAGTGGGATGTGGTTGAATTAGTGATGACTAGATAATTATTATGGATTCATCTTATTATACTGAATGTCACAGTTATAAAATTGTCCTTGTAAACTATGAAAATTCATTGTGATTATCGTCAATGATAAAATACATGTGCTATGTATATTTTCCATTTTTTACCACAATATTAAGAAGGCCATGCAATTTTAATTTCATATTTCATGAATAAGATGATAAAGTTTTTTTGATGGTAAAATAAATTATTAATCAATGAGGAAGATAAAAGATGGTTGATATGTGGGTTGGCATTTTGTTATTCATTATAATACACATGGAATATAGTTTTTAAGGGTATTTAATAAATAATAGGGACAACTACACTACACCCCAATGCGCTAGCCCTCAATAACTCATAGAGAGATCTATGGGGTCAACCCCCATGGTAGTGCATTCTCAATGAGGTATCATAGAGTCACAGTCCATATATAAGCACATAGAAGAATTGAGGACACTATTTATGATGGCCCCATGGTGTGCAATTTCATTGGCATGCGTAGTTTTTGCATGTTACCAATAAGGCTTAAGCCTAGTGGTGTGTGTGTTTAGGTGGAACAGGTGGAAAATTATTAGCTAGATTGAATGAGAAATTGCCTGTACATTTCTAATGTACTTGAGTGGAGCACGATGGGATATTTTAAATGGGAGATCTCGGTGAACAACACTATTTATCTTCGGTTAAGAATATATATTTAATGTCATCCATCATATGTGATTAATATGAACTAACCATCAATATCATATGATGCCTGAATTATGATAAAATGATATCGTACTAGACATATTTGAAATCATCCAAAAATTATTCAAATGGATATGTCATCTTCTTCATCATGAGAATGCATATTTCTACATAATCAAAAAATAGACGGGAACCGCAAGAAATTATGATTAAACCAAGGTATGGAATGAAATCACTATCTTTCATGATCTCAATGAATGATAGTTTTCATATTTTAACATGATTCCTAAAACCTGCCTCATTATAATCAGAATATCATGCTTCCTAAAGGATATAATAAATTAAATTTCATAATAATAATATACACTCATTGAGACATCATGATAGTAGTGATATAAAAGTTATGTTATGACCAGAATATGTTACAAGAACTAGTGATAGATAGAAGAAAACCCTAAAGGAATCACATGAAGAAGAAAGTGATTTCAATCTCATGAACCCATCATATTTGTCATGAATTAACGAATTATTTATTCATGATTTTCAAAGGAAGTCTTGTGAGAAATCCCAATGTAACTTCCCAGGTAAATAATGAAATAATACATTTTCATTTTTATTAATATTTGTAAATTATATATTAATTTTACTTTAAAGAGGTTTTTATGTTCGATGGCATACATTATACGCAACAGCAATTTTCTTTGAAATCTTAAATTCCACAAAAATAATAAAATATTACTATTTCAAATGGTAGTTAATGCTAAGAAATTTTATTGGCAGGAATAAAATGAACTAACTAAAATATGATTATAAATGTTTTTTCAATTTTTTTATATTTATCCAATAAAATTTAGAGGCTTTAAATATTCATGAATCTAATTTTAAGAATAATTTACTTTAAAATGTTGATTTACCACAATTTAATGGAGAAAACTAGTTAAATTTAGTTTTGTTCATTTTTATATGTTCTATTTGACCAAATAAAAATCTTCTTTTTAATCAGGACATCAAAATTTACATTGGGTAATTTTTAGTATTTTTCGGACAAAATTCTATTTTTAATGAAATGTGAAAAATGCTGAATTTTATTTCAAAACTGCCTTTTAATATAATTTTTTTATAGTTAGATTATATTTTTAATTAATTTTAAAGTTAAATTAGATTATATTTTTACCATGTAATCAAATGATGGTTATTGTAATTAGTTTAACATTGAAATTGGACACAAACGAGTGTCAATCTGCTGATAGTTATTATTTCGTAAAAACATAACTTTTATTGTGATAGTGGGAATTAATTTTAAATTGATTTCTGCCACTTCAATGATTTAAATTTGGAAAAATTTATTCCATATTTAGAATCAATAGGTCCAAATAATTGAAATATATAACTTTAATTTTTATACATTATGAATATTTACTTAAGTAAATATTTTATTTACCATGGTAAAAGTGTAAATCTGTTAAATATGGGTTAAAAAATATTACTATAATATTATAAAATTACCCTAAATGGTATCTTAATCTTATTGGTTGATACACATACAACCACTATAATTTTTGGGTTAATTGTGGGACCCCATAGGGCTACATTAGAGTGATAATGACACTTTATTTTAATAAACATAAATTAAAGGCAAAAAAGAGACAAACAAATATCTTTTTGTTAATTAATTTTTACATAGGGTTATATAAGTTATATGTTTGACTATAAATAATCATTGGAAACCTAAAATGATTTTAATCATTATGGTTTTTTATTAAAATTTTTACACATCGAATGAATAAAATTATTTATGACACAATAATGATGCAGTATTTATCTCAATAATAATTGATTTGAACAAATAAAACTATAAATATTAAAATAATATCCAAAACATATCCAATTATTATTGGATGATTTTATTTTGACAATTAGTCATATTATATTAGACTTTAATTAGTTTGGAACATTTAGGAACTGAATATCATTATATAATAAATTAATATGTTCACACTTTCCTAAAGAGCCCCTCCTTCCCCTTATAAAAAGCCATCAATTCTAACTCATTCCTCACACCTCTCAAGCCCTTTAGATCATCCTAACACATCCCAAATAAGCTCTCTAGATCCATATATTCCACCTAGAAGCCTTACCTTAGGCATAAGGCACTTCAACAAACCCTTTTGGTTCAATCCAAAGGGAGTTACCCGAATTAAAGGTATAGTCTTCTCTTAAGTTATTTTATTTTATTTTAATTCTCCAACACCTAAAACATTTTTATGTAATTTTTTATAAGAAAAACAGTATACTAAATATACTAGGATTATTTTATTATATGTATTTAAACTACACTTACACACACCTCCATCTAATGGGTGAAGAACATGCTATTTTGGTGGATGGAAAACTAACGCCTCACGAAACGATGATTGTTCGATTATCACCTAGAGCCAATCAATGTTTCAATTAAAATGGAACTATATTTTTATATTATTTTTATTATATTTATTTTTTATTTACTATTATATGTTTCACATTTATATCCTACCTTTACAGTCTCCATAATGGGTAAACACGATAATTTCATTTGAGGAAAGGCGGACTACCACACCCTCAAAGTGATATGACTCGTTGATTACATATGTGGGACAAATAAAATATTTGAGTTAATGAAATAATATATGATATTATACTGGAAATATAATATACCTATGTATCATTATGTTTTCATTCCATTAAAATACAATATATAAATGAAAGTACCGTTCATGCGTACGTACGACTTGCCATCTCCATGAACGGTGCATTTCATTTGTTATCTCTAAATAATATTTTCTATTATAAATACATATATATACTAGATTTATTTTATATAAATGATATATAAATAATTAATATCATTACGGGGATAATAGACTATTTAACACATGGACAACTTGTAAATATAAGGTGTTCATTTTTGACTCAAGTACCAAATATCAACAAAATGACCGTTATTAACTTAAATGATTGCATAATGTTTATAACATGGTAATAACTGATATAAAATGAATAATAAACATGAAAAATGTTCTTAAGAAAGTATATAGAAACATTAGTTTATTATTAAGGAGATTATAAAACAAATGGGTCATATCGGACATGAGGTAAGGGAACTTCTTAACCCACGTTCCATTGTTTGGGTTCATTTTCTACTTATTGATTATGTCCTAATATGACTATGTGTGAAATGAATTTTGATACAATATCTTGTATTTATACTTTATTAATGTGTACTTATAGTTATTACACATTATAGATCTATTTTCTTTATAAAATGATCTTTGTAAGGGACTTCATCTCAATCTCCTTTCATTGAGACATATTTTGTTGTATACATGACATTCATTTATATGGTGTATAAACACCTTTGACTCTTCATTTCATTAAAATGGAATATTTTTCTAAGAGGCATTTTACTAAATGAAAAAAATAATGTTTGTTTTTTAACGTAAGTGGTGACAATGACCATTCCGCCACCTCGAGTATTATTTGATGGCTTTATTAAGAAGCCATAATGTTTTAAAAGGAAAATAAATACCATATACGAATTTAAATATTTTGGTATTGAAAATGGTTTGGATAATGGATTTGTTATGTCAATATATTTAAATGATATATGGTTATTGATATGTGGAAATATTATCTAAACTTTATGTTTGTTTTATTTGTTATGAATATGTTATGGTTCTTGGGCATTGTTTATATATACGAGAGGTTCCGTGAAAAACCTAGGGATGGTGAGCCTAAGATAGCTCTCTAATGCGTTGTGTAACATGATGGAGGTAAACATGAACGTTTCTCCTAATTGATTTAATGAAAATACTATGATGGGTATTCCAAATGTAACTCCCTACATAGCTGTGATAGCTACAATGTAAGTATGATATGGATGCCAAAAGTTACCTTTTTTATTTATGTTTTCTATGTGTTATTCATAAATATTATGATTTCATGAGGTATGTTAAAGAGCTTATGCTATGTATGTAATGATGAACTAATTTTTTCATTCTTTGTTTTATAACCCTTATTGATATTTTTATGCTCATCCCACGATGTGAAATATTTTTCACATGCCTTAAAAAAGAATAGGGTCAAGGATGGGATCAAGGAAAAGTAATTTTGTCGAAAACATGGAAGTAGACATGACTCTAATTTTCAAGGGATTGTTTAAAAAAAATGAAACTGATTACAAGAATCTACACTTTATTTTTTGAGATGTGATGTAATAGTTATGACCTAATTCTCTAAAACACTAAACCTGAAATGATCCTCAATGTGAATTATTAACTTAATTCAATATTATGTAATTTTTAAGGTTATTTCGTTGTAGTTGGTATCAGAGGTCAGTTTAGACAAATTTAGGAGTTAGAATATAGATAAATTAATATCCATAAATTATTTTTAGTTTAAGTTATAATTGAAATGATATAGAATTTATAGATTACCATGTTGCTTTGACTATGATATTTTTGTGTTCGGAATGGTTTTTCGTAATGAAATCTGGGATACTATATTAAGATGATATCAGGAGGAAGACAACCTTCCAAGTCAGCAACTTGAGATGGTCAGAATCAGAACTGAATTGTTTTTTTAGTGATGGTTGTAACACCCCATGATTTCATGAAAAATGTTATTTCTAATTTCATTGACGTCTTGTGTTGTATGCTACACCAAAAGGAGCTTGCAGTACATGCATCCCTGACTTGTCTTGCATTACACGCGATCTCGACCTTCCACGATAGCATGTGTTGTATGCAATACCGAGTTTCACTAAATAACGATATGTAACAAAAACTAGCCGTTATGATTAGTAATACCCACTTTTTTAAATTATATAAATTTTATAATTCGAAATGGACTTAATTTTTGGATTCGGATTATCAAAATTATCCTAGGGTGATTTTTTTGCATTTTTCAGAAAACTTTCAATTTTTGATGAATAGTGAAAACACTGGGTTACAATTCAAAAACCGAATTTTTATTTTAATAATTATTTATTTTATTTATATTTATTTTAGGTCAATATTGATACATAATACCTCTATAAGTTCAATGTAATTAATTGGAGTCATTTTTTTATAATTATAGATATATAAAATTTTTTGTTGAACTTTTCACCGTCTTTTACCCACCTCCTAGTGGAATTTGGAAATGTATATAAAACATAATTTTACCGCTTATATGATTGAAATATTGAAAATCCAAGATACATGGTTAATATCAAGGACTAAAATGTGGTTCAATGAGATGAGAATAATTTTTTTTGAATAGTAACATTTTACTTTTATTTACCACGGTTAAAAGTAAATAGGGTAATTAAGGGTACAAATGACATTATTATTACCCTAAAACATATCCTAATTCTATTGGATAAGTTTAAATCGACCAAAAACAACATTAGAAATAAAATATGACCATTTAGGTCCACATGGATTAGATTAGGACATTTTTTTTATTTGATTTAAAGAAGGGTTAAAATAGTTAAAGTCAAAGTTTGATAACTAAATAATTTTTAATATAGGGTTATACATAAGATAAATTCGGCTATAAATATTAACTGGAAAGATAAGAAGATTTTTTACCTATTGGTATTTTATTTATAACTTTTAGACATTAAATAAATTAATTTATATATGACAGAATTGTGATGCAGAAATCACCTAAATAATTAAATTTTAAAATAATTGATGTTATAAATACCCAAATAAATGTAATTTGAGACTTTTTATGAATTCCACTAATTTTATAGGTTAATATAACATGTTTTTATTGATTTAATTAACTGTTTTTTGAACATATCATTCTGTTATGATTTTCACAAAAATCCATTACCAAATAGTGTCAAAATTGAAATAAAATAGTTTTTTAAAAAAATATTACTTTATTAATTGTTATTATATTCATAGAAATCTATGGTTAGACCAAGATAATTATATCAGGATAGTTGTATCATTAATGGACCACTTGGGGGGGTATCTTGGAGGAATATGGCACGATTATTAAATATTTAATATAAAAATATAATGTGACATGATAAATGTCAATCTAATTAACTATGAGTTAAAACTAAAAGATAACGTTAATATTATGACCAAAACCAATCCAAATATTATTGGTTGAGAGGATCTCTACCCATAACTACCTTAGATTATAAATAAATCAATTTGGAGCTATTAAAACTGAATATAACTTTATAATAAAATAATATTTTATGTTTTTTCAAAGGTGCCCCTCTCCTCCCTTATAAAATGGTCACCCCCTCCATCTTCTCTTCACACCATTTTGAACCTTGAAGATCAGCCAAACCATGTCCATTTTTCTTCTCCACTTCCCTATAAACACTTTGGAGGTTATCTGCTTCTCAAAAGACCAACTCTACTTCCTTAAGAGGAATATTAAAGAAGGTGCATCGAAGAAGAGGTAATCTCTTCTTCCGTTTCATTCAAGTTTTTTTCTTCTTATACATCATCTTTGTTAGTTTTTTCATTATAAAGTAATAACATTAGTGTTAATAATATACTGATATGTTATTATAAATATGACACAACCCTATTACTCCTTCTATCCATCCTACGGAAACAAAATCACCATGCGTGCGTACGTAGAGAATATCGTCTCCACGTCGTGGTGTAATATTTTTTCCACCACCACCTTACGTGGATGGTTATAATGGTGTAAATAAATAAATATATATGATTATTGTAAATTGATATTGATTCTGAAATAATATAAATAAACTTCAAAACAATTCCACGATCCTGGGAATGATATCATCGCTCATGCATACCTGCGGACTACCGTCTCCATGAACGCGATGAGATTCATATTCCAAGATTAACCATTAATGTATGATTATAAATTATATATAATAAATAATAATGAAATATATTACATAATAATGATATTGAATTTATGTACATAAATTTTTCATTTACTTATTTCAATTTAATTCAATAATGAAACGAAAACATCATTCATGTGTACGTACGGTCTACCGTCTCCATAAACGGTGTATATCATTTCATTTATATATCTATTATATATATATATATACTGAATATATATGATATATAAATCATGATTTACATTATGGTAGTCAGTAAATCAAGATATAAGTAATAATAATATCATGAAAATCAATTCCAAACACGTACGATAAATAAAACGATTTTACCCTAAACGCTGCTTTAACATGGAACATACAAAAGAACTGTAGTATAAAGTCATTAGTGAACCATATATGATATCATGAAAATGAATATGATTCTATAATAATTCAATGACATAATTTAAATCATTATACAAGAGTTTGGGATATGTACTAAGCATATCAGACCCAAGGTAAGGGATAACTATTCCAATCTCATTCTTATCCGAGATTTCTTATTTGTATGTATTTATGGGGTTATTGTTATCATCCATGTCCATGTTTCCCAAAAATGGTTTCATGTATGTTTAAAGTCCTTTTTAACCATTTTTTACATTTACTACATGATATGTAAGGAATCTTTCTTTTTTTACAATATGAGGTTCTTTTTGACTTTTCTTACAAAAGTACGAGCAGAATGTTATTTTTAACTTATACGGTGTGAACAAATTTTTACGGCTTCAAAACCCCTTATTTTCATGAAACTTCCTATACAATATTGCATGATTATTTTCATCAAAACCATTTTCGTTTAAAATTACATGGCATTTTGTGAAAGGAGAATGATTTTGAACAAGAAAGGATATTTTCTTCAAGAATTCATTAGAAATGTTTTATCAAGACCATTTTCCATCTAAGATGACATTATTTCATATGTGTATGTTTCAAGTTTAATGTCTCTATGATTTACATGGTTTAACTTTTCCTATGATGAAATGTCCGTTTGTTTTATATTGATTATGAGATGATGAGATGATGTTTATGAAACCCATTTTATTCTTTGGGTTATGATGAATGTTTTAAGTTTATTTTTTGGCACAAGTAAGAATGATTTCATTATGAGATGGGTGGGACCTATATCTCCCTCCAATGCATTGGGTTAAGATTTTTATCTCATGAGATAGACATGGCTAGAATGGTAAGTTAATCTACTTCAGTGATACAGGACTGGAATGAGGAGTGAACTCGATTCAGAAAGGGACTTTGTCCACTAAGATGGTCTTGGAAGCAATGCCTTCACTACTATGAAAATCATAACAAGTGCTTAATAGTTTCCACAATTACATGATTTATTCCCATGCTATTTTATCTAGATTGATGTTCCTTTATGATATATTCTTTACATACTTCCAAGATTTATGTCATTGATCAAGATTTTGATGTTTAGATTTTATGTTCAAGCTTTTGCATTAAAATTTTTATGGATTGTTTTATGTTCGCTATGATTACCCTTACAGAGCATTTGAGCTCACCCATTTTATGTTTTCTTTTCCCGATGATTTATATAAAGTTTTTAGTTACGAAAACCAAAATGGGAAGATCATTATGGGAGATAATGAAGATCTTTCACCACGATTAGAAGATTAAATTCTGAGTTTCCAAAGACACAACACTATTACTATCCTTATGTGTCAATGTTTGTTATGTATAAACTATTTCCGTAAAAGTAATGTAATGTCCATGTACATCACGCTTTGGGTCTCTACAGTTGGTATCAGAGGAAAGGTTTAGTCATCCTTTAGAAACTAGGATGCGAGATCTTTAATGAGATCCCTATAAATATTTCTAAGGTATGTCTAGGGATGTCCCTAAGGATAAGTATAAGTATCGGTTATAGTCTAAGAATTATGGTAATTATCTTAGAATTTAACCTAAAATGATAGATATTGAAGGTAACCCCCCTTGATTATGATTCAGGCCTCTCACAGTATTCTTTTTGGGTTTTAGAAAATGGCTGGGAATGGGAAGATTCACGATAATGGAGGATATGATGGACAATGG
The DNA here is from genome assembly GCA_963277665.1 of Viscum album. Lineage (NCBI taxonomy): Eukaryota > Viridiplantae > Streptophyta > Magnoliopsida > Santalales > Viscaceae > Viscum > Viscum album. Next base: position 737,542,024 of record OY728143.1, on the reverse strand, counting down.
AATGATATTATTCATGAGAAAACAAATGAAATTTGATCTGGAGGTCAACATATCATTATTATTCCTAATCAGAAATCTCATAATATGATCAATAATCTCAAATTTGGTAAGTTTCCCATCTCAGCTAATAAGAGAATGGTGGAGTTTTATGATGATCATAGAGGAATGAAACTTCAATTTCTATCATGTAAATCATGTGGGAAGAGGCATCAAAGAGAATTTTTCAAAGGAACTGGAAGAGGCTTTGGGTGCGGAAAATAAGGACACAAATCCAGTAAGTGCAAAGGAAAAGGTTCAGCTAACACCATGGATAAGGATAATGGTATTTCTACAACATAAACAATGATTAGATGTTTTAAATGTGGAATGTATGGGCATTATGCAAACCAATTCCCCAAGGGAAAATCTCGTGGAGAGAATCAGCATGGTCATATGGGTAGTATTTGTGTAGATGATGATGAGGAGACTTCAAATGATATATGAGATGAAATAAGTGTTGAAGCTTGGTTAATGGTTTAAGAAGGTAGTGGAATGATTGTATGTATATCAAGAGTTCTGTTGTATAGGTAATCTAATGGTACTATGGAATAAAGAAACATCTAAAGATTGTTACACCTTTGTTTTTCCTAAAGTATTTGAAAGTGTATGTTTAATGGTACTGGTAACCATGAAAGGTTATTCAGATATTTTTGGATAGAAGATAATATGCACAAAATGAATGGATGAGGAGGAAATAATATGTTTGATAGTATTCTTGATTTCATTATTGCTATAAGGACTAAGTGATATCATGGTTTGAGTATACAGAATTTTGGGATATTGGTATGTGGCAAGAGTTAACTTTTGACAACACTCATGTTTTCACTAAGGTTCAATGGGTTTTCATTTTTTATTAGAATACATGTTTAAGGCCTTGGAATGTTTGGAATGTGACCAACAAGACATATCTTATGATATATGGGGATCAACGATGGTATTAACATGCTAGTTATATGAACTATCTGGTAATCGTTTTTGTAACACCCCAAGCTTCCACGGTACGTTTCACTTCGAATAATGCAATAGCGTGTGTTGTACGCAACTTTGAGTTCTAAAACACCGCGACTAATCAAAGTAGCCGTTATGAATAGTAATAACAACTTTTTAAAATTATAGAAAATTTAAATTTCAAAATGGACTTCATTTTTGAATTCGTAATATCGAAATTATCCTAAGTTGAAATTTTTGTAACTTTCTGAGAACTTCCAATTTTTTTATGAATAGTGAAAAATACTTAAAACAACTTTTTTATTCAAAATAATTTATTGTGATAAATTATACTATTTAGTGGTTTTAAAGTATAATTAGAATATATTTTTACCATTTTATCCAATGGTGGTCATTAGAATTAATTTAACATTGAAATTGGACATAAACAATTGTCAATCTTTTGATATAAATTGTTTCTTAAAAACACGCTATTTGTTGTGACAACGGGAATTAATTATAAAATTAATTAATGCAACTTATATTTTTGGAATTTTTTAAAATAGAAATCATTTTTGAATTCGGAATATCAATTATAGCTTAGAGTGAAATTTTGGCATTGTTCTGAAAAACTTCAATTTGTGATGAATATTGAAACCACTAAGTGGTAGTTAAATAACTGATTTTTCGTTTAAATGAAATATTACCACTTCTGTGATTTTATTTTCAAAAATCCGACATACATGGTTGTCATTAAGAAGTAAAATGTGGTTCAATGGGATTAAAATAATTTTTTGGTGAATAGTAACTTTTAAGTTCTTAATCGCGATTAGTGGTAATTAGTGTAGTTTAAGGTAAAAATAATGTTTTAATAATATGATATGAGCTTGACACTTGTCCTACTCCTATTGGATGAGTCATGGCCGACCAACACAATCCATGGGTCAACTTGGGGACCCCATGGAGCCACTTTAGTTGGAAAATGACATAAATACCTTTTATTTAATGTTAAAGTAAAAAAGGACACAAACATGAGTTGTTTTAATAAAACAGTTTTTAAGTGGGGTTACACAAGTCCAAATTTTGATTATAAATATTCATTAGAAAGCTAAAAAGATTTCCTACATCATAGTATTTTTTGTATAATTTTTAGACATTAAATAAATTAAATTATTTATGACATAATTATGATGCAGCGATGACCTCATTATTTAACGATTTTAATAAAATGAAAAGATAATGTAAAATTTAAGGCGTACACTTGTCCAAAGACTATTGGATGGGTAGATTTAGAACCCTTATCACCTTATCCACGAATTATATAAGTGTGGGACCTTTATAATCCGAAAAGAATTGCGTAATAATGTAACATTTCAATCTTTCCAAAAGAGCCCCTCCTCTCCACTTATAAAAGGCCCCCACCTCTCCCACCTCATTTACAGTTTCAAGCCATTTGCATCGTCCAACCTCTGCCCAAAAACTCTCCCAACTTCCCCCTATTACTCCTAGAAGCCTCACTTTGGTCAGAACGCTTCCCAATGAAGCCTTTGGCTCAAATCAAAAAGAGTTACCTGATTTTGAGGTAATGTCTTCTCTAATGTTCTTTTGTTTCATTTTTCTTCTCCAACCCCCTAAACTCTTTTTATTCATTTCTTTTGTAACAACACCAGTATCCTCAATATACTAGGATGTTGTTATAAGAAGTATTAGAGCTACACTTACACACACTTACATCTAATGGGTAAAGAACATACGGTTTCTGTGGATGGTGAATTTCTGCCTCACGAAACGATGATTGTTCAACACTCATATAACACCTTCAAAGGTGGCCATTAAGATGTCACTATTTTTATATATGATATATAATATGTTTATTTTTTACTTATGCTTCTGTATTTCTCATTTATGGCATACTTTATGATTTCCATTATGGGTAAACGCGATAATTTCATTTTAGGAAGTGCGGACTACCGCCCCCTCAAAGTGATTTAAATCGTTAATGCCATATGTGGGATGTATAAAGGATGGAGTAAATGGTATTATACACTATATTATACTGGAATTATATTATAAATTTATATCATTATGATTTCATTCCATTAAATACGAAATAGAAATGAAAGTAGCGTTCATGCGTACGTACGGCTTACCGTCTCCATGAACGGTGCATTTCATTTCTTACCTCTAAATGTTACGTGACATTATGAATGAATGTATATAATGTATATATATGATATATATGATATCTACATCATGAATATAATTCTGGATATAATGGATATTTCACCACATGAACAACTTGTAATTATAAGAAGTTTATTTTTGACTCAAGTACCAAAGATCGACAAAACGACCGTTATTAACTTAAATAATTAAATAATGTTCATAACATGGTAATAAGTGATATAAATGGAATAATTAACATGAAAAAGGTTCTTACGTAAATATAAATTAACTCTAGTTTATTATTCAGGAGGTTAAAGAACGGTCGAGTCAGGACAAGACGCAAGGTAAGGAAATTTCTTAACCCAATTTCTATTCATTGGGTTAATCTCCTACTTTCAAATTATGTCATGATATTATTATGTCCTATCTTGTATTTTTACATTATTTATGTGTAATTATAGTTAATACACATAATAGATGTACTTTATTTAAAAAAATGATCTTTTTAAGGACTTCGTCTCAATCCCCTTTCATTGAGGCATATTTGGTTTTATACACAACTTTCTTTTATACGGTGTATAAACCCCTTTGACTTTTACATTTATTCAAAAGGAATCTTTTTTATACGAAGCGTTTTGCTAAACGACAAAAGGGAATGTTTTTCTTTCCGTACTTATGCGGCGAAAACGACTTCTCCGCCGCCGTGACCATTATTTGAGTTTCAGCTTCCTCTACAAGCCATCACTTTTTTTAAAAGAAAAATAAATACCATGTTTTACCTTTCTTTTATTTAGGTATTGAAAATGGTTTTGAAAGTGTTTTTATTATATCAATATGTTGTATTGATATCTTGTGATTTGAATGTGGAAATGTTATGTTTCCTTTATGCATGTTTTATGTGATACGATTATGTTATGGTTTATGATATGTTTAAACCTATTCATATGAGAAATGCATTGGACTTAATAAGTGACGGGTGGAGCCCGCTATAGCTCCTCGATGCATCGGCAGGTCTCATGAGTCAAACTAGTGTCTTGGCATGAGGCCTTGACAAAATTTTATTTGTGGTCTTGGCACGAGGCTTGGCTACGTGGTTATGATAGTCTGGCATTATGCATTCCATCATTATGAAAATGGTTATTGATGTTGCATGGGATTATTCGATTAGTAGAATATCCATGTGAGTAAGTAAATGGCATTATCTCATTTTATTTTTGCCATATTATGCTAAAGTTCAAGTTTAAAAAGGCTTTTGTTTTAGTTATACATTGCCTTAAATGTTAATGATTATTTATGAAAGCTTCCGCAATATTGTTATCCTTACTGAGAATCTGAGCTCACCCCTTTCAATGTTTTAATGTTTTCCAGGATGTGAAGAAGTATTTTATGAATGACCTGCAGGGATAGTCAGAAGAGGATAGAAGTGTGGACTATGGAGACTATGTTATTATAGTTTTTCACTTTGTGATGTAATGTAACATTTATGAATGGATCTAGTGATTCCAAGGCTACTAAACTAATCGGTCTTTCGAGACTTGATCTTTTGTGATCATGCCAATGTTACGAAGTAATGCACCGACTCTGGGTAGCTGGGGTTGGGGCGTTACAGTTTTCACTATAATATGAGATTGGACAACAGTATTTTGGATAATCCTAAAGATTGGAATGGATTAAGTTGGACACAAGTTAGTACTGTTTAAGGCTAGAACGTTTTGTATATTAATGATGGAAAGTTATAATAATGTATTTTTAGAAAAAGGACAACCTGCAGGGTGGGCGACAACCCGTCACGTCGGACAAGGCTGTGGGAATCAAACCCACAACTGAAGTGAGGCATGCCTTTATTTCCTACCACTGGCCTACAAGAAGTCCCTAGTTAATAGAAACTAGTTTTATTTTATTATGCAGGATGATAGATGAAGTATAATTCCATTTTGGAACCATATATGATTAATCTCACCATAGATGGAATTATGTATATAACTTTTGCTAACTTATGTTTAAGATAGATGGAATGAACGATCATTCTATCGCATGATCTGATAAAACTTTGTGAAAGACTAATTAAACTTCATTTTTTAAAGGGATGAAGTGGAAATTGTTCAAGGCATGAACAACGGTGATATTATACCAAAATAAAGTAAGTATTTCTTCTAATTCAAAATCTTCATCATTAGGGAAACGATATTGAAAACAAAAAATGTTGTCCTAGTTCCCTTATATCTGATGAATCAAATGGTACCCTAGATCATCACAAATTTATGGCTTTATGATTGTAGGATTTTTCATAGCCATGTTATCTTACACTCTACATCAGACCATGACAGTTAGATTTATCTTCCAAATCCATATTTTCACCTACGTTCTCCTATGTGGAATCCCAGTGATTAGTTAATTTGGGTAACCATTACATTTAATACTTTAGTTTTTAAAGACAAGTTTTGTATTCCTTTTTACGATGTGGGTTTCTATTAAAGAAAATTTCGAGTAGTAAACCATTTGTAACCCCGACGAATTTCGAGGGCGAAATTCATTTTAAGGGGGGTAGAATGTATCACCCCGAGATTTTATGAAAAATATTCTTTTTAATTTCATTTATATGTTGTGTTTTACTCTACACCAAAAGGAGATTCCACTACACGCATCCCTTACTTGGCTTGCATTACACGCAATCACGACCTTCCACGATAGCATGTGTTGTACGCAATACTGAGTTTCACTAAACCGCGATATGTAACATAAACTAGCTGTTATGAATAGTAATACCCAATTTTTAAACATTTATAAATTTTATATTTTGAAATGGACTTTATTTTTTGATTCAGAATATCGAAATTAGCCTCGGGTGAATTTTTGGTAATTTTCTGAAAGCATTCAATTTTTGATGAATAGTGAAAATAATGGGTTACTATTCAAAAACTGACTTTTTATTTAAATAATTAGTTATATTATTTATATTTATTTTCGGTCAAAATTGATACATAATATCGATATATTTTCAATGTAATTCATTGGCATTATTTTATAATAATTTTAGATATATAAAAATTTTATTGAGCTTTTCACCGTCCTTTACCCACCTCCTAGGAGAATTTGGAAATTCACATAAAACATAATTTTACCGCATCTATGAGTGTAATTTCAAAAATTCAAGAGACACGGTTAATATCACGGACTAAAATGTGGTTCAATGAGATGAAAATAATTTTTGGTGAATAGTAACGTTTTACTTTTATTTGCCATGGTTAAAAGTAAATAGGGTAATCAACAGTATATATGATATTATTTTTACACTAACACATGTCCTAATTATATTGGATAAGTGTAAATCGACAAAAAACAACCTTAGGAATAAGATATGACCATTTAGGTCCACTTGGATTAGATTAGGACATTTATTATTAATTTATTTAAAGAATGGTTAAAATAGTTAAAATCAATGTTTAATAACTAAATAATTTTTAATATAGGGTTATGCATAAGTTAAATTCAGAAATAAATATTAATTAGAAAGCTAAGAATATTTAATACATAATGGTATTTTATTTATAATTCTTAGACATTAATGAATTTAAGTTATTAATGACACAATGGTGATGCAGTAATCACCTAAATAATGCAATTTTAAAATAACTGATGTTATAAATACACAAATAAATGTAATTTGAGACTTTTTATGAATTCCACTAATTTTATATGTTAATATGACAAGTTATTATTGAATTAAGTATCTTTTTTAGAACTAATCTTGCTGTTATGATTTTCACACAAATCCATTTCCAAATAGTGTCAAAATAGACATAAAATAGTTTTTGAAACAAATATTATATTATCAATTGTTCTTATATAATTAAAAATCTAAGGTTCTGACAAAATACTTATATCATGATAGTTTTATCATTAATGGACCACATGGGGGTCTATTGGAGGTATATGGTATGTTTATTAACTCTATAATATAAAAATACAACGTGACATGGTAAATGTCAATCTAATTAACTATGGGTCAAAACTAAAAATAAGATTAATATAATGAACCAAACCTGTCCAAAATCTATTGGTTGGGAGGATTTCGACCCATACAAACCTTATCTTAGAAATAAATCAATTGGGATCTATTAAAAACCGAATATGACTTTATAATGAAATAATATTTTAAGTTTTTCCAAAGGTGCCCCTATCCTCCCTCATAAAAAGGGCACCCCTTCCTTCTTCGCTTCACACAATTTTGAGACTTGAAGCTTGGCCAAACACTACCCATTTCTCTTCTCAACTTCCCTGGAAACATTCTAGAGGTTCTGGGCTTCTCCAAAGACCAACTCTACTTCCATAAAAGGAAGGTTAAAGGAGGTGCGTCGAAAAAGAAGTAATCTCTTCTTCCGTTTCTTTAAAGTTTCATTCTTCTTCTACTTCCTTGTCTTTAGTTGTTTCATTATAAAGTAATAACATCAGTATTACTTATATAATGATATGCTATTATAAATATGAAACAACCCGATTACACCTTCTATCCATCCTACGAAAACAAAATCACCAAGCGTCTGTACGTAGGGAATACCGTCTCCACGCCGTGGTGTAATCTGTTTTCCACAACCACCATACATGGATGGGTATATTGGTGTAAATAAATAACTATATATGATTATTGTAAATTTATATTTATTCTGAAATAATATACATAAACTTCAATACAATTCCACGATCATGGGAATGATATCATCACTCGTGCGTACGTACGAACTACCATCTCCACGAACGTGATGAGATTCATTTTACAAGATTAACCATTCAAGTATGATTATAAAGAATATATAATAAATAATCATGAATTATATTACATAATAATGATAGTGGACTTATGTATATATATGTTTTATTTACTTAATTCCATATTATTCAATAACGAAACGGAAACAACGTTCATGCGTACGTACGGTCTACCATCACCATGAATGGTGTATTTCATTTCATTTATATATCTATTATATATATATATATATACTGAATATATATTTAATATATAAATAATGATTTACATTATGGAAGTCAGTTAATCAAGATATAAGTAATAATAATATCATGAAAAACAAGTCCAAACTCGTACGATAAATTAAACGATTTTACCCAAATTGCTGCTTTAACATGGAACTTACAAAAGAACGGGTAATATAAGGTCATAAGTGAACCATATATGATATCATAACAATTAATATGATTCAGTAATAAGTCATTGATATTATTTAAATCATTATACAGGAGTTTTGGATATGTATGAAGCATATCGGACCTAAGGTAAGGGATAACTATTCCAATATCATTCTTATCCGAGATTGTTTATTCGTAAGTATTTACTGCGGTTATTGTTATCATCCATGTCCTTGTTTCATAAAAATGGTATCATGTTTGTTTAAAGTTCTTTTTAACCATTTTTTACTTTTACTACCTGTTATGTAAGGAATCTTTCTTTTTTTACCATATGAGGTACTTTTTCACTTTTCAGACAAAAGTATGAGGAGAATGTTATTTTTAACTTATACGGCGTGAACAAATTTTTACTTTTTCATAACACCTCATTTTCATGAAACCTCCTATAAAATATTGCATGATTATTTTTAACAAAACCGTTTTCATTTACAATTTCATGGCATTTTTTGGAAAGAAAATGATTTTGAAGAAGATATGATATTTTCCTCAAGAATTCATTTCAAATGTTTTATCAAGACCATTTTCCATATAAGATGAGATTATTTCATATGTGTATGTTTCATGTTTAATGTCTCTATGATTTACATGGTTCTAGTTTTCTTATGATGAAATTTCCATTTGTTTTATATGGATTATGAGATGATGAGATGATGTTTATGAAACCCATTTTATTCATTGGGTTATGATAAATGATTGAAGTTTATTTTGTGGCACAAGTAAGAAAGATTTCATTATGAGATGGGTGGGACCTATATATCCCACCAATGAATTGGGTAAAGATTTATATCTCAGGAGATAGACATGGTTGGAATGGTAAGTTAATCTGGTTCAGTGATACAAGACTGGAATGAGGAGTGAACTCAATTCAGAAAGGGCCTTTGTCCACTAAGATGGTCTTGGCAGCAATGCCTTTGCTACTATGGAAATCATAACAAGTGCAGAATGGTTTCCACAATTACATGATTTATTACCATGCTATTTTATCATGATTGATGTTCCTTTATGATATATGCCTTATGTACTTCCAAGATTTATCTCCATGATCAAGATTTAGATGTTTAGATTTTATGTTCAAGCTTTTGCATTCCAATGTTTATTGATTTTTTTAGTTTCTCTATGCTTAACCTTACTGAGCATTCGATCTAATCATTTTTATATTTTATTTTCCCCAAGATTTAAAGAATATTTTTATGTATGAAAACCAAAAGGGGAAGATCTTTATGGGAGATGTTGAAGATCTTTCAGAAAGATTAGAATATTATATTGTGAACCTCCATAGACACTAAACTATTACGGTCCTTGTGTGTCTGTGTTTGTTTTGTATAATGTATTTCTGCAAAAGTAATGTAATGTACAAGTATGTCAGGATTTGGTTATATACAATGGCACAGTTTACTCAGGATATAAATGGTGGTGGTATCCATGCACGAGATAGTCCAGATCAACCATAGAGGAACATGTCACTAGTGGATCATTTCATGAGGAAAAATCCCCCATCATTCAGATGATTATATGACCCTTTGCAAGCAGATGGTTGGATTAAAGCACAAGAGAAAATATTTGATGTCATGGGATGTTCAGAACATCAAAAGGTTAGTCTTGTTGTTTACTGTTTTGAAGGTGAAGCCGATCAGTGGTGGTCGTGGTGAAAAATATCTCAGATAGTGAAGAGATTGATGCTCATCTTTCAGATGAATTCAAGGATATGTTTCCTGAGAAATATTTTGCTAAGGTGGTTCATTTTAGGATGGAAACTTTTTTGGGAATTGAGTCATGAGGATGACTAAGTTGCTTTTTATGAAGAAAAATTCACTCGACTGGCAAGGTATGCTCCAAATATCATACGAGATCTTGATAATAAAATCAACCTTTTTTACTTTGGATTAAATCCAAATTATCCAAGATCATTAGCTTCATTTGAGTTCAAAAGTTATAAAAATCTTGTTCATTGTGTATAGAAGGTGGAAATGGCGTTTGCTGATGATCATGTGTTCTTTGACAAACAACCGAATAAGTGGTCGAGGTGGCAAGAAAAAGGGTATAAATCTTCAAAAAAGTCCGATGGTAAGAAATTTATATTTAAAGTTTGTGAAAATTGTTGTAAAAACATGATGGGGAATTTCTTTTGAATTCAGGTAAGTGCTATAGATGTGCTAAAATGGGACATAAGGCTCATAATTTCACTAAATAAGATCAAGGTGATGGTATAAAAAAATATGATTTACAGTCAGTAATTTTTTTTTATTGAAATGAAATAGGTCATTATGAAAATGAGGGTCCAATGATGAACTCAACTAAGGGAAAGTAGCAAGTCTACAATCCGAAAGTGGTGCTGAAATCCTTTGCAACTACTTCAGCAGATGTTGGGCCATCGAATGAAGTAGTATCATCTAAACTATTTGTTTGTTCAAATTATGCCAATGTGTTGTTTGATTTAGGGTCTACACACTCATTCATTTCTGAAATTCATTCTAGTAAATTGGGAATTCCATCTCAATATATGAATACAGAACTTATGGTAAAAACACCTAGATGAAATGTTGAGGAAAAAAAAAAGAAAACATAAGAACTTTTATGTACTTGTGTGCGGGAAGAATCTACCTGAAAACCAAATTGTTTTGCATCTAATAGAGTTTGATGTTATTTTGGGTATGGATTGGCTTTCTATTTATCACGCAAAGATTAAATTTAGACCTAATTAGGTTTCTTTTAAGAAATGTTTTCAGTTTCTGTACAATAATGAAATATTTCTTTTGATAACATTTCAGGAAGATGAGAAACTAGTAAAAGATGTACATTAATGTTAACTTGCACATATTGTTGAAAATAAAGGAACTGTTGAAATTAATGATGTGATAGTGGCAAATGAGTACATTGATGTTTTTTCTGATGAGTTACCTAGTATTATACTAGATCGAGAAGTTGAATTTACAGTTGAATTAGTTCCTGATGCTATTAAAATTTCAAAACCCCCTTATCAAATGGCTCAAATTGAACATTTAGACTTAAAGAATCAATTTCAAGAGTTTTTAGATAATGGTTTCATTCGACCTAGCACATCACCATGGGGTTCTCCTGTCATGTTTTTTAACTTGAAATATGGTTCAATGAGACTTTTTATTGACTATAGATCATTGAATAACATAACTGTTCAAAAATAGTATCCTTTTCCTCATATCGATGATTTTTTTATCAACTCTAGGGAGATCAGTATTTTCCAACGAATGACTTGAGGTCGTGGTACCATCAGTTTAAAGTAAAGGAAGAATATATTCCAAAGACCATGTTTTATTCTAGATATGGCCATTATGAATTTGTAGTTATGCCTTTTGGGTTAACCAATGCACCTGCTGTTTTCATGGATCTTATGAATAGAATTTTCCATGAGTTCTTTGATAAGTTTGTGGTTGTGTTCATTGATGATATTTTGGTTTTTTATAAAAGTACAAGGGAGAATGAAAGTCCTTTACGGGTTGTCTTTAAAACCTTAAAAGAAAAGAAACTGTATGGGAAATTCAGCAAGTGAGTTTTTTGGTTACAACATATTTCATTCCATGGTGACATTGTTTCAAAAAATGGAATAACTGTTGATATTGCTAAAAAATAGTTATTGATTAATGGTCAAGACCCACAAATTTAATTGAGATCCATAGTTTTCTTGGTTTGGTAGGATATTACTAGAGGTTCGTTGACAATTTTTCCTGTTTATCTATCCCATTAAATAAGTTAACTCAAAAAGATATTATGTTCATTTGGACAAGAGAATGTGATGATTGTTTTCTGTAATTGAAAAGAAGATTGGTCAATGCTTCAGTTTTGGAACTGCCTTCTAGAAATGGTGTGTTTTTTATCTACAATGATGCTTTGTTGAAAGGAATTGGTTGTTTCCTTATGCAGAATGATTAGTTAATTGCTTATGCTTGACATCAGTTGAAACCTCATTAGTTAAATTACCCTACACATGATTTGGAGTTATCTATTGTTGTTTTTTATTTAAAAACATGGAGTCATCATTTGTATGGAGTAAAATATGAAATATATTATGAACAAAAAAATTTAAACTATATATTCAATCAGAAATAATTGAACATGAGAGAAAAGATATGGATGGAATTAATCAAGGATTATGATTTCACAATCCTTTACCTTCCGGGAAAATAAAATAAAGTGGCTGATTCTTTGAGCCATAAAAGTAAAGCTACATTAACCATGTTGCATTTGAGACAAGATCCTTTGGTTTTTGATTTGATGAAATTTGGAATAGAAGTTTTTGGCACAGGAAATTCTTCAGTTTTGTTTCAGGTGTCATTGAAATCATCTCTATCAGATAGAATTAAGCAAGTTGAGAAGGAATACAATGAGTTACACTAAAATATAGAGTTGGTTCGGAAGGGTACGTTGCCTGATTTTAATGTTGATAATGACAGTGTTTTGAGTGTTGGGAAATGATTATGTGTGGCCTGTGATTCATAGTTGATGAATGAGTTTTTATGTGAACCTCATAGTTCCCCATTTTCAGTTCACCTTGGAAATACTAAGATAAACAAATATCTTCTAAACTATTACTCTTGGGATAGAATAAAAAGAGATATTACTGATTTTACTATGATGTGTTTGACTTATCATTAGGTTAAAGAAAAGAGGAAGTTACCAAAAAATATTCTTTAGTATTTTCTGGTGCCAGAGAGGAGATGGGAAAATATATCCATGGACTTCGTTGTGGGGTTACTGATGACATCACGCAGTAATAATGTAATCTAGGTTATTGTTGATCTAATGAATAAATATTTTAATTTCCATCCTATTAGAGATACTTTGTCTCTAGATCAACTTTCTCTGTTGAATGTTAAAGTGATAGTTAGGTTACATAGAGTTCCCCTCTACATTGTATTTAATCATGATCCTAGGATAACTTATAATTTTTGGAAGGCCTTTAGAATTCCTTGGGTACTGAATTTAATTGTAGTACAGCTTTTCATCCTCAATAAAATTGGCAGATAGAATTAACAATTAAAACCTTTGAGGATATTCTATGTTCATGTTCACTGGATTACCAATGAATTTGGGACCAATATCATTCTTTGGTTGAATTTTCATATAATAACAATTTTCATTCCAGTATATAGATGTCTGCATTTGAGGCATTATATGGAAAGCATTGTTGAACTCTAGATTTTTTGGGATTATGTAGGTGAAAGGAAGCTGATGGGACCGGAATTGGTAGAAGAGATGTCAGAAAAGGTTCAGTTGATCCATAAAAACATGAGAACAACTCTGAGTAGGCAGAAAAGTTCATGCGGATAACCGGATGCAGGGTCTCTCCTTTGAGGTAGGTGATCAGGTCTTTCTCAAAGTGTTTACTTGGAAAATTGTGATGCATTTTGGTAAGAAGGGAATGTTCAGTCCAAGTTTCATTGGACCTTACGAAATCCTTGAGAAAATTAGACCAGTTGAATACAGAGTGGATTTACCTCTATGTTTATCCCATGTACACAATGTTTTTCATGTTTCGATGTTAAGAAAGTATATTCGAGATCCATCTCATGTTTTGAGCCCAGAGGTAGTTTAGTTGGAAGATAATCACTCCTATGAGGAACAACCAGTCTAGATTCTTGACCGTAAAGAGAAAGTGTAGCGGAATAAGGTAATTCCCCAGGTAAAGATTTTGTGGAAAACTACTTTTGTTGAAGAGGCAACGTGGGAATTTGAAAATGCAGTGAGGTATAAATACCTCCATTTATTGGATATGTGACTACAATTGTGATGACATAAATATCCAAAAGGGGGGAAGGATGTAAGATCCCATGTAAATAATGGTATAATAAAATTTTATTTTTGTTAATATTTTTAAATAAATATTAATTTTACTATAAAGGGGTTGTTATGTTCGATAGTATACCTGATACGCAACTACGAGTTTTTTTGAAATATTACATGAGACAATTATAATATAATAATGTTATTTTAAATAGTAGTTAACAACTAACTGTTGCATTAGAGGGAATTAACTGAACTAGCTACAATATTATTATACATGTTTGTTTAATGTTTTTACATTTATCCATTAAAATTTGGAGGCTCAAAATGTTAGTGAATCCAATTTTAAGAATAATTTACTTTAAACAGTTGATTTACCGCCTTTTTATGGTGGACCCTATATAAATCTAGTTTTTGTCACATGTATATGTTATATTTGAAAAAATAATTTTTTTTAAGAATCAGGACATCAAATTTTACTTTGGGTAAATTTTTAGTATTTTTTTTGATAAAATTCAATTATTAATGAAAAGTTAAAAATGTTGTATTTTAATTCAAAACTGCCTTTTATTATAATTTATTTATATGGTTAGATTATTTTTTTATTCAAATTTAAAGTTTAATTATATTGTATTTTTACCATTTAATCGAATATTGGTTATTGGATTTAATTTCACTTTGAAATTGGACATAACTAAGTTGCAATATTTTATATTTATTATTTCATAAAAACACGGCTTTTATTTCGACAGTGGGAATTAATTTAAAATTAATTTTTCCACTTCTGTAATTTGAATTATTAAAAATGGATTCCATATTTTTAATCATGGGGTATAAATTTTAAAAATAGTTAACATTAGTTTTTAGACATTATGAATATTTACTTAAGTAAATATTTGATTTACAATGGTTAAAGGGTAAATCTCGTAAATATGTTTAAATAAATATTACTATAATAATATAAAATTACACTAACAGGTGTCCTAATCCTATTTTATGATACACATCAGACAATGAGCATCCTTGGTTTGATTTTGGTACCCCATGGGGCCACTTGTGAGTGATAATGACACTTTATTTTAAATAACTTAAAGTAAATGAATAATGACATTAAAAAATATTTTTTTTAAATTATATTTTTACATGGGGTTATATAAGTCATATTTTCCACTATAAATATTAATTGTAAATATAAAAATATTTCCTACATCATGGTAATTTTTTAAAATTATTAGACCTCATATAAATTAAATTATTTATGACACAATAATGATGAATTATTTACCTCATTAATCAGTGATTTAAATAAATAAGATTATAAAAAAAATATCCAAAACATATCCAATTATTATTCGATGATTTTAATTCTACCATTAGTTCTATTATATTCTACTTTAATTAGTTTTGAAGATTTATAAAATGAATATCATTATATAATAAAATAATGTTTTCACACTTTCTTAAATAGCCCCTCCTTCCCCTTAAAAAAATCCCTCACTTCTAATTCATTCAACACACCTCTAAAGCCCCTTGGCTCATCCATACACTCATCAAATAAGCTCTCAATATCCCTATCTATCACCTAGAAGCCTTACCTTAGCTAGAAGGCACTTCAACAAACCCATTTGGTTCAATCCAAATGGAGTTACCCAAATTAAAGGTATCATCTTCCCTTAAGTTCATTTCATTTATTTTACTTCTCAAACCCCTAAACACTTTTTATTAATTTTTTATAACAACAATAGTATCCTCAATATTCAATTATGTTTTTATTAGAATTATTTGAGCTAAACATACACACACCTCCATCTAATCGGTGATGAACATACTGTATCTATGGATAGAACACTCAGACCTCACGAAACAATGATTATTTGATTATCTCCTACCACCTCTCATGGTGGCAATTAATATGACACTATATTTATATATGAATTATATTATGTTTATGTTTAATTTATTCTTATTTGTTTTAAATTCATATTTTAACTTTATGGTTTGCATAATGCGTAAACGCGATAATTTCAATTGAGGACGTGCGGACATCCGCCACCTCAAAGTGATATGACTCATTAATTCCTTATGTGGGATGTATAAAAGATGTATTTAGTGATATTATATATGATTTTATAATGGAATTATAATATACCTATGTATCATTATGTTTCCATTCCATTAAAATACAAAATATAATAGAAAGTAGCTTTCATGCATAGGTACAACTTACCGTCTCCATTAATGGTGCATTGCATTTCAAATCTCAAAATGATATGTACTATTATAAATACATATATCTACTTGATATATATGATATATATGATATCTAAATAATTAATATAATTCTAGAGATAATGTATTATTGACCACATGGACAACTTGTAAATATAAGTTGTTCATTTTTGACTCCAGTACCAAATATCGACAAAACGACTGTTATTTAATTAAATGATTGCATAATGTTTATAACAGGGTAATAAGTCATATAAAAGGAATAATAAACATGAAAAAGATTCTTAAGAAAGTGTAAATTAACTTTAGTATATTATTCAGGAGATTAGAGAGCGCACAAGTCAAGTCAGGCACGATGTAACAGAACATCTTAACCAAATTTCTGTTCTTTGGGATAGTTTTCTAAATATTGATTATGTCCTGATATGACATTGTGTGAAATGAATTTTGATATCCTATCTTTTATATATACATTATTTATGTGCAATTATAGTGATTATATATTATCAATATATTTTATTTATAAAATGATCTCTGTAAGGGACTTCGTCTCAATCTCATTTCATTGAGGCATATTTTGTTTTATACACGACTTTCTTTTATACGGTGTATAAACACCTTTTAATTTTCATTTCATTCATATGAAATATTTTTCTACGAGTTTTTTTACTAAATAACAAAAAAATTATTCTTTTTAATGTAAGCCGTTATAATTATCATTTCGTCACCGCACAAATAATTTGATCTTTGGCTTCCTTAACAAGATAGAAATTTTTTAAAAGGAAAATAAATACCATATAATCATTTAAATATTTTTGTATTGAAAATGGTTTTGATAATGGATTTTTTATGTGAATATATTTAAATGATATATTGTGATTGATATGTGGTAATTTTATCTTTTCTTTATGATTGTTTTTGTGTTATGAATTTGTTATGGTTCTTGGGAATTGTTAATATATACTGGTGGTTCCATGATAAACCTAGGACATGTGAGCCCAAGATATATCTCCAATGCATTGGGTAACACGATGGATGTAAAAATGAATTTTTCTCCTAAGAGATTTAGTGAATATACATTGATGGGTATTCCAAATGTAACTCCCTAGATAACTGTGATAGCTACAATGCAAGTATAATGTGAATTCCATAAGTTACATTTATGATTTATGGTTTCTATGTGTTATTCATAAATATTATGATTTCATGACGTATGTTAAAGAGATTATGATATGTATGTGATGATGAACTAATGTTTTAATTATTTGTTTTACAACCCTAACTGAGATTTTTATGCTCATACCAAGTTTTGAAATGATTTTCACAGGACTTAAAGAAGAATATGGTCAAGGGTGGGATCAAGGAAATGACATTCTGTCTAAAACATGGATGTTCACATGACTATTTTTTTCAAGAGTTTTTATTTTGTGAAAAAAGAAACTGAGTAGAAGTGTCTACATTGTATTTTATGAGATGTAATGTAATAATTATGGCCTAATTCTCTAAAACTCTAAATATGAAAAGACCCTCAATGTGAATTATTAACTTAATTAAATATTATGTAATTTTTAAGGCTTGGTCCTTATACCCATAATCAAATAACTAAACATGGAAAATCTATCATGTGACCGTGTGATCATTCCAGTAGGGATTTATGAAAATGGGAGTTTTATAATTCATGACAACCTAAGAGCATTGGTTCTTGAATAAGTACAACTCATTCCTAAAAAATCTATGATTAACCACCTATATTAATTGATGAAAATTTGAGAGTTTAAGGAATAAAACATTGACAAAATGAGAAAGAGGTAGAGAGATATTTTAAAAACATAGTAGATTCATTATCTGATCACCTAAATGTGATCCTCGCAATGTTACTCTTGGAAAAAAAATATCATGAAAATGTGACACCAAGGGGACATATATTTCTTATGAAAAATAATATAATGATAAATATGGGCCCAAACAAGAAATTTGGAAGGATTATGCAGAAATCACCTTCTATATCATGAAGTAACTGGTTGCACATTTTTTTCATGAACAAAAAAGAATGAGGTAACCAATGGAAAACCAGTGCCTTGAAAAAAAAACTCCATGAAATCTAGATATCAAAAATCAATACACGAACAACAATTATATTGAGAATTAATAAATTGAAAGAAATCTAGTTCTTTCCCAGAGATCAATACAACAACTCATAGACACCTGTGTTCACATGAAACTATCTTTGAAAAGAATTTATTTCTTATGCAAAAGATTTTTTTTTGAGAAGACACCCTTACAGATTATAGGTCTTTAAAAGGTAGTGGGAATATCATATAATCCAATGATTTTCATCATGTTCATGAAAAGGTAGTAAATAGATTTAATTACCATGGTTTGATCATATATTTCACATTATATAATGAAGACTAAATGGTGAAAAAGCTTTAATGCAACTGATGCTACACATTCTACCCATTAAATACATGAAATCATAGTTGAGATACTCTAAACAATTCAGACTCCATGGAATCCATGTATAAAGTGTAAATTTTTTAGTTGAGTTTCTAATTCTAAAATAAGTAGTTCATGATTTTTAAATGTTTCTCTTGTAAAAAATATATAAAATAATTTTGTAAATCTCTTTCAAACATTATATTATGTACATGATGTCAAGTAGAAGGAATCATTGCTCAAGAATTCATTCACTAAGGATACTTGTGAATACAGGTGAACATAATTAATGGATCAAAGACTATATATATATTTATTTAATTCATGTTAATGTTAGCTGAATTTTACTCAAGAAAGTCATATCCTACAATCTCATAGAGGAAGGATAATGATTATCTTATATTGGATGAAGCGTTCATCAGAGGTTAAGTCTTTTGGTTGGTTTTATGAGGAATATAAGTCTTCCGGTTGGAGCTAAGATCAGAGAGAGTATCTCAGTTTGAGATAAGGAAGAAGTACATCCTTTTGAGTTGTATAAAAACAAAGTCTCTTGGTTAGATCCAAGGAATTGTAGTTACATATTTGAGAGTGTATAATATATGTTGTGGGAGTGAAATATAATATATTATGTCTTTATAAATAAAACCTTTTAAATATTTTACCTTGATATCTCAATTACTACAAATACACATTAAGGGATATTGAGATATAATATTAAATGGATTGATAAACATAACATGTTCAAGAGGATGAATTCTAATTTAAAGGAATTTATAAAAATAAACCACTAATTCACTCATCCCCTCTCTGTGGTCAATCTCAAAATTTTATATACACACAATTTACTCCTTATAACAGATCTATTAATGATTTTAATGAAAACCCACAATATCTAGATCAACCTTAGGTATAAGATTATTTATCTTACAAGGTTTTAATTGTAATTCAGAATAAAAAGTTACCTGATCACTCCACATTAAAAAACAACTGAATCCCATTAAAGATTCATTTTAATATATG
Organism: Viscum album; assembly: GCA_963277665.1. NCBI lineage: Eukaryota > Viridiplantae > Streptophyta > Magnoliopsida > Santalales > Viscaceae > Viscum > Viscum album. The sequence continues at coordinate 737,522,245 of OY728143.1, read as the reverse complement.
AAAATCTCCCCATTTCTATATGGAAGTTCTAAAACTAAAGAATTCAATATTCTGATTTTTAGTTCATAGAATCATTCAACACATTATTTTTTTCATAATAATGTATCTCTATTTCTAGTTAACTTTGTTAGAGTTCTAGATAACTAAATATTGTATTAAAAAAACCATTGGTAGTAACCAACTAATCCATGATAAATATGAATCTCGATAAGATTTTTGGTTATTGGCTACTCTTCAACTGCTTCAATTTTAGCTAGATCATTATTCACCCAATATGTATGTAAATTATGTCCAAGGAAAGAAATATTTCACTAGAATTATTCATATTTAAAAAATTTCCCATATATCTTCTTTTTATTCATGATTTTAAAAATAGTCGTCCATTATTTTATATGATTGTAACAAAATTTAGTATAGGAAAATTTCAAAATATGGTCACAATAAAACAGTTAACCAAACTATAATGGAAAAATAAATTAGTATAATTTATATATAAAAATTAAATATTTATCTACTATAGGGGTTGAAAATAAAATAAAAAATCTCTTCCTTAGTATGAATCCGAATCTTTGAAATGGTATCCTCTTACAACTTCATATAATAGTAACTGGAACAAAAATCATATTTCATTAAATACTGAGCTCAACAGAGAAAATCAATCAAGTTATAACTATGAGGAAACTGATAATTACTCCTACAGAATACATTATTGAATGGCAAATAAACAATGTACAACATCATGAAACCATATTTATTTTTAAAAATGAAAATAAGAGAACTCCATGGTGATTTTATTTGACGAATAAAATATTTTTCATGAAACACTTGTAACTATCTTTTTAATTAGAAAAGAAATACTAGAGACATTCAATAGGGATGATTTGAAAGTGGATTCTCCACATGAACTATGAAAATTGTAAATTTATTCTCTACATTATTTATAATAGTAGAAAATGTATCAAGAAGAAAATCCAAAAATTCATTTACTATAAGAATACCTTGAATATTTACAGTTTCCTTCTTCTAAAATATATGTGCAAAAGAACATTTAATTATATATTTAATCAATATCCAATCTTATAAATATGTTATCAACAATATGATTTAATTTTTGTATAAAAACTAAAATTCATTTTGCCAAAAAATATCTCTACCATATAACTTATCATGATAAATGGAAATCCCATCCACCCAATTAATAACATAAAACTCTATATGGAAAAATGAAATAATTTTCAAAATTAAAAACCTTCCATATTAGATAAAATTAAGATTTATATAATTTTACATAAATATTATACTATCCCTATATAGTTTTATCAAAAGTTTTATAAACATTTATTGAGGTGAAATTTCCAATTTATCATCAAATTTATTGAAATCGAAATAATTTTCAGACTCCGAATAAAAAAATACCATAACATAATAATAATAATTAAATAATGTTTATGACAACACATCATTTAATTCACCAAGATCAGTTATAGTAGTACTAACAGAATTATCCAAACCTTTTTACATGTGATATTTATGGATTTCATCCTTAATTATTATCTTTGGAAAATTATATGTGTAATAATACATATCATTACAATTAAAACTTATTTCTTCTAACATTTAGTTATTTTTATGATTAATACTTTTTCCATATTAATTTCCATCTTGAGCCACATATAAGAACCATACCACATCAGAATCATTATCTAGTATTAAAAATAAATTCTCCATAATTAATTCTACCACCCTAATAATGAGATTTATTCATGACCTTCTCACTTGTAGATTTATAAATTTGACTCTACACCATTACCTAACATCTAGACCAATTTTTCAACATGTTTTCATAAAATGAAAATTCATCAAAAAAATAAAATTCTATATTATGTGCTTATTAATTAGGCTTATTATAACTTGTAAATTATTGAGAATAAATTTCCATTTGATATCTGGGTTTCAATCTAGTTTATAACCAATTTATTTCACTCTAAGGACCCCAAATAAAATCTAGAACATACCATTCTAATCAAGTGATGTTCTATTAATACATAAACACTAAATAATTCACCTTCATCACCAATTATAAGAATTAAATTTCCATAAAAATTAATATACATTAAAAAATTTATTCATAAGGAAATTATTCTAAAATTAATCTAATTCAAATGGATAAATATCATCTCTTTAACTGATATTCGTAACTATTGACCGTCGTAGATCGAATTAGCCTCTAAAACATTTAATAGAACGAGAATATTTTTAGGGTCTTGATAACCCTTATCTTAAGTTATCTATTTTAGGATGTAAACCATGTTTTAGCTAACAAAGGGACAGATGATCTACTGAATAATGGTATTTGGTATTTCTTGAAATTCAATAAAAATAAATTTTTTATTTTAGTGAATGCATTTTATCTCTTTCATAAATACAACCATCATATATAACTTGTGTTGAATAGTCCATTATAGTATAAAAATACTGTATTCCAATTCCATCTATTATATTATACTTATTTGGAATGATATTATCATCTAAAAATCTTTTTAAATTAGCTTCGATGTTTCCAAAATAGAACACCATTATGAATAGTCATATTTTTGATGAAGTAACCTAGTAATTTTAAAATTATATATGAGAATGAATAGAATTTATAATCTCTTAGGGGTTCTTACTTGTGTTATCCTAATATATAAAATTATAAATTATACACTGAAAAATCTACATGGAACGTATCCTTGTTAAACACATACTCTCATGTTTTAACACCAAAATTCGTTCTCATGAATTCTGAAAGATGATTTCTTATTTCGAAGTATTTATAATTTTTTATCAACTTCTATATTACTAACATATACATTATGATATGTAAAAATTTTTCTCAGGGACCAATATTACAAAATACAATAATTTTAAATTGAAATATATTGAATTTTTAGGAATCCTCATCATGATTTTCATCATCCCTTAATAATTTATCCAACTCATCTCTAAACCTTATGAAAAAAATTTACAACAAGGTATGATCATAGAATACATAGAAAAGGATATTGGAAAAGGAGAAAGAAACCCATTAATAAATTTCAAAACCATGAGATCATGTAAGAGAGTTTTCCTATAACATAATAATCTTTGTCCTAAAATAATAAACTATATACACTATAAATCTACTTTAGAGGCCAATGTTCTTCACAAAACACATTATTAGAAAACATAATGGTAATATCATAATCATTATGATATCCTAGAAAATAGAATAAAAATTGAAAAATAATTTCATAAAAATATTTTTTACCCTTCAAGGGAGTACTAATTATATTAATAAACTAATCATTATCTTACCTTAAGATATGAAATAATTTCAATGAAAGATGATTATCAAGTATAGATACAAATTTTAGGTGGATTGGAAAGTCAACGCCATAGAATACATACAAGAACCCTTAACAGATGAATTACTAATGGAATAACATACTTGATAAATTCCAACATAATTAAATTGAAAACATAATCATTTCCTGATGAATTTGAGATATATATTGGTCTCACTCAACATCATAAACAGTTTAGAAGGAGTATAAGATAATTAAAAAAATTATTTCCCATTATAAAACCCATTAATATATATGTCCTATCCCATAAGTAATCATTTTATGATATTGATATATACCACAGAGTTAAATAAAATTTGTAAAGGTAAATTACTAAGGTCAATAGGAATAAGGGGGTTCAATTGAATTAACATGTAATATAGAAATGAAATTTAAACATAAAATAACTTTTTATATTTTGGAGAATCTAATAATATTTTATATATTAATGTAAAATAATCATTTTTCCTTTTTTAATGAATGTATAAACCTTATACAAAAAATACCTTAAAATATTACATATGAAATACTTTGAATGAAAGTCAAAAGTCACAAAAAAATTTGTCCTTTCAAATATATTTAATTAAATATAAATAATATAATGATTTTTTATGATTAAGATATTGAATAAGATTATTCTAAAATTATATCCTTAAAACAATTAAAATGTGTTATGAATGTAATTTTCCCTTACCTCAAGTACAATATATCAAATAAGTTCATTATCATTTAGAATAATAAAATTACTTAAATTATTTAAATTCATAATAATATTTTACATTATAATTTGATTCAAATTTTAGTTATATACATGATAAAATTGATTACATAATTTTTTATGATCACAATAGAAACATTGAAAAAAATCAGCTAATTTGTCAGAAATGGATTAGGTAGGTCGAATATAGTTAAATATATCATTACTATATCACATCTAGCTTCATAATAACGTTATAATTATTATTCTTATATAGTAGTTAAACGTTAATGTCTATCCAAGAATGATGTTTTTGAAAATTGAATTATGTTACAATCATGGAGACGTCAGTCCATATTTACTCACTAGTAACACTTCCATTTTCCAAAAAATAAGATGCAAATGAAATAAGTATTAATTTAATTTTAGGTAATGATAATTCTATTATATATATAATATTATTTAGTTAAATATAATTATATATAAAATACATGTGAGGCATTGATGAAAAATAATATGCATTTTTTCATAGGGTAGTAGTTCGCATGTAAACAAGAGAAATGATTTTATTTTTTGTTAGACGTTAAGAAATAAGTGGAATATTTACATACCATTATAAAGTATAATATATATCCTATATATCATATTTATTAATATTTATTAATTATAATTACAATCCATAATATTAAGTGTTGAAAAATGAAATACAACATCTAAAAAGGCGATAGGATGAACATATAAATGATTGATATGTTTATATTTTGTTATATAGTTAATTAGATGAAAAATATAATGACAGTACTTTACTTACATGACTATCAAATAATTTTAAATAAAATAATATTTATAACATTAAAAATATAAGATCAAATAGTTTAGTGTCTTGGTAAAATTAGTCTCATACATAATTTTTTCATAATAAAAAATAAATACCCTTTTATTCCTTCTTCCGGAGCATCTTGGGGACCTCTATTCTACTATAGTACAAGTAATCAACTAAGGATATACATCAATGAAATTGGGGAGCTAAAATCCCAGTTAGAGGGTAAATAATGGACATGAATTAATATAAAATGGGCATTCATAAACATCATCATCATATCATAGGGATGAGATCATCTTCTACAACATGAGGGAAAAATGTCAAAAATTCATGTAATTTGGAATTCCATAAAAATGAAATGTCACGTCTCATGGTAAAAACCACCCATAGTTGTGAACAAAGCTGGAATCATGTTCCAGCATAACATATTATCATAATAATAACATTATCATTGTGAACAATTCTAGAATAATGTCACTCATATGGAAAATTATATCATGAGATGAATCAGATTATCCAATACATTGTAGTGCTATATAATTTTGGGCCCACTCGTCGCATCATAACATTTACTTAATCATCCATACTGTGTAAAATGCATCACAATTGTATTTACAAAATAACTCCTGGAATGGAATGTGTTTCTTATGAATTTCATAAATCATATATTCATGAATTAACATTGGGGTTCCCAAATGAAAAATTGGAAATACACATGGTATATGAATTATCAATATATAGTGAAGAAGATACAATCTCATGGGAGTCGATATGTGTTTTGGACAGAAGATTTCTTTTGAAAAAATAATTATTTTTGTCATAAAACTGAGTTAGAAACATTACTATCTTCAAAACTAAGATATATAACCAATGAAATTATATTTATAGAACAGTAATGGAATACCCAAATTGATATTTGGCATGAAATAGTTATAACCTAATAATATAGAGTTGGTTTTAAGAACCCCATTACCTTAATTACAACTTAATTTCTTATAATTTTCACTCACTGAATAATAAAATCATTTTAATTAAAACATTGATATAGAGTTTAACAATTTTTCTTTATATAACTGAACATATATTTTATTCATTGTATTATATTTATTAATTTTGTTGATAAAATTGAAGCATTTTGATGTCAACTTTTTTTAAAATTTTCCTATTTTTCTTCAATATCACTATTTTGATCAGTATAATTATTAAATAAGTTCTAGAAGGTTAAAATAATTATATTTATAAATTTAAAAATGATAAATAAAATATTTTATCCATCAATTGGTTTGGTGATGTAAAATTAAATAGAAACATCCCTATTGGAGGTTAATTGACCACTATCGGGAACATTATCGAAATATGAAGGAAAAGAGTTATAAAACCTAAATACATTAAAAATATAATTTTTACCGAAGGATATATAATTATTATAATTTTAACATTAATACAAATTAAATATTATAATAAATTATTTTGAAGGAATTTTAGAAATTATATAGAGGATGAAAATAAAACATGGGAATAGTTGAAAACACAATCTTTAATAGGTGTAGATTCTCTTATTCGATGCTATAAATCCTTTGATTTTGGGTGTTGGATTACTCCATACCATGGATGTAAATTATAAGAGGATTAAGATAGAATATTTGGGTTGATATATTTCTTGGTAATGGGTTGTAGTAGTGGGTTTTTAAGGTTATAGAGAGTGGTTATTTATACTTGAGGAGAGGGGTATCTATGAATAAAATATTGAATAAATAGTATATCAAATATGAAATATTTAATTGCAATTTATATAAAATATAAATCATACATAAATATGACTATGTGAATTGATGAGTTTTAATCCTTTTAATTATTCTAATTAAATAATTTATTAAAAAGGAAACTAGAAAGAAATAAAATTTGATATTTATGGTAATCATTTTTTACTTTTGGTTTTAGAGAGTACTTTTTAGATTCTGAAATTGAGTTTGTTATATTTAAATGAAATATTTGTGAAATTAAATATAACCTGTCTAATCATAAATTTATATAATGTATTATTTGATTCTTATATCATGAATGATGCAATTTGAGTTATACTAGTAATGTGAAAACCTGTATTTTTACTCTTCATGTGAAAATTGACGCATTTGAGAAAATTAACCAAAATTCACCAAATAATTATTTTGATATAGTGATTTCAAAGATGATATTAATTTTATAAATATAAATCTCTAGAATATGTAATTTTATATTTTAATATAAATTTATGACTTTTAGGAAACACTTTAAAATATCATTTATTAAAATGTTATTATATTTTTATTGAGTTTCTTAAAAATTAAATATATTTTTTAGAACAAAAAAATTTATATTTACAAAAAATAATCATGAAAAATGTTATGTATATCATAATTTGTTAATTTTAGGTGAAATTATTATTCCAACATTCAAATTAATTTTCCCAATGGTCAAGATACTATTTCCCATGGTCAGGTTACTATTACAATGGTCATGTTACAATTACAATAGTCACATTATGATATATAAATACCTATATATTCCTTCATTCATTATTAAACTACTATAATCTCTATTGTCTATATATAAATTTTCTATACTGTTTCTTATTTTACTAGTTATTTATTTCTTCTCTATAGTGTTTTTAGTGGGGGCAATGATTCTTTTTTATTGGGGACAACCATATTTTCCATTTTATCTTTTCAATTTTATATATCATCAAGCTGTAATGTTTTAAATTTTAATCAGTTTCATTTTTTATTTGTTTAACAATGATCTTTAAAGTTATAATTTTCTTGTTGGTTTTTCTATATGTATAATAAACTATAGTATACAATGTCACACATTAATTCCATGTGTTAAATTTTACTAAAAACACTAGGTCATTACAACCTTACACACATTGTAAATTTCTTCCCTAAAATCTCAACTTGTTTTCTTCATTCGGAATCGGTGATGGTACTTATGTTTCATTGTTTTCTCTGGTTCCCAAGACACATAGTCATACTTATGGTTCTTCCACAATAGTTTTAAAGTGTGAGTTGTATTTATTGAATAAAACATTATCTCTGTAGTCTATGATCTTTACAAGATATTCTTAATATGGGGGACCACTCTCATGTTATACCACCTCTAGGTCCAGTACATGTGAGGGATCGAGTATGTACTTCCTTAGGAGTGATACATGGAATATGTCAGGAACTTGATCCATACATGATGGAAGTTAAATAGGATTGGATAGTACACCTAGGCATTCAAGGATTTCAAATCAGACATTGTACCTTGTTCTAGGCTTCCCTTTCATTCCAAACATAATGACTCTCTTCCAAGGTGGTACTCGAAGGAAAATATTTTCGCCAACATATAACACTAAGTCCCTTTGAAGGATGTTATCATATCTCTTTTTTCTAAGTCTAAGAAGCATGTATATGTTTTTTTATAGCTTGTAACTTCTATATTATCTATTGAAAATGGATAGGTCTATGTATCTTTCGATCACTATATTTATCCCACAAATATAGAGTTCTACATCGCTTCCCATACAGGGTTTTATATGGAGCCATTTGAATACTCAAGTGGAAGCTATTGTAATATGAGAACTCAAACAATAGAAGATGTTGATACCATCATCCATTAAATTCCATTGGGCATTATATTATCTTGTCCTCAACATTTTGTATAGTTCATTCATATTGGTCATTAGTTTGGGGGTAATATTTTATACTAAAACTCCATTCAGTACTCAAATCATGTTTATGAATTATTAAGAATTTAGAGGCGAACCATGTATGATGATCAGATATGATCTAAAGTGGTTCCCCATATAGCCTCACAATTTCATTCACATATATCATGGGATGTTGTTCAAGAATAAAATCTTCCCAAATAGAAATAAAGTGTGAAGTTATGGTGAATCAATTTACAGCAAAACAAATATCATTGTTTCTTCAGATGTTTTCAAGAGACAAGTGATAAAGACCATAGTGGCATTCTCTGATATCTACATTGGTATAGTTGAATTTTGGGTAACTCTTTGGGAAATACAATTATGTCTTCCCTAAAAATCTACATTTCCCCCCAGTTGATACCTTCCATTAAATTATCCATTTGAGTTAGGTTTGATACTTTATAGGTTATCAAATCCCACACTATTGAGGGATTTTAAAAATTAGTTTCATGTTCTTCCTTGATTTTGTAGATGACCATTGGATATTTCAGAATATGACAATAGATTTCAAATTCCCAATAGTTTATATGTGGTCTATATAATGTGACAAAATCATGCCTAGTATAGAATAAAGATACACCAAGGGAATAATTATGATATTATCTAGAAGAATATTCATAGACACACTAATGGTAGAAGAGTACAACACATGGGGTGTAATGATTTCACCACTAAGTGTTTTGAATGATATCTCTACTTCATGGTATTGGGGATTTAATTAAATTAGTCTAGAAAAAACGTATCATATAATGTAATTTGTAAAAACAGAATTAAATAAAACATGTTCCATTATTGATTGAATTGAGGTGTACCTTGTATGACTTGATTTACATTCCCCACTTTAGCAGAAGGGGTGACATAATATTTTCCTATCTCTTTTTACATTGGAGGTTGTTGATTTACATTGCCATCAAGGACATTATTTTTAGTGTACTAGCTTATTTAGTTCCCTTCCACCCAATAGTTGATGAATTGAACCATCAGTGGTTCATTAAAAGGTTTCATCCTTTCCCCCATTACATTGGATGAATTATTTACGTGTCTTTGGCATTCATGGTCATTTTTTCTTCTTCTACCACACTTGAAGAATTTCTCAATCCTTTTAAGATAATTACTTTGATTCATTTTCCCACATTTATGACATATTGGTAGTTGGATCCCCTTTATTTTTTTGTCACCCAACAGATTTAAACCCGATTTTTTATTTTTATCTCCATAACTATGGGTATATTCTTCAAATTCTATCTCTACTTTGATAGAACATTAAACCGATTCTTCATTGCTCACAAAGACTAATATTTCTAGATCCTTTCGAAGTTGTGGTTTTAAAATACTAAAGAATATATGTATTTTAATATCATTGTTGATAGCATACTATAAGGAATATCTTTCAATACTTGTGATGTTATCCTCATAATCAATGGCATATTCCTCTTCCTTTTTCTTCACCTATTTAAATTCTCTCCCCGTATTTTCTCTTATAATTTGACAGAAATTATTGGTAAAAAATATTTTCATAGAGTCTTCCCATTCTATCTTATATATTTCATCCTTTCCCTTAATGGTATTTACCAATTCCCATCATGATTTTATTCTCCATATAAACGATAAACCACAAGTTCTACCTTTTTATTTTTTGGAAAATTGGATTACAGAAAAGATCTTCTCCATTGAGATGACCCACTATTCAGCAGAAAATGTATTAGAAGATCCACTAAATGTTGTTGGTAATTTTTTAATAATGAAATCAATGGATAGTTTATCCTTGTTGGTTGAGGTAGGACATTCCACATGAAGTAAGTCATTGTTCATATCTTGAGATTGTTGGGTAAACATATCAATAATGTTTTGAATTCCACCTCCCATAGAGTTGGGGATGTCCATCGGCAAATCATTGCATGGTCTCTACAATGGTTTCATGACATGGTTTGTCCAAGTCCCCACTATTTTCTAAAATATTAAACTATTAAAAAAATTTATTTCATAAAATAAGGAATAATTTATTTTTTATGGAATTAACACTAAAGGAATATCTTATTGGATTTCTATGTTGATCATATTTCTAAAACAAGTCTTCATGGATGTTTACATGTGATTTGTTATATCCTAAGGTTTTTCACTAATTTACACTAATACGTGTTCCAAAATTAACTAACCTTTGACCTGATACCAACTATAGCGACCCTACATCTCTTATATTACTGTTAATCCATTTTAAAAAGAAGTAAAATAATAGTTTTAAAAATCCAGAATCAGATAATTTAGTTTCATGGGAAAATTTGTCCCATACATTAGTTTTAAATAATAAAACATAAATAATATTTATTTCCATATTATTGATATTCTTATTGGCCCTCTCTTTATCCTTATTATAATAAGTAACCTTATAATATAAATCAAGGAAATAAGTGATCTAAAATCCTAATAAGAGGAAAAATAAGGTACATGAATCAATATAACATGATTGGGAATAAATAACATTATCATATCATAAACATAGGATCATATTCAATATGATAATGGAAACATGTGATAAAGGTATAGAATTTGGCAATGCATAAAAATAAATCCTCATGTCATAGTGGCTAAATCCACACATAGTTGTGAACAAATATAACATAATTTTCACAATAAACATAAGATAATAATCATAAAATCATCATTATGAAGAACTATTGAAATTTGTTTACACATATTACACATTATCACATGATATATAAAACATTAACCAATGAATTTGAGGACCATATAATTTTGGGCCCACCCATCACATCATAATTTTTACTTAGTCATGCATTCCATAGAGAACGTATAATAATCATAATTATAAAATAACCGAAGAAAAGGGATGGGTTTCATAATAATTTCAAAAAGAATACATTGATAAAAGATATCTTGGATTCCTAGAAGAAAAATGGTAAAACATACTTGGTAAATGAATAATTAATCTTTTTTTAATATGAAACAATCTCAAGGGAGTCGAGATGTGTTTTTAGAAAGAAGAGTTCTTTTAGAAAAATCATTATATTTTTCATAAAATGAAGTTTGAAACATATATATCCTAAATAAATGAAATTATATTTAGGAACGTTAATGGAATACACATACTGATATTCGGAATGTAACATGTATAACCCAATTAAAGGAAGTTGGGTTTGAGAATCACCTTACATTAATTCCCGCTTAATTACATGATATTTTACCTACAGAACAAGAAACATTTATTTCATATAACACAGATAAATAATAAAAATATAGAAATTTATAGAACTATTTATCCATTATTGTAATTTTATTATATTTATTAATTTTTGTTGATGAAATTGCTTCATTTTTAAATCATGTTTTCTTAAAATATTTTCATTTCTTATCGATTTTGATATTTTATTCAATGTAATTATTAAAAAGTACAAGAATCCTAAAATAAATAAATTTATTAATTTATATATGATTTATAGTTTATTTTAACCATTCATTTCATTAGTGATTTGAAAATATTTAGGGACATCCACGTTGGATTATACTAACAGTGATCGAGAATATTAATCAAATACAAATAAAAAACATGTATCAAACATAAATAAATTAAAAATGTATGTTTTACATCATGTTAAAAAATTTAATATAATTTTATCATTTTGTATAATTAAATATCAAAATATTTTATTTTTAATTCATTTAGAAAAAGAGGGAGTGTCAGGACCAGACCAGAAAGGGCCCAGGACGAAACTCCCGAAGCCTATATACAAAAGGCAAAGGGCGGGTGAGTAGAACAAAGAAGGAAAATAAATAACAAGGGATTAATTTTCTAAATACATGTACACATGAACACATACTAAATATCAAAAAATACTGAAATGTAAAAACTAAAGGCAACCAATGCATGCAAACATATATAACCCACAACTAGACTACAACAGAAGTACTAAAACCATGAAAGGTAAAAAACAACCACCAAAGAAAACATTAAAAGTTTAAATCCTAGTTAGAAAGTTGTGATCACTATCGACTGCATCTTCTAGAAATCTCCGTGGCCATGTTCTGATACATACCTTGGTCTGTCTAGCTCACTACGCTCCACCTGTCTCGGGTCCTCCGTGGACTCCATCGAAAGAAATATGGTCCGAACAAGACAAAAAAATGTGATGGAAATTCTAGTGCAGTGGTGAGTATAAAAATACTATTTAGGAACCCCAAAACCCCAAAAGAAAAACGTAGAAACTGAAAGAAAATAGTATACTCAACTTAGCCAAAGGAAACCCTTAATGAGAGTGAAAGTCCATCTCAGACCATCCTCGGCTATACATGACAAGTCAGCTTGGTCTACATGGGGTGTAAACCCTGAGATGTGACAAAAGCACAAGTAATCCCAAAAATCATCTAGATATTCTTGCCTCAGACACTAATTCTCATGATTTTCAAACATCATAGATAGCAATACGATTCTCTTATTTGTCTCTAACAACAACATTAGACAAGGATAACACACTCCAAGTGCTCATCCATCACATATTGCACCCATCTAAGATATTTAATCCATCAAGAACAAACAGTATAATTGAAAATGGTACATTTGAGAGAATGTTCTTCATCATGAACATCTTATTGGTTCCTGTTCTAGTTCTCAATACTATAGTTCATTTCATCACTACCTTGCACCCAGTACAAGATAAAGAAACCCAAGTGAAGAGGAATGGCCCTCACAACTACACAAAGTTGAGGGATCACTTCCCTAGACTATTCACTGTGTGCATTCCTCTATAACAAGCAAGAACGGAGAGACCCATGCCCCTCCACTACCCCATTGTCAAGGGAGTACTGCTTCTAACTACCCTATGAACCATCTATCTCTCCTATAAGGAGTATCCCACACCTTAGTTTTTTAGGGAGAACTAGCTACTATCTAGGTATTATTCACATAGAGTGGAAGTTACTGCTCCACATAACTATATCCAATAGCCGATGTAGCTCCAACTCCAATGGAAGAGCCACCCCCACTACTACTCAGAGATGAGGGAGTACTACTCTATATGTGAGGACCCGCACTATAATCAAACATGGGAGAACTACTCATGAAGGTCCCACACCCTTATATGATAGGGGAATACCACATCATAGATCTAAGACCCATATAATATCCCGATAGGGGAGTAATACTCAGTGGATAGAGGACCCACACCTTATAATGATATGGGAGTACTAACTCTTCCATCTCATTTACTACGGGAGACTCGTACCCTCACATGACAGAGGAGTATCGACCCTAGGCTTTAGGACCCACTACCTAACACAGAAGGGGAGTACTAAATCTACCAGAACAGCATGTATCGTGGATCCACAACATAGAACAATATGGGAGTACATTCTCCAATAGTAGAGGACATTCACACTACCTAGTAGAGGATTTCCTACTCTACCTTCACGAACATCACGAGGAAACATGCACCCTAGTCCATCAGGGGAGTAACACCCCCGAAGGAAACTACCCAAAGGTTACAATCATGTACCCATGATGCGGGGAGTCCCATATCTACCTGGGAAGAGTGTTTAGGATAACCCACTCCCAATTCCATCATAGGAGTGACAATCATATCCTCTCTCTATACAAACCACACTGATCTCCAACATCGGCTCAATGCCACTACAAAAGTGTCTTATTCAATTCACACCACCCCATATCTTGTAAGTTGTAATGGAGGCCACCAACACATACTACGTGGGAAAACTACATAGGATAGACTACTCACAAGTCTTAATATAATCTCAGATAAGGAGATACAAAATGTGGAAGATGCCCAGAGGATCTCCTAGTAGTACATGAAGTGGGCTGGGCGACACATGATGTGTGAGCCTTCACAAGAACCTACCCCTATAACATGTCCACATGGGATCCAACCCATATGGGGATACACGGCATGTAGAGGAGGTGCACGTCATGTCCCTCATCTCTCAACCCCTGGCCATGTTCCTCTTTTACATGGACTGGTTGACCATGTCCCATACACACAATGTATCCCATACTACATGGCGTGTTCAGATAAATAGACACATTCCTATGTAGTTTTCTTGCATTTGATTATCTTAGTAGTGTGTTAGTACACGACCATTTGTTTTCACATTGATATCTCAAGCCATTCCCAATGGTCACACGGCTTAAGGAACAACACAGCTTGTAAACACTTTACATAGTGTGTAATCCCAAATGTTCATCTACCCCAAATAAGAATAGCTAAAAAAGATGTGTTAATAAATTACACTCTACATAGACGGTGATTCCAGTTTGTAGTCACTTAAAAAATTCATTGATTCACCAATGTGTACCATAACACCTTCATATCTACCTTTAAGGGATCTCTAGCAATTGAAATAAGTCTATGAAACCTTATAACAACGCAAAATGAAAGGGAATAGGAACAAAACTCAAATATTACTACATTTATGGTGAAACACTGAAGATTTGGACCATAAACTATGCCCACATAATTCGAGTTCTTGATCTGATGGAGATATACATATTAATAGAGATCAACAACCCCTCATTGTGTGGGTTTAGTGTTGGTTTCATCTTCACCAAAGGGAAGGGGAAGAGAGTATTTTCTACTCAGTTGGTGTGGTGTTCTCAAACAGGGGGGATGAGATAGGTTTAGGTTATACATTTAATTAATTATTCAATTAATTAAATCCTCCTCATAATGGTCTATAACCAAAATTCCCCCGATCAAAACTCTCTGTGTAGACAACTTGCAGTCACACATAGAGAAAGCACGATGTTTCAAACTCAATCGTGGTCTCATAAATACGATCCAACACTCCAAATGTGAATTATTCTAGATTCAAGTGAAATTGTTCGTGCATGAAAAAAATATATAATATTTTTAATACATCCACACTAAGGCTCCCCGAGAATCGACGTAACATGCCGACTTTGCACCCATCTCTAGGAAAATTTTACAAAATATTACAAAGCTTTATGGGTCAAAACCATATTCATTACATTATCCCCACCGTAAGGATTTTTATCCTTGAAAAATAAAAGGCTTATCATAAGGGGAGAAACTAAGCTCCCCACTAGACACCCTTTCTAGTGAACTCACCAAGGGTCCTCGTGATTCTTACAGGACCACACATAGGGTAACCAACAAGATCAAACCACTCTTATGTAAAACTCCTACAAGGTTAACATTGTGAAATACTAGGCACATTTCTCTATAACTATGATAGGTGGGAATGCACCATGAACCATAGTCCATCTACAATCATGGGGTCTAAAGGTACACAACCTTGGTAACTTGATGTAGACACTGGAGGAACCCTGCAATTCACATAAACCCATGGATGGACTATACAATATCTTCCTCAAGAGTATTGTGTTCAATGTCGATGCTGAACACACAAGGGAGTTCACAAAAAATATAGATCTTCTTAAGAGTAAACACTCTGTCTTATAAGGCACTTAGTCTACAAACCTCTAACTATAAATATTATCACAAAAAAATGATGTGCTACCACACCCACCAGTGGAATCCCATCTGGGTATGGATGGTCAGAAATAAATCCATACTGTGGAAACATCATTGGGTCTTACACGGCCACAATGGTACAATTCTATGCAATGCTCTTACTCTCTTTGATCTACCAATCTAAAGTGGTCAAGTAGGAAAACTCCACTGGAAATTCCAGGACCTCCTCTAAAACTTCATCATATAACACTTTCTAGAACATTCATGTCTAAGGATCTCATCCACCACACCTTGATGATGTCCACATTGGGAAACAGTGACTCACCAACACAATTTTGATCATGTCACAGAAATGCGACTTAGTGGGGAAAGAATACCCTTTCCCCATGAGTTCAAAACTACATCAAATTACACGACATCCACCTCGAACATGTCGCATAAAAAGATTTTTTCAAACACAAGAGGGAACTCATGAAAAACAATGAGATTCCCAAACATGCAGTAGATATTACTGGGCCGTCTTTCACAACTACTAACATGATGTTCTACCAATTCCGCATGTTAAACCGTGAGCATGAGAAGAAAAAAAATAGTACCCACACAATTTCTAACAATTGAAAATGCCAAATTTAAAAAAGTACATAAGGAGTTCATCTATTCATCCACAAAAATTCTGGATCGAAAGGTTCAATAGCCTATAACTTCCCCCTCTCGCATCCCCACCTCCCTAAGCTTGTCACAGACCACCTGGTGGTGGTTGTGGAAACACCTAGAAATGTCTACTACCACCTACTTATCTTTTAGATCCTCTACCTCATCTTCCAACCTATGTAAATACTTACTCCGAGTGATTTATTAACTAAGGAGGATCGTCATTCGGCTCCCTCTAAGCTGCACAGATGGTCGAATAATATCTAGGGAGATTTCCCTATCCATCTCAAGAATAACACCAACCCTCCTGTGGCTGATCTGATCCTTTGGGATGCTTATACATCGAAACCCATGAAAACATGTCTATGCATGGGTATGCATCCTACATCCGAAATATGTTACCTATTAACTTCCAACTCCTTCAAATTCTTCAACCTCAGGACCACTACAACGGGTCACGTCACCCTATTCCCCCATCTAAGAAACATTCCACAACCAAAGCTCACTCCATTGCTCTAGAGTAGGTGGGAAGACATAGTGGAATCATAGATTCCCTAATATCCCAATAAAATCCACATTCGATGGTCCACACTCTGAATAAGATATCCCAAAAAGTATCCAATAAGTATCACGACATGTCTGTGAACCCTTCCTAAAACTCCACACCTATCATACTACCCTTTTGAAGTAACAGAAGATCTCGGATACCCACTGATCTCAACATGGATTTGTAAAACTCTACCCTAGAGAGTTGCTTGAACAAAACCCATGTAGGCAGTTCCTCATCATAAGTTAGTATCACTAGACTCCACCATTCCCTGATTGAACCCATCATAAGGATTGCCACTAGGACCACCTTCTAATCAGAAGGTGTCATTACTAAGTGGAAAACACATGTGACTTCATTAAACCATTTATCTGATACTTGGGGGTATGGATATCGATGGTACCTTTGATTTCACTACATATGGAACTCATGTAGCACACCTAGTCAACATGAATCCTCATTCAGAACTACCGGTAAAACCTAATTCTCTATGGGCAGTAGAACCAACGACAAACCACCTAGAGGTAACACCTCAAAATCAGGGCCCTGCACTGAATACTCATCATGGGGTGGATCATTATCATGTTCATTCCAAAGAATAATGTATGACTATCTCAACAGAGGCATCATGAAATTGAATCAAGACTTACCACGATCAAAGAGTATATACGGGGAGATGACTCATGAAGGAAATGAAAAACCAAAACATAGTTCTATATTATTCATGTATCATTGATTTCCTAGTGAACAATATCCTAACATAACTACGGGAAATAAGAGCTATACCAACAGTTTTTGGCATTCTGTTGTTATAGTTTACTAATTTGTACATATACCAATGGTGTTTCCAAAAGCATCTGTATAGGTCTCTATAATGGACCTGTACCAACAGGTTTCCCAACATAATTTGAAAGGTCACAAATTTGGATCTATAATAATGGTTTTGGGAAAATGTTGGTATATGTCACTAATTTTGACCTAAACCAATGGTTTTGGGAAATATGTTGGTATAGGTTCATTATAGAGATCATATACCAACGGTTTGTCCAAAACCGTTGGTATAGGTCCCAAAATCAAAGAATCTATACCAACGGTTTTGAGAACCATTGGTATAGGTACCTATATTCTTAATGGAATATTCTTAAAAAGGAAATTAAATATATCAAAATGTAAAATACATATGATAATACTTATATATATTTATGAAATTATGTTCACAAAAGTTAGTTGGGTTAGTGGTTAGGTCATTCAATCACAAACCAGAGGTGCTAGGATCAGAACCAACAAAATAATTCTTTTTTGAATTACATTTACAAATAGTTTTATGGAACCATTGTTATATAGTTTCATATTACTTATACCAAAAGTTTTGAAAACCGTTGGTATAGGTATATACCAATGGTTTTCCCAAAACTGTTGGTGTAGACCTATCTCCACTTCTAACTAGCCAATAGTTCTCCAAACTATTGGTATATGCTATAAGAACAGTTTGGATGCCTATACCAAATGTTCCAAACCATTAGTATAGGTTATTTTTTAAGTAGTGCTTACAAACATGTAAAGAATGTTATTAGAGTCATGTTGAATGGGCATGTCAGTCACAACACCAATAATAGAACCTCTTTCATAATAACTATACTTGAAACTTCCGAACACTATCACTATTCAACCCAAACCAAGAACATGAAACTATGGTCTTAATGGGAATTGACGTCCTCTAATACCACTCAGTCATGACCCGACCAGATGAGGCATGTGCCATAAATCCACAAATCAACCTCCAATATCATAGGAGATAGAGACTAGTGATGAGAAGGAATATCACTAACATGGGAGGCATTTTCTTTGTACCTGTACGCACATACACATCTCCAAGCTCACAAAATGATGAAATGTAAGAACCGAATAAAACCAGTGCATGTATAAATTTAAAACCCACAACCAGAGAACATAAGAAGTATTAAATTCCTAAAGCGAAAAAACAATGGCCACTAAAGAAAATTATAAGTTCATCCAACTTTATCATAAGGATGGGATCATTTTTAAATACAACTTTCGAAAAGCTCATAGTTAAGCATTGGTAAAAAACACGGTCATTCTTTATCACAAATTGTTTCATGTCTTAGTTCTTCTGTGGACTTTGTCGAAAGGCTTGTTGTCTGCACAAAACACAAAACATGTGAAACCAAACCTATGCTAGGTGAGTATAAAAATAATCAGTAGGCACCCCAAAACGCCCAAAATAAAAAGGAATAAAATGAAAGGCAATAGTATGCTGAAACTAGACTAATGGAAACCCATTTGAGATAGAAAATCCATCCAAAATTATCTTTTTCTATACATTAAAAGCCATCTTGGTCTATAAGGGGTTTCTTCCCCAGAATGTGACAATACCATAAGGACTCTTAGAAATCACCTAGATATACTTATATCGAAGACTATGTCTCATGATGTTCCAACCTCATAGGTAGCAGTAGAATTAAATTCAAAGGATCTAAACAGATGATAAGACCAGGAGAACACACTCCAAGTGATGATCCATCCAAGAAGGAACCTGTCTTGTAGATTAACTCCATATGGCATGACTCTATAATTAAAAATGGTATACCTGAGATAACTTGATCAATCATTATCCTCATACTAGATCCCACTAAAGTTCCAAGAAACATAGGACCTTTCATCACTATATCACACCCAATACAAGATAATGAAACCCGAGTGAAGAGGGCACCCCCCACCACAATACATAGTTGAGTGTGCACTTCTCTGTACTATACAACACATACATACTCTCTTAAAAGTGATAATATACTAAATCACGCCTCACCACTGCCCTTTATCCAAGGGAGAATTACTCCTAACTAAAATGAGAAAACTCTCTCTCTCTCTCTACAGAATAGAGTAGATCACACCTCCGTCCACTGAGAGAGAAGTATCTCCTATAAAGGTATTTCTCATATCAAGAGGAATGTCCCACTCCACATAATTATATCCAAAAACTAAGGCATACCAACTACAATGGAGGTCCTACACCCTTCCACTACTCAGAAATGGGGTAGTACTACTCTATATGTGAGGACCCACACCCTGATTCAATATGGAATCACTACTCATGAAGAACCCGTACAATGATATGATTGGAGAGTACCACTTTTTAGATTGAGGACCCACACCTATACCCGATGGGGGAGTACTAATTAGTGGCTAGAGTACCCACACACTGTGATGAAAGTCGAGTACCGACTTTACCATCTCATATACTATGGGAGACCCACGCCCTGACATGGTAGGGGAGTTCCAACCCCATGATTGAGTACCCACTCCTTAACATGAAAGGGGGGTATCGACTCTGCTGGAACAACACCTATGGAGGTCTCATGCCCTAGAACGATAGTGGAGTATCGAATCATATTATAGAGGACTCACACCCTACCAGATATGTGAGTACCTACTCTACCTTCATAAATGTCACAGGGAAACCCGCAAAATAGTCCTTCAGGGGATTAACAGCCCGGAGGAAAATACCCAGAGGTAACAGACCTACAACCATGATGTGGGGATTCCCATATCCACCAAAGAGGAGAGGTAAGGAAAACCCATGCCATAATTCATTAGGGGAGTAATCGTCCTAGAGTCTCTCAATATGAACCAAACCAATCTCTAACATTAGCTCTATACCACTACATAATAATATTTCCTGATTCACATCACCTCATATTTCATAATCCATAATGGAGGGCACTATCACATCATGTGTATAAAACTGCGTAGGATAGAATATTAAAAAGCCGGAATTCGAGTCCTAGTGAAGGATAAAAAGAAGGGGGAAGATCCCTAGAGGATCTCTTAGTAGTACACAGTGTGCACTAGTGCACAAATAGAGTATGAGCCCACCTAAGAACATGCTCCTGTAACTTTTCAAAATTGATTCCAACCCATATAGGGGAACACGTCATATAGATGAGGTACACGTCGAGTCCCTGGTCTCTCGAACCTTGGATGCATTTCTCTTCTACATGGACAGACCGACTATGTCCCTCACATGTTATGTATCCCATACTTCATGAAGTATTTAGATAAACATCCACCTTCTCATATATTTTTCCCTTGTAGTTTTACTGTGTTCATTTATCTTGGTCATTTGTTAGTACCCAACTGTGTCTTTTCACATGGCTATACCATGACATGACCCATGTTCACAATGTTTAAGGTACTCTATGGCATGTAGACCCTATACATGATTTTTAATCTCAAATTTTCATCTTCCCCGAATAAGAATAGCTACATGGAATGTGTCATTGAACTACATGCCATGTATATGGTGATTCAAGTCGAGAATCACCTGCAAAATGACCTTATTCTCCCTAGTTTACCCTGAATCCTTTATATCTACCTAAAAGGGATCTATGGAAATTATAATTGGTCTATATAACATTATAAAAACCCAAAAAAGAAAGGGATCAGAAAAAAACTAAAATTTGCCTACCAAGATGTTGAAATGCCAAAGTTTTTAATCATGATCGATGCCCAAAAGGTTTTGGTGCTCAATCTAATGATGATTTGCATCAAAATGATGATCAACAACACCACATTGTATGGATTCAGCATTGGTTTCATCCTTACTAAAGTGAAGGGGAGGAGAGGATTCATGTTTCCTTTAGTGTGGCTCACACCAACATGGGGTAGGGGACAAGTTTAAGATAAATATTTAATTAATTATTCAATTAATTAAATCCACCTCATAACACCCTATCACCGAAATGCCCCTAACCAAAACTCTCAGCATGCGTTGCTTTACTACATGACTAAGGTAAAAAATTTGTTCCATACTCAACAACTATCTCAAGAAATATGATATGAGACTTAAAATTAGAGTTATTTATGTTTGAAGAGAAACTACGCGCACATGACAAAATATATATAGTAATTTCAATAATGCTGAACAGAGGCTCCACGGGCCCTAGATTCCAATGTCGACTCATCGTATGGATCTAAAAATATTTTCTAAAATATTCCATATCCATAATGGTTAATATATGAGTCATTATAGGGAGAGTAGAAAAATATAATGACTGGGGAGTTGAAAAACATACTCTTTCTTCAGTATAGCTTATCACTCTATAAATCTTTTTATTTTTGAAGTTTCTTTACTCCAAAAGATGCCTATTAATTCTAATATGCTTATTAAGGAAGATTTATGATGAGATTTGTCTTTGTAATGTGTGGGTGGGGTATTTTTACAAGTGGAGGGGCATGTGTATTTTAAGAAAACAATATTGAATAAAATAATATTTCAAAGGGCAAGCCTGTAATAATGTTTGGTTACAATACTAATCATATATTAATATATTTTATTTATTTTATGGAAATATAATCCAATTATATTTACATTTCATTAATTTATTAAATAAGAAAAGTTGAAAGAAAGAAAATTTTATATTTTAATAAATCACTAGTTTTAGTTTTGGAAAATTGTTTTTAGGTTTTAAAAATGAGTTTTTTTTCATTTTAATGGAAAATGTATGAAATTAAATATACCACACAAAAAAAATTCTACAAAGTATTATGTCATTATTACAACATGAATGACATAATTTTAGTTATATCGGTTTTGAAAATAACTATATTTTTACTTTTTACCTAAATATTTATGTATTTCAAAAAACAAAGAAATCACCCTTGGATAATTTTGATGTTCAAAATTATAAAATGATATTAATATTATCAAAATAAAATGTTAAAATATGTAATTTTTCATTTTAATATAAATATCATGACATTTATAAAATACATTAAAAATGAGTTCATTAAAATGTGCATTCATTTTCTTTGAGGTTTTTAATCATCCTATCTATTTTTTTGAATTATAGAATTTTTATTTTCTAAAATTAAACATGATAAATATGTTTTATATCTAAATATATTATTTTTAGGTTAAATGACAATTTCAACAGCTATGTTACAATTCCCAACAATCAAGATTCTATTTCCAATAGTCAGGTTAGTATGCTAATAGTCAAATTGAAATTCCTATAATAACATTACCTCATATAAATATATCTAAATTAATTTTTTAGTTATTTAAATAAATTAATCTCAAGTTTATATATTTCCATTTTCTAAAATTATTCATATTTTACTATTATTTTGTTTCTTTTATATTGATTTTAATGTGCGGGTGATGATTCTAGTAGGTCGGGAAGATCCATATTTTCCCATTTCAGCATTTCTTTTTTATATTTTTTTCAGTTGTAATGTTCTTATTTTTAATCAGTTTCATTGATAATTAATATAACCGTTTCATTAATGAAATAATAATTTTTTTGATTCTGTATTTATATAATACTAAATAGATAATTATGACATACATTTATTCTAGGAAACAAATTTTACTAAAAACATCAGGTCACTACAAGATAGGTTATATTAAAAACAAAAAAAAATATTTTTATATATTAAGTAGTGATTTTATTTTGAAAACATATTGAAGTGTTTTAAGGAGGTAAAATAATGAAATAAAATAAAACACTCAGTTGTGAACTATAAAACTTATTTCAATATCCACATTATTTTTATGTCTAAATAAATCATATGTTAGAATTATGATCAAACCACAAAATCTATAATTTGGGAGGGATTTTATGAATGGATATATGTTAGTATTGAATATTATAATATTCTATTTATGTTTTAAAATTATAGGTGAATGGATTTCCTTTTATAAATGAGTGGATTGAAACACCTGGAATTATTCAAAATAAATAAATATATTAATGTCCTACTCAATCCAAATAGCTCCAAAATGAATCAACCAATAATAAAGTTAAAATATTTAACGAAAAATTCATTATAATAAGGTTTTATTTCATTTTAACCAATTTAATTTTACATTAAAATCTTTATTCATTTCTTAATGCATACCATGGTTAGATATTTTCATACAAAAATTATTATTCATAATGAATGAAAGTGATAGTTGCCTCATTTAAAATTATGGGCTTGTAGATTCAAAATACGGATCATATTTCATCAAATTAAATTTCTATAATTAAATACAATTATATTAAAAAGAAACAAAAAAATTATTACTAAATAAGATTTTCTAATAATTTATCTTTTAATTATAAAAGTGTTATTATACTATATTCAAATTTATGATCGATTCCAATAAAATTAATTACATTAATTTAAATATAAATTATATAATATAATTTTAGAAACAATTTATTTAAATTATTGAATATAAATACAATAAAATGAAAAATATGTTTCAAATAACTATCTATTTTCAAATATTCACCTACAAATAATATTTTTTGAGAAAAATAACAATAATTTACTTAAATTTAATTTTATTTTTCTAATATCAAAAATGATATCATTTTTTTAAAATTAAATTTCTATAATATTATAAATTATCGTTATTAAATTAATGAATATAATACATGTAAACTATTTTTTATGAATAGAGTAATTCCTTTTGATTTGGAAAATAACATAATATTCTTATATTGAATAGAACAATATAAAATTTAATTCATGAATATTTTATTAATATTTAAATATATATATATATATAAAATTACCTGCGTAGTTAGATGTTTCGCATTGGTTTTCTAGAAAATCTGGATAATTATGAAGTGGGGATGAAGTAATGAAGATAATGACACAACTAAAAATTTTCAAACAGGTTTGAAAGTTTTTTTCATAAAAAAATCACTTTTACAATATTAAGTTTTTACCATGATAATTAATTTCAAAAGAAGTAATTTCAATTTCATACATAAAAATCATATTCATTATCACCTTATTTTTATCTATATATTAAAAATATTAAACACATTTTTTCAATTAATATTTTTTCCGGTAATAAAAAATTATTATAACATTATAGTATGTAACACGTTAAAATTTGTTTTTTGATAAACATTATTTTAAATAATTAATGATATATTTAGGATACAATTATCATTATTTTTTGTTTTAATGAAATTAATTGGGTTAATGATATCCAAGGAACATTTAGTGGTCTAAAACGAAATTAAAAATCAAATTTCATCTAGTAAAAAAATATTTTAAAATAAATACTTGAAATAGTTTTTATTTGAACAATATTTCATAATTATGAAATTGTTAAAAATGAGTTTTTTTAAATAAAAATTTTATTTTATAAATACAAAATTTCACTCCATAAATACATTATTCATCATGAAAATGGGTTTATATTTTGTAAATTTTAATTTATTTCTTTCCATTGTAACAAATAAAATGGCTTGTTAAAAAATTTATATTTCTCCATTTAATTAAAATTTAATAATTTAAATGAAAATAAATAATTCTAACTATAATATATTATTTTAAAACTCAACAATTTCAAATTCAAATTCTGAAATTCAAATTATCAATAAAAACATTCAAATGTAATGAAAAATAATATCATTTGAAAATAACATTTTAAAAAAGAAATGTTATTACTCATATTTCTGAACAATTAAAATTTTATTGTTCTTATATTATCTCTATCAAAAATTTATATGATATATTTTATTGTACTATATATTTTAAATAAGATGTTTATTCTATATAAGAGAAAATTTTATTAGTAAAATTATCTTGTTAATATTTTTAATGCATTTTAACAAATCATTTGATTTCATTAAATATTAAAATTAAAAATACATAAAATTAATATGATTAAAAATTTAATAAATAATTATATTTTAATTCTTCTGTAACTTCAGACTACATAGCCCTTCATGGTCAATGTTTAAAATTTAAAAAAAAATTCATTCTTAGGTTGGAGTCATAGGTTGTGAGTCTGCTAGTAAGGATTTCATGGAAATTACCCCATCCATAATATTATCTCACATGTGGCTTCACTAGTTCAGTAATTGTCGAAGTGTATCTTTTTTTAGTTATGGAATACCCAGTAAAGATTCCTCATTTTAATTATCATCTAAATGAGAATCATAATGGATAATTTAATTATACGATTCCATTTATATTCTTTTTATTTATAGAGTTTTATATGTGTACTTCTTTCTTTACCTTCTAATTTTACACCAATATTATAATGATAAAATTTAATAATTTTATTTTAATTTTAGATTGTTTTATTTTAGTTCAACATTTACTGAAAGATATTATATTAAATTAATTAGTTTTTAAAGTAAAAATAAATATTAAAATATTTTGGTGTTACGTTCTCAACTTTCACCACATGTAAGATACCATGGTATTTTTTGTAAATGGATCTACCCAATTTTTTGCATTCTGATTATGGTAATTTGTAACATAATTATAATCCTTTATCATTTCCAACAATATCATTTTCCTTGAATTATAATCTTTATAAGTGACTATATATTTCAAACTATTGTTGTCATTTTATATTTCACATTTATATACATTGAGATTATATATAAATATATTTAGTAAAAGGTTCACCACTCTTAAATCATAATAAACAGTAAAATAATTAATATTATCAGTCTTCAAATATAGAGTTGTATAATCCCCCACCCTATTATTTTTTAATTTGGACACATATATAACATTTCCTTAATCTATTACTATAAATAAAATTCTATTATTTATCTGATTGATGGGTCAATACATCGCGATTTTGCAATATCCTCTCCAATAACTCGAATCTATCTTTACATTCCCCTTTTTTATGGGAATTTTACCCCATATGTTTTCACATGGTAATTAGATTATCCAAATCTAGTGTTGGTTTCAACAAACCATTAATAGTATCATGAAAAAAAATATAAACTATGGATTTCAGTAATAATACTATTAATTGACCATTCCAAAACAACCATTATTTTTGAATTGTATAAATTCATACCAACCATGGATATAATATTACAAAGGAGATGAACTCAATGAGTCCACAATTCACATTTTCTAAAATTGAAATATAACTTTGTTTTCCTAAAAAGATGAATATAAACATTCAAACAAGATTTGTTTTCCTAATTAATTTTTCTGTTTGTAGGAATACCATCAATGAAATGAAACACAAAAAATTCTAGATAATCCTTGAATATTCTATTCCTCATTATGGATATTTTTTATCCCAAATTCTATTACATTGTACTCATTAAAACAATACCACATATTAATGTGTACCATTTATATATTATAATTCTAATATTTGAAAACCTTGTAACCATAAATAATATATTTCTTCCAGAAGTATTCAGCCCCATTAATCCAAAAAAATGTTCTGTAAATATAGACATGGATACATTATTTTACTATTTCATACATTTTTTATAATAAATTCATTTCATCATTAAACCAACCTTCTCCATAAAAAAATTATAGTTATATTCCCCATTTTAAAACCCTTGAATAAATGATTCCATTTATATATATGTTTTTTAGTTGATTGTTTAACATAATAAGCTAGAATGATAATAATCTATATAGTTGTAAATATATGGAATTATCACCATAGATTAATCAATAGGGAATTAAACATCTCTATGAAGGGGAAATAAAATAAATTTATTAGGAAATATATTAAAAAATAATTGTACAATCGGTACATCTTTTATTCCCAAAACCTCTTTACTAGTTAAATAACAAAATTCAGCCATTTATTCCACACAAATTTCACTATGATGAGAAACATGATGTTGTGTCTATCAATATTAATGTAAAGTAATATCTCCAAATAACATGTAATTCAAAACACACACTAATAATTATATTTTATTTATCTCTATAAAAAATCCTTCATCATAGTTCATGTGGAAATGAATCTCAAGAAATATATCATATTATTCCACAACCATAATGAATATATTTTTCATTAGAAACCATAATTTCATTCAATTTTTACCTATTTGGTATATAATTATTAAAATCAAGGTGAAAATTAGTTTTCTAACTAAATAATCATTCCCTAATAGTAATGAAAAATTTATATTTTATTAGAAAATAAAATTTTACATAAACTCATAATTATTAATTAGTCTTTAATTAAATCAATATATATAATAATTCATGGTATTCTCCAATTATCTACTAAAGAAATATTTTAATTGATATTATTATAATAGATTAATGTATAAACTATGATATATATATATATATCATTTTACCCAAATTATGAACGTATACAAGGCATACCTATCAAAATGTTACTAAAAAATCTAATGAAATTTTTTATTATCCAACATATATTCAATAAATGGGTTATCTTAAATATTGTTTATAATGATAATGAAAAACCTTTCTCGAAAATTAACTATAATCCCCCCAAATCATTTCTCAATGAGATAATGCTTTATTTAATACATAGTGATCAGAAAATATGATATTATATTTCTATAATAAAGGAATAATATTCCATAAAAGGATTGATACTTTAAAATTACATTTCTAAAAACATATTACCACATCTAAGTACATATATTTATTTTCCAATTAAATAAATATAGATAATAATGCATGATATTCATCATAAATAACATGTAAAATGTTAAACATGCAGAATGGGTGAGATAAAATGCTCATTAATTGATTTCAAAAGATGAATTCAAACATGGAATAAAAATGAAATTATAAATATGTTGTGATAAGAAAAAAATCAATGTAATAAAATTGAATACTAATGAATAAAATATATGATATATATCAACTGAAAAATATAATCAAATTGATAAACAATCACAAAATAATGGTGGGAATGTATAATTCCATACACCATAGATATATCAATTTGGTATTTTTCTAATACATCACACATAAATGATAATAATTCCGTTATTATTATATAATAGTTTTCTCATGAATTACTCCAACGTAACAAGGTTATATATATATAGGTTCCCAACTATAAAATTAATTCAAATATAATTGATCATATACTAAATGTGCATAATAAGTACATGGTATAATTTTTAAGTTTTAAATACTTCTAAATAAATAAAATAATATCTCATTAATGAAAATCAGAAATTATTTTTCCCAATAAATATCTAATTATACCTGAAATTAAATATATTTTATTAAATATCAAATAATGATATATTGTTTAGTTGGAATGAAACATAATTAGGGAATTATTATGTCAAAATAAGTACCTTTTTCAATAGAGTAGTAAATAACATATATAACAAATAGAAAAGAAATATTATGATGATCAGTGTGTTTGTAAAATTGAATTCATGTTTTTGAGGTAGTAGACGAAAAAATAAAGTATTTTATAATTCACAAAAAACATGTTACTAGTATTTAATTAAACATACAAGGAAGGCATCTAGGTCCCCACACATTGAGATTAATGGTGAAATTTTGAAAAAAAATTGTACATAATACATATGGGACCAAATAGGCTCTCCAGCAGCTATATTTCCTCTATCCACACTTATAAAAATACTAATTCTTAGAAATAATTCATCCACAGTTTTACGAATATATAAAATACAAATGGATTTGTAAAATAAATAGTATGGATATAGAAATGGTTAATCATATTTATAGATTATTAATGGAGTGTAATATGAGTGAATTATGATATCATACGAATGAGATTTAACAAATACATTATATAGAATGTTATCATAAAATATTCGAATAATATATATGAAATTGGAAATCATACAAGAATAAAAATGCTAATAAGAATCATAAAGAGAGAGATAGAGAGAGAGAAAGAGGACCCTTACCTATGCTGACCATCCAAGAAAAGGTCGGCCCTACAAACATACCAATATATTTATAATATATGAGAGTGAAATTGGGGAAAGATCACATGTGTTATATGAAAATAGATCATTAAATTTTCTATTTATAAAATGAAAGTATGTGGTGGGAATTAATAGGTGTCGTGTGGGGAATTTCATTGAATAAAGTAATACATGTGTTATTCTTCCATTATAATATATTCTTTACTACCCACAATAAATCCATATTAAACCCCATAATGATCCACTATAATTTTAATTGCTAAAATTATGAAAACTAGTTTAACAGGTTTTCTTTGAGTAATTTATTCACAAATAAGATGTCATATAAAAAATATTTTACTACATTAAACTATTTTTACTTTATTTTGATATTATTAGTGAACAATTACCAAACTCCACCCCTGATTTAATTTAAATGTTCTAATTGTAAATATGAAATAAATTTCATCTTATAAATATTCTAATTATATAAAATTTATTACATAGATACAGATTATACCTTGGATATATACATGTTAAGATAGAAAACAAAATTTTATTTTGAAAAAAAACATATTAATAATATATAAACTCAAGATAATAAAACCATTATACACCTATCAAATTACTTGTGTTTAATATGTAGAATGCCAATAATTTTTCATGGATATTTCCATAATAATTTATTAAGCACTTTTTTTCACTTATATCAAGTTCTCTCGTATATAATTATTTTTGAACATCCATTTTTGAAGTTCAATTTGGTATTTGATAAGGGAGGATCCATGTGATTCTACCTCTATTCTCTGAATAGATAAATGAACAATATTAGAGACTTTCCAACTATTTTATGTCAATTTTTCTCTATTCCAAATCAATTTTATCTTATAAATACACTTAATTTTCCAAATTGTAATGGTCTCCTTGATCGACTATTTCAATAATGTTTATAATACCAAATGTTCATAATGATCAATGATATTTTACTTCCCAAAATAAACCATATATGATATAAATTGAGTTAATCCAGTATACAAACTAATAATTCACATTTTTTACTTCCTTTAATATGGTAATTCTATGGATATTATTATTTTTATTTTTTAGTATTATTATAATAGATCTAATGATTTCTTGATAATATAAGGAAATAAACACATACATTATAATTACATTGTTTTGTATTCCCTATTTTACTTGACTATTTACAATTTTTTAGTAAATTAGTTGTAGGGATATTTACTATTTCATTTTATCTATAAATATGAATATCTTTTATAATAACATTTTATTTTTATATTTATATCCCAATAATAACTTCATTCTAAAAATTGTATACAAAACATTGAAAAATTGTTGATAAGACATAATAATATGATTTTTTGGTTCCCATGTCACCCATTTTACCATGTGATTACCCTAAAGAATATTATTATTTTGATTCATTCATCATCAAAACACATTGTCCCTCATATCATAAATATGAATTTTCTCTTTGTTATATGATACATTAGGATCCAATTGAACCTATTCAATGTTATGAACATGTTATGCATTTAGAATTTATATTTTTTGCTATATATTGATTAAATCAATAACATGGTAATTTTTTGGTTGAATAACTAAATGATATTATAATTTTCATATCCCATTCAATTTGAAAAATGGAACACCATATATTTATCTCATAGTCAATTTATTTACAAATCTCATCACCCCCTTTGATGGAGATATTTATTTTATGAAAAGGTCCCCTACTTTCAATTCATGTTCATTCAATAAATTTTTATGTAATCAATCTCATTTAAACTACATTGATATGATTAGTTAAGGGTAATATCTAATAAATAGTGTATTCTATATTTTTTTGGAGATAAAAATTTATTTTTTGTAGAATTATCCGAAAATAATATAGTTTGAAATGTATTCCCAAAGAAGGATACATTTGTTATTCTTTTATACTAGATTATTGTCATTTATTTTATGAAAACTATATTAAACATATAATTCTGTTTATAAATCCTTTAAAATCAATATACAATGATCATAACACATGCATATTTTTTTAATTACCCATTAAGACTTTACATTCCTCATTGGGTGTTAGCATGTAAAATAATTAATGTATTTAATTAAAACATTCATGATACATATCAAATATTTTGATGTGATCCATGGTCCATTATTAAAAAATGTTTATATGTTAGTTCAAAGTGGTCTCAAAATTTTTTTTATATAAAACCTAGTATGATTATTCAGAAAGAAAATATTATCAAATTGAATAGAAATGGGATCACATAGTATGTATGCCTAAAATTATCCACGATTATTTATTCCACATAATTGTATTTGGTATTCCAATGAAAAAATACACAATATTTTATCTCACATATACCATATTATAGGTGAAGCTTTTATAACACATTAATATTTTTTCTTATAGACTTTACATGTTTATATACTAAGCCTCTTCAGGTGTAATATATAGTCCATTACATCTTATTTTACAACATGAAATTCACTAAAATATATCTATATTTTTTTGTTAAATAATGAATTTATAATTTTCATCTATAATCCACATCCAATATAACTTTAATAACCTCTAGTAATTATAGAACACATATCCTATTAACAAACCTATTAAATCTATAATCACTAGTGTTAATCTATTTTAATTTTCCATTCCTCGTGTATCAATCATCTTTTATAAGGTCTTATCATCATGTTTATCATTGTTAATACAATAAAATAAATATGGTTTGGTATTTCTATATATTAATAATGAGTTTTTCGATTCAATAATAATATTAAGGTCTATTATTTAAAAATCATTATTAATTTGATTATTCTCCACTATCACCATTGATATGATTCCTTGGTCTTTTCTATTCAAATTTTTCCTCCCATGTTTTACTATATAATATTATAATATAAGGAACAATTAAAATCTTTGATCTTCTATAAACATATCATTGGACTCATATTATGTCCTTGATAGGAATATTTTAATCTCAAACTCTTCGGGTTAGTGTATATGTCACATATCACTCCATATAGATAACATATACATTTATTTAGCGTAAAGATCACCATTGAAAACACAAAATAATTGGTTGGATAATTATTTTCATTTTGTTTCATCAATAAATTTGAATTAGTGAAAAATATATCATTTTAAATTAAAAAAATCCTATGTAATGACCCAGACATTTATAAATTTTTTTCCCTTTTCAATGAATATAATCATTACAATGTAACATAATTAATGAAAACAAATGTAGTATATTTTATTTATTATTTAAGACCACTTTTTAATATTTACATAATATAACTAAATGGGATAATAAAAAGTTAAAACCCATAACTATTATAAATATTGAAATTATACAGTGACCGTTTTGATTAAAAAATATTATGTTTTATTATAAAATTTAAATGATTGAAAAGAAATCAGAAATTATCTCGAATAGTAGAATCGTACCCATAAAGGCTATTTATTGGTGCTTATATGGGATATAACATCACTGATAATTACCCATGACCAATCATAATCCATTATTCAATAACCTAAACATGAAAGAATCTATTTATGGGAGAAGTTCAAAATTATATAGATCGCCTTCGGATCCTTAATAACCAAACAAAACTCTGAAATTGAAACAATCACACACCCTACCAATAGGGAATATACTTGGCTAATAATAGGATATGTATCCATTCAAATTAAGTTTAAAATATATATTTTTATTTTCAATAAAATAATTATTACATTGACTCCTTTTTAATATTACATTATATATATAAATTATTATATAATATATTTGATAAAAATATATTTTGACCCCATGAAATAAATATAGTAGTTTTTTAGGAAATATATAATGTTAATTAACATCTATTTTGATAAATAATTTTTTTATTAATGAATATAATTAAATAATATTTATCAAAAAAATTTATTGAATAATCAAGTGACTTTTTTTAGCATCCTAAATATGACTGTGTGGCATAAAATAGTATTTTTTAAAAATAAGATTTTATTATTAAAAGATGAAATTAATATATTTATAATTTTTTTTGAACATTAATAATGTTTTTTTACATTAATACATAAATATTATAAAATAGATAATTTTTCCAAAAATATATGAGGTAATAAAATTTTTGGGTAAAAATTAAATACTATATACATTTACAATTTGTATCATTACATATAATAGAACAAATTTAATTTAATTAATAGAAAAAACGGAACCAAAAAAATATAAATGTTTTATTAAAATATTTATGTACATATTTTTTTTATTTTAGAAACCTATAACGTATCATCTAAAACATATTTAATATTTCAATTTTTTCAAACAATTGTTGTTGGACATGAAATATTTTCATATCATTGATGGTAGTAAAATATTGAGTTTTGTTCATAACCTGCTAAAACAATATAAAACACATCACTTTTCTAGAATTCATGGGAAAAAAATTTGGTGGTTTAGGATTTTTATTTTTTTAGTTTTCATTTCCAATGGTTCTTAATTAATTAAGATTCCCCTTCTATTTCCGTATAAATAATCACATGAAAAAATATATTTATCATCAAAGAAACCCACTGAGCATTAATTTTCTATCCCCATCCCTCATTAAATCCCTACTAAAGTGTTAAAAATATATTAACATGATCTTCTTATGATTTTTGAATAAACCACTTTGGTATGGTACTCTCTTCACTTTTCTATTTGTTGAAGTACATTCTTTATATCAAATCTTTATATCTCTAAGTGTTAAAGTTGAAATGTTTTTTAAAATATAAAATTAGTATCCTAATGATTCCCATGTAATAAGATACAACCTTTCACTCTCATATATCTCTTCCATGAACCTTTTTATACACTTTTCATCCTACCATAATTATTAAATGATTTTCAAATGCAAAATTTTTTATTGTTAATAATCATCCCCATTTTCACATAATGTTATTCTCCTAGTTTTACGAATAAATAATTGATTTAGTACATCAATTTATATAACGCACACTCCATAATAATGGGGTTAAAATTTATGGAAGAATTTTTTTTGTTGTATTATCTACGTGGATCACAAATCAATTATATTTGCTATGAATGCGATAGTTTGTACCTGAATAATATATCTCATTCTTGTATTATGAAATTTCTTGATCTAATGATATAACATGTATGATTTATGGTTATCTAGCTTAAGAATATTATGTTAATATTATTAGTATTTCTTCTAGGAAAAGTCTTATGATATAATGTTTTATGTTGTTATGCATTCCCATAATGACTTGATATTACAATACCAAATGATTCTTCAATGTGAATTAATATGTTTCTAAACTTTTTATTCACCTTGTTATTCACCATGAATCATGTGTAATTAATAATTTTATGCAATATTTTATCATTTCCTTACTAGTTTCTATAGATTACCTATGTTTTATGTACCTATATAGGTCATGTCATTCAATATTAGGTATTAATTAAAATAAAAAGGGATTATATTTAGTATTTATATAATTTCATTATATCTATATTTTTAGAAATTGGTATATATATATTTATATATAATTTCCCAATGAAAATATTCTGTTAAATAATTTTCTATTTTATTGTGCTTATCTTTATATAATAATTAATTAAATAATGACTATAAAATACGTAGTTTTTAATATTTGATACCAGAGAATTTTTTTTGGGTTTTCAACTATAAAAAATTATAAAAAATCGTATGGGTACGACTAAGAATGGGGAAAATTCCTTAAATGTTGATTAATTATAAATTTCATGATTTTCTAATAAAAACACATCCATATTTTTATAGTAGCATGTAGATATACCTATGTAATAGATATACAAAATGATATTAACTTAGGAAGGGCATGTTGATTATAAACATTACTAATACTTATTGCAGGATAATGATTCATAAGACAATATAACATTATCTACACAAGTAATAGATATTATTTAGTTAAATACGTTCTTTTTTACATTACAATATATAGGGAAGAAAAAATCCAATGAAATATAATTCATGGATATTGTCCATGGATAACATATATTCAATATTTGGAGTTAATTTTACAAGAAAATACATATAATTGATGGGTTATCAATTAAATTGTCATTTTTTAAATTTTTTATGTTCAGTAGTTTGAGAATTTTAATCTTTAATTTTCTTTTTTATGAGCCAATGGATGTATATTTGAAGAAATGAGTAAAAAAACAAATTAATATTTAATGTGATACACCCCAAATAATATGAACACCATTATTTGATAATAGGTTCAGAAATTTACGAAAATAAAAATGCAACTAAATAATGTTTTTATTCATTACATGAATCTAAAAGAGCACCCACTTAACCTTATTAATTTTAATATAATATTTGAGTACATTATTTAACCATGTCCTATGACTACCATGGGATATTCTCATCTCTTAATCATAATCCCATGGATATACTCTTTTTAAAAGTTATTCATAATCCTTAAATGGTTTGAGAAAGAGAATGAAATGATAAATATTTATCATTTGGATATAGAAGAATATGAATGGTATATATTGATAACAACTATAAAGTGGAAGTGGTAAATCTAATTCATAGGGTCTAACGAAGTCAAAAATATATATGTTATAAAATCAATTTCTTACAATATTAGATATAAAATTGGGAGGTCGTTCTAGGGCCTCATACCAAAGGATTAATAACCCATTAGGGAATATGAGGAAATTTTCACATGAAGTGAATGAAACACATATACAATTTTTATTAACACAAAGTAATTATTTCAATATATTTCGTTTGATATATCTTCATATATGGAAAACATTATAGATTCAAGACATTATAATCTATAATGAAATCATATAATGTTACCAAAATAAGTAAATAAAGATCAGTGAATCACAATGGTATCATGGACCTTAAGATTGATAGTATGTAATGTAATTTAATTCGATAGGAGTGATTATGAAATATCATGGTTTTATGAAATTAAAAAATCTCAAATTTTTAATGTTTAGGAAAAACATCAAGAAAATTTACTAAAGGGGACATTGAAATTATGTATTTGTATAAAGAACGGGTACAAATATTAATAATTCCCACAAGAAAAAACCCACTTATGTGATGGAAGAAAAGAATTTTTTAGTCAACCCTCAACCTATAACAAAATTTTCAACTACAAAGATCAAGGAAACTACCCAAACCAATGTACAATTCTATGGGTAGTTGAAGATAATCAATGATAATGTCCTCTATAACCTATAGAGGAAGGGTGAACATATTCCATAAAAACTACTAAGATGTATCATGAAAATATAATGGTGAAAATTATTACATATATTCATTTTGGAATAGAAAAGATCATATTTCATTTAGTTGCTATGAATTAATTCACATATAACAAGTTGAGTAGGACTATTTAAATTCCACATCAAATCATGGAATTCTAGTAGTCAATAAAAACAACAAATAGTTTAATTATTTCATCCTAATAATATTACTTAACCCATATCAATTTTGAGGCTACTTTTCCAAGTGATCCTTATGATACTCTATTTACATTAATTCTATGTTACTATATCTATAGATTGGATAACCTTGTATAGATACAACAAATTCTATCAGAAAATTAAAATCACTCAATATATCATGAATCACTCTGATTATATACAATTATGGGGAAGATGATTTATCTACCTTAGATTTATCATCTCATGGATGGATTTTTGTCCTTATGAAAAATAATATCTTTTTCAAATCCTTGAAACTATGAAAAATACAATCCTTGATAACAATCCCATTAAAAAGGAACATTCTAATGTGTTCCTCGAATATACATTCAATATTCATTATATTCAAGTGGTAGAGTAATCATTTGATATTATATCCATGGAATTGATGATATGCAATAGGGAATATTGAATTACTAATTTTGAACATGATGAGTTGTTGAGGAATTATAAATAGAATATGAAAATGGGTTTTTAAACTCACGTGCTTCACCATGGGGTGGGAATTCCATTCATTGAATAAGGAGGATGGGTCAATGATCCTTTAAATTTAATATCATGGGTTTAATAATATAATTATAAAGAAATGTTATCATATTCAAAAAATTGATAGAAGGGTTTTACAACTACGTGAGCAGGATACTTCTCTAAGGTGGTTATTCGATCCAGATATTATCAAGTAATAATGATGGGGGAATATCATTAAGTTTATATTTTTATATACTTTATGGGCCCTATGGGTTCATAGTGATGTAATTCATACTCACTTATTCTCCATCTATAATCATGTATATAATAAATATATATTTTTTAGAGATTACATTGATAATTTTTTGTAGTCCTTAAAGTAATAATTTAATGTACTCAAAAATCATGGGGAACACTTGGAGGATTTTAATGGTGTATTGAGGACCCTCCAAGTTGAGAAGTGATATATAGAGTATGGCAAATGATATATCTAGATGAGAAATATAACATTCAAGTGTATTGTTTTGGAAAAAATTGATTTATTTTGATTCCTATATGATAGAGGCAATTGATGTATGTCCTAGATTAATATCTATGACGTAGATTTTTAGTATACTTAGAATTCTCATGTACCAAAATTTCTTTTTATATAATATTCTATTGATTGTCAAATAGATATACCATGATAACATGAAAGGGTGTAATGTTTTTAGGCCAATGAATTAGAGTGTATATTTATGTTATTAATGAAGCTCATAATGAATTCACTTGTTCTAACAATACCAACCATTGTAGTATTATTTTTCATCTAAAAAGTTCAATCAAAAAAGAGATTTTGTTGCATACTCATGAAAAATGAAAATTTGATTTCCTATGCATCATTCCGATTAATTATACTTTAGTTGAACTACATAATAAATGATACAAAATGGGATACAATGATCTTTTCGTTGATTATTTAAATATATTTTATAGATTAGAAGAACTGTAAAATACATATAGATCGTAAGAGTAACAAATAAATATTCATAAAAAGGCTCTCAATAGATTCCAATGAAGGTGGTTTAATATAATAATAGATTTTGAATTTTCAATCCATTAGTATAGTTGGTAGGAGAATAATGTGGATAATGATATAAGTAGGAATGATCCTACAACCATATCCATGGTGATGATTTAAAA
This sequence comes from Viscum album, assembly GCA_963277665.1. Lineage (NCBI taxonomy): Eukaryota > Viridiplantae > Streptophyta > Magnoliopsida > Santalales > Viscaceae > Viscum > Viscum album. Next base: position 737,483,095 of record OY728143.1, on the reverse strand, counting down.
GTATCCAATATTTATGGATATTAAAATGGTGGACATCAGAATCATAAATGAAATAAAATCATACATAACATATATAACTTTTCAACCATTTAATCATAAGAGGGTCAAGGAATCCTAAAAACATAATGAGAAGTTATAGAGATATGTATTAAATATTATATAGATAAATATTTATAATGATTGAGTTATAATTATTTTGAACCAAGATATGTGTGCCACACAAATTTTTATTTAAGAGGGAACTTTGGGATGATGGGTATTCCCATTATTCTCAATTCAGCTACAAATCACTAAAATATATATAGATATGAGGGGGAAAATATCATGGGAGGTCATGATGATGGAGATTGTAGAAGTTGTATCTTAATGATAGGTATGAAAACACATCAATGATGAATGATATAAGTCTAATGGTATGATGAAACAATTTTAAATTCAAATATAGTAAGGGTAAAACATAAACATGGATTCTGCTATAATTCCCAGAAATTTTTAATGGAAATAACTCAATTTGGGTTATAGTCATTAACCTTACAAAGCCGGTGTATTTAGTTTATATAGTATAATACTATTCAATTTACTAAATAACTCGTATATACATATAACAAGTTTTATGATTATCTGTACTCCCAAAACGCATTATATATATTTGAGATATGAGGTTTTACTCATGGTTCTGGGGAATCCAACAAATCATTTTTTATATACATTTGAGTTTCATCATACCTTGTCACACTCAAGTGGATGGTTATTCAGAGAGAAACACTCTAACTCTAGGATGTATAGTGAGATCATGTTCAATAGATTTGAAATTGTTTTGGGTTAAATGAAAAAAGATAATGGAGTATTCATATAATAATATTTGTCATTCTATCATTTAAATGAAATATAATGAGCTTCTATATGGGAAGAAGATTCAAACTTCAACATGTTGTAATGATTTTTCTGAGATGAAACTGATGTTACCAGATCTTATAAATGATATAATAGTTAAATATAAGACCATTCATTGTTATTTTAAATTCATTTAAATTGAACTGAAAATCTAATTGGAAAATATGTGATACAACATATTGTTTAAGGACAGTGATAAGAAGTTACTTTCTATATTACCATGGAAGAAATTGATGATATTTTTGAAATAGGGAATGCTTTATAAAACATATATCAGGACCTTTTATATCAACATTATCATTATAGTTATAGAATATAGACTAGCACACCGGGCTATCATATATCTAGTACATTATGTGTTCCATATATATCTCTTATGTATATACATACCGAACCACTCAAATGTACAAAATCCAGAGCTGGTGCCTTGGGAGAATAATATTTCATATGAGGAGTTTTTTGTGAGATTATATATCATAGAAAAAATGATATATAAAACAATAAATAAGACCAATCCAAATTACTATGGATGAATCATACATTGTTTTAGGAAACATCAGAACTATATGAAGTGATGAAACAAAAGAGCATAGATATATTTTTATGCATCAATAAATATTTCATGGGAAAAATTTATGAAGAAGGAATAATATGATGAAATAATATTTTACGAGTGAAATTTCATTTAATGTTAATTAATTTCTTATAACGTTACTTTGTTATAAAAAATATATTCATGATATTTTTTTTATTATATTGAATCAATACAAAATGATTTCATAATTTTTCTACCATGCTTAAAATACCATTAATAATAATTAACCTTGTTAATATAGCATATATTTTGAGATCTATATGATTAGTATATATAAACGGTTTTAAGAAAATCTTATTTTTAATGTTCTTATAAGATATGACCTTGAAAATTTAATTTTTTTCCTTTGGATCCCATTTTTCGGAGTTTCATATGGATTTGGTATCACTTGTATGTTCCCTTAACGAGGCATAAGCTAAGATTTAACAAAAAACTCAATAAAAATACTACGTAGAAGAATTTTATTCTTATAAATATATCTCTCTTATCCATATTCGCTAACCAACCCAAGAACGTACTACCACCACACACCTTACCCTTAGAGAATATAATAGTTTAATATGGGGTTATATATCTTGACTCTTGTAGTATGAATGGGTCTTTTAATTTTTAACAAAATATTATTTTAATGAAGCAATTTGAAATGTTAATTTTTATATAAACATTGTTTTATAATTTGTTTGATACAAATTAGATTTTTATGTGATGAATCAAAATTTATATTTCTCTTAAAATATATAATTTCAATAAAAATATTATATTGATAATTCAATGAGTTTTAAAATAAATTTTATTTTCATAAAATGGTATTATTATATAAAATTTATCCAAATATAAATGGTAATGTAATTTAATAATACATCATGTATTTTTAAAAGGGTCTTAAATTTGAATGTATTGTAAAAGCCAGTACGTATCATTAAAAATTATTTTTTAAAAAAAATTTAGAAATTCCTATATCTAATCAAAAAATTGATAAAATAAATAATTATTTTTTTAATTTTTCAATTTCAATCTATCCAATGGTGCATTTTCATAAATTTTATTATAAAATAATTTTTTTGGAAAAAAGTAAATATATTATAATTGTGCATAATGTATTGGGACGTTATAATATCTCAAAAGTGATATAATAAATACTATAAATGTCATCCACAATCCAAAAATTGGTTTACCCTATAAATAATTTATTTTTAAGACGTTTGATTTATATAATGAATCCTCATAAAAAATATTTTATTATATGAATTTTAGTATAATTATTTACAATCATGGACCACTTCCACATCATGAATGGTATTATTTTCGTATTTTTCTTTATAAAAGGAATAAAATATTCTAAAAAACTCTATATTATAATAAATGATGGTCAACAACAATTTTATTTTTGGGGGGATTTAATTATTTACTTTATAGAATCAAAATTATGTGTTTAGAAATTAATTATGAATTACATATCATTTTTCTATAAATACCCAACCAAAATCCCATTAAAATTCATCCAACAACCATTTATCATTTTTCCTTCTACCAACCTAAATCCCTCCAAAGGTTTTTTCATTCATTAAAGAAGCACCTTTAAATAATTTTTAAGAGGCCACTTAGGCAATTGAATCTCTACATCATACTCATTATTCATGTACATTATTGTATTGTGCCTTATGATTTCAAATTCCTCATAATGAAATATATTTTTTACGCATCCCTTTATTATATTTTTAATTATTTAGTATTTATAGGCCACCATATACATTCTATAACAACTTTCGTGAATTATTATTTACACCTATTATGCTTTTGAACCTATTCAGTTATTTTCTATTCCAAACAATTGTGTTATAAATACCCATCAATATTTACAATCAATCATATTCACATAATTTAAAATATCATTCATTGAATGGGAATTTTCAAGAATTTAATCTAGAATAAATATTACATGAATAAAAAATGGTGATTTACATTTTTATGTTTTAAGAACTATGTGGTACACAAATTCAAGTACATGATATAAATGTGATCGGTGTACTAAATATTATATATTCCTCTAATGAATTGAGTAATTTTTTATATCATTTGATAAAATATATACTAAATGGGTGGTTATCTAGAGAAATATGTGTTATAATTTCTTGATATTTATCCTTTACTTATGACTATGATTTAACATTTTATATTGTTTCTGCATTCTTATAAATCCTTAATTTCATCATCTTAGTAATTATTTGATGCTCAAAATTATGATTTTGTCCATTTTATGTCTTCATGTTATGTTGAAAAACATACACCTTTGACTCTTTTCCAGGAAATTACATGATTTATCAACCATTGTGCTTCATATCTAAATAATTTCTAATGTACATCAAAAGGTTATCCTATGAAGTATTAAAATATCCATAGAATATAATGGAATTTTATAGAGTTTCAAAATAATTTCTCTATATCCCAAATCCAATCTACTAGTGTATGTATCTAATTTACCTATGACACTATGTATATTATTTTCTATTGATTGTATTATATGTATTTCTATGTAATAAATCATGGAATGAAAAATATAATAGATTTTGGATTACTTATTTAGAACCTTTTATGATGCATAACTATAAATAAATAACACTTATTTACTAGTTGGAAGAGACAATATAGGTACATTAACTAATCACTTATTCAATTCGGCAAAGTAGTATTCACAATCCTATGTTCACATGAATTTTACCCATATTTTTATTAAAATTTATAATGAAATAATCAATCTACTAATGTGTTAAATATACCCCTGACAATATCCTAATAAGTCAAGGAAATTATATATTTTAGATATATTTTTTGGACTTTTCCATTCATTTATTGAATTTTTAAGGGTTAAAGGATTTATCATCTTTAGATTCAATTATTATATGAAAAATAATTCATTGAATAAAAAATTTATAGATAATAAATTTCATATACATATCATTTTTCCAAAAAACCTAAATAAATAAATGAGATTCATTCCCCATATAATTATTTTTCTATATAAGAAAATAACCATTGAATACAATTAAAAAATTTACAATAAAATCCTTGAATACTGTATTCATAAAATTTCCTGACAAAATGCGAAATATTTTACAGAAAAGGTATTCATAAGAACTCATTAAGATTATACCACATATAAAAGAATTTATTTTGGATACACTTCTTCTAATAAATTATTTAGTTATAACCAAAGAAAATGTATCATTATGAATTAATGGTCCATTAGATTATAAAAAACAATTCATTAATATATTTAAATTTATACATATAATTTATATAAATTCCATTGATTTACCTATAATCAATGAATAATCTCATTTAACTATCCTACATCTTTAAAAATAAGTTAGGTGATCCACATTGTAATATAGTTGGATAAATGATTCCATTATCATACAAGTAAAATGAATAGTTCTTTTTCTAAAATAAATTCATTAGATCAATTATTTATGAATGAATAGATATGAGTTTTTTGATCTAGGATCAGATAAAAATTGATTTCTTGTTATTGATTCCGGATAAATCTTGGTAATTCAGTAGGAAATACATAAATATACTCATATAAGATTTTTGAAGCAACTAATATCTAGATATTAATAATCTATTTATATTTAAATTCATTAACATCAATCCCAAATATATCATTAAGAAAATAAACAAGGGTTGGATACTCACAAGATTCAAAAAATGAAACATCCTCTTAAAATATAATTCCAAATATTTGATATTAGATAAAAAATAATTACATATATAATAAATTCTATCAACTAGAAATTGAGAGTCAATCCACACCCATGATTACATAAAAATCTATAACATTCCGAACTATGTCACTAGGTCTAATCCATAATACCACTTCAAATTTGGTAGGCCTCCCCATAAACTAGAGGTTCTGAGAAATAAATATTGTCTAAATTAGAACCAATGGGACACTATACCATCTATCTGATTTCACAAACACAATAAGTAACCAAAAATATATGCAATAAACAATAAAATAAAAAATAAAAAAAATTAAACTATAAGAGTGAATGAAATAAAAATAAACTAAATAAACATAAATAGATATAGATAAGATCACCCACAAGGATGATCACATACATGATCAAAAGTATAAAATTGATCAGGTTATACTCCTACTCATATACTCATATAAGCCTTGAATAAAAACTCATTGATAAATATCTCACTAGATAATGAACCCATGAATAAAATCAACCTAATCCTACATGATTTGAGGAATACGAAGGTACATATGGTCCATAGAAAACTGAGAAGGGTGTATGTATAACTCAGTATGTATTTTGTAATGTGGTCTAGTATTAAGTTGAAAAAATAATGTATAGTTTCATACGATATGGTAATCAGAAACTAAAAAATGCATTACCTAGCTGCAAAATCATAAAATAATATCACCAGGAGCACACATGTGATATGAACCATGTAAATAGAAGACATATGATTTCCAATTTACCATGATCCTCAGCCATTGCTACATTGTCTCTATATTATAAGATAAGTCATAACAGTATAAATATGTAATCAAGGATTCCATAGCACTGGTGAAATTGATAGTATGTATCCTTAATGAATTGAGTATTTATTGATCCATATGTTTTGACTAGTAACATGTACTCTATATCCAAATTTAATCGAGTTCCATCTTATTTATCATTAAATATAAGGCATCAATTAAAGGTCAGTCATATGGACTACTAGGGACATATTCTAATTATTCATAAGGCATCCAATTTCAACACATTCTATTGAATCCTCAACGCATTATGTTCCTTCTCGGATTGAGTTATATCATGCTCCTACCATGAGTAAGGTTCCTCAATCATCATTAATTTATGGAATGCACACCCCCGAAATGGGATAGTATAAAATGATGATCCACCAATCACATGTACCAGACACACCTCCAATCACATGGTAATAGAATTAAAAATACATAACGTGTAAAAAAATCATGTCATATCATCATGAGAATATAGTATCATCACACAATATCTTTTGTTAAATATCAAGTGTAGAAACTATCTAATCATCCAATAATCCAAGATTCAGGCTTAATAAGCTAGTCTCATGGTTTCACATATACACCGACTAGTAATAACATTGAAACAAGGATGATCATGTTGTACAAAATCATGTATCATTATAAGGAATGAAGAGTATATATTTAAAACCTATGAAAATTAATCAAATTTCATAGTATCTAAACATGTGATCATGGAAAAAATTGTCTATTAATAAATCTAATTATACTCAGGCAATAATAGACAAACATATTTTCAGTGGTATATAAAAACCACCATTTTTTGATCTAGGAATCCAACATTATATCACGGGTCCTATTTTTAATATAGCATAATAAGACACATCATTCTATAAATTTACTCTAAGGATGTTATATTTGATCATGAAATAGTCACCATAGTTTGATACCAAACCAGTGCTTAGGGGTCTGTTCAGTCCCTTGACAATTTTCTCTATTACATTTAGAATACATCCACTATTCAATTAAGGATAACACAATATTAAATAATTTTTCATTATTTGTTTTCAAATACACAATATGAATTTAAAGGTAATTAATCCAAATTATTCACCCTTATATAATATGTCAATAAAATAGAAAATTACTCCAAGGGTAGAGCACATGATTCCACATACCTCATATAGAGTCAACTACAGGCCATGAAAAACCCAAGTACCTCATCTGATTTTCCCATGTACATTCACGCTTAATCAAATTCCATGTGTGCCTATATAATTCAAAATCAATCTTCTTAATTTATTATAAATATAATACAATTAATTAAATTTTTATAATAATACACATTCAAAAAAAGTAACACTCAACGATGGACTTATTAAGGATAACTTCTTGATTAGAATCATGACCATCCATCACCGTATAGTCTTACTTAGAAGTCCAAATATATATGAAGAATTTTTTTATCTTTCATAAATTTTTTAACAACAGAATAAAATAATATTGGATCCCTTAGGAGAAGTACAACAAATAATTTACCTTATTAGTTACATTGGCTAATGGAGTTGGAGCCACTCCGAGAGAACTCATGATTCTAAATTGAAATAATACTCCAAATCAATTAAATATATCAATCTAAAATTCATCAAAAAAATCAATAGAAACAATGGAAAAAATCAAGGAAAAAACCTTCATAAAAAGCCCAACCATTGTCATGAGATCATCATTAAGAGAAATTCTCTAGAAATATGATCCATTGAATTGTCATTCTAGAAAAATTCAATCGATGGTTCAATTAAATTCCCATATAATTTATGTAATAAAAATTAAGACATGATCAAAATAATTAGAAGATATAAGAGACATCAATGGTTCTAATGATATAACACTAACTAAGATCAAACCATCATACTAGAGAACACAATGATCCATGAAGGAATGATGACATACCCCCTGAAAGAAAACCTATTCATTCAAATACCATTTAACATGAGGGGTTCGAGTGAATGGAATATTGTGCGTCTAGACCAAGTGTATCACATTAAAAAATATATTCAATATCTTAGGCACCTCTAATAATATAAAATATTATTTCACATCTTGAGAAATTAATACATAAACCCATATAAGTTTTCCCACGATAGATAACTTTGTTACACAATGATTCATTTAGTGAATCCTTTTATGATACCTAGTTACTATATTAACTAATCTAGATTCATCTAAACACTCTCTTGGATTATATGATGACACCATACATGCCTAAAAACTAACCTTATAGTCATTGATACCCATGTATTACATACAAAGGCTCTATATATCAAAAATATCCATCTAAAAATTGGAACAATAAATTTCCCCATGAATTATAAGCCATAATGGCATAGGGAATTACAATTTTCCCACAAAAACTCTTATCGTTCCATAGATATTTTGGTATCATGGGAACCACATCCCTCAATCTTTCATGATTGTTATCCAAATGAATTTATCCATGCTTCAGCAAAAAACACCAAGTGAAATCTCAATAATGTTCTCACTCATGAATTTCCATCATGTTAATACTATGAATCATTGTGTACAATCAATAGTAGCCGAGCTACTGTGTCACACCCCTCAAAATCATGATCTTAATTACATCATCAACTGAACCTAAAACACAATAGTTACCTCAAATGATTACTCTTATAGCATCAATGTTCTCCCCACCATAGGGGTAAATAAATAGAATTTGATTATTTAAGATCAATGAAATACCCGGTGTATTTCAATAAAATTATTATTTATCATTGAAAATAAATTTTATGGAAGTTGTTACTAACATCACATTGCTGAATCCAAATAAGGCAATGAGTCTCTTCCAACCCTAGACACCTAAATATTTCAACCTTTCCAAAAAGACCCTAGTCATTTCAAACTGCTCATTCAAAACCGTATGATGAGCTCGTTGTGGTTTTATCCTGTTTCCTTTTGTTTTACATGGAACCATTATTCAGTAAATCTATATACATCTTATTATGAAGGTAAAAGACCTAGTTTTATGATATCCACCGATTCCATAAATTATAATTAATTATTCCTTTGAGGCATAATTTTATAGATATAATATCCAAAATTAATTAAGAACTGACTTTGAAGAATATTTTTCTGGATAGGTTTACCCATGTTATGCACTATCCAAAATGAAATAAACTATATATCTAATCACCATAAATCTTACTCTCCCCTGACTCGCTATGAATCTCTACCAAGTACAAATCCCACAACCAATATTCATTTAACACTATATCTGAATGAAACATTATACATTGAATGAGGAACCATATAACATTTGGTAAAATACACATTGGCCTTCTAAATTTATCACAATCATTCAATTTTTAATCTTTAAAAAACCATGAACCTTAAAAGAAGTGTGGATATCTTCTCTTTTGATGGGCTGATGCTTTAAACCACAGGAGTATCCTTATTTACCACACCACATAACTTACACATGTATACCCATCCCTTTACTATTTCACAATTGAATGTCCTAGCTAAGACTGTGTAACACCCTATAATTTTGAAAGAACAATATTTTTTATAGCATCTACAACACACAAAACTGAGTTTAAATAAACCACACTATACTATTAAAATATTATTTTTTAAATGTCAATGTTATGAACTAGCCCTTAATTTTTCATGTATGAATTGTGATAACAACATTTTTAAAAATATAAATGTAAGATAAAGTATATTTATAGATAAATATGTACTTAATTCCTGATAAATTCATTATAGGCTCTATGAATACCATTTTCTCCAAAAAAAATTATTTATTTTGATTTTTGTAAAAAAATAAATATAATTTTTTCCACTTTTATAATATAAATTAGAATAAATGAAAAACTTTTTCAGAAATAACATATCAAAATTACGTTAGGATTAATTTTTGGGATTATTCTAAAATGATTCATTTTTTAATGAATAGTGAAAAATAGTGGTCTTTATTGGAAACAACTTTTTCATTTAAATAATTTACCAAAAGATATTTTATTTTATAATGGATTATATGTAATATTATTTCAATAATGTTATTATTAATACAATTTAGTTCTATTTAATCAATTTTAATTTACTTATATAAAATAGTTTTTCTACTTATTGGAAAACAATTGTTTGAAAATCGGTATTCCTCACAACTATTTGTTTAATTTCATTTTATTTTTAACATTTTTTTAAATTAATTTGTAATATTGGATTAAATATTTGTAAAAATAATAATTTATATCATATAACAAGTACAAAAAAACTTTAATTCATAATTATTATTAAAAATTAGAAAAATTAACTACCATGGTTATAGTTAAAACAAGTTTAACTAGGGTTAAACAAAAAGATAAGACATAAAACGACATAAAAACTTCTCCAAATTATATTTTATAGCCATATTTATACCATATATTTTTACAAGTTCAATAATGATCCATTTTATATTCTTTTGGAATGTTTAATTTATGGGCATAATTTTTTCATTTTAAAAATTCTAATTTTACTCTCCACCACTTATAAAATTTAAATGCCTCTACTCTCCACTTTAATCCTTTGAATCCTTTTAGTTTGACAAATACAAACCAAAATTCCTCCCTTAATTCTATCGCGACAACATTTTATATAAGTCTAATCTATGGAAGTTATAGTAATAATTCTAAAAAGATGGTTTGAAGAAGATGCATCATTCTTAATTGAGAATCATTGTTTTAATTTTTCTTTCACCTCATAAAGATATAACTAAGTAATGATTCTATAATGAAATCTATATATATCACATAATTGTATGTTAATACGTTAAAGGAATAACTTAAATCCACATCCTCTTTCATCAAATGGGAAATAAAACCATTATTCATGTGTATGACTGACTATGACTATGAGAACCAATGCAATTCTTTTTCTATCATCAAATAAAATATATAAATATATATATATATATGATTACAGATTTAATATTTATATATGATACTAATTAAATATTATGATTTTATTAAAATTAATATATCATATACTTATTGAACTAACCATCCATGGAAAAATAATAATCCCATTTGTGTGTACGATTGATTGCCCCCTCACAAAGTGATGTGATTCATTTTTTTCACTACAGAGCAGAGATTGTATATATAAGTGTATGTTAAAAATATTAGGATATTCATTAATCTTATGATCATTATGTAAATGAAAAACAACACTTCACTTCATTCCATGATGATCATTGAAATATTTAAATATTAGTAATGTGTACATATGGTCTCACATCTCTATGGTTGTAATATAATTCATTTTTCATATAAATAATTCATGGTTATATTTAAAAGAATAATTTATATATCAAAATGATAATTATTTTATTATTATTTATTTTAAATGTATTGTAATAATGACCTTATAACCATGGTGAACCCAATTAATTCATTTTGAAATTAATAAATGAGTGTCCTCAAAACACATACCATGGTAAAAACAAATTTACTAACTAGATAAATATTTAAATTAATAAAGTAATTTATTTTGGGTGAAATGAATTAAAGACAGTATTTTTTTAAAATGAAACTTAATAATTGATATATGTTTACTAGTAATGATATTAAAAAACTATATTTTAAATTCTTGAATAGAGATAATGGCTTGCTCTCAAAATTTCTTTTTTGAGACACATGTTCTTTTGTTCTATTATTTCATTTAAATGGAGTATTTACTACAAAATAAAATATTTTTTCCTGAATCATTAATAATTCAGGATATTATATGTTTCAATCCATTTACATATTTTATGAGAGTTATGATTCATATATTACTAAGAAAAAAATGGTTATTTTTCAATTTTATTTAAATCATGATTGTTTATGCTTGAATCTCTGTTGTATAAAATTATATTATAATTTTAATATAAAAAAATATTATTTTTAGCATATGGTTAGTTTCGAAATTATCATGTAATAGTACCATTTTACATTATATGGTTAGTAAAATTATTAATAAAATATTTTTACAAAAGGATAACTTTATATCTCTCTTCGATCATAAATCATTTTTCATTGATTTTAATTTTTTAAAAAATATTGTAAATAATACATTTAATGTTCTCCATGTGATTTATTAAAAATTTTATTACCCATGTTTTATTTTTTATAAAATGTATTTAAGAATATCTTATTCTCATTTTCTAAATGATGTACTTTTTATCCATTTCAAAATAATGTTAAAAGAATTATTCTTAACCAAAAGGGATTGTATGAAATTATCCATCGTTATGAAAAATAAATTTTTTGAATCATCACTTATAAGTTTTGATGATACATTATTTTAATGCAAATGTTTTCAAAAATATTTTTTTAAATTTTAGACATTGAATTTTTAGAATCAAAATGTAATGTATATTTTTCTAAAGAAAGATTCAATGTAATCATTTTTAAAAAAACTTTCATCAAAAATGACAACAAATGATGATATGGATTACCTATAAATTTTTTATATATTTCTCTCACATATATACTTATTTTATTATCAAATAGTTTTATGGTTTAGTAAAATGATGATGTTCATTTCTAAAATCCCTTACCCGAATGGCCTGAAGGCCTTCATTTTTTATTTTATTATGGATAATACCCCTTTTAAGGGTTGGAGGGAAACCCGTACATGACCCATGGGCCCAAGGCACAAAGCCCGACATGAATTTAAAATACATGACCCGAAGGCCCAGAGGCATACCATGACCAATACATAACCCATTGGCATAAGCCACTAGAATTTCCCCTCCCTAGCTTCAGTATCATTGATCATCTAGCTCCCCACCTTACATTGCTGATCAGCTAGTATTGCCTCGTACAAAGATACTTGGTGCTTGGTCCTGATGAGAGTTGGCATACCCACTCATTCTTTAAATCTGGTTAACTCTGCATCTGGTGGTTGATATTCTTGTTTCTTTGATCATATTCAGGGGCCTGCTCTATGTGAATTGGGCTACACCATGGTCTCAATGGCCCAAAGGCCCTGTGGCCCAAAGGCCTTTGATGGCCTGAAGTCCTTTGAGACCCGTAGGCCGAAACCGGTGGCCCTAAGACCGAAATCGGGTAAATTGTTAATATTGCTACAGTACCAAACAATAACTGCTACATTAACTACAACAATACTGCTACAGTTCCCCCAAAAAATTCACCTCCACCCGGTTTTGAACATCGGTCTCTTGGATGCCAACCAGAAGCCCTTACCACTCGGGTAAGGGCTCGTTGGCTAAAATCCCTTTAATTATAGTGTTTCAATTTATTATGATAGGAGGAAAAAGTATTCATCCCATTTTCTTTTTATGGGTAATTATTATGTTATACCTTTTGATTGATTTATATTATGTGACAACAATTAATCATTACCATGATATGTTGTGTTCTTATAGATATTTATCTAATTCATTCGGTAAATAATTTTTCTCATGAGGTGCCATGAATGATTTTGGGGGTTAAAGGTAATCCATTATGGAACTTTGTGAATAATGTCATAATGACTCAAAAGTTAACTTTCCCTCACGATTGTGTCATGTTGTATCTTTTTCCACATTACTTATGATTCAATGATCTTATAATACCATGGTATTTATGTTATGATTCCCTAAGATTACCATATAACCTTGTCTTTTATGATATAATTTTATACCTTTGACTCACACAATATGATTTCATTTCATATTTATTCCACCAACTGTAGAGACCCAAAGCTTGACGTACATGGACATTACATTACTTTAGCAGAATACTTAATACATAACAAAAACAGACACACAAGGACCGTAATAGTTTAGTGTCTTTGGAAACTTGGAACGTAATCTTCTAATCGTGGTGAATGATCTTCAACATCTCCCATAAAGATCTTCCTTTTTTTCATACCTAATACCTTTCTTTATATCCTAGGGAAAAGAAAACATAAAAAGGGTGATCTCAAATGCTCAGTAAGGGTAAGCATGGATAAAATAAATCATACCATATACATTTGAACTTAAAAACATGAACATAATGTTTAAACATCAAAATCTCGAGCAACGACATAAAACATGGAAGTACATAAGGTATAGATCATAATGGAACATAAACCATGATAAAATAGCATGGGAATAAAACATGTAACTATGGAATCCATTAAGCACATGTAATGATTTCCATAGTAGCCAAGGCATTGCTGCCAAGACCATCTTAGTGGACAATGTCCCATTCTGAATCGAGTTCACTCCTCGTTTCAGTCCTGTAACACTAAACCGAATTAACTTACCATTCCAGCCATGTCTATCTCATGAGATATAAAATCTTTACCCAATGCATTGGATAGAGATATAGGTCCCACCCATCTCATAATGAAATCATTATAACTTGTGCCACAAAAAAAACATACATCATTGATAATAACCCAATAAACAAAATGGGTTTCATAAACATCATTCCATCATCACATAATCCATATAAAAGAAATGGAAATCATTTCATAATAAGAAAAGTGAAAACATTTAAATCAAAGAGACATGATACTTGAAACATACACATATGAAATAATGTCATCTTAGATGAAAATGGTTTTGATAAAATACTTGAAATGAATTCTTGAGGAAAATATCCTTTCTTCTTCAAAATCAATTTCTTTTCACAAAAGTCATAGAATTTTAAAAGAAAGAGATTTTGTTGAAAATAGTAATGAAATATTTTGGAGCAAGATTCATGAAAATAAGGCTTTATGAAACTGTAAAAATTCTTTCATGTCGTATAAGTTTAAAAAAACATTCTTCTCGTACTTTTGTCGAAAAATCCAAAAAAGTACCTCGTAACATAAAAAAAAGAAAGATTCCTTAAATAAAATGTAGTAAAAGTAAAAAATTCAAAAAAAAGGGTAAAAATGACTTTAAACATACATGGAAACACTTTTATAAAACATGGACATGGATGATAGAAATAACCCCAGTAAATACATACGAATAAACAATCTCGGATAAAAATGAGATTTGCCAAATTTATCCCTTACCTTAGGTCTGATATGCTTTGTACGTATCCGAACCTCCTGTATAATGATTAAAATAATGTCATTGACTAATTACAGAATCATATTCATTGTTATGATATCATATATGGTTCACTTATGACTTTATATTACCCGTTCTTTTGTAAATTCCATGTTAAAGAGCGTTTTGGGTAAAATCGTTTCATTTTTCGTCCGTGTTTTGACTTGTAATTATTCATATGATTACATAGATCATGATTAATTACATCCAGAATGTAAAACATGATTTATATATAATATATATTCAGAGTATACATATATATAATAGATCGATAAATGGAAATAAATACACCTTTCATGGAGACGGTAGGTCGTACGTACGCATGAACGTTGTTTTTGTTTCATCATTGAATTGAAGGGAATTAATTGGATGACATACATATATATATACATAAATCCAGTATTATTATGTCATATATTTCATGATTACTTCTTATATATACTTTATAATCATTTAGGAATAGTTAATCATTGAGAATGAATCTCATCGCGTCGTGGAGACGGTATTCCGTACGTACGCACGAGCGATGATATCGTTCCCATGATCGTGGAATTTTATTGGAGTGTATGTATACTATTATAGAATCATTATCATTGTACAATAATCATATATAGTTATTATTTACACCATTATACCCATCCAAGTAAGGTGGTGGTGGAAAATAGATTACACCACGGCGTGGAAACGGTATTTCGTACGTACGCACGCGCGGTGATTTCGTTTTCCGTAGGATGGATAGACGGTGAAATAGGATTGTTTCATACTTATAATAACATATCAGTATATGTGTGATACTTATGTTATTACTTCATAATGAAACAATAGAATAAGAAGAAGTGGAAGAAGAAATAAATGTGAAAGAATCGGTAACAGAAATTACCTCTTCTTTGAAGCGCCTCTTTGAGACCTCCTCTTAGGGCACAAATATTTGTCTTTGAAGAAGACCAGGACCTCTAGGATGTTTATAGGGAAGTGGGGAAGTGAAATGGGTAGGGGTTGGTTGAGCTTGAAGGATCAAAGTGGTGTGAGGAAGAGAGGGAGGAGGTGCCATTTTATAAGGGAGGAGAGGGGCACCTTTGGAATTCTTAAAAATATTAATTTATAATAAATTTAACCCCACATAAAAACCTCCAA
The DNA here is from genome assembly GCA_963277665.1 of Viscum album. Lineage (NCBI taxonomy): Eukaryota > Viridiplantae > Streptophyta > Magnoliopsida > Santalales > Viscaceae > Viscum > Viscum album. The sequence continues at coordinate 737,466,874 of OY728143.1, read as the reverse complement.
AAAAACGACTCATATTCGAATATTAGATGAGATAGGGTTGTAATCTCATCAACCAATCAAATTTAGACATTTTTGGATCTTATTTTAAACTTTATCATTTTGATTTATCTTTATTTAATATATTTATGTTTATTTGTGGTAATAAAATTCTAAATTTTAAATTATAACAAATAATTACTTACTATTTGTGATTTTCCATAATTATTTACTTTATAACATTATAGACCATATAATTTTAAATTTATAATTTTTTTAATATTTTTGTGATTTTTAAACAATTTTATAATATGGTGTTTTTATAAAATAACAATAGTGTCAATTTTAACACTATTCATTTATTTGAATTTCAATAAAATATATACAGAATATATGTTCGAACTAAAATCTCTAATATATTTATAAAATTTTATATGTATATAAAAAATTTGTGTAGCACATTTAATAGTTCATATAATATTTATTTTATTATTTTTAAAACCTTTTATTTGGTTTATCACTTAATAAAATAAATACTACAACATTTTTGTATAATTATTTTATATACTTATTTGTTGCATAAAAATTAATAATAAAATCCTATGATGAAAACAAATCTAATACCTTTCCCAATAATATAAGTGTCATAATCACTTTTATAAGGCTCCAAAAGGTCCAATATTCTACCATTGGATTATTATGGTTTAAATGTACATTAAAAATAAGTTTTGGTCAGGGTTTTATGCATTTTATGGTCACTATTAGTTTAATAAAGACTATATTCTTGATTTTTCACTAGATAAACAATTTCTACATCACTGTTGTGTCCTAATTAATGATAATTATTTAATCCCTAAAAATTATAAATTAATTCATATGATGTAGAATTTTTTATTATCTTTCTGGAGAATACTCAGGTTCGATGTTTCATAAAGTTTATCACTAAATTAAAATTAATATACTTATAAGATTTAAGAGAGTGACATGTTGTCACTTTCTAGGGTTTTAATAATAATTATGTTATTTTCATTTGAAAAAGTCCATTAAATGAATCTAATCCGACCCTTAGGTGATATGGGTATAATTTTAGCCAACCAATAGAATTTTTACATGTTGTTAGGGTAATTTTATAATATTATATTTACCCTTAATTACCTGATTTACCTTTAACTATTGTAAATAAAATTTACCGTAGTTACTATTCATAATTCCCAAAAATAAAAAGTAGCTTATTAACATAATTTGGACCCAATGATTCCAAATATGGAATCGATTTTTCCAAATTCAATAAACAAAAGTTGCAGAAATTAAATTAAAATTAATCATGTTGTCGAAAGAAAATGGGTTTTTCTTTAAAACATTGCAAAAGATTGAATTTATTTAACCTATGAATTTATTGTAAAATCAATTCTAATGGCATACATTATATTAAATGGTAAAAATATATTATATTTCTAATTTAAAACCATTCAATGTTATAATTTAACCATATAAATTATTATGATTTAAAAAGTTGTTTTTAATTAAAATATAGCGTGTTTTTACGATTCATCAAAATATGAATGTTACCAGAATAATATGAAAATTTTATCCAAAGTAAATTTTTATTTCATTATTCCAAAGAAGAATATTAACTTGTAAAATTTTACTTATAAACATGTCGAAAACTAGATTTAATGTGGGTGCACCATCAAAAGGCGACAAAACTGCATTTTTTGAAAAATACTTATTTTACCCAAAAAATTTATTTTGTTCTTATAATATGTTCTAGAAAATGTGTAAGATGAATAATAATGTTATAAAATTCAAAAATTAGTTAACACTATTCATAATGGATATATTATAATAATATATCGTTGTTCAGTAAAACCCGGTATTGCGTACAACACATGCTATCGAGGAAGGTCGTGATTGCGTGTAATGCAAGCCAAGTCATGGTTGCGTGTTGTGAAAGAATCTTTCATTGTTTCGTATAAAAGAATCCAACCATATTTCATTTATACATTGAATATATATATATATACTCAATGTTGCGTAGAATAACTATTATCAAAATTTTGTGTAACGCGATCCAAGAATAGTGTTGCGTATACTGCAAGCTAATACGGTGTTGCGTATAGCGCAAGGTAATCTTGGTGTAGCAAAAAACAAAAGACATTAATGAAATTAAAAGAATATTTTTTATAAAATCTCGGGGTGTTACATTCTACCCCCCATAAAATGAATTTCGCCTTCTAAAATTGTCGGGGTTATAAATGGTTTACTACTCGAATGTTTGTTTAATAGAAACCCACATCGTAAAAAGGAATACCAAAACATGGCTTTAAAAACTAAAGTATGAAATATAACGATTACCCAAATTAACTCATCACTGGGTTTCCACGTAGGAGAACATAGGTGAAAATATGGATATGGAAGAAAAATCTAACCATCAAGTTCTGATGGAGAGTGGTTGAGAACATGGCTATGAAAAAGACAAGAATCACAAAGCTATAGATTTGTGATAATCTAAGGTACCATCTGATTCATCGGATATAAGAGAACTATAACAACATTTTTGGTTTTCAAGATCATTTCCCTAATGTTGATGAATTAAAAGAAATTCATACATGATTTTAGTACAATCTCACTGTTGTTCGTGAATTGAACAATTTCCACTTCATCCCTTAAAGAAATAAAGTTGAATTTGTTATTCGTGATGTGTTAGCAGATCATGTGACAGAATGATGAGTCATTAAATTTCCTTCAAACAAAAGGTTAGAAAAAGTTATAAGTCCATCTTATGGTTAGATTAATTGTATATGGTTCCAAAAATGAACTTATACATCATATAGCATACCGCTTAATAAAATAAAACTAGTTTCTACTAACCAGGGACTTCCTGTAGGCCAGTGGTAGGCGATAAAGGCCAATCGCACTTCAGTTGTGGGTTCGATTCCAACAACCTTGTCCAACGCGATGGGTTGTCGCATGTACTGCAGGTTGTCCTTTTTCTAAAACTATATTACTATAACATCCCATCAATAATATCGAATAAATTTCTATCCTTAAACAATACTAACTTATGTCCAACATAATCCATTCCAATCTTTTGCCTTATACATAATACTACAGTCCACTCTCATAATATAGTGAAAACGATTACTAGAGATTTAATACCATCGTTAATCCCCATATATCATAAGATATGTCTTGTTGGTCACATTCCAAACATTCTAAGGCCTTAATCATGTATTCTATGGAAAAATTAATACCCATTGAACCTTAGTGAAAAAATGAATGCAGTTAGAAGTTAACACTTTCCACATACCAAAATCCTCAAAATTATATATACTCAAACCATGATATAACTTAGTCCTTATATCAATCACGAGCTCATGAATACAATCAAACATCTCATTATCTTCTTATTCCTTCATTATTCGCATATCATCTACTTTACAAAAATATCTGAATAACCTTCCATGGTTACTGGTACCATTAATCATACACTTTCAAAACATAGGAAAGAAAATAGTGTAACAATCCATAGATGTATCTTTATTCCATAGTACCATGAGATTACTTATACAACATTACACTTGATAAACATGTAATCATTCATCTACCTTCTTAAACCATTGACCGAGCTTCAACAATTCTTTCATCTCACATATCATTTGTAGTCTCTTCATCCTCATCCACATAAATATTACCCATACGACCATACTGATTCTACTCATGAGACTTTCCCTTAGGGAATTGGTTTGAATAATGCCCGTACATTCCACATTTAAAACATTTTACCATTGTTGATGTCGTAGTAATACCATTATCCTCATCCATGGTGTTAACTGAAACTTTTCCTTTGCACTTACTGGCTTTATGTCCTTCTTTTCCACACCCAAAGCATCTTCCAGTTCCTTTGAATCATTCTCCTTGATGCCTCTTCCCACATGATTTACATATGGGAAATTGACCTTTTTTTCCTCTATGGTCATCATGAAACTCCATCTTTCTCTTATTAGCCGAGTCAAGAAACTTACCAAATTTGAGTTTATTGATCATATTATGAGATTGCTGACTCGGTATAATAATGATGTTTGGACTTCCAAATACCATTTCATTTGGTTTCTCATGAAGAATATCATTCCATTGCCCTTTATATCCTCCATTATCGTGAATCTTCCTATTTCTAGCCATTTTCTAAAACCCAAAAAGAATAATGTGAGAGGCAAAAATCATGCTAGGGAAAACAAAATAGTAAAGGGGGAGTACCCTCAATATCTAACATCTTAGGTTAAATTCTAATATCGTTACCGTAGTTCTAGGACTATATCCTATACGTATACTTATCCTTAGGGACATCCCTAGACATACCTTAGAAATATCTCTAGGGATCTCACTAACATTTTCTCATCCTAGTGTACAAAGGTTGACTAAACCTTTCCTCTGATACCAACTGTAGAGACCCAAATCTTGACGTACATGGACATTACATTACTATAGAGGAATACTTAATACATAACAAAAACAGACACACAAGGACCGTAATAGTTTAGTGTCTTTGGAAACATGGAACGTAATCTTCTAATCGTGGTGAAAGATCTTCAACATCTCCCATAAAGATCATCCCTTTTTTTCTTTCCTAAAACCTCTCTTTATATCCTGGTGAAAAGAAAAAATAAAAAGGGTGAGCTCAAATGCTCAGTAAGGGTAAGCATGGATAAAATAAATCATACCGTATACATTTGAACATAAAAACATGAACATAATGTTTAAACATCAAAATCTTGAGCAATGACATAAAACATGGAAGTACATAAGGCATAGATCATAATGGAACATAAACCTTGATAAAATATCATGGGAATAAAAAATGTAACTGTGGCATCCATTAAGCACATGTAATGATTAACATATTAGCCAAGGCATTGCTGCCAAGACCATCTTAGTGGACAAAGTCCCATTCTGAATCGAGTTCACTCCTCGTTTCTGTCCTGTAACACTGAACCAGATTAACTTACCGTTCTAGCCATGACTATCTCATGAGATATAAAATCTTTACCCTATGAACTGGAGGGAGATATAGGTCCCAACCATCTCATAATGAAATAATTCTTACTTGTGCCACACAAAAAACATACATCATTCATAATAACCCAATAAACAAAATGGGTTTCATAAACATCATTCCATCATCACATAATCCATATAAAAGAAATCGATATCATTTCATAATAAGAAAAGTGATACCATTTAAATCATAGAGACATGATACTTGAAACACACACATATGAAATAATTTCATCTTAGATGAAAAATGGTTTTGATAAAATACTAGAAATGAATTCTTGAGGAAAATAACCTTTCTTCTTCAAAATCAATTTCTTTTCACAAAACGTCATGCAATTTTAAAAGAAAGAGATTTTGTTGAAAACAGTAATGAAATATTTTAGAGGAAGCATCATGAAAATAAGGCTTTATGAAACTGTAAAAATCATTTCATGTCGTATAAGATAAAAAAACATTCTTCTCGTACTTTTGTCGAAAATGTCATGAAAGTACCTCATAACGTAAACAAAAGAAAGATTCCTCACATAACATGTAGTAAAAGTCAAAAAGTCAAAAATGGGTTAAAATTACTTTAAACATATATGAAAACATGTTTATAAAACAAGGACATGGATGATAGAAATAACCCCCATAAATACTTACGAATAAGCAATAACGGATAAAAATGAGATTTGCAAAATTTATCCCTTACCTTAGGTCTGATATGCTTCGTACGTATCCGAACCTCCTGTATAATGATTTAAATAATGTCATTGACTTATTACAGAATCATATTCATTATTATGATATCATATATGGTTCAGTTTTGACTTTATATTACCCGTTCTTTTGTAAATTCCATGTTCAAGAGCATTTTGGGTAAAATCGTTTCATTTCTCGTCCTTGTTTTGACTTCTAATTATTCATATGATTACTTAGATCATGATTACTTACATCCAGAAAGTAAAACATGATTTATATATAATATATATTCAGAATATACATATATATAATAGATCGATAAATGGAAAAAAATACACCGTTCATGGAGATGGTAGGTCGTACGTACGCATGAACGTTGTTTTTGTTTCCTCGTTGAATTAAAGGGAATTAATTGGATGACATACATATATATATATATATACATATATCCAGCATTATTATGTCATATATTTCATGATTACTTATTATATATACTTTATAATCATTGTTGAATGGTTAATCATTGAGAATGAATCTCATCGCGTCGTGGAGACGGTATTCCGTACGTACGCACGAGCGATGATATCATTCCCATGATCGTGGAATTTTATTGGAGTGTATTTATACTATTACAAAATCATTATCACTTTACAATAATCATATATAGTTATTATTTACACCATTATACACTTCCAAGTAAGGTGGTGGTGGAAAATAGGTTACACCACGGCGTGGAGACGGCATTCCGTACGTACGCACGTGCGGTGATTTCGTTTTCCGTAGGATGGATAGATGGTGAAATATGGTTGTTTCATTATTATAATAAAATATCATTATATTAGTGATACTGATGTTATTACTTCATAATGAAACAACATAATAAGAAGAAGTGGAAGAAGAAATAATGGTGAATGAATCGGTAACGGAAATTACCGCTTCTTTGAAGCGCCTCTTTGAGACCTCCTCTTAGGGCACTACAATTGGAGTTTCAAGAAGAATAGGACCTCTAGGATGTTTATAGGTAAGTTTGGAAGTGAAATGGGCAGGGGTTGTCCGAGCATGAAGGATCAAAGTGGTGTGAGGAAGAGAGGGAGTAGGTGCCCTTTTATAAGGGAGGAGAGGGGCACCTTTGGAATTCTTAAAAATATTAATTTATAATAAATCTAACCCCACATAAAAACCTCCAAAAAATGACTCATATTCTAAAATTATATGATATAGGGTTGTAATATCATCAAAAAATCAAATTTAGACATGTTTGGATCTTATTTTAAACTTTATCATTTTGATTTATCCTTATTTAATCTATTTAAATTTATTTGTGGTAATAAAATTCTAAATTTTAAATTATAACAAATAATTACTTATTTGTTGTGAATTTTCCATAATTGTTTACTTTATAAAATTATAGACCATATAAAGTTAAATTTATAATTTTTTTAATATTTTTGTGATTTTTAAACAGTTTTATAATATTTTATTTTTATAAAATAACAATAGTGTCAATTTTGACACTATTAATTTATTTAAATTTAAATAAAATATATACAGAAGATTTGTTCGAACTAAAATATTTAATAGATTCATAAAATGTCATATTTATATAGAAATGTTGTGTATCACATTAAATAGTTCATATAATATTTATTTAATTATTTTTAAAACCATTTATTTGGTTTATCTCTTTATAAAATAAATACTACAACATTTTTGTATAATTATTTAATATACTTATTTGTTACATAAAAATTAGAAATAAAATCCTATGATAAATATAAATCTAATTTCTTTCATAATAATACTTTTACTCGAATTTATCATCTCAAAATCAAAATATATAAATTTTTATATTTATTAAATTATGAAGGTGACAACTTTGGCATCATTTACGATAAAATAATATAAGTGTCATAATCACTTTTATAAGGCTCCAAATGGTCCAATATTCGACCATTGGATTATTATGGTTTTTATTTACATGTAAAATAAGTTTTCGTTAGGGTTTTATTCATTTGATGGTCACTATTAGTTTAATAAAGACTATATTCTTGATTTTTCACTAGATAAACAATTTCTGCATCACTATTGTGTCACAATTAATGACAATTATTTAATCCCTAAAAATTATAAATAAATTTATATGATGTATATTTTTCTATTATCTTTCTGGAGAATACTCATGTTCGATGTTTCATGATGTTTATCACTAAATTAAAATAAATATACTTATAAGATTTCAGAGAGTGACATGTTGTCACTTTCTTTGGTTTTAATAATAATTAAGTTATTTTCATGGGAAAAGTCCATTAAATGAATCTAATCCGACCCTTAGGTGATATTGGTATACTTTTAGCCATCCAATAGAATTTTGACATGTGTTAGGGTAATTTTATAATATTATATTTACCCTTAATTACACGATTTACCTTTAACTATGGTAAATAAAATTTACCGTAGTTACTATTCCTAATTCCCAAAAATAAAAAGTATCTTATTAACATAATTTGGACCCAGTGATTCCAAAATATGGAATCCATTTTTCCAAATTCAATACACAAAAGTTGCATAAATTAAATTAAAATTAATCTCGTTGTCGAAAGAAAATGGGTTTTTCTTTAAAACATTGCAAAAGATTGAATTGATTTAACCTACGAATTTAATGTAAAATCTATGCTAATGGCATACATTATATTAAATGGTAAAAATATATTCTATTTATACTTTAAAACCATTCAATATTATAATTTATCCATATAAATTATTGTGATGAAAAAAGTTTTTTTAATTAAAATATACCGTGTTTTTACTATTCATCAAAATATGAAAGTTACCAGAATAATATGAAAATTTTATCCAAAGTAAATTTTTCTTTCCTGATTCAAAAGAAGAATTTTATCTTGTAAAAGTTTACTTATAAACATGTCAAAAACTATATTTAAAGTGGGTGCGCCATCAAAAGGCGGCAAAACTGCATTTTTTGAAAAATACTTATTTTACCGAAATAATATATTTTGTTCTTATACCATGTTCTATAAAATGTGTAGGATGAATAATAATGTTATAAAATTAAAATTTTAGTAAACACTATTCATAACGGCTATATTATAATAATATATCGTTGTTCAGTAAAACCCAGTATTGCGTACAACACACGCTATCGAAGAAGGTTGCGATTGCGTTTAATGCAAGCCAAGTCAGGGTTGCGTGTTGTGAAAGAATCATTCATTGTTTCGTATAAAAGAATCCAACCATATTTCATTTATATATTGAATATATATATATATACTCAATTTTTTGTAGAATAACTATTATCAAAATTGTGTGTAACGCGATCCAAGAATAGTGTTGCATATACTGCAAGCTAATATGGTGTTGCGTATAGCACAAGGTAATCTTGGTGAAGCATACAACACAAGACATTAATGAAATTAAAAGAATATTTTTTATAAAATCTCTGGGTGTTACACCTACCACAATTTTTATCTAACCCATTTTTTTATGTATTCCTATGGTTTTATTTTGTAGTTTTAGGATATCTAAAGGATTTATGATGTCATTATATAGATTAAATTAAATATTCATTATTTTTATTATCCCTTTTTTGTATTATTAACCTAGTGACACAAATAATAATTATATTTGGGGTATAGTAAATTGATTCTTATATTGAAACAAATATAATAATATGTGTAAAATAATTAAGTCACTATATTTTGGCTATCGACTCATCTAACTCCCAATAAGAACACCAGATACTATACAAAACAGTATTCCTCAAAATGTAGTCCAATATATTTAATAATTTATTTTGGATGTGTGGAACATTCCCTATAATCATAGGTGTAGATGATGACCTCCATTAAGATGGGTAACAAAACCTTACGCAACTATCTCCGTTACACCTCGTAATCGTCACCTTCGACAAACTGTAGATTACCAAAAGAGACTATACCACAATATATTTTTGATGTTTTATTCCTCCTAATTATATAATACAATAATATTTACCACTATGAATCCAAATGTTGTAAGATTCATTCCAAACATATTGTGTCATAGTTCCAAATGGGGTCCAAATTGAAAAATGACTTCAATCTAAAACCAGAGAATCTATCTAGATTTTCCAAATAACTAAAAGCTAATAAGTGGTAAGTAAACCATCCCACCCTCACCAAACCATGTGTATTCTATATATAAACACTACCACATCATTGATTTCCAAGAAAAATCATGCAAAAAGAACTCAATAATCCAAAATAATGAGCCACTAATGATTAAATGAAATCTGAGCTAGGAACACACAAATTTATAGTTTTTTACAAACCATAAGGTGCGTGATCGAAAAAATCATGCACACATAATACTGCACTTTTGAGAAGGAATCTACATGATATAGAGTTTCACTATGAGCCACCCTACTACATGGGTGTCAGATCAATCTATTATGAATCTCCACACTCCTAAATCGAAACCATATAACTAATGTACTAGTACACATAGTGCCCTATACAATGTATTTTCAAGAAAACATACAATATATCCCCTTATAAAATCCAAATTATACCCACATGTGCATGAAATTCCCTCAATATAATAAATCCCATGACATTACCCTTGATAATACCTTTAGAATAAATATCCCTACTCTATTTTCTATAAAGTAGTATGAGGGATGTCCTATCAGTAACCAGAGCTGCATCAAGGAAAAATGGTCACTCACGCACTAAAAGAATGTTTTTATAGGGGTTATATTTCATCTAATGTTTTCATGGAACATCTCTAATGATATCCTATGATGGATTCATTCTTAGTCAAACCATGTTAAGAAAAAATTAAGTAGAGTTTATTTATCATGCCACAAGGTTATCAATATATAGGCCCACATAGACTATATTGGTATCATAATTTAAATATTCATATCGATTGGATAATCTTACAGTGATCTATCATTTGAAATCAAGATTTGATACTGACTTAACAAGAAAAATACATTATTTGTGTACATTGTAACTACATCATGTTCACCCTCATCATCATCATTTCCATCGTCACCTTGTGGCACCACACTATATACTCATATGAACTACTACTACAAGTATACCTGCTTAGTTTTTCATCCAAAATAATTAAATAAATAACTCATATGTGACTTTTTTTATGTTTTTAATACCGAAACATGTGAGTTCTCCCCTTATTAAAACACCTAGGAGTCATAAACATATGAAATTAAAAACAGAAAATATATTCCTACAAAAAATAGAAAAAAAAAATATGATAATCGTTAGAACCATGAAGATCGTTCCCTTAACATGGTAAAATAGTCTTTCCTTAGAACTTTTAATCGTGATATAGTCATTTGGGTTCCATCAACAAGCTCTGAAACATTCTTATATCACTTGTATTCCTACTCCCAAAAATAGAAAATGAATGTAACCTAACAAATAATATCATTTTTCAATATACTTTCTTAAATCACATAGTCTATGGTAAAATTCAACATGACCATAGGCACGTCTCCTCGTATTCTAGAGGTATCCAACTAGTAGAAATGGTATAAGGTGGAACTATAGGGAGACTATACCCTCCCACATAGTTAATATAAATAATAAGTATCCAATATTGTAAATAGTATATAATAATAGTAAAAAAAACAATAATAGAATACCCACTATATGAGTGAATGTTGAAACAACATACACAACATTTATAACTGGATATAGATAATATCTTCTTCTAGACCGATCCCATACATGACAGAATCAGAAAAATTCCATGGACTCTACTCCCACTACATGATACATGACATCCCAATATATATTCATAGATGTGTATTCCACTAGGAAATCAAATTTGAATCAACCCTTCATTTACCTAAATAAGTGAGGTTTTAGTGAGTACACAAGTTCCTTGGTCTTCGGAGAAGGTTGTGAAAACAACATCATCAGGAACCACAAATGTTGTCCAAAAACCATCTTTTAATATAAAATATAAATCCATGTGGTAGGATTAATATAAATTACACAAGTAATACATAATTTTACATGATAAGATAACATATATATCCCCACATAAGTAATAATAATCACATTTTAAGATGTTATGTGATATCCAAGACACCACCTACCCCATCTATAACTAATTCAACTCTATAATAAAGATTTTTAATAATGGATGGTTGATATAATCAAGGATGTCTATAAATAAATCCAACATTATACTTGGTATACTAAAGGATTTGAGACTCATTCATTCCACAAGGCCAACTAATGACATTTACATGGAACACAAAATGCATTGAGTTCCGACATATTAATTGATATCCTCAAGGAAACCGAATACATCTAATCCAAAAGGTGAATAATGAAATGTAATTTGTAGCAACAATTAATTATTTTTTATAAAATTCATTATCATCTTCAAGGAATCCATTTCCATCCAGGATGCATGAATATAACACTATTACCATGTGTAGGGGTCTATAGTAATCATCACTGCACAACATGTGCACTCCCCTCACCACTCAATGGGATACCAATCCAAGACAGTCCATCTATAATGAGTACTAGAGACACCTTTAAATGAATTATAAAAATTATGTAGGGTAATGAATAGGAGGAAAATTATGGTATATCATCATTAAAATGTAGTTGAGTCATACAATAATATGTTACCAATATCAAACATGTGGATAATATATTGTATTAATAAAAATTGAATTAAACATCATATAATTGTCTCAAAATATACACACACATCCAAATTAAATCACACTCATGCATAGATGAAAATGTTAGTCTAACACAAGTACCACTACACAAAAAATAGATAATAAATTTTAAAAAACCCTAGATTGGCACCATATTTCATAGTGGATGCACATGTGATCAAGGGATAAATTATTTAGCAGGATATATGTGCATACACATGGAATAATAAATATACATTACATCTAAGGTATATCCCAACCACAAGTATATGATATAGTAATTAAATATATTATCAGGGTCTCTAGGTCTCATGTATCTTAACAACACATCGCATGGTGTCTATCTAGTCTAATGCACTTATAGGTGATCATGCCTCATCCATCTACAGTCACTATTAGGATAGTGCATGGTGGTCTACTAGGACCCTTGGATTTTTTTTCCAATTATTTTATTCATATTTCACATAAATTATTATTAATAAATTATCATTAATTAAAAAAATTATCCATTCATAAGAATAAATGAATTTAATTTCAACTTATCAAAAGAGAGGTACCTCGTATCTCATTCCAATAAAGATGAAAATAACAAATGGTATAGTCAATGGGAAAATGAAAAACAAATATAGTAAACTCCAATCCATGAAAAAGAATAAGGTTTTATATAAGTTCTTAAAGTCCATTAAAATTTATACTATGTTTTCGTGTTTAAAAATCATGTATCATTGCATTCCCAATTATATAAACTGAATGAAAATTCTAAAGGACCTTGTAACGAATTGTCTGAAAAGAAGTGTTTTTAGATCACGTTGATAAAAAAACACATCGTTCTCAGACAATTCCTTCCAAGTTCCTTTAGAATTTCCATTCAATTTATATAATTTTAAATGCAACGATACATATTTTTTTAATCGAAAAATTTATTATAATTTTTAATTTTAGCATTTAGATTCTCATAAATAGTAAAATTAATATTTTACCCCAAAATATGGTGTCAAATAGTATTTATTACTACTCCATTAGTTCTATAATATGGACTTTTCCCTTTGAAAATGATTTGGTGTGAATCCAAGATATTTGAAGTTTAATATAATTATTAACATTTAATATCAAATTAAATAAATATTAATTTATTCACACATGTTCATTTAGATATATATTTTGAATGTATCTATGTACTGTGATTTTGAATCGACATTTGAGTACAAATTATGGTATTGTGTAAAGTTCTATAATCTTGAGCTGGGCCCAGAAACTACAGGTGTCCCCCTTTTTATTTTTCATTTAATTTCATTAATTTTCGTTTTGTTATTTTATTTCTGATCCACCCATATACTATAATATAAACCCTTTTGGACTTACCCTTTTTAAAAAAGATATAAAATATATTAGGAGGGATATTTATATTGGGAATTGAAGCGTGGTTCACCCATAGATTTATTTAGTAGTTATATCTTTGTGTGGTAGTTACATAATTTGAAGATTTGTAATGATTTATCCAATTTTACCTAAATTTAGTATATGATTATTTTTGTTTCCTATATCACTGAATATATTCAAATTTATATTATTAATTCCATTTTATGATTATTATGGACCCTCATGGGCCCTATCTATGATTAATCAAGAGAAAAAACTATGATTTTGTTCTGATTAGAAGATTTGACAAATTTAGAAATCATGATCACGTGAATATTGGTTCAATTATACACATAGATTATTCATCGTGATTGGGAAACATTAAATTTTGGATGTACATGCCATGTACTTGATGTACAAGTTCTGTAATGGTTCTTGGCCATATAATTGAGTACATGGGATGATGGATTTTCTTAACTACACTCAGTGTACCACATGTACATTCCATTTATCATACATAAACATGTAGTTAAGTGAAAGTAAAAACATCCAATGTATTGGAACCGGTCCATCTAGGGTAAAAACCAAACAATGTGTGTGATACAGATTATGAAGAAGTACATGTCTATGAAAAAAATGCATGGCTAGTCAATGTGTGGTATTAAAGAAGGTATATAGTGTAGGGTAATGGTCATGTACATGAATTACATTCCATGTACATATAAATTACACACCTTTTATAGCTAATCACCACACCCACGTAAGGATTTGAGTTTAAAACCATCTACATAGTATACACACTATGTACTTGTCTTATGCTACCCATTTGAGTGTATTTTATGTTTTTAATGTTCTAGATATGTAATTGGATATAAGGGGAGTCTATTCTTAGTGTCATTCCTCTTATATTGAGATGTTGGAACACTTTGAGTTATTTTAGGACTCCTAAGATGCATTTTGGAATGAGAGATTAGTTATAGAGCATTATATTCTCCTCTAAGGGTATTGATTATCTCTTAATAGTGTGCCTGGGATGATGCCTAGATTTGGGTAGTGATATATATCTTATTGAAATTTAATAATATCACTATTTTAAAATATTATATTTTTCCAAGGAAACTCCTTGGGTAAGAGGGATAGAGATATGACATGATGAAATAAAAATTTCGGCTCTCTATCAAATAAGTGGTAATACATTGATCAATTATGAGTAATAATAAATATCCTTATATCCATGATTTTTCATATTTTTCATTTAGGAATTCTCACTTGAGATTTTTTCACCCTTTTGGCATATGAGTCAATGCGAGGATATATACAGAGGTATGTAATGTTTTTACATGTGATATTTAATGTGACTAATGATTCAAAGGGTGATGAATATTCATGTGTACATTTATTTGAGGATCCTAGAAGGGATTCTTTCTCTTACATGCGAATTTAGATGATCACCCTAAGGATGACTTCATTTATGTGTAGATCTAGAGAATCTCGTGTTGGATTCTTTTAGTGTTTATTTAAAAAGAGGGCCCTAATGGGCTCCCTATAGGCTTAACGACTCTGATAATGTGAGTTATGCGTATAGGTAAAGATGGTATATTGTGTCACCGTAGAAATTGTGACAAACAAATTAGACCAAGCTGCTATGGAACTAGTGATGGGTAAGAATTCATCCACCAACACTCTTATCTTTAAAAATTACCACCATGTTACAATTGATGGTTTTATTATTTCTGTAGGTTTTCCTTGTAAAAGTACAATGACACTAATTCAATGTGATATATGATTGGAATCCATAGAATTACTCCCCATTATCTGATTTAAGAGACATATTGATTTTATATCAAACTACTAGGGTTCCACGATATACTACCAATGATCTATATTATGAGACATTCTAATTGAATTTCACTTCACCAGGAAGCCTAGTGTTACTTGGATCCCTTAATACTCATGGATCACATATGATATTTTGTGGTGGGAACACTACCCCCATGATTTAAATATTGTGATACTCCAAGGGATTGATGAAAATACCCCATGTGATGCATGATATATACTTGAATTATTATAAATAATTACTTGAATGAGCTCATTGGATATTTTGAATTATATTATTCTATGGGTGATTCAAGGATACCTACATGGATTTCATTGGCAGGGATCATATATAAAATTTAATAACATCATGCCTTTCGAATGACATGGATTCTGATTCAGAATACCTTTAATGGTATCATAGTATAAGTGGAATATTATCATGCTTAATATTTATATTGATCCTATTTTATTATCCTTGTACACTGATTCTATTTTCATATACAATGGGTCTTTTATCTATTTATGTAATATAAATTTCTCAAAGACATTACAGTTTAGGATGAAAAACATATGGTTGACTGGGATTATGTACCCATTGATTAACATGATTATTCATGACATGAGTGGTATAACCTCCATTTCAATTCCTTATTCCCAGGATATCCATTCGATTGGGTTCACAAACTTAATTTTTGAATATTGTTTTCGTTTATTCATTTTATTCTAGTTGTATATCGTCTTGGATAAAAATATTTCATGACCATGCAATTATTGAATCATGTTATTAGTCCTCTATTTGGGGTGGCCAACATTGATATATTTCTAACCATCTCTATGTGCACAATGGTGTACAAGAATAACATTTTTATTCTATTAGGTTGGTAATGATTTCATATTGGATAGTGATATGTCCCAAGGTGGCATTATTGACAAGATTTTATTTTATAGATTCTTATAATTGGGATAGAGTATCATGGCAGTGCCTTGCATATAGTGTGTTATTAGATTATATTTTTAGTAGATCATTCTCTTTTTTTTAGATTTGTTTTATGTACAAATATATATGTGTTCAGACTAGTGGGAACCCTATTTTCTAAGTATGACAGGGTAGTTCGAGCCTTTATTTCATTTCATTATGATTACTCTTCAATTATATTCACATCTTTATTTGTGTTATTATTAAATGATATGAATTATGTTTCGTTACCTTCACTAGTTGATTACTATGATATGACGTAATAGAATCACCCACAGTAACATCATATCCCACACTGCTAGTTAGACTCCTCTTAAATATATAGAGTCATTCTTCATAAATTTCTTCTGACTAGTACAATTACAATTTATAGAGTGATTATGGACATGATGTGATAGACAAAAAAATCATATCAAAAGTAATTTGATGAGAAAATATATTTCCAAGGATTTCAAGAGATAATACATACATAGATAGGTCAATCAGATAATATGTCACTTTGATCAGGGGAGTAATGTTATGAGAGGAACTATCAGTAGGGAAACTTCTTCATTTTAGTCTAATTTCTTGTAACATATTTAAGATAATGGAATATGGGTTTATTTGACTAACCACATAACATCTAAACAAATTTAAAACTACCTATAAGTTTTTCTTGATTTGAAACAAGGTTTTATATAATGAAATTATTGGATGGAATCTCAAATGAGATTGGCCATGATGGATCACCGTGTGAATCAACTTGCGTGCCATGGATCCATTATTTACTACCTTTTTATAGTAGTAACACCTCCATATTCACATAAAATATAAATGGATCAGATGAAACATTCATATATGATTAATGAATCCATTTTATGTTTTCAAAAACCTTTTTTACATACATATATATCTATTATAAAAAAGAACCATAAAAATGAATTACTCACTTTTACCTATGAATTCCAACCTGTATCATTATAGTATATTTTAAATTTCACAATATGTATAATGATTAAAATTTAATAAAGGGAACACCCATGAAATATAATTTTATCTTCATGGTATATCATTATTTAAATTATAGTACAACTCAATGATATAAATAATAAATAATTACATAATATAATAGGGGTGATTCAATGATTATTACAAACAAAGATGATATTTATTATTACATAGATTCAAAAATAAATAACTTTCTTGAAATACCTTAGTGTATAATCAATGTACCTTCTATAACATCATTTGGAGATTTTACATTATTATGTTTCATTGAAAAATATCAACCATTATAAAAATCCCACATATTGTAAACTAACCATATGAGCATGATATATAATAATTTATTCTAATATTTAAATTCTTTTTATCCATTATCCATATAGTATTAAAAAAATTTAAAAATTATTTACCATGTGTATAATTCATGAAAATGTAATTTTTTCTACAAAAAATAATTCTTTAGGATTACAACCCTATTTATTTGAAGATAAATTTTATTCTTTTAAGATATCTATAAAGTTAAATTTTTGAACTTTTTAAAGTTATTACACAGCATTAAATATTATAAAAATAATTTTAAAACATGAGATGATAAAAATATTCTAATAAATTGTTATACAAATATAAGAATCTAATTTTTTTAGTTAGAATCATGAAGACCATTGAAAAATATTACCGTTTCTTCAATTAAACATCAAGAACATAAAGAAAACATATATAAATTATAAAATCATCCTCTATTTTATGATATCATTTTAAACCCATTATAATAATTTTAAAACATGATTTAAAAATGAGGTATATCTTAACTCATTAAAATATTCTTTAAAAACCCAAATATTTACCTCTTAAAGATTATAAACATTTCCATCCTTATCAAAACAAAATATTTTAATAAAAATACATAACATGTAGGAAATTACTATCATTGAGAATAATATTCATTACACATTTTAACTTGTGTTTATCACATTTAAGTAATAAATATGGTCTAGTTACATTCTAATGAGTATCCTTCTAAGTTATCTCCCGTAGTTTTTTCATTTTGAAGACTATTAATTACCTAATGCATCTAATATTTAAATTGAGATAAAACTTATCATTTAAAATTCTCAAGTAACATGTCATTAACAAAAAAATCAATACATTATCTTTTGATTATATAACCTTTGAAAAAATCATATCAACACACAAGAAAAACATAATTCATTATCCATTAATCATATTGAGAAATATCCACTTTTTAAAATTTAATATTAACTAATATTTCATAAAAATAGGGGTAATATAATTTTATTTGAATATAAATTATTACATTTATAGGATTCCTGAAAATGAAAAATTATGTTTATGTAATGAAAGGGTTTTGAGGCTCTATAGGATAAAAAAACATTATTCCTGCACTTTTGTAAAAAGGAAAAAGTTACTCATATGGGAAAAAGTGAAAATATTTCTATTTATGAAATTTTAAAAGGGATTAAAATATTTTATAAGAATACCCTTGTAAACCTTTTAACCATAAATAACATAATTCATGACACATTTTAAAGACCGCTTACTTGGGATAAAAATTATTAAGAGGAAAATCTTAGAGAAAGATCTAATAAGGACTGTTAGTTCCCTAAAGTCATGCTTATAATCGTATACTCAAAAAATCATTAATAATGAAATTAAATTAATTGTAAAAATTATTAATAACAATTTTTATGTTTATTACATTGTAATTAGTTTCATTATATAAATTACTACCATTTTTATTTAGTTACAAAATGGTAAAATCCACATTGGATATTTTGGTGTTGTTTTATTTATAACTACAAAACATCAACTATTTATTGACCATGGTGAAAGGGATTATGATTCCATATACTAAATTATCTAAATTATTTAATAATTATAATTATAATTTATTAAATTAATTTTATAAACCCATTTAACAAATTCATGAAAAAAGAATCCAATCATTTCACTATGACGGTAGTCCCGCCATATATATTAATGACATTCTCATTTTTATACATCATGGAATAAATAAATTATATATTTTTTTAATTTTTTATAACTATAAATATTTTTTAATTGAAATATTTATTATTTACATTAATACTTATGATTATCCTTGTATGTTTGAAAGGAAAAAAATCATATCTTTTAATAGAGGTGTAATGGAACATGTATACATGAGTGACATTATTATTTTACAACGGAAGAAAAGGTAAGAAATTAAGTGTTATTTGAGAATCTAAAAATCATCATTGTGTAATATATATCATATATATCCATTGGATTAATAGTTTTAATCATTTACCAAATCCAGAAAATAAAATTTAAGGACATCACTTCAGAGTTGTGATAGTACACATTTAACCATGATTGATGTATTCATTTCCCATATGATAGAAATGGGTATGGAAAACGTATTTCCCATAAACATAATGAAGATTAATTATTTAAGTGATACTTATTCTATTATATCATCTTGGTAAAAATTTATTTTAAGGTTTTGGATGGTATAATAGACATTAAGACCCTCATATAATAGTTATAACACATTTTTGAAAGAATCGTTTTATTTATACCATATTTATATAAATCATTACAATTTATTATAAAAATACATCAAGAATATGGGGAATTATTATGGGAAAATATATTGTTAGGGATTGATCATATAAAATATATTTTTTATGTAGTTTTCCTTCAATATTTATAAGCATATATCTAGATTTATCCTGGGAGTTGAAACAATGTTTGGGTATCATAAGAACCCAGAAATAATATTTTAAATTTTTAAATATATTTTAATTAATTTTCAGGAATATTTTTTGTGAATATGTATTTTTCAATATTTTGGGAACATAAATGTCGAATTTGAGACCACACATGACTCTAGAATGTAGAGTATAATATAGGCATGAGCAAAGGTTGATCGTTGTCAGATATATAGTTGATACCACCATTGGCTAGTGAATTTAATAAAATAAATAATTATATTTATTCATATCATTTTAAATATTATAACTTATAAAAAAATTTATAAATAATCAATTATTAATAATATACATAATTATCCTCATAACCATTAAAGGATTTGAGAATGGATTAACATATTCTTTATTGGGAGATCAAATTAGAGAATGATGTGTGATCAGATAGAAGTGGATCAAGATATAATGAATGTATCATTCCTTCTTCATCAATAGAGAACAAATTATTTATTAAAAATGGATCCAATATTGAGGTAGGGAAAATTATTTTTTGGATTTGTAACCTTTTTATTTAAATCATGTATGTAAAAATTTATTTGATTTGATTCATGGCATTTTCCTGTCATCACATGATCCCTACAACATTATTTATCTTAATGATCTAATTAAACTTTTTTTTCACATGAAATCTACTCGAATATCCATTATAGGTGATAAATTCATAATAATAATTCACCAATATTGGATTCACCCTTTTAATATGATTTTTTTCTCATTGTTCATCACATTTCTCATAGATGGTCCATGATGTTTCCATTCTTGATTGTCACGGAGAGTTTTATTATAATCAAACTCCATGATTCATTAAGATTGAGTGAAATATTCATTGGATTATAAATTTGGTATGGATTGATATTTTTGGAGGCATGTGGGTGATCAATCGCTGGATATGGGATTTGGTGCAACAAAAGAATGTAATACATGCATTTGGTGGAAAAGTGGGTTCTAATTCCTAGACCACATTGGCCTAGAATTAATGCACAGATATGATCCCCAATGGTTTTTGTTGTATAAAAGTTGTGGGATATAGCCAAAATGGTGGATATGATATCCACATGAAGATTAGGTGAGAAGTTGATTAATTACTTTTTATTAAATAAGAACAGTTGGTGTGTAATTATGTTCCTATGGTGGGTAGGGTTTCCACAATGATAAATATAACACATTGTGTGGTGGGACCATATTCTATGAAACCCTAATAAGGTGGATAAATAATGTTCCAACATTACTTGATAAGGACCCTAAATGTACGTACATAAAGTGTATAATGGGAGACATGTCATGTTCTATCACTTGGATAGCCTCACAGTGCACTAGGGTTACATATACACATATGGGGGAATTGTATGATAGTCACAGACAAGACTAAGAACATGTTGGAATATCTCTAGTGGAATAGACACACTGTGTACCATCAATAATATTTTTTTATGGTTATATGGACAGCTATGTTGTTTGAAACTACTCCACATTCATAGGTTCCAGTGTAGTCAAACACATCATTTTCCCCTAGAGGAAACATATTGTGAAGGGACATGGCTTCCCAGGTCATATCTAGGATTGGAAGTGACTAGGTGTGAGGAAAAGTGACATGACCAATGAACTTTTGAAAATTTTGTCTAAATCTCCAAAAATATTCTTCCACTCATATCTCCATTTTTTGAACAATGATTTTTTTACCATGAATATCCAATGACGAGTATTTTTTCAAATATAATGTGGTAGTGTTTTTTTGTCGATATTGATTTATGATGAGGATTATTCTAATAATGATCATTTTTCAAGATATTCTTAATTATGGTAGTGATTATGAGTGATCATCGAAGAGATTAATGGGTTGGTACTCACTAGAAACACTCAAGCATCGGTACCCCACACTCATTATATTGAAGGATATGAAACTTCTCTACAGTGTGTAAGTTATCTATCAACTGATTTATACTCCCATGGAATCAATATTTAGTGGATAGAGGTTCTCCCCAAGATTTGTGGTTTCCTTGATAGTTGAACATATTAGTCAGGGGTGGTCTCTCCATTAATATTCTAGTGAGGTTTTGTATGATATTAGAAATTAGAGATAAACCTATGAGAACTATAGGTAGATCCTTCATCATTGGATTTTCTAGTATATGGACATCATAATTCACTATCAACTATGCCTATTTATGAGAATATATATGTTTCAATGTTTAATTTCCCTCTTACATTGGGTTGATCTTGCTAATATTTCATCTCTATATTTCTCCCTTTGTGGTTTTTGGTGCATCAGACATGGTATGTATATGATCCTCTATGAATATAATTTTTTCACATGTGACAAGTCTTAATAATATGTCGTATATATCGGTGGTGATATTTTTGTAGAATAGAATTACATAGTTTTAATGACCATTTACGATGTCCATACATTGAAATCATGATCCAAACTCCATTAGTTTTATTTTTTACAGTTATTTACATGTTAAGACATAATTTATAGTTTAGAATTTTTTTTCCACATTATGTATATATCTACATTTTCTTGCCTTAATGTATTCTATATAGTTTAGTTCATTGATGGTTTTACTCTATATGTTACTATCATTTATTATGAATCATTAATATTGTGTGGATACAATTTTATGTGTGCATAAAGGTACATTTGGATAAAAAATCTCATTCTATATTATGGCTTCTGATAAAATATCTCAATACCATATCCAATTTTATGTGAGTTTGGGGTTGTTAATACGGGACCCTCCAAAAACATGGAGAACCCTTGTGGGTCAGATAATTATAGATAAGTATTAGTGGTGGTTAATACATGGCTCAATATTTAAAGTTTCATTGAATATGTAATTGGTATCGGAACATTGGGAATTAGTTTCAGAGTGTCCTGGTTGTGTCCATTTGGCTAGGGAACCTAGTGATGGAACAGTGGCTGCTATATCCATTTTCCTTGTCACTGAAAACCTTCCTGTAGACTCAAAATACTAAGACACTAGTTCTAAGGAAGCATTGTTATGTTCATGAAATTTGATTGAGTTCATTGACTTTAATTATTCACTCATAAAACTATGTATTTGTCATCATCAATCCATGGTACGTATTGATCACATTCAGGATTACTCGATAAAGAAGACTCTTTAGGTTACTAATATAAGATCATAAAAACGATCTTTTGATAGATGATCCATTATTTCATGGGCCATATCATGAGTGGTTTCCTATTATCATGAAAATTGTGTCACTATACCCTATAAAAAAGAATATAGTACTAACAGATTAGTATAATAGTGTGTGATGACATATCACACAATGAGAGTTCCTTAGTAAGAGATTAATGATGATCAATAGTGTTCCAGACCCACGAAGAGTAGATGATTTTATCGATTTGGTGGTATGTGTCTTCAGACGAGTTTATACCCTAATAGATTAGATGGTTTCATTATATGATATTCTATTCCATGGAGTATCATGGTGGTGGTTGAGTCTAATGACACATATCCATGATGAGGTTATGATCACATGGTCAGATTTAAAATATCTATTTAATGTCAACTGATACCCTTAATGACAATGCTTCATTCATATTCATGACTTTCTTGAGATTTAGTAAGGTGACATTAATGTTTCATAGTACACTACAAGTTACATTGACCTCATGCGTCACTCCTATTAAAAGATGTAGGATAGTTAATTCTATGTAAAACATGGGAAAG
Source organism: Viscum album (assembly GCA_963277665.1). NCBI lineage: Eukaryota > Viridiplantae > Streptophyta > Magnoliopsida > Santalales > Viscaceae > Viscum > Viscum album. Next base: position 737,442,847 of record OY728143.1, on the reverse strand, counting down.
TTACTTCACATAGACACTCATTCCAAGATAGTTTCTATGTTTATTTTTTCATATAATGGAAATCAATAATAGGATCTACTTACAAAGTGATTTATAGAAGAGGGACATTAGGTGGTTTGGGACAGAAGTATAAATATTGTGGGTGGGTAATTTTTGAATCCATTCAGAGTCTTGTGATGCAATATCATCATAGGATATATACATATAACCACACATGGATTCATAGATCTACTTATTATGAATTGAAAATTTGATTCATTCATCTATGTGGGAGATGACGATATCCTTATAATAGGAGTGCCATGCGTCATATGTTTACCTGGACTATTACTGTGATCAGGATAGGTGAATGGTAGATAAACCACAATGATAGAGGTAGTGATGTGATTAAGGATATCATTGAAATGGTCTAGGAATCTCTTTTGAAGTCATTATTGGATGATGAAAATGTGCATCACTAGAGGGAGGATCTACTAGTGATGGGAGACATGATGAGAAAAATCCACAACCACCACATAGCGACCCACATCAAGTTCAAGAAGATGGAAATTGAATTTATGGAAAATAGTAGTGTATAGGGGGATTTTACTAGGATACACATGATATTGTGAGAAATAATATTTGTGTTTTTTCAAGTATTTCTCATTACTAATAAACACAAGAATGAGTCATTCTTTCATCTCATTATCCATTGTGTGTGATATGCAATGTCCTATTAAGAATTTATCCTAATTTTTAAGACCATAGGATGAAATAATGAATGATTTTTTTTCTTTCTCATAATTTCTAGTAGTTTGGGATGGTTCATGGTTGTGTTGGTATCCCATAGGAGGTCACATTCATCATGATGAATTCTTATATTTCCATATTCAGTATAGAATGGTTATCCCTGATTCAAGAATATATTTACTCTCATAAAAAATAGGTTATATTCATTCATATGGATTGGATGAGAATATCATTTGTGGGTGAGAGATATATTATTTCTATGTGCATGGATCTTTTCAGTAAGATGCTTTAACCCATCACTCATAATTTAAATATTTGGTTTCTAGGAATTTCGGTCAATTTAGGCATCTATCTTCATTTAATAGTGGAGGAATTTATTGATTTCATTCATGATGAAATTATGGGACTACCTTATAATGGGAGGTAGAATTTATCATTGACTAACAACATGGGACTACAACATTATATTCCATGGGTTTTTTGATGGCCACTACAATGTTTTGGGGGGAATGGGTGAAGATGGAGGTCCTTCGACATAAGTGTTTCACTAAACCAAGTTTGTCCCCATGAGAAGATACAATTTATTTGTGATGAAATTTAATAGGAACATGATACTTTTTATTGATTATATTCACATTAACATGGTAATTAATAATAAAAGTTACCCATTAGTGATGAATGATGACAAATTTGAAGAGTTGGGGGGGGGGGATGAGTATTCTATCAAAAATTGATATTACATCTGGCTTCCATAAGTTGAGTGTTCATGTTTATGATATTTTGAATATGAAATTATGATAACACTATAAAGACTATAAGGTCATGGTGATTCCTTTTTAATGGATGAATAACCCAACTTTGTTTATGTATCTTATGAATCATACATTTTAGACACACTTAGACCATATGTAGATGACTTCATTAATGACAAAAACATTTACTCTATGTTATAAGGCAATTTTTTAGATTATTTTAGGACCGTAAAACCCATACTTTGAGATCACTTGATTAATTGAATGATTTTGATATTTTTTTGGGTGGTTCACTATTTATGGCATGTCTTATCTTTGAATATTTTAGTTGTGGGCCTTAATGGATATTGATGTAATGCTTCATTATGTATCATTAAATATGACATTGAAAATACACAGTTTTCATGTCTTGGAGGGGTAATAAAAGAGGTTCATGGATGAGAATTCCATGATAAAAACCCATTTTCCGTGATGCAGAGAATATATCCTTTTACCAAGAAAAAGAATTTTCTGGGGTCCTTCAAGGATATATGGATGAGCATTACCAGTGCACTTATCTTGAGACTATAGGACGAGAGAATATAGGTTTTAGTGACTTTATCATAGGAAAGAGACCTATTTAAATTGTTTTAGAGGTAGTTAGTCCTCACTTATGGGTTGAGTAATTTGAGGCTCCATATGTATAACTATATGACTTCTGAATAAGGGATCACCATGATAGTATTAACTCTTGAGATGTAGATGCACTATTTTCTTCATGAGTAATTTGTTGTTTACTCTGACTAAAAATTCCTAGTAACTTATTTACATCGATCATTCTCAAAATGATAATTATGAATTAGTTAGTGATCTTGAACAACTATGTATTCAAGAAATTATATTCTTTTGGTAAGGATAAGGTGGTTCTAGACACCTTTTGAATGATGTCTTGTTCTTGAATAGTTGTGGATGCATCTGAATAGTTCTCTTCATTACTACTGATCCAGATGGAGGAGAGGGGTAAAAATTTTCATTACTCAATTATGGTGACTTCTCCTCTTCATCATATTGTGAGATAGTATTTTTTTGGGAGATATTGTATTTTAGGTTCTACATAAACCAATATCATCACGATAGGAGGCATATTTAATTTATGAAGGGGAGGTAAATGTTATCTTTCATTTCAAGAATGGAAAGTCGTTATAGTCATAGTGTGAGAAGAAGTAATTTTGGGATTTCAAACATCACTCTTTACTATATATATCTATGTGTAAAAGATGTAAATATACCATAAATAATTGTTTTTGTTTTCTTTAACAAGTAGTAGCATTGATGAGTTCATTATGTGGTGTCTCACATATCATTATGGAAATTTTGAGTACTAGGTACCAAATGGTTTGGCATAACCAATTATGAAAATTAAGTGGAAATATGATATCATATACATCGTAATTTTGATTGGTCATCTATGAAAAGTGAGAGGCATTGATTCTGTCTTGGTGATTTTTTACCAACTTAAGATGTTGATGTACATTCTTTCCATCGGGATGTAGAATTAAGTAGAGTCTGGGGATGTTGTATGTGTGGGAGACAACATGGATTCAGGGGGTGTAATCCAGATTTTTCCTTGACTGTGATTCAAGGTTCATATCATAGTTGTGTTGGGGTTTGTACGATGCTATGAAGACTTAGTTGTAGATGAGAAAAATGTTTTACTATTAGAGGATCAGAGGACCAAGCAGACTACCCATGTGTTGGATGATATTTTGATAGAAAATGTAATCATATTATCACTTGTCATTGATAATGTTATATTAATATAATATCTATCACTATACTATATTTTTGGAACATTTTAAGGACCTGTATATGATACCATTTAGGTCACCCTTATATTTGAAAGATATGGCTAAAGCATCACTCGTTTCGAAAGAGATAGTGAAAGTGATGAAATATAAGTATAATGTGATCAAGGGTTACATTAGGACAACCTGGAAGAGATATTATTCATATGAATATTGATGTCATAGTACCATGGAGTTTTATTAGGTAGACCATGTTTTCATTATTTTCTCCTCACAATGTTTTTTGTAGAGGTTTTAATGGGGAGTAAATCTATCCACGAGTTTAACCAATCCATTTTAGATCCTACAAAGGGTTCGTTAGGTTTCTTTCCACCTTGAATTTCTACATATCTTGACCTAGTGCGTGAATTATTCCATGTTTTACAGATGAGGAGACACACACAGAACCCTACTAATGTTATTTCTTATAGATATATGTGAATCATGTTTGGATACACCTTCTTGGAGTACCTAGTGGAAATCAAGTATTTAATAGAGAGGATCATATATATAGAAACCATAACATTGGTCAATGTGGTGTGGAATCACTAGATCATGCATGAGTTCTACTTGGATAGGCGAAGAGAGGGAGAGAGTTGTAGTCTTACTATTCCCACATTTTTGTGTAGCATTTTTTTAGGTGAAATGCCTTGAATGTGGGGGAATATAGAAACTCGGGTTTGGACGGATTTTTCCTTTTAATATTTTTAAGTATATATCTTAATTTATCCATTGAGATAGTTTTTAATTTTTTTGTCTCAAGACCTTAGATTTAATACATTGAAAATATTAGTATATTTAATGCACGAGTGCACATCCTTTCATAGAAAAAGTATTTTCACACTTTTGTGACCAATATGGGTTTCAGAGACCACAATTGATTCTAGAACATAGGGAATACCATATTAATGACCAGAGGATGGTTAAAACGATCCATATATTTGATTCTACATGTGTTGAGTCCATTTAATAAAATAAATAATTTAATTTATTTATATTATTTTAAATGGAATAACATTGAGATTCCAATATAAATTTAATATTATAATTAATTTTTAGGGTTATTAGAATAACCACGAGAGGATTAGATATATAGTTTAGACATTCATCGTTGGATGATCAGACTAGATATTGACGTGTGATCAGTTCTTAGGGGGTCTAGATGCATAATATTGGGAGGGTCTTCTTCATTTCTAGTGAACATGTTTTCCAAAAAATTATTAACACTAAATTGAGGAAAGGAATTTCATTTTTTTGGATTTACGCCATTTTTATTTAATTAATGATGAGATTAATATATCTTCTTTGCTTTATACCATTTTCCAACCATTTCATGAGCCATACTTCATTATTGGTTTTATTGATCTGATTTAACTTCTTCAATTCACTGGAAATCAGCCTAGATATCCTATTTTTGTGATTGTTGGATTGGAACAATTGGAAAATGATGGAGTTAACCTTTTTATATTTATTTTCCCTCACTGATTAATGAGTTAATCTTCAGTGTCCATGGGGTCATGGTTTGACATGGACTGTGTGGTTTTGAGTGATATTGAACACTTGGATTTCTGGAGTTTGTTAAAAAGATACATAGGATGATGGTTCTCATACATATCATGTTTCATTGTGGGACATGGGTGATGACTCCATAGATTTTTGATCCATATTAGTGACAGGTAGAGATAGGATGTACTATAAGATTCATACGGATATACATATTATGATTCAAACCACATGAGTATAACGACTCATACTTTACATACATTGTTATTACTTCAGAATTGTAGCACACTTATTACAACATTTAACAAAACCAAGAAAGGACCGTATAGGTATAGTGTCTTTAGAAACTGGGAAACATAAACAACTGGTTCATAAAGTATCTACTTTGCCTTCCATTTATTTCATCATATCTAGAGTCCCTTTTTGGCATATTCTACTTAATAACCTTTTTCCTAACCTGGGGAAATAAAACATACAAAAAAGGGTGAGCTCAAATGCTCAGCAAGGGCAAATAAAGGAAATAAAAATCATATCATATCTTTTTGAAAATCATAACCTGCAAAAGAGATCATAATATCTTAACATGGAATAAATCATAGAAGTGAAAATGAGATCCCCATAATCATAACATAAAACTTGAAACTTTGTGGCATGCACACATAATCATGGAAAATCATTTCTTGTTAGTCATGACTCATTTCCAAGACTATCGTAGCGGACAAAGTCCATTTCTGAACCGAGTTCACTCCTCGTTTCAGTCCTGTATCACTGAACCGAAATAACCTTCCATTCCAGCCATGTCTATCTAATTAGATATAAATCATTACCCATTTCATTGGAGGGAGATAGAGGTCCCACCCATCTTATGATGAATCCTTTCTTATGTGTTCCACATAATCATAAATCTTACATCATCACATAACACATGTAACAAAAATGGGATTCCTGAAACATCATGACATCATAAAACAAATCATATAAGGTAAATGAATTCATAAAAATAATTCCCTCACAACATAATCAAATCAATGTAATAATAGGGATAAAAACAAAACCTTTTATTATCTTAGATGGAAACTAATTTTGATAAAACACTTGAACTCCATTCTTGAGGAAAATATCCTTTCTTCTTCAAAAACACTTTTCTTTTCTTAACATGTCATACAATTATAAACTAAAAGATGTTGATTAAAAATAAACATGAAAACTTGTAAAGGAAGCTTCTTGGAATTAATGTTTTAAAAATCCATTCATGCCGTATAAGTTAAAAAAACATTCTTCGTACTTTTGTCGGAAAAGTCAAAATGTACCTCGTACGAGAAAACGACAAAAGATTCCTTTCATATTCTTTACTAAAAAATCACCGAAGGGTAAAATTGGATTTAAACTATTGTAAGTGGAAGGAAACAATATTACATATTGAGGTAACATGGATGTGGATGATAAAATACACCCCAGTAAATACCAAAGTATAAACAATCTCGGATAAAAATGAGATTGTGATATTTCCACTTACCTTAGGTCCAATTTGCTTTGTACGTGTACGAAGCTCCTGTGTAATGGTTTAAATAATTTTATTGACTTATTACAGAATCATACATATTGATATGATATCATATATGGTCATATTCTTAGCTTCTTATTAGTAATATTTTATTGTTACTTGTTACTCGGGTCTTTATTGCCTTTTGTTCTTATGCATGTTTTGCCGAATAAATTATTATTCTTCTTTTAAGGTTATAGATACCTTATATCCAGAATGGTATTAGTTTAACATATATCATATTTATTCATTCAATTCATTTGTATAATTAATATTTAATGATGATCATGTAGAACGAGTCGCATCACATCGTGGAGACGGTATTCCGTACATACGCACGAGTGATGATATCATTCCTATAATCGTGGAATTGTATTGGAGTGTATGTATACTATTTTAGAATCAATATCACTTTTTAATAGTCATATATAGTCATTATTTACACCATTATACCCATCCAAGTAAGGTGGTGGTGGAAAATAGATTACACCACGGCGTGGAGACGGTATTCCGTACATACGCACACGCGGTGATTTCATTTTTCTTTAGGATGGATAGAAGGTGAATTAGGGTTATTTCATATTTATAATAACATATCAGTATGTAAGTAATACTAATGTTATTACTTTATCATGAAACAACTAAAGAAGAAGAAGTTGAAGAAAAAAGAAATTGAAAAGATCGGTAATGGATATTACCTCTTCTTCTAAACGCCTCTTTGAATCCTCCACTTAGGGAACTAAGATTGGTCTTTGAAAAAGACCAGGACCTCTAGGATTATTATATGGAAGTGGAGAAGGGATTTTGGAAGGGTTTTTCCGAGATTGGGTGCTCCAATTGGTGTGAGGAGGATGGGGAGGAGGTGCCCTTTTATAAGGGAGGAGAGGGGCACCTTAGGAATATCTCAAATTATTATTTTATATTAAAGTCAAAATCGGTTTATAATGGTTCCAAAGGGTCTTATTTCGAAGGTAAAGTGGGGATGGGTCTAAATCCTATCAACGAATAGGATTTAGACAAGTTAATGTTATTATTTTAACCTTATCAATTAGATTTAACTCTAAGTTAAATAATTTAACTTTTATCGTGTCTTTTTGTTTTCTTACACTATATGGTTAATACACATACTATAACATGCCAAACCAACCCCAAGTTGTTTATTATTAATATATATATCCTTATATAAGTCATTTGGCCAAACCATAGATTTTTATGTATAAAATAACAATTAATAATATAATATTTGTTTTAAAAACTATTTTGTGTCAATTTTGACACTATTTGATATATGATATTTGTGAAAGTCATAACAGTATTAGATGTTCAAACCAAGTTTATTAAATCAACACTAATATGTCATAGTAACCTAGAAAATTAGTGGAATTCATAAAAAGTCTCAAATTACATTTATTTGGGCATTTATAACATCAATTATGTTAACATTTCTTTAAAAGGGTAATTACTTCATCATCGTTGTGTCATAAATAAATTAATTTATTTAAAGTATAAAAATTATAAATAAAATATCGTTATGTATGAAATCTTTTTAGCTTTCTAATGAATATTTATAATCTAATTTATCTTATGTATAAACCCATAATAAAAATGTTTTAGTTATTAAACATTGATTTTAACTATTTTAACTATTCATTAAATAAAATAATATTAAATGTCATAATCTATTCCAAGTGGACCTAAATGGTCATATTATATTCATAAGGTTGTTTTCGGTCGAATTACACTTCTTCAATAGAATTAGGACATGTGTTAGGGTAATAGTAATATCATATTTACCCTTAGTTACCCTATTTACTATTAACCGCGGTAAAAAAAAGTAAAAAGTTACTATTCACCAAAAAAATATTTTAATCTCATTGAACCACATTTTACATACTGATATCAACCGTGTCTGTTGGATTTTCGAAATTTCATTCACAGAAGCGGTAAAATTATGTTTTATGCAAAATTCAGTTTATAACCTACCACTTAGTGGTTTCACTATTCATCAAAAATTGAAAGTTTTCAGAAAAATACCAAAATTTCACCCTAGGCTAATTTCGGTATTCCGAATTCAAAAATGAAGTCCATTTTGAAAGATAAAACTTCAAAAAGTGGTTATTACTATTCATAACGGCTATTTTAAATAATATTTTAATAGCATATCATCGTTTAGTGAAACTCGGTATTGCGTACAACGCAAGCTATCGAGGAAGGTCGCGATTGCGTGTAAAGTAAGACAAACTAGTATGTAGTGACAGATTCTTTTGATGATATATAAAAATAAAATATTACCCATAAAAATCTCGGGTGTTACATTATACCACCCTAAAAAAGAATTTTGGCCTCGAAATTCGTCACTTTGTAACAAACAGATGAGGATACTTCTCCCTCATCATATCCTCAAGCTCCCATGTAGCTTCTTCAAGTTGGTGGTTCCTCCATAAAACTTTCACCAATCGAGTGGTCTTGTTTCGTAGGACTTTTTCGCTACGATCCAGAATCTCTATGGTTTGTTCTTCATAAGAAAGATCTTGCTCCAGTGGTACAACTTCTGAGCTGAGTACATGTGAATGATCAGGTATGTACTTTCTCAGGAGAGATACATGGAACACATCGTGAACTTGAGAGAGATTCGGTGGAAGCGCCAATCGGTAAGCTACCTTTCCAACCCGATCCAGTATTTCGAAAGGACCGATATATCTAGGGCTCAACTTCCCCTTCTTTCCAAATCTGACAACCTTCTTCCAGGGAGATATTCGTAAGAACACTTTATCACCCACTTCAAAATCTAGGTCTTTTCATCGGTTTTCAACATAACTTTTCTGTCGACTCTGATATGCTCTTATGTGTTGTTGAATAGATGTGACCTTTTCTTCCATTTCATCAACGAGATCAGGTCCTAATAGCTTTCTTTCCCCAACTTCATCCCAAAAAGTTGGAGTCCTGCATTTCTTTCCATAGAGAGCTTCATAAGGAGCCATCTGAATAATGGAGTGAAAGCTATTATTATAAGAAAATTCCACCAAAGGTAGGTGTTGATCCCAACCTCCATTGAAATCCATAGAGCAAGCTCTCAACATATCTTCTAGGGTTTGAATTGTTCTCTCAGACTGACCGTCTATCTGAGGATGATAAACAATGCTCAAACTCAACTCTGTATCCAGAGTATGTTGAAGACTTCTCCAGAACTTTGAGGTAAACCTCTGATCCCGATCAGATATAATAGAAAGTGGTACTCCATGCAATCTTACTACTTCCTTTACATATATCCTGGCAAGCTGATCCAGAGAGAAATCCTCTCTAATAGCAATAAAGTGTGTAGATTTTGTAAGACGATCAACTATGACCCAGATAGCATTATTGCCTTTGGATGTTTTAGGAAGTCCTCTGACAAAGTCCATAGTGATGTTTTCCGATTTCCATTCGGGTATGGGTAATGGTTGTAACATCCCCTTAGACTTCTGTCTCTCAGCTTTAACTTGTTGACAAACCAAGCATCTAGAGACATATTCAGCAACATCTCTTTTCATTCCATCCCACCAGAAGTACTCTTTCAGGTCCCTATACATCTTCGTGCTTCCAGGATGAATAGAGAATGAAGAACTATGAGCCTCATCCAGCAGCTCCTTCTTTAATTCAGGGATGGGAGGAACACAAACCCGATTCCTGAACTTTATTATCCCATCACAATCAAGGTTGAATTCAGGAACATTTCTCACCTTCTTTTGTAACTCTACATCTTCTTTTTGTTCCTATTTAATCTTCACATGTATAGATGGTTGACCATTCATTTGAGAAAGATATGATTTTCCCCTTCCATTATAATTCCAAGATCCATCCTTTATAAATCCATAAATATTGGATCTTTTGTGATCCTCATCATGGATAAACTAGCATGGTCTTGTCGACTTAATGAATCTGCCACCTTGTTTGCTTTCCCAGGGTGGTAATGGATTGAGCAGTCATAATCCTTAATCAGCTCCAACCATCTTCTTTAACGCATATTCAGCTCCTTTTGTGTGAAAATATACTTTAAACTTTTATGATCATTATAAATATCAAACCTTTCACCATAAAGGTAATACCTCCAAATCTTTAATGCAAAGATTACCGCAGCTAACTCCAAATCATGTGTTGGGTAATTTTGCTCATGGATTTTCAACTGTCGTGAGGCATAAGCTATCACCATATCATTTTGCATAAGAACACACCCCAATCCCTTCTTGGATGCATCACTGTAGATCACAAACCTTTCTCCACTACAAGGTAGTGTGAGAACAGATGCACTGGATAACCTTCTTTTCAACTCCTTGAAATTCTCTTCACATTCCTCTGTCCAAACAAACATAACTCCTTTCCGAGTCAACTTGGTGAGTGGATTAGATAATCGTGAAAAATCTTTCACAAAACGTCGATAATATCCAGCCAAACCAAGAAAACTTCGGATCTTGGTTACTGTTGTTGGTCTCGACCATCTTTAGATAACCTCTGTTTTTACTGGATCCATAGATATCCCCTCTTTTGAAATTATGTGACCCAAAAATGCAACTTTTTGAAGCCAAAATTCACATTTTGTAAATTTGGCATAAAGCTTCTCCTTTCTCAAGGTCTTCAATATAATTCTCAAGTGATCTTCATGTTCTTACTTTCTATTTGAATAGACAAGAATATCGTCTATAAAGACTACCAAAAATTGATCAAGATAGTCTCTAAAGACTCTATTCATTAGATCCATGAAGATAGAACGGGCATTAGTAAGACCAAATGGCATCAATATAAATTCATAGTGTCCACACCTTGTACGGAAATCCGTCTTTGGTATATCCTCCCTTTTGACCCTTAATTGATGATACCCTGAACGAAGATCAATCTTGGAAAAGTATTGATCTCCGCGTAGTTGGTCAAATAGGTCATCAATGCGTGGGAGATGATATTTGTTCTTGATAGTGATCTTGTTTAGTTCTCGATAATCAATGCAGAGTCTCATTGATCCATCTTTCTTCTTAACAAATAGAACAGGTGCTCCCCAAGGTGATGCACTAGGGCGTATGAATCCTTTATCAAGATTCTATTGGAGTTGCTTCTTCAATTCCTGCAACCCAATTGGGGCCATTCTATAAGGTGTCTTTGAAATAGGCAAAGCACCCGGTACGAGTTCTATTGAAAACTCAACTTCACGATTTGGTGGAAGACCCGGTAATTCCTCCAGAAAGACATCATCAAACTCCCATATGATGGGAATATTATTAATTGTGAGTTTCTCACCAACCATTTGAGATAAATAACCTTCATTTAGTGGAATCAAGACCCATAAGATGGAAGGAATTTCCACTGGAAGGTTATATTCATCCTTGCATCGATAGACGATCGTAGATTGATCTGGAATATGAAATGTGACTTCCCTTCTTTGGAAATTGATATGAGCTCCATGTAGTGAAAGCCCATCCATGCCAAGAATCACATCAAATTCCACTATAGGAAGGATCACAAGATTTGCAGGAAGCACTTTCCCACAAACTTCGATCGGAGAAGAATTATAAACATTTGATTCGACTGTTGTGCCATTAGGTGTTGTTACAGCGAACTCAACATCTAATTGTTGAGGTAATACGGTGATACCCTTAGAAAATTTTTCAGAAATAAAAGAGTGGGTGGATCCAGAATCAAATAAAACATTTTCTACTTTAGAGTGGATGGTATGTATACCTTTCACCACATCATTATCGTACTCCACATCGCTAATAGAAATTGCATGTGACTTTCCTTTGTCTTTATCCTTAAGAGTTTGTTGACGTCGACCATCATCATCAACCCTTGGATTTGGGCATTGATTGGCATAATGCCCCATCTCCTTGCACTTGAAACATTGATGTGTAGTAGGTTCATTCTGTGCATCCCTTCCTTTGTTTTCATCATTAGACATCTTCTTCCCATCATTGCGGTATTCAAATGCCCGATGACCTTCCTTCCCACATTTGAAACATTTACTTGTCCCTTTAAGACAACTCCCTCCATGTTTCTTTCCACACTTTGTGCATAAGGGAAAGTTCATCTTCTTTTCAGTGTGCTCTTTAGATTTTCCTTTGAATTCCATTTTCCTCTTCTTATCAAACCCATATGATTGATGGGTTACTCCAATCTCCATCTCAAATTTGAGAGCACATCAAATGATTTCCTCGTAGCTATTGAAGTCCCTTATGGCTAAGGCCCTTCGAAGACTTGGTTTTAAGCCACTAAAAAATCGATCGATATTACTCTCAGGTTGGATAATAATACCAGAATCGTACCTTGAAAGTCTTGTAAAATTTGCTTCATAGGTATCAACAGATTCATCATCCTTTTTCTTCAGTTCAAGAAACTCTTTCTCCATCTTTGTTCGGAGAATACGAGGGAAGTACTTATTGAAAAATATGTTCTCGAAGTCGTCCCATTCCATGGACTCAATTTCATCCCTTTGCCTCGTATTCTTAATAAGATTTCACCATTGATCAGCATCACCTTCCAAACGATACACCGCTAAGATGACTTTATCATGCTCAGAACATTGAAGAACTGAAAACATCTTTTCAGTAGTACTAATCCATTGTTCAGAAAATAATGGATCAGTAGACCCGCTGAATGAAGGTGGACGCTGTCTCATGATGGATTTAACAGAATGTTGCTCCTTCCTTTGCTCGTTTGGAAATCCTGCATGATTCATAGCTTGAGAAAGTTGTGTGAGCATGGCTACAAGATTTTTCATTCCATCTCCCATAACGTTTGGTTGCTCAGGGGGACAATCATTGCATTGCCCGTCGCATTCCTTATTAACACGGTTCCTCTGGGTTCCAGCCACTGACTAAAACCAAGAAGAATAGTGTGAGCAACACTAATTATAATAGGAAAACCACATAATCAAGAATAAAATTTCACACTTAAGGTCTTATTGTATGTTATTCATGGCCATTTCTAAAACACTAAGATTGTGTTCTATGCTTAGAATTATCCTTAGGGTTCTTACGAAGGCTTTCGCATCCTAGTTTCCAAAGGTTGACAATACCTTTCCTCTGATACCAACTATAATGACCCATACTTTACATACATTGTTATTACTTCAGAATTGAAGCACACTTATTACAACATTTAACAAAACCATGAAAGGACCGTATAGGTATAGTGTCTTTAGAAACTGGGAAACATAAACAACTGGTTCATAAAGCATCTACTTTGCCTCCCATTTATTTCATCATATCTAGAGTCCCTTTTTGGCATATTCTACTTAATAACCTTCTTCCTAAGCTGGGGAAATAAAACATACAAAAAGGGTGAGCTCAAATGCTCAGCAAGGGCAAATAAAGGAAATAAAAATCATATCATTTATTTTTGAAAATCATAACCTGCAAAAGAGATCGTAATATCTTAACATGGAATAAATCATAGAAGTGAAAATGAGATCCCCATAATCATAACATAAAACTTGAAACATTGTGGCATGCACACATAATCATGGAAAATCATTTCTTGTTAGTCATGACTCATTGCCAAGACTATCTTAGAAGTCAAAGTCCATTTCTGAACCGAGTTCACTCCTCGTTTCAGTCCTCTATCACTGAACCGAAATAACCTTACGTTCCAGCCATGTCTATCTCATGAGATATAAATCTTTACCCAATGAATTGGAGGGAGATATATGTCTCACCCATCTTATAATGAATCCTTTCTTATGTGTGCCACATAATCATAAATCATACATCATCTCAAAACACATGTAACAAAAATGGGATTCTTGAAACATCATGACATCATAAAACAAATCATATAAGGTAAATGACTTAATAAAAATAATCCCCACACAACATAATCAAATCAATGTAATAATAGGGATAAAAACAGAACCCATTATTATCTTAGATGGAAAATAATTTTGATAAAACACTTGAACTCCATTCTTGAGGAAAATATCCTTTCTTCATCAAAAACACTTTTCTTTTTCTTAACATGTTATACAATTATAAACTAAAAGAAGTTGATTAAAAATAAACTTGAAAACTTGTAAAGGATGCTTCTTGGAATTAATGTTTTAAAAATCCATTCATGACGTATAAGTTAAAAAAACATTCTTCGTACTTTTGTCGGAAAAGTCAAAAAGTACCTCGTACGAAAAAATGAAAAAAGATTCCTTTCATAGTCTTTACTAAAAACTCACTGAAGGGTAAAATTGGATTTAAACTATTTTAAGTGGATGGAAACAATATTACATATTGAGGGAACATGGATGTGGATGATAAAATATGCCCCAATAAATACCAAAGTATAAACAATCTCGGATAAAAATGAGATTGTGATATTTCCCCTTACCTTAGGTCTGATTTGCTTTGTACATGTCCGAAACTCCTTTATAATGGTTTAAATAATGTTATTTAATTATTAAAGAATCATACATATTGATATGATATCATATATGGTCATATTCTTAGCTTCTTATTAGTAATATTTTATTGTTACTTGTTACTCGGGTCTTTATTGCCTTTTGTTCTTATGCATGTTTTGCCGAATAAATTCTTATTCTTATTTTAAGGTTATAGATACCTTATATCCATAATGGTATTAGTGTAACATATATCATATTTATTCATTCAATTCCTTTATATAATTACTATGTAATGATGATCATGTAGAACGAGTCGCATCACATCGTGGAGACGGTATTCCGTACGTACGCACGAGTGATGATATCGTTCCAATGATCATGGAATTGTATTGGAGTGTATGTATACTATTTAAGAATCAATATCACTTTTTAATAGTTATATATAGTCATTATTTACACCATTATACCCATCCAAGTAAGGTGGTGGTGGAAAATAGATTACACCACGGCGTGGAGACGGTATTCCGTACGTACGCACGCGCAGTGATTTAATTTTTCCGTAGGATGGATAGAAGGTGAATTAGGGTTGTTTCATATTTATAATAACATATCAGTATGTAAGTAATACTGATGTTATTACTTTATCATGATACAACTAAATAAGAATAAGTTGAAGAAGAAAGAAATTGAAAAGATCAGTAATGGATATTACATCTTCTTTTAAACGCCTCTTTGAATCCACCACTTAGTGAACTAAGATTGGTCTTTGATGAAGACCAGGACCTCTAGGATTATTCTAGGGAAGTGTAGAAGGGATTTTGGAAGGGTTTTTCCAAGCTTGGGTGCTCAAATTGGTGTGAGGAGGGAGGGGGAGGAGGTGCCCTTTTATAAGGGAGGAGAGGGGCACCATAGGAATATCTCAAAATATTATTTTATATTAAAGTCAAAATCGGTTTATAATGGTTACAAAGGGTCTTATTTCAAAGTTAAAGTGGGGATGGGTCGAAATCCTATCAACCAATAGGAGTTAGACAAGTTTAGGTTATTATTTTAACCTTATCAATTAGATTTAACTCTAAGTTAAATAATTTAACTTTTACCGTGTCTTTTTGTTTTCTTACACTATATGGTTAATACACTTACTATAACATGCCAAACGAACCCCAAGTTGTTTATTATTAATATATATATCTTTATCTATGTCATCTGGCCGAACCATAGATTTTTAGGTATAAAATAACAATTAATAATATAATATTTGATTTAAAAACTATTTTGTGTCAATTTTGACACTATTTGATATATGATTTTTGTGAAAGTCATAACAGAATTATATGTTCAAACCAAGTTAATTAAATCAACAATAATATATCATAGTAACCTATAAAATTAGTAGAATTCATAAAAAGTTTCAAATTACATTTATTTGGGCATTTATAACATCAATTATGTTAACATTTCCTTAAAAGGGTAATTACTGCATCATCGTTTTGTCATAAATAAATTAATTTATATAAAGTATAAAAATTATAAATAAAATATCATTATGTAGGAAATTTTTTTAGCTTTCTAATGAATATTTATAATAGAATTTATCTTATGTATAAACCCATATTAAAAATGTTTTAGTTATTAAACATTGATTTTAACTATTTTAACTATTCATTAAATAAAAGAATATTAAATGTCATAATCTAATCCAAGTGGACCTAAATGGTCATATTATATTTATAAGGTTGTTTTTGGTCGAATTAAACTTATCCAATAGAATTAGGACATATGTTAGGGAAATAGTAATATCATATTTACCCTTAATTACCCAATTTACTATTAACCGCGGTAAAAAAAGTAAAAAGTTACTATTCACCAAAAAAATTATTTTTATATCATTGACCCACATTTTACTTACTGATATCAACCGTGTCTGTCGGATTTTCGAAATTCCATTCACTGAAGCGGTAAAATTATGTTTTATGCAAAATTCAGTTTTTAACCTACCACTTAGTGGTTTCATTATTCATCAAAAATTGAAAGTTTTCAGAAAAATACCAAAATTTCACCCTAGGATAATTTCGGTATTCCGAATACAAAAATGAAGTCCATTTTGAAAGATAAAATTTTAAAATGTGGTTATTACTATTCATAACGGCTATTTTAAATAATATTTTAATAGCATATCGTCCTTTAGTGAAACTCGGTATTGCGTACAACGCACGCTATCGAGGAAGGTCGTGATTGCGTGTAAAGTAAGCCAAGCTAGTATGTAGTGAAAGATTCCTTTGATGATATATAAAAACAAAATATTACTGATAAAAATCTCGGGTGTTACAATGAGAATAATAGTTGACGGAAGACGATGACACCCAAATGATTTGGATTTGAAAACATGTTTTGGAGGTAGTGGAAATGGTGTATATGATGTTTGTGTGAAGAAAGTGTTAATGGGATAAAAACATGACTTGTAGTGAATAATAAAACACATTATGGACTTCAATTTATCTAGTGGCCATGGTTTCACCATATATAAGGACCCACACTATGTGGTTGGGACCAGAGTCCATGTATCCTAGACCAAATCATCATGCTATATTCAAGTTGCACATGCCTTGGACGTCGGTGGCCATATGTATTGTGTACGATGATGGATATATTATATATATATATATATATATCCATCAAAGTCGTGAACCTTGTGTACATGGCCACACACACATGCATGTGATAAAAAAGAAGCATGCCCAAGAGCACATGATAAGACCCGAATTGGGTAAGACACAATGTTTACCATATGTAAATGACGTGTATGGTGACATGGCCATCTACATCCTGGGAATTTTCAGCACATGCCTATATCCCTAGGTAGTCAAATAAATCATGAACTTTGGTGGGAAACACCTTGTATGTGAGAATGGCATTGGAAGCGAAGTCTATTGGAGGACATGACTATGAAATGAGGAAAAGTAGCACTCTGGGTGACCACTTGATTGTATAATCCACCTCTACCATCAAATTCTTCCTTTCATATCCTATTCTTCATGAGACAAATTTTGTCTAGCATGTAGCCTATCTTGAGCAGTGTTTCACTAAGAATTCGATGATATCCTTCATGTTGGCATTTTTTATATGACATGTGGTATTTTGTGCACGAGACTTCTTTAAGGGACAGTTGATAGTTTTAGTGATGTGGAAGGATCATTAGAGAGATTTTGGGGTTGGAACTCCACTATCACACCCAAGAATAGGTCCCCCATACTCATTATATAGGCAGATATGGATCTCCACTACACATGGTGTGGGTCCTATATCTACATTATAGAACTCACCTTTCCATAGTATTCAGTATTGAGTAGGTCATCCATGGGAGTCAGGGATCTCTCTATTATAGAGTGTAGTAGCGAGGGTTGTGTCCATCCACGTAGATTTTGGTGAGGTAGTGTTTGATGATTGGTATCATAGAATAACCTATTAGAGTTAAAAGAATACTCATCAACCATGGAATGGATGGTATATTTAGATCCCAATTATATCTATTATAGGATTCATTATTAGTATTTACATATATCTGTGTGTGTGCGTGTGTTAGGTTCCTATTTCTATCCTAATATATTTTTCATTGACTAATATAGTGTCTCTATTTTTCCCCATTTGTGTTTTTGGAAGTATCCTACTGGATATGTGTTTACTCACCGCTAATTTGGATTTTTCCTCTCCTATACGGACTTATTTAGATGACATATTGATTCATGTTGAATTTTATTAAACATACTCATTCCTAGGATCATTGGACAAGTATAATGGTTGGACCAAGAGATCAGGAGCTAGCCTCTCTATTTTCATTTATTCCACTTATTATTAGATTGGGACTTCATTTCTGGATGGTCATGTATTTTATCATGTAGATAATTGGAATAATTTTTAAATATATGATTTACTCCTAAGAGTTTATGAAATCCACATCTATATTAAATATGTTACTATCTTTTATTATTCTTATATACATTTTCAGGGAGATAACTGTGTGTGTATTTGTGTGTATTTGTATGTTAGGCTACGACATCCAATTTTTTATTATGCCTTCTCACATATTTCCACCAACCCCTAGCCTATTGGTGGTGGGATTGGGGATGTGAGGTTATGCATTCCAATATCTAATTAGGAACTTGATGGTTGGTTCATGACATTGGTTGAGCTAAAACACTAAATGAGTGTGACAAATATAGGATAGTCGGTGATATTTTATAAGTGATCAGAGTGGGACTCATACAATTATTCAATGTTTTAAATTATTATAATATTTTATTCTTCATAATGTTGAATAAAATAAATTCATGAACAAATATTAGGTGATATGAGATGAAATAATATAATCCAATAAGATTTAGGGTAATAATTTTTGACCTTATTATTTATTTTTAACTAAATTTACCCATTCTGCCATTTTATCATTGTGAAAACATATTTACCATGGAAAATTTTCACAAATAAAAAAATGAAATTGAAATCATCAATAAAATTGAAAATCCACATTTAATATATAGGACAGAATTTCAAGAACAAATTTCTACAAGGCGATGAAATTAGTATAAATATATGTGCAAAAAATAAAACCAAAAATGATTTTTTACAAAATTATATCAGGAATAATAAAAATAATCTTATTTCAAAATAAAATATATTATTGATTTATAAAGAATTAATTATATTATTTTTAGTAAAATAAATATTATGATACTTTAAAACTAAATCAAAAAATATATTAGGACTTTTATATTAATTGAGTTAATGAATAAAATGATAGATTTTCAAAAGGTGGCATTTCTCACAATTCACAGAAAAATGAATCATTAAACAAATATCTTGGAAATCATCCTATCATTAATTAAATATACTAAATAAAAATATTACCGCATTTTTATGGAATTTTATTTTTAAATGTTTTAGTATATCATTTAAATTAAACCATGTAAAACATAGAAGAACAATTTAGTTATGTAGTAATATTCATTCATTGATTGAAAAATTATACAAAGTCACTTATAAAATTTTCATAAATATGAATATGTAAATTTATTATATATGATTAAAATGATTTATTTAATTTTATGATTACATGATTTTGTAAATTATTATAAACTTTAATAAATATTTTCCTTATAATTATATACATTACATCTAAAGGTGAGTGTATTTTTCACTCATAGCTTATTATGGTTCCATGCATTTTCAACAAACGTGTGAAATTTCTGAAAATCATTAACATTGTGAATCTCCATATTTGATACTACCAACTATATATGATCTGTAATATCATGTTTTATTTTCTTATATGAATGGTTCTCTTATAATTAAACAAAATCAAGGCTAATGACATGATATTTATTAGGTAGATATATCTTTGACAATAGAACATGAAAAACATCATGTTCCTGATATAAAATCATATGTAATTCCCCTATGTTTGCAACATATCATAATTTTTATATAAATTCATATGGTATAATAAAATGTATACTTAACATCCATATTTTTCTAATAACCATAATACATTAAAAATGGTTTAAGTTTATAAAAAACATGATCTTCTAACTATAAAGATAGATATTTCTTTCAGTTATCAAATTATCATTTTTTTCTTCTATAAGACTCCCTCATATATTATTGAATAATATTTAACTTATCAGCTATCTTATCTACCATTTTTTCTTAATATCTTACTTTCATTAAAATAATCATTTTATTATGTTGTTCAACCTACATTCAATATATTTCATCAAAAGATCCATCATTATATTGGAATAAAAATTATTTTTATATGAAAATTACATTAAGGAATGATGTAGTTCCCAAAATCCATGATATTTCATTGAGAAATCCAAAATTTAATATACAATTTCATAATAATTTCCTAAGAAGTTTCATTATATTGATGATGGAAAACAAATATATAGTTTAATTATATACCTAATTAATTTTTATGTCCTTCCCAAAAATTTAAGGAAAATAATTGATGATGATCTCATGCAATAGAGATAGGGTAACCATGTAATCAGACTATTTATTTATTATTATTTGGATATTGTTAAACAAATGAAATTTTAATTTCAATAATAATAAAATGAATATATTTAGTCAAATGATAAATAATAACATCACTTCACTAATTAATTCATCATATCTTTAGAAATCCAACAATAGAATCCATGGATACATTTTCCTACTTCCATTCAGGGCCTGAAAAAGGATTAAATATCTCGTTTGATAATTTAATTTAAGTTTAAAATGTTAATTAGATTAAAATTTCATGAAATAATTAAAAACATAATCATTCATTATAAATGGCTAGTAATACTCTCTTAGGTATCAATATATTTTTATAAAAACATGATAAAAAGGAAACATAAATTTATATGCTTCAACAAATAAATTATTCTTAAATTAAGGACTAACGTTCACATATAAACTCATTATTTATCTTATAACCCATTAATTTACAGTGTTAAATTATATAATCTTACTTGTAATTATGTACATTACTCTTTTTTGTAGAGAATGAGCTTATTTATGGGCATACTTAATTCTATCAGACAAATATAACATCATTAACACCTAAAAAATAGAGGGTGTTCCTTTATTATAAATTTTTATGCTAATATCCATGAAATCTTTGAACATAGGATATTTTTTAATTGTACCATGGTCAGGGATAGATTATCCTATTCCATATAATAACTCAAGTTACTTAATTTCATTATATAGATGATATTGAATAATCATCCTCATAAAATCTTATTCAAGGAAAATGTACAACAAGAAAAAGGATAAAAAGGGAAGCAGTGGAACAAGACAATACCGGACCTAGGGAGGCATATAGTAGTGAAGATCAAGGGAATCCCCAAATATCAAATTAACACCCTCATGATCAAAATAATTAAAGTTTGGAAGGAAGGTAGAATTGTACCCATGTTCTGCTAGAGATGCAAGGAAATCATCTACTTTATTCCCCTCATTCCATGTGTGGGTAACCCGGATATCCATGTTGAGATGGGTTTTAAATTTCATGATAATGTATGAAACAAACAATGGAATGGATCCCTTTCTACGCAGGGAGTCATGTATAATCATAGAATCCATTTACACTTAAGTGAGTACCACATTCTTCTCGTTTCAATGGTTTAGCCCTGTAAGAACTGCATTTGCCTCCGCCTAAAGTGAATAGTTTCTGCCATAGTGTGCGGTGAAGGCTATAAGAACACTCCCACCTATATCACATACCACTTCTCCTAAAAAGGATTTCACCTAATATAAAAGATCCATCAGTGTTAAGCTTGAGGCCAAATGCCATAGGGAGCCATCATATCCATCATATTCATATTTTTATTAAGAAAATATATATATTTCTTACATTTATGATAAATAAATAATTCACATTTTACCCCATTTAAAGACTCACCAAATATTTATAGAATAACGCACAATTATATTATAATATAATTTTGTAGGGTAGTTATACTCAAGGAAATTAAATTAACATGAAGTACATGAAGTCACCATATCAACTAGCATCAAGAAACTACCACATCAATTCATATAACAATCATTATAAATAATATATTAAACAATTCATATTTTCATGGATAACATAAAATCACTAGCCAATGATTTTTTTATCTTAAAAAAATATTCATCAAATTGGTTTTTCCTTGTGAATTTAATTCATTTTTGAGTCATCTTAGTTTTTTGGATAAAAAACTATGAAATGCTTCAAAAAATAGATGGACTAACCTTATAATACGTTAATACATAGACTCATAATTAATTTTTTAGTACTTGGACTCTCTTACACTATAATATTTATAGCATTTTCAATATATAATTCATGATTAGAAACAATTTTCCGATGGATTGAAATATATTATAACCATAATTCAAAATTTTTAAATTTCCAATAAATCAACATTTTTTAAGGTTTATAAAAAATCGTAGAATATGTTAGCGATCTTTATAATTTTTAGTATTAATGTTAATTTTAATAATGAAAATAGTCACCATAATTTCTACATACTCATTTTAATATTTATACATAAGAACCAAAAATATAGTTGTATCATTCATCAAACCAAAAAAAACTCAAAAAAACATAATATAAATAACTAGTGTCGATCTTCATCCTATGAATTCCTTATTCCTTCACAATCCTAAAATTATACCCATATCAGTTATTAATCATCAACAATATAAATATCACCCTAGAGTTTATAAAAAATCATCGGTAAATGGCAAAAAATACATGTTCTAAAATAAATTTTATCAGTTTCTCTTTAATCAATAAAATGTATCATGAAAATATATTTATTTTTAATAGATTTAATACAATCACCACTAGGTGACGATCTTGGTCTGATGAATCCTTTTTTAGGAAACACATTTAAATTAATTTTTAATTATATATGTTTAATTGTATTCATTCTATAATGATATTGTGAAGTTTTAAAAAAATTACACATGAATTAAAAAAAATTAACTCTAAATAAAATGAACAGTACATAGAAAATCATCATTAAAGGCAACTAAATATTTATTTTTTATTGGATGATACCTAATATGAAACTTTTCTTTATTTTCCATAAATTGAATAAGATAAAATTTGCATCTATCTTTAATCAGTTTCATAACATGATGATATGTTATTAATGTTGTAAATTCATTTTTATATAATAATTATACATATTCACAAAAACAATTTATTAATATATCATAAAATCTTAAACATAATGTTAATATATATATATAATACAGAAAACTCTATAATGGGAAATGAAGAATGTATTTTAGAAAAAAAATTAATCATATGATAAAATGGATATTTTATAATTTATTTTCATCTTTATATCACATCAATGTGTTTTTATAAAAATAATTGACCTGA
Organism: Viscum album; assembly: GCA_963277665.1. Lineage (NCBI taxonomy): Eukaryota > Viridiplantae > Streptophyta > Magnoliopsida > Santalales > Viscaceae > Viscum > Viscum album. Next base: position 737,419,221 of record OY728143.1, on the reverse strand, counting down.
ATAATTATTTACATTGTATTAAAATTAAACCTAAAATTTTCATAGATATAAAACAATGTGTGGATCTAAAATCAACCATGATAGTTGAATAATGTAATGACCCAAAAATATATTAATTAAAATTCATATTGGTCTATTTAAATGTCTTCTTATTGTTATGTAAATCATATTCACTTATTTAGTCTCATGTTTTGGTTTTTAAAATACCCATAAGAATTGTGACCGTTACTAATATTGTCATTAAACAATGATCACATGATTAATATAAATATAGGTCTTTAACAAATATAATTTAATCATAAAAAGGAATCCATGGTCTCATCCAGTAGACTTACCACTTATGAAGCCCATTTTTTGGGGCTCGAAAATGAGGTGGCATCATTGGGCTTTGATATTAACCAAGTCCAAGATGAGCTTGAATACGTTAAGCTCAAGCATAACCACCTATGAGAGAATTGAAAGTTGATACAGATTACCCCTCAGGAAATGTTATTCGAGCCACCCCAAATGTCTATCACCATCACGAACCTTACCCTAAGGTATTATATGGGTGTTTTACGTGGTTATGTAACAGGACCCCAATACTACGATTATGTACATTATTCTTGTATTGAGAATATACATTCTTTTTTTATTATTACTTTTTAAATTTTTTTTAAATCAAAAATAGTATTTTTATTTAATATTCAACTATGAAATATATTTTTATGAATTAATGGATTTTTAAATTAAATATTTTTTTAATAATATATTATTATTATTATTCAATTATATTTAAATATAAATTATCATATAATTTTATGAATGCAATTGAAATTTTTATTAAAGTTTGAAAGTTGTTTTTGTGAAAACCCAAGAATTTTTGATAAATGGCAATTTTTATTTTAAAAGTAAAAATTCAAATATTTAGAAAATTATTTAGATAAAATGAATTTTATTTTTGGAATCAAAAATTCAAAATTATAAAATATTGATTTTTTCATAATTTTCTGAGAGAGTCAATTTTTTGGGTAAAAATTAAATACTGTTTAAACATATAATGTGTTCTATGACATACTAATGACCAAATAATGTTGTAATAAAATAATATAAACATTATTTTATTCCAATATTTGTTTTACAATTAAAATAATGTGATTTTGGGTTTTTTCTGATTTATTTTACAACACATAGGTGGACCCTTCATGGCATATAAAACATTTTGTCTTTTTAAATTGTTTTACATGAGAGTGTGACTCACCTCCACATAAGAAACCCTATTATTTTAAGAAGTTGAGAAATTTTCCTTATAATATATTTTTTTTCCACTCCACTTTCACAAAAACCATGGGTTGGTTTGTGGTTTTAATTAGTTTAATGTGTGGTGTGCAAAACCAAAATAATAAAGAATTCTCCCTCCTTTCCTATATAAACACAAGCGAGATCCCAATTCCTCTTAACTGAAAGCCTTGGGATTTCGTCCAACATCTTCCCTCCTCTCTCTATAATCTTCTAAAGGAGCCCCAAGCTCTAAAGAAGCATCTATTAAGCCTCTCTCAAGCCTTTGGGATCACACTTCCATGTAAGGGATTCTTAACTTTCTCTTTTTATCCATGATTCGTAATATTGATATTCCCTTTATTATTCAATTATAAATGTTGGGGTATGATTTATCACCTCCCCCATACTGCCGTTTTTAGGTTTGAATGATAATAGAACCCTTTCTCTCTCATTAATGTTTCCTATGTACAATTCTTACCATGCCGAAATTCCATAATGAATTTCCCTCTCCAAATTTACATTCAAGTAATTCTCCTAAATCATGAATATAAATTCAATTTCAACTGTTAGAAAATGTATATATATAACCCATATTACTATAAATTTCATTTACATATGATGTGACACCCCTTTCTATCTCACAAACCATTTTTTATGAATTTTTATGTCTTATCGTTATGCTGTTGAAATTGCACCATGTTCTTCCAAGACAAAGTTATTGTGTAGTGAATACCATGCCTAATTCTCTATCAAGGGTATTCACATTTAAGCACATTTACCTATTGATTATAGAGTTTCATGTATGAATTCCACATTCCTTTATCGTGGAATAAATGATTATGTTTATTGAATCTATGTTTTATGATCCATGTTGCACACATATACATAAAATGAAATGCTTATAAAAGGGTGAACCCTCATAGCGCTCCAATGCATTGGGTAAAGTATATTGTCATGATACATCATGTTCAAGGATTGTTGACTCATTCTTATTTAATTTCAATGAGGGTTTACTTGTTCTACTTGTGTAATGAGGGTTTACTCATGCTCCATGTGGAATGATATGTGGCTCATGCAAATTCCATGTTAAGTGATTCCATGTTATGATTATCATGATTTTTCATGCCTTTATCTTCATATTTCTCTTCTGTTCCATTGATATTACTATTTACTAACATGTATTGTATTCTTCATGTAATTATATGTTTATTCTATTTCTGGGCTTTATTGTTCACCCTTTTCTTATGCATGTCTTCAGGTTGTCCCATGCAATGATAAGTACAAGGGAATGTAGTGGTCATGTAAAGGAAGTTTTCAATAAAGTTGTTTTATGTTTTATGTTCTAATATGTTATGTAATGTTTCTAATCCCCAAATACACTAGACCTCTCGATCTTCTATGTTTTATCAAGTGAATTTTATGTAATAATTCAGGTTTAAGTGTCGAATAAAGAACAATGTTGTCATAAATAATCTATATAAATAAGTAATATACCAGTCAAGACTTCGTTTGAGGATCCCACGTCTATTTTATTTTTTAAAAAATACTTGTAAAAACTACTCTATTTATGATCATGATGATTCCCCCTCTGAAAAACTAACATTTTATCAATTATTGAATAATATCCCAACACATTAGAGTAAAAACCTCTTATATCTAGATGATTATTTTATATCTTATTACATTTCAAATCAGTACACTTTCACATGCATTCATGAGCCTAATGAAAAACATTAACACATCATTAACATTTTATTTATTAAATAAAATAGTCATGAAAATATATTTTACCATATTTAGCATATTTTTGGGGCTTAACTCTAAATTTCATAGTTAACTGATTATCAATTAGCTATCCCAAATAACACTTATTACAAGACATATCATGTGGCATGTACCAATTTGAAAAACCATGTCAACATTATCTTCAAAAAAATAAATGTTCTCATTAAACATAAAATATTTACAATCATATTATCTTCATAAACACTATTTTAAAACAATGTAAAACCAATAAATTTTATTCTCATGGAAAAAAATAGAATTTGGGGAAAACATGTCCAAACAAGAAAAATTAAATTCTTGCATGGAAATAAAGTAATTTTTTAATTTTTATTCAATTAAAGAAATTTTATTTATATTTTATTTAATAAAATATTCATGAAAATAAGTCTTAAGTAAAATATCATTAAATACCATCCAATTCAAAAAATAAATTTCGCTGTATTATTTGGTATTCATAATTAGAGACCATTATGGATTATTTTAACCCACAATGAAATAAATAGTAATATTTTCTTTTTAATGTTTTGTAATTTAAAAAATCATATATCTTCCCTAATGAAATTATTTATCTTTTAGGAATCACAAAGTATGAAACTCCCCTGAATGATAGAGGGTGTAGGGTCAGGAAATTATCAAATATATACATGTTCATCTATGTTTAAATCAGTCTATCATTTTCATTGCTATCACTAATAATATCCCATTTCAAATATGTTTACACTATTACAAACTAATCTATTAAAATAAATCTAGGTTTATTATTTTAAGGTTGTTATCCCATTGTTATTTTCATACTTATGATTAAATTTTTCCCCTCAAAATTCATATTTTTAATTGATAGGGATTATATGATGAAACATGGAAATATTAAAATTTCATCAAATAATATTTAACCACAATGTAAAATATCATAAATGTGACTGTTAAAAAAATCTAACATCTAATGTCAGCTAAAACATTTCTATAATAAGAACTACCAACAAATATGTCACCAATAACAAAAATTACATGAATTATAAAAATGGTTTCATGTTATTATAATCTGCTGACAATTTTTGTTTATTATTTAAAAAAAATTCAAAATAATTATCAAATAATATCGAAATGTTTATAACTTTTGTATTATTTTATAATAATGTACATTTATGATTACACCCATGTTTCATTCAAGATGATATACATCCTCCAAATATTTTATTTATGTTTTTAAAAGTGACTTTATGGGTTTGCGGAAACAGAAAAATTCAAAATTCAAAACAGTAAATTTCCATACATCAAAAAACACGTCGACATTAAACACCATGACCAAATCAATAAGCCAAAGGCCACCTGAGTCTTCTAAATAATCCAAGAAACAGTGTCATTTCCATCTTCAAAGCATAGTCATCACTACCTCGAGAGCATCAATGAAATTTTTAAAAATTCAAAAAACATGAAAACATCAGCATAACTCATGAATCACCTCTGTCCTATCTCCATCAAAATGTATTGGGAAATGAAAAATTTGAGTACCAATATTAACAACACCACTACTAGTGAGAACACACCAATGCTCATCCCTTCACAGCAATAGAACACAATCACAAAACTCGAACCATATCGCCATCATCATAACCATCGATGTATACCACAAACATAACCAGAAGAATAAATAGGAACCAGTTGAGACCATCAGCTTGCACAAATCAGAAACAAATGGTTCTGTCGTCTATGTCTGAGGCACTGGAAACCCTTTAAATAATTATTTATGTAATTTCATTATATAATATTTATATTACCAACTTAAATTATTAGGAAATATAAAATAAAAATTTATTAATTTCTTTAAAAAATTAAATTTTAAACTATATTTTCTGTCAGATTAACATATATTTTTAATTTAAGATAAAATATATCACTACAGGAAAACAATTCAATATAAAAGAAATTTATTAAAATCATTGTATGTCTTGGTAGGGATTTCTATTATCATATGTTGAAATAAGTCCCAATATAATAAAATATAAATATAAATTGATAAGACAACATGAAGATTTTTATAAGAGGTCCATCTTTATAATGATCCTAATATTTATATTATTGTGGATTGAAGGATGAGATGAACTCCATTAAGATGTGAAAAGTTTGATTTTTAATTTCTGTGGTTTGAATTAATTTTATTGTGATTTTTTATAATTTAGATAATGAGTATTAATAATTATATATAATTATTAAGTTATCAGTTAGGAGTAAGATAAAACAAGAGGTATGTGTTTTTATTAGTACAAAAATCACACTATTAAGTAAAAGGTTATTTTTCCTTAGGTACCCAATGAAATTTATAGTGGTTGGAGAATCTCTTTAGGAACACCACTAGTAGATCTATGTCTTTGGAGTTGGTGGTCAGTAGAAACCATATTTCTAGTAACTTCCCATCATGTACCCAATGTTGGATAAATAATTTTCATTAATATAGAAACTTTCTTTCATTATTAAGGTGTTTTTCATCAAATAATTAATTAGTTTTGTAATTATGTGTCTAGAAAAGGGGAGTGGTATGACTCTCTCCTCTGAATATTTCTCTTGTGATATCCCTTTTTGATTCAATTGTTTTAGTGTTGATTGACTAACTAATTTATATGGGTTCCTCTCAACTTCTTCATTAATTACTTTTTCCCAATCCCCATGGTGTTTATATTTTATAAATTAGAGATTTATTTCAATTTATCAAGGGTGTAACACCCCATGCTTCCATGATACGTTTCCCTTTGAATAATGCAATGGCGTGCATTGTACGCTACTTCAAGATTCTAACACACCACAACCAATCGAACTAGCCGTTATGAATAGTAATAGATGCTTTTTGAAATTTTATAAATTCTATATCTCAAAATGGACTTTCTGTTTGGATTCGGAATATCAAATTTATCCTACGGTGAAATTTTGGAAATTTTCGGATAACCCTTATATTTTGATGAATAGTGGAAATTACTAAAATTTAAATAAAAACAACTTTTTTAATAAAAATAATTTATAGTGATAAACTATATTATTGAGTGGTTTTAAAGTATAACTAGAATATATTTTTACCATTTTATCCAATGGTGTTCATTAGAATTAATTTCACTTTGAAATTGGTCCTAAACAATTGTCAATCTTTTGATATATATTGTTTCTTAAAGACACGCTATTTGTTGTGACAGCGAGAATTAATTATAAAATTAATTAATGAAAATTATATGTTTGGAATTTTGTAAAATAGAAATAATTTTTGAATTCGGAGTATCAATTATAGCTTAGGGTGAAATTTTGGCATTGTTCTGAAAAACTTCAATTTTTGATGAATAGTTAAACTACTAAGTGGTAGTTAAAAACTGAATTTTTTCATAAAACTTAATTATACCGCTTCTGTGAATGGAATTTCGAAAAACTGAGAGGCATGGTTAATATCAAGAAGTAAAATGTGGTTCAATGTGATGAAAATAATTTTTGGTGAATTGTAACTGTTTACTTTTATTTACCACGGTTAAAAGTAAATAGGGTAATTAATGGTAAACATGATATAAATATTACCCTAACACATGTCCTAATTCTATTGGAAAAATGTATCTCGACCAAAAACAACCTTAGGAATAAAATATTATCATTTAATTCCACTTGTATTAGATTAGGACATTTATTATTATTTAATTTAAGGAAGAGTTAAAAGAGTAAAAATCAAAGTTTATTTACTAAAACATTTTTAATATAGGGTTATTCATATAATAAACTCTATTTTAAATATTAATTAGAAAGATAAAAAATTTACTACATAATTATATTTTATTTATAATTTTTAGACATTAAATATGTTAATATATTTACGACACAATGATGATGCAGTAATTACCATAATAGTGCAAAATTAGAATAAATGATATTATAAATACCCAAATAAATATAATTTCAGACTTTTTATGAATTATACTAATTTTATAGGTTAATATGACATGTTATTATTGATTTAATTAACTTTTTTCGAAGTAATAATTCTGTTATGAGTTTCAAAAAAATCAACTATTGAATAGTGTCAAAATTGACATAAAAGAGTTTTTTAAACAAATATTATATTATTAATTGTTATAAAATTCTTAAATATCTAAGGTTCGGCCAAGAGACTTATATCATGATAGGTGTATAATTAATGGACCACTTGGGGGTCTCTTGGATGTATATAGTAATTTCATTAACTATATAATATAAAAATACAAAGTGACATGGTAAATGTCAAACTAATTAACTAAGAGATAAAACTAAATGATAAGGTTAATATAGTAATCCAAACCTATCTAACTTCTATTGGTTGAATGTTTTTCGACCTATCCCCACCTTAACCTTTTAATAATCAACTTTTGAGCCATTAGAAACTGAATATGAATTTATTATAAATTAATATTTCTAGCTTTTCCAAAGGTGCCCCTCACCCCTCTTATAATAGGGCACTCCTCCTAATCATTTCTTCACATCTTCAAAGCCTTTTGGTTCGGCCACCCCAAGCCCAAATACTCTCTCAACTTCCATCACTACAACATAGAGGCCTTAGTATGATCAGAAAGCCATCCTAAGGATCCCTTTTGGTCAAATCAAAAGGAAGAACCCGAAGAAGAGGTAATGTTTTCACCACCCCTTTTCAAGTTCCTTTCTTCTTCCACTTCTTATTTCTTTGTTATTACCATTCTAAAATTATAACTCCAGTATCTTATATATACTGTGATGTTATTATAAATATGGTACAACCATATTCAGTATTCTATCCACCCTTTGAATAACATGTCACCATACGTGCGTACGTATGGCTTACCATCTCCACGTCGTGGTGTAATTGTTATTCAATATATTATTATTTGGGTGGGTATAATAATGATGTTTAACTCTTTTAAAAAATAAATATAACATGATAATTATTCTTTATATATGATATACCATCCAATTTTATATTATTTTAATATCAAAAGAATGATATGGTCGCTCGTGCGTATGTACGGACTACCGTCTCCACGAACACGATGTGATTCATTCTCCATCATATCCCTTCAAGTATAATTATCATTTGATGATTTAAAAATAATATTTAATAACTTTATATAATTCTGGATATGATAAATATACATCCCATTAATAACAAATATGGCTCACATAACAAAGAATATAAAGTAAAATGAACCCTTAACACCTGAAATGACGATAATTCAAAGATATTATTAACAAATCAATGATAAAAGATAATATATGATATCATATTAATGTAAATGATTATTTTATAATTCAATAACAATTATTTTACCATAATACAGGAGGTTAACCTACCGTCGACCAAGGAATAAGTACAAAGTAAGGGGTTTCTTATCTCACTTTTAATTTCGTGAGATTTCCATTATTCACCACTTATTTATTGCATGTGGTGTGTGTACTGACCATGATTGTATTCATTGTGTAATATACTCAAATTTATGTATATTTACATCATCATTGCATGATACTTATTTTTGGGTGTATGTTTCGTAAGTTATCAAATTGATAAGGGAATTTGATATTTCAATTTCCACTCATTCGGCTTTACGCATACTTCGTTGATTATTTTACTCCAAGATTATGTGTGGAGTTACTATTCATTTTCATATGTCATATTTTCCACTCCCCCTCTATGGATATACTTTTGATTTACATAATCAATCCATTGATAAATTCTCAAGTGATCGGTATGAACTTGATAAGAGTAATTTTAACTCAATCTCAATTTGTTGAGTTAAATATCCATTTCATTGGTGTTGTTTTTACAAGAATATGTGTGAATGTCATCTGATTGATTTACACTGAATATCCAATCATATTTAGTGTATTTATATTTTTCACACATAACTATGTCGTTGATTTATCCTTAACCTAAGGATACGACCTTCATGAGAGATTTCATCTCAATTTACATTCCATTGAGACTTCTTTGTTGATATACACCAAATCACTTTTATGTGGTGTATATAATGTACTTTGACATAGTATATCATGAATCCCTTTATTCTCATTATTTTACATAGTTTTGATTACCTTAATTATTTGTATTCAAGTGTCTCTCTTTTGGTTATAATCTCTAACTAAAATACCATTTTTAAATGTTTTAAAAACTTATTCATCTAAATCATGATCATTAATGTCCATGTTTAAAAAATGGTTTTAAGGATTTATTTATATGGACATTAAAGTTTTAAAATTAAAACTCCTCTTAAAATGTTTTAAAGTGGTATGGGACACTTTGATTCAAAAATCTATTTTTAAATGGCTTCTTGACAAATAATGTGACTTTTAAATTATTTCAAGAAAAAAGGGGATATTTCTCTCAAATAGTTTTGATGATTATTTTAATTTATGTCAACATCCTTAATTATTCTTGATTGAGGTTAATGTGATACAATACAATCTTCCATATTGTATCAAATGAGTTATGTTTGACTGTGGATGTGCTATTTTTATACCATTCATGATTTGTAGTTAAAGTATTGACATTTCGTATGCTAGTTTTAATAAAAATGTTTATGTTATGTTTAAACCTATTCATATGAGGAATTCATTGGACATAATAAGTGACGGGTGGAGCCCGCTATAGCTCCTCGATGCATCGGTAGGTCTCATGAGACAAACTATTGTCTTGGCACAAGGCCTTGGCAAAATCTTATTTGTAGTCTTGGCACGAGGCCTTGGCTATGTGGTTATGATAGTCTGGCATTATGCATTCCATCATTATGAAAGTGGTTATTGATATTGCATGTGATCATTCGACTAGTAGAATATCCATGTGAGTAAGTAAATGGAATTATTTTATTTTAGCTTTACCATTTTATGATGAAGTTAATGTTTAAAAGGCTTTTGTTTTAGTTATAAACTGCATTAAGTTTTTATACTTATCTATGAAAGATTCTGCTATAATGTTATCCTTACATAGCATCTGAGCTCACCCCTTTCAATGTTTTATTTTTTCCAGGATTATGAAGAAGTAATTTATGAATGACCTACAGGGATAGTATGAGGGGATATGAAGACAAGATATTGTTGTAGTTTTTTTACCTTATGATGTAATGTAGGACTTATGAATATATCTAGTGTTTCCAAGTCTACTAAACTAATCGGTCGTTCGAGACTTGATCCTTTGTGATCATTCCAATGTTATGTAATAATGCACCGACTCTGGGTATCTTGGGTCGGGGAGTTACAGTTGGTATCAGAGGAAGTTTAGTACAAACCTTGGAAGCTAGATTTAGATAAACTCTGATTAGAGCACGTAGACCTAAGATGAAATTTGAGGATTAGTATAGAATAACTTTCTAGAATTTTGATATTGTAGAGATTTTGTGAGTTTTCCGAGCAATACATACATATCTGGATACGAGCAGGTAGAGGCGGCTCTGGCACAGATGTACCTTGGGGTAAAACCCGAAAACACCGCTTTGAGCTAGACTCAAACGGGAACTGGTGCACGACAACGGGGCTTGCTGCACTCTTGGTTACGACACTCCCAGGGGATATGATTAGGATAATTTACAATTTCATTAGAAATCGATTTAATGTAATATATATATAAGATGAGAGTAAATGACCTTGATTAATCCTAATGTGTTTCAAATTGAGAATATGGTGACATGTTAATCTCTAAATGATTTTATGACTACTATTACTCACACAATGCTTTCTAGTTTTATTCAATGGCTAGATTCCAAGGAAGTCATAGTGACTTTGAGAATGATGTACAAGGTGGGAACGATGGTGGCAATGAGAAACAAAATTGAATGTTGATAGGCGTAAATGATATCGTAATTATGCCACATCAGTTTTCCAAAAATATGATCAACAACATATATATTAACTAACTCACGGACTCAATAAGGAAGAGAAAGGTGATGAATGATAAGAGCTCCAGTAATGGGGACCATGGAGAAAAGAACCATCAATTTCCATCATGCAAGAAATGTGGTAGGAGACACCCGGGAAAGTGTCTCAATAGGGCCAAGAAATGCTTTACGTGTGGGAAGGAAGGACATAAAGTGAAGAATTACCGAAGAAAAATGAAGAGTACTATGGAAGAAGATAAAAATGGTCCCAAGAGTCCATTTAAAGTCATTTTCCGTAAATGTAGGGGACCCGGCCATTACCCTAGTGAATGCCCTATTCTATAGGATATTTTCTTGGTCAATGAAGAAGCCATGTGGAAATAAATGGATGGAGAAATGTTTATAAAGTATTAGTGCTCCTTGTTGATGGGTTTACTTTGGAATAATTTTGTCTTGTATTTGTAACCCCGTAGTTTGCCATGTGAGAATGATATTTAAGGAATAATTATCTCTTCTCTTGTGGATATAGGTATGAATAGCCATTTGGTTTTATATGATCATTGGGGTTTGAGAGAATTATAAGTTATTATAATTTGGGATGAAAATGAAAAGTTTAATTTAACATTTTTTGTTAAATTATGTTATGGTATTTTGAGTAATTTATCTCATTTTGGTAATATTATAAAATATAGTTTATGAAAAAGGACAACACTCAGACCGTGTGACAACCCATCGCGTCGGACAAAGCTGTGCGAATCGAACCCACATCCAAAGTGCGATTGGGATTTATCACCTACCACTGGACTACGTGAAGTCCCTGGTTAGTGTGACTATTATTTTTTGTTAAAAGATTTTATTGATGAATAATAATTTGATTTGGGATCTTATGAATTATCAAATGAATACCCTTAGTATAGGAAAATGATTTGATGATTAAGTGATAAATGTTTTTTTGGATGTTGTTTCCTTTGTTGAGAACACTATATGCCAAAGGAAAATAGAGTAGTATGGGATTTCATTTGAGGATTAATGGTGGATTTTTATCTATGTTTTTATTGTGGATTTATAATGATTTGGGTTATTTATGGAAATGATTAGGTTAATTACTTTTAAGTATGTGACTTTAAGAGTAATTAAGGTTATTTGGAGAAACCATTTAACATGGAAGACTACATTCTTAATAAGTTTTGGTTTTCAATATTAGTTTTGATTATATTAATGTATTTTAAGGTCAATTTATTATTGAATGGTATTTATTTAACTTTGGGGTATTGTTGGTTTAATTTTGGAAATTAAGATTAGTGTTTATTTCTCTCAAGGAATATTCTTTTGGGGGATCATTAGATCATGTACTAACCATTTTGGTTTTGATTAATCTCTAAAGACAGTGTAAATATATATTTCATTTTTTATGGATCATGTGATTCTATAGAAGTTTATTCTAGCTCTTCCAGTGTGACCAAGTCTTCTTGAATACTCATTGTTTAAAAAAAATGAGTTAGTGGTGGAAATTTATTAAAGAATGAAACTCTACTTAAAATGTAAGTATATATCTTTATATTCTTAGTCAATATCATAAATGAATTCCTCATCCTTATGTAATGTAACTTAAAACAAAAAATGTTGTTTGTTTACTTTCCTGCTAGGAGACAAATGAATGTTTGTCCCAGCACAAGTTTGTGGTTTTCTTATTGTTAACTTTCTCCTGATCATGATTTCTATCCCTCTCTATTAGAAATTTACACTTAGTTTATCGTCCATATCCATGTTTTTCTACATGGAATCCGAGTATGGGTTATCTTGGGTGACCTTTATAACTCTCTTTCTTTCTTTTAAAGTGATAGTTTTATTGACTCTTTATCCGATGTGGGACTTTCCATTATATTATCTAGCCCAATTTTTTTTAAAAAAATGCGAGGATGCCATTTATTGAAGGAGGGGAGAATGTAACACCCCAAGCTTCCACGATACGTTTCCCTTTGAATAATACAATGGCGTGCATTGTACGCAACTTCGAGATTCTAACACACCACAACCAATCGAACTAGCCGTTATGAATAGTAATAGCTACTTTTTGAAATTTAATAAATTATATATCTCAAAATAGACTTCATTTTTTGATTCGGAATATCGAATTTATCCTAGGGTGAAATTTTTGAACTTTTCGGATAACACTTATATTTTGATGAATAGTGAAAATTACTAAATTTTAATTAAAAAATTTTGTTTTAATCAAAATAATTTATAGTGATAAACTATATTATTGAGTTGTTTTAAAGTATAATTATAATATATTTTTACCATTTTATCCAATGGTGTTCTTTAGAATTAATTTCACTTTGAAATTGGACATAAACAATTGTCATTCTTTTGATATATATTGTTTCTTAAAAACACGCTATTTTTTGTGACAACGAGAATTAATTATAAAATTAATTAATGCAACTTATATGTTTGGAATTTTTTAAAATAGAAATCATTTTTGAATTCAGAATATCAATTATAGCTTTAGGTGAAATTTTGGCATTGTTCTGAAAAACATCAATTTTTGATGAATAGTGAAACTACTAAGTGGTAGTTAAAAAACTGAATTTTTTCATAAAACATAATTTTACCGCTTCTGTGAATGGAATTTTGAAAATAAGAGAGACACAGTTAATATCAAGAAGTAAAATGTGGTTCAATGAGATGAAAATAATTTTTGGTTAATAGTAACTGTTTACTTTTATTTACCACGGTTAAAAGTAAATATGGTAATTAAGGGTGAAAATGATATTAATGTTACCCTAACACATGTCTTAATTCTATTGGACAAGTGTATCTCGACCAAAACCAACCTTAGGAATAAAATATTATCATTTTGTTCCACTTGGATTAGATTAGGACATTTATTATTATTTAATTCAAATAAGAGTTAAAAGAGTTAAAATCAATGTTTATTTACTAAAACATTTTTAATATAGGGTTATACATAAGATAAATTCATTTTTAAATATTAATTAGAAATATAACAATATGTCCTACATAATTATATTTTATTTATAATTTTTAGACAATAAATATTTTAATATATTTATGACACAATGATGATGCAGTAATTACCATAATAGTGAAAAATTAGAATAATTGATATTATAAATACCCAAATAAATATAATTTGAGACTTTTTATGAATTATAGTAATTTTCTAGGTTAATATGGCATGTTATTATTGATTTAATTAACTTTGGTCGAAGTAATAATTCTGTTATGGGTTTCAAAAAAAAAATTATTGAATAGTGTCAAAATTTACATAAAAGAGTTTTTAAAACAAATATTATATTATTAATTGATATTAAATTCGTAAAAATCTAAGGTTCGGCCAAGAGACTTATATAATGATTGTTTTATCATTAATGGACCACTTGGGGGTCTCTTGGATATATATAGTATGTTTATTAACTATATAATATAAAAATACCAAGTGACATGGTAAATGTCAAACTAATTAACTAAGAGTTAAAAATAAAAGATAAGGTTAATATAGTAACCCAAACCTGTATAAATTCTATTGGTTGAATGTTTTTAGAATTATCCTCACCTTAAACATTACATAATAATTTTTGGAGCCATTAGAAACCGAATATGAATTTATTATAAATTAATATTTCTAACTTTTCCAAAGATGCCCCTCACCCCTCTTATAAAAGGGCACTCCTCCTTCTCATTTCTTCACACCTTCAAAGCCTTTTGGTTCGTCCAACCCCTGACCAAATACACTCTAAACTTCCCTCACTACAACCTAGAGGCCTTATTTTTATCAGAATTCCAACCTATTGAGCCCTTTTGATCAAATCAAAAGGAAGAACCCGAAGAAGAAGAAGTAATGTTTCCACCACCCCTTTTCAAGTTCATTTCTTCTTCCACTTCTTCTTTCTTTGTTACTACCATTATAAAATAATAACTCCAGTATATTATATATACTGTGATGTTATTATAAATATGGTACAACCATATTCAGTATTCTATCCACCCTTTGAATAACATGTCACCATACGTGCGTACGTACGGCTTACCGTCTCCACGTCGTGGTGTATTTGTTGTTCAATATATTATTTTTTGGGTGGGTATAATAATGATATTTAACTCATTTAAATAATAAATATAACATGATAATAATTCTTTATATATGATATACCATCAAATTATATATGATTTTAATATCAAAAGAATGATATTGTCACTCGTGCGTACGTACGGACTACCATCTCCACGAACGCGATGAGATTCATTCTCCATCATATCCATTCAAGAATAATTATCATTTGATGATTTAAAAATAATGTTTATGAACTTTATATCATTCTGGATATGAATAATATACATGGCATTAATAATGAATATCACTCACATAACAATGAATATAAAGTAAAATGAACCCGTAAACCCCCGAAATGACGATAATTCAATGATATTATTAACAAATCAATGTTAAAAGATAATATATGATATCATATTAATGTAAATGATTCTTTTATATTTCAATAACAATTATTTCACCATTATACAGGAGGTTAATCTACCATCGACCAAGGAAAAATTACAAAGTAAGGGGTTTCTTATCTCACTTTTAATTTTGTGAGATTTCCATTATTCACCACTTATTTATTGCATGTGGTGTGTGTACTGCCCATGATTGTATTCATTGTGTAATATACTATAATTTATGTATATTTACATCTTCATTGTATGATCCTTCTTTCATGGTTTTATGTTTCGTATGTTACCAAATTGATATGGGAATTTGATATTTCAATTTCCACTCATTCGGCTTTACGCATACTTCATTGATTATTTTACTCCAAGATAATGTGTGGAATTACTATTCATTTTCTTATGTCATATCTTCCACTCCCCTTTCTGTGTATATACTTTTGATACACATAATCAATCCACTGATAAATTCTCAAGTGATCGGTATGAACTTGATAAGAGTAATTTTAACTCAATCTCAATTTGTTGAGTTAAATATCCAATTCATTGGTGTTGTTTTTACAAGAATATGTGTGAATGTCATCTGATTGATTTATAGTGAATATCCAATCATATTTAGTGTATTTATATTTTTCACACATAACTATGTCGTTGATTTATCCTTAACCTAAGGATACGGCCTTTATGAGAGATTTCATCTCAATTTACATTCCATTGAGACTTCTTTGTTGATATACACCAAATCACTTTTATGTGGTGTATATAATATACTTTGACATAGTATATAATGAATCCCTTTATTCTCAAGATATTACAATGTTTTTATTACCTCAATTATTTGTATTCAAGTGTCTCTCTTTTTTTAGAATCTCTAACTAAAATAAATTTTTTAAATGTTTTAAAGACTTATTCATCTAAATCCTGATCATTAATGTCCATGTTTTAAAAATGGTTTTAAGGATTTATTTATATGGACATTAATGTTTTAAAATTAAAACTCCTCTTAAAATGTTTCAAAGTGGTATGGGACACTTTGATTCAAAAATCTATTTTTAAATGGCTTCTTGACAAATATAGTGACTTTTAAATGATTTAAAGAAAAAGGGGGATATTTCTCTCAAATAGTTTTGATGATTATTTTCATCTATGTAAAAATCCTTCATTATTATTGATTAAGGTTAATGTGATACAATACAATCTTCCATATTCTATCAAATGAGTTATGTTTGACTGTGGATGTGCTATTTTTATACCATTCATGGTTTGTAGTTAAAGTATTGACATTTCGTATGCTAGTATTAATATGAATGTTTATGTTATGTTTAAACCTGTTCATATGAGGAATACATTGGACTTAATAAGTGACGCGTGGAGCCTGCTATAGCTCCTCAATGCATCGGTATGTCTCATGAGACAAACTACTGTCTTGGCACAAGGCCTTGGCAAAATCTAATTTCTAGTCTTGGCACGAGGCCTTGGCTATGTGGTTTTGATAGTCTGGCATTATACATTCCATCAATATGAAAGTGGTTATTGATATTGCATGTGATCATTCGACTTGTAGAATATCCTTGTGAGTAAGTAAATGGAATTAGTTTATTTTATCTTTGCCATTTTATGCTGAAGTTCAAGTTTAAAAGGCTTTTATTTTAGTTATAAACTGCCTTAAGTGTTTATGCCTATCTATTAAAGCTTCTGCTATAATGTTATCCTTACTGAGCATTTGAGCTCACCCCTTTCAATGTTTTATATTTCCCATGATTATGATGAAGTAATTTATGAATGACCTACAGGGATAGTATGAGGGGATATGAAGACAAGACATTTTTGTAGTTTTTTACCTTATGATGTAATGCAAGACTTATGAATATATCTAGTGTTTCCAAGACTACTAAACTAATCGGTCGTTCGAGACTTGATCCTTTGTGATCATGCCAATGTTATGTAATAATGCACTGACTCCGGGTATCTAGGGTCGGGGCGTTACAAAGGGTATAGTGAAATATATATAATTCGTTATGGATTTAATGTGATATAGTTTATGTAGTATTTGGAAGTATAAATATTTCAATATTATCACATTTTTATATGTGTTAAATCACTATAATAATTATTTTACAGATTAAATTTCCTTTAAACTAAAATATACTAAATATATATATTTAAATCATGGTGTTTTTTAATGTATGAAACATTGTTGTATATTATGGTGATTTTTTAATCAATTAGATGTGGCTTATATGTCACAAAACCAATTAATAGGATTTATATTATTATAATAAATTTTGATAAATATGATATTTTATTTTATTTAATGGAATATTAATATTAAAACTCTTAGTAATGTGATAAGGGATAATGTGATTGATGATTATGGGACTATGTATGGATTGAATCTTACTATTATCCCAGGAAGGGTTAATTCCACTTAATTTTATTGTTGTTAAATAAATTATAATATAGTGAATGTTTTCTATTTATCATAATTTAGTTTAAGTGAGTTATGGAAATCATAATATTATTATAAGAATTGGAATTTGGATAGTATTTAGGGGTTTCAAAGAGTATCTTGTCACCCATTGAATCAAAAAAAGGTGTTCTACTTATGATTAATTGATTTTAGATTACATAGTTACTACAATAGTATATATTCAATGTCTTTTTAGTTAAAATGTAATTTTAATGGGCATCTAAAGAAGAGATAAATCATAAGGGAGCTTGGATTATCCCTAATGGGTTCAAGTGAATGTTGTCTTAGATAATTCAATTTTATGGATGGATGGATGATGAATTCCAATTAAGATTTTAGTTTATATAGGGATATGGTACATTCAAGGGAAAATAAAATTATTTTTAGAGGTTAATTACTTGATATAAATATGTTAGTTCATTAAATTCAATATGTGTTTTGGTCCAATTAAGATGAGCCATCACATATATCAGTTCGAGAGTTTGATATTTGTTTGATGGATTGATATGGGAAATAGATAGTGAAAGATATTATAATGTTTCATGAGGGATGATAAGTCCCTTTAATTGAAAGAAAATAGTTCCAATGTTAATCAAGTATGGTATTCTATTTTTAAGAATGATGAAGAAATGGGGTAGGCTAAAAAATCTATTTTTTACTATAAATAAGAGATTATGTAAGATAATGATGAGTTATAGAAAACGTGTGGTGAAATTATTCAGTTGGTAATCATTTAGAAATGATAAATGTTCCTGGTATAATTTTGTTATGGATATATTTTTTATGATATAGCTGTTGTATTTGAGGGATATTTAAGATACACTAAGATGAGGTATGAAAAAATTAATTATTATATAACTTGGGGATAGGGTTTGGAAGTTGTGACACCATAGATTTTTTCTTTTTTTACATTCATGTTTTTAATATATTTCCATACTTAGTGGAATTTCATAGATACCTTTATATTATTCCTTCTTAAAGAGGAAATATATCATGTAGAACTATAATAATATAGAAGCATTCCAGAAGGATTAATTCTACATTATTCCCCAATTATGAATAAAATTACACAATCAAGTTATTAGGATATGTTGAACTCTTCAAAGGATTAAAAAAGTCATTTTAATATGATTAATATTATAGATTTTATGTCTTTGATGCTAGCGGATATGGGTTAATTTCATACTACATGAAACATGATGTCTTATTAAGTATTGGTTAGGTTATACATGTCCCACAATTCATATTATAATCATAGGTTTAGTGGACTATCATGAAATTGTTTGGACCAACATGGTATAAGCACTTGGTTTAATTTACTAGGAGTGGATAAGGTAGTTAATGTATAAAATCATGGTAGAATATTTCATATAGGATGACTCAACATAGATGTAAGTATATTGAAATTTTTTATTTTTTTTACTATATTTAACATTGATATATATATATATAATGATAATTTTTAAAATCCAAAATGTGGGAGGAATAGTATGTTTTATACCCACAACAATCAACTACACATTTTTAGATATTAATCCTTTAATATTGGGTTTTATCTTAGGGGAAGGGTTTGTGGTAAGGACTGGAGATATCATAGCATAGTCTGGATGAGTTTATAGTTCTATAGTGGGGAATTTGAACCAATTAAAAAAGGAATTTATTATATTTCATTTTCTTATACTCACATCAAAAAATTTATATAATTGACTAACTATAATATATCAATGTTTTAGGGAATTATATATGTATTAGTGTGGGTTTTTTTCTATTCCATGATGAATGTTATTCAATATGTTTAGCATTAAAAAAATAATTCCATATTCTACACTATTGGATGTGTAAGCAGTTTCCCTAATTTCAATTTTTAAATGTTAATCATTCTACGTGTATAGTATCCCCATTATATGTTTTTATCTTCACAAATAGTTTACTAGCCTCTGTATATATAGTGCTACATTTTAGTTTTTATGGTGTCATAACTTATTTAATATTTGAGTAAATTTTACTAGTAATTTTATAATTAGTTTCAAATTATTTTTCAAAATTGTAACATTTAGTTATTGGTAGAAGGAGATAAATTTAGAGAAAAATAATATTGATGAGTTTTTTTCTCAATACATTTACAGATGAGTCTATAGTGTCATGGGTGGAAATGATTAATTTATGAATATTTCTATTAAATTTTATTTTTTTGATGAAATATTGATCATTATGTGTTGAAATTTTTACTATTTCCCTTACATGGTAAGAAAAAAAGTGTTCACACATCTTATTTTAAGCATAGGTTCACAAGGCATGAAAATAAAGTACATTACATGAATTGTTTTTATAAAAATGTATTTTTTATTTTAAAACATAGAAATAAAATTATTACTTTTTTTAAATATTAATTTTTTGTTATATAGATCAAATGATCATGGTTTTTCTATTTGTTACAGCTTTGATGATGAATACTAATATGATGTTGTAATGTTACAATGTCCTTAGAATGGGGGGGGTTGATAGTCGTTTGATTCAAATGAAATGAAATTGTATATGCATTATAGGAAAAATAATTTGCTTGTATAGGTATTGGCTTCCTATTTTATTGGAAACATTATAGTAGCTAGTGTAAGGATTGTTGGTTTAGATTGGGGTATATTATAAAAAACCAAAATCAAATCAAATTTAATTCCACTTAATAATTTACCTATGTCATTTTTTGTAATATAGTAATCTAAAATACACATACAACCCATGACAGAAACGACTCCATTAAAATAAAAAATCAGAAAAATTACATATAGAGTATACATATTCTTGATAAATTCTTTATTTTTTAAATGGAACTAGAAATAGAAAATATGATAACTATAATATTAATTTTTAAGTATTCTTAATCCCATTAAATGGATTTACACATGAAAAAAATTATCGATGTGAATCATAATATAAAAAAACAATGCAACCCTTTTGAATATGAAAATATATTACTCCAAGAGAAAATATATGGTAATTAATAATATATGAAATATGTGGTATTTATTAAATTTTTTATACCCATATAACTATTTAAAATAAGGACATTGGATTAGTAATATAGTAATTATAAATATTATCCTAACTGTAATATTGGAAACCTCACCTATTTAATTCTAAAATAAAAGTAATTTCTCTTAAAATATAAAAATATACATAAATTTAAATTGATACTGATAAAAAAATTTTAAAAAAATAGTGGAAATTTTTAGGAATAATTATGAAGAACATATGTTTTATTTAAATTAGTTTCATTTATATAATTATTTTATTTTATTTATTTTTATAGAATTCATTTATAAAATAATATAATATTTTTTTGAAAATTAATTTAAAATGTAATATATTATTTTTTATAAAGATAACATAATATTATGAGACAATAACTAATTTTTCAAAGTGTCAAAAAATTCATCGTAATAATGAATTTTTAATTTTTTTAGATAAATAATTAATTTATTAAAATAAATATTTCATGGTATTTATAAAACAATTTTCATATAAATTATTTAATATTTGGGAACTAAACATTGAAAAATGGTAATGGTAATGAGTATGTAATTTTCTAAAATAGTGGAATTTTTAGTGAATAAGGAAATGTGGAAAACTCGTATTTAAAATTATAAGATAAATATATGAATAACCATTTTATGGATATTGTAAGACTCCATTTTCTTAGTCTATCATGAAAAAAATATTTTATGTTTTCACATGACTCATCACAATCGTCATCCTTGAGCTATTATAGTAATCAAATCAATATTATACTCAGAAACCCTACTTGATCCCCTTATAAATTTCACTCCACAACAGTATTTCCCCTCACAACATATAGTTCTTTTGGGTTTATCAAACTCTTCCCATTTCATTCCTCATCCTTCTTTTAATTGTCTTCTATGTTTTGGTCTGGCCCAAAGTCCATTCCATGTGTCCTTATAGGGTATCTATAGAGGAGACACAAAAATGAAAATGAAAATTATCAATAAAAATTCCATCAATTATGTTCTTGTTCAACCTCAAATATATGAATTACATTAACATTTACATAGAAAACCCAATATACTAACTTTATTGATATGTTATTATTATAGAAAATAATTGTTTTCTACCATCCCCTCTATCTATATTAAAATTTGAAACTATTTCTTATTATGGTGAATTCACCACCCCCAAATAATAAAGAATTTAATTTTCCACCAACAACTTCATGGAATGATTAAATTAAATTAATATAGATACCTCACCATAGAAATCCCAGATCTTGTGTCTACTACTAATTACGTTTTCAGTATTATAAGAAAATAAGCACTAAGAGACTGAGATTTTAGTAGTCTTGCTAAAAAAAACATAAATGAGTATTTTATTACAAAAGAATACACATATTACAACATAATTTTTTCTTCTATATAAACAAATAAAATTGAGGTTAACTGTATCCCATCCAGTATATAATATTAATATTATTTATTGTAACTTTCTTGGATTCCTAGAAAGAAACATAATAATTGTGATCTCAAATTCTCAGTAAAAGAGGAATATAGTGGAAGCAATAATGAATCAGTGTGTATAATAATTATGAAATGTTGAATAACAAAACTCACAAGACATATAATCAATAAGCTGATAAGAATGTGAAAAAACTATTTTGGAAGGTAATAAATTGAAACACATTCCATATAAATATTTATATAAGGAAAAATAAAAATAAAAATGTAAGAAACTAAAACACTTTCCATTTAATCAATGAAAAAAAAATTTAATATATTTATAGATATGTTGATGAAAAATATCCAGGATTAATAATAACTAAAACTTAATGTGGCCAATGGTTCTTTGTTTGATGTCATTTATGAGGGACATTAAAGCCGATTAATGTCAAGACCATTCACAAGACAGTTTAAACTATTCTAATTTGTGAAACTAATTTGTCTCAAGGGAACCTGTCGATGCATCGAGAAGTAATATATTATTTGGACTCGACCCATCATTTCTAGTCCAAAACATTCCTAATAGTAGATAATCCAAATAAATAACATGCCTTATCATATACTCCATTGAATGAGAAATGTATTTTTAATATTTATTCCACAGTTATGAAAATAATTATCAAAGTAAACATAATATGTAAAATGGTATATATTTTATGAAATAATAATATATATTAAATGAGAATATGTAAATTATAGTAAGTTTTTAAAGAAAAATGATTAATACTATGTGATTGTTTTAAGATATAGTTATCAAAAACAAAATGAATAGATATTGAAAAGATAATCATCAAGAACATTCTAGAGGAGAATAATCGTTAAACATTCCAAAGTGTCCCATACCACATTAAATCATTTGAATCATAATATCAAAAAATTTATGGACTTAAATGAATCTTATAATATCATGATAATAAGGGGATTCGTGTTATATCATAAAAAGATAGTATGTACACCAAATAAAGTTGAATTGGTGCATAATAAAAAATAAGTCTCAATGGAATGTTAGTTGAAAATACATTCAATTACAATAGTAGTAAAATATTAATTATAAGACCACGAAGTAATTATAATCCACTGAAATATTTAAATACCATTATTATACAATATTTCATTATATATTATAACAGAATTTGAAATAGTTACACTATAGAAAAAAAGTAAGTGGCATACATGAAACATATCTCACTAATGAAAAGAGTGGGATAAAAATCCCTTACCTACAGTTTCATTTCTAGTAAACATCCTTTAATTTCTAATATAATAAAAAAAATTAATTTTTATAAATTCATGAGAAACTTTTTCATATTTTTCATTATTTTATTTCACTTTTTACTATGTTATATATACCTACATAAACAATTATGTTTTTGTTGGGTGTTTTTAACGACCTAGTGTTTTATCAATAGAAATTCCCTTCTTATAATTATGACATATAATTGAGTGAAATTATAGAAAAATGAAGTATTTAGTGCTATGTGACCTTAAAACATAATCTTGACACTTCTGTGTTTTGAATTTCAAAAATCTAACATAAATGGTAATTATTAGTAAGTTGTTTGGAGTCTAATGGAAGAAAATAATTTTTTTGGTGAATAGTAACCTACCCTTAAAAACATTAACCTTACCTAATGAATAGTAATATGAATTTTATGAATAGTTAATCATCTAAAATAAATGTATCCTAACCCATGACTGTATAAATAAAATTTAGGGATCTTATAAGTGATAATATATCTGCAGTAAAATTATTTGTATTTCGTAAGTCATAAATAATTAATTACAATTTATTACATAATTTAATGTAAAATGTATTATCCTGAAAAATGTTCGTATATTAATAATTTTATGTCTTCTGGTTTCAATATAATTTTATAAGACCTTATGTTATTTTTAAAAGCATTATAAAATCAGTTATAGTATTGAAATCTGTATTTTTTTCATGTAAATTATCATTTTAATTGAAAATTAAATTAACCATATTTAAAAAATAATTCTTAAAAAATAGAGTTCATTTTTGGATTCGACATGTAAACAACGGTTAGGGTAAATTTTTGAGATTTTTCTAAAATTCATGATTTTTTTTTGGAATAGTAAAATATGATAATAGATGCTAAAACCTAAATTTCTGCATCATTATTGAGTCACAGATGATGTAAATGGCCATTAGTTCTAAATCACATGCTCATATTACTGTTTCTTGTCTCGATAATAATTAAAATTTCTTATCTTATTGAAAAATAATAAACTAATGATTAAAATATTAATAAAACCCTTCTCTAATCCACTATAAAAAACCCACACCCCCCTCTTCTCTTCACTACACTCAAGCCTTGTGTCATTCCTATGTTCTCCCCAAATCTCTCCCAAACATCCATTCCAACGTATATTAGCATTTGGTATCCCCAAAAGACCAAAACCTCTCCCATTAAGAGGTTTTCAAAGGAGATAACCTCAATAGGTAAATTCCTCTTTCCAATTCATTTATTTCCTTTCAAGTTATTTTCATTTTTTCTTTCCTCACCTCACATCACCAAAATGGTATGATAAATCTACTCAAATATATGTACTATAATGTTGTTAATATAAAAGAATAATCCATTATCGTCTCCCCTTTCTCCATCCTTTATATGAAGTAAATGAAAACACCCTCCGATTTGTGTTAATTATCATATTCAAGGATGACAATTTATCAATTTCTATTACCATCTTCTAGTATAGTCATGATACCATTTTATAGGTGAAACAGACTATTAAATATGTATTTTATCTTATGTGTTTTTTAGTAATACTCTTGTGCACTTCATGTAAAATAATAAAGTAAAATAAGTTAATTATGTGAAAAATCTCCAAATTAATCCAAGCATTTATGATGAATGTTTTATAAAAAGATTCAACTTCACTCCATGTAACCAAATTAAGTTTTCAACCATGTAACCTTCTGGATTTTCAATATTAAAATATAACCTCAATTATGGAAAACCACCTTCATCATACAGGTTTATCCAAACATGAATACAAGTGAACCAATTATTAAAACCATGTAAGAAAATAGACTCGAACAATGAAATTAAACCTCAAAACCAATCAATAGGGTTATAAATGAACATAAAAAGATTATAATATATATTATACATATCAAATAGGTTCTATAATTATTAATTAATGAACCTAATTTAACTATTTTGGTCATTGATATCAAATAGAAAACACCATCAAACTTATAGAAAGGATCCTCTTTATTTCACTATTATTCAAGATTGGCAACTACGTTATGCCCCATTATGTGTAATTACTAGTGATGGGGCATGGTTAATAACCTCCCACATATTTTCCTCATTCTATTTTAATGACGAGAAACCCCTTTCTCTCTCATTAATCCCTCTTAAGTAAACACAATACTATTCTGATATTCTATGAGGTATTCAACCCGAACCTCTATTATTTCTCTGGGTGTCTTTATCTTTCTTTTACAAAAATGAGGTTATCTATTATTCTTATTATATACTTATAAATGCTATGATAATGTTCCAAACTCATGTAACAAGTTTCATTGATCATTTTCTTTTGGGGATATGCATGTTTATAAGTGATTCCCTCCTCAATACATCTAGATAAGTAAACCTGTTTTGACGGAACTTCCTGATTATTACTTTATTTCATGTGCACTATATCTCCTATTTTTATTAAATATTGTATTTGTAAAAAATGTATTTTTATTTTGAAAACCATCATAGTTCTTTTATGGGTATTTATAATGGATTTTTTCGTTTTCTATTTTAAAGGCTCTATAGTATTTTACTTAAAAAAGCTAAAAAATATGATTATGACCAAATTTATTGAATAAATTTCATACATGGTGTCACTTCTACATAATATCACTCACCATGATACATATATTTTTTCCCTTATGAATTTATATGTATACTTTTTTTCCCTTCTTTCAGGGAAACTTTTGTGTTACGCTAATCTATTATGCTTTGTGTCATGATTATGGTACCAAATTCTTTCCAGGGGTAATCTTTATGTTTATGTAAGATTGATTATTTATGATTCTTTATGTGGAAAACATATTCATGAAAAGCTAATATGTGCGAGTCTATATAGTGCTCCAATGAATTGGGTGATGTTAAGTCTCATGAGATGTTATGTTAGACAGTCTTTCCGGTTAGCCATGGCTTGTACTATTATGTGAAACAATCTTGGCGGTTGGCCTTGACTCATACTAAAGTCATGTTTTTTATTTCTGACACATTTTTATGACTCCATGTTTATATGGTTCGATGTTTGTGTGATAACGTTCCATATGTTAAATTCATATTTATATCATCATGTCATTCCCACTATTCCTTGTGCTAATGCATTGTTTTTATGGTTATTCTCTTACTCGGCTATTTAGCTCATCCCTTTGTTTATGTGTTCCCCAGGGTACCAAATGAATATGTCTGAGCACAATGGATTTTTGGAGCTCAATTTGAAGATTAAATAAAGAAGTGTTTTTTAGTCCCATGTTTTTAGTTTTATATACCTAGCCTTTAAATACACTAGACTTAACGATCCTTGGATTCTACTCTGATGTATAATTATACTTAAAATCATGTAATATTATAGGAAAAGGCTAGCGTCTCTATTGTTGGTATTAGTGGATGGTCTAGTTATTTTTTGATATTAGGTATAGAACACCTTAGTAAAAACCTTATGGATGAGAAAAACTATATGAAAACATCCATAAATTATGAAAATTATAGAGTAGGTTGTTTATCAAGAAAATACCTCCCTGTTTGGATACAAATAGATAGAGGTGGCTCTAGCGAAGAAGTAAATGAGAGTGAAAACTACAACAAGGAGTTTTGGGCCTGACCTGGGGTATCCTGGTACAAGAAAATGAGCTTTGCTGCACTATTTGTTTGACACTCCTGGGGGATATTCTTTGGTAAATTCATGATCTTAGTAAAATACATTATGAAGGGAATAAAAACTCATAAGAATATAAGTTAAGAAATAGATCAAGAATAGCCACGATTTAAAACTAAGGAATCAAAAGTTATGATATAATTCTCATTTAAAATTTTATCTTTTTTATGTTCAATGTTTCCTTTTTATGATCAATTACTATGTATTAAATCCCTCTAATTGTACATTATTTTTCGTAGTTAATAGTAAGAAATAGAAGAACGCGAGCCAACAATCAACGTGATTAGGCATGTAATGATTTATTTAATGATATACCTGATATGATGGGAACGGTTGATCAAAACATCATGACAGTACGTGCTCCGATGGCTCAAGTTATGAATAATAACTTGAATCATCTGGAACATCCTCCTCCTCCGAGGAAAGAACAATTCGTAGTTGAATCCTTCATGTGGAAAAGGCTTACCCTGTTTAGTGGATTATCTGATCCCCTTTTCTTAGAAAATTGGATTAAATCCATTGAAAAGATATTCATTTTACTCTAGTGCTTATAAAAAGAGAATGTCGAATGGGAGGTCTATCATTTCAATGGGGAAGTTAATCCGTGATGAAAACTAATCAGGAATACGAATCCCCGTGAGGTAATTGATTCCATGGATTGGGATGAATTCAGGAGAATGTTTTCAATAAATGTTTTCATTGAACCCTCCATATCATGATTGAAAGAGGGTTCCATGGACTCAAGTATAAGTAAGATGAGTCCATTGGAGGTGCATGAAGAAAACATTACAGGTATTTCAAGGTACGTTGTTGGCTTTTCCATGAACACCGAAAATAAGCTGGATCACTTCTTTAGAAGACTAAAGATGTGTCTACGAAAATCATTGGCGATTTAAGATTTGGAATGTTATGAAGAGATAGTTTGGTGTTCCATCAAGGTTGAAATGGATAATGGATAATATCAGTGGTATCATGGGCCCAGTGAAAAGAAGTGGAAAATATAGAAAAACATGGGAGTTTCAACAAAAAATACTAATGTAAAAAGATTCCTGACTATCCCACTTGTAAAATATGTGGGAAGAAGAATCTTGGCAGTTCTCTAAAGGGAACCAATAACTAATTTAAATGTGTATAGTTGGTAAATATGGTTAAAAACAGTAGATGGGATATGAAGAATACTGTTAAATTGGAAAAAAAAATTAAGGTTCAGATAAACACTCAGCTTATAGTGTAGTGTTACAACTAAAAAGAGCATGGTAACTATGTGAATAATTTTTCTAAGATAACTGTTGTCAGAGGAAATAAACAACATCCTCCAAGGAAACAATAAAGGTATTATGATATCACTACTACTGAGGTGGATTTGGAAAACAATGTGGTGAAAGGTGCACTAGTTATTCATTCAAGAAAAATGAACTATTTTATTCTCATTCTACGCATTTTTTCATGTCTTGAATGTTTAGTATAACTATTCAAACACCACCTCAAAAATTGGCAGATAAGTTATCTATGCGAATAGAGAATGGAGAAATTATTTCGTCCATAGTTTATAAATACTCCCCATTTAACTTTTTTGTACGGAACCTCCTAGAAAATATCATCATACTTACTCTAGTGGAGTTCTACACAATCATAGTCATGGATTGGATATCTTTATACAATTCTAACATCAACTGTTGGGAAAGTGAGATCAATATTCACATTCGAAATCATCCTCCAATTATTTACAAGTGTAATGAATAACATGAATCTTCAATAGAATTATTATCTCAAGTGTGGATATTAATTCTTTATGAGAAATCATTTCAAGATCAAATGATTGATACAAAGGAAATAATCATTCTTGAAGACCAGACCATCATGAGGTATTACACAGTTGTATTCCCTAATGATTTTCCTGGTCGTCCTACTGATTTAGTGGTTGATTTCACAATTAACCTTATTTGTGTATCTCTACCTATACAAAAGACACCACATAGTGTTGCCCCCGTAGAGCTGGAAGAGCTAAAGAAGCAATTGCAGAAGAATATGGATAAGGGTTTTATACACCCGAGTGGTTCCCCATGGGGTGTAACAGTCCTCTTCATCAAGAATAAAGATGATTCATAAGCACATGCATTGATTATCGTGAGCTCAATAGAATCGTGATAAACTAAAGGTATTCCCTTTCAAATATAGTTGAATTGTTCGATAAGCTTTGTGGGGCCATTTATTTCTCTAGGGTGGACCTTCGGTCGAGATATCACCAATTAATGGTGAGGAAGTAAGGTATTATGAATACAATCTTTAGTATGAGGTTTGGAGACTATGATTTCATAGTGATTCTTTTCAGACTCACTAATGGTCTAGAAATTTTCATATATTTAATGAATACATTATTTAGATATTACCTCAAAAAATTTGTGGTAGTCTTTATCGATGATATTCTAATATACTCCAAGAGCTATGTGAAACATGAGGATCATTTGAAAACCATGTTAAATTTTATTAAAAGGGATAATATATATGTAGTGTATAATAATTGTAAGTTCTGTACGGAGGAAGTATCATTCTTGGGTCAAGTTATCACCAGAAAAGCGATATCTGTGGACACTTCCATGAAAAAGGTGATTTAAGAGTGGCCCAGGACAACATCTATAATAGTGATCCATAGTGTTTTGGGACAAGAAGGGTATTATCAATGATTTTTGAAGAATTTTTCATGATTTTAAAACCCCATGAACAAGATGACATGGAAGGGAGTAATGTTTTTCTAGACTCGTGAATGTGAACACTGTTATAAGGAGTTGAAAAAAAGGCTAATTATTGCACCAGTACTCACACTCCCAACAAATAGTGAACTCTTTATGTTGTACAGTGATACTTCAAAGAAGGTATTAGTCTTTTTGCGGATAAAAAATGAAAAGTGATAGCCTACACCTCAAGGGAGCTTAAATCAATGAGAAAACTATCATATGCATGATCTGGAGTTGGCGGTAGTGATCTTTGTGTTAAAAATCATTCGGAATTATCTCTATTGGGGGAGAAGTTTAAGATATATACTGACCAAAAGAGTCTCAAATATATATTCGAAAAAAGAGCTTTATATTCACCAGCAGAGATAGATAGATCTCATTAAGTATTATGACATGTCAATCCATTACCATCCTAGTAAGGCAAACAAGGTAGAAGATGCTCTAAGTCAAAATGTTCTTTTATATTTATCATTGATGAGAGTTGAAAAATATATGAGTTTCTTAGATTTTCATAGGATGGACATGGGAATCATTAAGGGAGGAAAATCATCAATCCTATCTAAAATAATTTCTCAACCATATCTCTTGGAGAAAATAAAGGTTGGTCAAAGAAAAGAAGTAAAAATTTAGAAAAGAGTGGAAGATATCAGAAATGGGATATCCATAGATTTCAAAATTAGCAAGGATAGAGTTGTAATATTTGGGTCATCATTATCTGTACTATCTGATTTAGAGATAAAAAATGATCTTCTGGATGACACATGTAGCTCATCCTTCTCTTTCTACCAAGGGAGTATACAGATGTATCGAGAACTTCGAGATATCTTTTGGTGGGACAATATGAAGTAGTAGATTGTTGAGTATATATCAAAGTGCCTAGTATGTCTAAAAGTGAAAGATAATAGACATAATTCTAAGGGGATGATACAAACACTACCTATACCAACATGGAAGTGGGAGAAAATCACCATGGACTTTGTCACTGGACTTCCAAGGAAATCTAAAGGAAATAATGATATATGGGCTTTTATTGATCATCCTATAAAGACAACTCACTTTATCACAATTCGGGAGGACTTATAATTCATTAAACATACATGGATTTACATCAATGAAGTGGTAATAATGAATAGAGTACCACCATATATTGTATCTGATCGTGATCTGAGATTTACCTCTATGTTCTGGATAAGTCTCCAACATTCTCTAAGCACTGAATTGAACTTCAGTATAGCCTACTATACTCAAACCGATGGCCAATCTGAGTGAACTATCCAGAAACTAGAATATATGTTTAAAGAATGTTCTGTGGACTTCAAAGGAGGATGGTACCAACATCTTCCACTGGTTGGATTCTACTAACAAAATAGTTTCCACTCGAGCATCTAAATTGTACTATATGAAACCCATTTTGGGAAGTGGTGCAGAACGCCAATGTGTTACGATGAAGTTAGTGAGGATTAGCTACTAGGACCGGAAATGGTCGAAGAAATGGTCCAGAAGTTGAAAAAAAATTAGCAACACATCAAGGTAGCCCAAAGTAGACATAACAGTTATGAATACAGTCATCGATAAGACATTGAGTTCAATGTTGGAGACATATTATTTCTATGTATATCATCAAGGAAGAAGGTCATGAGGTTTGAGAAGAAAGGAAAGTCAAGTACCTATTACATCACACCCTTCATTATTCTTTATCATATGTGGGTTGTGGCCTATCGACTGGAACTTCCTCCTACCTTGTCCAATGTACATGTTGTCTTTCATGTATCCCTTTTAATGAAGCACATACCAGACGCTTCACATGTACCTTCTTCACTGGTTGTATAGTTGGAGGATGATATTTCTAATGATGATAATCCAATGATGATCATGGATTGTAGAGATAATCTCTTACATAACAAGACTACTCACATGGTCAAAGTACTATAATGCAACTATATGTTCGAAGAGAAAACATGGGAACTAGAGGAGGAAATGATGAAAAGTACCTACACCTGTTTATGGCATAGAATGTAAATTGATGTTTCAAGGGAAAAATTTCATAAGGGAGGAAGAATGTAACGACCCAATGTTTTACCAATTTAAATCCTATTCTTATAATTATCTCATATATTCATGTGAAATTACAACACAATGAACTATTCTGTGCTATGTGTCTATAAACACAATATTGGCATTTCTATGTTTTGAATTGCAAAACCATGATATACACGGTTGTGATTTGTAAGATGTTTAGACTCTAATGGAAAAACATATTTTTATGGTGAATAGTAATGTTCCATTATTAATTCTATCCTACACTTATGAATATCAATATGACCCTTTTGAATAGTAAATCATCTAAAATAATTGTAAATTGACCCATGAGTGTATAAATATAATTTAGGGGTCTTATATGTCATAATATGACCATAGTAAAATTATTGGTATTTTTGTAAGTCATTAAAAATTAATTTAAAATGAAATATGTTTTTCTAAATGGTGTTCATTATTTACTAATTTTATATCTTCTAGTACTAAGATAATTTTACAAGACCATATTTAATTTTTCAAAGCATTATAAAATTATTTATACTTTTAAAATATGTATTTTTTTCATGTAAATTTTTATTTTGTTTAAAAATTAAATTAATCATATTTATAAAATTATTTTTTAGAAATGGAGTTCAATTTTGGATTCTAGATGTCAAAAAAAATTAGGTTGAGTTTTTTCGATTTTTCTAAAATACTTGAATTTTTTATGAATATTAAAATATGATAAAAATGCTAAAACCTAAATTTCTGCATCATGCGTGAGTCACAGATGTTGTAAATGGCCATTGGTTCAAACACACATATACCTATTACTATTTTTTGTCATAATAATCACTATTATTTATTGTATTATGGGAAAATAAAAACTAATGATTAAAATATTAAGAAAACCCTCCTCCCCTCCACTATAAAAACTACCCACACTCCCTGCTTCTCTTCACTCCTCTCATGCCTTGTGCATTTGATATGTTCTTCCAAAATCTCTCCCCAACATCCTTCCCAATGTCCACCAGCCTTTGGTCTCCTCAAAATACCAAAAAATACCCCCTTAAGATGTTCACAAAGAGATAAACTGAAGAGGTAAATTCCTCTTTCCAATTATTTTATTTCCTTTCATGTTCTTTTCTTTTCATTTTTTCCTCACCTCCCTTCACCCAAATGATATGATAACTCTAGAAAAAAAATTACTATAATTTTATAATGCTAATGGGTTAATTCATTATCATCTCTCATTTTCCCTTCTTTTATACGAATGAAATGAAAACACCATCCGAGATGTGTTAATTTAACACATTCAAGGATGACGATTTATCAATTTCCATTACCACCTTTTATTCTGGTCATGAAACCATTTTTATGGATTAACAAAACTATTATATATTTTTTAATCTTATGTTTTTTTCATGAATCATTTTTCACAGTTGATGTAAAAATTAATTCAAAACAAGTTAATTATGAGAAAAATCTCCAAAATAATCCAACCATTTATCATTAATGTTTTATTTAATGATTCAACTTCACTCTATATAAAAAAATTAAACAATGTAACATTATATATGTTCAATAATAAAATATAACATCAATTCTATATAACCACCTTCATCATGCATGTTTATCTGAACATGAAGATAAGTGAACTATCTTTATAACCAAGTAAGCAAATGGACCCGAAAAATGAAATAAAACCTCATAACCAATCAAAATGGTTATAAATTAACGCAAAAATATTATAATAAATATTATAGATATTAAATAGGTTCTATAATTTTTAATTAATGAACATAATTTGGCTATTTTTTTAATTTATATCAATTGGATAACATGATCAGACATAAGGTAATGGATCCTCTTTATTTTATTTTTATTCATGATTGTCTGATATGTTATGCCCTATTATGATTAATTTCTAGTGGTGGTGTATGGTTACACACCTACACCATACTATCCTCGTATTTTATTAATGATTATAAAACTATTTCTCTCTTTCATTAATCCATCTTAAGTACACACGATACCATGCCGATATTCGTTGAGGGATTCAACCCGAATGTCCTTCATTCCGTCTAGTTTATTTGTCTTTCTTTATTACCTAAAAAAGTTATCAATTATTATTATTCAAACCTTATAAATGATATGTGAATATTCTGAACTCATGTAACAACTTCCATTCATCATTCTATTTTGGGGATATACATATTTTTAAGTGATTCCCTCATCAATACTTCCTGATAAGCAAACATGTTTTGAGCGAGCTTCCCAAAATTTTACCCGACTTCAAGCTCACTCTATATTATGTTTTTATTGTACAATGTTTTTATAAAAAAGACTTTTTATTGGTAAAACATTCCTAGTTTACTTCTGATTTTTTATAAATGATTGTTCCCTTTTCTATTTTAAAGGATCTATAGTATTTTCCTTAAAACCGCTAAAAACTTTTTTTATGCCAAAATTTCATGAATACTCTTCTTAAATGTAGTCACATATAATTGAAATCACCCATGATGATAAATATATATTTTTCCATTATAAATTTACATTTATAATTTATTTCCCTTCTTTTGTCGACACTTTTTTGTTATGCCCAAATTTTATGATTTGTATCATGATTATAGTACCCAATTATTTCCATAGTTAATCCTTATGTTTATGTAATATTGATTATGTATGATTATTTATGTGGAAAACATATTCATTAAATTATAATATGGGTGTGAACATATTTTGGTCTAATGCATTATGTAATTTAGAGCCTCATGAGATTTTATGTGTGATGGTCTTGGTGGTTAGCCTTTGCTTGTACAACTATGTGAAACGATCATAGCGGTTGGCCTTGATTCAAAATAAAGTCGTGTTTTAAATTGATGCCCCATTTCTATAACTCCATGTCTTTATGATTATATGTTTATATGTTAAGGTTACATATGTTAAATTCATTTTTATTTGATCATTTCATGTCCTCTATTCCTTGTTATAATGATCTGTTCTAATTGTTATTATCTTATTGGGATATTTAGCTCATCCCTTTGTTCATGTGTTCCCTAGGATACCCTATGTAGATGTTTGAGCATAATGGAAGTTAGGGGCTCAATTTGAATATTAATTAAGGAAGTTTTTTTTACTCCCATGTTTTTAGTTTTATGTACATAATCTTCAAATACACAAGACTTCATGATCCTTGGCATCTAATATGATGTATAATTATTCTTAAGATCATGTAATGGTATATGAAAGGGCAAGGGTCACGAAATGTTTGTCCAAATTCAGATTATGTGTCAAAAATATGTTGGTAGGTAAAATATGGTCAAAGGGTTCAATACATGAAATCTTAAAAATAATAAAATATAATTTACCATCATATTTTTAATTAAATTAAACATTTAAGATAAATGGTTGAATATTGTTATGAAAAATTAATCGACATTACAATCAAGGAGATGATAGGTCGTATGTATATATGAGTAATGTTTTTATTTTCAATTATCATTTTGGAAAGATGGAAAATAGAGTAATATGATTCTATAATGATCATTATATCATAAATACAGTAAAATTTAATTATATATACTTATATAAAGATTTATTCTAATGTAAAAATTATCACATCATGTCTAGGAGGTAGTGGTCCACATTTCTAGGAAAGAGGTTATCGATTTTTAATTGTGTGAAAGGGTAATAAATAAAACGATATATATAATATATATTTTCAAAAAGGTAATTATATCATAAATATCATATAGAGGTTGTTTATTCCACTTATGTTAAATTAAAACCATCCTTTATACATTCCATATTTTGTGTGATTGAATCACATCTTTTTGAGGCAGTAGTTGTACACAATTCCTCAAATTATGTTAACATATTAAAAAATGGAAATTATTAAATGTATATGTTTTAAAAATATTTTAGTAGTATAAATACATAATAAATATCATATGTATAATACATAGATAGCGGGACCATCATAATTGCCACCTCGATTGGTGTTAAGGGAAAAATGAACAATCCTCATTTCATGAGTCATTAATTAATTGTACCAAGAAACAATATGTTCATTATGCATTAGATGGAACTGTATCAAATTTTCGGTAGAACACTTATCATTAAAAAATCCTTGTATATTAAGGAAATTTTTTTAATAAAATAATATAATTAGATGATATGAGGGGTTTTAGAATTGAAATGCAACCGAAAAGCTTAAGGAAATATATTACATCTAAATCGGGTAACATTTTTTAGTTTATAAAAAAAGGCTTCCTTGGGGGGGTATTTTTCCCAAAGTAAGGATTAAGCAACTATGGGAGGTATCCAGGGAAGCAATTGGATCAAATATTTTCCAAAACTATGTGTTTTGTGAGGTGTGAGTAATGGAAAGATGTGGTGGTATTTTGTGGGGAAGAAAAATGACTCACTTAGAATTTTTGGAAACAAATTAGGTGTACACATGATCATACATAAAAATGGTAACATATAACCATTAAAACTCAATAAATTAAAGTTAATGGATGATTTATGACTATCCAATAGTTTTATGAAATGTTTCTAGGTCATTTATGCCCCTATGTAAAAGGTTTGGTCCGTTATTATAATTACTTTTACAATAATAATTGTAATTAATTTTATATACATTCAATAACCTTTTGGTAAAAACAACGTTTTATTTATCACACATTGTCAATTATGATGATTCAAAATATTGAATCCAATTTTCCTAATTTCAATCTTAGAACTGGTAAAAATTGTTTTAAATTTATTTTCAAAGACTGGATGACAGTTTGAGTTTTTAATGTAGAAACATTAAAATAATTTCTTTGTTTTTACAATCAATTTGATACTAAAATTTATTCAAATGACATAAAATGTATTAATTTATTAAAATATTTTCTAATTATACAATAAAACAAATTTAATGTATAATTTATTCTTATAAATAAATTATATGAAAAAGATGTTTTGATTTAAAATTCAATAATTTTGAAGATTCATTAAAATTTTAAATGTTTTAGAAAATATCTAAAATTTACCTTAACATAATTATTCTGTTTATATTTAATATTTATTTTTAATTTTGACGTATTAAATATATTAATGTCTCCAAATTTAGATTTAAAATTGATTATCCATTAGATAGCGGTATAATTGCCTTTATAAAAATATAGGTTTTTTTGTGTAAAATAGGGTTCAGTCTTATCTAATGCATATAATTCATAATGGATGAATATAAAAAATAATTTTTTGAATATATTAAATATATAGTTCATTAAAATCATTCACTAATTTTAATTAATTATGTTTATTAAGAAAAAATTTCTTTTGGAAGAAGAAAACATATTTCTTTCTATATCCAAATGCTTATTATTTTCATTTACAATTAATTGGTAAAACATTATTTTTTTTATATTTATATAAACCATAAATTTTCATATTTTAGTTAATACTATTCATAACCTCTAACTTAACATATTGGTTATATCATATTATATTAAATAATAATATTCTAATAATATATTGTTACTTAGTGAAACACGGTCTAGCATGTAGCAAAAGATATCGAGAAAGGTCTCTCTTGCACATAACACAAGCTATTGATGAATTACACTCTTGAATGTAAAACAAGATAAATCATTATTGCGTTCATTAAAAGCTATTTCATGTACTGAATATATATAAAATATTACATATATTGTAGAGTCTAGAGATATTATTTTCCCTTATGCACATGGTGTTGTGTGTCATGCATGATATATAATACAATGTTGTACTCTAGAATTTTGGGGCATCACATTTTCCCCCACTTTATTTAAATTTATTCATTATTATTTAAAATCTATTATTGTGGTAGATTTATTTGATTCTTCCTAAATTTGAAATCCCACATTGTGAGAGGGGTTCATAAGTCATCCTGTATAAAATAGAGAATTATAAGTTCAAATGTCACATGGGATACCCTGTAAGTAGGTCTCTAATTAAAATATTGTTAGTGGAATGTAGAGATACATACATGGAGTAAATGTGTAAATATTTATAGGTAGTGAATGAGTTAATCAACTGAAAATAAGTTAATACTCAATAGAAAGTTTAAAGCCTCAAATCCACAAATTTTTGATGATATAGAGGACAATCAGTTTAATGGAAGTTAAGATATTAATACAACGCTTTATTTCTATATCCTTTTCATAATAATGGGAAATTATTTTATTACATAATAATATACAGAAATATTTATACTTTATATGTTTCAATTTGACATGAACAATCCTACATTTTGGTTTTCCTTAGGTTAATCTAATTCATCTCATTACACCCAAAAATTAATTACCAATAATGACTTTTTTATTTTTGAAGCACTAAAATAAACTCATAAAGGATCACAAGGCGGATAACAGTGTGAAAAGACAAGATATCTATCTCTAACTATATTCCAAAACCAAAATGGTTAATAGATTAATCTCTTATTCTAATAATTTGATAATATTAGTTCATCTTTAACAATTATTCATAAAATTGATTAACTACAAACAAAAAAAATTGCCAGGATATTACGTAAGTCAATGGTTCACATGAAACCCTTATTGTCATTCTGTCATGGGTTCAAGACCTGTGACCTAACTGAATTTTATTTATTGATACCCAACTTATATATTGCCCTTTTCTAAATCCAAATTTATATAATTTAAAAAATATTTATGATATAAATCTATGAAATATTATTAATAAAAAAA
The DNA here is from genome assembly GCA_963277665.1 of Viscum album. NCBI lineage: Eukaryota > Viridiplantae > Streptophyta > Magnoliopsida > Santalales > Viscaceae > Viscum > Viscum album. The sequence goes on along the minus strand of OY728143.1, from coordinate 737,380,485 downwards.
TAAACTTTTAACAAATATTTTTAATAAAATAACAAAAAACAAATACATCATCCACTTAATTCCACAATAGTCCTTTCTTGATCTAGTGTTTATCCATAATATCATTTCTAGTATTTATAAATATTGAAACATTATCATTAATCTATAACACATTTTTTTTAACCTTTAATATTTATATTCATTGGATTTTCAAATCCTTCATAATGGGTTATAATGAAACAGTGAATTATCATAAGAATATCCCTTGGAGTGTCAAACCTGGTGCACTGTAATGATCATTGTTGTGTACCATGTTACCATGAGGCAAGCTCATAACACCTTTTGGGAGTTTATACTCCTACGTATATTTGTGTTATAACTACATCCACTTATAGTATTCATACATGGATGTATTTCTAGGAATCCCCACATAATCTCTACCTTTAAAAAATTTCTTTGATGTTCTTCTATACTTATCCTAAAATTCTACCTTACAGTTATGTTATATAATCTACGATTTTTTAAATATAGTTCCCAAGGTTAATAATAAACCTCCTTTGATACCAATTTTAGTGAATGAACCCCCGAAATCCTGAATAAGTTTTCTTATACTTATTATATTGGCATGATTACTAGGAATCAATCCCTAAAGGACTCAATGTTTAGTAGTCTTGGTAATCTTGATACATAAATGAGTCATGAATTATAAAATAAAACAAGATTTACAACATAATTTTTATTAATATAAATAATACCAATAATAACTCTTATATTTCTTGTAGATCCCTTAATATATTTCGTAGTAAACTACTTGGATTCCTAGAAGGATACATAATAATGGTGAGATCAAATTAAAAGTAATGAAAAAATATAACAGAATAAATAATGAATCAATGAGAATAAAAATGAGTACATGGAGAATTAATGAACTCACATTCCAGATAATTAATAAACTGATAAGGAAGTGAATAAACAATATGGAAAGTTAATTAATGAAAACAAATTCCGTTAAAATAACAAGATATGGAATAATAATTATGTAGAGGTAAGAATCGAAAACGCATTCTATTTATTCAATGAACAGAAAATGAAATTTATTCATAGATATATTGACGTAAAATCTCATGGATGAATAATAATTGAATCTAAAATTAGGTATTTATTAATTTTTTTACATCAATTTTGATTCACATGTAAACATATTTCTATAACTACCTTTCATAATATGGTTTAAACTACATTTATTTTCACTAACAATAACTTTCATGAGAATATTTCAGTGAATCTTGGAGCTATAAAAAGTCTGAGCTCTACCATTAATTTCTTGTAAAAAAAATTCCTCATATAACATAATAAAAATAAATAATATGCCTTATCAAATATCTTTATTTAATGATAAATAGAGAATTACTATTTATTCCCCAGTTAATCAAATAACAATCAAAGTAAACACTATATGTAAAATGGTATACAATTTAGGAAATAATAATATCCATTAGTTGAGAATATATATATTCAAGTAAAATAACAATGAAAATGATTAAAAAAAGATGTTGTATTGAATGGAATGTTAATAATCATTGAAGGAAGAAATACTGAAAAGATAATAATTAATCACATTCTTGAGGAGAATAATATTTAAACATTCCAAAGTGTCCTATACCACTTCAAAACCTTTGAATCATAATTTATAGAAAGGTATGTCATTAAATGAGTCTTGTAATATCATGAGAATAATGAGATTCGTGATATAACATGAAAATTGAATTATATACACAAAATAAAACTAAATTGGTACATTATAACAAGTATTCCTCAATAGAGTGTAAATAGAGATGAAGATCCATTACCATTCTTGTGACATATGAATTTGATGACCAAAAATTTATTTTCATCCAATGAAACAATAAAATAACATGATGGTAAAATAATTCATGATATATTATATCAAAATGGGTTTTTGTTACACTATACAAAACAATTATGTGGTGTACATGAAATTTATCTCAAAGATAAAATGAGTTGAAAATACATTACCTTGATTTTCCTTTTGGGTGAACATCAATTAACATCATGTGTAATAAACTTATATTAATTTTCTAATTTCATTAGAATATTTTTTTTCATTAATTTTATTTCACTTATTACTCTATTGTATACAACTACGTAAAAAATTATTTTTATATCCTATGTTTTGACCAAATTAAGTTTATGTGTAAAAAATGACATTAATAGGCTATCTATGATCAAAGGGTTCATTGAATGAAATATCCAGCATAATAATAATGAAATAATTATCATGTTTATACATAATTTATAATTTTATTATACATTATTCAATACGGTTATTAAAAATGGTCCAATGTTACAATCGTGCAGACGGTAGGTCGAACGTACGTATGAGTAACATTCTCATATTCAATGATCGTTATGGAAAGAACATAAGTAGAGTAAAATATTTCTATAATGGTAATTATATAGAAAATACAATATCAGTTAATCATATGTACTTATATATATAATTCTTGTGATGTAAAAGGAATCACATCGTGTTAAAGAGGTGGTAGTCCACATGTCTATGAATAGAGTTATCACTTTTTAAGAGTATGAAAGGGTAATAATGAAAATGATAAATATATATATATAGTATATATCAAAAAATGTAATTATTTGATTAATATAATATATGCATAGATTATGTATCATATTTTTAATTAATAATATCATTTATAAGTTCCATGTTTAGTGTGAATGAATCACAACGCTTTGAGGGTGCAGTAGTCCATGCTTCCTCAAACGATGTTATCTTATTAACACTAAATGGAAATTTTGATAGGAATGTATTTTAAAAGTATTAAACATGTATACTGACATAATAAATATCATATATATATAAAAATATATATATTTTCCATCATAATGGCCACTATGATAGGTGATTAGAGACAAATGAACAATCATCGTTTCATAAAGGGAGTAGTTCACCGTACAAAAAAATAGAATCTTCATTACCCATTTGATAGAAGTGTGTGTAAATGTAGGTAGAAAAATTATCATAAAAACATAAAATTTTATTGAGGATACTAGGTTTTTATACATTAATATAATAATAAGAGATGATGGGTTGGAGAATTCTAATAAAACTGAAATGCTTAAGGAATGGCGTTACCTTTAAATCAGTTAACTTCTTTTAGTTTATACCAAAAGGCTTCCTTTGGAGGACTTCTATATAGTGGGATGATTCAAGGTCTAGGCTATGGATTTTAGAAAGCTATATGGGTAGCGTGTGGAAGAACATATGTGGGTTGAGAGGTACAACATAGGGGTAGAGGTGGTCTCCTTTTATAGGGAAAGAAAATCACTAACTTGATATTTTTGAAAACAAGTTATGGGTACACAAGTTCTTACCTAAGAAATCCATACCAAAATAATGAAAATAAATAACTAAAGGGTATTTGAATAATAATTACCATCCAATAGGTTTTTTACAAGTATCTATGTCATTTCGGACCCTAACATAAACATTTAGGCCTTCATTAAGCTTAATTTTACTCTAATAATTGTAATTAATTTTATTTAAATTCACTAATATTTTTTATCAAAAAAAATTATGGTATTAATATAAATTATAAATTATTATGATTCTAAATATGGAATCCATTTTCAAAATTCCAATCATATATGTGGAATAAACTGATTTAAATTTAATCTTAGAGGTGACACTATAATGTGTGTTTTTTTGTAAATACGTCTGAATGATTGATATGTTTTTATAGTCAATTTCAATGTGAAATTGATTAAAATAAAATACATTGTGTTAATTTATAAAATTATAATCTAATTAAACTTTAAAACCAATTAAATTTATAATTTTATATAAAAAATAAAGTATATAAAAAACTGTTTTGAACTAAAATTTACTATTTTTAACTATTCATTAATAAATTAAATGTTTTAGAAAAATATTAAAAAATATCCTAACCAAATTATTATGTTTTTTTCAATGATGGTGATTATTTTAAAATATTAAATCAATGAAAGTTTAAAAATTCATATTTAAATTTAGTTTTATGTTAAAATGTGACAAAATTGCCTTTATAAAAAATGGGTTTTATTTGTAAAATAGGGGTTGTTCTTAACTTATGAAAATAAAAAATAACGGAATAATATCAAAAATATATTATATATATATTTCATTAAAATCAATCCATATTTTTAATTAATTATTATTACCATTACAGAATACATTTAGAATCATAGAAATAATATTTCTTTTTATATCTAATTGGTTCTTATTTTCAATTATAATTAATTTTTAACTCGTTAATTAATTTAATATTTATAAAAATCCTAAATTTTCACAATTTAGTTAATAATATTGATAACCATTAACATAATAGCTAGAGTATATGACATTATTGTAAGGACCCGAAATTTCCATGTAATTGTTTTTAAATAAATGGGAATTTTATGAGTCGGAAAAAATTGACGATGCGTGATTCTAAGGCATGGAGTGCCCAGAATGAATTTCTAAACATTTTTTCAGGTCCGTTTAGTAAACGTGCAATCGGGTTTTTGTAACTTTTGAACCAGTGTTCGGAATTGAAATCTTAGGACATCATCGAAGTCGCTGCACCATTATTCGCTTAGGGAGACCTTTACCTGGACCGTAGTAGGTCGAGGGTGGAAGTTAGTTTTTCATTTATTCGTGAAAGAATAAAAATAAAATAAAATGCGGTAACATTTTATTTTCATTTTATTTTGAAACTCCCATGTGGATGTTTCATATGTGGGGACCACATGAACTAAACCACACATGAGAGGTTATGGTGGTGGGGACCACTCGAGACTAAACCCACATGACCTCACCTTTAATGGAAGAAACCCTCAAACATCCTATTAAATGTGGGTGATCCTCTTCTACTCCTCCACCATTTATTATGCTAACTCAATGTAATTAATTAAGCCAATTAAAAATTTCTGCCAACAATTAAATTGGGGGAAACACAACAGTATTGCCTACATTGCATTTTTTGGTGGAATTAGGAGGAAGGATCCTTGGGAGAATGCTCTCCAATGAAGAAATCCAATGAAGAATGCGGACTTTGACTCTGAATTCTTCTTTGGGAAATTCGTTGATGAGGAACGTCTTCAATGTCAATGAACCAAGGATCGAGTAAACGCCGACCTTACTAACATCCGTCTATTCCCAATGACATCATCTCTTTCCCTATGGACAATCTACAATGAATCAAACGAACGTGGTAGGTAGGGTGTTTGAATTATTTTTCTTACCCGTTATTGTTTTTCTTGCGATTCAAGTATTATAGCCGCATGCTACCGCTCTAATGCTGAGATTACAAGCCAAACAAACATATCTCGTCCCCTCCGATTTTTCTGGGGATAATACTTGTGTTCGTCACGATGGAGTAGGATGACTATCAACTACAGTGGGGAATGAGAATGGTGGTTGACACCACCGCCGGTCCCGATAAAGGAGATGACGCAATGGCACAACCCCGTGGCCACCGATACCTGCAGCCATAGCCGCCTGTGGCCTCACGCAGTCTGCTGCCGATCTGTCTTGCGCCCTCGCGGCACCCCTGTGGCCGAGCCACCCCGTGCCCTCGCGGAAGCCCCACAGCCGATCCGCCCTGCGGCCGAGCCACTATTCGCAGGTGAGCCGCCCCACACCTTCACGACACCCCCACGGCCGAGCCGTCCTACCGTCTCGCACAGTCTATGGCCGAACCACCCCACGGTCTCGCGGGCCCTTCGGTAATGCACCACCCTTGCAGCACCGCAGCCTCCATGGCTCCTGCAGCCTCACACTGTTGTGTGGCTCTCCACGGCCCCCTGTGACCCTCATGGCCTGCCAGACCAGCAGCAGGCCGGGCCAGACCCAGCGGGTTGGGTCGGGTCGACCCAAACAGGGTTTGCCCAAGATGGTTTGGTCCGGGGCGGTCTGACTAGGTGAGACCGGACCAAGACCCACTATGACCCATTTATGTGCTTTTGTCCATAACTTTTGTACCTGATGTCTGTTTTAAAAACCTTCAGCGGCACTAGAAATCTTGCAGCTAGATGGTTCCATTGAGTATACCCCACTGGAGATTTTGATAATGTTGGAATATGGTTAGGTTGGATCGAGCACGAATCCAACCAGACCCTCAGGACTAAAAGGATAATAAATTACAGACTAGGCATCTGATTGACACACCATTGTTGTACATCTCGTTCCCCTCGTTGTTTGATTTTCATGATCACAATCACCTTATTTTGTGTTTAACATTGTGTTTTAAGTGTTGTGGATGATAGGCAAGAGACTGCCAAAAGATTGGCCCAAGAAAGCTGGTAAATGGACTGAAATTCAGTCCACCGGCTAACCGGTGTGATAGCACCGGCCAGCCGGTGGACCTGGCAGAGGCATTGCCCACTGCCAGGCTCCACCGGTCAGCCGGTGGCTCTGTCACCGGCCAGCCGGTGGCATCCAGCAAAACAGTGGTTGCTACTGTCTTGCCACCGGCCAGCCGGTGGATCTTGCACCGGTCAGCCGGTGGCCCCTGGAAAAGAAGAACAGCTACTGTCTTGCCACCGGCCAGCCGGTGGCTCCTCCACCGGTCGACCGGTGGAGCCTGGACCAGAATTCTCTCCACATTCCAAGGCACCGGCCAGCCGGTGGAGCTGTACCGGCCAGCCGGTAGCCCAGTCAAACTAGCCGTTGGCTTTGACCAGTCAACCCTCTTTTGGCCTCCAACGGCTCCGAAGACCTCTCCAACGGCTCCGAAGCCTCCCCAAGGGTTCCATGCCTATAAATAAAGGCCAAGGAAGCCCCGGACAACTGTCGGATCATATACGAAGCCAACGGACATATTTTGGATCAATTGGCCAACCTCCGGCGACTTCCTTCAAAGGAACCCCAAGAGCTCCAACAACTTCCACATCCAAGGAGCTCCACTCAAGAAGCGTGGGAGAGCACGCTCATCAACTCCATCATCCATTGGCGCCCGAGTCTTCCCAATTACGGGTTTTATTGCATTTATTTATTTTGAGCTTAAAATTGGGTTTGTGCCTACAAACCCCAACCCTTTTCTCTTCCCCCTTTCTTTTGGGTTTCACACCACCATTAAGGTGTGAAGAGGTTTCTTCAAGCCTTCCCTTTTAAAAGGCTTGTGTCTCGGTGAGCTAGCCTTCACCCGTTAAAAAGGCTAGTGGGTTCTTGCTAAACCATTAAAAGCAAGTGGGTTTTGCTTAACCACAAAAGCAAGCTGTAATAAGTCCTAGTGCTACCTCAAAGCCTAGTGGGTTTCTTGCTTAAACCATTGAAAAGCAAGCGGTAGGAATCTCTCAACGGTTGAGTTGGGAGCGGAGACGTAGGCCGGGTTTTGGCCGAACTCCGTTATCAATTTTGTGTGTTTTGCCTCCTTTATTTCCGCTACATTCATACTTTGATTTTTAATTTGTCAATCTTTTTTAAAAGGCAATTCACCCCCCTCTTGCCATCTTTTCCCCTTTTCTTCCGACCCAACAATTGGTATCAGAGGAAGTATTTGAATAATTCCCTAACCGGTTTCAAATAAAAGATCCTATTTTTTTGATGGCTTCTACCGCTTCTTCTTCTCAAACTCTTCAAGGTCATTCATTGGATCGTGCTCCATTTTTTGATGGAGCCGATTATTCTTTTTGGAAAACCCGCATGACCACTTTTTTAAAAAGTATTGGCTATCCTATTTTTAAAATTGTCATGCATGGTTATTCATTTTCTTCTCCCGATGAATCCAAATGGAACCCCGCCGACATTGCAAATTTCGAGCTTGATGGCAAAGCCATGAATGCTCTTCATTGCGGGTTAGATAGAAATGTATTTAGCTGTATTTCTACATGCTCTACTTCTTACGATCTTTGGAAATTTTTAGAACTAACCTATGAAGGTACTAGCGAGGCTCCAAAGCAAGAATCCGAACAAAAGCTAGAACCCGCTCAAAAGCAAGAACCCGATGCAAAATCTGTACCCGCTTGCCCACTTCACAAGAAAAGGGCCAAGAAGAAGAAGAAGAAGGCTCTAAAGAAAACTTGGAGTGATAGCTCCTCCTTCTCCTCCTTCTCCTCGAGCGACCAAGGTAATAATTGCCTAATGGAAAAACATGAGGTATCTTCCTCCTCTTCATCCTCTTCCTCCTCTTGTTCTTCAAATTCAAATTCTTTAAATCATTTATCTTATGAAGAACTCTCTCATGCTAGAGACCAACTTGAAAAAGGTTTTCATGAATTATCTTCAAAATTTGTAGCTTTAAAAAAGGCTTTCAAAAAACTTTCCTCCGAAAAAGAACAACTTCTTAAAGAGAAGGAGGAGTTGACCCTTAAAATCCAAAATTTTCCAAATGTTGATTCTATGGAATCAACCATCAAAGACCTAAGGGAGACCCTAGACAAGTTCACCCAAGGGGAACAAAACTTGTCCAAAATCTTAGGTTCTCAACGAATATCTAGGACCACCAATGGACTTGGCTACTCCAACCAAGCCTCCTCCTCCCATGCACCCACTATTTTTGTAAGAGGGAGCTCCCAATTCAAATTTTGTAATTATTGCAAAAAATCCGGGCACCTCATTTATGAGTGTGATTGCAAAAATGCCCGGTACGGTCAACCCAAATCTTTTTACTTTTCGGACGAATTTTATAGGAGAAGACCCGCTATGAGACAAGTTTGGATTGAAAAATCCCTTCTTGCGAGTCTCTCCGGGCCAAAATTTATTTCCTTTCCCCGGTGACTTTTTGTTTTTATTTAGGGGGAGTTAGGTTTGTTTAAGCATTTTTGTTTAAGCTTTTTTTATTCATCTTTCATTTTCAACTCTTGGTTTCAAATTTTTCAATTTTTCAATTCAATTGTCATTTCAAAACTTTCAATTCAAACTGTTATTCAATCTTTCAATTTCAAATTTTCAATTCAAATTTTCAAAAATTTCAATTGATTTAAAATCTCTATCTTGTTTTTCAAATCTCTTCCCTCAATCAAGTTTTATGCCCCGTGCTATTTTGATAATCACAAAGGGGGAGAAATTTCTTGATTGATTGGGGGAGAATCCTTTTCATCATGCTTTGCTTTTCCTTTCACTTTCAGTATTTTACTTTAATTGTTTTGGTGATTGTGATCATCAAAATAGGGGAGATTGTTGTACATCTCGTTCCCCTCGTTGTTTGATTTTCATGATCACAATCACCTTATTTTGTGTTTAACATTGTGTTTTAAGTGTTGTGGATGATAGGCAAGAGACTGCCAAAAGATTGGCCCAAGAAAGCTGGTAAATGGACTGAAATTCAGTCCACCGGCCAACCGGTGTGATAGCACCGGCCAGCCGGTGGACCTGGCAGAGGCATTGCCCACTGCCAGGCTCCACCGGTCAGCCGGTGGCTCTGTCACCGACCAGCCGGTGGCATCCAGCAAAACAGTGGTTGCTACTGTCTTGCCACCGGCCAGCCGGTGGATCTGGCACCGGTCAGCCGGTGGCCCCTGGAAAAGAAGAACAGCTACTGTCTTGCCACCGGCCAGCCGGTGGCTCCTCCACCGGTCGACCGGTGGAGCCTGGACCAGAATTCTCTCCACATTCCAAGGCACCGGCCAACCGGTGGAGCTGTACCGGCCAGCCGGTAGCCCAGTCAAACTAGCCGTTGGCTTTGACCAGTCAACCCTCTTTTGGCCTCCAACGGCTCCGAAGACCTCTCCAATGGCTCCGAAGCCTCCCCAAGGGTTCCATGCCTATAAATAAAGGCCAAGGAAGCCCCGGACAACTGTCGGATCATATACGAAGCCAACAGACATATTTTGGATCAATTGGCCAACCTCCGGCGACTTCCTTCAAAGGAACCCCAAGAGCTCCAACAACTTCCACATCCAAGGAGCTCCACTCAAGAAGCTTGGGAGAGCACGCTCATCAACTCCATCATCCATTGGCGCCCGAGTCTTCCCAATTACGGGTTTTATTGCATTTATTTATTTTGAGCTTAAAATTGGGTTTGTGCCTACAAACCCCAACCCTTTTCTCTTCCCCCTTTCTTTTGGGTTTCACACCACCATTAAGGTGTGAAGAGGTTTCTTCAAGCCTTCCCTTTTAAAAGGCTTGTGTCTCGGTGAGCTAGCCTTCACCCGTTAAAAAGGCTAGTGGGTTCTTGCTAAACCATTAAAAGCAAGTGGGTTCTTGCTTAACCACAAAAGCAAGCTGTAATAGGTCCTAGTGCTACCTCAAAGCCTAGTGGGTTTCTTGCTTAAACCATTGAGAAGCAAGCGGTAGGAATCTCTCAACGGTTGAGTTGGGAGCGGAGACGTAGGCCGGGTTTTGGCCGAACTCCGTTATCAATTTTGTGTGTTTTGCCTCCTTTATTTCCGCTGCATTCATACTTTGATTTTTAATTTGTCAATCTTTATTAAAAGGCAATTCACCCCCCTCTTGCCATCTTTTCCCCTTTTCTTCCGACCCAACAACCATCTATTACATTGAGACCCCTATGGAATGGCGGTCATTGGAGATACTTTTTCGTGAGACTTCGTGGTAGTTGGAGTATTGACGAGTGGCTTGTGGAACAGACCTTTCCGATGGCAACCAAGCGTAGTGCAAGAACCCTGTAGCTTCATGTGACATGAAGAATGAAGAGTGCTCATGTGTGAGTCAGCATCGAGAGATCCTGTGTGGGTCAGAACCTAGAGGGATCCATTGTGGGTCAGCGCTTAGAGTGATCCTGTGATGGTCAACACCTAGAGCAAGCCTATGTGGGTCATCACCTAGAGCGATCCTTTGTGTGTCAGCACTTTCTGCGATCATGTGTGGGTCAGCACCCACAGAGATCCTATGTGGGCCAGCACGTAGAGAGATCTTGTGTGGGTTAGCACCTAGAGTGATCATGTGTGGGTCAGCACCGAGCAATCCTGTATAGGTTATCACCTAGAGTGATCCTGTGTGGGTCAACACATAGAGTGATCCAGTGTGGGTCAGCACCTAGAGCAATCTTTTCGGGGTCAACACCGAGCGATCTTGTGTGGGTCAGCAGAGGAGCCTATTAATAGAGTGAGATTATTCAGTAGTTACATCTAATCATCTATACTATTGTACTTAAGTTATACCTAGTGTGTGTTGAGTTCATAACTAAGCGGAACTTTCCTTTGTCGAAATACCTTGGTGGTGTTCTTCAATGTGGCATGCATGTGTGGTACATACCTTCGCGGTATTCCTTCCATTGTGGGACAATTGAGACTTGTTATTTGAAGTTGGACTCTGTGTTTCCCTCATGCTTGAGATGGGTTTAATTGATAACATTGGTATGTGTATGGGCATATAACTATGTAGGGTTTTCAGTTGATTTAATTCATGTAGTTCCTCCTTGTTGGATTATGTGAGACCTTTAGGGTCTCAGGGTCCCTACGAGTATTGTTATACTCACCCCTGCATGGGATATGCCCGCACCCTATTGTTTCTGGTGTAGATGACGGACAACACTAATGGTGGATGAGAGTACCAGGACTGAAGGTAGCTCAGAGGTGGATGTTAGACAAGGAGAACTGTAAAGACGACCATTCGTGAGTTGTACCTACCCTTCAGGTAGGAATCGTGGTGGATAATCTAAGAGCTTCTCATCACCTATCACCCATCATGTACTTTCCAGTTTCACTTGTACATTTACTATTAGGCTTGTATTCTGGTCCCTTTTACTTTTAGCACTCTTTTTTATACAGTTTACTTGTTATTTGTATCTTTCTTTGTGCTTGGTTGTGTATGATTACAGGTTATAAAGGCAATGTCTTCCCATTTTTAGGGAATATGCCTTTCGGTGCCAGTCATCAGCCCATGGCCTATGGAAGGCGGGTTTGGGGTAGTCACGACACGGGCCCTGAGGGATGGGTCATACCAATTATATAAAATAATAATATTTTAATAATATATTGTTACATGGTTAAACTAAGTCATGCATGTAATGAAAGCAATCGAGAAAGGTTACTAATGAATGTAATGTTGGCTATCAAGGAAGGTATCTCTTTCATGTAATGAAAGATAAATCAATATTTCTTTATTTACAATCTATATCATGTATTTAATATTTTTAAATTATTAAATATATAGTAGATTTTTGAGATATTATATTCCCTTTTTTATTAGTGATGTGTGTTATACAAGCTATCTAATATAATTTTGTATCTAGATTCTCGAGGAATCACAATTATAATTGGTAAAACTAAAATTTATAGTAAATTTTTATTTATTTTATTATTATAAAATTATTCAATATTCTTATAGCTAATTAAAACCAAATCAATTCATCTTGGTCCAAAAATAATAACAAAATGAACAAGCTATATGACAATAAATAATAGTATCAATAAATAATTATTATATATATATACTATTTTATAATAATAACCATTTACAATTCTAGAAACATATTAATTTTATTTTGATACAATTATGGATATATGAAAACATCTGTTATGAACTATCATAATTATATAATAAATAATTAGAACATGGAACTTTGAAATGAATTAACAAGGGTTAGCTAATATATACATAATATATCAATTATTGACTCTAAACATACATAAAACAATAATAATAAATCAAATATATTTTAATTAAACTCTAAATTAATATTTATGAAAACATGGTATTAAATTTTAGGACTTTATTTTAAGGTGTAGAATTAATCTAGGCCTAAGGTAACAGAACTCTCTGGATAACCATCATTCTATTAGGTCAACCCCTTTTTCTCTCCAAGTACTAGTCTATCTATATTTAGAAATATATAGTTATTAAAAATTATATATATATGTCACATAACGATGTACCAATATTATTATCCCTTTAATTATTTAGATAATACATTCGTTTCATTAATTCTCAACAATTTGGTAAAAATGAATGTTGGAAAATGGGAATATTTCCATAAATTAATAATTTCTTATAAAGTTTTTATATTTTTTACCCAATTCCTTATTTTAGAAACTAATATGTATATTATTTTTTGATCATTTTTTATACCTACTGTTTCAGTTAATACTTCATATTATCTCCTTCAATAAAAGTATTTTACTAAATCTCTAAAACATTATTTAAATTATTCATTAATATTTCCAATTATCATATGTTTTCAAGAATTTTTAAAATGAAATCTATATTTGTGATGTGTGATTATTAAATAATATTTGAAGGTCAAAAATGATTAATTCATTTTTGTAATTAGAATAAATATTAAATATCATTTTGTTACTCACTGAGGCATGTTGATGTAACTCACTGCATTCCATCAGTATTTATTATGCTTATACCATGTGTTTGATTCCATAATATGGAGCACATATGAATTCTCATGTTTCCAATGGTGTGCTGATATAGATATCTAATTTATTTGATTATTTTTTTATCACTTTAATTTATAAAAATGGCTTCGGTTGTAACCATAATCTATTATGGCCCTCTATTCATCATATGATAGGTCTCGGTTTTGAGATTATACATTTTCATACATGTTTTTGTATTATAATATTCCAACAACACTATGATTTTGTGATCTTTTGATTCCATATTTATTATTTCATTCTTCTACTTGATTATTTCCAAACCGTGACTTTTATTATATCTTTTTTAACTAACTGAATCATATGCTATGATTTGTTTTCAACGATATTCAATTTTTTATTTTTAAATCCCACCCCTTTTTTATACTGTCATTGTTTAATCATATAATATTCTATAATCTCAATGAGATCATGGTTTAAATTATAGAGTTTAAAATATTTATATTGGATATTTCGTTCTATATTATGTTTTACTAACCTAGTTTTCCAAATACACATGGCATTTGGATCCTTGAGTTTTATTTTTTGAAAATTTATGTTATAAATCATATAATAATATGTATAATAGGATTGGGATACTATAGTTTGTAAAATAAAAAGGTATTTTTATTTATTTCAACTAGAAAAAAATTTATTAGTATTTTTGGATAAGTCTTATTTTTGTGGAAAATTCATCAATTTTGTTGAAAAATAATGTTAGTGGTTTCCATGAAGTTAAATCCATGTACAGATGATAAAATAGTATTTGTGTTTGGCATAGATGTACCTATGTGTAATAACCATGAAATGGTTGTTCAAATATTAACACAAACACCACTGAGAGCATGATAATGGTTCTTTCTACTCACTTATTTGGGTACTCCCATGCAATATACTATATAGAGGTCACTAGATCATTACATAATATTATAAAGGATATGAATATATAATTGTATTTAAAACATAATAGGAAAATTACAATGGATAACACAGACTAGAAGCCAAATAATCATAATTTAGGATATATATGTCATTTATTAGTTATTTCCTTAGATTCCATAATTTCAATTTCATATTTTTATTATATTGAGTACTCTAATCCTTATTTTTTCATTATTTTGGAGAATGGAATTGATAATATGAAACATTATGACAACTAATGTGATGTTAAATACAATGATTTCTAAAATGGGATTCCTAACATGATGGTAAAGGGAGCGATGAACATCATGGAGGTAATAGATCAACTATCTTCATTTCTGATTAGTAAATTGAATCTTTTATAATTACCTAATTATCAAAATAAATATTAATTTATAATCCCATCTTTATATAAAAAATAGCTCTATGTTTTTGTAGATTTTTTTATCCCCTCATAATGTAATAGTGGATTAACTCTGTTTATATAACATTTTTTTATCAATTATTCTGGACATGAAAAATTAATTTTAACCATGTATAATCTAGAGGGAGAAGTATATTAGTGATGGAAACAAATCAATATCATGAATTTTTTTAGGGAAGAAAAATTTATGGAATTTAAAGGAATGAATAAAATACTTCTCAGTAAGTATTTTCATTGAACAAAAATAGTTAAAATAGAGTGGTCGTTCATTTAAATAAAGTAATGTGATTATGAGCCTACTCGAGATTGGGATGAAGTAATCACAAAGAATGAAAGATACACCTTATTAATTTTTATCAAAATGTAATTTACAGTTGTATTATTTATTAGAGGATTAAATATGATTAGATAAAAAAATTTTGGGATTTAAGACACAAAAATCTGTAAAGAGATTTTATGTTGTGCTCATAGCGTCATGGTGGGGTTTGATGATTCTAATTGTTCTCAAGGGGGTTGTAAAAATTGAAAATAGAGTTTAATTTGTTCTTATCAATGTATAAATACCCTTTAAGAATTAATAACAAACTACATACATGTTAACTATTTGTGAAGAGTAGTCTCATAAATAATCTCATGGGAATAAAGAGAAGGTTCATGTGTGGAAAGAGGTGCATCATGATAATCAATGTTGAAGTTACTTGAATAATCCCACTAATACGACAGATTAAAAATGGTTTCAATAAACCATGATTTTATTTTGTAGTGTTTCAAGATCAATGAGCTCAAAAATTATGAGTGTTTAGTACCAACACAATGGGTTTTCATATAAATTAGATAAAATAACATACATGCCTATATGAAAAAGTATGGTATTATATTATAACTACAACTGTGGAGGATACTGGAAATGATACTGTGAGATGTACAATAATTTTTTATTTAAAAAGTCATGACAAATTCTTTCATTCCAGTTCTAAAAAATATTTTATTTTGTTAAGGCTTAGTAGATATATGCAATCACAAATACAAAACATAATTGTTGACATATATTCAAAAGATATAAATAATAATGTTATTTCATCCCATGTATAAAACACCTTACTAGTCAAGGATTGTGTTTTACTCCTCCAAAGTAACCATATCATACTTTCTTTAGTTTAATGTGAGGATATACATATAATAGATTAGTAGTCCTAACATAATGGAAACATCAATTATCAATAGAGGGAAACAACTCTCCATATCATGAATCATACTCCTATTTTGTATAATTGTAAGGTAGAGGATTCATAATACGTTGAAACCTATTCTAAATAATTGATATTACTTCCAATGGATAAACCAAATTTAGTTATAATGGTTTAAAAAGAATTTACAAACATCCTTGATGATTTTATATATGTACGAGACTATATGGATTCATCGTTTGAATAGATTACTAGTCCTTATTTGGACAAATAGATTGTTTCATCAATTGAGCTTTTACCTTGATCATAACCCATAACAAAGAGTCTATAAAGAAATGAACCAATGAATTTTTTAAACTAATGATGTAGTTAATGGAGAATATTTACATGGGTTTTATACAACCATGGGATACATCATGGGGCACAAAATTTTTTATAATCAATTAGAAGGATGGGTTTATGCGGATATGTATTGATTATCATAATGTAAATAAAATCATGAGAAAGAATAAGTTTCAATAATGTTTATTGATGACTTGTTTGATCAGCTACGTGGGACCCAATACTTATCAGTGGTGGACCACTATTTAGAATAACACTATTTAAATATGAATAAGGGATACATTCCTTGGATTCTATTTGAATAATGAATATAAACTACCAGTTTAAAATGTTACCCTTAATACTCACTAAATCTCTATTAATAGTTGTACACTAAATTAATAGTCTTTTACGACTACCATAATGAATTATTGGTTTTATTTGTCATAAATACTCTAATATACTATAAAATCAAGTATGGGGATGAAATCAATTAGAGTATTATGCTACGAAAATTATATAACAAAAGCTATATTTAATGTCTAGTAAATAAGAGTTTTGAATGAATGTACTATCAATAATTTTTAAAGTTATTAGTAATAAAAGGATATATGTGGACCTGTCGACGAAAAAGGATATTGAGTTGGCCAGATCAACATATATTGTGGGCATATTTAGTATCTGTGGAATTTCATGGCTCCATAATTCATTTTTGAGAAACTTTTCATCATATTCAAACCTGCTGAACAATCTAAATAAGAAGGGAGTAACAATTTAATTGGATAATAAATGTTAAGGGAAATTAAAGGAATATTTAAATAGGAATATCACTATGCAAACAGTCACATTTCCCTAAATTAGGTAACTTTTTATACAATGATTCATTTAATTAGGGCTTAGTATATGTCCTAATGAAAAATAATAATGTGATAGCCAATATCTCATGATTGTTTATTGACCATAAACATGACTATCAAAACATATTATCTAATGTTAGTGAAAATGATTATCACAAAGATTGCATTAAAAATTTATCTATGTTTAGATAATTGTGTAATATGTGTGATTAATTATCTCCTAAAGTATATATTCACAATTAATGGACACAACATACACCAATGAATATTTTTAGAGATTATAAAGAAATATAACTGTAAAATCCATTACTATCATTGGAAGGTGAATAATTTGTAAGATTATCTTGGTATATATGATCTTGAATCCTTAATAATTATCGTAATTAATAAGTATCCAATTTTAATAGGGTTAAATAGAATTGATAAGGTATTCATAAATGATGGAAATCATCATACTAGGAATTAATAATTTTCCATCCATCCATTCAAGAAGAGAAAACAGTTTCCGAAAATAATTTAATGAATATTTTAAAGAAGGTGAATCATCAAGAAAAGGGAACCACTTTCAAGTCATAATTAATTAAGAAGGATTTATCATATTTTGGTCACGTATTTGTGTATTGTCAAAACATGTGATAAATAAAGAGTTATTAAATAATTCAAATACATATATATTATCCATATGGCCATATAGGAAAAAATAAATACTGATATATACAAAGAATAATTTGTTGGAAAATATGAACAAAGATATAGTTAAATATAAAAAAATATTACAAAAATATTATCATGATAATTTAGAAATGAAAATAAGGAAAATTGAATGATTTAACCATCACCACAAATACTTGGAAATTGGAAAAAATCACCATGAATTTTTTCAGGGGCCTTCTATTGAAAACCAACATGAATAATTAAAAATGGATTCTAGTAAATATACGTATAAATACTACTCATATAAATATCATTTAAAATATTATATCACTTTATCGACATGAAAGGATATACCTTAGAGAGGTGGTGAGGCTACCGAGAACACCGTTATCAATTGTATCTAATATGGATTTGAGGATAACATATATGATATATGAAAGTATCTAATATATCCTAAAAATATTTAGTTTTTATTAGGTGACATATCCAACAAAATGATATCCGATTTTATCAGACTATCTATAAACTTGGGGATTTCTTCAGATCACGCTCGATGGATTCCAAAGGATGATAGGATCATCATGTTCCCCTCATCGACTACACATTCAATAATAGCTTCCATTCAAAAATAAATGTGGATCCATGTGAATCCATATTATGGAATAGATGTAGAAAATATGAATGATGGGTTGAACATGGTGAAAACAACTATCCATGGAATTAAATATTAGATGGAATGGTAGAAAAAATCAAATCCATTTAACAACCCATTGGGAAATATCATTGTTGAAAAAATAGCTATGATGGAAGACATAAAAGACAAATCATGTTTGTTTTAAAGATAAATTGTTCCTATAAATATCTTCTTGGATGGTATTCATGATATTTGAGAATATGGGACGGTTAATGCCCATATATATAGAACCCTTTGGTGTAATTGAACACATCATACTTGTGGTCTGTCAACTAAAACTCCAACCAACACTATCTTGAGTATATGAAATGCTATGCATATCCCTCATGATGTAGAATATATGATATCCCTAACTTGTATTAAATCTGAATAAATAATTATTTTATTTATAATATAATTTTTTCATCTTTGAAAAATGTTTTAATAAAATAATTTCATTTTTATAAAATAAACCTAGATAAATAGTTTGGGGAATTAAATTAGTTTTTCAAAAATATAACAATTTTTTGAATAGTAAAATATAATGAAATTTAGTATTGATCATTAAAAGTTGAATACATGAATAAATAAGTCAGTGAAGATGCATGAAACCATATTCTAGAACTCACATGAAAAATTATACAATATATATTCTCAATATTCAATACTATTGATAGTTTTGAGTGATAATAATTATCTAATGAATATAATATTAAAAACTCCCCTCTCCTTACCTTATAAATACCACCCTCACCACAATTTCTCATCACATTCTCTATGATAAGAAGGCTTTATAATCCCAAAACATGTATCCCCAACCCTCTCCTCTCTGACCTCAATATTATGGTGTTAAAAATATATCATTCCAATGTCCCTTAGTTGTTTGTATCCAATTAAGAGGTAAAAAAATGAATAAAAACATTCATAATATAATCTATTTCATTTTTGTTTATCTTATACCTCTAACTTATACATTAAGTCCAATAATACATATTAACACCATTATCATCAATATAATGGATTATTTGGGTTTTTATGGTATATATATTTTCTACCCTCAGCTCAATTGGTTCTATAATTAAGATATTGTTCATATTATGGTGGCTTTACTTCCCTATGGGATTAATAATTTCATCTTCTAACCCCGACATCATGATTGGTTTACATTCAATTATTTTATATAGAACATATAATAATAAGTATATTGTTTTCATATTATGTATTGGTTAAATATGCATATTGTTAAATTAAACTTTGTAAGTCCATAATGGTCATAAAAATAGCCTAGATTATCAAACCATGTGATTGTAAAAACTATCCTCTTTAAATCATGAAAATTTCTATAGACTATTACATTTTTATAACAATTTAAAATCATGGTAAAAATTAACTCCAAAATATTTCAATTTTTTGTGTTATGAATCCATTCTTAAAGAACCCACAAAATAACCTATAAATTATTCCAACCTTGGAAACATAAAATGATAATCCTTGGGGTAGCTAATTTAAAATTAATATATCAATTTCATGAAAATTAACATACATATAAGGATAATAATAAATAAAAATTAAATGAATTTCTTTCTCAATCATTTGTTCCATAAATTTAATTTCATCCTTTGTGATTCTAAGTGAATTTAATGAGTAATTCTTGACATTATTTAAGGGAATTATATGAACAAACCAATATTCATTAGGTAATTATTTTTCACAACAGTACTCACCTTCTCTCTCTACATAACATTATGGAATTCCTCTAAATTATTTATATGTGTTTTGAAAATGTTTTTAGTGTAGTCACCCTTCATTTGATGGGGTTATGAATTACTTCTGTCTATTTATCAATACCCTCTTTAAATAGATAATAGATTAAGGGTAACATTTCCCTCACCTTATCATTTCTTATAATACTTATTTATTGTAATTTACCTGATTTGTGATTTCAAAAAATCAGAATAGTATTATAAATAATCATTTTGTTATACCAAGGATTTTAAAGAAAACTACATAGTATCTTATTATTTAAATTTCTTTTACTAGTACCTTAAAACCTCATTTTTAAGTTTAATTTATAAACCATATACATTTATCTTTACCAAAAATTTTTTCAATTCAAGTTCATATTTGAGACATGTACTTAACAATTAAATTTTTAACAACCCATATATTTAATTCATTCTACACTTTAGAATAATTATGAACTACCCTTTGATTATTCATTAAGGATATAATATGTAACCCAATACTATCCATTGACTTTTATTATGCCTATACCTTATGTTTGATTCAAATATTTGGACCATATATACATGAACATGTTGTCATGGATTCCCCAGTACAGTATACCAATACATCGTGTAATGTTTATATCTCTTGAGATGATATGAATGGGATTATAAAGTAATCATAATCAATAAAAGGGCTCTTTTCACCCTATTATGATGTTTAGATAGTGATCCCTGAAATTTGGTAATGATGTCTTTTATTATGATGTTTTAACATTCTAATGATGTTTTTTTTTTCTTATTTTACCTTTTTTATATAATGATTCTATTTAATTATTCCTAGAATTTTTATTTTATGAATTCATGTTATGTCTTTTAACTCATATGTATTATTAATTATCTTTATTTTTCCACAATTGGGATTTATAGACCACCCCTTTTGATTATGTATTTATCTAGATTCTTATGAAATTTTAGAGGGTTAAAATGATAAAAAGAAAAATAATGGATTTTAATGTTCTAATTATGTGTTTTAGATTATTTCTAATGTTTCATTAACCCAGTCTCTTAATAAAACCAGGCCCCTATATCTGTGTGGTGTGTGATTATTGGATATTTATGTTTTATATATGGTGATAAAATATTTATGTGTCCTTGATTGTTATATATATGAAAATGGGATCTGGAATAATCAATAATTGAAATTTGAATTGGGATATTAATGTCATATTTAATTGGATCCTATAATATTTTAATATTCATATGATCCTTCTTATAGATATATAGGGATCATAGTATTTTGATCTATGTTATAATAGTCAGGTAGTATAGGATTGAATATCCAATATTTTCATCAAATATATGATTATGTGTTATTATATGGGGAACTTTATCCTCTACATTCATTGATAAATGAGAGAGTGTAACTACGGGATGTATAAGGTTCATAAAATATAAATTCCTATACTATATACGATGACCATGTTTTGGTTGTTATAATTTTTAAATGACTAGTATGAAAATGATGTAAAGTTGATGGATTCGAAATGGAATATAGGATGCAAAATAATTTTTTTCCTTGAAATTGAATTTGGATACTCTATTAATGGAATAAGAATATAAAATAATTTGAAGCATGATTTTTTCAATTGTGGTATGGGTTATTATTTGGAATCGTGATAATTTTCTGAAATGGGGAACTTTGTGAACAATCAAGTTAAATAATGGGTGTAAATATTGGGTAATCATGGTTAGGATTTGGAAAGAATGTAAAGAATGATTTATAAGGCCCTTGAACTTATTACATAGTTGGTGGTGAATTGGAAACTTAATTGGATGCAAAATAAATATACATATATGATGTATATATCATTATTAAATTATTATAATGTTATTGTATTCCTTTTTTAAAGACAGTTCTCATAATTATTATCTTTGACAAGGTAAACTAAGAATCTGGAAATACAGTCTATAACTATTAACCTATAAAACTACAATTACTAATAACTGTGTGGAGATTTTTCGAATCTCTTTGTTAAGGGTTCATGAATTATGTAGTAAGAGATATTGAATAAGAACTAATTTTTAGAAAAAACATATAAATTCAATTGAGTATTACTAAAAGAATCATATTGGTTAATTATATAAAATCTATGATTAAATAGAGTAATGATATTTTAGAAATAAATGTTTTTATCTATTATTTTTCAATAATGAATTAAAACTATATTGATAAATATTGTAATATCAGAATAGGAAGATAAAATGATTTATTTGGAGTGAAATTTTTTTATGTTGATGGAGTTTTATAGGCCTTCTTAAAGGGATGTATAATTTGATAAATGAGTTTCTCAATAAAATATAGTGGTTTTTACATGGGGTTAATAAATATCAAAATATATTTGAACGATTGATATAGAATGCTAATTTAATGGGGAATATGATTTAGACAATGTAAATTTCTCCAATGGAGTTTTATATAGTGTTTCCATGTGTATTAGTTTTTGATGATTGGTTATGTGATGATTGATACTACATGGAAATGAGGAGTAGTGTCAATAATATCCATTATGAATTATATTCCTAAAGTAAGCCTTTTTTGATGGATTATCATGATAGGTCAATATGGATATTAATTTCATGGTTTTTGTGTGATGAATTAATAAAAGAGTGATAATTATATTGTAATGGATTTATAGTTATTCCCACATTGTGAATCCTTATATATGTTGTTTAATGATGGGACCACATGGTAGAATCCATTTATCATGTGGAGGATCATAGGATTTGCGGAACATAGTATTTATCCACTCATACATCACATTTGATAACTGGATGAACATTGGTTCCTATAATTAGAACCATAGAAAAAACATAATTGAATATAAATGTGGTTAATTTTAATTGGAGTGTTTATATATGGCAACTAAAGTGTCATTTATTCAATTAATTAATTATTTACTTATGAGAGTTATATAATTTCATTAGTTATGAAAAAAAATTAATGAATTATTTTCAAAATTGTGTTTTTTTATGAAATGAATCTCGTGTAGGAAGCTTCTAGTCAGGTATAGATTATTTTGAGGAATATGATAATATATCAAAGATTAAATATTTGTTTTGTAGACAAAAAACCTTTGTCATTAGAGGATAACATTTTCATTTAAGGGTTTTTAAAAATGTATCAGGTATATAGGCTTCACCATCACAAAGTATAAGTAATATTTATCATCATGCATGGTTTATTTAGTATTCTGAGTTACTTAGTGTAGTGGTGTTTGGATGAGAAAATTTATAGTGTTCCAGGTTTCCCTATGGCCAAATTAGTGTCATATGATCTTTTTATGAAATTATTTTTTCATTCTATGGATATGAGTAAGTAGTATAATGAAAAAATCTCATTAAAATGGATTTATTTCATTGGAATCTTGACTATATCTAGTAAAATATAGGGAATGAAACATGACATTGAGTTTATATATAAAAAGTGGTTTTTAATTAATATAAAAGACTTAAACTCAAGGATAGGATTCAATATATTATATAGTTTTGAATGAATCCAAATATCATTTTATATATTAATTAGTGAATATATTGACTATAGTTTTAATATGACAATTAGATTTTAAAATGTGTAGTTTATGTAAAATTGTTTTATTTATGATTTATTCATATATAAATTGAGAAACTTTTTGTGAATTTTTCAGAGATAATTGGATGTTAATTATGAATTATAGGTTAATTATATTATGTGGGTACATTTTAAAAACATTTCACCTAGTGGTGAGACACTCAATATGTGGTGTATTTTTTATAAGGTGAATAAACCATTTTTTGAGATAATAGTTAGAAGATGGAATTGGTGTTGTCATCTAATTATTCCTAGAACTTTTTTCACAGGTAATATTTATATTTTAATGGTATTTATCATAAAACCCTACCGGGGTTTCATTTTTGTGTGGTGAGTATATAGAGGGGGATCTATATAGTCCTCATTATCATCCAAATCTTCAACATTATTTATTACTTGTGTTTTTAATAGTTTTAATAAACTATTGATATTGGATTCACTCCAATTGCGACCATCAATAGTATTCCACACTACCCATGAAACTAAAACCATAATCATGTGGTATTTATATCATATTTCACCAAATAATGCGGAAATCCAACTGATTTTTAGGGAATTTTTATCTAATTTATAAGGGAGTTTGGAAAAGGATAGTAAAATACATTTCATCATTTTTTAGTATGTGATAAGTATCCTTATTAATTTTTTCATGGATTATATCCACAATTGGAAAATAAATAATAGTGTAATGGTATAGATTACAAGAGTATTTTTTTATTAACTCTAATCCCACTAGAGACATTTTTTATGATTTTGGATATCATTTTGTATCTCCATGCCACATGGACTGATTTTCTGAAATTTTCCATCATATAATAATTATTATATTTTATTATTTATTATTGAGTGATTATAAAATAATAATTTTGGGATTAGATGGGCCCTCATGTGCCTCTGGGTCACCATCGTGATCTAGGATATAATAATATTCCTTTAAAAAATGGATCAACTCCTTCGAAGATGATATAAGGTCATTAAAAGATAATACAATTTCATTTATATGTTTTTTAGGCATTGTGGTATTTGAGAAATGTAAATTTTTATAGTGTATAAATATTAGGAAACACAAGTGTACTATATTTTATGTGACAGTAGATATTTCTATATTGAATTAAAAAGATATAGTTGTTAGTGATTGTTTTATGATTACATGGTAACAAAACTACACTATTAACTGTGAATAGTAAATTTGAATGGGTTAAAAATATTTTTTTATATACATTATATAATTCAAGATGGTTCATATCTATTCCATTGAAGATATAAGATATTCCACTCCTTGAGTGGTCAATGTGATAGAATGATTGATGATGGATTTACTTTTTTTATTAAGAGGGTATGTATATTTGGTCATTCTAATGATTGTTAATTTTTATTAATCTATTAAATCATTGTATAAGCATATATTTCATCTAGGGTAGGTATGTTTGTTATGATATGGTTTCTTAAGTAGGTATTCAACGTGAATTATATATATAATTTATGGGAAATATGTACTATGGTTATTATTATGTAGAGGGGATCATATTGATTCACATGGATATGAGCCTCACCATTTATTTGTTAAATTAATTGATAAATAAATGATTGTTGATAGATTTTATAAAGAAATATAACATACATAAGCAGGAATGGGTATGTTACATATTTATATTAGCTTAGTTTTCTTATTGAGGATTATAAATGATTAGATATAGACTATTGGAGCTGAGAACATTGAGGACATTGTCCTATAGTATGGAGAGTATTTTTGGGTATTTATGATATCTATATATAGTTCTCAAGGAATGAATAAACTATATGAGGTATAGGCATGGTATATCTTGAGAGAAACTTTGGATTCAAAGAATGTTCTAGTATTTTCATGGTGTGATTTATTTTGTTGTTTATTATTTTCCACAATGGATGTTTAGAGGTAAATGGATTTTATGGCATATAATGAAACCTAAAACATGGATCCATATATAGGGATATGTCTATGTTATTCACATTTCACATATAAAATAATATTCAAAATGGATTATTCCATGATATACCCCTCTGATGATTTATATGAACATCCCAAATGAGGAAGAAATATTAGGAACCTCTAAGGATTTATATTCAATAATAGCATAGACCATTACTAGGGGCCCAATGAACAATATTCAGGTCAACATATTATGGTGTCATATCACTAGATTGGTAATGATATGATTATATGTGGTACTATATAAAATTATCTTGTTAATGTGATGGAATTTAATATCATGGTTCCACATTGTATAGAAAACCCAAAGTGATTCATTATATTTTTTAATGATCATAGATTCTAGCATCATAAAATTAGTGATAACACACAATAACTTATATAGATTGTTTTTTGTTATGTTTTATAGCTTTTATTTCAAAATTTTATATGGATATATATATATAGATATATATTTTATGTGGTATACAATATGTTCTCTATATGTAACATATCAACCTGAGGTATGTTCCTTTTTAAAAATTGGGGTGGTTCTATACTAGTTCAATATTTTTTCATTGGACTAGGTGAATACAAATATGTTTCCTAAGTTTTCTTATAGTACCCCCGGTTTGAGGTATGTTGCCTTTGTTTATTCCTTTTTATGTTTTTTATGTGCATGGGATAAGTTTTGAAGAGGTTGGTAGAGTTTGGAATGGTTTTGGATGAGTTTGGAGGATTTTCTATGGGTGCATGGTTTGAGCATGGCTATGGGAAAATGTGTGGGTGCTCCAGGAAACCATGTAGGGGAGGCAGTAGGCTTCGCACGACCTGCGCATGGTTTTACAAACTGTTCGAGGCAACCCTGTGGACCCTTGCTCTCGAGGCAGTAGCGTGCACATGGTTAGCACACGGTTTGACAACCCGTGCAGACTAATCATGCAGCAACTTAAAAATAGGGTTTATGTTCTAGGATCCCTCAAGCTTAACCAATTTCACTCCAATATTCCTCCCACCTGAGCTTCACTCGGGTTCATCGATTCTCAGGGGTTGAGGGTGCTCTCCCACTCGTTTTGGAAGCATTTTGAAGAGCTTTCTTGGCAGTTTGAAGGTGGTTTCTCCCGGGCAATTCTCTCAACATGGTTTCCTTGTGTTTTCCTCTAGACCTACATACATATCTTTCTTGTTTTTATAGATATACACTTGTTGTGTGTAGATATAGGGTTTTCTTTGCCTTAGATGATGATTTTAAAGCCTTTGAATGTTATGGACGGGGTTTTAAAGCTGTTTCGGTGGTGCGTTCATCGGATTGGAGGGGTGGTTACTCATGGGTCGATTTCATGGGAACACTAAATGTAGGTGGATTACCTCTTGACTCCACTATGTTAGAACTAGTGGTTCTTGGTTACAATTAATATTTTGTGTTTAAAATTAATTTTGTATTGATGTGGGAATTTTGTTGGAAATCCCTTTGGTGATGATTTGGGGATTTTTGGGAAAAAGGGGGTTTTATGTTGAAATGCTATTATTGGGGATTTTAATATGGAGATTTTAAAATGGGTTGTTGGGATTTATTTTGGGAAAACTATTGATGAAAAAGTTTATTTCAATAAAGATGTTATTTTATTGAAAGGTTGTTTGGCATGGAAAATGATTTTTCAATAAATCGGTGATGTATTGAAGTGGGCTGACATGCAATGGAATTTTTTGATTTCATGATGTTGTGAACTTGATTGGTTATATACATGGTTATTAATGGTTTAAATGTTGTGTGGAAGTAGGTGGGAAGTCTCAATATATAAGGTTATGGATAGTGTTCCGAAAAACCTCCATGTGGGTAGTGGTTGGGAAGTAATACTAGTTGTGAATGAGTGAACAGGTTGGGTGGAAGTCCCACCGTTTGGTTGTTTGTTGTGCATTGCATTGCAAGTTGGAAATTGTTGTTCTAGTGTGTGAACAATGAAATGGCATATGGAATGTTTGGTTGGATTTCCATTGGTTGATTGGTTTGGCTGTGATGGCATGGTGAAGGCATGTTTGGATTATGGAAATGGTTGTACTTGTGATTATTTTATATAAATTGTTTTATATAAATATGCTAACGGTTTTATCCTAGTGGAATGTGTATGGAAGTCATTTGGGGAAATCCTACAGAGTAGTTGTACTCACCCCCTGCTTTGGCATGGTGGTGTTTTTGCAGATGTCCTGTATCGTAACGTGGGAAAAGGTAAGGAATCACCCTACTTTAGTGGTGAATTGTGATGTCTGGGTAGAGCTTGGAGCATGAACCTTGGATCTTGCTATGGATCCATGGAGTGTGACTTGGCTTATTTTGGTTCTTTTGTTGAGTCTTCTGCATAGTACTCGGATATGGTATTGGTTGTGTTGGTTTTGTTTTGTATTGTGGAACAGCTTGGTTGTCCTTTGGGAATTCATGATTGAATGTTTTGGTTGACATGAATCATATAGTGGTGGTTAATGAATGGTTTGGTTGGTTTTGTCTTAAAGAAATAATCATTCACCAATTTGATCTTGAAGCCCTCAGTATTTATTGTCAGCCTTTAGCATCTTGAGAATTTCTCTTAAGGCCAAGTAGCCCTCACCGCCTCATCAAGAAAATGAGGTAGGGGCGGGGAGTCACATTTCCTATATCAAAAATGGATGGAACATGATGTATTCTAAGAAGTTTCAGTTATGGGGTACTCTTATGAAACATGGGTATAGCCGCCATGCATATGATTAGGAAAGGCCTATAATATGGATACCTTTTGGATTACTTGTGAGAAATGAAAAACAAGATCCACCATAAGCATGATGGAGGTAACGAAATGTGAAAAATACATATCTTTTTTGGGATAGGGCATGTCCACAACGCATATAGTGGTCATTGTGGGACTTCAATAAGGATACAATGGGTTTGGTGAACCCCCACCATTATGTGGTGCCAACTTGTTTGTAAATTTATAAAATTTCATTTGGTTATATATTAAATATGATGATTCTCTTATTATATAGGTAGACACATAACATCTTGATTAGGAGGTATTTAATATTGGATTTGCTCTATTTTCACCTCTATTAAGAGTTTCTTTATCATTCTAATTCTATAAAATCAAATCAAGTGATTTTTAGAAGAACATTGAAAATGTATTTTTCATGTGTGAGGATTCCATGGGTGAACCAATTCACATAATATGTTCATGTTGATAATGGTTTGAATTACATCATGGAGGTCTTCCATTAATTTATCAAAGGTATATCTTGTGTACTTCAATGTTATGTGATATCTAGTATTCTATACCAACATTTTTATTTTGGAAACCATATACAAATATGTGGGAATAGTATTTACTACCCACAAATCCTTCGTTGTTTTATTCCCTTAACATATTGTATTTTAATCTCATTTTTTTCACTACAAAGCTAAATTCAGTTGTATGTGATTCCATTTCTAGCCTATGTTTTTTGAATCGATACATCCTTAATTTTTTTAATATGTTTTTAATAGATAATTAAATTGATTTCATGATATATGTCTAATAAATAATCTTCATAACTGATATATTTTCCAATCATTTAGAAAAAATGATATGATTTCATTTCATTATAACATGGTATTTGAAATTTTTTATCAATGTGTATTTTATAGAAAAATAGTTATTTTGGAAATTGTTTTATAATATTATTTTAGACATTTCGAAATATTTTTTAATATATAGATCATTTTAGACTTAGGTACCTATGAGGGGGCTTCACTTATTGTGAATTACCCTTTTTATCATTGTGTTCTCCCATGTCTTTTCCCTCAATTCCCTTAGACTATTTGTTAAATAAAAATAATATTATTAAACCATTGGGGTTAATCTCATGGGGTATTATTTTATTCATTATGTCATGTTATTCTCTGAAATAATCTCGTCCAATATGTATTGACATTATTATTAATGTATAGAGAAAAACCAAGCTCAGACCTATATTATCGAATGTGTGAACTTCATTGTGCTCTTCATTGTTTCGTTGTGATTTTGATATGGTCAACAATACATTATTTGAAAAAAAGTATTTGAAAATGTGTTATGACAAGTTTTTTATGGTAAGTTTTTTATAATTATAGAATAGAGAAATATTTTACCATGGTTTTTATATAAATGTGAAAATAATTTTGTATCATTCAATATTTTCAGTATATTGATAATATTGAGTATATTTGACAAAATAATTTATGGAATACATCAGTGTAATATGACTAAATTTTTTTTAACACAACCTACACAATCTAATGGTGGTTTGTAGCCCTTATATTGCCTAATGTAGAAAAGGGGAATAATTCATAGTGTTTTGGAAGGGATTCATGCCAACAGGGATAGGGTAGCTAATTGTGACATGGTGAGATGTTTCCCACATATCACCCAGATTAGTGGTCACTATTATGAGTTACTTCTCATTGGTTATTCTCCTCGACAAATACCTTGAATGTTTATTTTTTCATAGTTTTTCACTACCATGGACGATTTTGTGTTATATAATTTTTTTTTGTGTTTTCATTCCCCACTTGGTCAGCATGATTCTTTTTTAATTTTGAAAAATAAGCCCCTCTATTTTTTTGATGTTTTGGTACTAGTTACAAGCCTATGGTGATCAGTAACACCATTATATAACTAAAATTATTTTTTGTAAAGAACATTTTGAAGGGTTGTAAAATATGTGTCTTATATATTGATATCAATGGACTGATATACTAATGTTTTATTTTAATGGGATAATTGGATACCAAGAGAGAAGTTTTTTGAGACATGAGGGGAATATTATGTTCAATTTCGTATACTTATACCATCAAAAAGGGCATTATGTACCCATTTGATATTGGGTTGTCTGTCTCTTGTAATGGTTTTTGATATAGATAACAGTTTCAAATTTTTTTCTTTTAGTAAAAAGGTAGTGATTTTTCATGTCATCTATTTCAATTTTGGATTATTGAATCAGGCCAAAGAGATATCTTCCATATATTCCTTGGAAGGGTGTTTTGAGAAATTCTCTATAAGTGAATTCCCCTATCAAAAAGAATATTATTCTGTAAATCATTTTCATAGTTAATTCCATGAATCAGAGCATGTTTAATTTTTAGAACCAATACATATATTTTAAACTAGGATCTTGAGGGGATATAAAGTTAGCGCAAGTGTCCATTTTACAGAAGACTATATTTTTTTTAATTATGCTAATGAACCAAAAGTAGTGTAGTATTGGATGAATAAAATTTATATGGTCATTAACTCTCAGTAGAATCATGATTAATTCATGGAGAATTTCAGGATATTCAAGATTCGGGTCTCAAAAACGGGTTGTGGTACTCCATGGATAAAGTTTATCTATATGGGTCCTTAGAGTGGATGGAATTAAAGAATAACTTATTTTAGTAATTCATCCAAGAATTATTAATGATGTAAATTTATATGGAGTTACGTTCTTTTATACAAGAATATCATTGGATGATGTTTTTTACAAAACGTTTTTGGAGTTTCTACTTTTATATCCAAAGGATGTGATGAATGATAAACTCATGACATATAAATACATACAAGACTTGTGTCTTGATTACCAATAATAAGTATATATTTTAATTCTCACCACCAATAATAAATTTGTTGGTATGTATATTAATGTGAAGATTTATATAGTGGAAAAATTGTTTTTGATTGGGTCTTCCCTACAACCTTGTGATAGCTCTAGTGACACAAATGACAAAAAAGGGAAGTGGAATAACAGTCACATGGGTAATGGAGCTAGTTATAAAAATAATTATCTATATACTCTATTATTATTTAATCATAGTATTCCCAATACCATATACTAGTTTGAAATGATATTTCACACCCAATGAACTTTACAAACACATCAATAACACATAATGCATTTTTTCATTTAGGTCATCTGTACATATTCTACCAAGATATATCTATAACTTTTTATAGTTAAGTATTATCTCTAACAAAGGGTACTATAGTGTATTCATAATAATCAATTCCAATATATACCCAACCACACACCTCTTTATAAATTTATTTTTGTTATTTTTATAAACTAACATCACATGTTTATGTGAGTTCAAATACAGTGAGTGGTATCATTTTTTCATCTTGTAGAGAAACTTCTATTTTAAAATTAATCCTCATATTCTTTTAAACTAAATAATTTTTTTGATGCATTGAAGCATTATATAAATACTATGTTTCTATTATAAAGCTAAAATTATTTTTGTAAGGGGTAAATTATATAGGTTGCGCTTTCCTTCAAGTTTTTATTTTGATTAATGATAGCCAATCAGTATAGGATTTACTAGTTCTTGATCGAGACCTTTATAATGTTTTAACCAAGATAAATAGGTTTTCTTCTCATATAACCGAGGTTGGCTATTGTAATCCATTAATCATTTCCTAAAATCGGAGTTGAATGGGTATTTACACATGGAATAAATCATGATGGACCTAGTCTTTTTCATAATGGATTCAAAAGATTGTTTAATTATAGTGATCGACTTGATGGATGGTTGGATGATGAAATCCAATTAATTATTATGTTGTAATGGGTACAGCTTATAGGCTATTGGAAAATAATTTTAACCTTATTAGAGAATTATTTGATATAAATATGATAAAAAATTAGAGGATATGTGAGTTATGGCTTATTCCAGATGATTCAACATATAGATATGTTCATGAGTTTGATGCCAGTTTAATGGTTTGTCATGGATTTAATGAGTGGATGGGAATTTAAGAAGTCATGTGGATATGATAATTTATATTTAGTCTATTAAATATTTTGGTCATAAGTGTTAGGGGAAGATAAAATAACAGTGGAAGGATGTGAAATATGTTTGTCTAAAATAAAAATATATAAATGTTTTGGTACAACAAATATGGGTTATATCCTATGGTTGGTAAAGTTTCTAGTGTGGCGATCCTTCATAATATTGATATTTACCACAGATAATTTATTTATGCATATATTTTTTAGGATAAAATAATTTTTTTCTAAGGACACATAAGTGACACCATGATGTGGGATGGATAATATAAACAATGGAAAATTGAAGGCTATGGTATGAGTGGTGTGATAACTTATAATGATTATTTTTATTCATAACTATTCATTAAATATATAGAGTTTCACTTTAATTTCCATGAATTATTTGTGTTGTTTATTATTGAGTATTCTTTCTATATTGTGAAACACTAATATTACAATAGAAATAAATAATGAATATCTATACATTATCCTTACACTATTAAAATTATCTTAATAAAATATGTATATGGTAAAAAAACTCAATGACTTTAAATAATAATTCTATATAATAAGAATATTTCATACAATCAATCTTAAATTTTAGGGGCTAGGGGTTAGTTTCAGGATACTTGAAATACGATTTCTTCATAATGTTTGAGTTACGTTATACATATCCCATGAATCATATTATAATAATTTGTTAAGGAGACTAAAATGGAGGTGTTTAAACCAAAATATTGTGAACACTTTTTTTAATTCACAAGCAGTGGCTGACGTGGTTAGAGTCATGAATTATGGTGGATTCATTACTTCACAATGTTTAAACATAGTTATCAAAATGTTAACAATTAAACGATTTCTAATAATATTTTACATCCATTAAATTATATTTATTTATGATGATATATATATTCAGAGCCACACCTATGGGGGAATTCAATTTTTCATCCCACACCCCACGAGTGGGTCTCACATGTAAACCCTTTAATATTTAATTATATAGTTGGGAAAGGGTTCAATGGTATGGACCTGAGCTAGGTTAGCATAGTGAGGATATGATTTTGTAACATCACAATTTAAAAAAAATATAAATTTAAATGTATGAACCTTTTTTTAATTAGATATTCCTAACTAGCTTTTAATCATATTTTTGTAGCTTCTATGTTTTGAATTTCAAAAAACGGTCATATACAATTATGATGAGTAAGTTATTTGGAGTCCCATAGAACCAACTTGATTTTTAGTTAATAGTAACATACCATTATCCATAGTAATATGACCCTAATAAATAGTAAATTGTATTATTATTTTATTTTGTTAAGGATTTAAGATAATTACATCGTGGATAATTTTTCAATGTTATAAAAAGGTAGTTATAGTTTTAAAATTGTTATTTTTGAATAAATTATAATTTTATTTAAAAATTAAAATAATAATATTTAGAAAATTATTTTTAAAAATTAGAGTTCATATTCAAATTCTATATGTCAAAAAATGCAACGTGGGTATTTTTGGAATTTTTCTGAAATTATAGAATTTTGGATGAATAGTGAAATCCAGTAAAATATCGTATATTCAAATTATCAGTTAAATATACTATTTATGAAATCATCAATGATGTAAGACCACTTTTTTATAACTAAAATTACATTATTAATATTTTGGGTCACATTAATTAATATTATTTATTGTCTTGAGAAAAAATATTATAATAATGATTAAAATAAAGTAAAAACCTCTTCTCCCCCACTATAAATACCACCTTCATTTCCCTTTTCCTCCCACACCTATCAAGCCTTGAGCCTTACTATTTTTATCCCAATACTCCTCCCAATTCTCTTCCCCACTTCCTAGGGCCTCTTCTCTCACAAAAATGCCAATACCAAAGGTCTTAAGAAGGATCTCAAGGAGTAGAGATCAAGAGGTAAACAATGTATTTTGTTTTCTTTCTATTCTTTAATTTTATGTTATTATTTTTAATTTCCATTAGATTATGTTTGGATATAAAATTAAATATAACCTTTATGAACATATTATGTAATTATTATGAGTGTCTCCTTTTCTCTCATCAATATATTTTATTAAATTTTAAGAGACTCTGTTAGGCTGCCAAATTTTCGTAAGGGATTTCTAAACCTTTTTTTCGAGATTAGTTTTTTTATTTTTCATTAATAAACTAACCATATCTAAGAATAATGTATCATCCAATATCTTAAATATTCTATATTTCATCATTTTTACAGAATACTTATCATTACATTTCTTCTCCTCTCCCTCTTATTCAAGAAATTAAAACAACATCTATGATGTATCGAATTACCGAAATCGTGGACGATGTGATTTCAATTTCTTTTAATTCCTAAAATTCTTGTCATGAAACAATTTTTATTGTTGAACATGATTATAATTTATTTATTATATCTTTTATAAGGTTATGTAATCATTTTATACACATGTTATTAATTTATAAAACAAATGAGTTCATTATGATCGAAGAGTCCCCAAAATGACTTAACCAAATATCAATAATGTTTTAACTCAGGAATCACCCTCATTATAGATATCAAAATAATATATGCTATAACTAATAGTTCTTGAAGTATTTAAATAACATACCATTCCAATTCAAGAGTTTCAGTACCAATCAAAAAGAATATCCATCAGGAACCGATCATGGAAATCATGTAAAGAACGCACCTAAAACAATGTAACAAATAAAACACTAACAATTTAAGGGTGAAATGATGTAATTAAATGATCAAATAATGTAATATAAAAATCTATATGTCTTATTAATATATTAATCACACCATTTTAACCATTATACATGTGGTTTAAATGAGTATTAAGTATGAAAAACCTAAGTTATGAGAATTCTTAACCCAATTTCCATTCATTGGGTTGAACTTAAACTTCATTATTTATGTGGTATTAAAATTGTTTCTGTGATTAATTTTGTTTATATTATGTTTAATTATGTGTATCTATAGTCTATATACATATTTCTTTCAGTATATTAATTCTCACTTCAATTATAAGATATTAGTAAGTAGAATTTCTTTGAAAATCCCCTTTTAAAATTTTTTTTTACAAATTTCAAAAACAAGGTTTTTATGGAATTATTCATGTTGTATAATTATGATCTAGTTCATGGGAATTGATTACGATGAAGGGTGGGACATATATCTCCCTCCAATGCATTGGGTATGTTTAACATCTCAGGTAAATAAATAATAATACATATTTCATATTTATTAATATTTTTGAATCAAATATTAATTTTACTTTAAAGGGGTTTCTATGTTTGATAGCGTACCTCATACGCAACAACGAGTTTCTTTGAAATATTAGGTAGCACACTAATAATATAATATTTTTATTTTTATTGTTTAGTTAACTCCTAGCCGTTTTATTGGCAGGAATGAAAAAAACTAACTACAATATGATTATACATGATTGTTAAATATATTTACATTATCCAACAAAAAGTTAGAGGAATAAAATGTGAATGAATCAAATTTTAAGCATAATTTGCATTAAAAGGCCGATTTATCACCTTTTAATGTCGAACGATATTTAGAAATAGTTTTGGTAACTTTAATACATTATAATTTACCAAATAAAATCCTTCATTAAAATGGGGAAATCAAATTTTACTTTGGTTGCTTTTTTGGTATTTTTCTGATAAAGATCATTTTTAATGAATAGTGAAAACTGTTGCATTTTAATTCAATAGTGCCTTTTAATATAAATTATTAATATGTTTAGATTATATTTTTAATTGGTTTTAAAGTAAAATTAAAATATATTTTTACCATTTAATCCAATCATGGTCATTCTAATTAATTTCACTTTGAAATTGGATATAAACAAGTATCAATCTTTTTATAGTTATTGTTTTTTAAAAACACACTATTTGTTTTGATAACGGGAATTAATATTAAAATTAATTAATGCAACTTTTATGTTTTGAATTTGGAAAAATAGATATCATTTTTGAATTCAGAAAATGAAATATAGCTTAGGCATAATTTTTGGTATATTTCTTGAAAACAACAATGTTTGATGAACAGTCAAACCACTTAGTGGTAGTTAAAAAATCTGAATTTTTCATTTAAATAAAATTTTACCACATCTGTGAATTGAATTTCAAAAATACTAAATAAATGGATGTTATCAAGAAATAAAATGTAGTTTATTAAGATGAAAATAATTTTTAATGAATAGCAACTTTTGACTTTTATTTACCGCAGTTAAAGGTAAATCGGGTAGTTTAAGGTTAAAAGAATACTATAATAATTAAAAATTACCTTAACACTTGACCAAACCTTATTGGTTGAGTCATGTACGACCATGGGAATATTTTGTTAAATTTAGGGACGCCATTGATCCACATGGGAGTGATAATGACAATTTAGATTAATTAACTTAAAGTAAAGGCAAAAATGACAAAATAAAATATCTTTTAGTAAATTAATTTTTAAAATTTGTTATATAAATTTTATTTTAGACTATAAATACTAATTAGAAATATAAAATTATTGCCTACATCATGGTATTTTGTTTATAATTTTTAGACATCAAATAAATTAAATTATATTTGACATAATAATGATGCAGTATTTACCTCATTAATAAATGATTTAAATAAATAAGATTATAATGATTAAAATATTATCCCAAACATGTCTAATTTTAATTGGGTGATTTTATTTCAAATATGAGTCATATTTTCTTCAACAATAATTATTCGTGGTCCTTTAGAAAACAAATATCATTATATAATAAAATAATATTTTCACACTTTCCTAAAGAGCCCCTCCTCTACATTATAAAAGGAGACCATTTATATCCAATTACTCACACCTATAAAGCCGTTTGGATCATCCAAAATCTTCCCAATTAATCTACCTACATCCCTATCCTCCACCTAGAAGCCTTAACTTAAGCAGAAGTCACTTCAAGAAGTCCTTTGGTTCAATCCAAAGGGAGTAACCGAAATTAAAGGTAACAGTTTCTCTTAAATTGTTTTCATTTATTTTACTTATCCAACCCCTAAACTCTTTTTATTACTTTATTTTGTAACAAAAATAGTATCATAAATATACTAGGATGTTTTTTGGATATTTATTCGAACTAAACATACACACACATCCATCTAATGGGTGAAAAACGTAATGTTTCTGTGGATGGCAAACTAACGCCTCACGAGACGACAATTGTTCAATTACCTCTTACCGCCTCTCATGGTAGACATTATGACGGAACTGTATTCATATATGATATATATATATATATATATTATGTTTACAATTTCATTATGCTTCTTTAATTCACATTTATTTCACACATTTTGGTTTCCATAGTGGGTAAATACGATAATCTCATTCAAGGAAGTGCGGACTACCGCCCCCTCAAAGTGATGTGATTCGTTAATGCCTTATGTGAGATGTATAAAGGATTGAGTTAATGATATTATATATGATATTATACTGTAATTATAATATACCTATATATAATTATGCTTTAATTCCATTAAAATAAGAAATATAAATGAAAGTGGAGTTCATGCGTACGTACGGCTTACCGTATCCATGAACGGTGCATTTCATTTCTTACCTTCAAATGTTATGTACTATTATAAATACATGTATATAATGTATATATATGATATATATGATATCCAAATCATGAATATTATTTTGGATATAATTAACCATTGACCACCTGAACAACATGTGAATATAAGAGGTCCATTTTTGACACAAGTACCAAATATCGACAAAATGGACGTTATTAACTTAAATGATTAAATAAGGTTTATAACATGATAATTAGTGATATAAAAGGAATAATAAACTTGAAAAGGGTTCTTAATAAATTAAAAATTAAATTTATTTCATTATTCAGGAGTTTCAATAATGATCGAGTCAAGTCGAACAGAAGGTAAGGGATTTTCTTATCTCACTTTTAATTTCGTGAGATTTCTATTATTCACCACTTATTAATTGAATGTGGTGTATTTTGTACATCCATTTGATATATATTATCATGATTATTATCATATTCATGGAATTCTATGATTAATTTGGTGGTTCTGATCTTTTGGTCATACAACTCAGTTGATTACAATGTGGTAAAGGGTTTCATCTCACTTATTATTCCCGTGAGATTCATGCAATATTTGCTGCTATTTAATTTTTGTATGGTGTATGTACTTCCCATGAATTTACAATTTTTGTAATATACATTCATTTATGAGTATTTCCATCTCCATTTTATTATCCTTGTTTCATGTGGCGTGTGTTTTGTAAGTTACGAAATCGGTAAGGGAACCTTTCACCCTTCTCTTTTTAAAAGACTTATTTTTGTTGTGTATTTCAATTTACATCTTATTATGTTGGGATATGTTATTCTATATCATTATTGATGTAAACATTATTTATAAGTGATGAGGTACCATTTTTTTCTCATCAACTATGTTTCTGAATTATAAAGTGACGTCGTTGGGCTGTTGAATTTTTACAAGGAAACTTCTTAACCCAATTTCAATTCTTTGGGTTCAACTTGTACTTATTGAATATTTCATCCAATAAATATGTGTGAATGAACTATAATTGTTTTAGAATTAATATCCACTTATATTGGGTGTATTTATATTTTTAATACATATTTATATG
The DNA here is from genome assembly GCA_963277665.1 of Viscum album. NCBI lineage: Eukaryota > Viridiplantae > Streptophyta > Magnoliopsida > Santalales > Viscaceae > Viscum > Viscum album. The sequence continues at coordinate 737,341,380 of OY728143.1, read as the reverse complement.
ATTGATTTATCCTTAATTTAATGATGCCATCTTTATAAGGGATTTCATCTCAATTTACATTTCCATTGAGTCATCATCGTTTTTATGATCCAATTCACTCTTATATGGTGAGTATACTGTACATTGATATATTATATCATGAACCCATTTATTCTCATGATATTATAATTTTATGATTTAATTTTATTCCCCAATTATTTGTATTCAAGTGTCTGTTTTTTTAAACTCTTTAACTAAAATATCATCTTAAATATTTTAAAGATTTATTCTTATAAATATTTCCCATTAATGTCCATGTTTTCAAAATGAGTTTTAGGATTTATTTATATGGATATTAATGTTTTCAAATGAGAATTCATTTAAAAGATTCAAAGTGGTATGAGACACTTTGATTAAAAATATCTTTTTAAGTGGTTTTGAAAATAATTTGATAAACATTGTTTATTTCAATATCTTGATTTGATATATTGGAATGTGGAAATTTTATATTTCCTTTATACATGTGTTATATGTTATTATCATGTTATAGTTATTAGGCATTTCTTACGTATATGAATGGTTCCTTGATAAACCTATGGCGGTTGAGCCTGAGATAGATCTCCAATGCATTGGGTAACATGACGGATGTAAACGTGATTTTTCTCCTAAGAGATTTAGGGAATATACTGTGATGGGTCTTCCAAGTGTAACTCCCTATGTAGCGGTGATAGCTACAATTTAAGTTTGATATGGATGCCTTAAGTAACCTTTATGATTTATGATTTGTGTGTGTTATTCTTAAATATTATGATTTCATAAGGTATGTTATGATTGAAAAGTATGGTTTCATGGATTTGTATTTATTGATGGGTTAATGTTTTCCATCCTTATTTTATATCCCTTACTGAGATCTTTTTTCTCACCCATTGTATTTGAAATTTTTTCCACAGGACTTAAATATGAATTGGTTCAAATATGGGATCAAGGAATAGTCATGCTATCTAAAACATGGAACAAGCCTTGTTTTTTAAGTGTTTTTAGTTTATGAAAAAATTGGATACTGAGTAGTAGTGCCCACATGTAATATTCAAGTTATAATAAAATATTTATGGCCTAATTCTCTAAAACTCTAAACCTAAAAAGATCCTCAATGTGAATTATCCATTTAATTCAATATTATATAATTTTTAAGGCCTGGTCCTTATAGTTGGTATCAGAGGTCTGTTTAGACAAAAATAGGGATTAAGAATTTTCTTTAGACATATGGTTAGTCCCTATCTATAATTTCAGTTAAATCCTTGTTTTATAAATTTTTATGATCAACGAAAGTCAGTTACAAATGGAAGGAGGAGGATCTGAAATGACATTCTTATCTCTTCCTGATGACATGCTTGCAATAATTATTGCAAAGTCATGTTCGGATGATTATGAAACTTTTTCTCGAACACAACTCACTTACAAGCTGTTTTTTGAGATATCAAACACCTCCACTATACCTTGTTATCATCTTGGATCATGGGTTGTATTTAGAATAATCCTATTTTCAAAATATTTTCATATTTTCAAGAAGTTAAATATTATCAAGGGAGTTTCAAATATTTTACATTATCACAAGATTTTTAAGCATATTATGATTTTAAGAAAGGTGGTAAAAAAGGAGACCATTGTCCAAACTATTTATATTTGATTTTAAAATATATTATCTCAGCACATAATTATGGTATTTTAAAAGGACCATTAATTGAATGTTTCAACTCAAATTTGGTTCGACGGTTTTATAGAAATCATGTTTAATCAGATGTTTTGAAATTATATGTCATACATGATTATTTTCCAAAATTGTTTTTCTCTGAACACCCCTATGACTGATGTTGTACAAGGTGTATTTGGATGTAGGAGGAAAATAATTTTGAAGGATCTAAAAATCATTGTTTTGATGCATTGACCTTCTACCTATGTGAACAAGATGACTATGAAACAAAGTGGATGCCATGATCAAGGTATGATGTTCTTCATTTTGGGAATCATTTTATTTTATCATATAGTGGTGAAATTAGACTTCAAGAATTAAGATGTTGAGATCATAATGAATTTAGATAAAAATGAAAGGTATAAGGAAACCATTGAGGTTAAAACTTGTTAGGGTTAATTTTTAGTTTTATAAAAAGGATAATATGTTGGATGGATGACAACCTGTCACATCCGGTAAGGCCGCATGAATCGAACCCACATCCAAATGGAGACAAGGGCACACCACCTACAACTATCCTACTTGTACTCCCTAGTTATTATGAATTATTATTTTAGTAAAACGTTTTTATGGAACAAGAATAATTTGATTTATAGAACTTATGTTTTACCAAATGGATATATTTAGTATAAAAAAAATTATTTAGTGATAATGTGATAAAGTTTGTTATGGAATAATTTCTCTCTTTTGAGGAAACATTATATGCCTATGGAAGATAGAATACTATGGGATTTCAATTGTGGAATAATGGTTGAAATTTTAGTCTAGAAGATTCTATGTTTATATTGTGGATATATGATGAATTTGTTTATTTATGAAAATGATTAAACTATCATGGAGAATATGTGATTAGGTTAATTAATTTTTAATATGAGACTTTATGAGTAGCTGGTGTTACTTGGAGATAAATGTTAAGATGTATATTGGAAGTCTAGGTAATTAAATCCTCATGATATTTTGGTTTCAATCTTAGTTTGGATTTCTTTTGAAGAATTTTATTGAAGGTTGTTTATTGAATGGTCTTTGTTGATCTTTGGGTTTTGTTTGACAAATTTTGGAGATTAAAAGTAGTTTTTATTCTTGTAAAATATTATCCTTTTTGGGTGTTATATGATCTCGCACTAATTTTTTTGATTTTAGTTGATGTCTAAATACAAGGGAAATATATTGTTTTTTGTGGATTACGTGATTCTCAAGTAGATGATTCTTGTGCTTTTGATGTGACCATGTCTTTTTGAATGCTCTTTTATTGGAGAAAAGATTAGTTTTTGGTAAAATTTTTTGGTAGACACTTATTAAAGGATGAAACTCCACATGAGGGTAAGTATATTCCCTTATGTTCTTATTCTACGTAGTAAATTAATTCCACAAAATTATTTAAAGGAATGTAAAACAAAAATGTTTTTTGTTTCTGTTTCCTACTTGGTAATCAAAGACTGTTTAACCCACCACATATTTGTGATTTTATGATGGTTAACTTTCTCCTAAACATGTTTCCTATCACTCTCCCTGAGAACATGACCCTTTGTTTTCACTTCCATATCCATGTTTTCTCTTCCATATCTATTTTTTCCAACATGGAATCCTAGTATGGGTTATCTCGGGTGCCCTTTTTGCTTCTTTTTCATTGTTTAAAAGTGATAGTTTACTGACCCTTTTTCTGATGTGGGACTTTCAATGACGTTTCCGAGCCCATTTGTTTTTAAATTGGGGGGACGCAATTCCCAAAATGGGGAAGGATGTAACATCCCAGGTAAATAAAGAATAAGAAATAGTTAGTTTTTATTAATATTTTTGAATTAAATATTAATTTTACTTTACAGGGGTTTCTATGTTTGATAGCGTACCCGATACGAAACAACGAGTTTCTTTGAAATCTTACGTAGCACACTAATAATATAATATTATTATTTTAAATGGTTAGTTAACTCCCAGCTGTTTTATTGGCGTGAATGAACAAAACTAACTAAAATATTATTATACATTATTGTTAAATGTATTTACATTATCCAATAAAAAGGTAGAGGCTTAAAATGTGATTGAATCTAATTTTAATCATAATTTGCATTAAAAGGCCGATTTATCACCTTTCAATGGAGAACCCTCCTTAAAATCGTTTTTCTCACTTAAATACATTATAATTGACAAAATAAAATCCTTCTTTATAATGGGGACATCAAATTTTACTTTGGGTAGTTTTTTTATATTATTCTGATAAAGTTCATTTTTTAATGAATAATGAAAGATATTGCATTTTAATTCAGAAGTGCCTTTTAATCTAATTTATTTATATGGTTTGATTATATTTTAAATTTGTTTTAAAGTAAAATTAAAATATATTTTTACCATTTAATCCAATTTTAGTCATTGGAATTAATTTCACTTTGAAATTGGACATAAACAAGTATCAATCATTTGATAGTTATTATTTTTTAAAAACACGCTATTTGTTTTGATAATGGGAATTAATTTTAAAATTAATTAATTAAACTTATTTGTTTTGAATATGAAAAATTACAAATCATTTTTGAATTCAGAATATCAAATATAGCTTAGGATTAAATTTTGGTATTTTTTTGAAAAACTACAATTTTTGATGAATAGTGAAACCACTTAGTGGTAGTTAAAAAACTGACTTTTTCATTTAAATGAAATTTTACCACTTATGTGAATGTAATTTCAAAAATCCAACTTGAATGGTTGTTATCAAGAAGTAAAATGTGGTTCATTAAGATAATAATAATTTTAGGTGAATAGTATCTTTTGATTTTTATTTACTGTGGTTAAAGGTAAATTTGGTAATTCATGGTTAAAAGAATATTATAATAATTCAAAATTATATTAAAACTTGTCCAAACCTTATTGGTTGAGTCATTTACGACAATGGGCATATTTGGGTCGATTTTGGGACCCCATTGTTCCACTTGGGAATGATAATGTCAATTTAGATTAATTAACCTAAAGTAAAGGCAAAAATGACAAAAGAAAATATCTTTTAGTAAATTAATTTTTAGAAGGGGTTTTATAAATTAACATCTCGACTATAAATATTAATTATAAATATAAATATATTTCCTACATCATGGTATTTGTTTTATAATTTTTAGACATCAAATAAATTAAATTATTTATGACACAATAATGATGCAGTATTTACCTCATTAATAAATGATTTAACTAAATAAGATTGTAATGATTAACATTTTATCCAATCCATGTAAAATTCTAATTGGATGATATAATTTCTAATATGAGTCATCTTATCTTTGACTATAATGATTTTTGGACCTTTAGAAACCGAATATCATTATATAGTAAAATAATATTTTCACACATTCCTAAAGAGCCCCTCGTCTCCCTTATAAAAGGGGACCATTTCTATCCAATTAATCACACCTCTCAAGCAATTTGGCTCATCCAAACTCTGCCCAATTAATCTACCTACCTCCCTCTACTCCACCTATATTCCTTACCTTAGTCATAAGTCACTTCAAGAAGTCCTTTGGATAAAACCAAAGGGAGTTACCGAAATAAAAGGTAACAGTTTCTCTTAAATTGTTTTCTTTTATTTTACTTCTCCAACCGCTAAACTCTTTTTATTACTTTCTTTTGTAACAAGTCCAGTATCCTCAATATACTAGGATGTTGTCATGATATTTATTTAAACTACACTTACACTCACCTTCATCTAATCGGTGATGAACATAATGTTTCTATGGATGGAAAACTAACGCCTCACAAGGCAATGATTGTTCAATTACCTCTTACCACCTCTAATGGTGGCCATTATGATGGAACTATATTTATATATGATATATATATTATTTTTAAGATTTCATTATGATTATTTAATTCCCATTTATAGCACACATTTTGGTTTCCATAGTGGGTAAATATGATAATCGCATTTGAGGAAGTGCGGACTACGGCCCCCTCAAAGTGATGTGACTCGTTAATGCCTTATGTTGGATTTATAAATGATGGAGTTAATGATATTATATATGATATTATACTGAAATTATAATATAACTATCTATAATTAGTTTTAATTCCTTTAAAATAAGAAATAGAAATGAAAGTAGCGTTCATGCGTACGTACGACTTATTGTCTCCATGAACAGTGCATTTCATTTCTTACCTCCAAATGTTATGTACTATTATAAATACAAGTATAAATTGGATATATATGATATATATGATATCCAAATCATGAATATAATTTTGGATATAATAAAATATTGACCCCATGAACATCATGTGATTATAAGAAGTCTATTTTTGACTCAAGTACCAAATATCGACAAAATGGATGTTATTAACTTAAATGATTACATAATGTTTATAACAAGGTAACTAGTGATATAAAATTAATAATAAACTTTAAAAAGGTTCATAAAAATTTATAAATTAACTTTAGTTTATTATTCATGAGATTAAAGAATGATCGAGTCAAGTCAGACACAAGTTAAGGGATTTTCTTATCTCACATTTAATTCTGTTAGATTTCCATTATTCGCCACTTATTAATTGCATGTGGGGTATTTTTTAATGAAATTTGATATATATTATCATGATTCTAATTATATTCATGGTATTATGTGATTAATTTTGTGGTTATTAAATTTTGTTCCTACAACTTAGTTGATTACAATGTGGTAAAGCGTTTCATCTCACTTTTTATTCCCATGAGATTCATTCTATATTTTCCACTATTTCATTTTTTATGGTGTATGTACTGCCCATGATTGTAATATTTGTGTAATATACGTTTATTTATAAGTATTTACATCTCAATTTTATGCTCCTTCTTTGATGTGGTGTATGTTTAGTATGTTACCAAATCAGTAAGGGAACCTTTCACCCTCCTCTTTTTAAAAGACTTCTTTTTTGTTGTGTCTTTTAATTTACATCTTGTTATGTTGGGATATGTTATTCTATATCCTTATTGATGTTAACTTTATTTATAAGTGATGAGATACCGTTTTTTCTCATCAACTCATTTTCTGAATTTTAATGTGACGCCGTTAGGATGTCGAATTTTTTCAAGGAAACTTCTTAACCCAATTTCAATTATTTGGGTCCAACTTGTACTTATTGAATATATCTTCCAATGGATATGTGTGAATGACCTAAATTTTTTTTACACATAATATCCACTTATATTGGTTGTATTTATATTTTTCACACATAATTATGTGATTTATTTATCCTTAATTTATGGATACCATCTTTATAAGGGATTTCATCTCAATTTACATTTTCATGGAGACTTCATTGTTGTTATGCATCAATTCACTCTTATATGGTGTATATACTATACTTTGACATATTATATCATGAATCCATTTATTCTAATGATATTATAAATTTATGATTTAATGTTATTCCACAATTATATGTATTCAAGTGTCTCTTTTTTTGTTAAAAAGACACATTAACTAAATATCATTTTAAATGTTTTAAATATTTATTCTTCTAAATATTTATCATTAATGTCCACTTTTTCAAAATGGTTTTTAAAATTTATTTTATGGACATTAATGTTTTTAAATTATAATTCATTTTAAATCTTCAAAGTGGTTTGGGACACTTTGATTTCATAAATATTATTTTAAATTGTTTTTTAAATTATTTGATAAAACATTGTTTATTTCAATATCTCGATTTGATATATTGGAATGTGGAAGTGTTATCTTTACTTTATACATGATTTATATGTTGTTATAATGTTATGGTTATTGGGAATTGTTTACATATACTGGTGGTTCTATGATAAACCTGGGGCGGGTGAGCCCGAGATAGCTCTCCAATGCATTGGGTAACATGACAGAGGTAAATGTGATGTTTCTCCAAAGTGATTTAGGGAATATAATGTGATGTGTATTCCAAGTGTAACTCCCTATGTAGTTGTGATAGCTTCAACATAAGTTTTATATAGATTCCATAAGTAACCTTTATGATTTATGATTTATGATTTGTGTGTGTTATTCATAAATCTTATTATTTCATAAGGTATGTTATGATTGAAAAGCATGGTTTCATTGATTTGTATTTATTGATTGGATAATGTTTTCCTACCTTATTTTATAACCCCTACTGAGCTTTTTATGCTCACCCCAAGTTTTTTAAATGTTTTCCGTAGGACATAAAGATGAATTGGGTCAAAGATGGGATCAATGAATAGTCATGATATCTAAAACATAGAACTAGACATGTTTCTTTTAAAGTGTTTTTATTTTATGAAAAAAATGTATACTGAGTAGTAGTGTCTAAATGTAATATTCATGTTGTAATGTAATAGTTATGGCCTAATTCTCTAAAAATCTAAACCTAAAAATATCTTCAATGTGAATTAACCATTTAATTAAATATTATGTAATGTTTAAGGTCAGGTCCTTATAGTATGTGTATGTTGGAGTTTGGTTATATGGTTACTCTAAGTGTAACTGAGATGGTTACAAAAATTGTGAGGTATCCATGAGGGATAGAAATTATAGGGTAGCCGAGAGTGTTAGAATATTAAGTATGTAATACCCCAAGATATCATTATCATTCTATTTATGTTATATAATTTTTATGGTAATCTCATGTAATTCTGAAGTTTCACAATGTATATTTATATGCGTACAAGTATGTTTTCTTTTGAAAATGATTGTGTACATTACTAGTATTCATGGCCTAATGTATTAAGTTTTTTTATATCCCTTATTGAATTTTTTTTGCCCATTCCATGTTTTCAAATGATTTTAAAAGGTTTTGTAGATGTGTAAGACAAATAATGAATCAGTGCTAAATTCTTGATGAATTGTCTATGAAATCATGTTTTATTTGAAATGTTTTATATTTTGGAATAAATGAGACCTGTTTTTGTGGTATCCACTCGGTAATAATGTGTAATGTCATGAATATGTGATGTCCCTTTTCTATAATGATCTAAACTAAGAAATATCCTCAATGTGAATGTAAGTGATTTCTTTACGAAATTCAATATTATATAATGTAATAAGGCCAGGTTCCTATAGTTGGTATCAGAGGAAAGGTTTAGACAATTTTAGGGATTAAGAGTTTTTGTTAAACATATGGTTAGTCTCTATGTCTACTATTTAAGATAAATACTTGTTTTATATCTTTTTAGATAAAGGAATGTCAGTTACAAATGGAAGGATAAGTATCTCAAATGACATTCTTATCTCTTCTTGGTGTCTTTCTTGCATTAATTTTTGCAAAGTCATGTCTAAATGATTCTGAAACATTATATAACTACAACTCACTTGAAACCAATTTCTTGAGATATCAAACACCTCCACTATACATAAATAACCTCTTGGATCATGGGTTGTATTTAATCAAATACTATTTTGTAAACATTCTTATATTTTCAAGAAATGTAAATATTATCAAGGAAATTTTATATATTTTACCTTATCACAAGATTTTGAAGAATATTATGATTTTGAAAAGGGTACTGAAGTGGGAGACCCTTGCACAACCTATTTATATTTTCATTTTCACTATAGTCTTTCAGAACATATATATAGTATTTTAGAAGGACCATTGTGTTTCAAATTGAACTCGGTCTGAATGTTTCATAAAAATCTTGGTTTATAAAATGTTTTGAAATTATATGCCAAACATGATTATTTTATGAAACTATTTTCCTATGAACACACATATGAACCAAGTTGTATAAGGTGTATTTGGATAAATGATGAAAATTAATTTGAAGGATATCTAAATCATTGTTGCAATGCATTGAAAATCTATTTACATGAGAAAGATGATGATGAAACCAGGTGGACACCCTGATTAAAGTACCCTCACTTGTTTAATATGTAAATAAAAACAAGGACACAATTTTCAAAAGCTGGGGATATTGTCACATCCAAGTTTAAAAAATAAATAAATTAAAATGCATGAAACATTGTTTTATGTATATATTTATAACTGGCCTTTAATTATATTTTTTCTTCTTCTATGTTTTGAATTTCAAAAAACGGTCATCTGCAATTGTGATTAGTAAGTTATTTGGAGTCCTATAGAACCATCTTGATTTTTATTGAATAGTAACATACCCTTATGAATAGTAATGTGAATAGTAATATGACCCTAATGAATAGTAAATTGAATTATTATTTTATTTTCTTAAGGACTTATGAAAATAAATCTTGGTTTCTTTTTATATATTATATAAAATGAGTTATAGTATTGAAGTTATTATTTTTGAATAATTTATGATTTTAATTAAAAATTAATTTATTATTATATAGAAATTTATTTTTAAAAATTATAGCACAAATTTGATTTCTTCATTTAGAAAAATGGTATGTTTGAATTTAAGGGATTTTTCTGAATTTTTTTTAATTTTTGAGGAACAATGAAATATGGGTAAATGACGTATATTAAAATTGTCTGTTAAATACACTATTTATGATATCATAAGTGATGTAAGACCAATTGGTTAGAACTAACATGACATTATTACTGTATTGGTTCAAATTAATAAAGATAATTTATAGTCTTGAGCAAAATTATTATAATAATGATTAAAATAATGTAAAATACCTCCTCTCCTCCACTATAAATACCACCCACATTTCCCTCTTCCTCCCACACCTCTAAATCTTTTAGACATACCAAATTTCTTCCAAAAACACTTCCCCAAACTCTTCCCCACGTACTAGAGCTACTGGTCTCACCAAAATTCTAAAATAAAAGGCCTTATGAAGGATCTTAAGGAGAAGAGATCACGAGGTAAACACCATCTTTTGTTTTCTTTCTTTCCTTTCATTTTATGATATTATTTTTACTTTAATTAGTCTTATGTTGGGATATTAAATTAAATATCCATTTAATTCACATATAATTTAATAATTATTATAGAACCCTTTTCTCACATCGAAATAATTTATGAAATTTTAAGCGACATCGTTAGGCTGCCAAATTTTCGTAAGGGATTTTTCAGCATTTCATTTATTTCAAGATTCCTTTATTGTCTTTTTATTTCATCACATTCCCTTATCCAAGATGAATGAATAATAAATTATCTTAAATTTGATTTATTTCATAATTCTTATGGAATACTCGTTGTTACATTACTTCTCCTCTCCCCCTTATTCAACAAATTGAAACATTGTCTATGATGTGTCGAATTACCGACACCGTGGACGATGCAATTTAAATATCATTTAATTCCTTCAAGACTGGTCATTAAACCATTTTTATGGTTGATAGTGACTACAATTTATTCGTTATATCTTATATAATTTCCTAGAATCATCTTATTCACATATTATTAATTTATAAAACAATTGTGTTCATTACGATCGAATAATCGACAAAATGAACTAAACAAATATCAATAATGTTTTAACTCATGAATTATCCCCATGAAAGAACTAAAAATGATAAACGGTATTATTTATGGTTCTAGAAATTTTTAAATACCACCACATTTCAATTCTGGATTTTCACTTCCAATCAAAAAGAATTTCCATCATGAACCGATCATGGAAATCATGTAAAGAACGCACCAAAAACAATGCATCGAACAAAACACTAACAATTAAAGGGTGATATGATTTAATGAAATGATAAGATATGGTATTATAAATATATATATGTTTGTTTAAGATATTAATAACTTTTTTTAACCATTATACAGAAGATTTAAATGAGTTCAGAGTAAGACAAACTTGAGGTAAGGGAATTCTTAACCCTATTTTCATTCTCTGGGTTGACCTTCTACTACATTATTTATGTGGTATTAAAATTTCTTGTGTGACAAATTTTTTTATATTATATTGAATTATTTTTATTTATATTTTATATACATATTTTATCCACTCTATTTCTTCTCACTTAAATTATATGATATTCATAAGGGGCTTTTCTTTTAAAATCCTCTTTTAAAATTCCCTTTTACAAATTTCAAAAGAAATGTTTTTATGGAATTATTAATTTATATGATTATTTTCTTGTTATTTGTAATTGATTATGATGAATGGTGGGAACTATATCTCCCTCCAATACATTGAGTATGTGTATGAAGGAGGACAACATTTGGTTACTCCAAGTGTAACTGCGATGGTTACATATATTGTTAGGTAGCTGTGAGGGTTAAAATTTATAATTTAGGAGAAAGGGTTACAAGATTATATATGTAATTAACAATGATACCATTATGGTTCTAATTATGTTCTATATGTTTTTTTGTAAATATCATGTAAATATTATGTTTCACAAAGTATGTTTATATTGGAAGAAGTATGTTTTCTTTTGAAAATGATTTCATAGATTATAAGTATTCATGGCCAAATGTGTTATTTCCTTCTTTTTATATCCATTATAGAAATTTTTGTGATCATCCTAGGATTTTAATGATTTTCACTGGTAATATGGACATTTATGTCAAAGAAGGAATCCAAGTTAAATGTTTGAAGAATTTTCAAGTAAATCATGTTTTATTTGAGAAGATTTATATTTTTGAAAAAGTGAGTAATTTTTTTGTGGTATCATCTCTGTAATAATGTGTAATGTCATTAATGTGTTATGTCTCTTTTCGCTAAATCTCTAAACATGCAAAGATCTTCAATGTTAAAGGAAGTTATTTCTTGACTAAATTCAAGACTATGTAATTTAATAAGGTTGGGTCCTTATAATTGACTTTTTCTTAGTGGGAAAAGGGACCTTTTTTCTAAATCAATTTTTAATTTTCATTTTTTATTTTCATTTCTAGTTATATATATAATTTATGAACTAATAGAAATTCAATGATTGTTAGAATGTTTTATGAATTTTAATTTGATTGAATTTTTCACTTAATTATTTTCATTATTAAAATGTTTAGAATTCAATAATAATTCCATATTCTAAAGTATTGGATTTTTAGTGTTTCAACATTATAAATTTTTTGTTTTTTTATGGTATAATTAATATATTCAACCCATTGTACAAATTTTATATTCTAATATAGTTTACAACCATTCTTATATAGATTTTCATGCCTGAGGATATGTTGTTCCCTAACTCACGTACTATTTTTCTAGGTTGTTCTAATAATTTTTTGGATTAAATCAATGATTTATTTATTTATTTTATGATTTTAGGATAGGTATATGGAGATAAATTATTATAAATCTAAATAGAAGTTGTTAATTTTTTAACAAAAAAAATATATAGTGGAATTAAAATATTAATTTATAGAATTCAATGTATAATATGTGTTTGAATTATAATTGTATTTTTATTGATGCATATTTGATATTAATTTATTGAATGATTTATTATTTCCCACACAATGAAAGATAACATGTGTGCATGTATCTTTTTTTATCATAGGTTAACATGACATGGGAAATACTGTATGTGATTAGAAAAATAGTTTTTTTAAAATTGATTTGGAATATTATAAAATTATTAATAAATTAAAATTTTTAATATAATAATTTTTTGGGACTATGTTATAATGAATAAATATTGTTTTTTTCAATAAGTTTCATCTTTCATTATGACTATTGATTTGCACATGTATTGTTCAAATGACCATAAAATTGTGGAAATTACTTATTTGATTTCTGTAGTATTAGAAGATACATGTGTTGTATCCTTAGGTAAAGACTATTATTGGTAATAAATTTCTAGTGGATTATAATTAATATAGTTGATAGACTAAGGAAAGTGGGTTTACATTTTTTATATTATAATTTCGTAGAATGATATAAAATAGAAAATAAATTTAGAATTTACAATTATGACATATTTCATAATTTAGTAATGTATAATTCTCATACCCTACATCATAGAACCATTACCTTTTAATTATATTAACGAGAAAATTACATTTAGTATATAAATATAATCAAGAAAATTTTTAACATTAAAATTACAATAAAACCTATAATAAAATTACTATTATTTGAATAATTTTTTATGATAAACCCCTTGGAAAGATAAAACTCATGAAACAAATTTGTATAAATAAAATATAATATTATAAATGAAATGTACATTTTGAAAATAAAAATAAATAATTCTGAGTAAAAATGTGAATGAATAGTGAATGATATATGTGGAATTAATAAATGTTTGGGATCAAATAAAACTTTTCAAATCTAACTAATAGAATAGTAATAAAACATTTGTAATACTAATATTATCAATAGGAATTTTAATATAATTCATAGAATAGTTAACTAAAATAAGTAATTTGAAAATAATAATTTGCGACCTTAACATATTAAAATATAGGAACACTGTATCATTGTAAATGTAAATAATTGTATTAAATTTTACAAAATATGTGTTTTTTATTTTTAAAAAAGAACATATATTTTATTTTTATTTTTATTTTTATTATAAAAATGAAATTTTAAATTAAATTATAATTTCATATAATGGTTTTATTAAATAATATTATTCTTCATTATAATTATAATAAAATTTTATGAGATCATATTGACTATTTTAAAAGGTCATACAATTGATCATAATCCTAAAATTTGTAGTCTTCAAGTACATAATGATTTTTTCAAATATATTTTTTAATAATTGGAAAATAATTTTACAAAAATATATTTAATTTTTCTAATATAAATATTGAGAAAATGTTGTGCCACTATTTTTAAATTTTCCTAAAATACATTTATTTTTATTGTATAGTTAAATATGAGAATTTATGACATTCAACGTTATAGAAAAAATTTCATGAATAATTATGTCACAGATGATGTACATATCAATTATATCAATTTCAAAAAAAAATCATATAATCACATATTTCTTATTATCACTGTTATTTAGATATTATAGTAATTAAGTGAATAATATGTTAAAAAACCTTTTCATCCCCTAATAAATTTCAACCCTTATGAAACCATTTCCTCACACATTATAGGAAATAGAATATTCGAAATATATATTCATCTCTCTCCCTAAACCTATAATATATTTATTCTCTAATCATGTCATATCCAAATTCCCTTCCAAGGAGTTTTTTGGGGTAGAGTTATATGAGACACCTAATGGAATATGTAAATTCTAAGTCAAACTCCCTTTAATTTTGTTCTTCTTTTACATCACACATATGAATTCCAAAAAAACCTAACATAGAAACATCAGTATCATAAATATAAAAATATTATAATATAAAATAAAAATATAAATGTTCTATCAACACCTCAACCAATTCTACAATTAAAATCTTTCTTATATTATGTCTTGTTGCCCTCCCCCAAAAATGATAAATATTACTTTCTACCACCACCATCATGGCTAGAATATATTAAATTATTATGCATAAAACTATAATTTATATCATTATTTTATATTTTATTAAAAAAAATTAATAATACTCTTAAAGCTATATAAAACCATGTTTGTTCATGATGGCCGGAACACCCTCATATAAGAATAAGTCATATAACTATGAAATAAATACTCTATAAATCATTATTATTTATGAGTTTTGTATGATATTAACAACCATTTTAACTTATCATGATAAATTTATTCCGTTCTAGTACACTACTTGTTTTAGGATACCATTTTGAATGAACTATCATAATTAGCTAAAAATTAATCATTCCCCAGATCTATGAATTGAATGACCTTGAGATAGTTAATATAAACATTGTATCTTAATAAATAACTATAAAATATCATCAAGAAATAATAAAAAATAAAATATTGTTTAATTTGGATCTAGAAAATTATTATAGTAATATGAATTTTATTATTCATAACCTTAGTTAAATGTGCATAAGGAATACATCCCAAGGCTACGTAACTATCTGAACCACCCACTTTCTTTTAGGTCATGCCTTTTTTCCCTATACCTCATTTTTCAATAAATTTATCATTATAATATACCTATAAATTATATAAATATTCCCTCTTATAGATGTTTATACCTTATTCTCCCATTATTTACTAGGGTTATATAGTCCTTTTTTTCATTCCAAATACAATCTATAAAATAAAAACAAAAAAACCGAAATAATTCTATCACTGAATAATTTCATGTAATAACATTTTAATTTTTTTACCAATTTAATGATTCCATAAACATATAACTACTTTCGATTAATGAATTTTTTTAACTCATGTTTCAAGGAAAATTCAATATTCATTCCATTTTTAAATTACTTTCAACATTTCTTTAAAACCCTATTTTCATGATTCATTTCTTCTATAAATTTTTAAAAAAATCCTTGTATTTTTCAAATGACCACTATATTTGAGAAATTTTTCTATTAATTTAGATATGAATATCAATAATACTTAATTCATTCTTCTATTTTCAATATTTATTAAATATCCATTGATTATTCTTTCCAACAAGATGATTTAACACACTACATTCCATGGGTATTTCTACAAGTTATACCATATTTTTTCTTCCTTGATGTGGAACACGTATGAATGAACTTTTTATAATGGATTATATTCTATAAATTCCAAAGAATTAGGAAATTTTTATATCTCTTGCGTTCAGAAAAGTGAAATTAGTTTGTAGATCTAATCCATTATTAGACTATGTCCATAGTGTTAATATGACTTGATAGAGAGTCTTAAAATACACTTATGAGGATCTTTATAATGATATTCATAAAATACTATAATATTTTAATCATATTTTTCCATCATATTTATTTCATTATTCCATAAGATTATTCAGCAGCATTGAATTTTATGATATAATTTTATACCATTTGAATCATATTCTCTGCATTTATATCATGATTATTCTCATTCTGGGTTTTATTAATCTCCCATTTTGGTTATATTTTCAATAGGTTATCATATACACTTTTAGAATCTTATTAGGATCTAGATTAACATTATCAAGTTTAAAATATTTATTTTTTTTTATTTTTAATACTTTATTATTTTTTATTCAACTTGTCTCTCGATGACATTATGCCTCCAGAACCTTGGGATCTGTTTATTGGATATTTCTGTTATAAATAATATATTAATATATATAATACTATTTTTTTCTATTATATGTTATACTAAGTAAATTACTTTAAATTATTTTTAAATAGAAAATAATATATCATTAAAAATTATTTCTATAAATTTTAATATAGGGATGCATCCTATAATGTTAATAAATAATAAAATGAGTGGTTTCAATGATATTAAATACCAATATATATTTTTAAAGTGGATTTGGTTATGGAATTTATTTACCTATGGGAGAAACCTCAAATTGGTATCTTCATGAATTAATTAAATCTCCACTAAGTGCAGGATGACGTGGTATCACTACACACAAATATTGATAATCCCGTTAGGAAACAAACTAAAAAATTCATAATACCTTTAAGAAAATTTATAGATGACATGAATAAATTTTTATTTCCGAAAACTAATAGAAAATTATCCTATAATACATAGATTGAAACAATAATACTCATATATTTTAATTGACATATTATTTAGGGGTAATTTAACTAAGACCTCAATTTCTCTTTTAAATTCTTAGTTGTTGGACTATTTTAATCTTATTTTTTATTAATGTATTGGAATGAGTGGAATAATTCTAACAACCAATATTATGGAAAATATAGCGATTCAATAATGATATTCTAAAATTTATATAAGAGGTCTTGATGAACATCATGGAAATAATTTGCCAATAGATTCAAATTTTTAATTGATGACATTAATATATTGGAACACCCACTTTATCCTAGGAAATAAAATGTTATTGTTTAGTCCTTTATATAAAAAAGGGAAAATTTGTTTCTTATATATCCTATTATTGTTATCATGGAACATTATATTAGATCTATTTAGATGAAATTATTTTACTTCAAATTCTATAAAAATAAGAAATTGTTAGTTTATATCTATTTCATGGAGGGAGAAGTTGATTAGTGGTGGACACTAATTAAAAAATATATATCCCTAGGAGGAAAAAAATCGAATTAAATGTTAATGATTGAACAGAATATTTTGCAGTAAATATTTTCATGGAACACTTCATCTTAAATAGAGTGGTATTTTTATAGACTGATGAAAAATTAATATGACTATAGTGGGTATTATGTAGAAAATATCAGAAGTATTTCATGGTATTCCTTTTAAATTTTTATTATCATTTAAAAAATGTGGTCTATATCTTTAGTGTATTGCATATGAATACATTAAGATATTTATTTATTTTATTCTTTGATACAAATAATGTTATAGAATTTTTTGAGAATAATTTCATGATCGCGATTGATGATTATGAGTGGTCTCTAGGTGATAGAGATAAAAACATGAATAGAGAATTTAATTTACAATAATCAATATAAAAATACCATGGTTGAACAAAAACATAACAACATATGTGTGAATCTTATAGAATGAATCATCCAAAAAACAATGATTAGGGAATAAGATGGTGCTTCAAGTGATGAATACTGAGGAATTATGATTTTCAATGCCTAAGGGATGCAACAAACAAAAAATTCAACCATATAGAGTAGATAAAATAAATGATTAAGTTATCACTACTATATATGTGTGCCTTGAAAAATATGTGGTGACATGTATAATAATAATTCATTTAGTAATGTATAACATATTATTTCCATCTCGTTCTACAAATTATTTATATAATGAGTGTTCGGTAGAACTTTTTAAAAACCAGTTTAAATTGTGTAGGACGATTTATCATTGAAAACAACATGTAATGAAATTTTTCCATCCCTTTTATATAAATCCTCCAGTGATAATGTTTTTTCCCTACAACTCCATTGAAATATATTCATACTTTATTAACTGTAATTTTATTTTATAATCAAAATGGAATGGATATCTTTATATAAATCCAACATTAACTACCAAGTATTGGAAATATTTCTCTTCATTCTGAATAATCCTATAATTTTATTCTAGTGAAAGGAGGATGATGCATCTTATCTAGAATATTATTAAATGGAAAAGATATTATTACCCTAAGAGGAATGTATATCTACAATAATTGTTAATAAAGAGATAATTATACATCATGACATACACATTTTGAGGGATATTCTGATTTATCATATGTTGTGTTTAATAATATTTCTCTTGGCTAAATGTTTAATCTCTCAATTGAACAGTAAACAATTTCACATCCCCTATCCAAGACTCTCTAGAGAGTGGAAACCATTGAATGAAAAAATTGTTGAAATAATATAATTTTGAAATGGTTTTCGTACACACATGTGATACAGCAATTGACACTATGGTCTTCTTTATTAGGAAGAAGGATGGGTCAACATGCCTTGGAATTGATTATCATAAACTTAATAAAATAATTATTAATATAAATTATCACGGGCCACATATTGGTGATTTCTTAGATTAGATATCTGGGACCAAATACCATACTAAAGTGTACCAATTGTGTGTGTATCACAAATTAATTGTATTGAAGGGTGATATTCCTCAGATTTCTATTTGATGAAGTTATGAACACTACAATTTAATTTCCTTCTCTTAAGACCCTCTAAATAACTAATAATATTAATAGGCATTTTGATTATAGTCTATAGATATAGCATTCATGAATTTTGGGTAGTATTTCTAAATGTTATTCTAATATACTAAAAATGAAATAAGAGGCTTTCAAAGAGTATTATGATAATGTAATTTTAAAAGTAGAAAATTTATTTATCCTATAGTAAATTTGAGTTTTCAATCTAGGGATTATCATTTGTTGTGCATCTTATTACAAGAAGAGGGATATATATGGATCCTTTGGAAAAATAAGTATATTGAGTCATGAATGAGAATGAGATATATATTTTAGATTTATAGCTTCATTAGTCATATTGGTATCCATGATTTTTGAGAAACATTTACCATTATTATACACAATGAAAATGATAAATTGATTTGTTGTGATGTTTTAACGGACACATGAATATGAAGAGAGCTTCATGAAATTAAAATATAGGTTTATCACTGCACTAGTAACCACATTACCATCATGTGGTAGCTATTCTTATTATAAAAACATTCTTCATTGAATGGTCTGAGATTTACAATAATTAAAAACATCAATGTGGTATATTACCCATCAATGAATTTTAATATCCATCAAAAAAACTATCCATCACGTGATCATGGGTTAAAGATAATGATTTTCAAATTTATTTAATATATTAATTAACTCTGTGGCGAGAATTTTGAAATTTATAAGAATTAGAAGAACCTAAAATAAATATTCACACATAATGGGGTTAATATGGTCTCATTAGTTTGGTTATATTTCATCAAGGATTATGATGGAATAATTAATTAACATCCCAAGAAGGAGAATAAATTGAAGGATTCTATATGTATAGAGGATACCATAACCTTGTTGATAATGGAAATTAGAAGGTGTGATATCATAATAAGAAGTTTAATTATTTACATAGATGATATAAAAAAGTACTAACATCATACCTATCTTAATTGATTTCTCAACCATCCATTTTTACATAGATAAAGGACGTTAAATGTTGTTATGTAGAAATATTGATGAAGTTGAAGCTTATAGAAAAGGAGAAATCTCAAAATATACTACTAATGATGAAGGATTTGTATGATCTGGGTAATGAATGTGTGTCAAATCAAAGAATGTGATAAAGAAAGAATGATTGATCCTTAGGAATTTATTGAAATTATCCTTCCACCCAAGTAGATAATTTGTATTTTGAGATCTCATAGTGAACTATTAGTTATAGAATATGAATAAGGAGATAATAAAATATAAAAAAATATTCCTCATATGAAATTAATTATTGTATGTAAGAAAAATTGAAAAAGTGATATTGAAACCATTATCCATAGATTCATGGAAATTGGATAACATCACCATATATTATGTAATGTGACATCCAAAGAAATACATTGGAAATTATTTCATATGTGTTTTGGAGGATATTCATACTAATATTTCTCAATTTATTTCCATTCATGGAGAAATCTCACTAAAAAATATTGCAAGGTTAAACAATATTTAATTGTAAAGGCATCATGGAACATGAATATAAATTATATTTCATCAAGACATTATGTATATATACGTGTTTTATAAAATTAACAAAATTGGCCAAAACAATGAGTTGAATGTTACTGTGGATTTTCATGACCTGTCCTAGTGGGGATTGTACCGTAACTCCCCTATACCACCTCTAATACACCGTTGGAAGGCGACTAGTGCTGGGAAAGCATAAAACTGACATGGGAGGATTTAACCTATGTATTTTTATAGAGGCAAGCCTCTCCAATCCGATATAAATTCTAAAATTTAAAAACCACTTACCCTCCATGCATACATACATCTAAATCTTGTAACGAGAGTACAATAAGAAGTAAATAAAACTATCCATTGAAAAATACAATACAAACACAATGTGTCTATAAAAAAAGTCTTACCTATAGGTAAATGAACTGGGATAACTTTCTGAAAGCTACATGAACACAACTCGGTTTGTCGTGTATTACTAAGAACCATATGGTCCTAGTCCACCTATGAATCCGTCAAAATTTCAATTGACAATAGATGAAATGAACTATGCAGGAAGAGCCTGTGTAGGGGTGAGTAAAAAAATACTCAGTAGGACACCTCAAAACCATAAATCAATACAAAAAGTAAATATAGTTATTTTTGTATATGTATATGTATATATATATAATATATAACAAGACTATCCAGATATACTCAATCCATGACACATTGTCTAAAGGTATGTCACAACCATTGTATACCAGCCTTAGGATGTCAGATCAAATATGACATGAATCGCTCATCTAGTAGAACAAACTCCTAAGTATGATAGCAATAATGAAGACTATTCGAGAGGTACTGCTCTTTGGGTCCCATCATGAGAAAGATACAATGATAGTCTGAAATGATTATGATGCATAGATTAGTATCACAGAAAGGTCCATGGGGAAATACCAACAACTCCTATAAGAACCTACTAAGTAGAGGATCATTACCCACATAGTTTTTGACACATCAATTCCAAGAACTCCACCTAGGGTATGAAGATGAATAGATTATCCCACTTAGCGCCTCTCAGGGGGATTCCAAAAACAATATATAGGGTTTCCTTCTAAATAGATCGTATTCATATGAGTATAATATGATTCACATCACCTTTGGGGAAAGAATAATATGAATGAACCCTAATGAAACTTCTCCATTATTTGAAGGAAACCTTATGTATTCATATTAAAATGAGTACACAGTTTGTAGTAAGGTAACACATAGTATCAATTGAACCACGGTATTGCCCATGTAAAATATCCCATGTCATTCAAACTGTGTCTGTGTAGTTGTATTAACCATGTAGACATCCCATGTAATCTACATGTGTGACAGTACATATAGCTGAGCTAGGGTAGTTGGTTGAAATCGAGTTTTTTTTGGGATTATACGATGTGTTTGTTGTCCGTGTAGTCCTTCCCGCATAAGTGTACTTCCCATGGTCAAGCCGAGTATTCGGTGAGGGGAAAAAATTCATATAGGCCAGAACACATTCTATGTTATACATATCACCTATCCAAAACACTTATAATCACATAGGGGGTCCACACACTATTTCACCCGAGATTATAGGGCATGTAAAATAATATTTCCCTGAATCCTGAGTTCACTTTCCTTATTCTCCTCCATCTCTCCAGCCAACACTTCTACCATGCCTTTCCTAGAAACATGATATCCAACCTCATCTAGTCATTATATAACTTAATCCAGAATATTAGGTCCTTTGATTTCCATATAAAATTATACCATCTTCATTCATCACTATGATATGAAAAACGTGAAAGAACGAATAATATGCATCGATCATCATCTGATCCACTACCACAACCACCATTGAACCTCCATTTCATTACATTGATCCCAAATATAAAGTCTCAAATCATTTCACTAGGAAATGTGTTTGAAATTGTTGATCATTCAATAATTTATCGAACCAAATCCAAAAGAAAACAATATAATGAATAGAGAATTTGGGGGAGAAAAGAAAAAAGATCAAATGATAGGAACCGACCTCTTTCAATTCTCATTTAAATCTCAGTTCCATTCCATTAGAACGAAAATCAAATAATAAACATACATGACCAAATCTCCCAATAAACACAAAAAATAAACCCCTATCGCATGATGATCGATCGGAGGGCCAATATGTTTGTTGATATGTCCAATTTCATCATAGAAATCAAGGTTTGGAAATAAAAAAATGATACACACACCCTAAATAGATTCATTATGATCTATGACGAAGAAATATATGTCTTTTTTATTGTTGTAAATATCCATTGAATATGAGGTGTGTCAACCTTCTTTCCATAACTCTGTCATCGATCACTTGGGAAGATTATCCAAGGAACTCTCTCCAACAATCCAATAGAGGTTCAAAAGTAATTTGGATAATCCTAGGTTTAGGAAATAATAGTATTTTATATGAATAAATAGTAATTGTGTCGACAGAATGAATGAAAAGAAAACATTCACATTATTATTTTTTTAATTTATGATCAATCAAATACTTTTCCACAAATAACGCACACCGACCAATGTTATGTTAATCATAGTGTAAACCACATGTTATGAACTCAATTGTGCACTCAAATGTATTATATGGGTACCCATTTAGATGTTATTCTACTTTTTAGGAAAACCATGCATTTGTGCTATTTGATATATATCAAACATTTATTCTGGGCATAACAGACCTTTGAATCGCATGCCGCCTCAATTCCTGGTCTTGGAAATAATCTTTATAGTGTTTAAAAATAAATCATTGAAAGTATGAGACATTAAATTCTCCCCAACTATTTTATATAGATCCCAAAAAATCAATATCAAATGCTAATAAAAAGGAGTTCTAATGAGCATGTATTTGAGCCAACCACTCTCAAGTGCTCTCTTTCAGATTCCCTTTCTACCACCAGACAGAAACAAGAGGAATAAATCACCAAAAAAGTATCCAGTCCTATATATCTTCAATCTCAACTGGGTACTCCTCAATATTCGCAACATTCTTGATTTCCATTTCACCCTAGCTGATAACATGTGGTTTCTCATGCACGTACCACCTTAGCTGCAACACATGGAAGACATTGTGTACCTTGTCTAATTGTATAGGTATATATATGTAGTATTTCACCTCTAAAACACTAAAAAGTACTTGGAAAGGACCTTAGAAACTCATAGATAGCTTTCCACCACGTCCAAATATCTATAATATAGGTCATGTTTAAACCCATAAAAACATATGGACTCCTTCCTAAAACTCAAAACGCCTCTTTTCCTATCAATATAAGACTTGTGAAAACATTATGAAGTCTTCATTCACTCTTGGATGATTTTCACCTTCTTTGTTGTAGTTTGCACCAACTACGGGCCCATGTGTATTGACTCTCCAAGGTCAGTATAAAAAAGGGGTGACCTGCAAGGTCTCCCATAAAAATTCATGAAGGGTTCCATAACAATGGTGGAATTATATCTTTTTTTCGTTTGGAAACTCCTACAGTGGAAACTGATCCTCCCATATATGACCATATTCCAACATGTATTCTCATAGCATGTCCTACAAAACCATAATGATCCACTCTAGGTGGCCAACAGTTTGGAGGTGAAACATTGTTCTCAAGCATAACTGGGTCTCATATTTCAGTTGTATTCCCTACCAAAAATGATATGTAAAATGAGAATCATGATTACAAAAAATCATTGATGGAACTCTATAGAGTCATACAATCTCTTGAATGTAGATGTGTCCCAAGCTAAGTATTAATCTTTGCTCTTATATAGTCGGGAAGTGGGCCAACATAGTGAGCTGCCCAAAGATCACCTAGATAGAATCATGTCGCCTAGAGGTATATGGTAAGACAATCAAGAATTCAATAGATATATCATCCCACTTACACTTTGGAGCATTTAAGGGTTTAGATGAACCCACTAGAATTGGTACTCAACCTTCACCTACTGTCAAAAAAGTCAACGAGAGATAAACTCTACATCTCCTTTCGTAATCACTATTTATTAGAACTGAAATTATAGGTACCGGTACATCTTTTCTACATTAGATTGTACCACTAAAGGATATGTGTGAAACTATCTCAGAACCTCCTCCTTCAATTTCAATGCTACCACTGTGCAACCACTAAAAAATGACATTCTCCCCACTATTTGAATATATATTCGGATAATTTCTAGTGGATATTTGAGCATGTAGAGTCACATAGTCTTCATATCCAATATACGCCTCCATAATTTTATATAGGATTTGTGGGTTGAAAAACCTTACCTATAGGTAATTTGTTCCATATCCATCCAAAATGGATAAATTCAATGATGAAAACTACTTTGATTCCTTGTTTAGTTACTACCAACAAGACCACCTGTTTAGAGAATCTACCACCATGTTCCCCTTCCTTGGAGTATAAAAATTTGCACATTTTTAATCCCAAAGGAACTCTATACATTACCTCTATATCGAGTTATGATCATTTTGAGATATGATAAATTTCAGAATCTTTGATTGAAGTAGATGAGAAGTTGATCTCCCATCAGGTACTATCACCACATATTCAAAGTGAATACAAGGACCTCTAACACATGATCATGGGTCATGTAGCTATTCGAATGTAGTCTCAACTAGTGTGAACCATAGAAAAACACAAATTTCCTTGACATTAGGCCACAACAAAGGTTGTTATTTGATCCATTGCAAAACACAACATAATTGACACCATCCTCTGGTAATCTCAAGTTGTGAGTTCTTATCAAACATTGCCTAAACTTTTGAAAATTCTGCTGTATAATTTCCATCCACATTGAATTCTCCACATTTTCAAGTCAAAGCTCTCATGGTTGTTGATATTTGGGAGAAATTAGGTATTAATATTTGGTAATATCCTTCCAACCCATGGAATATCTACACCTCCATCACACTCTTAGGTAGCTCCCAATATAATTCTGAATTGACCTGGGACATGTCCAATAAAACGTTATCTGACGAGATACCATGTCCCATAAAGTGGAATGCATGAATCTATAGCTAGAACATTGAGATATTTCTATGTAGTAGGTATTGTTTGAGTGCATCTAGAACCATCCTTATGTGACTCTCGTTCTCCTCCTTGGATTACATGAAGAAAAGGATATCATCGATGAAGACAACCCTGAACCAGTCCATAAAATGATGAAATACCCTAATCACGAGTCCCATGAAAACTGTTGGGACATTCATAACACCAACTGAATAAAACAGTACGCATAGTGGCTATAACGGAATCTAATGGATGTCTTCAGTATATCATTATCTCATACTCACAATTTGTGATAACCTGACCTATCGTCACCCTTCAATAACCATCTTTCCCCTATCAACTGATTAAATAGGACATCATTCCTCATCAGTGGATACTTTTTCTTCATGTTCATTAGTTTGTGTATCTTTTAGTCCATAAAAAACCTCGACATCATGTATGACTATATAGAAACCAAAAGCATTGATTCCAAGGGTGATACAATGGGTCTCACGAATCCCTTCCTCTACAAGTCCTACAACCACACCCTCAGCTCAAAATGCTCTATGAGAGACATCCGATATTCTATCATAAATAATGGTGTAATCCCGTGTTGTAGATAAATGCATAAATCAATCTCTTCGGGGGGGAGGTAAATATGGAAAATATTTAGGAAATATGTACCCATACACCACCACCACTACATGAAACTGGAAACTCATAACATCTATTGTACCAAGGGTTAGGCTATACAATTGATGAGTAATATGCTACACCCTCCTATACATTAGTCCATCCTATGAAACATGAGGTTCTTTTTCAATGAAAAGGGAAGACCTAGTTCTATCACTATAGACACACCCCACCCTTCAACTAAAACAGTGAATCTGAGCATGAAATGCAGGTAACCAATCTATATGAAGAATGATTTCATAATTCCTCGACCCTACTAGCATAAATTTCCAACCAAAACTATCACCCCTAAGGTACATGTCAAAATTATAGCATATGTACATGATCATTGAGTCTTCTCCATAATCATTCTCCTAGAATAAGGGTTGGTTCAGGGGTTCAATTGAAATATCTATGTCATGTAAAATGTTTGTGGTATGAAAGGAATGACTCACATGTGACTCTATGTATTGCACCATATGTAGAAAAGAAATAGATCATACCTTGAATCATTCCTGGAGCCCCTAGGTCATAACCCTTGAGTGTATGTAGTTGTAACCACCCCTGTCCTCTAGCTCCCTCAGCCTAGCATGGACTACCTGGGGGTAAAAGTTATAACTAGTCAAAAGGTCAACCACCTGATGTTTTCACAACTATTCTTCAATATCTTTCACAATATGGATCTACAATCTCTAATATCTACCTCTACCTCAATTGAAAATCTATAGTCTCTTTTTCATCCACAACATAGGTCAGACAATATCGAGAGAGATTTCCCATGTCATCACTTGAGTTGCACTGCTTCTCTCTAGGATGACTAGACCCAACCGGCGATGCCATAACTATAGATCCTCTTTCATGGGACTTCCTCCAAAATCCTCGTGCATGTCTATGTTCCAAAGAATGATGTCGCTTCCTAGATTTCCCTCTTCCGACAACCACTATATATATAATCATCCAAAAAAACTCTCAAACACCATGATCTCTTAGGCAACCTTACATTAGTATGAATGTATAGATGGGTAATGTTGTGTAGTATGTCTCTTTGCAGACCTTTCATGATTTTTTTATCCCTAAATAACTAATCTCGAACAATATCCAACGAGTTCTCAGAGAGGTTGGTAAACCTTGATGAATACTCCAAAACTTTTGTACTACCCTAATTCATCAATAGAACCTCTTAGATGCATAAAACCTTCGTGTTCCTGATATGAACTCCACTCTAAAGAGGTTCTCAAACTCTATCCCTAAAATATTCTCCTCATCGTAGTTCTTGGTAACAAAAACACACCATTGTCTGGGTAATTAGTGAAGAATTCTCACTGCTAGGGCCACCATATGATCTGATGGTGTCCAAACTGGATAGATAACTCACGTCATCTCCTCATGCTAGTCCACAACTGCATATGGGTCTGGCTCTCCTCAGAAAATGAGGGGAATCTACCATTATGACTTGTGAAGTGTGCTCAGCATGCATACCTCATCCACTGGTACTATGTGTACCATGTGCTAATATACATGTGGTGGTATGGTTGTGGTACCACATGGAGGTAACATCTTAGGAACTGGTCTGTGTAGTGAAGTATCATCACTAAGGGGGTCATCCTCAAGATCAGATAGCTAAATCCTAGTTGAAATACAATGTAGAGGCATCTTGAATGCAAAAAATATTTATCAAAGTCAATGTGTATATCAAGAGAGATGACTCAATAAATAATTATAACTCAAAACCCGTTATTATATGATGCTTGTACTATTGTTTTCCATGCATCCATTATTCTAATGTAATGAATCCATATGCATGTGATTAGAGTCCTTGTGTGTAGATAAGTTGGTCGCCACACCAACACCAGAGTCCCTATCCTGAAATAAAAAATCAAAAATGTAACATTTCCCCCAAACCAATCTCATATACTCTCATCATTAAATTAGAAATGTCCCCTATAATACCACTCTTTCAAGACCCATCCCAATGGGTCCTATGTCACGACTCCCCAATCCCACATTCAATAGGCCATGGGATGGAATCTACTGTCGAGAAGTTGTATCAATGACATGGGAGGCCAAGCCTAAGTACCTATACACACAAACACACACATCTCTAATCCCATTAATTGTTCAAAAGCAACAACCACTAACAAACCATGTATGCATACATCTATGTTATGTAACTAGAGTATGACAAGATTTAAAGTAAAGTAAATATTCCACATACTAGATCACCACCAAGAGTCAATAACACTAGACCATCCTGTAAGTAATGTTAATGGGACTGCTATCAGAAAGATACAGGAACATACCTCAGTCTGTTAAGTCTCATTAAACACTATCTCATCTTGTTCTTCCTTGGACTCCATCAGAAGGTCGATCATCTGAATAAGACATGACATGTGCAGGAAATGACCATGTAGGGGTGAGTATAAAAATACCCAATAAGACTCCCTAAAACCATAAATTAATACAAAAAGGATATATAGACATATCTACATAGGTATATTTCTATATCATATATAACAAGAATATATAGATATACTCAACCCAAGACACATAGTCTAGATGTTAGTCAAAACCTTAATATACCATCCTTTTTAATTAAGCTCGTAGATTTCACAAAGAACTCATCTGGGAGAACACACTCCTGAGTCTGATAGCACTGATGAAGTCCATCTAATAGGTACTACTTGTCGGTCTCCATCATTAGAAAGATATAATGATAGTCCAAAGGGATTACGATGCATATAAGAGGATAATAGCCAGATCCATGGGGTGATACCAAAAAATATATCTAGATATAATCACTATATAGCGTGTATATTCCAACGTAGTGTTGGTCATGTCGATAACAAGAAATCCACCTAGGGAACAAATATGAATGGAGGATCCCAGTACATTCTTCTTAGGGGAGGGGTGGGATTCCAACAAATCTATATTGGAAGTCCTGTTGAAGGGATTGTAGCCATAGGAGTATGAAATGATTCACTGCTACCGTTAGGGAATGAATAATAGAAACAAACCATCATGAATGTTGTGTAAGATATAGAGCACAAAAGATCCATGTAATATTTAAAGGATTACACAAAATGTTGTAGGGGTACACATTGTGTCCCATTGACCCCAGGTACTGCCTGTGTCATTATAATTATGTATGTGTGGTATTACATTACCTATAGACACCCAATGTACTCAACCCATGTGCCAATACACATATTAGTTTTTGTACTTGGTCCAACCTATGTCCATGTCGGGGAGGACCTGCCGTGTAGGATGGACATGCAGTCCAACCAGTGTCCTTGTACTTCCAATGGTATACACAGAGTATCTGGTGAGGGAACACACAATTTGTAGATAAGGACACATGATGTGTGATTTATATAACCTACACAAAACCCCATTCATCACTTAGGGGGGGTAAACACCATGTAATCCTGAAATACATGTCGTGTAATGCGGGGTTCCCTAGAATCCTTAGTTTAATATTTATCACCTCCTCCATTGATTAAGTCATGCTTTACTAGGAATAATGAGATCAAGACTCATCTAGAAATGCCATTATTGAATCAACAATATTTGAGCCTAATATCTATTCATAAAATTATATCATCATCGTCCTTCGTTACACACTGAAGGATGAAAAATAACACATAATTAGTGTCGGTCATCATATGGTCCACCACTGTTACCACTGTCACACCTTCATCAAATTTCATCGATCCCAAATCTATAATCTTGAATTTTTCTTCCATGAAATGATCACACAAATATTGGTCATTCAATATTAAATTGAACCAAAACCAAATGAAGAACACCACAATGAAAAGATCATTCGGGGGAGAAATGCACTAAGATCAAACGAGAGGATTCGACCATGATTGATGTTTGTGGAAATCTTAGTTTGTTTCCATTAGAATTAAAATTGAATAATCAACATCCGAAAATAAATCTATAGATAAAACTAGTAAATAAATCATTATTTCATAATAATCGATCCATGGACCAATATATTCATTGATCGGTCCATTTTATTCATTGAAACCATGAATAGATAATAAAAAAATTCAAACTGTACTCCCTACCCTGATCTCATTCGATCTATAATGAATATGATGAACTGCCATCTTTATTAGAATGATTGGTCAAATATGAGGTTCGTCGATCATCGATCTGACATTCCATCATCAATCGCTAGAGTGGATTATCCAAGGCTCTCCCTCCAATGATCCTACAGAGGTTCCAGAGTTATGTGGCTAACCTTGTAATTCTAACATAATAGTTAATTTAAAGACTAAATAATATCTAAATGAATAAAATAAATAAAAAATTTAATATAATTATTATATTCATTACTTCTATAATGAAGTCTATTCAAAAAATTACTTCTTCCAAACAATGTTAAGTCACACCTAGGGTAAAAATCATCTTCTGAACTCAATGGTGCCCTCATATTTTTGATTGGGGAACTTGTTTATAAGTCATTCCATTTTTTCATGAAAACAACATGTTAGTGCTAATTATAGTATTTAATATATTACAAACATTTAATCCAAACACCCAAGGCCTCAGAATTGAAAACCTCCTCAGTGCTTCGTCTCGAAAATAATGAATATAATATTTAAAAATAGTACAGAAAAAGTATGATTCATTATATAGATTATCACCCAAAAAAATATAAAATATAACCATAAAAACCATAAATGTGGTGAAATATTTAGATCATGATCGGTGTACATTAAAGGATGATGTGATCAACATCTTCCTCTGGTCCATTTATTACACAATAATATATTTCACTCAAGAATAAAAATTGTTCCATATAAAAATATCATTAGGAAGAGATTTAGGAATCCTACATAATGGAATGGATTTTTTGAACAGAAGACTGTATTAAATAAAATGGATGATGAAATGGTATAAAATGTCACGGCTATTCAACAACACATCGAAACAACTCAAATTTGATAAATAAACTATTCTAAAAAATGTTAGACGAACTTAGAGATTGATGTAAGACATAACATTTTCAAAAATATATATTCTTGGTAGAGAGTCATTAATCATTATAAAGTATTAATATATGTCCCATATACATTGTATCCATTTATATTCTTAATTTCATCAGAGTTGGGGCCTATTAACTAGAATTCCCACATACCATGTCTCAAGTACATGACCTTCTACATGTGTCCCTCTTGAGTAAGAACATAACAGATCTATCACATGTATTAAATCATAGAGTGTTACACTGAGAGAATTATATAACTTTTGGGATTAATCTATTATGATAATGGACAGAATAGATTGGAATCTATTTAAGAAGGATACTCACCTAGTCAATGTGTAATAACAGAACCGTATGTAGAAGGGGGAAATTTGGGAACTAGATATTGTAATGAAATATTATTACCCTTATATGATATTGTCGTACTTGGTAAAATAGAATAAATTTATCAAATTGATTAGTGTAGGAAGAATTTAATGATCTAGAATATTATCAAATTGAATTTTACAACTAAATTTAATGGTGTGTCATACATAGTAATATAGCATTATATAAATCCCATACACCACAAGGTAGAACAATAAAAATTTCATAATTTTTTATTGATAAATACATTAAGGTAATATATATATTTAATAAAATTGGAAACATTACAATGAGAAATAAAATAGAAAATATTATAAAAATAAAATAAAAACATATATCTTTATAATCTCTAAGAATGATTGTACTCTTGAACAACACTATATAAATGAGAAAAATTATTAGATATTTGACATCCATGTTTATATTTAATATATATATAATTGAAACAAAATAACAGTTTAGTATGGTTGAAAAAAATATAAGGTACTTATAATGGAATTGAACCCCATATGAATTTTACAAACATTACTATTTGAATAGTAATCTAACCATTATGAATAGTAACATGACTAATAGAATAGTAATGCTAACTATTAAATTGAAAAATAATATATAGTTATATTATAATATGAATGTATTGAAAATTTGTAAGATATAAAAATTAATTAATGTATTAAAAATGATAAAATTAGTGATTTCAAATTTTAAAAAATAATTTTCTTAATTTAAATTTTTCTTATCAATATAAAAAATTAAAATAAATCAAATTTTCAAAAAAATGGTTTGAAATATAATATTATGATTCATTAAAATATAAAATTTAATTTTATAATTCTTTAATTAATTTTCAATAGCTCATATTGTTGACCGTAATATTGAAACTTGTATCTTTAAAATAAATTCGGATGTTATTTATAAAATAATTCTCTTCTATTTAGGAAAATATTTCTATTGTGTGAAATTATCTTAGAGAATTTTTCCATCATTAAAATTTTAGGTTGAATTATTTTCATTTCAAAAAAATAGATGATTTTTCGTTAATTATAATATAAAATGAAATATGATAATAAATATTATATGTTAAATAAAGGAATAATTAATTCAAAGATGATCAAAGAACCTATTTTATAGAAATAACATGAAAAATATTCAATATATAGCCACATTATTCGTAATAGTAGATTGTTTTGAACTAGAATAATAAAACATGAATATTATACTAAAAAATATCCTCCCCACACATATTATATGCCTCTGGACCACCCTTTATCCTCACTCTATATAAGACATCGAGCTTTTCAAAACCCTCATATTCCTCTCCTGAACTCTCTCCTCTATGACTTTTGTTTTCTTGTAATACCCAAAGTCCCTTCCAAGGTGCCTTTAACTATTATAGCCTATAAGGAGGCAAAAAAATTATCTGCAAAGAACATATTTCATTTTTCTTATTATAAAACTAGCTATATATTAAATCAATCCACTATGTCATATTAAAAAATTATATTCAGTAGAAAAATATCTTCTAATTTTTCGAGAATATTCATTTACTACCACCTAACAGATTTAAAAATTAATACATTGTTCATATTTGCTCAGTTTACAACCCTTTGAATGATTAGTTACATTTTCCACCAGTCAATTCAGCGATAGCTAAAATTCAACTATTTTTGTAAAAAATTCAAATATCATGTATAATTATATTTTCATATTAGAGAATATATAAACACTCATAGTGATAAATATAACCATGTATGTTCATCATTGTTAGACAGCCCTCCTTAATAAAATAACCATAAGATAATAAATTTTATACTCTCTAAATCATGTATATTTTTTTAATACTATAAAATATTAATATTCATTAAAATTTATAGATGAAACTTTACTCTATACAATTTCACTATTATAGTCATGTAACCATTCCATAAGTACTCTCAAATTAACATAAAAATGTATCTGATACCTGAATGATGAAATGAATGTCCATGGGACAATGATTATAGAATTTATAACTTAATTGAAATAATATAAACATCAATATATGATTACTAATAATACCAATATTCATGAATTAATTACTTTTTGAATTGTTTAATAAATAAAATTTGTTGTGTTATATGATAGTTTAATGTGTTAAATGAATTATGACCCCACGAAAGGGATCTTTCTATACTACCCTCTTTCATTATTTAATTACTTTTAAAAATATAGATCATCTTACCTCTATATTTAACATTATCAACAACTAATAACTTCTTTTACTTGTCCATGTCATATGTTACTAGATTACTCACCATTTATTTAATTGGATTGTACAAACATAATATTCATTTCGAAAAACATTAATTAAAGAAAAAATCAAATAAGGGAAACATTATGTTCACATAATCATATATTTTAGAAATCATTTCCAAACATTTACCCCATTCATGATTTATAAAATGAGGACTATATTTCAGATAACCATTTTTTATTAGTTCAATATTCATATAATACATAATAATCTCTCATTATTTAATTGTATTTTACTAATTCTATAAAAAATCATTTTAAATTTTTATTTATATACCCAATTAACTACCCATTCTATTTATTTTTTCAAATGAACTCTATATTTGTGACTAATTCTATTTGATTCAAATATAAACTCTCACATAATTTAATTCCCTCTTCACTTTATAATAAAAATCTAATATTATTTGATTATTCATTAATGAATTAATATGTAACACATTAAATTCCACAGGTATTTCATTTTCTTATAATATATGTTTTATTCCCATATATGGAACACATGTGCATACACAGGCTATGATGGGTTTATCACGATATCACAACAATTCTTTGGTTCAGGTTTATTTATTTTTTGTTGGAATGGATGGGATGAGGGAGTAATCTTAATCAATAGTGGTAATTAATTATCCATATTAAGATGACTTGATAGGGATCCTTTACTTATGGTTATGATGTCATGTATTTTTATATTGAAACATTCCAATGATGTTATGATATTACGATGTATATTTCTTATATAATTATTCCTACAATTTTCATTTTTATCAAATCATGTTATTTCTTTTGACTCATATGTTAGGCTTAATTGTCAGGCTTATTCACATAAAAGGCATGATTTTATGCCCTTTTTGTATTAATTTATTTATTATACATTATTTTAGAAGAAAAAAATGATTCAAGATAACACTATCGAGATGTAAATATTTATTTTTTTATTTTAGACTAATTTTGTTGTTTTATAAACCTTTTCTATCAATGAAACTAGGCCTTATGATCCCCAAATGTTGTTATTTATGGATATTTAGGTTAAAAAATTGTAATAAATTTATTTAGGGTATTGTGTAATTATTTATATGGTTATTAAAGCATGAATAAATAATCCTGAACATTTCTTTTGGGGTATGGATGGTATAATTGAATAGATCCTAACAAATATGAGTAGTCATGTGATCATACTGATGGAAATATAGGACAAATAATATTTTGATTCTATCTTACAATAGTTAGGTAATATAATAATTTGTAACAATTTTTTAAGGCCATTTTTTATTATATGTTATTATTTGGGTATTTGGTTCTCTCCTTACATGGATGAAAAAGAGGGTCTGATCATGTAATGAAACAAACATTTATGGATAAAATTACATTTATTTTAATTAAATTTCTTATAGTCTTAAAATATATGTGAACAAAAATAATTTTATCCATTTTGATCAAAACTACCATTTAGTATCATTACCATTGATATTATAGCTATTGAACACTGATCACATGTCTAGTATAAATATATTGTTTAAAAAATCCTTTTGACACAAACAAAGGAATTGATGGCCTCAACCAGTAGGATCATTCCCTATCAAGACCATTTATCAAATCATATGAGGGTTATAATGTTTTTAGGATTTTCCATATAATAAGGCTATGTCGAGACCCAATTACAGAAGCATTATCAAAACCATTTATGAGATAATTTTAAGCTTATCGAGATCGAAAGCCAAACCTTGTTCACCGAATGACCCCATGAAAGCCCCACCATCACACACCATACTCTTAAGACGTATGATGGTGTAATAAAGAGATAGGAAACAAGAAACATGAATTAATATTTTTTCAAATATTTTTATAGAAGAATGAATATACTTTGTTTATATTATTATTACTTTGTAAATGCTATTTAATGCACAAATAGTATTTTTTATCATATTAAAATTCAATTAAAAAATAAATTTTAAATGAATTAATAGATTTTGTAATAAAATAATATTATATTAAATATTTTTATTTAATTAATTTTATTTAATATAAATTAGCATATAATTTTTATGAAGTGAGAAGTAATTTTTATTAAGGTTTACAACTATTTTTTTCAAAACCCGTCAATTTTCAATAAATGTCCGTTTTTATTTTTTATGTAAAAATTCAAATATATAGAAATATATTTAGATTAAATTTATATAATTTTTTGGAATTAAGACATTAAATTTATCAAACAATTATGTTTTTATAGTTTCTATGATAATTTAATTTGTGGGTAAAAATTAAATATAGTATAAATATACATGGTGTTCTATAACATCATAATGGACCAATAATGAAGTTAAAAAATAATATAAAAGGCATATGAAAAATAAATTCTTTTCAAATAATGTAATTTTATGTTTATTTTATTTATTTTATAAAGCCTTGTTAAATCCTCCAAAACATATAATATATTTTAATATTTTAAAATCTTTTCCATGAAATTATGACTCACCTCTAGATACTATAAATAATCTTTTTTTTTATTTTCATAAAGCCGGTTTGAGGTAACCGGAAACCTCACAACCAAACATCAAAGCATCCAAAAGCCAAAAACTTCCTAAATTAAAAATTCAAAATCACAACAAACCACGTGCCCACCTCGAGCCATGCAAGCACCTCGAAGAGCGTGTCAATGCGTATTCAATCATACCGTCGGTGAGAACAGCACACCCCACCATTCATATTAGAATGATGCTGGGGCTGTCTTCGGAACTCTATTCCAGCCACCGTTGTCACAAACATTTGAGTAACAGATAATCCTGAATAACCGTCGTTCCTCGTCGTTGCCAAAAAATCATCCAGCAAACCACAAAAATACATTCCAGTAGATAAACACAGACACACAACCATCTCAACCGCAAGACGTCAACGTTCTACCGAGAATGGACCCAGAAATCTCCGAAGAGTATACCGGTGTAACCGGTCTTACACCTGTAGGTCTGACAAGCATCTCCATCAATCATCACAATAGGAGCCGAGGTGAGGCCAACCACCGGGAAGCATTTCCATCCCATGCCAGAAATTACCAGGAAGAAATACCCAAGCACAAATTCAAAAAACACACATTCAAAATTCAAAAACTCAAACCTTCAAACCCTATGTAGTAGATATCTCCAGCATTCAGATTCATCAGCACAACATCATCTCCATAAAGGAATTAAGATTCACCAAACATGAGAAATTAGGAACCGCTGCAAGCAAGAGGAAACCCTCTATTCAGATCACATCTCCGCCATCCTTTTAAAGCTCGAGAGACGCCGCAAAACACCAACCGCCCACACCAGAAGCATGACCAAAACCTTAGGTCAATGGACCTGGGACTTCGGTCTCGGCCGACACCACGCCGCCAATGAAAACCCTATACAATGAAATAGACCGGGCAAGCAGAAGCAATGGAGAGTGGGATAGACGAAAACCTTGAATCCACCGTAACTAAGGAACCTCCAGGACTCACCAAACAGAGGAAGGCCAGCACGAAAACCCAAGTGAAGAAGGTGGTGAGGAGGAGAGCGCCCTAAACCTCTTTACCCCTTACGGTCCCATCAACAAATAATCATGAGTGATTCTTTGTTAGTTTTAAAAAGAGAGACATCCGACTCACCTCTATATAAGAAAGAGGAATATTTTAATATCTTCATTCCTTATCATTATAAAATAATTTACACCACTACCCTTTTCTGGAAAACATGGGAAAAATCATGGGCTGGTTTTCAGTTTCGAATATTTATGTATTTAGTGCGCAAAACCAAAATAATAAATAAATCCCCATCCTTTGTTATATAAACCCACCAATGATCTCATTTATATTCACCAAAAATCTTTGAAGCTCAACCACCCACATCCTCATTCTCCCTAGAGTCCTCCAATGGTTCCCCAAATCTCTTAATAAGCCTCTCTCAAGCCTTTGGAGTCACAAATCTATATAATAAAGGGAAATATTTTAATATCATCACCCCTTATCATTATAAATTAATTTACACCACTCCCCTTTTCTAGAAAACATGATAAAAATCATGGGATGGTTTTCAATTTTGAATATTTAAGTATTTAGTTCCCAAAACAAAAATAATAACAAAATACCCATCCTTTCCTATATAAACCCACCAATTATCTCATTTTTATTCACTAAAAATATTTGAAGCTCGACCACCCACTTCCCCATGCTCCCTAGAGTCTGTAAATGGTTCCCGAAAATCTTTGAATAAACCTCTGTAAATCATTTGGAGTCACACATCCATATACAGGATCTTCCACTCCCCTATTTTATTAAGCGCTCCTTTTGTGATATTCCATTTAATTTTAATTTATATATGTTAGGATATCTTCATACATACTCCCATTACTATCCATTTGATTTATAAATAATGATATCTTTCTTCCACTCTCATTAATCCATCCATTATCCTTTATATACACCTATTACCATCCCGAAATCCGTACGGGATTTCACTTTCCCCATTCCCGTTCAAGGACTTATTTTATATTATGCATCTTAAATTCCATTTCATGTGTTGGGGTATAATGTTTCATGATACACTTACTTTCCATTTAATTTATAAATTTTTAGAGACACCTTTTTCTCTCATCAAAATATTTTCATGAACTTCTATTTGACGCCGCAATGATGATGAAATTACACTATGACTTTCCATCATGTAGTGAATACCATACCCATTTCTCTACCAAGTGTATTAACCTTTATGATCATATAATTATTGATTTAGAACTTACATGAATGTACTACACATTCCTCCATCATGGAATAATTTATGATGTAGAATTATTCCATGTTATATGATATATGACACACACATATGCATGAAAGGAAATTTTTATGAAGGGTGTACCCTGATTTCACTCCAATGCATTGGGTAATGTTTAGTATCATGATAAATCATGTGAATTGAAGTTTTACTTGTGTTAGTTCATGTGAAATGAGGTTTTAATCATGATAATTCATGTGCAATTAGGTTTTAAACATGATGATCCATGTGCAATGATCCTTGACTCATGTTAATATCATATTTAATGTTGTTAACACATCCCTATTTTATGATTACCTTGATATGTAATTCATTTATGTTCATGTTTCTTTTGTGATTCATTGATATACCTATTCACTAACATGTATTTTCTTCCTCATGTTTTTACATATTTATTCCCTTATAGGGATTTATAGTTCATCCTTTTCTTATGTATGTCCTTAGTTTATCCCATGAAATGTTCAATACAAAGGAATGTTGTGGTAATGTAAAAGCACTTTTCAATAAAGATGATTTATTTTCTAGTTAATGTTTTTATGAAATGTTCTTAATCCAAAAATACATTATTCCTCTCTATCATCTAAGTTGTATTAAGTGAAAATCATCTAATAAATCGTGTTTAAATGTGTAATAATGATTTGTGTTATTATAGATAGTATCAAATAATAGGTTTAGTTTTTTTTTTGATTTGGATTAGAAAAACCTATTGAAATACCATAGGTATAATACTAACCATAAGAAAAATGTATGTTAATTTTTTGAGTATATAGTAAGTTGTTTATCAAGAAAATACATCCCTATATGGATATGAATAAGTGGATTGGATTTGCCACATATGTATAATGGGGTAAAACCCAAAACACCACTTTGTGATAGACTTGATTGGGAACTGGTGCATGAAAATGGGCCTTGATTCACCAATAGTTTGACACTCTTAGAAGATATGATTTGGTAAATTCATAATCGTCTTATAAACCATTATTATGGGAAAATTCCCATAAAAATATATTTTATGATATAGATAATGGATAACTTAGACTGAAGCTTAGAAACACATAAGTGATGGAGATAAATGTAATTTATGATGTATCCCTTAAATTTAATAGGATTAAATTAATGTGTTTAACTATTTAAGATAATAATTCATAATCTTACTTTTATACTATCCAATGGATGGTAATAGGAGGAATCTTGATAACAACATATACGAAGGACAGTGTGAGGATTGCCCCAATGAGATGCCCAAACCGATCGGAGAGGGAATTGATAAATTTGTTATAATACTATCTTGGTTTACTCAAGTTATAATTGAATCTTGGATCAAGATTATTTCCTAAATCCCCCCCCCCCCCACCTAGAGAGAACAACACTCAATCAAGAGCATAATGTGACAAATCCACTTATATTCAATGGTTCCTTTGATCCCTTAATTATGGATAAATAGATCAATTACATCCAAAATATATTCTTTATCCTTCAATATTATGAACAATAGAAGGTTATTTTGGATGTTTGTCATATAGAGGGTGAAACTAGTCATTGGAAGACATTTATCGAGAATATGAATCCTATATAAGAGATTGAATAAAGTGAGTTGAAGGAATTATAGAAAAAAAATTGATAAATATTTTTTTCACCCATAGTATTAAAATTGAAAGATATTTCCTTACAATTAAGAAAAGGTATGATGAATCTTTTAAGGTGTACAAGGAAAACCTCGCCAGACTTTCCTGATACACTTCTGATTTTTTCAGTACCCCCAAATTCACGGTTGACCACTTCTTTAGTGGGATAAATCCTAGCCTATGAAAATCCCTGGAAATATGTGACGTTGAAATCTATGATGATATTATAAAATTTTCCCTCAATGTTGAGATGGATATTGGGGAATCTCAGGTGTATCATGTGGATAAAAAGGGGAATGTGAAATTTAATTCTAGCAGTCTGATGGATAAACCCAACAATGATAAGAAATTCCAACACCCTGCTTGTCAAATGAGTATATATAAGATCCCCATAAATTGACTAAGGGTATCCCGAAAATGATTTAGGGGTGGAAGAGAAGGGAACCTGGATTATAGTGGCTGATAAGAGAAAACCATTGTCACGATAAAGGAAAGAAACACTCCATTCGACCCTCAACATTTTGTCCATTGTTAAAACTTCAAAGAGCTATGGATCTTTGTGAACCAGTTTTCTAAGCCAAGGGTTTTCAGAGGCAACCAACATCCCCAAAGGTGGAAAGGGTGAGATTTTTCTGTCACTACCACTGAAGTGAATCACAACAATGAAGTGGTGATAGGTACTCGAGTTATTCATTCATGA
This sequence comes from Viscum album, assembly GCA_963277665.1. NCBI lineage: Eukaryota > Viridiplantae > Streptophyta > Magnoliopsida > Santalales > Viscaceae > Viscum > Viscum album. The sequence continues at coordinate 737,300,195 of OY728143.1, read as the reverse complement.
AATGCGATCATAATTTTTTATTCTAGTTATACACATTCATTTATATCCCAAAATTTTAGTAGAACAATCTAAAAACAACTGCAAATAATGGGAGGAGAGATTTCGGTGAAAACAGAAAATGGGAAAATTATTTCATCCCGTGTAATAATTTATGGATTGAACTTATTGGTGAACCTTGTCATACTTCACTTGTGGTAATTTGATGTAATTCTTGGCATGGATTGGATTTCCCTATATAGAGCCAACCTTAAATTCTAATGAGAGGGAAATGACTCTCCATATTGTGATTTGGCCACCAATTCTATATATGTGTAAGGAAGAGGATGAATCATAATTATCATTATCATACCATACATTGATATTACTTCCCTATGACCACATATATCATGCATAGATGATTTAGTATTAGGAATGAACCATCCTCTTAGACATGCCTATTTTAAAAGAATTCACATGTGTGTTTACCAATTTAATATTTGGTCTTCCTCTTAGTAGAGATGCTGAATTATCAATTTCTCTTATACCTGGGGCATTGACAATATCCCAGACTCCATATAGATTGTATTTTTTGGATCATGTAGAAATAAATAAACAACTATAGGATAATCTAGATAAAGGGTTTATACACCCAAGTGCTTCATCATGGGGTCCACCGGTCCTCTTTGTTAAGAAGAAGGATGGGTCAATGATCCTTTTCATTGATTAGTGTGAGATCAAAAAAATCATGATAAATAACAAGTATCCATTTTCACTAATTTATGACTTATTCAATCATCTATGTGGTCCGTGATATTTATCCAAGGTGGATCTGTGGTTGGGATATTTCCTAGAAAGGGTGAAGAATAAGGATATCCTCAAGACTTATTTTTGTGCAAGCTACGAGCATTTGTAGTTCATAATGATTCAATTCAGATTCACTACTACTCTAGTAATTTTTGTGTATTTATTGAATAGACTCATTAGAGATTACATTGAAAAAAATTATAATATTTATATATTATATTCTAATATAATCCAAAACTAAGGAGGTGCATGAGGAGCATATAAGAACTATGCTAAAGACCTTGCGAATGGAGAAGAACTATGAATAGTATAAAAAGTATGAGTTCTAGTTGAAGGAAGTCACATTCTTAGGGAATATCATCACATGTAATGGGATATATTTGGATCCTTCCAAAACGAGAGAAACTATGGGATGCCCGAGGCTATAATCTATGGTGGATATCTATAGATTCCTTGTCTTATCTAGATATTATTGTTAATTTGATAGAAATTTATAATGATTTTCAAACCCTCTTACCAAGATAGTATGGAAGGGAGTCATGTTTTCATGGAATGATGAATTTGAAGAAAGCTTCATGGAGTTGAAATAGAGTCTTATCACTTCCCCTATGCTCACACTACCTACAAGTGGGGAGCATTTTTTAATCTTCGGTAATGACTCAAACAAGGGATTGGGATGTGTGTTGATGAAAAATGATGAACTCATTGCCTACGCATCAAGACAGTTGTAATTTCATGATAAAATCTATCCCACACAAGATATAGAGTTGTCAGTTGTGATCATTACATTGAAAATATGCCAAAATTATATCTTTTGAGATATGTGTAAAATATATATAGGTCACAAAATTCTCAAATATATATTTCCACAAAATGAGAACAATATGTGACAAGTAACATCGTTAGAGCCAATTAAGTACTAAAAATGATCAATCCACTACCATCATGGGAATGTGAAAAAGGTGGAAGATTCTATAAGTAGAAAGGACCCAACAATTATATCATTGAAGAGCCTTAAAAAGGATCTAATATTATTATATTTGATGAATATGTACATGGTAATCATATAGAAGGGAATATCATCACTCGTATCACAACTGATTTCTCAACCATATATTTTGGAAAGGTTAAAGGATGCTCAAAAAGATGATGAAGGAATTCATAAGAATGTCGAAACTATCATGAAAGGGGAAACCTTATAGTTCAATGTTTATGAAGAAGTAATTTTTAGATTTGCGTCGAGACTATGGGTTCCATCAAATCTCATGTTATAGAATGAGCATTTGGATGATGCACATAATTCAGATTTTTCCATTCACCCATGAATCAAAAAGATGTATCGAGATCTCCAAGAGCACTATTAGTGGGATTATGTGAAATGGGAGATCCTTGAATATAAATCAGTGTTTTGGTATTCCAAATGTTAAGGATAATAGGATAAAGTATAAGGGGATGATGCAACCATTACCCTTACCAACATGGAAATGGAAAGACATCACCATAGAAATTTTCACTGGACTTCTGAAGACATTTGAAGGAATCAATGATGCATGGGTAGTTTTGTAGCATCTTACAATGAATGAATACATCATTTTAGATCAAAAAAATTTCCTACTCGATCAACTGACATGGATATACAACAGAGATGTGGAAAGGCTTCATGGAGTACCACTATCAATTGTGTCCAATCAAGATCTAAGATTCACCTTTATGTTTTTGAAAAGTCCACAACATTCTCTTGACACTGAGCTAACATCAGTATGGTATACCACCCTCAAAATGATGTCCAATCTGAGAATCCTATCCAAACACTTGAGAAAATGTATAGGGATTTCTCAATGGACATTAAAGATGAATTTGACCAACATTTTTCTTTTTGTGGAGATCTCTCACAACAACAGTTTCAATTCGAGCATCTAAATGGATCCCTATGAAGTCCTTTATGTAAATAGGTGTATAACACCGACATGTTGGGACAATGTTGGGGAACAAAAACTTCTTGGTCCAGAAATGGTCGAAGAGATTGTAGATAATGTTAATACAATGTAGCAACACATCAAATATGCTCAGATTCGACAAAAGACTTATGCTGAAGATCGTGAATATGACATAGAGTTTGATGCTGTGGACATGGTATTCCTCTAAATATATCCATATTTGAGTGTCGTGATATTTGGGAAGAAGGGAAATATTATTACCAGGTATACTAGGCCTTTTGAGATCATTGATCACCTCAGATCAGTGGCATAATGATTAGAACTCCCACCAAACCTATCTCAAGTGCATGATGTATTCCATGTATCCATATTAAAGAATTAAATCCCAGAACAATCACATGTACTAAATCAAAATTTGGTACCATTGTAGACTGACCATTTCTATGAGTATTAGTTGGTGCAGATCTATGATTTTAGAGAAAAATTTATACTAAATAAGAAAATTCTCCTTGTCATGGTATTATGGAGAAACCTTAGTTTTGAAGAAGAAACATGGGAACCTAAGGAGATGATGGTTTAGAGTCCAATCTTTTTTACTATAGGGGAATGAAATATTGAGAGATAAATTTAATAAGGGGGAAGGTAGTAACGACCAGAACATTTATGAATAAAAATCCTGTTAATTAAATTAAATCTCTTATGGTTATAGAAGACATGTACACTTATTTAATTATATCCAATTGGATTTAAATAACTATTATGTATCATTACAATTGATAATATATCATTTTCATAGTGATCCCATGACTAGTATAAATATAGTGTTTGAACAAATCTTTTTGACATATACAATGGAAGTGATGGCGTCAACCAGAAGGATCATTCCCAATGAACCCCATTTATCTGAGTTGTTGAGGGAGATATAATTTCTGGGATTTTTAATAGCCCAATCCCAAGATGATATCTAAAAACATAAGCATGAATGAAACTATTAATGCAAGAATTTCAATCTCATCGAGATCACAGACCAAACCATGTTCAAAAAACAGACCTATGAAAGCCCCACCATCACACACCTTACTCATAGGGTGTGTACTGGTGTAATAAAGGGACATGTAATAAGACCCTAGAATTATGATTATGTACATTATTTTTGTATTGAATATGGAATATACTTTCATTCTATTTTTGTTACTTTGTAAATGATTTTTAAAGCACAAATAGTATTTTTTTGTTAATATTCAAATTCATTAAAGAAATGTATTTTTATTATATTATTATATTTTGGAAATAAATAATATTTTTATAAAATATTATTATTAAATTACTTTTATTTAATAGAATTGATCATTTAATCATTATAAAGTCAAAAGTTATTTTTATTATGGCTTTAAAAATATTTTTTTCAAAACCCATCAATTTTAAATAAATGTCAGTTTTTTATTTCAAAAATTAAAGAATTCATTTTTAGAAAATTATTTAGATATAATATATAATTTTTAGGAATTAAGATGATGAATTTATCTAAAGGATAATTTTTCATAAATTGTTAAGATAATCATATTTTTTTGGTAAAAATTAAATATCGTGTAAATATATAGGGTGTTTTATGAGATCATAATGGACCAATAAAGATTTAATAAGAAATATAAAAGGTATATTTTGAAATATATTTTTTAACTTTAAAATAATGTAATTTTATGTTTATTTTATTAATTTTATAATGCTTTTTTAAATATTCCAAATCATATAATATATTTTAAGATTTTAAAATCATTTCGTTGAAAGTATGACTCCCCTACACATAAAAAAGGGTAATATTTTAATATCGTTTTCCATTATAGTTATAAAATAATTCATTTCACTATCCTTTTCTAGAAACCATCGGTAAAAACCATGGTATGGTTAGTGGTTTTGAATTATTTATTATATAGTGTCTAAAACTAACATATTAAAGAAAGCCCCCTCCTTTCCTATATTAACCCATTCAATATCCCATTTTTCTTAAAAAAAACTCATTGGAAACCAAACTCCCTTCTGCACCTGCACCCTAGAGTACTCCTAGAGATCCCCAAAGCTCCTAATAAGCCTCTCCTAGCCTTTGGAGTCACACATTCATGTAAGGGATCTTCCACTCCCCTCTTTTATCAAGAACTCAATTCTATGATATGCCTTTTAATTTCAATTTTCATATGTTGGGATACATTCATAAATACTCCAACTACTATAAATTTTATTAATAAATAATGATATATTCCTTCAATTCTCATTAATACATCCACGAAATTTATATACACCCATTACAAAGCCAAAATTCTGAATGGGATTTCTCTCTGTTCAATCCCATTTCTAGAACATTTCTATATTATGAATATTAAATTTCATTTCATGTGTTGGGGTATAATGTTACATGATACCATTAAATTCAATTTAATTTATAAATGATAAGGGACCCCTTTCTCTCTCATCTACCTATTTGATGTATTTCTATTTGACATCTCTATAATGCAGAAATTGCACTACGATTTTACATCATGTAATAAATATAAAACCCATTTCTCTACCATGTGTATTATCTTTTATGTTCATAAACTTATAGATTGGGGAATTAAATGTATTTAATCCACATTACATGATCATGGAATAACCTATTATGTTTGAATGATTCCATGTTATATGATTAATCTTGGACACTTATGTATGAAATGAAATGTTTATGATGGTTGTGCCCTATTAGCACTCAAATGCACTGGGTAATGTTTAGTATCATGATACATCTTGTGAAATAAGGGTTTAATCAAAATAATTAATATTAAATTAGGTTTTATTCATTCTAATTCATGTTCAATTAGAGTTTACGTGTGCTTAACCATGTTCCATGAGCCTTGAATCATGCTAATATTATGTTGTATGTTGTTGCAACATTTCGATGTAATGATTATCATTCTATGTCTTGCATTTATGTAAATATTTATTTTTTACTCCATTGATTTTACTATTAACATGTATTTATTGTCTTCATAAGTTAATTCTGTGTTTATTCTCTTATTGGGTTTTATAACCCACCCTTTTCTTATGTATGACCTCCAGATATCCCATGTAGTGTTAAATATGAATGAATGTTGAGTTCATGTAAAAGAAGATTTCAATGATGTTCTTTTATTTTATGTTTATGCAGTTATGTGATTTTTCTATTCCCCAATGACACTATACCTCCAGTTATACTGAGTTTTATTATCTGATATTTATGTAATAATTCATTTTTAAGTGTGTAATAAAGATCATGGTTGGTATATATCAAGTATGGTATTATGTTCATAGAATATAAAAATATAACATGCACTATATATTATAATTTTTAGATGAAAAGTCTTGAAATTTTGTAATTTCAATAGATTAGAAATTATATATGTCATGCAATATAGATTTTCACATTGACATGGTATTTGGATCCTCTATTATTGTATAAGTCATATAAATTCATGTGATTCAAGAATGTGAGAATTTTTTAATAGGATATGGTTTGTAATAATTATATATTTAAGAAATTGGGTTAATTTTTATCTAAAAATGTAAATAATGGGTTATAAATATTGAGTATTCATTGTCGGGATCTGAAAAAATTAACTGAATTGGTTTTGAGGGACCTCTAACCATGTATTGATTTCACAGTGAACTATAAATTTAATTGGATGAAAAATATATGATATTATATATTATATATATCATTCCTACATTAACATAATGTTATTAAATACATTTTATAGAGTTATGTTTAAAAGTTATTGTCTTAAAAATGTTCAAATAATAATAATGATAATTTATATATATGTATTATCCTATAAGAACTATATTAAGTAGAAAGTGTGATGGGGATATTCAGATGTCTTTATTAATGGTTCATTAATGATGAAGTGATATAGATTAAGGATATAATAAATATTATGGGAGACCTAAAATATCAATTGATTTTTACTGGAATCTTAATGAGTGATCATCAAATTAAATATATTCTTATGTGTAGTAAAGTTGTAGTCAAAATGAAAATATTTTATTCTATTACGAATTTGGAATATAAAAGGTTTATGTTGAAATATATTGTGAAATTATATTGGAAAGATATATGAATTTATTATCAATGAAGATTTTTTGTTTTAATAGAGTTTTACAAGGCTTCTCAAAGGGTGGGATAATTCTGCAAAGAGAATCACATTAGAGTGAATTTGATTAATTTATTACACATGTTAATTTAAATAGGAATTTTATTGAACTCTATGGAACTATACCTAGAGAGTTTCAAATGGTTTTTACTTGGTGAGTATTTTATGATTATTATTTATATGATGATATATACTATATGATAATGGGAAGTATTTGAAATAATCACCATGATAATTTATAGTCATTAAGTTATGATTTTAGGATAGAAAATCAAGAAAAAACAAAATGGGAAATAATTACGTTGGTTTCATGTGATGAATAAAATAAATCATAAAAATACGACACTAATGGATATATAGATTATCCTATTATAGGGATATATCTATAAGTGATTTGATGATGGGAACATGTGGGGGAAGCAATTTAAAAAGTGGAGGATTATGGGTGAAGTGGAACTCAGTATTTAAGGACTCATATTTATAATTAGATACTTTAATAATCATGGATGTGTACAATTATATCCCTATATAATACAAATAATTCAACAAGGAAGATTTAAATTTTCATTGGAGGGTATCTGAATTTTAAATAATGAGGGATTTTCTCATCATTTAACCATTTAAAAACGAGAAAGGGATCATATCGGTATATTGGAGTAAATAAATATGATATATTTACTAAATATTTTTGTGTTTTATGAATAGAATTTCATAAAGTATTATTCTATTTTTAGGTAAATTAGGTAGATGAGGTTGATTATAGATCATAGAGATCTTGTGTGTTTTTATACGAGTGAAATTTGTGCAGAACATGATAACATTTGAAAGTTGGTGTTTTTCCAAATGTATTAGGGATATGGTCATCACCACAATAAAGTACAGAAAATTAGGACAACTGTGCATGGATTATGGAATATTATGATTTAATAAGTGTGTTGGAGTATGAATGGTTACTTTTTAGGTGTGATTGGTTTTGGAGATCCCTAATTAGTTTTTTGATGCACCATTTAATAAATGGGAGGTGACTATTATAGTTATGACCAAATAGTATTTGAAGAAAATATTTTTAAAATTTATTAAGAACGGAGGCTATGTTTAATACCCAATATTATTTAAATATATCATGTTTATATGATAAATACTTTTGATAGATTGTCTTATATTTTAGTGCATAAGAGTTATTTTCAAGGTACTTGTAACCTAGTTTCTTTATTTGGGATTTTTTTGTAATACATATCTCATTATTCATACTACCTCCATTTGTTTAGAGGACTAACTTCGATGCTTTGGGACCATCATTTTATTAATAATTATTTTAATTAACTATCTTTGGATTATTTTGTTAGATCCAAACATCATGATGTACAAATAAGTACATGATGTTAGAACATATCTTTCAACATGTGGAAAATTAAAATATATCTAATGATATTTCCATCGATTAATATATACAAATGTGTGTGTGTGTGTGTATTTTTATATATTTTTAACTCCATTTTTATTATGGAATACTATGTTAAATACTCACATCCTTTACGTTAACATTTACGGATGTGAACCCTTTGAAATTGAGTTTTATCATAAGGAAAAGGCATAGTTGTAAGGAAAAGAGTTAGGGTTGCATATTGGGGATGAGTTTATTATTCCATAATGTTGATAAAGATCCTTTTAGAAAATGAATTTTATATATTTTATATTATTATATTCAAATCCATATACATATATATATAATTTTCCAACTATGTTCAGTACATTGTTTCAGAGAAATAATTATGGATTAGTGTGGGTTCGATTTTTCTATTTCAATATAAATGTTATTTAGAATTTTTATTTTTAAAAAATAATTAAATATTACATACTCTAAGATGTTTTATGGATTCACATGATTACCATTATTATATAGTTATGTTATAAGGGGAACAAACTCAAAATTTTATGGGCTAGTTCTTCATCACTAGTTAACAACCATTTGTATATAGAGAGGCACATCAGAGGTTATTTTGTAACCTAACTCATTTGCTTTTTGATTATATTATAATATGAATAATTTGATTATTATTGATTCACAATTTTATTCATTTTATAATTTTTGGATTTTAATATTGTGACAAATTATTATAATACTGAATAGATGTTCAGAATTTTCCAAGACAACACATTTGTAGTGAAATCTAGTGTTTCATGTGTTATAGGAAATATTTTATCGACTTTTCTATTACATTTTATGTTTTTTCAATGTTTGATATTTTTTTGAATGTTTTACTCTTTCCTTTATATGGTAAGAGAAAATGTGTGCGTGCATTTTGTTTGGAACATTGGGACACATGACCTGAAAATTGTTTACATTACTTGAAAAAGGTTTTTTTAAGTTTCTTGGTATATTAAGAAATCAATAATTAATTATCTATTATTAAATAATAATATCTCATTGCTTATATTTTCTAAAAAAGTGATGGATTTCAAATATGTTACATCTACGATGATGACTATAAATACACACATGTTGTGTTCTAATATCCCTATAATGTTGGGGTAATTGAATCCCACAATATGCAATAGTAATATCAATGATGTCTTAATTGTAAACATTTATAAGTATTAGACTAATAGTATACTAGAAAACATATAGTGGATACTATAAGTCATATGGGATTACATGGGTGTATAATGTGATAACCAAAAATCTTATAAAATTGAAATTCTCGTCGGAATTCACATATGGGTTATGATTTATGATGTAGTAGTATACAAACAACAATTTATAAAAGTTTAAACCAACACTACATTATTATAATAAATGAAATAACATTAATAGTATAAATAAATTTCATAAAATGATGAATATTTCTATGAGTGAAAAAATTGGAAATATGATAACTATAATAGGAAAATTTGGTTATTTTCAGTCCTCTATAATGATCATTTCCATAAACAATACTATAGATATGAATCATAATATTTGAAATCAAATATCTAGATTAAATACGAAAATATATAACTCTGAGAAGAAATATAAGTCAAAGAAGAATGAATAAAATATGAGGTATTAATTGATGTTTTGAAACCCGTATGAAAATTTCAAATATGACCACTAGAATAATAATAAAAAAAATGTAATAGTAATATAATTGTTAAAAATATTAGCCAAAATATTTGAATAATAAACAAACATATTCAATTATAAAATAAAAATTAGTGTCCTTATCAAATGAAGTTATAGAAAATTTATATCATGATACAAATAAGTTAATGTTTTTATAATGGTAAAATAATTTTTTTATTTTTTTAAAATAACATAGGTTTTATTTCTATATTTATAATAAATATGAAAAATCAAATGAATAGTTATTTCCATTTAATAGTTTTATAATTTTAAAGTATTATTTATTATAGTGATAATATAATTATATGAGAATAGTTGTTATTTTTCAAGGGGATAGAATATTGACAATAATAATGATGTTGGCATTTTTAATATTATAGGATTTCATTAAAAAATTATTTTTATGATATTTAAAATATAATTTTTTAAAAATAGATTTCATTTTGGAAATATTCACATTGAAAAATTTTTAGGGTGATTTATTAGTAATTTTCTAAAAAATTTGAATATTTAGTGAATATTAAATGATGAAAAAATTTGGTATATAACATTATAAGATATATATATGTATAAATATATCCTGGATGATACAATAATCCAGTATCATAAATTCTCCTAAAATAATTTATTATATATAGTCATAAGATTCATCAGTATCTATAGCCTTCATATATAATAATAAAGAAATCAATATTATAATCAAAACCACCCCCTCATCCCCTTATCAATTCCACCTCCCGCACCAATTCCCATAAAACCTTATTAGACATAGTGAATTCCAAAACACTACTGATTACTCTCCACTACCCCGTAATCTATTACATATAAGTGTCAGTTTTACCCAAAGTCTATTTGATGGAACGTTAAGTGATAGCCTATATAAGATCCCAAATTTCATAGAGATGAATCGTACTAGGTCTTATATATTCTTTTAACATATTTCTTATCAAAAATATTTTGATTCTTTCCCTTGGTGCATTCAATAATATATTGGATCTTTTTGGAGGGATTTTGGATAGTTCATGGTTGGGGAATGGTTTTCTCAAACCGTGCGCCCACCATAGAAATATGTTCACCCTAAAAAAGAGGGTTTTTTCACGGTTAGAGCATAGGTTTATAAACTGTGCACCAACATATATGTATTCGTGAAACACAATCGTAGGCAAACATGAATAGAGGACATGATTTGGTAAAACCATGCACCCATTATAAGAGACAATAGACTTTGGTATCTAATCCCTTAAAAAAATTTAAAATTACATGAACCACTGATTTCAAATCGTAAATACTTATATTAATCATAATAAAATTTAAAACAATTTTGGAGATCCGTGAGAGGATTCCAACTCTCTATGAACTCCCTTGTTGATGAATTAAAGAATCTCTTGAAGGACCAGAACCATATTAGTAAGTGATTCCACCCCTTTTTGGTTTCCCTTATCGTTCCCATATTTCTATCAACTATTGGAAGCATGACTTCTTCTATTAGTGATGAGTTTAGATAAATGTTTTGATTATTGTGTTTCGTTTGATAATTATCTTTGGTTTTCATCCTAGATCTTTCATGCCATTTTGATTTCAATCATTTCTCTTCAACATGGGGGGATTTTGGTTTTGAGAATGTTAGCAAACAACCATGTGGTATGTAGTTTAAATTCCAATTCCAATAGTTCAAATATTATTTTCTGGTAAGTAATAATGGAATTTTAATTTCCATGTTTGAAAATGGTATCCAAAATTGTATTTATCAATTTATTAAACACATGATAATAAGTTGGTAAATATTGTGATAATGGAATTGGTTGGAATGGTGATTATGAAATTTATAAAAAATAATTAATGACATTTGGTTGATGGATGTAATTAATAAACTAGAAGTCACCATTAGGGTGTGCCTATAAGATGAATACAATGATCTGTAATCCATTACATATTGTTAAATGAAATTATGAAATTGGTGAATAATGAATAGTGGTAATTGATGATAAGTGGTTGGAAATATGGAACTATATGATATGATAACTGAGACTAAGTTATGGGACATATAACACTAATCCAAATACTCATAGGTTCTATATTAACACTTTAGAATACCCCATATATTTACTTATACATGTGATAATTGAGTTTTGGGATAGGGATTGCTTCTCAAAATACCCATGGTGTTCCAAACTGCTGGTTTATGCCCCCACTGCATGAGGGATATTATTGAAACGAATTGTTTAATCAAACCCCATGAATTTTTTTAACCTTTGGTGATGGTTCATATGATGTCATGAGAAGGAGAAGGGATTGATGGTTCATGCTTCATAATGAATGTAGTAAATTTATGTGGCTAAATAAAGCTAAATTTAATTTCAAAAATGATTTTTTATTTTTTCATTCTTTATACAATTTCATACACTTTTATAGATTATATATTATTTTAGATACTATTTGTGATGCCATAATATGTTATAATGATGCCCTACTAAGCTATATTCGTGTTACCCAGATAGAATTCATGTTTTTGAGACAAGATAAGGGTAAGAACCGTATTTTTGGTACCTGAGCTGGATGGAGCATAGATGGGGGAACCAAACATTATGTCGATATCAGATTATTCATTTTTAGTTAATTTATTCATGGTTTTCTATTATACGTTTGAAATATATAATTAAGGACATATCTACTAATTTATTTTGGATGTTGGATACCTTTTTTAATTTTCCCTTGTGATATTGTTTTTTATTGGTTATGATATTATTCTGGTTGTTCATCGTCATCAGTTGGGTACTATTTATTTATATTCATTGTTTATATTTTTTTATAATAATGGTATATTCTACCCATGATATCTATATTTGAACCTTTATTCTAAAAGGAAACCTCTGGCCTATAGGGAGGTGTGCTTAATGTAGTGTAACCAACTGATTCGAGGAACCAGCTTGTGGCACCTAGACGAAGAAGATTCCATATGGTATAAAGGGGGATTTATATTTTTTTGATTAAAATTTGAGAAATGAAGACAAGATATTAGTATGAGTTCTTCACTAGTCATGTGATCATTGATGAGAGTATCTAACCCATGTATGGGGAGAAAACCAAGAACCATGGTTGGATTTTTATTATTGACATTTGTTGATATGCTTGAATGTTAAGTCACCTCGAGTGATGCACTTATTGTGTGGTGTTTTTTTTTGTGTTCTTTATAATTTCTCGTTATGGTATGATGTTTGAGTATACATGTATCATACTATGAACATAAAAGTATCAAGTGACATTCATCATTTTACGCACACACGCAAAATGTGGGTTTGGGAGTATGTTTTTTTAAAAAAATAATTTTCCATACTTGTGTAATTTAACTGAAAACTATTCCTAGTAAGAAATTTAAATTATTAAATGATGCTAAATTTGGTAATAGGAAGTGGATAAATCGGTGTAAATTGAGAAACTAGATTTATGAAGAAAAAAATTACCACATATTAACTGTGAACCAGGTGAGGGATGGTTTAGGGTATCGATAGTGCCTTGGTTTTTTCTATGTGGTGGGGTCTGGGGGATTTCTTGTTGTAAATTTATTTCAATAATTCACATTAAGTTGAGTTAATGATGTGTTAGTGTTCCTAGGATTTTTTTTGGAATTTAAGATATATTGCTCCATGATAACACTTGTTTATAGGAAAATATTAAGACATGGATGGATATGATCCTCAAGAAGTGAAACCTCATGCTCTAATATTTCGGAGTGAGGGAGATTGAAAATAATTCCATGATAAATACTCTCTATTTATGATGATTATGGAATGATATAAATGGTTGGTTGTTTAAAATATATGTATTCTAACCTAGTAGTACAAATTGTATCACCCTTTGAAAATCACCAATGAGGGTGGACCTGAGGTAGTTGAGTTCTTGATTGAGTCAATCTAGTCCATTCTTGACCACCTAGATAATCATATAGGGAAGAGAGTCATATTTGTTTCATATCTTTTACATGGTCAAGAAAAGTGTTGTTTGGATATCAAGACATGGGATGGATAGCTAGATAAAATGGTACAAATGGAATTTCAGGAGATGTTTTTGGATAAATTTCTACATAATATGAAATGGTAGGAGTATAGATATGAGTTTATTCAGTTGAACTAGGGCTGTATATTTGTGATTGAAAATTTTGGTCTCTTTATAGATATTTATTTTTATTTCTCATTGATGGAATAATATGAGTAATGTCATTGAAGCATTTTTAGGATGGGATTAAATGTGTATTATGTCCTTGGTTAATATATTTCAGATAAATAATATTTTTAAAGTTGTGAACAAGGATCTCATTTATGAGAGGAACCTAAATGGGAAATGTAGTGGAATTTGGGTGTTTTTTACTATAAAAACATCATGTACAACTTCTGAGAATAGGAAGAATCACTTTGAGAATGTCAAAACTGGAAATGTAAAACAGAGTGTCCAAAGGCAAAGATCACTTACTCAGAGTAGTAAGTGAATATTCTTCCACTAGTGAGGTAGGTCCATAAAATATATATCTATTATACACCACCACCATAGGATAGTAAAGCATACTACGTGTTGTGTCACTTGAAGAGGAATTGTATAAACCCTCGACCTATGGGTAGTGGTGGAGGAACAATGTATATCAAGAACACCAGGAGGGGTCTCCTACAACATATCAGTTAGGCATTTGGGGTTCTACTAAATGTGGTGGTTGTAACAACCATTATTTTATAGTAAGTGTATTATTAAAATATAATTTATTATATGTTTTAAATTACACATAACAATGTGCTTATAAAAATGATTAAATATTATTATATTTACCGAGTCGTTAGAATTGAGGGAATTCAATGGATCAAGTAAATTATGAAAATATTTTTTATACTTGTTTATAATGTTAATTCATTACATATTAATTAGAAATTCAAATAAATACTAATTGTACATAAATGATGTTTTTCAGGGAGAGTAAATTTATTATCACAATTACGTTTTATCTTAAATTAGTCAGTGTTATTGAAATATACCAAGTCAATTACTATTTGAAACCTATATAGTATGACATATATCATATCAACTAAACCGATCCCTATGGTGGAATCCATAAAACTTCCATAGGGTACATATTCTAAAACTGATCCTTCATAGGATGAATGTAATCGAAATCTAATTCCCCATCATCAAGTAGAATACCTGAAACATGAGCTATGATCGCCCCAAACTATTGATGAACTTTCCCTACATGACCTACCTTGATATCTCATTCCCCATTATGAGTAGTAGTTTCTCCCTCAAAAGACTTGAATATGACCCTTAATTAGTAAAAATCAATATGTTATTGGTACAATATAATCCAATCCATCCAAAATATCAGGTCAAAACATGAAATCTTATGCATAAACAAGTCTTGTAGGAAATGGTACCCACCAACATCAATGGCACACTCCTTAAAATTCTCCAACACGTTATGATCATGATTCTAATGGTTATATAATCAACATAACCCCACACATATATTATATTAATATATCAGAAAAATTCAGAAACATAGAAATGATAAAAAAAATTGGGGCCCATGTATCAAATAATTCACTATCTTGTGTCTTAGCAAATAGAATTGTACCTCAAACAATCAATTCTATATATTTTTCACCACCATTTGTAGGCCGAGCTACCTGAATATGAAATACCCCTATTCCATGGGATCTCATATAGGTTCTTGGTGATGCAATACCATGTTGATACAAATGATCTTATTTTTATGTACTGCATCCACCACCATGACTATTGTGGTCAATAAAAATCCAACTGTCTGCCTTTTATGTGGTAGTATAAATTCTTCTTGCACTATACATCACTCTTGATCCTCCATTAATTTTCATCTATCAAGGGTTATAATACAAAATATGTACATATTATGTCCTTCCACACTCATGGAACTTCACTGGTGGTCGGGGACAATAACCATGCATTTGTTCAAGTCGACCTCACTAATAGAAGGAAAACTGATGACAACCCTATGTGGCCAATCATCTTCCCTAGATACGCATTCTACCACCACCATAAGAAAATTTCATAAAATGGATCCTCTTACTATCAGAAGAAATATTGATGCACCACCAAATAGAAACAACATATACAACACCACAATCCACCATTAGGTTCCCGTCTAAAATGACAGCATGATCCACTAATGCAACAATACTCCTTTAAAATATTATATTTACCTAGGACATCATCTCTTATCTAATTCCATTATGAAAATGTCTCATAGTGGTTTTATCATTCCCTAAAAATGCAGGAAAAAGTGTTTAAAGTCAATGAAGTGGATAAAAAAATATATCATGGAGATAGTCCCTTGAGTAAAACTCAGAATTTCTAGATCCCTCTCTTTTCAGAGAATCTCTAGATAGAAATGTTCTAGAAACATTTCCTTGAAATCAGATCACCACATACCATATTCCAAATACATTTGAACTAGACTATCCTACCATCTCTTCAATTCTCATCACAGCATGTAAGCATCTAACTTTAATCACTTCCTAGGAGCCTCTATGTTATCCAAAATAATTTTCATTGAATCTATCCATAACTTGGATCCCTCAGTTCCACCCTCTATAGAAAACATTGGAAGGTTCTATGGCGAAAACTCTCTAGATAGATAAAATATACTCTACCCACCCCATCATGGGTCTCATTCCATCAAATTTATTATATGACAAAAGTTCATATAGAACTGTTCATTACATTAATTACACAACAAAAATTAGGGGCCTTTTCCCCCTACAATAAGAGTATTCTCAGTGATGTCCTCATGTTACACAATAGGTATGCATTATCATGGTGTAATCTATCTACAATTACAAAAAAATATCAAAACTCATTCCATAAGTTTCTCAAAAATATGAAAAATTGGGAAAACATCTAAAAAAATTACCTCATATATGCTAAACCAATTACCATAGTTACATCTCAAACACTACCCTCAATCGTCCATAAAAAGGATCATTGCTAACATCGGAAATCCAAAAATCCAAATTTCAATTTCATATTAAACACAATAATTATTGTTTCATTTTACATCATTTAATTCATTAAAAAGTTTCAAAATTCTTATTAGGAACTATTTTGAACCATTAAATACAATCCTTTCCATTTACCTAATTTTATCATATTCAATGAGCACCACTTATTTAAAATTTCAAGGAAACTAGAAATAATTTTACCCCTCATATATGATGTCATTTTCACAATGTGATCCTATTTGGATGAATTTCAAACAAACCCCTATGTGGATAAAATGGTTCACAGATATACATACCTCTCTACATGCTAGTCCAGAAATAAAATCTCACAAAATAATAACATCACACATCAAGTGAATCACCAATGGTGAAATAACATTCAACTAAAATGATAACCGTTAATAAAAATAATACCACCTAGGTAACATGGGATTCCCCACACACATTGGATATCTAATCTTGTTCATGATATCATGAAAAAGGCATGACTCATCTAATTATCCTATCTACCAGTCCGAATTTTTAATAACAATAGAAAAAAAAAATTTTGATACCACATTGTAAAGGCCTTACCCAGGTTCCACAATAACTCGTTCACAGAGATGGTTCCCCACATAACCTCAAGCATGCCTATTTGTATGCCAAATGAATGTTATTAGTAGCGAGGGTCTAATTAACAAGTGAGGAGTCTATAACCTCTTTATCAATGTAATTCACAATTCGAAAAATAAAAAACTGGAATCAATTCAATCAAAAATAAATCATCGATAATCAATTCCCCAAAATGTGGTACATTCCCAAAACAATAAATTAAATATGACATGTACTGTCATTCCGCACCAAATGTAAATGAGAAACCCAAAATTAAGTCACAATGAAGAATACACAAGATATGTCATAACACTGTGTTTGGTTACCTCATCCATGAACATCCCTATGAACTAAATAAAACCTATATAATAGGGACATTTTTCTTACCCTAACCTAAAAATAAGACGTCAATTCAGGTAACCATCGGTGGCTTGAACCAGTTGTGAGTATATTTCAATAGGCTTCCACCAACGATATCTAAAAATTAACTAGTCTACAAATTTTATGTAGCTATATACTGGGGAATGATGTAAGAAATAGATAAAATTTGCTCCCAAATTTAATAATATTTAAAATTTTCACATTAACCACTTGTTCCATATATCACCCATATTTATCAAACTTACTTCAACTAATGTCAGTCATCTAAACTATGTGTAAGGGGAGTCAAGATACCTATATCACAGGGATAATATTTTCACAAAACAAATTCTAGTTACCTTGAAGACTCATTTTGGGTAATCATATCATGTTCATATCTTAGATATATAGATCCTCAGACTAAAATACTAGACAATGAAATACATTAGTGGTTCATGGAGAATATAATTAACTCAAACAATGGATGTAGAGCCTGAATAAAATACCCCACACATTCCATTACCCACATGGAAAAGATTATATAAACATTAAAAAAATTTACCCATTACATTTAAAAACTCATTTTAACTCTGTAAGGTTAGTCCAAATACCCCCTTATGGATTATTAACATGATAAACTCAATAACCATTGTTTTTATGTCAAAAACCATTAAATTCAACATTTAAAGACTCATTTCCCTATTTGTGGATGTTGAACACCCCATGGGAGACTTTTTGATCTTGATATAATAATCCTCAATAGTTCCCTTTAGAATCATGAGGGGTTTAACACAACATTAAAAATTCATTTTAATCCTTTTTCATCAAGGGTTGAAATACAATACACCCAATAACTAGTTTAAAACTCCATACATATAAATTAATAATCAATACTATGCGATATAAAATATAGACCACTGAACTCGGTTTTTCAGAAAAATGATCACATATCCAGAGAAAATGATTTAAACTCAAATAAAATTCCAAAATCCAACCTATAGTTTTTTGGAAATATATGTATTTATAGGATTTGGAAGAGGAATAATGATTTTAGAGGAACTCTTTTATAAAACTAGGGTAGAAGGAGTCATAGACTCACTCAGGTATTTCTATCACACCCAACCACAATCCAAATGAAAAATAATAGAGTGAGAATCATCGTTATAGAATAGGGAGTTCTTATTCTACCACATTATCAATTGGAAGGAGAAATGGGTCAAAATAAAATTATAACCACAAAATATTGATATGGGAAAATAAGAATTTTTACACTTCATAAATGGAACACAATGTAGATGGACAATTTTATAAACAATACACCAACCATGTTGCCCCCTTTTTCCAAGAGGGGTTTTGGACCTATAGAAAATCTAAGAAACCTGCAAAGTTTGAAAACCCAAATAGAGTCTGATTGTATACCACTGTGTAAGGAAATATTATTCACAATGTTTCCTTTTATAGGACACATTGTTTTATCTAACCATTCACTAACCACGCACTGTGCACTGGATGAAATCTTGTCTCCCTATTGTATATCATGAAACCCCTGGGAAACCCCCAAGAACACTCGAATTCCTAGGAAGTATTTTTTAACAACATTTATGGGAGTTAAATATAATTTTAAACAACACTGGTCCCCCTCAAAAGGTCATGATATTACATGACGAGCCACTACTCCCATGAAATCAAAGATATGAAAGTGGAAATTTTAAAAATGTATATGATTCCTTTTCATTTCATACATCAATACTCACTTCAATGGTGATATTCAATGGAAAACCTTGTCTCCAACTTTAATGTCCATGTCCCTAAAATGGTTCCCAAGATTTCACTTTTGATGGATCTGAGAAACATTTATATATTTATAGATAAAATAAACCTTCTTTTTCATCTCATTAATAATAACAGGTCCAGGAATATTTCATTATACAATATCATCCCAACACGTTTTATTTCTACAACTCTTTCCATATATAGCCTAATATTGATCCATTTTAGTACTTGATTAGACACTATAGTTTTATGAGAACTCAAAAAATGGTAGATATTGATCTCATCCTCCAAATAAAATCATCATGAAATCTCTTAGGACATCCTTGAGATTATTAATTTCCCATTTAGATTAGCCATTAGTTTGTGGGTGGTTGGTCATAATGAATTTTAGTTCAGTATTCATGTGATGTTGAAGACATCTCTAGATTTTCGAATTAAACCATTGATAAAAGTTATGGAAGATTGAATTTAGTACCCCATGAAGCCACTCTAATTCCTTTAAATGTATAATTTCATGTTCTTCTAGTGATAAATCTTATACAATAGTGATAAAGTGGGAATTCATGGAATATTTATCCACCACTACCCATGTCCTATTGTTTCATTTAGATGTATTTGAGAGACCATTGACAATGCCCATGGTGATGTTCTATTATATCCATGTGGGTATAAGAAAAGGTTTCATCATCCATTTTGACTTTTATGGCTCCTAATTAACTTGATGATATACCAACGACATTGAGATATACTCCTTATTCTTCATCTGTAGGATTTCTACTAGAAGTTCTCGAAAATCATAATATGTCTTTGTAACTCAAAGGATGGATGGAGAAAGGTTATCTATGTTTATTATCCAATGGATACCTATTTATATTAGGTTTTTTAAGAACAAAAATCATTGTTCCAAATCAAATAACACCATCCTCATCGATGTGGGACTCTTGTAGATTCCGTTCCATTACGTATTTTACTTCATTTAATGATATTGGTCATCCATTTATACCTCCTTGATATTATCTAGGATAGATGGTTAGAAAATCATTTGGACAAGGTGTAATTTATTCCCTGCATTTAATATTTATGGATCCATACATTTCATATCCATTAAGATTGCATCATTCTCAATTAGCATCATTGATAAAGAAGTAGATTTTTTTCTAATAAGAGAATCTGAAATGTTGTACACCATTACAGGATGGTAGTGAATTTTGGAATCATCGTCTATTTTTATCTGTAACCATCTTTGTTGATGCATATTGATCCCATTCCATGTGAATATATTCAATATAATATAATTATCGCTATATAATCTACATTTCTCTCTATAGAGGTAGGGCCACTAAATATTTGGATTGAAGATCACCTATTCTAATAAAATATCATGCATTTGATACTTATTCTCATGGAACATTCGTTTCCTTGAGGCATAAGCTATCAAATTTTCATTATTCATGATTATACAACCCAAATAATTTCTTTAAGTTTCATTGTATATAAAAATACCTTCTTTAAATAATTTTATTTGAATATAGGTGTAGTGATTATCCAATTTATGGGCTTCAAAAATCCTTCCTCAAATACTTCTTTCCCTACATAATTTACCCTTTTTCTATTTACAAAGATAACAGGCTAGAAAATTGTGAGAAATTTCTTACAAAAATATGACATTACCGACATACTCCATGAAAAATATTGATTTACATCACACTAGTGGATTTTGTACATTCCTCAATTGAATTTTTATTTGAACGTCCACAATAATTTCTTCACTTGTGATTCTATTCCCTAAGAATGTGACTTTATAGACCCAGAATTCACTCTTCCTAAACATGGTGTACAATTTATTCTTCATTATTTTCACCAATAAAATCCTTTGATTCTCTTTATATTCCTCCCTAATATGAGAGTAAATTAGAATATTTTAAATAAATATGATCACACAATTTTCAAGGTAGTGTCTAATTATTATATTCATCGAATCAATGAAGATTGTAGGGTATTAGTAAGTCTGAAGGGAATCACTATGAACTCATAGTGTCCATACTTTTTATAGAAACTATTCTTCTGAATATATTTTTTCATCAACATCAGGTATTTATATGTAGAATAGTGATCTACCATTGAGAGATATTGAGTTTCATATAGTTGATCGAAAAACTCATCAATCCTTGGTAGAGGATTCTTTTCATTCAAGTGATCTTACTAATCTCTCGATAATAAATACAAAATCAGATTGATCCCTATTTTTTCATTAAAAAGAGAATTGTAACACCCCAAGGTGATGCACTAGAGCATGTGAGACCTTTGTCCAAATGATATTATAGCTACTTATTTAACTCCTCCTATTATATCATTTCCATTTAGTTAGGGAATTTAGATATAGGATTGGCTATTGGTATATGTTTTACTGAGAACTCTACCTCAATATCAGGGGGAATTTTGGGAAACTCTCTAGGAAATACACCAATGTATTCATTAACAATGGTAATTTTATATAGGATGATACTTATGTAATGGTATGATTCATCATTGGGTATAAACAACCAAACAGTTTTTAGATTTTCCATAGGAGATTCATATTCTTCATTTGATTTTTATTTGATTATGCAATATTTTATAATTTGAATAGAGATGTCCATTTTTCAAAAGAGGACTTGTTCTTTATAAAATTATAGCTAATCCATGACCATCATAGTGTCAAATTACAAGAAGGTACGGACTATTAGATTCTCTATATCAATATTCCCACATATTCTAAAAAGATGAGAGTCCAATAGTTGTGTTGAAATGGTCACATAAATATGTTTTTTAAATATTTCTATACTTTAGGGTATCAAGGGATCGATTAAAAAGTTCTAGAAAACATTTATAATATAACGAAATGTGTAGAACTATAATTAAAAAAACTTCATCCATTATTGAGTTAATAAGAGTGAACCTTGAATGAATTCATTGATATTATCCACATCAGCAGTAGTGATGGAATAATCCTCCATGTTTTTTCGTTATCCTCAGAGGTTATTGATTATAATTACCTTAAATGTCAAGTGATTTAGTAAACTAAATTTTCATAGTTCCCTTTTACACTATTATTGAGGCATTAAACCATGGGTGGTGAATTTGGAGTTCCGTTCATTTATTCTGTCATGTTGGATGGATTTTCCTTATCTCATTGACTTTGACAAGATTTGTTTCCTTATATCTTAAAATTTTTAAATTTCTATATTCTAATGTGGTTTCTCCTACGATTATTCATTCCAAATTTTTATAATGTCAGTGGTTAGGCCATCTTTACAAGATTTTAGTTTGATCCATTGACATGAAACTAAATCATTAATTTCATATCTCCATTATAATTGAAACATTGTATAAAATTTATCTCTACATTTATATATCATTAGAAAAATCTTCATAAATATCACAGTCTTAGATAACTAGAGTATCTCGTTGCTATGGTTTTAATTCACTAATGAATCTATCGACTTTTTCATTTTTGTTGTAAAAAAACTAATGTGTATCTTCCAAGCCTTGTATGTGTTTCCTTCTAAGTAGCGACAAATTCATTATCCATTTTCATAAGCTAAAATAACACTCTCTCCATCCATGATTGAAATGTTCTATGGAATTACATGTTATGAAATATATTCATAATGTCTTCTCACTCAATTTCATCCATTTCATTTTTTCACTGATTATAGTTTATCAGTTCTCCCCAATGAACGACCTCCTCATTTGGATGATATACTTCTGGTGTGATCGTATCCTTCTAAAAATAGAGGGTATAAATATTATTCCCAATTGAGTAAGAACATTATTCTATGACTATTGGAGTAGAAAATACACTAAACATCGGTGGTCATTTCTATATAGCTTTCAAAAAATTGGTTCTCGTTATTTTTTGGAGACAGATGTTCCACATTTTTTAGATCATCGTTCATAACTAAAGAATGATAGGTAAGCATCCCCATAATTTTATCAACTCTACATACCATCTCATTCTTAGTGTTGTTCAAAAAAAATCATTGTCCCCCATACAAGTTGTTGTTTTAGTTTCTCTTAGTTCTCACCATTTCCTAAAATTGAATATCATTGAACAAGCATAAGTCAAAAATGAATGAATAATGAATATTTTTTGACGCAAAAATTATTTCTGAATTCACATCTCCTGGGATCACTATGAGTACCCTTATACATAAAAAACACTTCTAGGATTATATATTTTCATAAATATCTAACTTCAAAAGGATTAATTATATTTGATAAATATCATTGTTATTAGTTTCTATTATATTTTTTGATTAACCAAAGTACATCCAGGGAGTATCACACATTTTCTATTACAAGGCATGTTTTTGTCCACTAGTTTATGATTTATTCTAGCTTAATGTAGTATTTTTTTTGTCATTACCCCAAGGAACATATGTTCTAGATCCACATCAACTTGTAATATATATAATTGTATCTCATTTCTCAGAAACCACATGCAATTTTAATTTTCCAAATATATGAATGTTTATATTTACATAGACTTATACATATGGTTTTGAATAATGTTTTTAATCATAATTCACTAATTAACTAAAACATTCCTCTTATAATAACCATTGAGACCCTACTTTTTCTTACAAGACTATTAGATTAGTTTTAATGATATATAACATAATAGTTATACATTAAAAGTTTGAAATATTTAGTATCATGTGAATATTTGGACCAGAATTTACTTATACATAATGAAAACAAAATACTACAATAATACTATTCATTATCTAATGAAAATAGCTTATGTTATCCATAGTTCATGTAGTCACATGAAGTTGTACATCAATCAAAGGGGAGATTTACAACCCTCGTGTGAGGAGGAATAAGGGATACAAATCTATATAACATGGGTGAGCATAATAATTATCATAATATTATATTCATATTATAATCATTATAATCATGAGTTAAACATTTCATAAATTAATTGAATGTGGAAATTAATTAAAATGAAACATCATCTTTGGGTGTCAAATACCACACAGAGTAGTAAACAAAGGTACCATCATATGCACACATAACATACATGCATAATCATAATATCATAATTGTAAAAAAAATAGCATATAAATCATGAATAATACACATTATCAAATGTGTAAATCCCCTTTATCCATGCATTAGGCCAATATATAATTCTCTTCCCACCGATAAAATCATAATATTAACATATTCATGCATGCCACATAGAACGTATAAAAATAATTGTCAAGAAATAACCCATGGAATGGAATGGGATTCATAAGGATTCAATAAATCATGATTCAATTATTATACATTAAGTTCTAAAATGAAAAATGAACACCAAACATGTTATGAAAAAATCACTTTTATTTGGTTATGAATAAACACTCAAGGAGTACAATATTTTATTTAAAATGAAATGTTTTTTGGAAAATTTATATATTTGAATTACAAATAAAGGTGAAAGATTTTATACCCTCAAAAATAGAATCAAATTATGGTGATATGATATTTATTGAAGATTCATGGAATATCTATAAAAAAGTTCAATGAAATAGGGATTAAAAAAAGAAAAGAAGATGGGTTAGATAACCCCCTACCTTAACAACACTTTCATGTCATCTCTTTTATGCCTCTTAAATAATAATCATAAGTTTATTAAGACACTAACATAGAAGTAAATTATATTCATTTTCCAACTATTTATAAATTTTAGTTATATAATACTAATTTATAACACTCATTGTTAAAGGTGAATCATTTTGATATCAGATTTTCATTAAAATTTCTTGTTTTGTTTTGATGTCGCTATTGTTGTTTGTGGTCTTTTATAAATTAGTAAAAATAATTTTAGATGCATAAAGAACATATATTTATACCCTTATATATCATTAAAAAATAATTTTATCCATCTATATTTCTGGTAAAAAAATGGGGTTGGAAATGCCCTCATTTCTCAATAACCTACTATAGACAAGAAATTGTCGAAAGAGTGGGAATGTGTGTAGGTTCCAGGCACAGTGGAAGCGTGGTGGTGGGTGTACACAACATTTATTTTTCATTAACAATGATCAATCTGAGATCATTCATGATAATAAGATGTCGGATCTTCGAAAGAGATGAAAGAATGAAGGAAAAGAAAGGGAGTCCTAAAACCATATAGAGGATTATCATATGTTGGATATAATTAATATAATTAAAAGACAAGAATTACTATAAAGGAATTCTCTCTCTATTGATGTTTCTGGTCAACATTTGATTTGATCCGTCATTGCATCATAGATTCCAAGTGTATGATTCCTCTAGCGGTCATCCAAACGTGATCCACGTACCTCTGGGCGTCTCTGAAGAGATATTCGGGTTCTACCACAAAAGATCCTTTGCTTGCGATGTCCGCCTAAGATCGCCTTCATTCGGTGGAGGTGTATCTCTCTCTATCTCGTAACTTGATAGCATTCTTGGTGGAAAAATAATTCTCTCTTGGCATGAGAGCATTTCCAAATTCGCTGTAGACAACCCAAAAAACATGTCTAGGCTAATGAGAATTATGTAATTGGGATTTTAATTACATAGAATAATAAAATGAATTAACTACCTGAAAGTATTTTTCCATTTAATTTAATACTTAAAAATACCACATGTATAATAATAAAAGTTGACTATTATTATTACATGACATGCGCCCAGCGAATTACACATAATATTATTTAATTAAATAAATAAAATTATTTCTCATAAATTCCCAGAAAAAAATACACCGCATGTATATTTATTATACATGTCGTGTACTTTTGTTTTTCTGTTTTCCTTTATTTCCTCGACCACATTTATTAGACCATGAATAATGGATATTTATTTCTCAAATAAATATCACTACATCACTCGCTAACAAATATATTAATTTTACCACAATATATTCTCTTGAATATCTAGTGTCGAAATAAATGTGATCAGTCATCCTTGAATAATTAATAAACCATAGTCACGAATAATATTTTTTCAACTTGTTAAATTAATATTTAACTGAGATACTTTGGCACACTTAGTGTCTGCCCCTATAGACCTATTTCTAAGTGGAATTAGGTGGAGCCTGCCAAAATTCAAAGGTTAGCATCTAGCAACACACCAAGGCACCCATAGAGAAAGAATTTAATGAATCAATGACATTTCTCCTCCTATGAATGCTTATTGTGTAATATAATTCATTTGTCTCGATTTCTCGAATCATGCAGGTTGCATGTTGGTTCCATCAACCCATGTGCTTGATTATTATTTTTTTTGAATTCCCAAAATTAAACTCACCCATTCCTTACCATGGACATGGATTTATTTAGGCTATATTATTACCATCAATGGCCCTGAGATATATATTTCTGTTATATAACATAATGGAAAAATATTTCCGTGCATTATATATTAATGCGATATTACTTGTGACACACCCAACATATCCTACCTCGCTGCGAACAGTGTGTATTTGCAGTTTCTATGAATCTGTCTAAGTGTGTGAGTTGTTATAACCATTAATAATAATAATCAACTATAAGGACCAATACACACATCCACAGATAAGAGCATCTAATGACACTATGAAATGTGGATTTCCTATTTGATGGTCTCGTTCTCATAATATCAACTAGGATATTATCAAGCGTGCACACCATGAGAAGGTGCCTCAATGTTTAATGAGTCATCGCCCCTAAATTATTGTATTATTTGTGTCCCTCAAATAACATCATTTCTCCATATAATATATATTCACGAATAGTTTTATGGAACTTCCGGTCCACATTATAACTGGACTCTAATATGAAATTTTAATGCAGCATCTATCTTTAGGACCTTATCACGTGAATTTTCACGTAGAAGAACAATCAAGATGTTATAAGGTATTTATTAATGAATAATGTACAATGTATTTGGTTCTAAGCCACCAACTCCAACAGTGTCCCACTTAAACTAGAGATAACTACTAATAAACATTAACCCATAGCATTCACATGATATTCATGCATCTACTGAGATTTTCCTTTAGTCCTGGGGTCTACCACGTTCTCTTTTGTGGACACTCTGCTCCCTAAAACTTCACCCTTTGATAGTTATCCCTCAAGCAGTGATACTTTTGGAGTATGTGATTTTTTTATTGATGTGACCTTGGTTCTATTGAAAGATCCACCTCTACAGTATTATCACAATTCACTGTGACACACTACTGAAATTTTACCCTTTATCAATAGTTCTGAACTGTTGGTAAAGTCCTAGAAATTGTTGGTATAATATATACCAATAGTTTCCCAAACCATGGCCATCTAAGCCGTGGGTAAAGGCTTATAACAACGGTTCTATGTGTACTGTTGGAATGGGTGTTAATGTAAGTGATATACAAACGGTTTCACAAATTATTGGTATATGTTACCCTTACACCAACGGTTCTTAACCATTGGTGTATAGTGTACACATTTTATCCAAATAATATACCAACTGTTTTTAATATCATTGGTAGAAGTTTATACCAACGGTTATCACAAAAATGTTTGTTTAATATACATCAAAATGCTATACCAATGGTTTTGAAAACCATTAGTATACATCTGTTGCAGCTCCACATCAGCCAGCAGCCCCCTCCAACATGCAACTCCCCATGACCTGTAAGAACACATACACATCCAGAATCCAAAATCCTATGTGAGATGTTTAAAATTCATCTAGAATTCAGAAATTTAGAAATTTAATATTCATTCCTCACTCAAATCACAACACAAGAGAAAAATCCAAAATCCAATACATCTAAAATCCTATACATTCAGAATTGAAATTCAATAACACCCATAACACCAATACAAAATAAAAATACAATACATCCAGAATCTAATACACATAATAATATTCAAAATTTATAATTCATTACCAATACAGCCAGAATCCAATACATATAGAATTGAGAAATTTAGAATTGAAATTTAATAATACCCATAACAGTATTGAAAATTTATAATTCTCTCCACACTCAAACCACAACACCAATACATACAAGAGAAAAGGCCTACATGTTATAGGAAGCAAAAGGGGTGTTTACTCATGGTCTTGGGTTGACTATATTAAAACCAACAAAAAAACTTCGGTAGAGTGGACAAGAATCATGACACCCATAAGATAGACAATGGTAGTGGTTATGTACATAGACCTAATATGAGTTATAGGAAGCACATGGTATGTTTATAATCCACTAATGACTATGTATCCACATATAAATTGTTCCTGATATGTTATTAGGAAACATTGTCCAATCTCGACATATGAGATTTGTTACCAGAATAGCCTACAAGTTTTTCATAGACGTTTCAATCGGAACAAGGGGGAATATGGCTAATTGTAATTTTGTCTCTTGGGTGTGATGTGCGATGAATCCTCATATTGGGTAGTGGGTATGAATATTCAATTATCTCTATGTTATTGGGCTCCAAAAGGGAATTTGGTTTTCTCCTAGAACCCACTATTTGAGGATGGGATTAGTGAATTAAATGTCATGTGTTTTAGAATAGGGGTAGAAGTTCCTCACATGAGAAGTGAATTGTGTGAGGCTGGACAATGGATCCTTGTGCTAAATTATCAACACAATCTGAATACATTTGGTCGGTTTTCCGTATGCATGTTTTTGTTTTCACTTGAAATCCTGTCCATTTCAAATAAAAGAGAGACAATTTGAGTTGTACTAGCCACACCGTGCCTCGGATTGAGCCGGGGTTGACTCTTACATGTCACAAATTACCCATGGATAGTTTTCCTAAAGTATCAATAGAATATAAATGTGTTTGGTCTGTTTTTTGTATGCCGATTGTTGTTTTCAATTTAAATGTTGTCCATTTCAAATAAAAATGAGACACTATGAGTGGTACCAGCCACACCATCCCTCATATTAAGACTGGGTTGACTCGTACACATCAAAAATGACCCATGGATACTTGTGCTAAAGTATCAACAAAATCAGAATACATTTGTTCAGTTTTCCGAATGTCTATTTTTTTTACTTAAAACAATGTCCATTTTAAACAAAAGAGTGAGACTTTGAGTGATACTGGCCACACTGTGCCTCTAATTGAGGCAAGGATGACTTGTACACATCACAAATGACCCATTTAATGTTTTCCTAACATATCAATATATTCAGAACCCGTTTTTTATGTTTTATATATGCAAGTTGATGTTTTCACTTAAAATTATGTCCTTTTCAAATAAATGTGTGATAGTTTGAGTGGTACCAGACACACTGTTCCTCGTATTGAGGTATCGTTGACTCATACATGTCACAAATTACCCATGGATCGTTTTCATAAAGTGTCAATAGAATCTGAATGCATTTGTTCAGTTTTCCATAGACATGTTTTTGTTTTTACTTAAAATATTGTCCATTTTAAATAATTGTGAGATAGTTTGAGTGGTACCAGCCACACCATGGATCAGATTGAGGAATGGTTTACTTGAACACATCATAAATGTCCCATGGATCATTGTTCTAAATTATCAACACAATCAAGATACGTTTGGAAAGTTTTCCGTATGCAAGTTATTTTTTTTCACTTAAAATGTTATCCAATTGAAATAAAACACATTGAGTGATACCGGTCACACTGTGCCTCGTATTGAGGTGGGGTTGACTCGTAAATGAAAAAAATTACCCATGGATCATTTTCCGGAAGTATCAATACAATCATAATGTGTCTGTTTGGTTTTCCATATGTAAGTTGTTGGTTTCACTTAAAATCCTGTCCATTTAAAATAAAAGTGAGACAATTTGAGTTGTACCGGCCACACCGTGCCTCGGATTGAGGCAGTTTTGACTCGTACACTTCAAATATGACCCCTTTATCATTGTAATAAAGTATCAACCGAATCTGAATGCATTTGGTTTGTTTTTTGTCTACAAGTTTTTGTTTTCACTAAAAATGGTGTCCATTTCAAATAAAAGTTAGACACCTTGAGTGGTAACGGCCACACTGTCCCTCGGATTGAGATGGGGTTGACTTGTACACGTCAAAAATGACCCATGGATCTTTGTGATAATGTATCAACAAAATCATAATGTGTTAGATTGGTTATCCGAATGTCTATTATTTTTACTTAAAATAGTGACAATTTTAAACAAAAGAGAGAGACTTTGAGTGATACCGGCCACACCGTGCCTCAGATTGAAGTGTGGTTGACTCATACACATCATAGATAACCCATAGATTGTTTTATTGGAAATAAATACAATCATAAATAGTTTGGTTAGTTTTCCGCATGCAAGCTTTTGTTTTCACTTAAAATCCAATCCATTTCAAATAAAAAGTGAGATATATTGAGTGGTATCGGCAAAACTGTGCCTTATATTTAGGTGAGCTTGACTCGTACACATCACAAATGATCCATAGATCATTTTACTAATGTATAAACAGAATGCGAATGCGTTTTGTTGGTTTTCTATATGCAAGTTGTTTTTTCAATTAAAATCTTGTCTATTTCAAATAAAAGTGAGAGAGTTTGAGTGGTACCCGCCACACTGTGCCTAGGATTGAGGCGTTGTTGACTCATACACGTCACAAATGACTCATGGATCATTATTCTAATCTATAAACAACATCTAAATGCGTTTGGTTGGTTTTTTGTATGCCAGTTGTTGTTTTCACTTAAAATGTTTCCAATTCAAATAAAAGTGGGACACTTTGAGTGGTACCGGCCACTCCATGCCTCTTATTGAGACGGGGTTGACTCATACACATCAAAAATGACCCATGGATCCTTTTTCTAAAGTATCGACGCAATTATGAAGTGTTTGGTCAGTTTTCCTAATGTATGTTGTTTTTTCTTAAAGTCCTCTCATTTCTTGTTCTTTCCGATTAGGGTTTGTACTCTTCTCTCATCTTCTTATAAAGCACTAAAACCCTCTTTTACATTGGGATTTAGGGTGAATCTTGAAGATAGAATACATTGGGATCCAAGATGCCAAATTAAAAGTGTGATTGTCTCCAAAATCATGGTAGGTGGTCGGTTCTTGGTACTGAAGTAATAGTAATGGAATGTTAATTTGATTATGATTTAGGGTGAATCTTGAAGAGAGATTAGATTGGGCTCAGTGACCTTATGATGTAGTGATTGGTGTGATGATGTTGGTGATACACAGTTGTGTGAGGTACCCAGTGTAGGATGAGGATATTTGTGGTGGGGATTATTCATGGTAGGAGGTGGGTGGGGGCTGTCCAGGGTCCATGAAGGAGGGGGGTTGTCCGGGGTCCAGGAAAAAGGGTGGGGGCTGTTCGGGGGGTTGTCTGAGGTCCAGGGAGGTGGGTGGGGGATTTCTGGGGGGGCTATCTAGGAGGATATCTCAGGGGTTGTCTGAGGGATATTTGTGGTCTAGGGAGGAGGGTTGGGGCTGTCCGAGGTCCATGGAAGAGGGTGGGGCTGTTTGGGGGGGCTATTTGGGGGTTGTCTAGGGTGTAGGGAGAAGGGTGGAGGGGCTGTCTGGTGTCCATGTATGAGGGTGGAGGGCTATCTGGGGGGCTCTCCGGGGGGGGCTATCTGGGGTCTTGGAAGGAGGGTGGGGGGCTATCCAGGGGGCCTTCCAGTTTCCAGGGAGGAGGGTGGGGGGCTGTGCGGGGTCTAGGAAAGCAGGTGGGGGGCTCTCCATGGGGCTGTCTGGGGGGATGTCCGGGGTTTCGGGAGGAGGGTGGGGGGGCTATTTGAGGGCTTTCTCGAGTTCATGATATGGTATTTACATATTTTCCAAGAAAATTATTTCATGGTTAATAAAATAATATTATTATATTAACTTCTATTCAGACCACCAATTTTCTAAATTCCACTAAAAAACAATTTCATTAAAATAGGGGGATTTCACAGCAAATCATCAAATAATGTTTTATTATTTATCGATAAAAAATAAAGATAATTTGGCCTACCTAATCACACATATATTCAGGCTCAAACAAATCAATAAACATCAAAGGTCAGTAATATCAGTCAAAAATGTAACGGATCAATCTGTCCCTCATCACCATCATTATCATCACCATCATCTTCACCCTCACCCTCGTACTCATAGTCATCCCCATCATCATCCCCACCCTACTCCTCACCCTCATACTCAGCCTCGGCCTCCTCATCGCCCTCCTCCTCTGCCTCGGCCTCCTCCTCGCCCTCCTCCTCCTCCACCTCGGTCTCCTCCTCGCCATAATCTCAACCAGTACTAGAACTACCACCTACTACACCATATATTGAATGGATCGATGACATATATTCCTCACAAGAAGTGTGGGCCTCTGGTGGATGTTTTGGTTGAAAATATTCCATCAGTTTCATAAATGTAGTGTTTCCTATAGCATACTGTGTTTCTATCTATGTGGACATTTTTCATTGTGTTCTGTCTGTGACTCAACCTGTTATAACTTGATGGCACTAAAAATCATACCCGAGGAAGGCCAATACCTCATCGGAACTATACTCTTCCCAGGCCGGCATCATACTCTACCAGGGTGCTCATCTCCCTACACCTAATGTAAGTGATCATTTGGCCCAAAATTGACAGGTTCCTAAAAATCAAGGGCCTCTAAAGTAGCATGTTACAAATATAAAGATATTATTATGTTATAAAAGAGAGATTAAAATTTTATATCTACAAAGTGAAAATTACAATCTGCTGCTGAGTCGGTTCATTAACCGTAGTTCCATCATTCTTCTTTCTACTCGAGAAAAATAGTTTTCCTTGAGGCACACAACCTTCTATATTCAATTTGTGCCTCTAAAATGACATTGAATGTAAGAAACCATAAATAAAAATATGATACCAAAAAATAGTAATTTCATAACTAAAATTATATAACAACTTTAGAAATCGAATAAATTACATAGGAAGAAATAGAATGTGCAAGTCATTAAGAAATATTATAAACTGTCATACCAGCTGTCTCTCATGATCTGGCATTGTAGTACGTCCTAATGTGTGGAAGTATTTCTTAGCATCAATGTTTTTTGATTTCTTCTAGACGCATCCTAAATAAAATTCAACAATTATTACTAATGAAAAACACGAAAATTTTCATTTAAATTCTTCTAATTTGATTAATACTATAAATTGTCTAGTCACCCAATGAGTAATCATCCGTCGGTACTGTTAAAATTGAAATTATCCATGACAGGGACCTCCACTAACTATGTGCCCACTCTATCATTCCATCCAATGTACAACTCATTATTATAAGCTCTCCAACGCTCGCCTAAATCTTTTAGACATGCTGGCTGTGCACCCTCAACTACGGGGAAAATAAACCACAGTTAAAACCAAAATATTAATCCATATAAATAAAAAAATTAATATATTTCATTAAATAAAACAGATTCTTTTACCCATATCTTTACCGAAGCTTTATCCTTGACATAATTTGGTAGCTGTCTCCATGGGAGTTGGCTGACAGGAATGATGTCAGAGTATTTGGAAAGCATTGCCAGAAAACTCTGACATTACTAATCTGATTTTTCAATCATCCAACTATCTTCATTGTATTCCACCATCACCTGCATGCGGCGATTCCACACCGAACGCATGCGTGTACACCCCTGCCCCTGCCTCCTGTCAGTATAAGTATCTTTTGTGAAAGAAAATAATATATTTTATCAATACATGTTATAATGAAAATATATAATATTGTAACAATTTTTTAGGGTTGCATATGTATACATGTGGTTTTCTGATCAATGGTTTCCAGTGGATCCGTAGAAACTGAAGGAACACCCTGTACAGATGGAGTGGGTCCTAATATATGATCCGTAGTGACATAATCTGGATGAGCAGTATTCGAAGAATATGGAATATAAAATCCCAGAGAGATCAAAGCAGTAGTAATAGAATCTGACAGGGATGGCAGGCCAAATGCTGGATGGGGAGTGGGAATCATCATCAGATATGATAGAGACGTGTGAAGAGGGTTAGATGTAAAGGGTGGGGAAAACATGGGATGCCTAAATATCTCGTGTGTACCTAACAGAACACCAGGATTAGAATTTGGGATGGATGTTATGTTAGTGGGAGGGGAAGGGTCTAATCGGGTACGCCGACCAGATCGTCCAGCTCTTATACCACCCCCCCCCCCGGTACGAACACCCTGAGTACTGAGACCACTACTAGGCTGCTCCTCAAATAACTGTCTCCTAATATATGGATTATAAAAAAATGTTAAAACAATTACTCACATGACAATATATATTATTTAAATAAATATATTTGAAATAAAGTACACACTGCCGGAACTAGTGGTGGAATTCCCAGATCAGTCATGCGACGACTGTTGTCTATAATCTATTTATATCACCTCTCTTCAATTGGTTTCATTTTCCAGCATTTGAAAACAAATAAGGAAGGTAATAGAAAAGGATAACTAATGTGTAACCAAAAAAAACTAAATAAATGAGAGGGAAAATTTTAATTTTTAGTTGGATGATTATTTACTCAGGGTCATCAGTGTATTTACATCATGGAACATTGATTCAACCAGATTCATAAGTAGTGAAACAGTTGTAAAAACTAAGGAAAATTTTAATTTCTTTATCTCAGGTAGATGATTCAGGTTTCAATATATGTTTTGTAGAAGAATACAAACCATCATGTTCATTACTTGTTAAAATATTAAAGATAGGTCTTAGAGTCATAAAACTTTTATACAAATCATAGTTGAATCATTGAAATGTTCAACAAGTTAGAAATGTTGGTTTGGTAGGATTAAATACAGTTCAATTCGAAATTTTTCAACTGAAATTCAAATAAAAATTCCAACCAAAATACATTGAAAATGAACATAACGGTCAAATCATATACAACATATTTGTAATCAATATTAAATAAATTTTAATAGTTTAACCATAACAACCCAACTCGAGGTAATCCAAAAGAATTGAGAACATGGATGGGTGATTCTATATATTTTCCACCACTACATAAGGTTCATAATAACTCTAAAATTGATCTATTTATAGTAATAAAAAAGAAATAAATGGATTGGTTCCAATGGAAGTTGGGACAGTTTCAATTTCATTATCACCATCATCAAAAATATTTCTTGGAATTACTTCATCTATGACATCAAATCTAGGTCGAAGTTGGTCTCTTTGACATAAAAAACATGTTTAGCCATTTATGCCAATACACATGGTTCTTTATTAGAAAGAGTGTGAGTAATATTAATTACTTGAAATCCACAATCATCAATAAATGTTCCATGTATTGTCATCAAATCAAACCATGGAATTTCATCATCGTGACTTGTCCATGAGAGTAATAATCCAATATTACAGTTTTTTCAACGACTCCATAATAAACCACATTTTCAAATCGTGGTCTACTATCTAATGCACTGGCATAAAAATATGTTGTGGCAGAAACCATAACACCATCATGTTTTGTTCTCATGTTCTTTTCTCATTCAGTGAAAATAAATTTGTACCCATTGATAACAATTGATTTACAATCACAATCCACGGTATTGGGACCAAAATCCAAAGCACTCATTTCCTCAAAGACAGAGTCAGTATGCAAACACAATAACTACAATAAAAAAGAATATGAAGCTTAATTAAATATTGATTTAATTATTTTAAACAGTAATATATTTAACTTCATTTTTAACCAAGTAGAAAACTCTTTTCTTTGCAAAGACTCCCTCCTTCACAAATATAATGAATGATGCTTTCTATTTATCATTTTTTTATGTTCCATGTAGATAAAAAATATGAATTGATTAACATATATATTTGTAAGATATACATATTCAATTTATTAACCTGATGTAGTCATCCAACACATCACAGTTGAACAAAACTGTGCGATGTGCCATCTCTCGCTCTTCAAGGATTAATGTATTCAATGTATATAATCCATGAATTTCTCTTGTTTGAGGAAGTGAAGGAAAACAAGGTTCAATTTTCTCATACTATGCTTCTTCATTTCTCATTGTTCTGTTCATTATTGTAGTAAGATTAGACAGATACATTGAGAAGATATGCATAAATTCTTGAGCCAAGAAACCATTCACGATAGAACCTTCAGGATGCTTCTTGTTTCTGACATAAGACTTTAATGTGTACATATTTCTTTAAGTTGGATAGATCCATCAAAACAGAAATAGGTCCTCCACAAAGTAATTCAGTGGGAATATGGACAGTCAAATGCCCCATTCATGTGAAAAATGATGGAGGAAATATCTTCTTAGC
Organism: Viscum album; assembly: GCA_963277665.1. Lineage (NCBI taxonomy): Eukaryota > Viridiplantae > Streptophyta > Magnoliopsida > Santalales > Viscaceae > Viscum > Viscum album. The sequence continues at coordinate 737,263,231 of OY728143.1, read as the reverse complement.
ACAAAGATCTCTATGAAAATGGCACAACCGATTAACATTCACCCTTACATTATCGGACAAAAGATGATAGATTGCTTTTGGAATCAACTCATGTAGACGAACATGATAATCATGAGTCTTCAATGATTTTCAATTCAACTCTCTTCTATTGACCCATTTAGATATGTTGCTTGAATAGCCATTAAG